>OZ025302.1:200763170-202066877 GCA_964019185.1 Maratus speculifer | reverse complement strand
TATTTCTGTTTGAAAATTTGGTGAATTTCCAACGTATGCATTTATGATATCAAGCGTTAATAACAAGAGAAAAAATTTGAATATTTTTATTTCATTTAAACTCAGTACACATATAAGATGAAAAAAATAGACGGTTACAGCTTTAAAAAATTATACAGAAGTAATTTTTGCATAGAAAATCAGAGTTTGAATTTAATTGTTAATTATTAAACATTTATGCATTTATGATATCAGGTGTTTATAACAAGAAAACATCAATAAACTGTTTGACTATTTCCATACTTTTAAATTCCTTACACATACAGGATGAAAACGAAAATGGCTACAAAATTAAAAACTGGTAGACAAAAAAGATTTTGCACAAAAAACCAGTGTTGTATACTGATTATTAACCTTCTGTTTTTTGGCGTAATATTAACAGTAGATGTATAGTTACTATGCATTATTTTGTCTAAACAATTACTTTTGTTACTAGCTATAGGTATGTATTGGTTGGTTGGTTGGTTGTATAGGGTTTAATGGCGCAAAATCCCTTTAGAAACATGCTGCGCCAAACAAAGATAAAACATATAAAACACAAAATTAAGCAAATGACTTTTTTTTTTTTTTTTTTTTTTAAACAAGAGAAATGGATGGATATAGGGTATACCATCCAGATGTAGTCATAGGAGTGTAAAAGGCAATCATTGTAAAAGTGCTAATTTCAAGAAAGGTATCTGGATGGGGTTTCCATCCAGAATGCCAAAAAAGAACGTCAAAGTTAAAAAATAGATAAAATCTAAATCATAAAATAAAAGCCTGCATGTTTTAAAAAAGCAAAGCCCCATGAGGATTTTCCCCAATCAGATTTATTGAGAATGGTGAAGAAGAATTAAAACACGATCTGTACAAGTGTCGAAGGCCTGGACAGTCTGTCAGAATATGATAAATGGTAAGACAATCAAAATGACATTGTGGACACATGGGTGCATCTTCCCGGAATAGAAGATGTCTATGATTTAACCTAGAGTGTCCAATTCTCAGACGAGTCAGAAGAACATCTGTTTTCCGTGGGTAATTTGGAGGCCAGCTAATGATCGTTGGTTTGATATGGTGCAGTTTATCATTAATTTCTGTATCCAAACTTTCTTGCCAGTTATGATGAATAAAATATTTTATAATTAGTTTAGAGTGCTGAGAATGGCATCTTATGATCCAAAGGGTTAAGAGCAAGTTTTGCCGCTTGATCTGCATTTTCATTTGCAGGGATACCCATGTGTCCATGTATTATTTGTAATATATGTCTGTACAATTTTTATTATGAATTCGCTTATTTATTTGAATTTTGAAATTATAATTGTAATAAAAAAAATTCTTAAATCTGATTGTACTGTTGGCAATTAGTTTAATTTAAACATATATTTCATTCTTTAAATTAAAAATACACTGCAAAAACATTCGGTACTTTAGAACAGAAGGTACCGGCAGCATAGCTGCCCACACAGTTACTGTAAAATTTACAATCTGTTTGTTATGTCATAACACCATTTCAATAAAAAAAAATTTTAATTTAGTATTAAATATTGAAACTTAATCAATAAGCCTTTTTTTTAATTTTTCAATTTAAATTTTCCGCTTAAAATATTTACTATTTTATATATATACAGGGTGATTCTGAATTCATCATCAATATTTGGTGGGCAGGTAGGGAATAGGAAAAGAACACTATTTCACATAGGAAAGCATAGGCACAAACGAACGCATGACGTTGTAGAGGGCGCTTTGTGTCCGCATCTCCCATGAACGCGCATAGCTGTCTGCCGTGTGCAGCCAGTCGTCATTCAACAAGGTGACTTCGCAGAAGTAACATGAACCGGTATACGTTTCAAGAACTTGCAGATATGCATCTAACTTACGGTGCCGCAGGAGAAAGCTGTCTTAGAGCTAGGCAAATGTATGCAGAGCGCTACCCCAACCGGCGCGTGCCACAGCATCAAATATTTTCACGTGTTCATCGACAACTGTGCGAAACTGGATCATTTGCTGGTATTAATGTTGATCGAGGCAGCCGTCGATCAACACGGACAGTTTCAGTCGAGGAAGATGTCCTACAGTCTATCGAAGAACAGCCAAGTTCTAGCACACGAGGTATTGCTCGCCAGTTTGGAGTTTCACAATCAACAGTGTGGCGGATACTAAACGAGGAACTTTTACATCCTTTTCATTTGCAAAGAGTGCAGTTACTGGAATCAGAGGACTATCCCAAGCGTGTTACTTTTTGTCAGTGGTTCATGCAGAGAACAGCCGTTGATCCCAATTTCCCAACGTATGTTCTTTTCACAGATGAAGCGTCCTTCACTCGTGAAGATGTCTTCAACACACACAATTCGCATGTGTGGGCTAATCAGAATCCATACGGTACGAGAGTTAGAGCTGCGCAACAACGCTTTGCCGTCAATGTGTGGACTGGGATCGTCGGCGACTGTTTGCTGGGACCGTATTTACTACCATCCCGTTTAGATTGCGCAAACTACCTCATATTTCTTCAGACTGTGTTACCGGGTCTTATGAATGAGGTTCCTGCTGTTATTCTCCGGCGAATGTGGTTCCAGCATGACGGCGCTCCAGCACATTTCGCAAATGATATGCGTTGTTACCTGACCAGAAAATTTGGAGCTCAATGGGTTGGTTGCGGTGGACCGGTTTGTTGGCTACCACGGTCACCGGATTTATCTCCAATAGACTTCTTTGTATGGGGTGCCATGAAAAACATGGTGTACGAGACCCCTGTTGCCAGTGATATGGACCTTGTAGCACGCATATCGGTTGCCGCCGCAAACATCCGGGAAAGGCCAGGCATATTCCAGAAAGTTCGGTTGTCCATGCAACGTCGTTGTGAGGCACGTACTCCAGCAAATGGTCAGAATTTCGAGCACCACTTGTAAGTCTGTACAAAAGATGCACAAATAAATGTTTGTGCACAAATAAAATGCACAAATTATGTTTTCTTTCCATCATTTAACCGGATTCATATTGCCCTACTACATGACGTCTGCGCCCATGCTTTCCTATGTGAAATGGTGTTCTTTTCCTATTCCCTACCTCCCCACCAAATATTGATGATGAATTCAGAATCACCCTGTATTTATATTTACTATATTTCATTAATAGCTAATTTTTAAACAATTTTAATTCATTACTCTAAAAATATCTTAAAAATAATTTTTAAAAGATCTTAATTCTAATATTTCTCTAACAATATAATAGGGGGAACACATTGATACAGCTTTTTTCTAAGAATTTATTTGGTGTCCAGAAAGGAGAAATTTCAAGTTATTTTTTCATGTGGTGTCAACAAAACTTGTGTAGTACGCTATAAAAATGTAAAATCGTAGTTTTATATATTATTTTTGAATGTAATAAAAAAAAATAAAATAAAGTCATTTGTGTCAATGTGCTCTATTCCCAGGGCAGATTGATACACCTCATGAGGCACTTTGATACGTCTGGGGAAAATGGAGACAAAATAACACCAATGCATATTTTTCATTAAAAAATAGTTAGCAAAGTATTTTATTTATTTATAGAAATTCAGATCACACACAATTTATTTGTAAGTAATATTAAAACAATCAAAATCTAATGAATAATGACTTGATGTTCTGACTGTTTTTTGTTTGATTTTTGACTGTGGTAACATCCTCATATCTGGCACTTCAAACCCAGCATTATCTTCTTTCTTGGGAAAGATGAAAAAATTATATGAAATTCTGTTTATAAATCGGTTTACAAACAGAAAATAAAGGATAATTTTACTAAAAAGTCTGTTTATAATATAATTATCCTTTGCTGTTCAGCAGCTTATTTCTCTTACTTAACATTTCTCATCTCAAAAATACTCTTTTCTCTGGAAAATCGATATAAATTCGAGATTTACCAGGTTGCCGTCCTTTTCTTTTGTTAGTTCTACTAGCACAAGATATTGGGTAAGTTCGTAGGTCCTCTGCTTACAAAAATACTATAAAATGTTCTAATATAAAAAATAGGGCTATTTCACTTCAATAAAAACTAATAGTAGAAATTTTTGGCGAAAAGTGGTTGGATTAAGCAGTGTATGGTTAAAAAATAAAAGGTAATGAAAAAATGAACTAGAAAAGGATTTAGGTTGTATCAATGTGTCCCATAGAGTCATTTTGAATAAAATGAGTCTCAAATTCGGCACTTCATAATTTATCTAACTATAAAGAATGAGGAACTGATAAAGAGTAGCTTTACTTGCTAGGGAGAGTATTCTTTTCAGTTAAAAATACTGGAGAGGTTGTATAATAGCATTTCAGTTGTACAACTCAAATTTATTTTTGACCTACAAAAACAATAAATCACCCGTCCCATTTCATTAAACTACTGAATCATTCCAAGACTTTCTGGCCCCACCAGTGGCCGCGAGGTTCTGACCTCCAAACTGGTAGAAGGTAGGTACTGGGTTCGAACCCAATCGCGACCGTCGGCCTAACCGTTCGGAGTTTTCCGTGGTTTTCTTCGAACCTTGCGTTAATACGGGTTAGGTTCCCTTAGAAAGACCCCCCTCCCACGGAGGGCATCACACCCCATAGGGCCTATATCCCATAGCGTAGATAATTGGCCGACATACATACAATACATACATACAATACCAAGACTTTCTGTATGTGGTTGAGTGCACTAGCATCACCTTTTGGAGCTGTTGTGAAACTTCCTGTAATGATCATGTGAGCAGTAGAGGGGGTGTATAAGCTTCAATGGCGTCTCTGTGAAGCAAATAAGAATTTCCTATAGTTACATAATCTGTATTCTAATGATTAGAAACGTCATCAGTCTTGTTTTTATATTATCTTTAAGATTATTCACGTTATTTTATTAAGTTTACTCACATAATTACTAAAAACCGACTCCGGTACACACTATCACAGTCTCATCAGTAGTGAGAATGATTATCAGAAACGGGCAGAGCACCATAAAATATTTTTTCTCAAATTGAAATAAATAACTATGGCTTAAGTAAAGTCTAAACAGCAGCTTTGGGACCACTATAGTGTTAACTGTCAGAGATAGGGGTGACTATTCTGAAAGCAACATACTTTGTTACGGAAACATTACATGTCACTATGATTATTTATGTGAAGCCAGCACTAATAAATCGTCTATATATTTCGACTTATTGAATAGGATCAGTTAAAAACAATTTTTTGTAGCTTTTGGATTATTCTATAGTGAGTTTGCGCTAGGCAAAATTTGAGAATTAATGACGCAGTTAATATGCTTTCTGAGTTTATTTCGTACATTTACTTTTTTTAATTGTCCTGTAAAGTTGTGATATTTATTTATAATCACTTACACACAGTAGCATGTAGCGATATCGTAAAGTGTGATATGGAATTTAATTATGACTGCAGACTCAATAAAGGACTTGTTATTGCAAAATTTGAATAAATATTGCACGGGTCATAAAAGATAGGCAGTACGCATGATCTTGAAAACCAAAAGTGATTTATATTATACTATAATTATTATCTCACCGCTGATCAAAGTGAATCAGAGTAAGAAAAACAAACAATGCCGTTACTTACAGAAGTGTTGAGAGTCTCAAATCCGGCACTTCATAATTTATCTAACTATAAAGAATGAGGAACTGAAAAAGAGTAGCTTTACTTGCCAGAGAGAGTATTCTTTTCAGTTGAAAATACTGGAGAGGTTGTATAATAGCATTTCAATTGTACAACTCAAATTAATTTTTGACCTACAAAAACAATAAATCCCCCATCCCATTTCATCACACTACTGAATCATTCCAAACAGTAGTTGAGTGCACTAGCATAATCTTTTGGAGCTGTTGCGAAACTTCTTGTAATGACCCTGTGAGCAGTAGAGGGGGTTATCAATGTGTCCCAGTCCCCCCTACTTTTAATCATAATTTATAAAAATAAAGTTCAAATTTACATCCCCAACGATCTTTTATTCAGATTTTTCAAAATATTTCATCCCGTGGCATCGATCGTAAACAGCCAATGGGAACATTTGCCGCTCATTTACTTTTGGCTAGACGATGATCGAAGTGTGGCGTCTTTCCCTCTCCTACCTCCTGGATTCAAGCCAGAGCAGACGTGCTCGGAAAAAAGGCTTGGTCTAAGACAGGCATATCAAACACATTGCCCGTAGGCCACTGTTGGCCCGCCAAGCCTTTGGCATTTTCTCTTTGTTTCATTTAGATTTTGTTTGAAGCAGAAAACTCTTTTAGCATGAACACACCTGCAAACGTTGCAATGTTGCCACGTTGGAGAATATTTTTATTAAAAAAATCTATCACTATTTCATAATATTAATCTTCGCTCTATTTAACGACAGAAATTCTTGACTAAATAAAGAGAAGAATACTAGGATATAAATTATTTTGGTACATAAATATATTGATATATAAAACATATTGAAATCATTTGGATAGTAAAATTACACAATCTGGCACCACTGACCTGTCAAAGAAGATGCAAACATGAGAAATTATATTATGTAAATGCTCAAAACTAACTCATTTTAAAATATCTACTACAAGAAATTGGGGATTAAAAAATAATCAAAAAGAAAGTTAAAAAGAGCAAATATTGAATCTAAAAATTTAAATATTTAAAAAGGTCTTAAATAGTTTGTTATGTATTTGAGGCTGAAACAAATACGTTATTTTACTGCCATTTTTGATTTACAGAATATTACAAAATAATGCATAATATTTGTTAGATACTAAAAATGTATCGAAAAGCTATTTTCATATGGTGCTAAAAGTTGAAAAATAATCAAAATAAATAAATAGCTTCGAAAGTGAAATTTTATAAAAATAAAGTTCATGCATGATTTCTCGTCTTCTTATTAAAAAAGAAATGAAAATTAAAGTAAAAATGTTACCATGTCTTTATTATTTTCATGTATACATAGTCGAACATGGGCATTTTGGATACAAATCCATTAATTAATTTCATTATTTACGTTAGTAAACGTGTTACTGTAAAAACAGCCTATGCGATGTTTATCTTTCTTGATGATGAAGATGTAATTAGAGATCGATAAATGTCAATTTATTTAGGTTCAAATAAAAATAAAAATTACATATTTGATATGTAGAATCTTTAATGAAGTTTGCTAAAACTTTACTGAGAAATATCTTGAAAGAATCATATATATCAAGAAGAACTTCGCAGAGATAAATTATTAGATTTGAAACTGAAACTTTATTGAAAAAAGCGTAGCCATGAAGTTTATTTATAGTAAGGCATCTGCTTTTAAAAGAAAAATGATTAGATCTTATTGCACACAAGTCGAAATCCTTTAATACTTAGTGGAAAAAATGATGTCCAAAATAGTTAAATAAATTTGAAAATATGTTGATGCCATTCTTACAAATTTTTATTATTTGTAACAATGTCATTCCAGAAATTTTAATAATCAAATCAAATCTATAATTTCAATATCACTTTGTAACCTATCGATATACGAAATTTCATTCTGCAGGCAGTTTTTATTCCCATACACGATGTCTACTTACAAATGATACTATTGCACATAAATAACGCAAAATTTTTAATAACACAAATAAAATTACACACGCGTAAGTTTGAAACATTAAACGTTATCATTTAACTAAAGATTATAATCTAATAATAATTATGATAAAAAATTTTCTCATAAATTAAATCCATTAAAAAATTATTAATGATTTGATGTACCCGAAGACAGAAAATTATATGTAATTCATTAATATCTTTTTTTAGTAAATTTGATAAAATTTTCATAGTAATTATTTATTGATTATAATCGTCATCTGAATTCAGACATTTTTTAGTATTTAACGATAAAACTGATTAAAAAAATCATTCACAGACAAACATATGTTGGAGTGCCGACAATTACCGTCAAATAATCACAAAGAAAACTAGTCGTTTGGGGTCAGCATAATACCTACCCATCATGGATATGCATACTATAAAACATGAAAATATAACATGTGTAAATTATTTATAAAATGAATCATAATTCCAAAATAAAATTTAAACGCATATTTAAATATTTTTAACACATAGACATGCTCTATTAATAAAATGCTGATGAACCAATTTCGACAAACTACACTCTTAAAACGAAAGAGCTGATTTGGCTTTTCATGAAAGAACTGTAATTTTTTCGATCATAAAAGAGTTGTTTTTCAAACGATTAAATCTTCTTGATCTAAATTGGTTATTTAAATAGCTCTACTTCATTTAAATTGGTTAAAACTCGAGTTATTTCAACTCTTTTTTGAGAAGCTGCCTTTCAACATTGAGATGAGTGGATTTCAGATCAACTTGAGCTATTTTGTGGCTGAATTTTTAAGAAAGTATATAAAAAGCCAAACTACTAAAGTAGTACCAAATTGCGTAAAAGAAATAAGCTTATAACTACAAAAACAAATCATATAATCATATTAACTAACAATTTAATGCTTCGGATTAAGCGCCACATATCCATATATAATATATCTTTGAATTGAAGTTTGAATCAAATAGAGGGTAATGAAATATCGAAGTGTGTGGAAAATAGGATTATAAATATCTCGACAACTAATTATCGAATCGACTTCATTCTTTAAGCAAAATTTGTGTTTTTTTTTTTTTTCGTCTTTTATATTCATCCCTTAAAATAAAAAATCGAAAATCAAAAATTTTTATGTATTTTTAATCAGAACGAATATTTTGAGAGTCTGAAAAAAATAGTTCCGTATAATCAAGGTTGCTGATATATAACAGGTTTCTTTTCATTCTTACATACTACGTACATACCGGGTGTCCCAAAAATGACTGATGGATTTTAAAATTCAATAACTTGCAAACGGTGACAGCTATTCAAAAAATTTTTGCAGGAGGGTTATGTATAATGTCAGGAGTTTTTTTTTACCGTATTTTTTATTTTAGTTCGCATCTCAAACAATAGGTGGCGCTGACGGTGATTGAAGGCCAGGTGATCAGTGCTGAGTGAAGCGTCGACCTGGCCTTCAATCGCCGTCAGCGCCACCTATTGTTTGAAATTCGAACTAAAATAAAAAATTACAGTAAAAAAACTCCTGACATTATACATAACCCTCCTGCAAAAATTTTTTAAATAGCTGTCACCGTTTGCAAGTTATTGAATTTTAAAATCCATCAGTCATTTTTGGGACACCCGGTAAAAAATTTCTAGTCTCAATTTGTTCGGGAGGTAGAGCATTTATATACACAGACACACGGATGGCGATTTTTTTTAAATGTGTTTTCGGAATCTCCAGTGTCTGAAACAAATAAATTCGTCATTTTTTTTTTAGATTTTCAAAACGATTGAGAGATTTACCCTATACTACGTACGATAAATAAGTAAAAATTAGAAATTCTAAAACTAAAACCGTATTTAACTGAAATCTAAGGCTTTCTTTATAAAGTCTATTGTTATGTCAGTCACGAAATTCGAAGCATCAGAAGACGTATAGGGAGGAAATAACTTATTAAACAATAGAGACGCTTATTCGAAGCTGTTATTGTTTCGGTTTAAATGCAAGGAGACTCTGGTAAATTTTCATTTTTGAAATAGTATGAGAATGATTCTGACACTAATCTGATATGAGACTTTTTTTATTTTGCCATTTCAAGATTTTTATTGGAGATTTAAATGAATAAGATGAGAAAGGAAATGGGATATTTTGATCTTATATCACATAATTAGCCAAATTTTTTATTAACCATATTTCGGACGGGAAAGGGAGAAGTGTAGAGATCTATGTCATGACATTGATTTTTTTTCTTTTCTTTGATTGTTTCATTTGGGTTGTAAGATGATGTCTCCATTTTAAAGATATATTGAGAGAAATGAGAAATATTTTCACAAATGTAACTATTCAACTTAATGCACATGAATTAAATAAAGATTTTTCGATGATACAACCATGATATTGATTTGTTTATTTGTTCTTTATTTTATTCGGGTTGTATGATAATATTTCTATTTTAAAGGCATATTTAGAGAAACGAGAAAATTTCTTCATAAATGATACTATATTACTCAATGTTATTAATAAATAAGATTAAAATGATATAACATATCAAATATAGCGAATCATTTAATTCACCTTATTTTTATTTATAAAACCATAATAAAATACACAAATTACTTAAAGTTTTTTTTTTATTTACAATGATTAATAAAACCTAGTTCTTTCGAGCATATCATGCTCATCATCAGAGGGTTAAAGACAGTAAAAATTATTGTTTTTAACTCTGATGACCCTTTTTATTGTTTTTAACCCTGATGATGAGCATGATATGCTCAAAAGTATTAGGTTTTATTAATCATTGTAAATAAAAAACACCTTTAAGTAATTTGTGTATTTTATTATGATTTTATGTTATTAATAAAATAAAGTTATTTTTTTAAAATAAAGGTATTGGTGTTATGTATGACGGCTGATTATCCGCACGAAAGATATAGGCCCCCGGGGAAGTTCCCTCTGTGGGGGTCTTTCAAAGAGAAACTAACCCGTATTTACGCAACGTTATCCAAGGTTTGAAGGAAACCATGAAAAATTCCGAATAGTTAAGCTAACGAGCGGGATTGGATTTGAATCCAGCATCTCCCGTGTACCAGCTTCGAGAGCATAACATCTCAGTCACTGGTGGGGCTTATTTATATAGACGAAAATTCGACAACATTTTCTCATAATTATTAGACACGATTCTGACAAACGAAATCAAGTGAAAGTATGCGTAAATAAGTAATAATTAAAAGTATGTACTAAAATAAATACAGATGGCTAAATGGTACACTTATAAAAAGAATATATTTAAAATGCAATTAAAAATGTATCAACGTTTCATTCGTTTCTGTGAACGTCGTCAGGATACAATATAAAGATATTAAATGCATTTATGGATGCATTTATAGCATTATTTATTTGATTAGGCATTCAACATCTTTCTATTATATCCTGACGACGTTCGCAGAAGCGAATGAAACGTTGATAATTTTTTAAGTGTATTTTAAATATATTCTTTTAATAAATGTACCATTTAGTAGTCTGTATTTATTTTAATACACACTTTTAATATAATTTATGGTGCAATTGTCCAATTCATAATTATAAGTAATGATATTTGCACAAAAAATTGCGATACTATCTACATTCAGCGTTTTTTGAAGTTTACCACTAAAGGTAATGGATCGGACTAGACAGTCTTATGCAACCCATATTTTTGATATTTTTTTCTTTCTTATATCGTTTTATTTGAACTGTACGATGGTGTCGTTTTTTTAAAAGGCATGTTGAAAAAAAAAAGTGAATACAATTTACTATTTTATTCAATGTACAAAAATGCAACAAATAAACATTTTTTTTCGGAATTACATTGAGCAAAATTCAACAACACAGGTCACTTAATTATTAGATATGATTCTTACAAACGAAATCGGTGTAAAGCATGCCAAAGCAAGAAATTATACGAGGCATTCAGAAATAAAATCAACCAGAGTTTCACATTTAAAAAAAATAAATTTAAATTGCCAGAGCATTTTATGTCATGCCATCTACTGGATGTGAAGTGAATTTTATTAATTTGTAATGTATTCAAGTAATATAGTATAATCTTCAAATAATACAGTATTCAGTAAAATATATATGCAGTTGCAACAGTTGTCATTTTTGATTACTCTTCGAGGGCTGCTTCATACATTTGCAATCGCCGACTCTGAATGAAGCTCGTTCTATCCCTAGTGAATATTTTTAATGCGAATTTATGCAATATTTTTAATCTCATGCTTATGTTTCATTATTGCTTAACAATATTGCAGAAAAATAACTTATAAGGAGAGGACCAATTTTGATAATTACAGTATTCGATTATTTTTATATATGTTGTAGTTTAGAGGCCCCTTAGTCACAGGTTCAACGGATTTTATAGAACATTCCTTAGTTCTCGGGAAACATGGGCGGGTCTTATATTATAATACAACTTGAGTACTTATTTTTTATTGCAGTCCTTCTGTTGGCGTAGCTCATTCGGTAGAGCGTTAGATCATAGATCCGCGAACAGTGGGTTCGATAGCGGAAATCACTAAGTTTCCTTTTTCACTTTTGTTTTATAAATATATTTGTAATTACAATTTACGAAACTCATTGTAAATTAAAAGTTGTGTATCAATAATAATTTTAACGTATTTACTTTTTTTCTATTTGTAAGTCGTTATATAAAATGGTTAATTTTTTAAAGTGACCTAAAATGTATTTAATTTATTATTTATCGATGTAATGATATTGAATAACTGTCTCAATTCGGGATTTTAAAGAAACATCCTTTATGCATTGCCTTAAAAAAGAAATGAAAATACTGGATTATTGAAATATGATGTATTTGTTTCCTCTTTTATTTATTTATTTTTTAATATTCTTGTAATTATAATTTAATATTCTCAATTTAAAAATTTAAAATCATACATTACTTACAATTTAAATACCTAATTTTTATTTAGCCTTTTGATTTTTAAATTAATATTAAACTTTTTTCAGCATTTAAAGAAAAAAAAATTGGATCTAATATGATCAGCAAAAATTCTAAAATCTTTTGTAGCACCCTCTAGTCGTAAAAAAAAGGAGATAAAGGTGAGCTTAAAATGATTGAAAGCGAAGCATATACATATTACAAAATTAAAAATCTTTCATATGCAAAAAAAATATGTTGGAATTTAATTCTAATATTACTTCTTAATATAAATATGCTTTTTAATTTGAAAATAGAGCAATATTATCGGCATATCTACTTCCCTTATTCACGCAATATTTAAATGGTGTTACTTTAAATTCACGAAATGAAACACTTGCGAGATAACATTATATCCATAAAGAATACAAAGATTACAAAGAATATATGAAATCATTTTACATGAATTTTTATTAATTAACAGTTTAAAGAATATATGAACTATATTTTAAGTGTATTTGTTTAATAACAGTTTTATGATGTTTTATGTAACAATTTAAATGCAATTAAAATTAAATACATGAAAATTGTAAATTGATACACAATTTTTAATTAACAATGAATTTATTAAATTATAATAAAAAGTATATTTATAAAACAAAAATAAGGAAAACAGTTTTAGTGCTTTTTGGTTTTAAACCCGAAGCTCGTGGACCAATGAGCTAATGCTCTACTGAGTGAGATACGCCAACGTAAAAATTAAGTTACAGAGTAAGTACTTAAGTTGTATTGTAATATTAGAGCCCCCCCCCCCCCCCCTGTTTCTTAAGAACTAAAGAGTGTTGTATAAAATCTGATGAGCCTGAGACTAAAGGACTTCTACCCTATAGCATATGTAAAAATAATCAAAACATCTAATTACCAAAGCTTACTCTCACCTTGTTAGATGTCGACGTATTAATAAGATATTTGTATAAAGAATAAAAAATTTATTTCAGAAAAAATAGCATTATTTATAAAATTTTAACATAAAATTTAAAATGACACAACTGATGTGAAAAAATTTATTTCAGAAAAAATAGCATTATTTATAAAATTTTAACATAAAATTTAAAATGACACAACTGATGTGCCAAAGGATCTCATAAATCCTTAATACATTGCAAACCAATATATGTTACGAAATATCATTGTTTCCACACTATCGTTATGCAAAGCATACAGCTTGTAAATGCAGCATTGTTAGAATAATGATTTACCATTGATTTTCAACAACGGTTATTATAATATAATTGTATTATGCAATATTACACAATCAAGTGTGGAATTAACCCGCCCAGTACATAAGGTATGATCTCACATTTCATAGAAACGCTCAATTGACTAATTATCCTGTATACAGGATAATTAGTCAATACAAGTTCTACTACCTTTCATAAGTACCTTCATATTAGCAAAAGCATTCATTAGATTTTAGAAACAGATATATTCTAGATTATTAGAAACACCTAGAAAGAGATGCAGAATCGCCAGTTTGATCATTCTCTTTGGGTATGTAATGGTATGAAACTATCTAATATATTAATGTATGGAAATAAATTGTTAAACATGGAACTCTTTCATATTTTAAATGTTGGTCAAACCGTACAGCTCAAACTATGCTTTGTGCAGATAAGAAAAGAATTAAAGGCCGAAATTATATTGCTGTAAAAAATCGCAAAAGATATATTGTAGATATAAGTGTTATCCATGTAATTGTATAGAAATAAAGGTACTTAAGATGGAACAAATAAGTTGAAAACCCTAATATTAGTATCGTCCGGAGAGACTAAATAAGGCTAATAGCGATACTAATATATTTCCTTCTAGATGGAATTTAAAATATATATTTTAAAGTAAACACGATAGTAGACCTGTGGAGGCTATCTGCAAAAACTTTTATCAAATTAAAAATAAGCAGTGCAGATAATAATGAGCAGCTTCAGCTGATGCGATTGATTATTACTACTTATTCTCATTCTATTACCACTCTATCTTAATTATTACCACTTTTTTATAATTAATGCTGCATTAGTAATAATATACTTTATGTAGCTATGTAAATAATTAGCAATAAAATTAGCTTTGTGTAGATATCTCTTTGTGTTTGTTTCGCATTGCCTGAAATTCCTTTATAAATTTCGTGTCTCTGTTCAAATATTTCGTCATTGGGTAAACGTATTATTGCTTCGGAATGACTGTACTATAAAAAAGTTTGTAATAAAGACAATAAAAACTTAGTTTAAATTCATTTTCATAGAAAGAAAATGAAAGATACACGAATAAATAAAAAGCATTCTCATCTATTTCCCGAAACAAGATAAGATAAAATTAAGAGAGAAATAAAACTGTTTTTTCCTCATGTACAGATTATAAAAAAATAATTATTATAAAGATAATTTCCAAAATACTCACGTGATATTCCCTCCAGAAAAACACTCATTCAAATAAAGTTAAACAGTACAACTGCGAGCAATACGCATCACGTGATTGATCTCATACAACAATGTGCATTTCCACACGAGAAACAATAGAAGCGGAGGTTCATAAAACACGATGTCTAAAACTTCAACTTTGATTTATCTCTTTTGTTTCTTCTTTTTAACCGTTGCTGAAACTTAAAAAAACAACTACACCATTCACATGTGACATAAGATATGCCCATATAACCTGACGACAAATCCAATTCTTTAAGTTGTCTGCTTTGTTTTGTTTATTTTGATAGTAAGGCTAGTTGTGGAGAGTTATTATCTGAAAGAGTTAGAAGTGACGTGCGCTACATCCGTGCTGATTTCCGGTATGTCACTTCCTCAAAAGATTCATTGCAAGTTTGTGTTTAATTAATCAGTTCACATTTTTGCTTGATTTGTAGGAGATGTATATTGGTCAAAGAAAAAAAAAAGTCTATTTATATGCTTTTTAAGATTCCGTTTTTAAAAAGTAATAACAGGCTGGCGAGTGGTCAGGAAAAAACATAGTCAAAAAAGTGTTAAATATCGGTTTTTATTAAACATAATTTCGCCTTCTTTAGTCCTTACTTTTAATAGTATTTAAAATATTTATTTTCTAAAAGAAATTACAATATTCCTTTTTTATTGATTGTATTTTTCCCTTACCAATCACTCACCTGAATAACAAAGAAAAAACAATCTTAAATTTTGAATTTTTTTTAAACATAAATTTTGAAACACTAACAACACATTGAAAGTAATCTAACAAAACTGAACCGTTTAACCCTTTGCTTACGGGGTTGGGATATATGTCGTCCCAGAGAAGATTAATTTATTATATTCGCACCACTTTTTTCAACTAATAAGTGCCATACATTTGCACCAGAAAAATTTCAAGACAAATCTATGACAATTTTTTTTTCTTAAATTGTGGTACGAATGAATATATAAAAATCGCCATTTCTATCCCGTAATCAAAAGGTTAATAAATTAAACTATTGGGGCTTATTCAACCATATGGAAACGCATCATACATTTAAAACCCTAACTGCAGTTGTTCCCATCCTCAATCGGAAAATTTTCCGAATTTTTTGAAAATCCCTGTATAAGATAGACAGATTCGTATTTATCAAATGCATGCATGCCAATATTTAGTTGCGATTAAACACTTTTCTTAAAATTTTTCCTTTGGCAATTTTCGTTAACACGGAGATTCGCACGTAAAACCCTTTATGCAGCCTTTTATATGAGGTATAGAATTTATATACAAACAGTAAAATGCAAAATAATAGTTAGACGTTGCTACATTCGTGCTAAATTCCTGAATGTCACTCCCTCAAAAGATTTACAACAAGTTTGTGTTCAAGTAATTAGTACACACTTTTGCCTCATTTGTAATGGATGTATATGTATATAGTCAAAGAAAAAAAATGTGTATTTATATGCCTTTTAAGATACAGTATTTTAAAAATAATAAGAAAGAAAAAAAATCATGCGTCAAGCATAAAATTCGAATCAATTAGAACACATTAAGAATAACGTAACAAAACTGCACCGTTTAACCCCTTGAGTGACGGTGGGATAAATTATATCGTGCATAATATTAATCAAAATTCCCACCGGAAAATTTTTAATAAATTTCATTTTTCTAACTTTGAAGAAAAATTGCTGGTTTTTGTGTTGATTGAGTTGTTTTTTTCAATTTTTCGGTGGGAATTCACCATTACATTAACGTAATTTACTGTCCCTCAAAGGATTAAAAGATTATAATATTACATCTTATTTAACCATACGGAAACATATTGCATATTTGAAAACCTAATTACATTTGTTCCAATCTACTGTCGGAAAATTATTCAAATTCTTTGAGAATCCCTGTGTATTACATGTAGATTTGTATATATTAATTACGCGCATGCCAGTATTTGGTTCGGATACATATATACTTTAGTTGAAAAATTTCCTTCCGCAGTTTTCGTTAATACATAGACTGGTATGGGAAATCTTTTGGGCAACTCTGTATATGAGATATAGAATTTATATACAAAGTGTAAAATGCAAAATAATAATTAAATTTAAAGTACATGCCAAGTTAAAACCGCTGTTATAGAAAATTTAAAATTATGTAACGTCATTAATACTTTCCGCAAATGATATCTCCCCATATGCATGCAATAATAGAAAAATTTTGCCTTTAATTATTATTTCCAAATTTCCAAATCCCGCCTTATTTCCAAATTTTTATAACATCTAAATTTTCCCTAGTAATTTAATAATAAATTAACATATGTGTTATATTTTAATTATTTAATATTAAATACACACATTCTCTATTTTCTAATTCTAGAAATCTTTAATCTGTTAAAAGCGACACGTTTCCTAAAATTTCATTACTTTATTTTATTCTTTCATTGCTTTTAATATCTTTTATTTACGTTTTAAAAAGTCATTCGATTACCCACAATTCTTTGATGACAGCGTTTTTCAATATTCAAATTGGAAATATTTTTTCCGTGACGTATATTCGAAATCCTTTCTCTAAAATAGGCGGCGTATAATGTGTAACTACTGCCATTTTCTCGAATAACACAAAATTAAAATAAACTTGGGAGAAAATTATAAAATAACATAAAATTTACGGGTTTTTTGGGAGGGGGGGGGGAATACATGAATACAAATTAGCAGATTCTGTTACTCATCTTGTAACGCGAAAAGCTTCAGTTATAGAACATCTCTATATCAAAAGCCTACAGAATACCATTTTTCCCACAATTTCCAATTTTTAAAAAAAGTTTTTAAATCTCCAATATATGCTTTTTCACTGGCAAAAAACTCCATTATCATTATTGTACAATCCAAAAATCGCAAAGAGGCGAAAATCGCGAAAAAGAAAGAAAATTAACTTGTCTCAAATTCTATTTCTTGTTGCGCCATTTAAATAGAACCGAAAAATTTTCTTTCCTTAAAAAGCGACAAAAATGCATGTAGAAGACTTTATACTAATAAATAGAAACTCCAAACTTCCTAAAAAAGCATCATGAAGAGAATTAACTCAATACTTTCCAAAAACCTTTCTATATTGAAATTCAGAAATAATAATCCAGTGCTTATTAAGTGTCGAAACAAAATTCAAGAGCAAAATGTCTAAAAAATTGGAAAAACACGGGATACAAACACAGGATTTCTATTTCCATTGAACGAAATGCATATTTTTGAAGGAGAAATAAGAAACTTTCTATTTTGAGTATTTTCTGATTTGGTATATGGAGAAGGATTTCTGCGGAACTGTCGAATTTGAGATTTCTTTTCTTTTTTCTTCTTTTCAAATTAAACAAGAATCGGTAACTAAAATTTTCATCTATTTTGTCTCAAAAATCGTAATATTTTATGTATTATTTTTCTAAGAAATGTCGCACAATAATATTAAAGTATGAAATAACTTTAATTGCAGTGAAATTTGAATAACATAATATAAAGGAGATTTAGATTAATTTTCTTTTAAGACTACATGTTTGCGGAATTCTGAATTTCATTCCATGTTTATAATCTTTAAGAATACCTGGTTGGCCCTTCAAGCAAAACAATTTTCAAAGAAATAGCAAAATTTTCTTATAGAAAAGCTTGACTAATTTAATTAAGTTCTTTTAAATAAAACGATTTTTTATTAAGTAAAACGTCTGTAAAATAACGAAACCTCGATCAAAACTTACGATTTCTCTCTCCAATGTAGAAAACTGAAAATTTGAAAAAGAAATGAGAAAATTATACTTCAATATTTTCTGAATTGCTACATGAAGAAGAATTTCGATGGAACTGTCGAATTTGAGATTTGTTTTATTAAAATTTGCATGTATTTTTCACATGTTAAAGCCGTAAAATTAAATTTTTAATATAGAGATCAATGTGCAATAATGTGGAAAATTAAAAAAAAATTAATTGTTGCGACATTTAAATAACGTACTAAAAACAACGTTTGGATTAAAAGTTTCTAGATGAGTACATTTGTGAAATTTTGAATCTGATTCTATGTTTTTAACTTTTAAGAATATCAGGTTGGCCCTCGCTCAATAAATATTTCAGGGAAATACTAGCATTTTCTTATAGGAAAAACTATTAAATAAAGCAAATTTTTATGAAGCAAAGCTTTTTGAAAATGGAGAAACGGAGAAAAAAAACTCAGGTTTTCTATTTCTGTTGTAGAAAATGGATGTTTTTGAAGAAGAAATAAGAAAATTAAATTTGAATACTTTCGTAATCGGTATATGAAGAAGGATTTCGCTAGAACTGTGAAATTTGAGATTTGTATTCATTTATCTTATTTTCAAATCTTACAAAATATCTCTTTACAGAAATTTGTATCTATTTTCGTCTCAAAATCATGGTGCATTTATTTTTTATTTAAAGATTGTTGCACAATAAGACTGAAATATCAAATAACTACAAATGGAGTGAATAACGGACTAAAAAGAGGCGATTATATTAAAAGTTTTCAGACTTGCATAACTTTGATTTCTTATTTGTAACTTTCAAGAATATCAGTTTGGCACCTCAACAATGAATGTTTTAGAAAAATACTAGAATTTTCTTGTAGAAAAACTTGTATTATTTAAGGGGTCAGGTACCCTTTCAAGAATCCAAAAATCGATTTTTAAAATAATAGCTTATAATTAAATATGATTCTTTGGGAGCATTTGAAAACAAACCGCATTCAAAATTCGCATTAGAAGAAGAGTTATGTTTAAAAAACTTTACGCTTTTCCTATACGATCAATGGGTGATTTAAACTTTAGCGTCAATTTTCTCAAAACAGCGATTTTGATTATTGCGCGCACGATTTCTGGAAAATGGCTGCGTAGAATTTCACAAAATTTTCGCTGAATGTATTAAACGTATACAAGCACAAAATGACCTATTGTTATGTTCCTCAAATTAGAAGTTTAGAATTCACGACTACTTTTGTGTAAAAAATATCTCGATATTTCAAATTTTTTTTAATAATTTTTTTTCTCTCGATCTATAATTTTTTTTTTTCATCGTAGGTCATTTTGAAAACACATTATATCTCTACTCATAAAAAAATCTTAGTTTGTTTTAGCCATTCAAATTTGAAAAATCGTGCGCGCAAGGCATGCAAGAATTATTCTTTCGTAAAAATTGTATTATTTTTAAAAATAATTTAAAAATCATTACATATGTGTATACTTTTTTAGACAACTTTAACTAATAAAATAAATCCTTCTTAATATGTTTTTTCAATTTTATAGTTAACAGTCAATTAGATACAGAGTGACTGCAATTGTTACAGAGGTAATTTTTTCATGTATTTTTTTGGTTCAAAGGAACCTGACCCCTTAAGGAATCTTTGAAATAAAGCGAATTTTTATGAAGCAAAAGCCTGAAAAACATCAAAATGCAGATCTAAACATAGAATTTCTATTTTCAATGTAGAAAGTTGATATAAGGGGAAAGATTATGGTATTTAAAATGAAAAACAAATTTCATTTTTTTTATTGCCTCAGATTGCGCAAACGCCAACCTAGTGAAAAAGTTTCCATGCCGGGACTCGAGCCCGTCTCATCAGTATCGCTTACTGATATTCTACCAAATAAAACACATGAACGACACCCAACTTGGAACTTCTCACTATCACATATTGGCAAGGCTACAAATGCTGCACAAGTATGAATGTTTTCCTTGAGCTACCGACATGGGGTAACACGAAAATTCAAATAAATCCCATTAAAGAGACGGTGGACGTTAAAATTCATAGCAGTATGAAATTTTGTGCATTACATATACATTTCACCAAAAACATATAGAATACCTTCAAAAAAATTTCCAAACTTATTAAAATGAAAAAAAAAAAATACAAATTTCCAAACAAAATTTTAAAATGCTCCTTGTGTTTTAATTTTTTAGATATTTTTTTGCTTTTGCATTTTTATCACATTTTTAAAACTCTATTATAAACAATTTTTTCTAAGATTTTTTAAAAATCTCTTGAATAGTTAATATTTTACAGATTTTTTTCTAAATTCCATATCGATTTTTACCAAAATTTTGCCTTTTAATAAGTAAAAAGTCAAATTTGACTATCTTAATGAAGACGAATTTTAGGAAGCTTATACAATTTTTTTCTAAACAATATCAAGATATTTAATTATCAATTTCAATGATAAAAAATAACATCGTAAAAAACCTTTCAAATATCTGAAAACGCTGAAAAATTAGTTTTGAGAAAAACAGATTTAAGGTATATAAATTCACTTACCTTTATCATTTACTTCTTAAAACCTTCATAAATGATATTTTAATAAGAAAAAACTGTTTTGGTACTATTATACCACAAAAATTGACCTTTTTTGCGACGATTTTGCTATAAAGAATTTTGCATAAATAAATGTCCACTGTCCTTTTAATATATAAACGCTCGGCGAATTTTCTCTCTCTAGAAAAATTTCCAAGTATTAAGGACAATATTATTTTTGTGTGTATTTTCGGAATTGTTATATGGAGAACGATTTCGGTGGAATTGCCGATTTTAATATTTGTTTAACTGAAATGTCTATATAGTTTTCATATTTTAAAATGACAATATTATTTTTTAAGCTTTTTTTAGAGATTGATACACAGTAATATGGATGCTTTAAATAACTTCCATTACAGTGATACTTAAACAACGTACCAAAAGGAAAATGTAGATTAAAAGAATTTAGGTCTATACATTTGCAGAATTTTAAATCTGATTCTATGTTTTTAATATTTAAGAATATCAGGTTGTAAACTGCGTAACTTATTTTGACATAAAAGCGTAATATGTTTTTTTTTAATTGAAGAATTGATGCATAAGTATTAAGTATCAGGCAACTTTAACCCATTAATGCCTGAATTATTTTTTTCGTTAAAATTCAAACTTTGCATTTTCCCACCACTTTTAAAGCAAGAATAACTTTTATCTTAATTTATCAAGGACATTGTCTCGAGTAAGAAAGTATTTATTTATCCTCCTTTTTTACTGGTGTGAAATGCGCTTACTTGAATATTTTAAAACTGTCCTAAAAATGGGACGCTATGCACTAATGGGTTAAAGAGCAGTGATATTTGAATAACGCAATTAGATCACTTAGAAGATCACGTAGGTTTAATGTTTTTCGAAACATACATTTTCGGAATTTTTAATCTGATGTCATGTTTATAACTTTTAAGAAAATCGGTTTGAACCTCCAGTCATTAAATATTACAGGAAAGCACAAGAATAATATTAAATAAAAGATAATAACTTATTAAATAAAACAATCGATTTTAAATAAAGTGTACTTTTTTGAAGCAAAACGTCTGACAAATAGAGAAACGGAGATCCAAATTTAGAATTTCTATTTCCAATATAGAAAATGTATGTTTATGAAGGAAGAATAAGAATATTAAATTTTGAGTGCTTTCAGATTTGGCATATGAAGAAGAATTTCGATGGAATTGTCGGATTTGAGATTTCATTTTTTCGTCGGATTTTCATTTTGCCTCGTTTCGAATTGAACAAGACATTTCTTTGCCAAACTTTGTTTCTACTTTAGTCGAAAAAATATAGTATAATATACAATCATAATATTTTATATCTTTTATCTAGGAATTGTTGAATAATGATATTGAAGTTTCAAATAATTTTAAATAAAGGGATATTCGAATAACACACTGAAAACGTCCTTTATATTAAAAGTTTTTTGAAACATACATTTTTGGAATTTTTAATTTGATTTTAAGTTTATAACCGTTAAGAATATCAGTTTGAGCTTCGAATCAATAAATATTTCAGAAAAGCACGGGAATCTTTTTATAAAAAATAATATCTTATTATAAAATAATATCTTACTTTATTATTAAAAAATAATAAAACAATTTTATCCTATTATTAAATAGTAATATCTTATCTTATTATTATGTTATCTTATAATCTTATCTTATTATTATGTTATCTTATAATCTCATCTTATTATTATGTTATCTTATAATCTCATCTTATTATTATGTTATCTTATTATCTTATCTTATTATTATGTTATCTTATTACCTTATTTTATTATATAAAAAATAATATTTTATTTTAAAAATCGTGATTTTTTACGAATTATAATGTCTGAGAAATAGAGAATCGGAGATCCAAAGTTAGGATTTCCATTTCCAGAGTAAAAAATGTATCTTTCTGAAGGAAGAATAAGAATATTAAATTTTGAGTACTTTCGAAATTGGCATATGAAGAAGGTTTTCGATGGAACCATAGAAGTTAAGGTATGTTTCCCTTTTCCCTATCTCTTTATTAAATTCTGTTTTTATTTTCGTCAAAAAACCATTATATAACGAATAATCATATTATTTTATTTCTTGTATTTAGAAATTGTTAAATAATAATACTGTAGTATCAAGTAGCTTTAAATGCAGTAATATTTGAATAACACCCTAAAAAAGTCACATAGTTTTAATTTGATGTCATATTTATAACCTTTAGGAATATCAGTTTGAATCTCCATTCAATAAATATTATAGGAAAACACAAGAATTGTTTTATAAAAAATAATATCGTGTTAAATAAAACAAGCGATTTTAAATAACGTGAATTTTTATGAAGCAAAAGTCTGAAAAAGAGAGAAACGGAGATCCAAATTTAGTACTTCTATTTCCGGAATATATGTTTCTCTATGAAAAATAAGAATATTAAATTTTGAGTACTTTCGAATTTGGTATATGAAGAAGTATTTCGATGGAATCGTCGGATTTCAGATTTGTTTTCATTTTGCCTGTTTTCAAATTGAACAAGACATCTCTTTACTAAATTTTGCTTCCATTTTCGTCGATAAACCATAGTATAGTAAATAAATAAGGTACTACTCTGTTATCCCGTCGATTTTCTCCAAATTATACCAATCGCCAAACTAATAGCCAAATTATACTTATTGACATAATTTTTATTTTAAATAACGAAAAAAATAAATAAATATTAGAATATTAATAAAAATACAAATAAAAAGTCGAAATAAAATCACGCCATGACGTTTTAAACACCTTTATCGTATTTAACGTCAATGAACGTGACATTCATAGTCATCCATTATTGGCATTTAATCTAAGAATTTGGCGATAATTTTTTGGTCGACGGGGTAACAGAGTAGTACCATAAATAATGATAATATTTTAAATATTTTAGCTAAGAATTGTTGAATAATAAAACTGAAGTATCAAACAACTTTAAATGCAATAATTCTTGGATAATGCATTTAAAAGGACATTTATATTAAAAGATTTTAGAATCATGTGTTTCCGAAATTTTGAATAATATTTTATGTTTATAACGTTTATGTTTCAGCAAGTAAAAGTATTTTTTATGCAAAAAAATAACTTTTTTATTTGCGCAACTAAATAATTCTGTTTTTTTTTTTTTTTTTTTATGTATGTCTTACTTTCCCACTGCTTCCATCTATAAATTTGCTTTAAAAGGGGAAATCAGGTTGAGTAGTTGGAAAATGGCAGCAATTTGACCATTATTGAAAGCTCTGTACCAATTAATAGAATACAACATTTTTTTTATGCTTACACAAAATAATAATGGCTTAAAAAACATTTAAATATATATATTTAGCAATAATAATTAGTTAAACTTTAATGACAAAATTGAGATTTTTTAAAATATACATTTTGCGCGCAAGATTTAAAAAATAATATTACAGATATATATTTATTATTGCATTTATATTTACTTTTACTACTATATTTTACACTGAACCTCAAGTTAACCTAAATTTTTTCATACAAAATTTTTATTGAATAAATAGACTTTTTTTTTTTTTTTTACAAAATTTAATAAGTATGACTTTTAAAGCCATTAATTATGCAAATGAATTTGAATATAATTTTATTTGAATATAAAATTTATGTTCAGTGTAAGTTGTAGTAGTATAAGTAAAAATGCAGTATTAAATATGTATCTGCAATAGAATTTTTAAAATCTTGCATGAAAAATGCGAGTTTGAAGATTCATATTTTTAAAACGTCAATTTTGTCATTAAAATTTAACTAATTAGTATTGCTAAATATATATATTTGAATATTTTTTAAACCATTAGTATTTTATGAAACTACAAAAAAAAAAAAAAATGTCGTATTTCATTAATTGTTTTTGAAACTACAGAGCTATCAGTAATGATCAAATTATTGTCATTCTTCAGTTGCTCAACCTAATCTCCTATCTCTTAATAGTTGGCTCCCATCTTTTTTAGGTGCGCTCGTAATTATGAAAATATGTAGCACCTATAGCTGTCATTCAGTCCGTCCGTCCATCCGCATATAACAACGCAAAAACTACCCAACCGAATTATTTGAAATTTACAATATATAACTTTTGCATAATTTTATCGAGTCATTTCAAATTTTATGAAAATCGGATGCATAGATCAATTACAGGGACAATCAAAAGTATTCTATTACATTACGGTCAATTGTAGAAAAAGTTTCAACTGCATCCCAGCTAAAAATGAACTGCAGTTTTTTTGTAGAAGTGAAGTGTTTTTGAGGTTTTTCTAAAATTTCTCTAGTCTTTCTGTAGTGCAATCTCAACTATAAAATCACTTCAGTTATTTTGTAGTTAATTAAAAGTGATTTTGCAGTAATTTATTTTCAACATTCTGTACGCTATTAACTTTGAAAACACTGTAGTTTTTATAAAGTCATTTTATAATCAAAAATTAAAAAAATATATGACTTTATAACCGTAGAATCACTGCAGTGAATTTGAAGTTATTATCCAACCATTAATTTAGAAGTACATTTCCGATGCATCTATCGTATAACTATAGTTATTGTCCGATAAATTCACAGAATTTAATCGGAAAAAAATAATTTCAAATATGCTTCAAAATCGAACTAGGGATTTCTCATCCCATCGAACTACTTCCGTAGTAAAAAAATTATTAGGCCCTACTTTGTTTTGTTACTTGGAAATTACAAGTTTTAATAAATTAAAATCCATTTCTTTTTTTTAATTCAGACATGGGCGTCCCTATCTATGCTTCCTTCCCCCTAACTTAAAATTCTTAGTTCCTTTATTATTTTAAGCTAAGAGAAAAAAAAAATTAATTTCACTAAATTACATTTCGAAATCCAGTGACGGGTGTAGTAATAACTACACCCCTGTAGTGATAAGTTTTATTATAATCTAGATATTATATGTTATTAAGCTTCCCAACTAAAAATGAACTGCAGGGGGGACTACCTGTGTCCCCTGCATACAACGGAAAATTCTTAGTTCTTTTATTTTAAGTTACTCTAAAGGAATAAATTTTGCGAGGTTTATTAAAATCAGAGAAAAAATATATTAAGTTTCAAAAGTTATGAGGGACAATGGGCCTTTTACTCACCAGCCCCTTAATACGAAATTTCTTCTTACTTTTTATTGTAAATTTCTTGAAAATTATACATTTTACTATGCTTTTGAAAATATCAGAAAATTAAAAATTTGTTAATGTATATATATGTTTTTTTTTATTATTATTTAGGAAGGGGCAAATACTTTCCTCTACCTTCCTCCCCCTAACAGAAAAATTTTAGTTCTTATATTTTAAGGTAAAGAAAAAGATTGAATTTTAGTATTTTTTCAAAAATCGGAGAAAAAAAATTAGTTAAATTTCAAAATCGAGTGAGGGAAAAGAAAAAATTTGTTAATGTATATATATATGTTTTTTTTTTTTTGTTTTTTTTTTAAATTTAGGAAGGGGCAAATTCTCTCCTCTACCTTCCTCCCTCTAACAGAAAATTCTTAGTTCTTATATTTTAAGCTAAAGAAAGATTAAATTTTAGTATTTTTTCAAAAATCGGAGAAAAAAATTAGTTAAATTTCAAAATCGATTGAGGGAAAAAGGCTCATCTATTCCCCCACCCCTCACGGAAAATTCTTCTTTTCTTTATTTAAATCACACTAAAAGAATAAATTTTATTGTGCTTTTGTAAATTGGAGGAAAAATTGCTAATTAAATTTCAAAATCCAGGGAGGGGCAATGAGTCTACAACCCCCTCCTTAATCGAAAATTTCTTTTTCTTTCTAAGTTACTCGAAAAATTTACATTAGGTTTTTTTTTAAAAAAAAGAGGAAATTTTATTTAATTAAATTTTAAAATCCAACGAGCTCCTCTGCTTCCTGCCCCCATACATCTCCATCTTCATAACTGAAAATTACTTGCAATTAATTTACTATTACTTCATTTTGAAATCGACATACAAATATTTGAATCATCAAATAATTTTTTAAATCGCTCTTTAAAATTATTATTCGATCTAAACTTAATGAATCGTAGAAAGAAAAAAAATACTTCATCAGTTAATTGAAGTGTATTTTCTAATTATGTATTCATTTTAAAAGCACATCAAAGTTTCTTATTTCATGCAAATATTAAATTATTAAAAGTGTTTAAAATTATTTTACAAGTCATAAATATATTGAAAAATCTAGTCCATTTTTTATATTAAAATAAAAAAAATCAGAAATTTCCCTTTGTAAAAAATTATTTACCAAAGAAAAAAAAAGAAGAAAACTAAATTAATGTTTCTATTTTATTTTTAGGTAAAAATGTAGATAAGTTAACAATCAAATATATCTACAGAATCATTAAAAACATATGTTACATTAAAAAATAAAAATGATATAAAATGAGTCCTTATTCTAATTCAAAGTTATTAATTATAAACTTCTTATTTTATAAAATTAATTTTTCCTTTTTAAAAATATATATTTCTTAAATTAACACATTTAATTACATTATAATTCCTAAAAAATATATATTATCAGAAAAACCTCTAAAATTCATTTATTTTTTTTAATTTGCAAGATAGATTCAGAAATATTCCCCATTTAAAAAACTCATTAAAAAAAAAAAAATATATATATATATATATATATATATAATTTTTATTTAATTTTTAAATTAAAAAATGTTTATAAATAACAAATTATTATTCTAACACAATATTATATTCTTATTTTATAAAATTAATTATCCTTTTTTACAAATATATATTTCTTAAATTAACACATTTAATTACATTATAATTCCTAAAAAAATTATATAATCAGAAAAACTTCTAAAATTCGTTTATTTTATTTTATTTTTTTTTTTTTGATTTGCAAGAAAGATTCAAAAATATTCCCCATTTAAAAAACTCACTACAAAAAAAAAAAAAAATATATATATATATATATATAATTTTTATTTAATTTTTAAATTAAAAAATGTTTATAAATAACAAATTATTATTCTAACACAATATTATATTCTTATTTTATAAAATTAATTTTTCCTTTTTACAAATATATATTTCTTAAATTAACATATTTAATTACATTATAATTCCTAAAAAAATATATATTGTCAGAAAAACCTCTAAAATTCGTTTTTTTTTTTTTTTTTTTTTTTTTTTTTCCTTCCAATTTACAAGAAAGATTCAGAAATATTTCTCTATTTAAAAAACTCACTACAAATATATATATATAAAATGTTTATAAATAACAAATTATTATTCTAACACAATAATAAAAAATATGTTTTACCGTATCATTAAACGACATAAAATGAATTTTCATTCTAAGTAAAAAAATATTAATTACCGACCCATAATTTATTAAAGTAAGTACTTCCATGTCAAAAATATATATTTTATAAAATTAACACAAGGCATGTAATTACATTATAATTCATAATAAAAAAAATATTATTTTCGCAATTAGCCTAAAGATAAAATTATTTTATTAAATATTTACTGATTTTTAAATTCAGAAGAAAAACCAATTCATTTGCTTCAGCTAATTCGCTAAAGTATTTGTTTAATTCATTTAATATTAAATTGTTTTTAAAATACACGCCCATATAAACTAATTATAATAAATAAATAAATAATAAAATAAAAGCACTTTAAAACATCCAATTTTTCTGCCTGCCAATCAGCTTTTGCAACAAATAACCTTTAATTGAAATGCCTCCCCTTTATACCTCACACAACACTAACCACACAAGTCTCAACGGGCAAGTGGTCAAAGCGTGTCTCTCCTGTACCTGGGATCGTCAGTTCGAGTACAACTGTTTCCACAGTCAAAATCTGCCTTTGAAATGTTAAAAACGAAGCTTACCAATATGGTCAATAGATGGCGCCAGCAGAGCCAATTTTTTTGGGTGGGAGGGGCATTAAACTTCAAATTCACTGCAGACAATGTGTAGTTATGAACTACACATTCACTGTAGTGATTTCGTAGTTGTTGACTTCGAAAAAACTGCAGTGATTTGTGCCAAATCACCACAGTTTGGCAACTGCATTTTCTTTGCAGTTTCACTAGAGTTCATTTTTAGCTGGGATTTTACTCGTTTAAAATTTAAAATACATAATTATTATATAATTTTGTCGAGTTATTTCAAATTTTATCAAAATCAAGTGCATAGTTCAATTACAGGGACAATTAAAAGCATTCCGTTACATTAAGGTCAACGGGGAAAAAAAATTTCAAATGCATTTTAATGGTGTTACACTCATTCGAACATCTTAAAATTTATATGCATCTATAAAGTACATATTATAATATACATTTTGCGTAATCTGTGGTGCAAAGAACATTTGTTATTGATTTACAAGTCCACACAATAAGGGTATAGGGAGAATATTGTTTAGTGCGCATTTTAATTGTAATTAACTATTTAAAATTTTATGAGATGGATATATGAGAGTGATATTTTTAAAACTTCATTATCGTACGAAAGCACCTCATTTGCTACTCTTCACGTACAATTTCCATCTTGGTTAATGCGTAGAAGATACGGCGCATGGATGCTAGGCTCCTTGAGTAAACAGTCCTCGAATCTCTATTAATAAAGTAATTTTATATTAAACAAAATGCCGCAAAAATGCAGAAGTATAAATCCAAACTCAAGTTTTGTATTTCCAGTGCAGAAAATAGATATTTTTGAAGGAGAAATAAGAAACTACATTTTGAAAGTTTTCGAAATAGATGTATGAAAAAGAATTTCGGTTGAACCGTTGAATTTCAGATTTGTTATCGTTTTGCTTTTTTCCAAATTGAACAAGACATCTTTTTACTAAAGTTTAAATCTATTTTTATTTTAAAATTGTATTTTTTGTTTCTTTTATCTAACAATTGTTGCACAATAATACTGAAGTATCAAGTTATTTTATATGCAGTTGTATATGAATAACACACTAAAAAGACATCTAACTTAACGGAGTTTGGGATACATTTTAAAATGATTTTTATTTATTGAGTTAAATTTTGAAATTTTTTGTGATGGTTAATTATTTCATTAGTAAACGAAATCATGTGATAATTTTTTTAAAGTTTTAAAAAATGGGGTTAACAAAATCATTGTAAGTTGAAACATTATCAGTAGAATTTCAATTTTTTTTAAATATAAATGAACAGAAATATATAAGCTTTAATTTTGATTTAGCATATTTAAAAATATTAATTTAAATAAAAATTAAAAATATTTCAATTAAAAGTTAGGAAAAATGATGTAACTTTTAAAAATATCAAGTAAATATTTTTTTTTCAAATTTTTGAATCAAAATTAAAGAAAGACAGTTTTAAAAGACATGTTCCAAGTTTGAACTATTTATGTTAAACGGTTATTGAGTTATAACATTTTAAATACGAGAATGGTGATAAAATTCATCATGAAGAAAAACGTATTTTCCAAAGAATTCGTTTCTATTAAAACCATGGCTTGAAAGCTATATTTAACAAACCAAAACATAAAAATTAATATTTTCTATTCTAATTATGAGAGAAACATGATTAAAACATCCTTTTAAGGAGAGAAAAAAAAATTGTTAGGAAAGTAAAAAAAGAAGATTTTTGTGTCTTGGACTCTTTTAAAAGTTGAATATGATTCCATGCTTAAAATTTTAAGGAATAATAAGGTTGATCCCTCCCCTCTCCCCTCAGTCAATATTTTTTTCCCCGGAGATACTAGAAATTTTGACAGAAAATATTGTCTTGTTAAATAAAACGAAAAATTATGAAAGAAAAAAATTTCGCAAAAATAGAGTAAGGGAGATCAAAACTTAGAATCTCTATTCCCAATGTATAAAATGAATGTTTTTGAAAGAAGAATAAGACAATTACATTTTAAGTACTATCGAAATTGTTATATTAGAAAGGCTTTCGGCAGAACCGTTGAATTTAAGATTTGTTTTTATTTTGAGTCTTTTTGAATTGAACAAGGCATCTCTTTACTAAAGTTTCGTTTTTATTTTCGTCTCAAAATCGTAAAATTTAATTATTTTATCAAAGAATTGTTCCAGAATAACAAAGAAGTGTTAAGCAACTTTAAACGCAGTGATGTGTTAACGACACACACAGTTAAAAACTTAATCGTTGCGGCCTAGACATTTACGGGATGCAAGCTTTACGCGCTTTTATTCAGAATTGTTTGATTCCCATCAGTTTTATAAAATTGTGTAATTGGTTTTATTTTGGTATCATTTTACTTGTCATTAAATAGGGTGAATATATATATTTTTTTATAAAAAAAACAGTGGTGGCAATAATGAATTTAATGTTTAAACCATAAATAATGCGACCATTAAAGTGTGAAAATTTTTCTGTGAAGTTACAGAGAATCTACGGGTAATCCATTATCTTAAGTCTTATGTAAAATTACAGAGATTAGAAAAAAACAGAGATTTTTGTTAAATAACAGAGGAATTATTCGGTAAATTTATAATAGATTCTGTAAATTTTCATCATAAAAAATACACAAAACACTGTAAATTTATTTTTAATGATAATAATTTGATTTAGTTTTCAAAATGAATAAATCATTAAATTTTTTTAACGAACATGATTTAGATTAAATAGAAAATGATATTCTAAATTCGTTAACTTTACCGAATTTCAAAATGATTATTGAAGTTTGAAAAAGATTATTTATTTCAGTGTAACAAGCACAGAATTCGCGAAGTTCGCAAAAAAAGAATCTTTTTGGAAAAATTCGATTTCGAATAGAGGACCAATTTTTTTAACTTTATTATTTTTACTACCCCACGATCTTTAAATCTTTAAATTAGCTTATCTCCTGCTGTTTATCTTGGATTCGTTTAAAAGAAATTAAGATGTTCAGATAATTTATTTTTGTGGAAGTACCTTACCTTCGTTCTTAAATGAAATTAGTTGTACCTATTAGCAAATTTTTAATGTGTAACAAAAATTTTTTTTGATTTAAATTTAGTTTCTATAACCGTGTAAACGCAAATGTTCCCAAATGGGAGCATTGCAGTATTTGTGATACAAAACATATATTTTCCAACATAATAATGATATCCATATTTTTCCTATAAAATATAAGGTTTATTTAAACTTTTGAAAAGAAAAATATTTATATTTAAGACCGCTAGGAATCTAAATGATTTGAAATTCGAGAAAATACTTAAGAACAATATGCAACAGCATATAGCGGAAAATGATTTGTTATATTTGCATAGGTTGTCAATCAAAAATCATGTTTAATAATAATTGTTTGAGGTCTTCAAATTTCAGTTTTATGCTCGTTACGTAGATGATATCTATGCTTTAGTTGATGTGAATTCAGATATAAATCATATTATCTCTGTCATAAATTCTATCGATTTTTGCATTCAATTTACTTTTGAAATTGAATCGAACAATTGTTTTTCTTTTCTGGATGTCCTTGTTATTCGCGATGAAGTTAATTTTCAGACTACTGTCTTTCGCAAACCTTTTGCGGTCAGTCTTCCACCTCACAGATATTCTTCTCATCCTCCTAATCAGAAAGTTGTGGCTTTTAATACTTTTGTTTTCCGGGCTTCCAATATTTGTTCAACTCCTCAGTTACTCAGTGATGAACTTAATTATCTAAAAGCTATTGCTATTTATCGTGGTTATTCCCCTAATATTATAGATTCAATTCATAGAAAATTGACAAAATCCACCCAATCTGAAAGAAAAAACTTTAATTCGAACTCCAATACTTTGGTTATTTTGCCTTTTCTCCCCAAAATCAGTCAGCAAGTTGCTAAAATTTTAAAAAGGTTCGATTTCAATGTTATTTTTTCTCCTGTTAATAAAATTGCCTTTTCAAATCTTAAGCATCCCATTGATCACTTAGATAATTGGGGTATTTACCAAATTTCTTGCCAATGTGGTCAATGTGGTCAGACTAAACGCGCTCTCAGATTTCGTTTAACGGAACATAAAAGGTATGTCAAAAATCAAGAGCTTAAACGCTCTTCTGTTGCTCAACATTGTTGGTCTTCACAACATAAGTTTAACTTTTCTTCAGACACCATCATCCAAAAGTGTCCTTCCATTCTTGATCTTAATTTTTGGGAAGCTTACCACATCATTAAAAATTCTCACTCTTTAGTCAATGACTTATCGAGTACTCCTTATTTCCCAAGCATTTGGAAATCTTTCATTTAAAACTCTTTTTTTTCTCGCTTTTTCGTTTTTGTTTTGTTTGTTCTCCGGTAGATATCGCTACTTGTCCACTGAGTTGTTCTGGCTGCTCTCTTCTCATTGGTTGCTTTTCTTTAGGTGGGATCGTTTCTGTAGTGGGTATATAAGCCTGCGTCTCTCTGTCTCTTTGCTCAGTTTTGCTTTTTCTAGCTCGCTGAGTTTTGCACTGATGAAGAATCTCCATAGTAGATTTGAAACGGCTGTTTGCTACCTTTTCATACTTTATTTGTGCATTTATAATCATTGGTTTTCTATCTTTAAACATAATGTGCTTAATATTTCTGATAGTGTTGGCAAAAGTTATAAATCCAGTTGGGAATATTAGTTATTTTATAAAATAATAAATGTGGTATAGATTTATTTATTTATATATTGTTAATTTTTTTTTTTTACCATTAGTATTTTATTATGTTTTAAAATCCTTTAATCTTGTTTTACAAAAATAAGATATAATTACAATAATCCAAAGTCCATAAAACAAACTATACAGATATTTCAAGTGAAATAATTTTCAAGTGAATAATTCTGATAAAAGTTTTAGTAAAATAAAAACTCTTTCCTGCTCCAAGGCTAAAGAAACAAAACAAAAAAAAAACCCTTAGGGTTAGAATAGCTGATAAGAATTAGCATTTAAAAAAGGATATGTATAAATAAACAAGAGTATAAAATGACGCACTAAACGTAGATTACGGAACATTTTCCAACAGATTTAGAATTCTATTAATTTATTTAGAAACTAGCATACTACCATACTTAGAATACTAGTAACTTCATGATTTAATATCGTGAAAAAGGGGATTCAAATAAACAGTTTGTAAAACACATAAGACATTTAAAAAAATTATCTCCACCTCCCCCCACCTCTTAAAAAATTCATACATGTCTATGTTCAATAGATTTATGATTTATCACATAATACATAGTACGTTAAAATCTATTTCAGTTAGAAAACGCATATAACAGTTATCTCATTATCAAAATTAAATTTTTGCAATGGTTAGAAGGTAAATAAAATTGCACCAAAAGAAATTAAATATTGTTACCACAGTCAGTATGAGTCATAATAATTAAGGACATATTTTTTCCTATGTATTAAAGATTTTATTCTTTAAAATTTCTTTTTTCATTAGTGTTAATATTTAATGATTTAAAATATCTTTAATAAAGTTTTACAGAAATAAGGTATAATTACATTAATTAAAACAAGACAATGTCCATAAAACGAACTGCAGGAACATTTCAAGTGAAACCAGATATATTAAATAACTACCGCATTTACTCGTGTATAAGACGCACTTTTTTTCAAAAAATTAGGGCAAAACTCCAAGGTGCGCCTTGTACACGGAATAATTTTTTACTGTTGGATGCAGTCGAACGATATATATATGAAACAAGAAATTATTCAAAGAAGATATTAAAACTCGAAAAATGTTACTTAATTGAAGTATTACTGCATATTTACTATTTCACTCCTTGCAGTTTTTTATACAACAGAGCTAGTGACATTATCTAAACGCTAATTAGCAATTCTCTTTGCCGTCACTCATTCCTATTTCCCGTCATTTTCTTATAACCCGAAGTCTAAAAATTCATTTTCGTCTTGTTTTCTGGTCTGGTGTAATGTTTGTTTCGACTTTTTTTTTTACTGAAATTCATTTGGTCATTCTCCATTAAAGTATCAAATTTATGGTGCGCGTTATATACGAGATTTTAAGAAATCGCCATTTTTACTTGTAAAGTAAGGGGCGCGTTATACACGTATGCGCGCTATACACGAGTAAATACAGTATATATTGAAAGGAACGGCAGGCTATATGGGAGAATATTCCCACGCCTTCCGCTTTCGAACAGCAGAAAACTAATATTGAGGCTTATATATATATTACACAGAAAAAAAAGTTCAGATAAAATGCTTAAGAAAATAAGGAATCTCTTTCCTCAAGGCTAAAGAAAGAAAGAAAAAAAAATCTGTTAGTAAGAATAAATGGTAAGAAATATTATATTTAAAGGCTTTGTGTAAATAAAACAAAAATATAAAATGAAGCGCTAAGAATAAATTACGAAAAACTTCCCAACATATTTAGAATATTATTAACTTATTTAGACAAGTACCATATTTAGAATACAAGTAACTGCATAGTTTTTTATAGTGAAAGAGGTGATTCAAATAAACTGTTTGTAAAACACGTGAGACATTTAAAACTTAATTTCCATTTAAAAAAAAATGCTACTCTGCATATGTACCATAAGTTTTTCTCGTAATATATAATACGCTAAAATTTAGTTCAAATAGGAAACACATATCACAATTATCTCACTATCAAAATTAAACTTGTTCAATGGTTAGACTATAAATGAAATTGCATCAAAAGAAATATTGGCTAAGCGTTGCAACATTCAATATGAATCAGTAATGGACATGTTTTTCCTTTATATAATAGATTTCTTTCTTTTTTTTTCATTAGGTGATTTAAAATATCTTATATGATGTTTTACAGAGATAAAGCATAATTACAATAATGAAAACCAGGCAATGTCCATAAAACAAACTGCACAAATATTTCAAGTGAAATCACATATGTTAAATAAGTGTATATTCAAAGTGACGGCATAATGTATGAGAGAATATTCCTACGCCTTTCTCTTTCAAAGAAGCAGAAAACTGATATTGAGGCTTATATATATTACATTGGAACGCAAAATTTCAGATAAAAAGCTTTGTGAAAATAAAAACTCTCTCCTACCTTAAGGCTAATGAAATGAACAAAAAAACTTTGGATTAGAATGAATGATGAAAAATATTATATAATATAGGCTACATATTAATAAGACAAGAGTATAAAATGAAGCGCGATGCTTAAATTATGAAACACTTTCAAAACGTATTTAGAAATCTATTAATTTATTTAGAAACTACCATATTTAGAATGCTGTTGAGTCCATAGTTTAATAAAGCGAAAACGATTGTCCAAATAAGTAGTTTATAAAACACACAACAGATTTAAAAACTTAAATTCCATAAGCAAAGAAGAAAAAAAAACTGACTTTTGTAGCCCTTTTTTTGTCACAATTATCTCGGTACCAAAATTAAACTTGTACAATGGTTAGAATGTAAATAAAATTGCACCAAAAGAAATAAAATGTTCATTAGGCGTTATCACATTCAATATATGTCAGTAATATTTACGGGTGCATTTTTCTTAATGTTAAAGAATTCTTTCCTTAAATTTTCTTTTTCATTATCGTTAATTTTTAATGATTTAAAATGCCTTTAATTGTTTTTTATTTATCTAAGGTCTAGTTACAATAATGTCCATAAAACAAAGTGTACTGAAATTTCACATGAAACCAGATATATTAAATAACTATGTAATGAAAGGGACGAGATAATATATGGGATAATATTCTCACGACTCCTGCTTTCGTAGCAGCAGAAAATTGTTTGTTTGTTTGTATTTATGTCGGTCAATTATCTACGCTCTGGGATATAGACTATAAGAGGTGGGATTCCCTCCGTGGGGGGTCTTTCTAAGGGAATCCAAAGTTCGAAGAAAACCATGGAAAACTCCGAACGGTTAGGCCTACGGTCGCGACCAGGTTCGAACCCAGCACCTTCCGTCTACCAGTGTGGAGGTCAGAACCTCCTGGCCACTGGTGGGGCCCAGTAGAAAACTGATATGCAGGCTTATATATATTACATTGGAACGAAAAGTCCAGATAAAAAGCTTTGAGTAAATAAAAACTCTAAAATTTAATTCCATCAGAAAACGCATATTACAATTATCGCAATATCAAAATGTTTTGAAGGTTAATAAAATTGCACTAAAAGAGATAAAATAATGGATAAGCTTTGCCACAGTCAATATGAGTCAGTAATACTTCGAACATGTTTTTTTTTCCCTTTATACAATAGATTTCTTTTTTCATTAGATGATTTAAAATATCTTTAATGATATTTTACAGAGAACAGGTATAATTACAATAATGAAAACCAGACAATGTCTATGAAGCAGTACTGATATTTCAAGCGAAACCAGACATGTTAAATAAGTATATATTGAAAGGGACGGGATAATATATGGGAGAATATAACTCTGCCTTCCTATTCGGAAGCAGTAGAAAACTGATATGCAGGCTTATATATACTACATTGGAACGAAAAGTTCAGATAAAAAGCTTTGAGAAAATAAAAACTCTCTACTGCCTCAAGGCTAAAGAATTTTTTTTTTGTGTGTGTGTGTTAGAATAAATGATAAGAAATGTTATTTTAAAAAGGCTATATATTAATAAGACAAGATTATAAAATGAAGCGCTATGCTTAAATTAAGAAATTCTTTTAAAACGTATTTAGAAATCTTTTAATTTATTTAGAAACTACCATATTCAGAATGCTGTTGAGTCCATAGTTTAATAAAGCGAAAAAGATTGTCCAAATAAGTAGTTTATAAAACACATTTAAAAACTTAAAATCCATAAAAGAAGAAGAAAAAAAACTGATTTTTTGTATGAATGTGAAAAATAACATTAAATAAGTCTTGATTACGTCCACTAATAACTAAATCGTAATACTAATAATATATATTCTACATAAAAATATAAGAATTTATATTATAAAAATCATTTTGCTTCTAAGACATTGTATAATAACAAAAACATTTAAAATATATTAAAACATTTTTATTCTTATATTTTTATGTAGAATATATATTATTAATATTATGATTTTTTGTAGCCCCTTTTTTGTCACAATTATCTGTGTATCAAAATTAACCTTGTGAATGGTTAGAATGTAAATAAAATTGCACCAAAAGAAATAAAATGTTCATTAGGCGTTACCACAGTCAATATATGCCAGTAACACTTACGGGTGCGTTTTTTCTTTTTGTTAAAGATTTCTTTCTTTAAATTTTCCTTTTCATTACCGTTAATTTTTAATGATTTAAAATGTTTTTAATTGTTTTTTATTTATCTAAGATCTAGTTACAATAATGAAAAATAATGTCCATAAAACAAACTGTACTGAAATTTCACGTGAAACCAGATATATTAAATAAGTATGGGATAATATTAAATATGGAATAGATAAAATATATGGGATAGATTAAATATATGGGATAATATTCTCACGACTCCTGCTTTCGTAGCAGCAAAAAGCTGATAGTGAGGCTTATATATATTACACTGGAAAGAAAACAATCTTTTGGTTAGAATAAATGATAAGAAATATTATTTTATAAAGGCTATATATTAATAAGACAAGAGTATAAAATAAAGCTCTATGCTTAAATTATGAAATACTTTTAAAACGCATTGAATAATTTCCAACAGAGAGGAAAATTGCCCAGGCGGGAGTCGAACCCAGATACTTGGCTTACAAGGCCAATGCTTTACCTGTTAAGCTACCGGGGCGACAGCCATCTGGGATTTTTGGCTCAGTTGGAAATTATTCAATTCGTATGATTACTTTACCAATCAGTTAGATTGTGTTGAAAATAATAGTATATCAACGTACCCATCGTCATATGGAGGTCCAATACCTGCGGTCTATTCTGTTGAACTGTCTAAATGACAGACCAGATGCTATGACCAATAAGGTTATCTGAGCGAAAAATCCCAGCCGGCTGTCGCCCCGGTAGCTTAACAGGTAAAGCATTGGCCTTGTAAGCCAAGTATCTGGGTTCGACTCTCGGCCTGGGCAATTTTTCGCTCAGTTGGAAATTATTCAATTCGCATGATTACTTTACCAATCAGTTAGATTGTGTTGAAAATAATAGTACTTTTAAAACGTATTTAGAAATCTATTAACTCATTTAGAGTACTACAATATTTAGAATATTATTAATTTCATAGTTTTATAAAGTGAAAAAGACTCTTCATAAGTAGTTCGTAAAACACATAACACATTTAAAAACATAATTTACATAAAAAAGAATGATAAAAAAAACTGAATATTGTTGAAGTCTTATGCATGTTCTATAGTTTTATCACATAAAACATAGTATGCTAAAATTTAATTCCATCAGAAAAAGAATATTACAATTATGGCAATATCAAAATTAAACTTATGTAATGTTTTGAAGGTTAATAAAATTGCACCAAAAGAAATAAAATAAAGGGATAGGCATTTACACAGTCAATATGAGTCAGCAATACTTACAGACATGTTTTTACTATTACTACTGTTTTTATACAATAGATTTTTTTTCATTAGATGATTTAAAATATATTTAATGATATTTTACAGAGATCAGGTTTAATTACAATAATGAAAACCAGACAATGCCCATAAAGCAAACTGTACAGATATTTCAAATGAAACCAGATATGTTAAATAAGTATATATTGAAAGTGACGGTATAATATATGAGATAATATTCCCACGTCTTCCTCTTTCGAAGCAGCAGAAAAACTGATTTAGAGGCTTATATATATTACATTGGAACGAAAAGTTCAGATAAATAGCTTTGGGAAAATAAAAATTTTCTCGCGTCTCAAGGCTGAAGAAATGAATAGAATATCCTTCTGTTTAAAGTTATAAGTAATATTATAGAAGTCTATGTGTATAAAAAGCTATAAAGTAAAATTCTGCTTTAAGCTTAGATTATGGAACACTTTCCGAAACTTTTAGAACACTATAACAAAACTTCATAGTTTACTGAGATGTAAGATGAGGTATGAATGAAAAACTAAAAAATGCAATAAAGCATTTGGAAACCCTTTTTCAGCTATTATAAATAGTTGTAAAAACATTTGATTCTTTTGTGAAGTCTTGTATATGATACATAGATAAGTATATATACCGCATTGTATTCTAAAAGTAATTTAGTTAAACCTATTACACAGTCGAAAACTTATATTCAGCAATTTAGGCGAGTAAACGGATGTTCAGAATTTTTTTTGTTTCTTGTATATGATCTGTAGAGTTTATAATCTACAAGTAATGTATGAAAAATAGTTAATTTTAAAAACGCATACCACAAGTGAAAACGCACTTACAGCAGTAATTATTCATAGTCGCTTCGACAATTCAAATATTGTTTTAAAAAATCGTACGCGAATGCTGTTACATTTTGCATATTTACAGCATATTTACAAGTTAAGTGAACAAATTTGATTAAAATGTTGCTACGAACTATAATGTACTTAATATTTCTAATAGGCTTGTCAAAAGTTACAGATCCAATTGGGATTTTTTTTCAAATTTAATTTATTTATTTATTCTTTTTTTTTTTTTTTACAAATAAGAACTATTATTACACTTCCTAATTGTGATAACTTGACAGAATCATAAAATTGGTACAGAATTTTTTTGTTAAATTTTTTCTTTAGCAATAGTATTATTAACTTTTAATGCTTTAAAATCCTTCAATCCTTCTGTTGCCAAATTCTTTTGTGTTTCGCTGCAAATAAACGATATATTCTATGCTCCGCATGTTCCATAGTATAAACTTTGCAATACAATTCAAGGATGTATATCAATTTCAATATTTTTAAAACAGCGTAACATCACTATACTGCTCTACAAACGATTTTTATCCAGGTAACGGAATTTTACCAAGTGTCTCTGTAAATGAACTTTAAATGGTGAATCCTTCTTTTTTAATACCGAATATTGCATAGCGATACCTAATAACATGTATCAATTTCAAGGCAATCAGACTACATTTACACATCTTAGAGCACGTTCAAATAGTCCGACAAACAAACTCAATTCATAAACATTTTTCGACAATTTTGGAAAGAGTTAAAAAAATGACATTATTAATATTACCGTGTTTACTCGTGTATAACGCGCACATTTTTTCTAAAAAAGTTATGGCAAAAGTCCTAGGTTCGCGTTATACACGGAATAACTTTTTGCTGCTGAATGTAATCACAGAATATACGTATGAGTCAAAAAATGTATTCAAAGAAGACATTAAAGGTCGGAAAATCTTATTTAATTGAAGTATTACTGCATCTTTATTTCACTCCTTGCTCTTTTTTATACAACAGAACTAGAAAAATTTATTTAAAAGCTCATTGCCGTCACTTCCTAGCCCCCCCTCCCCCGTCATTCACTCCCTGACCGAAATATAAAAATGTATTTTCACCTTATTTTCTGACCTAGTGTAATGTTTGTTTCCACATTCTTTACTGAAATTGATGCGGTCGTTCATTCACTTGCATATCAAATTTACGGTGCTCGTTATATACGATATATAAAAAAACTCATTTTTTTCTTGTAAAGTAGGAGGTGTCTGGCATACACGCGTGCGCGGTATACACGAGTAAATACGGTATTATTATTATTATATTATTATTCTAGTAAAATATAACCGCAAACACAAAATATATATTCTAAGTTCGTTCGCGTTACAGCGATTCCGAAAAACGTTCTTTATCTTGAGAAACTTCAGAAACTAAGGTCATTCACATGCTTTATTTTCATTACCAAACTAACAATAGTAAACTTGAATAAATACATCAATTTTAAGAAAATCGGATTATATTTACGCAAGTTAAAGCACGGTCAGACAGACAAACAAACAAACCGAAACAGTAAACAGCTTTGAACAATATTGGAAATTGTTTAAAATAGACGGTGCTATTATTAAATGACGACGGTTTTTAAATTGCTGTAGGGTAATCTAATTGTAATATAATAGTGTATTCACTTTAGTCAATAAAAAATAATTGTACATTTGATTGATTGTCAGTATATTGTATTATTGTTGCAAACATGTACCATATTTTTCCTCAGTCAGTTAAAAAATTAATTATATATTTTTTCAAATATAATGTTATTCAAATGCTTTTGAACCTTTCACATTATAGTTAGACAACCTTTTTCTCTACATTCTAACAAGTAACGCAACAAACATCCAAATTTCTGTCAGAAAGAAACATACTAAATTCGATGCTTTGAATTTTTTTATTTTTAGTATTTCCTGACACTTAAAATATGGTTTGTAATTTTAGTACCAGAAATATAAAAATGAGAGTTTCTGAATTCGCTAGGTTTTGATCGTAGAAGATTCGAAATTTTAATGTTTTATTTATTACAGCAGAAATAACGTTTTTTTTCTTTTAATATAAGTTATAGAAACTAGGGTTCGTATAAAATTTTAGTTTTGTAACTTTAAATAAAAAAACTATTTTTATAATAAATGGATTTTATATGATGAATATTGACCATTGAAAATTTCTACAACTGGACGTATACCTTTAAAAGAAACGGTTTATGAATTAAATGTTGTCTAATAAAACGATGCAAATTATGTATGAATATTATGTATATTTGTAACTAAAGAAAAAATTCTCCTGGAACAAATGTTTTTTAATTATTATTATTATCTTTAGTGGGAAAACAGATACAATGTTCGCCCGCATTAAATGAAAATTTGCGAAAAATGTACCATTCCATTATTAATCTTAAAATTACAGTAATAGCTCCCAAAATACTTCAATACATAAATAAGACTGTGTTAGAATGCACTTAAAAAGAAGTATGGAAGTAAAAAGAAAATTAAACACTATTTTATAAGCATTCAATGTCTTGAATGTCACGCGTATTTTGATGTTTTCAATCCATGAGTTATTCAATAAAAATCTGTTACAGTACAATCATTTGGTTTGGGTACCGGGTCCGTTTATGGAAAATTCACAGCTTTTTTTTTTACTCAAAGCTAGTGCATTTATTAAAAAAATACATGTAGATAATTATTGTTCTTTTTCTTTTTGAGGATGTGGCAATAGGGAAGAAAAAAAGAACAACATTATTTAAGCGATTTTTTGCGATTTCTAAATTGATGCCTCCAGATGTAACCATAATTTAATTAATATAAAACTACAAATTAATTAAATCATTTTTAAAATGTATTACACTTTGTTTTCTAATAAAATCTTAGACATTTTCATAGTTAAAATATTTCGTTGGTGCAGTTTTATAGCCAGTCGGATTATTTTATCAATTTGTTTTCTACATATGTTTGTATACCAGAAAAGCATGTTTAATATAACGCGATTAAACTTAAAATAAAAGAAAAAAAACTAAAAGCTTTAAAATGTCAAAAAAAAAAAAAAAAAAAAAAAAAAAACGAAATTACCTTTAATTAAATCCATCGTACAATAAAAAGGAATCAATTTTAAATTTCGCAGTTTTTGAAAAAAAAAGTGAAATAAAAAAAATAATTGATAAATTATCTTTTAACAAATTTGAGCTTTAAAAAGACAAAAAAAAATTATAAGGCTGAATTTTTTATTTATAAAAGTCTTTTCCGGAGAAAAAAATTCCAAACTCCGACGTTAGTCATCGGACTAGGAATCTAATAATTAAGGCACAACACTAGTCGCAAAAAAGACCCGCATAATATTGTAAAGTCTATGGGAGCGTTCTTTTTAAATATCCCATTCAAACTTTAATATTTTCAGATGATTTTTTTGCATAGGATAGCTGAGGACAATTCACAACCGGCCTAGATTTTACTTTTTTAATTTTAGTTTCAGATTTTTTTTTATTACTTTAAGCTGGTTTTAACCGGTTCTGAAATTGAAACTATCATAATATAAAAAATACGTAAGCAAAATCGAAATAGTAAAAACTAGGCCGGTTTGAGGTCGTCCTCAACTATCCTATGCGAAAAAAAAATCATGAAAAAATATTAAAATTTGAGCGAGATATTTGAAAAAACGCTCCCATAGACTTTACATCACTATCGGGTCTTTTTCTGTGGCTAGTGTTGTGCCTTATGTTGCTACTCGAAATTTATTTTATCATATAATCGAAGATATTCAGTTATAGATACAGAGCTGAAAAGTCTCCGGCTTTTTGGATACTAATATTTTAGTACAAAAAATGCTCTTTCATTTAGTTAAAACTTTTAGAAAAAAAAAAAAACATTTTCTCTAAAATAATTGTGATGGGCAAAAATGTCATAGACTTGGCAACTCTGTAAATACGTAAAATCTTAAGAGTTTTAATTTATATAGTTACTTTATGGAAGAACGGCAGGGGAATGGCACGATTAAGGTTTCGTCAATCATAAGAAACCATAAAAAGTTAAAAATGAATTACAAAATTCTATTATTTACACACGAAAACCAAGTTGAGTTAAATAAAAGAATACGAAAACAAGATTTAAAAATGTACAACACAGAAACAGGTGGAATGTAAACAGAAAGAATGTAAGTCTATTCAATTTCTGCACGTTTTTCAAATGCAAATGAAGATCAGAAAACACACAGTAGGACTTTTTTTATTTATGAAGCAGTGCTTCAGAACAATGTAGAATAAAAGTGATTTATAATCATATATTTTTTTTATAAATGACGTTTCATATTTTTAAATGGAAAGAAAATATATTTTAAAATGGAACGAGTGAAATAATTTATTTTAATATTACTTTTCATGTATAAATTTAGCATTTGCTTTTGAAACGAATAAAATTGTTTTCTGTTGCACTATGCCATTATGAGAAATATGTATTGAATTAGAACATTTCTTGAAATTTTAATGTGTTTTTTACAATGAACTCAATCTTATCCTGTTTTGAAGTTATTATACAGTACTGTAACAACTAAGATAGTTAAAATAAACATGAACATTTAGCATGTATTCACATTCATAATAATGAATGAATGATAATTCTTACTTTACTCCTATTTTTCTTAAATTCATAGTAAACGATTTGCTAAATAGAATTAACTACGATAGACTTTATCTAACTTTAAGATATATTGCAGATTTCGAGCTGATTCAACTATCAGTTTGCATCTGATAGAAAAAAAATTAGTAGCTAACCCATATTTTTATTTCTGAAAAATATCTCATTATTTGAACAGTTTGAGCTGTATCTTAATATTATTAAGCAAATTTGATTTAACATGTTTGCTTATACATATATACCATTTTATGAACAAGTTGTATTTCGTGATTATTTTTACTCGAATTTATTTGATAACATGTTATTTTGACGGTACTTTAATTTTATATTCATTTAGTTTAAAAAAAGATAATTTGGCATATATTTTTAAAAAATATATATTCTCTTATGCATATATATTCTTTTTTAATTAATAAACAATGATTATTACATTATAAAACAGGAAAAATGTTCGAATGTAATAATCAAAAAGTACATTTAAGAAATATACAAGGTTCAAACAGAGGGAATGATATTAGAAAAAAATATTCAATTATATTCATGATTATTGAATGTAAATAAAGAACAGCATCAAAATGTGTATAATTTTATTTTACTTATATACATATATATATAGATACACCAAAGAGCAATTACATTATGACCCACCTGCTTAATAAGACGTAGGTTAGTGTTATCTATCCATCTTAAAACCGGCAACATTCAACATGGTATCAATTAGACAATGTCCTTATAGTTTCTTTAAGGTAATTTGGTATCAGCACCCGCCAACTGGTTCTGCAATTTTCGCACATTGTGAGGTGGCAGCGTTGAAACTCGAATTTGAATTTCCAGGTCAATCCATAGATATTATATTAGATTTATGTCACGTGAATTTGAAGGTCAGGACATGGCTTGAAACGCACTAGAATGCTTTTTGAAGTATTCCCTGACTATACGACTCATATGAAAGGGTGCATTATCTTGTTGGTAAATGCCATAACCCTCCGGTAACATTTTTGACATGAATGGGTTCTACTGGTCTGTAACGCTATTCAGATAGTGTACAGACGTCAGGGTATGTTCTATGAGGATTTTGAGTCTTAATGTAACGTGCTGCATAAAAAATAGCCCGAATCATAATATGGACACCACAGGTTTGTTTTCGACTAACTTTACATCCGAGAGCCAGAGTTTCAGTTGGGATTTAGTGCTTTTGCACACGTCCGTCGATGTGATGGACCAGGAAACTTCATTCGTCGGACCATGAAACTTTCTTCCATTCTTCTAGAGCCCAATTCGGATGTTCATCAGCCCATGGAAGGCGCTGCTGGCTATGATGTGCCGGCAGTGCAGAAACGTGCTTAGACCGCCTGTTACGTGTGCTCATATGCAATAGTGTACGCAACACTGTATGCTAAGAAACACTGTATGGGTCCCCACTGTTGAAGCTGTTGATAATATCGGCGATTGCAGCTCTTCGGTCATTGCGAATAATGTGTAACAATATCAGTCCCTCACTTTTAATCAAACCTCTGCGGGCAATATACTACTAACCTGAGACTTGTCATTCATCATCCATTCACCATATTTGATACGTCTTCTCAATGACTGCATATGAATATCCCATCAAACACGCCGTTTGTTATAAAAAGTCTGTTTCATTGTCTTCATGCTTTTCAAATGAAAATGAGTGCAAATAAATGAATATTAATGACATTTTGTGTACATATTTATACAAAAAGATAAAATCTATATTAACCCCCTGACCGCCGAGCAAAAAGGCAAGATTGTGATGTTTTTTTCTCTGCAATTTATTTTAATTGTTAATAAAAGAGGGATTTTCTGTCATGGTATAATTTTTCCGTTACATATATGCTTATAAGCCTTGAAAATATCAATCTTAACTTAATTTCTTAAAACTAATTTATATTTGTAAGATTATATTAATTTAAATAAAGCTTCATCTACAGTAAAACCTGTAGCTTACTGAACCGATATATCCGGTAGCGGCAGTGGGAAGGTCAAAGTTGTAGTTGTAGATTATTTTAATATAATTGTATTAAAACACGGAATATTTTTAATTTATTTTGTACATCGGTTTCGGATAGGAATGTTTCAGACTCGGATCGGGATAGATGTAAATTAAATTTTGAATAATTTATTTATTTATTTTGTATCAATCGGCGTTCTAGTTTAATTTAAGCAGAAATTTCGTATTCATTCATCCGTGCAGAACTATTATTCAGATAAATAAATAAATAAAATTCCAATATAACACAAGATAAAGTCTAGATATAGTAATTACACATTTATTTTAAAGTACGATTCACAAGACAGACGAAATAAAATAAAAAGTTCTATAATGTTGTCTTCACGCTTTTTGAATGCAAATAGAGAGTAAAATCACAATCAATTGGAGATATTTATTCATAAATAACCGTTTCTGAAAAATATTGAATGGAAGAATGATGGAAACGCAAATATTCATGAATGAGCGGATTCTATATTCATAAAGTAGTAGAAATAGACAAAGAAGGAAAAATTTAAATTTTCGAAACTTAAGCTTTTCCATTTGAAATAATTTAAACAATTTTGTATTGCATTATGCAATTTCACAAAGTATTATAAAGAAGTAAGTCTTGCGTCACAGTGCATTTTAATGTTCTTGTTAAAACTAACATAACCTTTCCTTATTTAAAATTTTGAGTGAATTTTTTTGCAACAGCAACTTTTACTGAGTGTAAAATTTCGTGAGAAATTCCATTTTAAAATGTAAATGTAAAATAATGTAAAACTGTATTCAAAAATTTATTTAAGAATAAATTTCTAATTTATTTAGAAAATATTGAATATTTCGGGTTGGGTCAGGTTCGAGTTGACTTTTTTTTGCGTGTGTGTCGAGTGCTAGTTGAGATTCAATTTTATTTTAGAGAACATTGTACTATTCAATTTCTTTTTTTTTTTTCAGAATTCTCATACCCGAGCTGTACTCCATTTCAAATATATAAATAAATAAACTGCAAATACAACAGCAAGGAACATCTGGTATAGTTATCGTATATTTAAATTAAAGCTCGATTCATGAAATAAACGAAAAAATAAAAAATAAAAAACAAGTCTATTCTATTATTTTCACACTTTTTAAATGCAAAACAACAAATGAATGAATATTAACAAAAACATGTGCATATGTTTTATACAAAAATAGATAAAATCTATATTAAAGATATAATTGTAGACTATTTTTTTCTTTAATTGTGTTAAAATACGTAATGTTTTTAGTTATTTCGTTTATCGGGTACGGATTTGAATGTATCAGACTCGGATCGTGATAGGTTTCAGTTAAAGCATATGCATTTCGGGTAGATTTTTTTTTTTCGGGTTTCAATCCGCATTTAGATTTACTTTGAGCAGAAATTTCATATCTCTTCAACCGTGCAGAACTGTAATTCAAATAAATAAAAATAAAAAATAAATAAATAAATAAATAAAATTCCAATACAACATAAGATAATGCCTAGATACAGTAATCATACACTTAAAAAAAAAAATACAGTTCATAAGAGAGTGAAAAAAAAGTCTATAGAATTGTCTTCATGCTCTTTTTATGCAAATGGAAGATAAAATCACAATCAGTTTCATATTTTTACTTATGAATAACCGTATCTGAAAAATATTGAATGAAAGAATGATGAATACGCGCATATTCATGAATGATCGGATTCTATATTCATAAAATTGATGAAAACAGAATTTTAAATTTTCGATTTCGGAAATTTAAAATTTTTGAAATCTAAGCTTTTCTATTCGAAGTAATTTACAGAATTTTTTACAGCATTACAAAATTTCACAACGCTTTTTTTTTAAAGAAGAATCTTACGTCGCAATGTATTTTAATGTTCTTAAAACGAACATAACTTTTCAGTATTTAAAATAATGAGTGATAAACTACGCAAATGCAACTTTTACTGAAATAAATTTTTATGAAAATTCCATTTAAAAATAAAATTGCAAAAACATTCTATTGAAAAAATTATTTAAGAGTAAATTTCTAATTTCTTTAAAAAATTTCGAATATTTTAAGCTGGAATCGAGTCAGGTTTGAGATAAAATACATCGAGTTCGGGTTGACATTTTTTCATATGTGTTGGGTTTCAGGTGGAATCAAGTTTGTTTTAATCAGAGTTTCAGGTTTCACGTATCTGTTCAATACTAAAATATATAAATATAATACAAATACAACAGAAGAGAACATCTATAATAAAAAAAAAATTATCATACATTTTATTTATTACTTCATCTATCGACGGTATTTATGAGTACCATTAAAATTACTTATCATAAAATTCTTTTAATACGTCTGTTAGTTGTAATACTGTTTAGAAAAAGTTACAGATACATTACTTTATTTTGTCCCAAAAGCATTTTTGTTTGCACAAAAGAAAAATATTTTTAAAAGGATTATTTCTTTTGCCTTTGTATCTTTTCAGCATTCTTGACGCTGAGGGAGAGGGATGGGGATTTTTCAGTTAAGAAATATTTCTATATTTATGTTTTAGAACATCATATTTGTACATATTATAAGTCTAAAAATACTAAGAAAACAATTAAAAATAAAAGATTTGAGTGGGGTTATATATATTGCACAAAACCTCTGTAAATTCAAATTTAACTAATCCTTGTAAATCCTTCAATCCTTCTAAATTCATTCAAAAATTTGTTTAATGATTATGTAAAATTTTTAATTTAGTTTAAGCAATTTACGTGAAATGCTTTAAAATATAAAATTTTCATGAATTCATAATTCGGTTGATAAAGGGAATGTACAATTCATGAAGCAGACGAAATAAAATAAAACAAGTCTATTCTATTGTCTCATGATTTTCAAATGCAAATGAATGAATATTAAAGAATATATGTGTACATGTTTATACAGGAAGAGATAAAATTGATATTAAAGATACGAGGTGGAGCCCGTCAAAATTCAACGAAAGAAAATCTTTAAGAAATAACTGTTTCACTGATTTATAATAAATTTACAAAATTTGTTACAGTAAAAAATGCGTCTTAAATTAGTCAGTCTAACTCTCAACCAAATATTATTTTAAGCTAAAATTAACAAAATGCTATTTCTATGAAACACAGTTGCCCAAATTATTAAAATTAAACTTTAATCACTGTCACTAATTTAATCAAACTTTAAAAACTTCAATCTGTAATCTATAAAATATAATAAAGATCAGTTATTATGAGGAAGTTATCAATTGAGGCTCTTATGTTTGGTATAAATGCGAATGCATTTTATTCCAAATTGACACGATAATGGAATTTCACGTGAAATTAAAACCCGTCATCATTTTCATCTTCTCAAAATTTACACGTGCATTTCTCATATCTTTATTCACTATGTTTAAAAAAATGGTATTTTAATTGGATTATTTTAAAGTAAATTTAACTAAAAATTTGAATTCATGTAATTGATGAATAAAAACGAAATAAAGCTGAAATCACCGAATTTTTCAACAGACGATGTTTTTGACAAAGTATACACATTTTAATTTCTTCTTTTTTCCAATTTTAAGGGGTCTTGTACCTTTTAAACGGGATGAAAATCAACAAAAACATCCAAAGTTCGATATAGTGTATCTTTAAAACTTTTATACATATTAACATGAAAATTTCACCGTTCAATAGAAAATATTATGCTTTTAAATAAACTGTCATTAAACATTTAATAGTCTTTCATATAATATACGCATTACTGAAATTTAAAAACCTCTATTTTTTACTCCGTCGTGCCTTTCGCGCATCCTAACGACCCTATAAATCAATATTTTTGCATATATATTTTTTTTCTGTAAAGAACAATATTGTATTTTTAAAATGAACTACTCTTAAATAAAAATTATTTCATTAATCTCGTAAAAAAAATTTCTAAATAAAAAAAATCAAAATTTTACATTTTTTAATAAATAAAATTATTCATAACTAAAAATTGTATCGCTATAAATACATAAAAGTAGTTCATTTTAAGCATACGTATGTGCTTATTAACTAAAAAAAATTTCATAACAATTCATACATATGTTCTCAAGATATCATGCGCGCAATGTCTAAAAATGCAGTTTTTCAAAAACCCGTTTCAAACCTTTTAATTTTTGTAGTTACCTTTGATGTGGATGCATCTTATTTTTGCTATAACTCCAGTTCTAATGGGAATTTTTGTACGCGGTTTGTTTTAAAATATTTATAATGAATTATTTTATAATAATTAATGAAAACCGAAAAATCGAATTTTTGAAGCCTTAAAAGGTACTAGACCCCATAAGAGAAAATGGAGTGATTCTGTTGCCACAATTACAAAAAGGTACTAAAAACTGAAAAATATTAATATCTCAAAAACAAAGTGATATACAGCTTAAAAAAATTGCATTTAAAAGTAATTTTTTTTTCTATACGTGGTGTAAAAATTTTAAATGTGCGATATTTAGAAGTGTAAAATTTGCTGTAGCAAAACTTACATGGGAAGGTGTTACCATTCACAAACTGACGTAAGCCTTATGCACAGATACGCTTGGCCTTTATAATATAGGTAATTGTAGACTATTTTTTTAAAATTATTTTTAAATACGAAATATTTTTAATTTATTTCTACATCGTGCTCGTATTTGAATATTTCATACCCGGTTCATGATAGATTGGAATGATATTATATAGATTTCAGGCTGATCTTTTTAGCACTTTGCCATAAATTTGAAAGCGCTTATGTATTCAGTTTGTCTGTCCATCTGTCCGACTCTCCACGCTCTAACTCCCGTAAATATACTCGGATTTTTATTCTATTGATAAAGATTATTTAGGGTTACCAAAGCATATTTGGTATTGAATATGAGGTTTGTACGATTAATGGTTCATTTACAGGGACATTCAAAAGTTTTGGATTACATTATGGTATATGGTGGAAAATCGTTTGGAGAGTATTTTAATGACATTATGGTATATGACATTATGGTATTTGACATTATGGTATGTCAAAACTGATATAAGACACTGAATTTCACTACGATCGTGTTAAAACAGAACATTCATATCATTTTTCATTAATTTACAGAGACACACACACACACACACAAAGTCATAATTTACGTAAATTTGCGTAATAATTGCTGGAGAGTGCGTTTTAAAATTCGATATACGCTGTTAAATTTAATTAGTTTTTTGCATATCACTCCTTATATTTAAATTCTATACCCCATATACAGGTCTGCACAAAAGTATTTGCATACTATTCTCCTTATTAGGAGAAATTTCTGAAGGAGAATTTCCAACTAAAATATGTGTATCTCTTAAATGAATTAAATTTTGGAATTCATGTTGTTAATAGATACAAATATCTATATCATATACAGCGATGCTGAAAAATTCATATAATTTTCCGATTGTAGATTGGAACAGCTGAAAATCGGTTTTGATATGCATATCCATATTCCATATTCCATATGGTGAAATGAGACGTAATATTTTAATCAGTGCAGTTTTGTTTCATTATTCTGAATGTGTTGGAAAGTGCTTGATAATCTATGCTTAACACTTTTTTTGTTGGGTTTTAATTGATATTCAGATTTACTTTTTGCAGAAAATTCGTATTCATTCACCCGTGCAGATTTGCAATTCAAATAAATAAATAAATAAAATTACAATACAACATAAGATAAAATATAGAAAATGTTATCATACATTTATTCTAAAGTGCAATTCACGAGACAGATGAGATAAAATAAAAAGAGTCTATGTTATTGTCTTCAAGCTTTTCGAATGAAAATGGAGGATAAAACTTCAATCAATTGGAGATTTTTATTTATGAATAACTGTTTTTGCAAAATATTGAATAAAAGAATGATGAATACTCATATATGCATGAATGAGTGGCATCTATATTCATAAGCTGGATGAAAACCCAAAGAAGGAAAATTTTAATTTTTCTAAACCTAATATTTTACATTAAAGTGATTTAAACAATTTTATACAGCATTATGAAATTTCAGAAAATAATATAAAGAAAAAAGTATTTCGTGCCATTGAATTTTAATATTCGTATTAAAGCTAACATAAGTTTTCCGCCTTTAAAATTATGAGTGAAATATTTTGCAACTGCAAGATTTATTTAATCTAAGATTTCGTTAGAATTCCATTTTAAAAAGTTATTGTTAAACGGCTGTTCTGAAAAATCCCTTAAATTGTCAATTTCTTTAGAAAATTTAGACTTATTAATTGATTTTTAAATAAAATTACCTGTTATGGATTTATTTCTGATTAGATTTTTGCATCGTTTCACACTATTTTTTTCATAAAATTTTCTTTTATGATCGTACACATTACCTGAGCATCATTCGAGTGCAAAGTTTAAAATGAAAACCTAGCACAGATATGAAAAAAATCATTTTCCGTTTTTGCCCCAATTTTTTTTTACGTGAGTATATAAAAATTCCAAATTGGATATTTTAAGTAAATAAAAAGCTTGAAGACGTCCAAAAAGAGTTTTTTTACAAACGTAATTTTGCATATTTTACAATTTTGCAGTTGAAATATTAGATTATTTATGACAAATATGCCACTTTTTGTTTATTTCAGCTGTGAAAAAAGTAGTCTTTTTATTTCAGTATTTTTTTGTTATTAAGTTCAAAGTTTTAAAAATAATGTTTGCAATCTTAAAATGGCGTATTCTAACGCTTGAGTAAATATTTTTAAATCTTTTCTTTTTGAATAACAATGTTTTAAATAATATTTGGGCAAAAATTATTTTTATAGAACTTGAATGAAAAGTCCGGCTGTTGCATTTATCATTAGTTTTGTTTCTTTTAAAATTGTATAGTACAAAAGACTAGGGAAAAGAAATGGAATTCAAAAGTCTGTTGAATTATCTTCATGCTTTTCAAATGCAAATGAAGAACTGGATTACAATCAGTAAGAGATTTATATTTATGAATGAATGTTTTATTAAAAAAATGAATAACAGAATAATTTATAAACATATATTTATGAAACAGCATTCTATGGTCGTAAATAGAAGCAAAAGAAACATTTTGAAGAATTTTTTTTTTAAATCTGAAACCAAAACTGAAAAAGTAAAGACTAGGCCGGTTGTGGATTGTCCTCAGCTATCTTGTGCAAAACAACCATGTTAAAATATTAAAATTTGGGTGAAATATTTGAAAAGAATGCCCCCATAAACTTTACATTACCATCCGGGTCTTTTTCTGTGCCTAGTGTGGGGCCTTAAGTTTGGAAGACTGAAATTAGTTATTCAATAATAGGAATTTTACTTATTAAACCTTTCTAAGACAAATTATTTTATTTGCAAAAAAATTGAAATTATTGCGTGACACCGGGTTTAACAACCAAAATTGCTTCAAATAAGCAAAAGCCTTCTTTATTCGCTTACATTAGAAGTCAAAAATTTTCTTTAAAAATTCTCGTGATATTTTGGCATTTGATAATTAAAATTAAATGGAACATACATTTCCCGCAAACTTATAAAGGTTAACCTATTAAAGACTGTCGTTGTGTTTTTGCAACATTAAATCTGCGATTTTTTAAAATTTTATTGAATCATTTAAAATAATTTAAAATATTTTTAATTATTAACTTTTTTTGACAAATGTACATAATAATAAATTGTATACATAACATATTAACATTTTTTATATAAGATTTTTATTAATTTTTTATAACTTTTTATACATATTTTTTATGTAATATTTTATGTATCTATTTTTAAAAAATACTAATTCAATTGGAAAATTAAAAATATTGAAGATATAGTACGAATTTTTTTTGAAAATGTTAATTGATAAATTTCGGATTATGTTCATAGATGTACTACAAAGAATAAAATGCAATTCAGCAATTCAAGATATAGATATTGTGGCAGTCAAATTATATCTATAACGAACATAATGGATTGTTACATATCTATGCCTCAAAGATTTTCATTTGGCAATAATGTAGTTGATTTGTGTTTTTCACAGCATATCTTATCTAAGATTTTAAAAAAAATGTAACATCCATTTCATCTTTGAATTAGACATTAATAGAATACACTATCTTTAAATTTGTGAAAATATTGATTTTCATTTTATTATATTATCTGAAAGCATCTTAAATTATGAATATTTTGATGCCTCACTTTTACCCCTTTAAGCGGCTTAACCGGATTTTTCCGTCACATAATTTTTGGATTCAAAGTCTTATTTAACTCAAAATGGTTATTAATGTTAATTTTTTGAATTGCATCTGATAAATAAATATCTAAGATTATAAAATATAAATCTCCATATCAATACTTTCCATAGCTTTTATTTTATGAATTGTTAAACTTGCATGTAAAATTTTGCAGGACGCTTAAATGGATGTGACAATTATATTGCGAGATATTGTACATTTTGTTAATAGATCCAGTGGAATTATCCGTAATAGTGGCAACTTTAAACTGATTTTCTCCTCGTTCTTATTTTTGTAACTTGCTTCTTCGATAAATACTAACGCTTTTTGATAATTTAGATAGAGGTTTGATTTTTTTATGCTTATTTTCCATCATGTATTAAATATTTTTGTACATGGATTTAACAATGTTAATAGATATTTAAAAAAATATTTAAACTTAGAGCTTGTTGACTTTTTTCTTTTTTTAATATACTCGAGAGAAGAAAAATGTATTAAGTGTAAAATTCCATACATCTGAAAATGCAAGCACAGCTTTATATAGTACATTCTAATAAATGTGGAGAAAAAATCGAACAAAAATATTTCTATTTTTAAAAGTAGTAACTCAAAATACATAGCTTGGTGCAGTTTTATCTCTATAGTATGGACTTGTAATAGCTGTACTTCTCAGGGTATAAAAAAAAGATGAAAATCGTAAAAATGTACATAAACCTTACCTTTAAAAAATTATTGCAAAAATACATCATCCAGATACTGTTAACTCTTAACTTATTTTTAACATTTTCGGGACTTTTATTACGAACATATATCCAATAGGTAAAAAGCGTGATCACCTTTCAATCTTTTATAAATGCCATCTACGCTTCGAAATAAATTTGTAATGGAAATAGATAAGACATGTATTGATATATTATTTTTAAAAGAATCAAAACCGAATTTCAAAATTACATGGTAATAAATTGATTGGTAATGTTTAAATACGAATCCAATGTAATACCTCCTTAATGTTTACTGTCAACTCTAATAAATTATGAAAATTCTCTGGGAAATATATAGGCATTAAATATTGAATCAATTCCATCACGTCTATATAGAACTGCCATGGTTGAACTATTTCTCCGATCCTTTCATTAAGTTACAGATGAATGGCATAATTTGCAAAATGTATAGCATTTCCTAGAAAGAACCGATCATTGAGAATGTCACATTTTCCGTCACATCAAATGCGGCATGGGTTGGCGTATTAATTTAGAGGAATTAAAGCTTCATTTCAAAGTTACATACTAAAATAATAATTAGCGATTTTCTTAAACTAATTGAGTCAATATTTCCTTTAATATTTCCTATAAACTTATAAATCCCTATAATAACCTATAAACGTAAAATAATAATTTCTCGAAATTTTCCGGAAAACATGCAGACGTTAAATATTAAATCACTTTCGACACGGCTTGATAGAGAAGCCACAATTTAACTATTTAATCTGTATTGCATTAAGTCATGCGCATATGGCATCTTGAGAAAAATTTAGATTTCCTAGAAAGAATAAGACATCAAGAATGTCAAATGTTTTGCCGGATGACTCAATTAAAGTAAAGATTACTACATATTTTGTCATGAATTTAGAAAAGAATTAAGACATCTTTGATGTATTTTTAAAAGAGAGATAAATTCAAAAATTTTCATAATACTTTTATAATGAAAACTTGTTACTATGATTAATTACTGAAAAATAATTATTTCAATAATTATTCTTTATAATATGAATATATTACTGGTTAACAAGGAAGATTTGATTAGCAAGGGGGATAGGGGGATATTGATTAAAAATTTAATTAATCAAATGTTGTATTAGGAATTAAATGTAAAAATATTATTTCAGCTAGAGCCAATATTATCTTTAATGAACATACATGGAAATATACACTATATAATCATCAATGATCGGACACTTTGACTTTTAGACATTTTTTCGATTGTTTAAAAATATATTTGTCGGATTCTTCTGGAACTTCAGGATTATAAAAATTATGTTTGACCTCTTATTTATCAACGTCCGTTTGATAAGGAAGACATTAGAAGACCGAAAAAAATCAAGAAAAAATAATAATTTTTGGGATCTTCTCGTACTTAAAATTCAAGAAAAGATCTGTTGCTGCAGAAGTGGACGTTTGGGGAGGTTCACTAAGCAAAAACTTGCCTCTATCCAGCGCATATTTTTTTGTAGATAATTAGAGCTTACAAAATTATCTCCACGGATGCACTCATAGTACTTACTAGTATTCCTCCCCCCATACACTTATCACTCACACTTATCACTCACCAGAAAAAATGTATAGTAATTTAGAACACGAACCAGAATCAGCACTCTTCGTTAATTTATATTTTCAAAGGAAAGTCCATAGCTAGACTATGTATCCGGCGGTATAGACATCACATATTCAAGAAAATATTAATAGGCATTCTTATATCCTCTCGAATAATACAGCCATTTTCACCGATAATTGTCACTTGGTGACGGTATTGGCGTCATATTTCTGCGTCTTCATGAACGGTGCTGTGGCACATTGCCTGCAGGAATAGAGATGACAATTCTGTGCTTCAAGAGGAACTCTTTCGGGCTTTGGAATGGATTGTTCTCCATTCTCAACATATGTATTTTCACTTTTATAGTGATAGCTGTTCCAGCCTGCAAAAAATCTTTGACCATAGAACTAAACATAGGACTAAACTTAAGTATTTAAAATAAAATTCATTTTAAAATTTTTCATCCTTTGGGTCTCTTTTGGCCGTGTAATCGGCATAGTTGGCAATCAGCTTGTTGACATACTGACCAAGGAGGCCATCACACGTTCAAATATATATTTCTCCCCTCCTGCTCTCCCGCGCCTTCTTCGCCGCTATGCTTTATGACTAGCAATTCTACTGGAATGACTTTTGTAAAAGCAGACACACCTACTGTCTAATCCCCAAAGACTCGTATAATCTTTCAGCTTTCTCCCCTTCCACATCAGCTTTTCCCTACAGTCATGTTCCCATTTAATCCCTGGATTCCCTTTAACACACACTGAAAAATGCTGAGATAAAATGAAAGCAGAAATAATCTGTCGCCGTCATCTTGAAGAATTTGTAGACGCGCGAAGACTCCTGCATCGACGCAAGAAGAATCCTTGACAAATGATCCAAATTGTTTCTTATACAGAATTTTCTTCTGTTTTAAAGGATGAATACAACAGGTTTTTTGTTCCTTCAGTTAAAAGTTATAGTTTTTAATTAGCGTCAAAGTATTTAAGTGTTACCTTGTTATAATATTAAACCATGCTTGAAAATTATTTTAAAAATTAAAAGACCGAGTAAAAACTGATACAGTTTTCAAACAAATAGTGATACATTTTTCAAACGAATTGAATTTGAAAGTACATTTTCTCCCCTATTCAGCGGTCTAAATATTGAAAATGTTTGACATTTAGAAGTTTAAAAATTGCACTAAAAACTAAATTAAATTTAATACTATTGCCACATTCATAATGACATCAGCGTTACGCAAGGGCACGTTTATTCTTTATACTACAAAAATGAAGGTAGTTGTACTGCCAGATTATTCGTAATTCCATATGTATCACAATTTATAGATGATATAGTATATTAAAAGACATAACTTTTGTTTGTAGTTAAAAAGTAACCTAGTAAAGTCCTGAACTAAATTTTACTGAAATTTGTAATATATTTTGGTTACTTTATTTAAATTTTATTCATCACAAATCTAATGCATTTTATACAATACCACATACTTTAAATTTATCAGCTTTGATCGCCATCATGATTTTGAAATCAGTAGATAATACTACACTTTGTAGCAATTTGAGCATTATTTATAGATGATAAATATTATCTATTCACCAAAATGGCTAAAATACATTTAAATCTGAATAAAATGATAAAAATAATAAATATTTCATCGAAGCAGAATTATACTTTCCTCTGTCAATTTGAATAATACAACTGCAGTACAATTGTTTATCCGAAATTCGCATAACTTACTAGATGATAAATTTTGTTGCATATTCGAAATGCTTGAATTAGATATAAACTGTCCCGAGAATTTAAAATATGTATTCAAGTACTAATAATGTATGTACTAGTAATGCATCGTTTGAATTTCATTACATAAACAAGTTCAACTAGGAGGAAATTTATGAAAGGTATATCTAAACGAACAATCTGTGATTAAGGCCAATCACTGCATTATGATATATTTTAAAATTCGTAATTAAAATCAGATAAACTACTTACAATAATAAAATATATATCTACGTATATGTATTTTCTATATTTATCTATAGTACATATATACTATAGTTCTACAGTTTCGGACAAGAAAAAATTTACACAAACTCAGGGATAACATTAATGAGAAATCAACGCTGTAATATATTGGCATTTATATATTGGCTAAATATTGGCATTTTCTACGGGGAGATTTCGAAGGCAATTTCTAAAAACTGGAGTGGGGGAATCTATTGTATAAAATTCAATTTGTTGTTTCTCGGAAAGTAATAGAGTTTTGAGAAATTCTATCCAAACCTTTGACATTACATAAGATACACTATTTTTATAGAACTGGCTATTTCTTCTTATTATTTCAAGCGATTCATAAATCTCAATTTTGTGGGGATTCGTTTAACGAATAATAATTTTTGCACTGTCAAAATCGAAAGATTTAATGGTACCATTGAAATAATGTACTGATAAAGCTGGGCTGAATTTATCATATATAAAACTTTTATGCTATTTAAATCTGTCGCTAAGTTTTCTGTTAGCCATTCATATGTAACATTTAAGTTACACAGTGACTGAAATTAGTGACTTTTTACATAATGACTTTTTAAACTGAAATAGTATTTCATATATTCCAACTTTATTTCCAGGGAGGGGGTCAGTATATGTTTTAAAAATTGTATAATGAAGATAGTGTATCGTGTTGGTTTCTCCTTAATGTTATGTCTGAGGTTTGACAATTGTTTTATTTTCCGAAATCATATGAATATGATTGTATTTTCCATTATAAAAATGTATAGGATTTTAATTTATAACTTTAAAACATTATACATTATACACACTGATTGGTTGCAGTCATAATTTATTTATATATAGAGAGAAAGAGAGTGAGTGTATTATAAATTTAGTGTAATAAGTTCTTGTATACTAATTGTACGACAGAAGGTCTGATAACAGATATTTTTTTTATAATCTTATCGCTAATTAGTGTTTGATGAGGATTTCAACTTATCATCTTGGCTAATAATAAAAGAAAATGCTGCGTCTTGGGGCAATCGTAATTACATATCAATCAATATTCGTGCATATTTAATTAAAATGTTTTAATAGAAATTAATACTTGTTGTTTCGCAGAAAAATATTATAGATTCTGACAATTAACGAAGCCATTAAGAATTCTTAAATTTAAGTAGAAAATACGAAATTTCTTGTTGTAAATGGCGGTGGAAGACAACTTAGAAAGTTTCAGAAGTGAAATTTCTCTAGAATATGTATTTTACTGTTATATACATCTTATAACATACATAATTATGTTTTTAGTATTTTCCCACAAGGTTGAAAAAGTTGATATAAAATCTGTTTGTCCTAACAGACAAACATATCCGTCACATCCGTTTGTCCATATGCCCATGCTCTATCTCTCGCAAATATACTCGAATTGTCATTCAATGTATAAACGTTAGTTAGGATCATCAAACAATATTTGGTATTATGTATGAAACATGTGGGATTAATAGTTCATTTACAGAGGCACTCAAAAGAATTCCATTACGCTATTGTATATGAGAGAAAATCGTTTGCAGCTTATTTTAATGAGTTTAATCTATTTCAAATACATTGAAATTGATACAAATCATTGAAATTCACTGCAAGATGATTACGATAGAATGCAAAATTCATAGCATTTGTTGTTCATTCACAGGGACACCCAAAAATAATCACTTACAGTACAGTCTCTGAATGTGCGTTTTAAAATTAACTCTATGCTTTTTAATTAAATGGATATTTTTGCATGTAACTCATTGCATATACGGGGATGCATCAAAGAATTCACGTACCATTCCCCTTATTAGCGAAAATTGCTGAAAAGGAAGTTTTCACCTGAGGTATACTGTAAAAAAAAAATCTGCGAAGGTACTAAACATTTTCTAGGAAACTGGGATTCCAAGAAATTTTCATGTAACGATAACAGGAAAAATTCATGTAATCGATTCTGAAACTTGAATTTTTTCTGTTACCGTTACAGGAAAAGTTCTTGGAATCCGAGTTTCCTAGAAAAGGTTTAGTACCTTTGCAGAATTTTTTTTTTACAGTGTATATGTCTTTCTTAACTGAACTAAATTTTGGCACGCATGTAATTAATAAATGTGTACATCATATATCATACATAAAGTTGTTCAAAAAAATCGGATGATTTTCAAATTGCTGATGGAAATAGCTAAAACTGAACCTTCAAATGTGTTTCCATATGTTCCAATTAGACACAATATTTTAACTTCATCAACGGCACAGTTTTCTTACATTATTCTGAATGTGTCGGATAGTGTTTCATAATCGACGCTTGATTTATTTTTTATTTCTTAATTACATGTATAAACTTTGATACATTCCTTGGTACAAAATTTTTAAAGAACAAGAAAGAAAAAAAATCTTGAGTTAAGCATAGATTATGAAGCATTTTCCAACACATTCAGAATAATGTAATAAAACTGCACTGTTTAAAAAATTAAAATATTACGTCTCGTTTCAACATATCGAAATGCATAACGCATTTTAAAACCGAATTTCAGTTTTCCCTATCTACAATCAGAAAATTACATGATTTTTTTTTAGCAACCCTGTATATGACATAGAAATTTGTATTAATTAAGAAAATGCGTTTCAAAATTTAGTTCATTTAAGAGATAAATATATTTTAATTGAAAATTACCCTTCAGCAATTTCCTTTGATAAGAAGAATAGTATGCGATTACTTTTGTGCAGCTCTGTATATGAGATACAGAATTTATATATAAAGAGTAATATGCAAAAATTGATTCAGAATTAATAATTAATTTTAAAGTCGCATAACTAATTTTAAAACGTACCCTCGAACAAAAATTATGCAAGGCAGTACTGTAACCGATGTATTTTGTGCACCCTTGTAAATTAATAAAAAATGATATATATGCATGCTCTGATTTAACATGATCGAAGTGAAATTCAGTGATTCATATCAGTTTTAATACATTTGAAATAGTATAATGTTTTTAAAGTAATCTCCAAATGATTTTTCTCCTTGTACGGTAATGCAATCGAAATCTTTTGAGTGTTCCTCTGAATGAACCTTTACTCGTACGTAGTTCATATGCAATGCCAAACATGCTTTGGTGACCTTAAATAAGTTTTATCAGTTGCATGAAAATCTGATAATATTTATAGTAGTTTAAGCGTGGACAGACAGAGGGATGTATTTTGTGCATCCTTGGCTTAATTAATAATTATTTAATAAAAAATTAAAGATGCAGACAATCCGAACGCATAAACACTTTTCAACTTTGTTGGAAAGTGCTAAAAAGCGTATAAAAATATGTTTTTGGAATGTTAAGAAATTAAAATAGAATGTGCTGTTAAAACAAATTCTATTAAAAAGTATTTTCAAGGTTCTTCTCAGAATAGATTTTAAATGCAATGTCAATTTCTTTTGCATGCATTTTTTTAGAGACAGCACGTACATCAAAAAGTCGTTTTTATATTAAAATAAAAAAGAATCAGAATATTTAAAAAAAGTAACAAAAGTTTAGCCATGCCTGTCTAGCACGTCTTCTTACTTCCAGATGCTATTTTTGTAAGTTAAAAATAGTTTTAAGTTTCAGATTTTTCTCATTCTTTCCATCTTTCGCTAAAGCTCTAACTTTGATATAAAAATAATTTAATTTGAAATAAAATTTATTTACGCATAATTCACGTCTTTAAAGATTAATCATACGAAAAGAAAAAGAAAAAAATAAGCAATATACAGGGAAAGTCATAAATTGCGAAACAATAGTCTATCTTCTTAAATATTACCCTTAGACCCATACTTCCAATTGCAAAAATTCATAAAAAAGATGAACATTTTGATAAGTTGCAACTCCATGGGGGGGGGGGTGTATTTAAAAAGATACGAAAGTTAAATTTTTATACGGCCCCCGTAAAGCAAAATTCCCAGTGAGGAAATTATTCCTTATCCATTCTTAAATTGAAGAACAAAAATTTCATCTCATATCTAAAAAACCTCATAGAGATATCAAAATCCCAAATTCTCCAAAATTCATAATTTACGCCACTTAACCATGCCTGTAAACGAGGAACTTTTGACTCTTGTTGAAAGAGAGTGAGGGATCGTCCACAAATTGTCTGTTATTAAATGTCGATTTAAGACAGTAGCTCTTATTTGAACATGAAAAAGCAAGGTATTGATTAAAATCTAAACTTCTTTTCAAAATATGTTGGTAGTCTGCACTGGAGGTCTGCATGGATCGAAATATCTAAATCCGGATCCATAGAGACAAAAAAAATCGGCTTGGCCTGGGAAAAATTTAAAATCACAACCCAAACCGGTTTGGAAAAAAGTTTAAATCATAGCCGATTCAGCCGTAAATTTCTACATAGTTTTTTACTTCGGTATGGTTAAAAATTGTTTCGTGTGGAGGAGTTCTGACCAAAAATACATATTGTAGCTTTTCGTTTTTCATATTAATACTTTTTATGATTAAAGAAGCAGCAAAGGCTGTGATACATTTATTTTATGAATGAATCTCTATTTAAAGTAAATGTTTCATTTTAATTTTAAAAGCGTTAATCCACATTCCATGCGTTGGAGACTTTGAAAAATGTTATACAGTAAAACCTTTTAAGACGGAATCACATAGAAAAGAAAAAATACGTTATAAATAAATGCCCTACTTAGGAGGTATAGGCGGGATTTATTTTTTCTCAGGTATTATTATATTTATTTTGCATGGATAAACACGTTTTCAGTAACAAGACAGGATTCCGTCATAGGCAGTTTTTTTTCACTAGTTTTATTGCATTAAATTTTTTAGCCTTTAAATATACTTTTCTTTAAAAATTTTTTTAACTATTTTAAAATCTATGGTTGTTTTGTAAAAATTTTGACTGAGCCAAATTTTACTTATTTTATGCATCTATTAGATCAATCAAAAACAGTGAATTTAATGCAGGTTTTGTCGAGACCGGGATTGAAAATTTTGTCCAGAGCTGACCTAGGAAGAAGGAAGCTGTCCCCTCCGGTATGAAAAATATGTTAGGTCCAGCAAGGCAAGTCTTCAGAAAAAAGTAACTTCTCGGTCGTGGCCCAACCTGATCCAGAATACAGATTTTTTAACAGCTTATCCAGGACGATAAAAAGTCTGAAGTTATAAGAGCTAAATTTATAAAAAAGCCTTAATCTACATCTTAGAAAAAGCATTGTTCTAAAAAACTGCTTACATTTAAACAATACAGAAAGGATATGGATATGAGAAAAGTTAAAGTGAAACGGAAGTTAGGCTACAGAAAAGAGTTAATTACATTTTGATTTTTTTTTAAACATTTAAACATTTTATTAGGAGCGAGACTTTATTTAAAACAATAAATTCGTTTTTTCTGCATGGTTAATCTTTTTCTCAGCTTTAAACTATTAAAAGTCAAGAATTGTTAAAGTAAAAAGGGCAAACTTGAAACATGCCATTTTTGATTACTTTATTTTAATTTTGTTTCGGCAAATTTAAAAAAAATATTTACTTTTAAAAATATAATTTTTTATAACTTATATCCTTTTCTAAATAAATATTTTTAATAGTATTAAAACAAATATTGAAACGGAAAATCCTTCAAAAAAACTAACATCAGATTTTCATCTTTAATTAAATGGAAAGAAATTGAAATCCGATATATAATGTTTCGAGTTATAACGATTTTAACACTAGAACCGACATTAGGGATCAAAATGACCCCTTCCAGATTGATAATAGTTGATTCGAACCAGAATTTTACACATAAGCTATGTTAAAAATACTCAACAGAAAAATAGACTAATTAAATAAGTGAAATAGTTTAAAATTAAAATTCTGGTGAGAAACACTTTTTATAAAACATGAGTAAAATACCCGGCGGTTATAGAGTTAAATTATGCCATTTAAACCAGTACTAATCATTTGAAATTTTCATAAATTTTACGAGAAAATTTAGGAAGTGGTTTTCTTAGTAAATTATATGTCTATCCATTGCAAAAAAAAAAAAAAAAAAAAAAAAAAAAATAGAATTTTAATTTAAAAGATAGATTTTTTACCTTTCCCAGAACTGTTAAAGTTATTGTTTCTTCAATTGCGAGCATTTCAAATTGTGTGTCTAATCCCTTAAATCCTGACAAATTATTTAAACGGCTATAACTCTGCGAGTTTTGAAGATATGAAGATGAATTTTTTTGTATCTAATTCAGGACTGTATAAAGACTGCAATTTTTATCCTTCGGGAGCCGTATAAAAATTTTATTTTCGTATTTTTTCAAATAGACCCCTCCCCCCCCCCATTGAGTTGCAAGTTAACTTATCAAAAATTTCACCTTTCTTATGAATTTTTGCAATTGGAAGTATGGGTCTAGGGGAAATATTTAGGATATAGCCTATTGTTTCGCCATTTATGACTCACCCTGTATAAGTATAACCACAAATTTGAGTTGCACAAAATCCAGAAACGTCCAAAACTAAAACTTGATTAATCCATATTTGAATCTGAATCTCATATTTTGTTTTTATCACAAAATGGTAAATAAGTTTTAACTAAACAGCCTACAGAATTTTAACAAGAAAAAATCATGCGTCAAGCATAGGATATTAAGCACTTTCCAACACGTTCGTAATAATGTAACAAAATTCAGTCGTTTAAAAAATTAAAATATTGCGCCTCAATTCACCATATGGTAATCTATACTAATAAAAGAACAAAATGCTCTGTCTGTCTGTGTGTGTGTCTGTCTGTGTGTCTGCGATGGCTAGCAAAACCTATGGGACGTACGAAGCTCAAAATTTTTATGAGAGTAGCCCAATATCTCTCCTGATGCACCCGACGCTCAGAATTTCAAAATTCTATTTATTAACTGAGTTATTAATTAAATTCCAAAGCTCACTCTCATAAAAAATCGCCTTTTTTTCGCTTTTTTCCTTTCATTTCCTTATGGTTGGTTGGTTGCATACAATTTTCGCAGAAATAATTAAAAAAGCTGGGACAGACCTTTAAAATTCATAGACTGGCAAACTATCAGTTTAAATGAGAATTTTTTTTTTAATCACAGCTGCTGTACGCCATGGAGGAAAAAGATAGGTGGAGGTGAAGTAATCCGAAAAAAAGGTTTGCAATATGAAACCATTTATCGCTGAAATTTTAATGTCTATACAAAAGCACGAGGAAGGAATTTTGTATTATTAAGACGAAGTGAAAGAAATGAATTACAGCTGAAGCATATTTTATGAAAAAATAGAAATTTATTAAAATGTTTTTTTCTATTATATTATTTATTAAAATAAATGTTTGCTTTTAAAATAATTGAAATGTCAAAATAAAATTAAATAAAATATTGAAAACCTTTGATATGAACTAAAAATTGTATTACTAAAAGTCTTCTTTTTTTTCAGAACTTTTTAATGCTTTATAACTTAGATGAAAAATGTTTATGATTTAACAACATATTAATAATCCCATGTCAATATATAAAATATATTGATGAAAACATTCTTTTTAAAATCATGCATGAAAACTTAAATAACAAATATTAATCTAAAATCTAGATTTCAGAGTGCAGACGATTTTAAGACATTAACGAAAGAATGTTAACTTTTCAAGCAAAATCTTAAATGATGCTTCTATATTGATATTTCAAAGTCATATGATAAAAATAATCAAATAATTCTTGCCTATGATCGATCTATTTGTATCTTTTATGCATTCCGATCGTGTATTACAGCCAATAATGGCACAAAACGTTATTTTTTAAAAGAAATTTTAGTCATCTATTCAATAACAGTTTAGAAGGTAAAAAATAAAAACAAAGAAATACGGTTTTAAGCCAGTTTGAATTTATCGCAGTGTCAAAGCACATGGTTTTGTTGGTGCTTATTTGGATTTAATGTAGCGGATTTTAGAGTAACATTTTTGGCGTCACCCCAAGACATTATACTGCCACTCTATTAATTTCTTTTTACTGTACGGTTGTACGCAGATTTTTGGCATTTCGAACATTAGAATGTATGAGTCATTAGCTGTGTTGCAGTAAAAAAATTGCACAACACTTTTCTAGGAGTTTATTTTTTTAATCATTGATTAAATTTAAATTTGTTTTATTCAATTTAAAATTGTAATATGGATTTAATTTGTTTTTTAAACAAAAATAAAATACTGTTTGGGGGTACAATTGTTTGAATCCGTAAACGATTCATACACCATAATAAATTATCAAATAGCAAAGTAAATTATTTATCAGAAATAGCCATAAAAAGAATAGTACCAAATCTGATTATAACCTTAATGTTCAGACTAATTTAAACATAACCCGATCCCAACCAGGAAAAAAAAACCAGACCACACTCCGATCCGTGATAGACAAAATTTCTGTGGGTATAAACCCGACCCGAACCTAAAAATTCTCTTTGAAAAATCTATGGATTTGATAACTGACCCGAACCAAATCTGAATCCCGCAAAAATGTTCAAACGAAGTGTAACCCGATCCAAACAAGGAAAAATAATTTTCGTGGGCATGAAACCTCACCCGAACCTAAATATTTTCTTTAAAAAAATCCGAAATGTGACCCGAACGAAATCTGAAACCGATAAAAATATTCCAGAGAACAATAGGCCGATCCCAGCAAAAGAAAATACTTTCCGTGGTCATAAACCCGACTCAAACCTAAAAAATTCCATTTGAAAAATCCTGAACTTTGACCCAGACCACATCTAAATCTGACAAAAATATTCGAAAGAACCATAACTGGATTTGAGTAAGGCAAAATAATTTCCGTGGACATGAACCCGATACGAAACTAAAACTTCCATTCGAAAAAATACCTGAAATTTGAATCGAACCAAATCTGAATCTAACAAAACTATTTCAAAGAAACGCGACCGGATCCAAACAAGACAAAATATTTCCATGGACATGAACCCAATCTGAACCCAAAAAATTTCTTTGAAAAAATCGCGAAATCTGAACTGAACGAAATTTGAACTTGGCAAAAATATTCCAGTGAAGCATGTCCTTATTGGAACAAGACAGAATAATTTCCATGAATAGATAAGAAGACCCGAATCCTACAGTTATATTTGAAGTAAAACCCAAAATCTGAATTGAACGAAATCTAAACCCGACAAAATATTCAAAAGAACTATAACCCAATCCAACCAAGACGAAATAATTTCCATGGACATAAACCCGACTCGATCCTAAAAAATTCGAATCGAAAAAAACCCTGAAATTTGACCCAAACCACATCTTAATCCGACCAAAATATTCGAAAGAATCATAACTGGATTTGAGAATGACAAAATAATTTCCGTGGACATGAACGAGATCCGAATCTAAAAATTCTATTTCAAAAAATACCTGAAATTTGATTCGAACTAAATCTGAATCTGATAAAAAATATTCCAAAGAATCGTAACCAGATCAGAATAGACAAAACATTTCCATGCACATGAACCGAATCTGAACCTAAAAAATTTCTTTGAAAAAATCATGAAATCTGAACTGAACCAAATCTGAACTTGAAAAAAAAATATTCCAGTGAAGCATATTCTTATTCGAACAAGACAGAATAATTTCCGTGAACACGCAAAAATTCCATTTGAAGAAAAAGCCGAAACCTGAATTGAACCAAATCTGTTCCCGACAAAAATATTCCACAGAACCATAACTGGATCCGAGCAAGGCAAAATAATTCCCATAGACATGAATCCGACCCGAACATTAAAATTCAATTTCAAAAAATACCTAAAATCTGAATCGAACGAAATCTGAACCCGACGAAAATATTCTAATGAATCATAACCAGATCCAAACAAGACAAAATAATTTCCATGGACATGATCCCAAACCCAATATATGGTTAGGTAACATTTAAGTTGCAATTACATTACGGTAAGTCTTTGATTATGTTTAATTTCCCGTTTATGTTTAATTTACAGTTAGGTCACGGTTAAGTTAGGTTAAAGTTAAATTGCATTTATGGTACGGTTAGAATAAGGATAGGTTTCAATAAAGTGAAGGCTAGGTTACATTTATGTTACATTTAATTTACGGTAGGGTACTGTTAAGTCGCAGTTAGGTTACATGCAGGTTATGGTTACGGTAAAAAAATTTACGGTTAGGAATTTATCCACATAGTTAAAATTACGCATGATTTGATTAAAATTAACACTTACTTTTGTTAAAATGGCTCTGAAATTGTAATACTATATACCAACCTTTTAGCTACCATCGAGTATCGATTTCATTCATGGTATAGTCGGATTTAAGAGTGATATAATTAGTTTGAAATTCAAAACATTTCACTTGGGATTTCTAAGTGAAAAAAATAATTAGTTACGTGACTTAACAGTGATTTTTACGGGTAAATATCAACATTTTAACACGAAAATCACGCAATCGTTGGATACATATTCCCTCCCGCGTTTCTCATTGCTCATTTTGAGTATTTTTAGAGCTCAATATTAGTTGTTTTTTAAACCGATTTTTCACAGTCAGTGGCCACGTATTTCAGACAATGCATTTCTGCATGTTTCAACTTAATGATAAAATCATACAAATTTCAAGTTCGTTTAATAATGTTAATACGGACCCGGGCAACGCCGGGCGGGTCAGCTAGTGTATAATGCATTTCAAAACCAAATTACAGCATTTCGCATCTACAATCGGAAAATTATGGAAATTTTTTAGCAGCCCGTATATAATGCAGAAGTTTATTAACATAATGTATTCCAATATTTAGCTTATTTAAGATATACATATATTTTACTTAAAATTTCGCCTTTAACAATTTCTTTAATAAGGAAAAGGTTGAACAGTTTTGTTCAACCATGTATATGAGGTACATAATTTATTTACATAAAGGGTTATAAGCAAATAACTAATTAAATTTAAAAAAGCATACTGAATTTTAAAACATACTCTCCCGCAATTATTTCGCAGAGACAGTACTGTAACCGATTTTTTTTCTGTGTCCCCGTAAATTAATCAAAAAATGCTATGAATGCTCTGCTTTAATGTGATCGTAATGAAATTCAGTGATTTATATCATTTTCAATGCATTTGAAATAGCGTCATGTCATTAAAATACTCTGCAAATAATTTTTCTCCATGTAATATTTCTCCATAATGTTAACGGATTCTTTTGAGTGTCCCTGTAAATGGGTGTCCCTGTAAATAGCACATACTTCATATGCAATACCAAACATTCTTTCGTGACCCTAAATATGTTATCAAATGCATGAAAAACCGAGTACATTTACCGGATTATAGCGTGGACAGCGGACAGACAAATTGAATGCATAACGACATTTAAACTTTGTTGGAAAGTGCTAAAAATATATGATTTTACAAAAATATTATAAAATATAGAATTTTGAATAAACAGAAACATATTTTAGTAATAAATTAAGCAGCTTACCTCAGTAATATGGTCTATCACCAGTTACAATTTTTAAAAACAAACGAATACAATAGATGTTGGTCCATCAATGTATTGCATTTCATAACCTGAAAAAGAAGTATGATTTAAAAAAATGAAATTATATACATATATTCACAATTATACATTTTTTTATCTTACTTTTCCTTAAAAAAAATAATAATTAGAATTTACCAGTAGGGGAAAGTTAACATTTTTTCTAAAAACGATTTTTAATTTTTTAAAATATTGAATCTAAAATAATGTTTTCTATATCGTTCTATTCGTTATACAACAGTTATCGAAATAAAATTTGCTACATAAGTGTAATAATATGATAAAAATATTTCTTTTAATCAAGAGAAAAAAATTGTTCAAAGCTCGCCCTATATAAGAGGGTTGATCCACTATAAGGGGATACTTGACCCACTTTGTTTTACATTGAAATAATTGCGAAGAGAAATAAAATCAGTTTAAAAAAAGACAAAACAATTTTTTGCTACATGCGTTAATTATTAGGTTTAGTAAGAAATTTTAAAGCGAATTTTGTCTGGCGTTTAACGCGAAATAACGCACCAATCAACAGACCACATTTGTGTCATGTGATAAGAACTATTTCCGCGTTTTCAAATCGACGCAAAAGCTGGGATAAAAGTGAAAGTAAAGGTGAAATTTTGAAGGTAAAAGATGTCATATGATAAGTCATTTATTCGTCACTGCATTCGTTATGAATTTCACCAAGGAAAAAGTGCTTCAAAATCATATCAATCAATTTTTTCTGTTCTTGGAGAGGAAATCGTATCGAAAAGCACCGGCGAGTTTTGGTTTCGGCGTTTTAAAGACGGTAATTTTTATGTTAGCGATCGAGAACGTAGCGGCGCTCCACTGAACGCTAGTCATGAGGATTTGCAATCTCTACTTGATGAAGATGCATCTCAGACGCAAAAAGAACTTGCCGAACAATTAGGGGTATCCCAAAAAACGATTTGTAATCGTTTACAGGCAATGGGAAGATTCAGAAGGCAGGAAGATGGGTGCCACATGCATTGAGCCAGAAAAACAAGGATGAGTGTGTCTTTAAATGCATGAATCTGCTAAACAGGCAACAGAGAAAATCTTTTTTGTGAAAAATCGTGACGGGAGATGAAAAATGGATATGTTATGAAAATCCGAAACTCAAAAAATATTGGTTGAATCCTACCAAAGGAGCAACATCAACGCCGAAAACATCCATTCACTGCAAAAAATTTCTCCTCTGCATCTGGTGGGATATGAAGGGTGTGCTCTATTACAAACTGTTGGAGCCTGGTATAAGTGTAACAGCTGAACGCTACAAGCAACAATTGCTTCAACTAAACCAGGAAATTGGTCAAAAACGTCCATTTACTGGAAAAGTTTTGCGCTCCGTGAAATTACTCTATGACAATGCCAGGCCTCATGTTGCAAAACCAGTCAAGGACACGTTAGTAACTCTTGGCTGAGAAATTTTGGAACACCCGGCGTATAGTCCTGACATAGCCCCTTCGGACTATCATTTGTTTCGGTCGATGCAGAATGCCTTGTCTTCTGTACACTTCCGGATAGTGGACGAAGCGCGAAATTGGGTTGATGACTTCATCGAAAAGACGAATTATTCTACACTGCTGGCGTCTGTCAACTGCCCGACCGATGGCAAAAGGTGTTAGATAATGATGGAGATTATTTTGATGAATAAAGATATTATTCTTAGCTCTTAATTCCATATTTATTTCTCTAAAAATCGCTTTAAAACGTCTTATTATAAAAAATGTTTTTAAATATATGATGCTTAAAAAGCTTATTTAGACGGGATCGCAAGTCACAAGAGAAAATATCGTCAACTTATCACAAAATATCGGACAAGAAGTCGGCGCCGGTTGACATCACTGGCGTTAAAAACAGGAACTGGCACCATTTTTGATTTACATAATGGGCAGTTACCAGTACTCTCTAAAAATTCATATTTATTTCATGGTGTTTTCTTTAAGACTTATACAGCCATTAAAGAAATCACGTAAAAGATTTTGAAAACTTGCAAAAGAGTTAAGACGAAACAGCGGTAAAAAGTACCGCATAAATATTAAACAACGAACGTAATTTAGAATTAGGTATCAACAGGTAACCCCTCTTCCTTACACTTGAGAGGCATTTCCCAACAGTTAATGCACATAAGAAAACCACGTGATCGGCATCTTGTTCAACACGTCATCTTGCCAAATGTTATATGCGACTAATCGTTTAAAGCTGCTAGCTTTTAGCAGAGTATATAGTTTAGCATAGCAGACCTGTAAATCATTCATAGGAATGCACATAAAAGTTGAATATTTTCCCGACTATTTATGGTAATAGAAGAAATTGGGTTTTCAAATATATTATGCGTTTTCTGAATTGTTTATTAGACATTAACTTTAATTTTTTAAAATGAAAAATTAAATTTCCATAAAATTCTGATATGAGTTTAATACGAAGTGAGTGTTGGACGTAAAATGGAAAATATTCAAGAAGTTTATTTGGTTCTTGCTCCCACCCATAGAACAGTTAACGCTTTCCAGAACAGGAAAATTCTGATCGCAAAATGAGAAATTATAGACTGACACCGAAATTTAAAAACGATTTTTTTTAGAAATTAAAAAGTCTTAATTATGGCTTTCATTGTAAAAGAAAAAATATAATAAAATATTCTTGGTGCTGTTTACAAGTTTGGAATTAAAATTAGGTGTGCCCAGTGTGGGCCCGGTGGAATGAAAGGGTTAAAAAGTAGTTTTGTTGATTCAAATATGCTGATTTTAATCTAAACAAGAAAATTAGCTTTGAGTACACTTCTGGCATTGATAATAACTTAATCTACGATTTAATGCATAATAATTCGCTGATTACTTCAGAAAAAATTGCTGAGGCAATAAATTTTTACAAATCGATACCATTTCATCATTCAAAATAATATGGGTACACGTTGAATCTCGTTGCATCGAAAATTGGACACGAACTTTTGAAATCTCTAAATATCAGAGAAAGCAAAGAATAAAAGTGTGACGTATTTTCGATTTTGTATGAAGCGAATGATTAATATTTAAAAATGAAAATTTGTCTGTGAAATTCTATACATATCCACGATTTAAAAGCAAGAATTTTGAAATGTTACGGATATGTTTTTTAAAACACGGACGAAGCAATTAATGTAAATCGGAATCGAAAATAATTTATAGTTAATTTTAAATTCATAACTACCAACTTAATAGCAATTTTCTGTCAAATTAGTACATTTAGTTGTAGCAGTTGGTAACAATTAAGAATTTATAATAAAATTCTTAGCACATCAATTGTTTTGCATTGTAAAATAACATATAGTGAAAAATGAAAATGAAATAAATAGCTTGTCTATTTCTTTAAAAAAGTTTAATATTATGTCATAATTTTTCTTTTGCAAGATTTCCACGCAAAAAATCATAATGAAATAACTAATATGCCAAATTTAAAGAAAAAATGATTATTGCGTCATATTAGAAATATAATGGAAGTCAACAGGTGGTTATATAATATCATATAAGTTTGAAAAAATGTATCGAAAGATGATAAACAGAAAATTATGAAAATATTGAAGTATTTTAACATTTGTAGTTTCTTAAAATTAAGATGGTCCTGTGGGAGGGGACGTTCCTACCCGGATTAATTAGATGTCTCTAGAATAGATTTATGATTTTGTATTTTCAATAGTCAAAAGGTGACATTTCCGCCACGGAATTCTATAGTGCCCCCCCCCCCGGAACCACAGAAATCCCTCCCAGAGAAAAGCGCTTGAATTCAACTCTGATGTATTCTATATATATACGTGTGTGTATGCGTTTATATTAGAATTTCCACAAAGATTTAGGTCCTCAGATTTCATTATTACCGGAGAAATGAAATAAAGATGGCTTTACTTTTTTTATTCCTTGTTTCATACTATATGTTTCATTTTGAAATTCATTTTTCAAAAGAAACGTTATTAAAATTCTAGACAATGCCGGGTACTTTAGCTAGTTTATATAAAAACTTGTCGGAAATTACATGTCAAGCGTAGAAAAAAGGGGCGTTCGTGCTATAAGGAAGTTTTAAAATTATTCAGATCGTGGTAAAATAGTATACAGTTCTTCGGATACTGTATTGCAGCCGAAATCTTTTATGTGTCCTTGTAAATATGATCTGCTTTCTACTATACAGGAAGTAACTTGTAGTAAACCTTAGAAACATGTGTCAATTTCAAAAAAAGTGAAATAGTTTAATATAATTAAAATGCGCCCGTAACAATATTTTCATCATATTATTATGCAATGGAATACTTTTGTGTGGCCCTATAAATTAATAAAAAAATATTATTTGCACAGATTGTACAAAATGTACATTTTAGTATATACTTCATAGATTCATATCAATTTTACGACGTTCGAAAGTGTGTAACATAATTAAAATACACTTCAAACTATTTTTTGCCATTAGCAATAATGTATCGGAGTATATTTGATTGTCTCTGTAATTGAACTATACATTCGGTTTCAATAAAATTTTAAATGACTTGACAAAATGACACAAAAATTATGTGTTTTAAATTTCAAACGATTGGGATGGGTAGTTTCTGCTCTGTTGTATGAGGACAGACAGACGGAGAAATGGCCGGGTGGACAGACTAACGGACAGACGGACTGAACGACGACTATAAAAGTTTCGTACTTCCACAATTACGAATGCACCTGATAATTTTATTAAAACACCTGAAATATATATATATTCTTATATTCTACTATAATGTATAAGAATATGTATAAAAAATTATGTTCACAAAAAAAGTTATCATATTCTTTACTAATAGAACAAACTTCGTACTACGTTTTCCTTTCAAACAAAACAGAAATTGCGCATGTTTATGAAAAGTAATTATGTAAAAGTTACAAACTTAGCTGATTAAGCAAATTATTCAAGACCTCTTGAATAATGAAGCTTATCTCTACTCATAAAAAAAATATACTAACGCAACAAAATGTATAGCAGCTGAATAAAGGCCAAAATGTTTATATATATATATATATATATATATAACAAAGAATTGTTTTAAAGCAATATCCCATAAAAAATTTTACTACCCTAGAGGCATGGAAACGCCATTCTGCAAAGTAATTCATATCTTCTTGCTTTGTCAACATTTTATATTTTAATATTATGCACATGGGCATAAAATATAAATTCATTTTACAACATGTACTAACAAAAAAGAAGTACTTAGTGTACTTTTTAATAAAATGGTGTTTTATATTTTATGGATGTTGAGTAAAAATAAAAAATTCTGTATTCAAGGTTTTATGGTCATACATTTTAAAGGAATAATGTTGTTCTTTTAAATTTTATTGAAGTACAAGTGATATCTAAGTGTGATGGCAATTTTAAATAAAAAACTAACATTCACGTTTTTGTGTTGGGCTCACGTTGTGCTGGGTTCCGTGTCATGTGTGAGACAGCTTTTATAAATATTTCTGCTGATTGAATAATGTTATTACATTTTAAATTAAAATAGAAATGCTGTTTGGAAAAACTAGAGTTTTTATAGTTTTGTATATATACTAGTTTATGTTTTAATAACTTTTAGGTCAATAAATATAGACATTTGCTTTTATGTGGCCTTTAAATTAATAAAAAGTATTCTTTGCAGCACAGATGGTATACAATGTATATTTTTGTATATACTATATACATGCGTATCATTTTTATTATCTTCGAAAGCATCTAACATCATTAAAATGCACTTCAAATATATTTTTTCCAATTGGACATAATATGTAACGGAGTGATTTGATTGTCCCTGCAATTGAACAGTAAGTCCAATTTTTATAAAATTTGAAATAACTCGGCACAATTATGCATCAATTATATTTTTTAAATTTCAAACGATTCTGTTGGGCACTTTTTGCGTTGCTATGTATGGGCAAACAGACACATGGACGGTCACACTGAACGAGGACTATAGATGCTCTTATTTACAGAATTATGAATGCATATAATAATTTTATTAAAACACCTGAAATATATATCTTCTCATATTATACTATAATGTATAACAATATGCATACAAATTTCATGGTCACAAAAAATTAATCATATTCTTTAGTAAAAAATCCCGCTTCGTACTATATTTTCCTCGCAAACAAAACAGAAATTGCGCATGTTTATGAAAAGTAATTATGTAAAAGTTAAAAACTTAGCTCATTAAGCAAATTATTCAAGACCTCTTGAATAATGAAGCTTATCTCTACTCATAAAAAATACTAACGCAACAAAACGTATAGCTGCGCTGAATAAACTCCAAAAATATTTTTTTTTAATAACAAAGAACTGTTTTAAAACAATATCCCATAAAAATTTTTACTACCCTAGAGCCATGGAAACGCAATTCTGCAAAGTAATTCACATTTCTTGCTTTGTCAACATTTTAGATTTTAATATTATGTGCATGGGCATAAAATATGAATGCATAATTTATAGCATGTGCTAACAAAAATAAGTACTTAGTGTACTTTTTAATAAAATAGTGCTTTATATTTTATGGATGTTGAATAAAAATGAAAAATTCTGTATTCAAGGCTTTGTGGTCATACATTTCAAAGGAAAAATATCGTTCTTTTAAATGTTATTGAATTACATGTGCTATCTAAATGTGATGAGAATTGTAGGCAAAAAATAAAATTCACATTTCTGTATTAGGCATATTATGTATTAGTCACGTGTGGAACAGATTTACTAAATATCTATGCTGTTTTGAAAATGCTATTTTATCCTCAAATTAAAAAAGCGGTGCTAATATGAAAATCTAGATTGTTTATAATTTTTATGCATAGTTTATGTTTTAGAACTTTTAAGTCAATAGATATAGGTACTTACTGCTATATATTTCTAAATTTTAAAGCTGTCCAGTTTGATAAATCTCTTTTTAATACAAAAAATTATTAGGCAGCACTGTTGTATGATCTCTAATGTAATTTGAGGAAAATGAAGCTTTCGGTTAGAAAATTTCAGGTAATGTTTACGTAAAATTGGGGACTATATTACATCTTTAAGCAAAATGGGCCAACAATGCGGACATATTCGGATTCTAACGTAATATAATCAATGGAAAATTTTGTTCTAGACACTTATTTTTTATATTGGTTATAATTAATTGTTTGTAATGAATTAGTTGTAATTAATTGGTTGTAGTAATAAGCAATAATAATGAAAATATAATTATACACCTGCATAAGCTTAATACAATATTAAAAAATATTTATGTCCAGTTATTAAAAAAATCAATTTGGTAATATTTAAATGTAAAAAAAATCAGACAAAAAAAAAACACGTAAATATTTTGCGCTGTATTGATAACAGTCTGGTTAACGATCAGATAATCTTTCAATAATGCTGGCAATAATTTTTTATTAAAAAAATATCAAATATGGCGATTTTTTCCATAAAAAACAGTAGTATTTTCCTAAAACATATTCTGATTGATAGCTATCATGAAACACAGTAGCTAATACAACAAAGAAAAAAAAAGCAATTAAGAGAGCAACATGCTTCATGAATTCATGAGATTATAATAAGCAAAACCTAATAAAACAATAAAAGAAACCATAAAATATCAATACAACATGCTTTATGTATTTAGGAGCCTATAATATACAAGAGCTAATAAAACAACAAAAATAACAACAAAACGTTTAAAGTACAGTATGCTTCATGCATTTAAAAGCTTTTAATATGCAAGGTCGAATACAACAAAATCAACAGTAAAATGTTTAATGGTACAAGGCGTGAATTATGCTAATTATGGTAACCCTTGCATTCTGACAACTTTATAGCGTACAATGTATAATAAAAGCTATGTAATAATAATACGTAATATAGTTTTTATTTATCTTTTGTAGTTTATTTTTAATTATACTTTCCGCATTTTTTCTATTTACTTATTATAGTTCCTTTGTTATATTTTATTTATTAAAATGTTAATCAATTTGATATTGTTTACCAGTTTTAACGATTTAATATATTAAATAATTTTAAATTACTGTTTTGAACATGATTGGCAACGGTAAATAAAAATGAAAATCCACAACCACTTTTGGTGATCTATCTCATGTCCCTGATAATACGTAGATATCGCGATTGGACATGAAACATAATTAAATGAGTAAAGCGATTTTGGACAAGAAAGAGGAAATAAGGAACAACAAAGCAGGTATTAAATGCCGCCATGATCTTAAAGAATTATTGATGTCTCTGTCAGAACATTGCGATTAATCTAAGGATTAAACAAATTAAATTACGAATAAAAGTAACAAGTTGTAATGCTAAGAATGCATTTCAAGGCGACCAAACTGTTTGACAGAAGTTGCTAGTTAGATAATTTAAAGAATTTTGTTCAATCAATGACTGTTACAGATAGCAAATGTTAAATAATAAATACAGTTATTTTCAATTCTTCAGTATTTGTCAGCTGTGAATTGCAGATTAAAACCATTACAACTAACGTAATTAATCCTGATGGGAACATCAAACCTTCACCACAACAACATTCTCAATTTTTATTTTAATACAGGCGTTATCGTGTAATTCCAGTTTATGACGTTCCAATAAATATTGCAAAAATTTTAGTAATGTCGATAGTAATTAAATAAATGCAGCTAATAAAGCAATCAAAACAAGGAATTGCACATTTAAAAGCATAACATTTTCATATACTGAGTATGATCAAAAAATTAAAATGTTCCAAATTTCTTACAAATCGGTCAATTTATTGATAAAAAAGAATATGAATGTAAACGAGCAGTTTCAGATTATAGAATTTTTTTTCTTGAATACATCGATGGAAGAAAACACAACCTCTTTAATGAAATTTTTACACGAAGCTGGCTTTTTACATACCTTAAGTTTAGTTTAAACTAAAAATTCTAAAATAGTTATAGTGGAAAACAAACATGAATTAATTAGAACAATATTAACAAAGTTAATTTAAGATCAAACATTTTTAAAATGTCAAAGTTATAAACAAGTGATAAACAAAACTGACGAATTTTGTAAAATTTATAAAGTACTCCAAACCTTAAGTTTAATTTCAACCAAAATTTCTCATATCATTATAATAGAAAACATGCATGGACTAATTAAATAATTATAAACAAGCTTGTTTTTTTTTTCAATTTGAAACAATTGCAAAATTTATAAAGTATTCCAAAATTTAAGTTTAAATTTAAAAATTTAAAAATAGTTATAAGGAAAATATGCATGAAATTATTACAACAATGGAAAAAAAATAATAATTGGCTTTTATAAATTTTTAGAAAGCCAAAGTTATAATAACTTAATAAATATAACAAACAAAATACCTAAAATATATAATGCATTCCGAGCCTTAAGATTTGTTTCAAACGAAAATTCTTATGCAATTATAATGAAAAATGTGCATAACTTTATTATAGAAATATAAACAATGTTAATTTAGGTTAAAAAAAATTTAAAACGTTAAAGTTATAAACAATAGATAAACAAAACCAACGAATATTTAAAATTTATATAGTTTTCAAACATTAAGTTTAATTCCAACCAAAATCTCTCATATAGTTATAATAGAATCCATGCATGAACTAATAAAAAAAATTATAAACTAATTCGACTTTTTTCAAATTTCAAACAATTTTTAAAAAGTTAAAGTTATAGACATCAGATAAACAAAACAAACTCATCATGCAAAATTTATAAAGTATTCCAAACAAAAATTTAAAAAAAAAATCAAACAAAAACTATAATATAGTTATAATGAAAAACATGCGTAAAATTATTACAACTATGAACAAAAAAATAATTGGAAATAAAAAAAAAGTCAAAGTTATAACAATTCGATAAACAAATAATAATAATAATAATAATAATAATAATAATAATAATAATAATAATAATAATAATAATGTAAATGATGCATTCCGAACCTTAAGTTTAAATTCAAACGAAAACTATAATGCAGTTATCATGAAAAAAAAATACATAAATTCATTACAGCAATGTAAACAAATGATTTAAATTGAAACATTTTTATGAACTTCATTGTTATAATTATTTGATAAACAAAATAACAATAAAGTGATTCCAAACCTCCAAACCTTTAGTTTAATTTAAATTAAAAACTATGATAGCGAAAATACATTATGAAAGCATGCATGAACTCATTATTAACAATATAAACAAATGTTATTTTAAACGCAGGCATTTTTAAAAACGTCTATCATTAGATAAACAAAACAAATAAGGTTTGTAAAGTTCTCCAGTTATGTCGAAAGGCAGCAGCTAATAAAGCAGCAAACGAAAGAAACAACAAAAAACGAAACATTTATAAGTACAACGTGCTTCGTGTACTAAACGTCATGAAAATATTAAAATATTTTGAAGATTAATGCAATATTTGAAGAGTTTAGCTTACTTAGTGTCTATCACAAGCAGCAAATGTAACAGAGAGAAAAAGTTATTTTTAATTTGTGACAACTTGCCAAGAAATCTTTGCCAGATGAAAAGCAGAACGTTGTATTCGAGAAAAGATTTGGAATTATTTCAAAAAACATCACAGATTACGGAAAAAAATATATTTAATGTTTATATTTTATTATATTTGATTGGGTAGTCTAGTACTTGTAGTATTTTTTTTAATTATTCGATGTTAATTACTTCTTATCATCAATGGAAGATTTTAAGTTTTATAATGCGAAATATATGTCCACATACAATGTTTGACATTTTTAATCCGTGCATAATTTCCATTGAAAAATTCCCCACCAGTGGCCGCGAGGTTCTGACCTCGAAACTGATAGACACGGTAGATGTTGGGTTCGAACCCAATCGCGACCGCCGGCCTAACCGTTCGGGGTTTTTCCGTGGTTTTCTTCTAACCTTGCGTAAATACGGGTTAGGTTCCCTTAGAAAGACCCCCACGGAGGGCATCCCACCCATTAGTGCCTATATCCCAAGCCTAGATAATTGGCTGACATAAACAAAACAAAAAAAAAAATCCATTGAAAAATAATGTATTTTTACGAATAAAAGTAAAAAAAAGTCCTAAAATATCTTATGATCTTTTTAATATTGAGAAATTAATTTTTTTATTGTGTTAGAAAATTAACTACAGAAAAAAAACAATAATAGTACAAGCAGATTACAGAATATATCTAGAGTTCCACACTATTAAAAAATGTATCTTTACAAACGTAAAGTTCCGAAATCTATATACGTACTAAAATTTATCTGTGCACTGTACAAACAAAGATGTAAATCTATAAAATTAGTTTTTGTAAATCTATAAAATTAGTTTTTGTACACAGAACTGTAGCTTATAAAAGAATCTACTACAGTTACAGTAATATTACTAAAATATTATCTGTAACCCGGGTTGCAGTTATATATAAAGTTCTAGGTATCCCAATTTCTTTAAAAAATCGCTTAAAAGCCATGTAGATTTTATTTTTATTTACAGTTCGAACTTATATTTATTACGTTGATTTTTGTTGTTGTTGTTGCATGACAAGCTGCAGGAATCCTATTTTCATAGAAAAATTTCAGTAACTTAAAAGATTTCATATATTATTGTGTAATACAGATTTGACTTGCAATAGTATGTACTTTTTTATAGTGCAGCAGATGTAGTCCTTATTAATTTTTAACTGTAATATATTTTTTAAGATTTAATATTTCGTTATAGATTGCTCACTAACAACATCAAAAAGCATCTTCTGATAATATATATCAAATTAATAACAACAACAAAAAAAATACATATTAGCTGCTTTGGCTACTAAAGTTACTACTATCTGCTTATATTTTTCAGTAAGCTCACATAATCCAAATATATACATATGTGTGTGCATGTGTAAATGTGACATATTATTGCTTTATTGACTAAGGTAAATATTTATAGGCAAAGTGTATGCAATCCCTGGAATGTCCAAGGACACTTAAACAAACAGTTACAAACTAGAAAAAAAATTAAAAATTCTTTTTAATATTTAAATTACGAGCTTTGTTGTCACTTCGTTTAATTTCAGGCTTCGTAATGTCTTTCTTAAATTAAACAAGACAAAATATTCTATTAAAAATATGTAGTAAAAATATAAATCCCTACTATGTAGTCAACATAAAGGTAAAAAAAAATGCTATAATGGAGGTAATTCACCAAGGTTACATGGAGCTTAAAAAGAGTAAAATTTTTTAGGTTTAAATTGTCAGTCTAAAAAATAGAACTAAAAGATTATGGTTTTAAGTGATTATGGAATTAAAAGATTATGGTGTGAGAAGGTTTTAAAATAATATATTTTAAGTATTAAGCATATATATGTATATGTAATACATATAAATACATATATATTGCTTTTCCTTAGGTGGGTTTGTAATTATGTAAATATGAAGCCCATATAGTCTTCGTACAGTCCATCCATCTGTTTGTCCATCTGTCCGTCCGCATACAACAGAGCAAAAATTACCCAACGGGGTCCTTTGAAATTTAAAAATATATAATTTTTGCATAATTTTGTAGAGTCGTTTCAAATTTTATGAAAATAGGATGTATAGTTTAATTACAGGAACAATGAAAAGGATTCCAATACATTTACGGTTAATGAACAAAAAGGTTTCAAGTTCATTTTAATGATGTTACACTCTTTTAAACATAATAAAAATATATATACATCTATGGATTATGTACTAAAATATGTATTCTGCAGAATCTAGAGTGCAAGGAATATTTTTTATTAATTTACAAGGTCACTTAAGATATTCCATAACATAATGGCATTGGAGGAAGCATTATTTGGGACGCGTTTTAATTGTATTAAAGTATTCTACATTTTATGAAATTGATACATGTTAGTGAGATTTATTAAAGGATACTTCTTGTGTAATAGAAAGCAGATGGTTTTTACAGGGATACACAAAGGATATCGCATCGACTTATAATAAAATGCGTTCTGGAGAAATGTGTGGAACGGTTCCAGGATTCGCCACTCCTATCTGTGAATGGACCCTAGCAATACGCCACGTTAGGCTAAATGGAAAACAAATGCAGACATATGACAGCTAAAAGATAATTTCCTTTACTTAAAATAACGTTTAAACAGCATATTTTTCTATAAAACATGTATATCATATCCAATTATAATGTATTAGGCTCCAAATTAAAAATAAGTAATTGTAAACATCAGATTACGATATAAACAAACGAACTCTGTTGCCATTCAGATTTTCCAAATCTTGAAACAAATGAATGACTCTTTGAACGCATTATTAAAAAAAAAAGAATACAGGTCAATTATCTAATTCTGTTCTTAAAATATTTGTAAAATCATATTAAACTCTTTAAATAATTTGATTTTGTTTAAAACTGTCAAAAACTCTTTTTGCAATCATCTATTGGCAAGTAATATAAAGAATCGAACTTTGTTATAAACACGAGTTAATGTTTGGTATATCAAAAAGTTAATGTGAAATTTTCAGAAATTACATTTCACTTTGCTAATAATTAATCGAGATCTAAATCAGAAGCATGCAGTTTTAAGAACTTTTCACTATTTTTTAAAATGCAGAATTCTGATTGGTTAGTCACGTTTCGCTATCAGCGAAAGTAACCTGGATCGTGGGTTTCTTCTCGCAAAAAATGTAGTGAATCAATCACGTTTGAGAATCGTTCAATCAAAATTATTTGTACTTGAGAACGCACGTGTGTTTGTTGATCTTTTTGAACACGCGGTATGTTTATATATTTTCAAGTAAATCGTTGTTTCTGTAATTTAACGATAATTTTAGCAATGCCTGATGAAAATGACGAAACGCCGATTGAACGTAGTCGGCTATTAGCTCACGAAAGAAAATCGAGATGGCTTACTCGACAATCACAAGCAACGTTGGATCGTTTAAGGGAAGAAAATCGCGAAAATCTTCGAAGTCAACGAATATACTTAAAATACTGAGCGACAAAATTCTCTACATACAATTTATAAACAAATTATCGTTTTAGGTCTGCTTACAAAATTGCGAAATTTCGTCCTCGATGTCCAATAATAGCAGTCACAAGGGATGATTTGACATTGCTCGCATAATAGTTGAATTAATAAATGGCGATTAAAAAAAAAAAAAATCAAACTTTTAGGCTCACTTCCTGCGTTTCTTTCAGTATTCATTTAAAGTATTTAATTTTTTAGTATAAAAAAATCTACTTTTAAATACATTCATAAAGGAATATTTTATTATTATAAAACATATAATGCATATTATTTCATTTTTCCAAGATAATATTCCCATTTTCCAAAGCCACGAATAAATTTGAAAACGAAATCCAATATTGCCTAATATTAAGACATATGTCTGCATTAGACATTATGATGCATTAAAAATATTTTTTTTAAAGAAATTACTCTTAGATTTCCTCCGATAGTGAATATTGTTCTCTTTTCAAAATAATTTATTTGGATTTCGTGCAACGACTTTTGGATTTTTAGTGATTTTTTAATGCAATTTATTTCCGTGATTTTTTTACCGAAATTTGTTGAAATATTTTTATTAAATCCTTTGACGAAATTAGCGATTGTTCTTTGAACGATTGGCGAAATTGTTTTTTCTTTGGCAACCATTTGTCAGAATTCGCAATGCATTTTATGTCCCAATATTCAAATTTATGACAAATTTTAACACTCTTTTGGCTTTTATACGGGGACGTGCTGAAATTGTTCTTCCTTATGCTACTACTGGCATTGCTGCCGTTTTGTTAAAAGGAGGAAGGACTGTTCACAGTGGTTTTAAACTACCGGTTCCAATTTTGGAAACGTCAACATCTTCAATGCGTGTTATATCAGATGAAGCGACAACTATCCGTCAAGCAAAGCTTATCATTATTGATGAAGCTACAATGATGACAGTTCATGCTTTACGTTGCATAGATCCTCTGTTAAGAAAGCTGATGGGAAATGAAAATCCATTTGGCAATAAAGTTATGTTGTTGGGAGGTGATTTTCGTCAAACATTGCCAGTCGTTACACGAGGGAAAAAACTCATGTAATTGAAGTTTGCATTAAGTCGAGTCCACTTTGGGAAAAAAATTTTTCATTTGAAACTGTCACAAAATATGCGTTCTGAAGGCCAAAATGAGTTCAATCAATGGCTTTTAGATATTGGTGAAGGGAAAACTTTATCTGTCCAAAATTTATCGAGTGATATTGTGCAAATTCCATCCAAAATGTTATGTAGTGATTCAATCGTTTCAGAAATTTATGGAAATGAAATTGATACAAACTACATTCAGGAACTTTCCTCCAAAATTATTTTGACAACTACTAACAAGGATGCCATGAAACTGAACAATGAAGTTCTGAATCTTATTCCTGGAACCACATTTGAATTTTACAGTGCAGATTCATTCGAGTCAGATTTATCAGAAGGTGAGACAAATTTTTCTCAGGAATTTTTAAATGAACAAACTCCTTCTGGAATGCCTCCCCATAATTTAATATTAAAAGTTGGTGCTATTGTGATGCTTCTCAGGAACTTGAATCCCAAAAATAGTTTGTGCAATGGCACTAGGTTAATCATTCGAGGCCTACATCAGCATTTTCTGGATTGTGAGATCTTAATTGGTGCTAATAAAAATGATAGAGTTTTTATACCAAGAATTGATCTTACGCCAAGTGATACCAATCTTCCGTTTAAACTTATTCGTAGGCAGTTTCCTATTATCATTGCTTTTGCAATGACTATTAATAAATCACAAGGACAAACATTCAACAGTGTTGGTCTGCATTTAGAGAAGGCGGTCTTTTCACATGGTCACCTTTATTTTGGACTGTCAAGATGCAAAGAACAAAGTAAATTAAAAGTATTTATCCGTAATACAAACCTGCAAGGGCAACTTTTATCTGATAGGGTTCACAAAAAATAGTTTTTCCAGAGATTCTTTTCTAAGAAAAATACATATGCCAATAATTTGTATGAATAAATAGCACTACAGTGTTAGTAAGTATTCTATTATTAATGAAAAAAGTGTTTTTATTGCATCTAAATTTTTGTGGCTTTTGAAGGGTTCTGCTATTTGTTTAATATTTCGTCATTATGAAAACTTTGTTATTCAAAAAACATTTAAATTGAACTCTCTTCTACTATTGTATGAGAAACAGATACTTGCAATAGTCAAGTTTACAATATATTTGTTATTATTTGAGGTAAAAGTACATACAATTTTTTGTCATACTTGATGTGCTAACATTTTAATTTTGTTTAAAGTTTCTGCTGAACTTTACACTAGAAGATAATTTTTCTTTTTCCTAACCTATATCATGTTAAATGAAAACACTGATAATAGTGTTTACAAAAAATATCATTTTTCTAGAGATTCTTTTCTAAAAAAGTTTTGCATCTATTGTATTAGTAATGGAATAAGTGTTTTAATTGCACCTAAATTTCTGTTATTTTTGATAAGCTATATTTTTTTTTCTAATTTATATACATATAGTATTATTTCATTGTTGCAACACTTTGCCATTCAAGAAATGTTAAAATTTATATTCTACTATTAATTTAAAAATATTTTTGTCTTTATTTATGGAAAAGATATTTTATGAGAAATAGATACTTGCATTAATCAAGTTTATAGTATATTTGTTATTATTTATGGTAAAGCTGCGTGCAATTTTCTGTTGTATTTGATGTGTTGATATTTTGATTTTGTTTAATATTAATGTTGAACTTTATACTAAAAGGTAATTTTTTTTCATAGCCAGTATTATGTTAAATGTAAACTTTATCAGATAGTAGTGTGTTTACAAAAAAATATAATGTTTCTAGAAATTCTTTACTAGAAAATATTTGTTGCAATTGTATTACAAATGGAATAAGTTCTTTAATTGCACCTAAAGTTCTGTAATTTTTGGTATGCTGTCTATCCTTTTTTTAATCAAAGTTTTATTTTATTACTAGAATGCTTTGTTACGCAACAGATATTAAAATTTATCTTCTACTATTAAATAGATGCTTGCCAATATGCAAATTTACAATAATTTCGATTTATTCATGGAAAAGCTATATACAATTCATAAGCATGAATTTGCTGTCGTATTTTATATTTAAAACTTTTTAAATTTATAAATATAACTGCAAAACTTCACCATAAAAAACTAACTTAAATAGTAGTGTTGACTTGAGGCAAGTTTGGCATGGTATAATGCATGGCAGCCCTTTTTAATTAATTTATATATCCAGAGGCTCTTTTTCATCATTTTATGTACATAATGGCCCTTACTGTCGTTTTTTTCTTTTTTTTTTCAAATAACAAACATGATTTCAAAAGGAGGGTAGTTTTTCAAGACTTTTTGGCACTCAATCGGTAACATTTGGAATTTTTCTACAGGCAGTCAACAAATCTCACAAATTTCATGTTCTTGATCAACAAAATTCATATTTTCTCTGTGCATGACAAGTGAAATTCACATTTTTTATCTGTATCAATTGACAAAATTCATGTCTTCTGTGAGCATGATCGATGATATTTGAAATATTTTTAAAATAGTGACTGTCAAAATTCTCAACTTAGAAATTTCCTATATAAATAGCTATGGTATTGGTTACCTATATAACAAAATTCATAATTTTTAACTGGCTCGATAAAACTTGCAATTTTGCCATGAGAGAAGATGTCGAAATTCATGATTTTTTTTCTGCCATCCATGACAAAATCTGCAATTTTTTTAAATTATAAATTTAAGAAATTTTCAGACCACATACTTATATATAACCCATCGTGGGTCACAGGTTCATCCCTACCATTGTACTATTAACCTAAACAATTACTTAAAATAACATAATTTTAATCGTTAGTGTAATCGTTAAACTATTTGTGAAACTCAATTTGATTTTGCTTATGCAACATTATGATTAACAATGTGATGTGTTAGAAATTCATTGATAACACATTTCACAGAAACTTTTGTACATTTTTTTTAATGTTTTGTCCATCTAAATTTGTTGAATTATATCGAAAATTGAATGTTTAGTTAACATCCTGTCATTTTTGACAGGGGTTATATACTAGTACTTATATGGTATCCGAAGTACTGAATACTATTACATGAAGATCTGAATATTTTTAAAATTTCGTTATAATACGAGCGTACCTCATTTGCTACGTTTGACGTGCAATTTCCGCGTTCTTTTTCTCCTATTCGTATTTTATTCATAACAGTCATAATCAAATATATAAAATTGTTAATTCATAAAAATATAAACATTTCATATTTTTCAGCTTCTGACAGAAATTTAAAAGGCTTTAATTTTCATGAAAGAATGCTAAAAATTACTATCCTAGAGAACTTTGATTGGTTAGATTTATATAAAAATTTATTTTGAGAACTTATATTCTTATACAAAACTTGCTGTTGTTCTTGAAAACTTGTATAACACTTAAAATTTTTAGCAAATTCTTCAAGTTTTATTTTTTCAAAAATGATGTTAAATAAAAAGAAGTTTATTTTTAATACATTGTAAGAAACTTTTAAGTTTTTATTCAAATTTATTATAGAATATTAATTGTCATTTTACATAGACTATATTTAAAATAGTGTTTTTTTAAATAAAAGAATTTAAAAAACTAATATGATAAATGAGTAACGTTTGTTTGTAAGTGTAATATCTGGGATTACAGAATCAATTGAAAATAGTCGTTGGGGGATTCCGTAATATTTACTTATAATGGATATTAATAATGTAGTATATGAAAATAAAACATATATAAACTATTAATAAAATGCATTGCAATTTCAAAACAAAATTTAAATGTATATTTAAATATTTTTAATATACATAGTAATGTTTCGTTATGGAATTGCCTAGGAACCCATTTCAACAAATTATCTAAAACGCCAAACTACTCAAGTAGTACCGAATTGCGTAAAAAAACCAATCTTATAGCTCCAAAAATAATATTCATATTAACTATCAGTTTACTGCGTCGGATTAAGCGTCTTATTTCCAATTAAAATATATCTTTGAATTAAAATTTGAATGAAATACAGAGTCATGAAACATCGAAGAACATGGAAAACAGGATTACAAATATCTCGTCAACTAATAATCCAATCGACTTCGTTCTTTATGCAAAATTTGCGCTATTTTATAGCCTATTACGTTCATTCCTTAAAATAAAAAAAAAAATAGAAAATCTTTATGTGCCTTTCAACAGGATTAATTTTTCGAAAGTCCGATAAAAAGTAGTTCCGGATAATCGAGATTATTGATATTAAATAGACTTAGTCACATTCTTACATACTAAGAAAATTTCAAGTCTCTATCTCAATTTGTTCGGGAAATAGAGCGTTTACAGGACGGACGGATTTTTTTTTCTTTCTAAAAATATGTTTTTCGGAATTCCAGTATCTAAAACGTGTAAATCCGTCTTTTTTTTTCTTTTTTTTTTTTTTTGCAAAACGATTACAAGAATATACTACGTATGATGGTGTAAGTAAAAAGAAAGACAGAATCTCTATATAATAGAATAATATCTGTATATAGTAAAATAAAGACGGATATCTGTCATGCCGACATAACAACCTTTAAGATGCAGGTGGAAAAATATACTAACATTTCGATTATTGTGAAATTTTTGTGGGTGGAAATTTGAAATATATGTAATTGTTAGTTTTCTAAGACTTCTTTCTAAACAATTCGAAATTTAAAAGGCTGAAATGATATATTATACTTCTGATTCCGTTTTGGAGTAAATCGTCCAATTTGTGGCGCTGCTATGCGGCATTATCCATGATTATCAAAATAGCTCTATCTCAGGATCTGATGCACAAATTTTCATCAATCATCAAATTCAGTTAATCCCTGGTATAAATTAGTATTATTTATTTATTTATGCTTTTGTGTGTGTGTAAATTTCTCAACACGTGGCTAGATTAGTGTTCTAGATAAAATCACCGCAGAAAAAGATTGAAGATGATTGGAAAACCATCTAAATTACGATTTTTTAGAAGTATAATTGTTTAGGTTAGGAACTTGAAATTTGGCATAGCTTTTAGTTTAGATATACAGTGTGCATATATTTACTGTGAATTTTTTTTCTCGTTCTATCTCTATTTTAAAATAAAATACATGATATTAATTATTTCTCGAAATATGCCTCAGTTCCCTTGAGGTGATGCTCTATGCGCCCTTAAATACAGAGAATTAACCATGAAAATAAATAAATATTGTAAGATATTAAAGGAAGCCTCGTGCATAATGAATTTCCTAGTAACAGTACTGCGTAAAATCGGTTTTTCTCTTTTCTACTCGTATTTCATTCATAATAGCCATATTCTAATATATAAAAATTTTAAAATTTTTTTTATTAATTTATAAAGATATAGAAAATTTACATTTTTAACACTCTCTTAAAAATTTAAAAGGCGATACTTTTTAAGAAACAATGCTTAATATTACTATTCTAGAAAACTTTGATTGGTAAGATTTACTTAAATTTTTTTCAGAGTTGATACTCTTATAGAAAATCTGCAGCTGTTCTTGAAAGTTTGCATAACCCTTCAGATTTTCAGCAAATATTTCAAAGTTTTGTTTTCAAAAGTAATGTTAAATAAAAGAAATATTTCTTTTTAATATATTGAGAGAAAATTTTAAGTTTCAATTCAAATACATATTAAAATCGTCATTTTGTATAAAGTTTATTTAAAATAATGTCTTTTTTTTGGGGGGGGGGGAGGAATGAAAGAATATCCTTAAATCTAAAAAAAATTAATATTAGACAGAAGTAACGTTTGTTTGTTGATGTAATATCTGGGATTACAGAACCTATTTATACTAGATGGGTATGGGAATCCAAAAACATTCTTCTGTCTCTATACGATAATACTTTAAATAAAATGAAACATGGCAGTATCACCGGTAAGGTAATTTACTCCGAAATCTAATATGCAACTAGTTATTTTAAGTTCTGACTGAATCTGAAATTTGATTAAAATCCGTACAAAAAGCATTTGAGATTGAATCATCGCAAAAATTGCTAAAAAAATTCTTTATAGAAGAACTATTTTTTGAGCGATTTATACTAACAACTAAATTTATACTAATTTATGTAAGAGACTCAGTGAATTTGTAGTTCGATAAAAAAAATATAAGTTACTAAGATAAAGATATTAGGATAATCATGAATAATGAAGCGCAGAAACGCCACCTTTTGAGCGATTTATTCCAAAAACTAACGAACACTTATTTATATCAGAGACTAACTGAATTTGGAAAAAACCTAGTATTATAATGAAGCAACATTTGTTTGCAGGTGTAACACCTGAGATTACAGAACCAATTTATACAAGTCGAATATGGGAAACACGAAACTTCCATCTATCTCATATATGTTAATACTTCTAGAAACATTAACCATAGCAGCGTCACCCGTTAGGTATTTTTTACAAAAATCCCTTCAGCAATAACTTATTTAAAGTTCTAGCTGAATCTGAAATTTGATTAAAATCCGTGTATTAGTGTTCTAGATAAAATCACCGGAGAAAAAGAAAAACAAAAACAAAAACTGGATAGAAGCGTCACGTGTGGAGAAATTTACACACACACACACATACAAAAATAAATAAATAAAGAATACTAATTTATACCAGGGACTAACTGAATTTGAAGATTGGTGAAAATTTGTGCATCAGATCTTGAGATAGTGTTATTTCGATAATCATGAATAATGCACAGCAGCGCCACAAATTAGGCGATTTATTCCAAAACGGAAAAAGAAGTATAATATATCAAGGAAAAATGGAACACTGGAGGTTCATGAAAATTTGTCCATTTGTTTTTGAGCTATAGCTATTATGTGAAATGCGGAAAGGGGTGCATAGAAGCGCCACCTATTTGGTGATATACACCGTAAACAAGTTAGATCCAGTTTATATCAAGGTCTAAATGAATCGAAATTTTTGTGAAATTCCGTACATTAATTCTTGAGGTAGAACGCTCACAATATTTATATAACATGCAGACAGGCACACATTTTGTAAAAGCATGTTTCTTTGGAATCTCTGACCGTTAAAACCTGTAAATCCGTCGAAAACCGGAATTTGAAAATTTTCACGAATCTTATATTTCTTCTTTTAAAGTTAGAAGAAAGTAAAAAGAAAGGTGGTAACATCATCTATATTCCACTATTAGCATATGTTATATTGACAGAACAACATTCAACGGGTTGCAGGTGAAACAAATGCGATTGTGACATTGTGATTCTTGTGAAATTGTGACGGCTTGAAATTTGAAATTAAAAAACTGTTAGTTTTAAGTTGTAAATCCTTTCCAAGAACTGTTTCTAAACAATTCGAAATTTCAAAGGGTAAAATTTTCTGAATTACGATTATTTTTAGAAGCATAGGGACTTGAAGGTTAGGGTTAAGGTTAGGAACATGAAATTTGGCATAGCTGTGAGTTTAGATATATCAATTACCCACAGAATATTTTTTTGAAAATTTCAAAATTTAAAAACGTGTAAAAGAGAAACACGTTCTAAAACTGTAATTCTTGTGATATTGTTTATACGGAATATTAAAAAAGTTTGGAGGAAAAAAGGAAAATTAAAAATACTGTTATTTTTTCTTATATAATTATAAAATACTTTACTTTCAAAAAGAAAGTTTAAAAAGAAAGTATCTTGGCAAAACTTTCATTGGTTAGATCACTTAGATATTTCTCATAACGCCCTAATAGAAAAACTTAGAGACGTTGGGAAAATGTTTTGAAATAACTCTTCAATTCTAGAAACTATTTAAAATTTCCCCCAAAATAATCTTAAAATATAAGAAAATATTTCTGTCAATTCACTATAAGCAACTTTTAAATTTCTATCCAAATAAGAAATTTAAGTTCATCTTATGTGATTTTTTTTTCTATAAAGGGTAATATTTTTCTAAAATCTTTACAGGTAAGAAACAAACGATAATCTTTTTTACAAAAACATGCCTGAAAAATAAACTAAATACTTCAAAAACTTTTTATTACAAACTTGTTATTAGAATATGTGAAAAAAGAAAATTATGAAGGTAGAAGTAACATAAAGAAAGAGAAATAAACGTGTTAGTGCTTCACAAAAAAGTTTGCAATGAGATTTTTTTTAAAGACATTTCAAAAATATTTTAAAAAATTTCTAATCTACACTGTATTAAGAGGAAAAAACCTAAGAAAACATAATATAAGTGTAAATAAAAATACGCAATAACTTTTTTTATGTTCTCAACGACTCCAAAAAGCGTCCCTTGTTTGTGAGTTTTACACTAAATTAATACCATCAACGCTAAAACTAACATTATTTTTTTTACGAAATGAATATTTCCAACTGAGCGAAAAACTGACCAGGCTGGGAATCGAACCCAGATACTTGGCTTACAAGGCCAATGCTTTACCTGCTAAGCTACCTGGGCGATAGCCAGCTGGGATTTCTCGCTCAAATAACCTTATTGGTCATAACATCTGGTCTGTCATTTAGACAGCTCAACAGAATAGACCGCAGGTAATGGAACTCCATATGACGATGGGTACGTAGATATACTATTATTTTGAACACAATCTAACTGATTGGTAAAGTAATCATACGAATTGAATATTTCCAACTGAGGCAAAAATTGACCAGGTGGGAAACGAACCCAGACACTTGGCTTACAAGGCCAATGCTTTACCTGTTAAGCTATCCTATAAAAAATCCCAGCTGGCTATCGCCGAGGTAGCTTAACAGGTAAAGCATTGGCCTTGTAAGCCAAGTATCTGGGTTCGATTCCCAGCCTGGTCAGTTTTTCGCTCAGATGGAAATATTCAATTCGGATGATTACTTTACCAATCAGTTAGATTGTGTTGAAAATAATAGTATAACATTATTTTATTATTATTTCATGTACAAATACACTTAAGCAGCTGAAAATGTTTAATTCCAGATGTACAGAATCCTAAAACGAATATTACGGTTTGAAAAAAAAATGATCATCACAGTATGAGAACCAGGCGGAAATCTTTCAAAAAATCAGTGATAGCAATAAAAAATTTTATAAAAGTTTCTTTATATCTGAAAATATACAGTATGTTGCCGAATTCGTCCAAGAAATTCAGTTGGGTGAGATTAATTAAATGGATAAAAATTTGCTATAAACAACTTATTTAGACATTTAGTCAAACAACATACTTATTATTAAGGTGCCACAAACAACTTATTTAGGCATAAATTCAGGATGTTTCATCCTAACTAAGCTCCATTTGACTATAATAGATTTTAGAAAAATAAATACATTCCAATGAAAGTGAAGCAATATGTACTTTGTTTTCCGTGAAATATAATGACACCACAAAAAGTTGTGGATAAACAAATTGCTTATGAAATCGATGTTACCTTATAAACTGGTAATTAGAGTTGAAAATCTGGAGCAAAATCTAAAAATAGCATACTGCTTGCTTGTATAACATAAACTTAAAATACTTTTTTTTGTTGTTATCATGTTTACAATAAAGATGAGTATGCTTATTAAAATTTTATTATAATATATTTCAATCTTCTTAAAGTTGCTACCGTCAGCCCAAATTGGGTTGAGTTAGAACATCGTGTATTTTTAATTAAATACCTGATTTGAGACCTCATTGTCTATATTTTTTTATTTTCTTGACGTTAACTATCATCAGCCTGAATTTGTGTCGTTGAATTCAGCAAAACACTGTATAGGTGCCTATGTTTTCTTAAGATAAAGAACCTTTTTCAGAATCTTGGCTACCTTGTAAGTGGTGATGGCATATTTTTGTATAGGGTTATATAACATTTTCATTAAATTAACCCTCTCGTCACCAAATTATAATAAAAGTAGAAAAAAAAATCTTTTTAACTTTTAAGATTTCTAAAATAATACTATAAACCACTTGCAAAAAGATTTTTTATTTGTAATGTTCCGTCTTTTTTTTTTTTTTTTTTTTTTTTTTTTGTTCTAGCCATATATGAGCCCGAAAAAATTCCACACTTTTCAAAAGAGTATGGTCGATTTAAAATTAATTCGAAAGCATGCGGATATTAAGGCAAAATTAAAGACAAATAAAACATTTTTTCTTCGCAAAAAATTAAGCAATTCAAAAAATAAACTAGCTAAAAGAGTTCATTTCTCTTCAAAACAATAAAACGACAATTGTAAATAATGCTAGAAATGATTTAGTACTGACATCTAAATAAGATTATTGGAACTATTTAGAAGCCTCCTATATATTCTAAATGATTTAATGGTATTACTAAACGAAAAAGAAAAAAAAAGGTTTTTTTTTTTCAAACATTACAAGTAAAAGCTGTATATGAGGCTTGGGGTGACGAGAGGGTTACGAAACATTTGCTTTTTTTACAGATATATATATATATATATATATATATATATATATATATATCCAGCAGCAATTTTTATGCAAGCCAATGCATGCGATAAACGCAGGATCGATTGCGCCTGACTAAGCGGAACTTGATTCCAATAACACTCGAAACACGCACAATCAACTACTCAAAGTGCGAGGTCAATTGCACAGGTACAAAGACTGACCCACTGCCCTCCCTCCCTTTTAGCAATTCAACAGAAACCTATCTCACGTTCTAAAAACAGAAAGTCACGTGGTCAGCTAGCTCCGATTAAGGTCACGTGATCAGCGGGTAGAAAAATTGGAAGCGAGGTACGCAGGCATGACGTCATTCTGGACGTTTCAAAGGTCAACTCTGATATAATCTGGACGTTTCAGAGGTCACTTGGACGTTGGACGTCTTCCAACTAAGGTAATACTATGCTTATTTAAAAGAGAGGTTCAAGCCGCTGATTTCCTATTCGTCCAAGATGGCGGACATGATAAGGTGGCCTGGTGTCTCGGATATTAAATCCAAGATGGCTGCTATTTAACATGGGTTGACCAGGGGGTTTAAGAAACAAAATGGCGGACGTCCAAGATGGCGGATCTAATAAGGTGCAATGGAGTCTCGGATGTAAATCCAAAATAACTGCCATTTTAACATGGGTCGACCAGGGGGTTTAAGAAACAAAATGGCGGACGTCCAAGATGGCATGTGTAAAAAGTACATTTTAAACTCCAAAATTACAATTTAAAGTCTGGAAATTAAAGTTTTTTGTTAATTAAATAAACAAACAAAGAAATTTTAAGTTTTCAAAGTGCTAATGTACGCATTTATTTAAAAATAAGAATCACAAAAATTAGAATAAATATGTACAAAGTTTAAATAGGTTAACAATAAAAATGTGTATAAACCTAATATTTTTTCCGGAAAAAAGGCAGGCTTGAGTCGCATAAAAAAAAGCAGGCTTTGACTCAGATACAATTTAAAATTAGCAGGCTTTGAGAGAAATTGTAACTATACCCAATGCAGGCGCACCTCATCTCCAAGGCTCATTTCGGATGTTTTGGGCTCGGCTCAAATTCGTCTTGACAGTCTACAGCACTAGACTCTGCTGGCCAGAGAGAACAACCAGGCTTAGAATCAGCGATGGAAACACTGGAAAAACTGGGATTCAGGATTGCTTCCTGAATATCCGTGCTATTTTCTAAAGTCTTTTATAGAATGAATCTAGATTGAAGTTTTTGAATTGATGAAAGCATGCAGATAGGGTTTTGAATTTTGATATGCAAATGGATATGGATGGAAGCATCCCGTTGTTTTGAAGTTTCATACAAGCAAAGACTTTTTGACAGGTAGTACTGTTCTTATTTTTGTTGTTTTTTTGTAAGTCACGGATGATGCGAACTCTGCATTCACTTTACTTTATTTTTAGTACTTTAAAGGTATTTTATGTTGATTTTTTTTGTTTTTTATGAGTTTAAATATTTTTAATATATTTTTTGCGTTGGTTAAGTTATTCAATTTTTGTTTCTAGTTTTTTTTTATTTTAATTATTTGGTAACTTTGTCTTTAAGATATTATTTTTGAATGCAAATTTGGCAGGTATTCAGAAACCTGCAACAATTTAAACATTTTTTAAAAAAGGGGTTGGGGTCAGACTTGTCTGTCCTCCCTCAGATGAAGAACAGACTGCCCTTTTTTGACAATATTTTGTTTGTTTTGTTATTTTTAAAAAAAAAATTTCATGGTTAATTGTTAAAGTTACGCTAAACATATGCAAACATGCACTCTTTTCCTTTATTTTACATTTGCATTTTTATATATGAAATATATGTATCATATATACATGTATATATATATATATATATATATAGATAGATAGATAGATAGATAGATAGATATAGTACATTATGTAAATATATAAGAGGAATGGATGTAATGAAAAAATCGATTAATTATAGAGAACGCAGCAAATTAATTTAAAATTTTAAGTTTTAACCATTTAGGTGTATAAATAAAATCTGCACATACGGCTGTTTTATATTCTGATCGAATGATTTTTTCTTTTTCATAGTATCTCGAATCGAATATGTAAAAAAGGAAAAGGAAAAATATTTTATATATTCTTTTACAAATATATAATGCTTTATTTTTACAGTGAAAGTACTTAAAAATACTATCCTAGCAAAACTTTAATTGGTTAAGTTTACTTAAAAATTTCTTTTCAGAAATTAACACTCTTACAGAAAAAACTTACAGCGGTTGTGAAAAAGTTTTGAAACATCTCTTCAGTTCTAGCAACTATTTTAAAATTTTCTCAAAAATAATCTTATACTATAAAAAATATTTCTTTCAATTCACTGGAAGCAATTTTGAAGTTTTCTATCCAAATAAGAAAGTTAAGCTCATCTTACGTGCAAGATTTTTCAAATATATATATATTTTTTTTTTTTCTGTAGATGGAAGTACTTTTCTAAAATTTTTAACAAATTTTATATAAATGTTTAACTTTTCATGAAAATATGTCGGAAAATGTTAACAGAATATTTTTTTTAAAAAGGTATAATTTGTTATTAATAAATATGCAAATAAATAAAATGATCTTTTTTTTCATTAGAAAATTTTTAAAAGTAACGCAAACGTAATATATATATATATAGTAGCGGTCAAAAGTTTCCGGCCAGTTAGTTTCTTTTATTTTTTTACCAGAAGATTTCAGCAAAGAAGAAGCACAAATGCTTCAAAAGTTAGGAATATGTGAGTGACCTCTGACCATATGATCATTTTGATTGGATACTGAAGACGCTTCATGCAGAGGGGGGAAATTCGAAGTTCGCCTGTGCAAAAGTTTCCGGCCACTCATCATTCCTTAGATTTTTTCTATGTGTAAAGTGTTTTTTGGTCGTGTTTGTAAATGAATCTACTTAAATAGCATAGTTTAAATTCAAAATTGAAAAGCTCAACAATTACGTTCGTAAATTAGTGACTTGTTTGTCGTTAAAGGGCCAAACTTCTCGAAATATTGCGGCAAAGTTATCGATCGGTAGATCAACTGTGAACGATATTTAAAAATTACATGAAGCTGGTCATGAACTTCTGGACTTTTTGTGGTCCGTGAGACTCCAGAAAATTACTATTCTTGTGGTCAGGATTGTCAGGAGAAAAACAATTGATGACCCCCTTTTAAATTCCATTACAATATCCCGCTATTTACGGAATGAAAATATTGCTGAAATAAGTCGGTCTACCGTGTCAAGATGCTAACTTGATGCAGAACTTTATGGAAGAGTCGGTGTTCAAAAATTTTTCATAGGTAAAAAAAATATAAACGTACTCGACTGGCGTTTTCCAAAAAGCACAAAGTCTGTCAAGTGAAAACTGGACAAAAGTACTATTTTACAATCAATTGAATTTCAAACTTTTTTGAGAGTGATGGCAGACACTATGTCCGATGGCTTAACAACAAAAGATATCATTCGACCTATGTTATTCCTACAATGAAGCTGGCCGAGGACACGTTATGCTGTGGGGAGTATTTTCGCCAAAAAGTGTCGGTCTGTTATTTGAAATCCACGGCAAGATGAATGACGCAATCTATTAGGATATCTTGCACGATTATTTGCTGCCTCATTAGAGGAAACTTTGTGGTCGCAACTATTTATTTTAACATGATAACGACTTAAAGAATGTATGCAAAACTCGACAAGAAATGGCTTTCGCACAAAAAAGTTTCCCTTTTGAAATGGCCAGCAGAAAAGCCTAACATAAAACCAATGGAAAATCTTTGGAAAGAAGTTGACAAACGTGAGCGGAACTATAAATATTCAAACTCAGCCAAAATTTCCAAAAAATTGCAGGAAAAAACGTACCATAGATGATATTTAATCGTTAAACCGTTAACTGTATGAATGTCACATTGCTGCATCGCAGTATTTATTACTTATGGTATGGTGATAAAATACTGATTGTAAATATTGTTAATCACTGTAATTTTCTATTTTAATGCCATTTTTTTCTCAAACTTGAGAAGATAGCCGGAAACTTTTGAGAACACAAGTTTTTCTTTATACTTAATTTTCTCAGTTAAATTTATTGATATTTAAATGTTATTCCATAAATAAGTGCCTAACTATTATGGCTATAAAATTTATAATTATCACACAAAGATTCGTCTTCATATGGATATATTTACAAATTAACTAAAAAACATTTACTGGCCGGAAAATTTTGATTGCCACTGTAGATAAATATGTTTGTTTATGGTGCTTTTCAAAAAAATTTTAGATGAATTTATTTTAATTCTAAAAGCTAAACTTAAAAAAATTCTTTTAAAATTCTTTTGATCTACACTATAAAGAAGAAAAATGTTTATTGAACGAGAATGTAACGTAACCAGGAAAAACTGATAAACTGAATGCATAAGTACTTTTCAACTTCGTTAGAAATTGCAAAAAAAATAAATAAATAAATAAATAAATAAAAATAAAAATCTTTAAACATTTTATTGTTTCCAATTTACGCATAAAAAGCTTTATTTCCAATAGTTCTGTACAAAAATCGTTCCGCATGCTTCAAAATATTACCCTAGAAAACTTTCAGTGGTTAAGTTTGCATAATTTTTTTCTTTTAGAGTTAACACTCTTTTACAAAACGTATATTAGTTTTGCGAAACTTTTGAAATATCTCTTCAGTTTAGCAGTAGCTAAATAGTTACTAAGCTTTTTCCTAGAAAATCTTAAAATAGAAGAAATATTTCTTATAATACATTATATGCAATTCTAGCTGTTTCTACAGGATTTGTTTTAGAAATTTAAGCGTCATTTTTGTGATAAATATTTAAACAATCTTTTTTCCTTTAATGTGCAAAAATTTTTCCGTCTCTTCATAGAATGTAAAACATTTGTTAATATTTTCGCAAACATTTTTCAGCAAAATTGCACGAATATTGACAAAGCAAAATGGAAATATGTTATTGATATCTAAGTATCATAATAAGCAAAGTAGAAATATTTTACGATATGATTTTATCCGACAAAGAAAATATAGATGATGTGTAATTGCGTTACTTTATTGTCTTTTACAGGAATTTTTTTAGAAGATTTCTTATATTGTATAGGTAATAAGAAAATTCTTAAAATAGCTGTAACACAAATGATAGAACGTTTCAAGCAATCAGATTGTTTACTGCTTTTCAATGCCAAAGCAAAATGGCGTGTTTTCTGAAATAAAAACCCTCTCATAATGGGAAACGAAAAAAGCAAGCATGCTTTAAACATAGATTATATAACACTTTCCTAAATATTCAGAAAAAAGTAACAGAACTGCACCTGCGTAGTGAGAGAATTAAGTGAGGGTCATATTCATGATGATTTTTTGAAAAATATATGTCTCCATAGGTTGACAATGTTGATTGAATCAATTTTGTCGGTAAGTTCTGTGATATTAAATAAATTAGCGAAAATGGCTGATAAGATTTGAGAATGAATGCAGGCTACTGCTAATTCTCTGGTTTCGTGAGGATTTGAACAGGTGTAGTTTAATCAACAAAAATTGCATGTTAAGGAACTTTCAAAGATAGTTACAGAATATTCTTATCCTTAATCACCTGGGAAACCATACCTATGAAACTTAATTAATTCAACTGACAAAACACGTAAAGGCGGATGGCTATATTGTTATCATTTTTTACTTTCTTCAATCCTCAATAGAAGAAAGTATTGTAATCGAAATTTTTTTCGACTTCCGTTTTTCGACGGATTTACACGTTTTAGGGGTCAGCGATTCCAAAAAATCTGTTTTTACAAAATGTCTGTCTGGCCGTGTGTCTGTGTATCTGTGTGTATGTCGACATTCTACCATCAAAAAGTGTATGAAGTTATGCATAGAAATGAACCAAATCTTTTGTGAATGTTTCTGGCTGTGGCAAGCAGGTCCTCCTTCAGTTTTGAAATATTCCGCCAGAAGGGGCGCTCCAATCGCGATTTTTGTGCCATTTTCAATATTGTACCGGCCAAAAGTATATGAAGTTATGCATCGAATTGAACCAAATTTTTTGTGTAAGTGACTATGGTTAATTGCTCCTCCTTGAATTTGAAAAAAAATCCGCCGGAAGGGGGCGCTGCAATCGCGATTTTTGTGCCATCGTCAATATCGTACCGGCCAAAAGTATATGAAGTTATGCATCGAATTGAATCTAATTTTTGTATAAGTGTATGACTATGGCTAGTTGGTCCTCCCTGAATTTGAAAAAAATCCGCAGAAAGGGGGCGTGGCAATAGCCAATGTCATGCCATTTTAAATATTGCACCACCTAAAATTGTATGAAGTTAGTCCTAGAACTGAACTAAAATTTTTGTAAATAATTATTTTTTGGTAAGGCAAATAGGTCCTCCAAGAATTTAAAAAAAAATCTGCCTATCATTCTATTGTTCATCGGCTCGTGTAGAGACGGAAATTCGTTTTTACTCCGATTAATTGATTGAAACTGAAATTTAAGATGAAAACCAAAGTTCGTATGGTATTGAATTAAAATTATTAAAACATTAAAATGAGTAACTATTTTTTAAAAATATGAAAATGTACGTATGAGATAGAAAAAAGTTTTGGGATTGGCACATCCAACTACTTGATATAGGGAAAAGGTGCGAAAATGTGTTTCTCAAATTGTTATTTCCAGCACAACTCCCAATAGCTAAAAATATATGCCTGAGAAAGTTATTTGTAGACATCTATATGTAACTGGGTGCCGTAACCATTGCATATGGTTCTTAAGGATGCATCAGACTGGTAGATAACAGGGGATTATAGAACGCTTAATCGAGTTGCAGTGCAAGACCGTTACCCCATTCCTCACACTCAGGATTTTACATATTTGTTAAAAGGTAAAAAAAATATATTCGAAAGTGGTCCAATCATACCATCAAATTTCAATCCATCCTCCCAATGTTCCGAAAACTGCTATTTATTATAAGTCCTTTTAGTTTACTTGAATTTTCCCTTTTAAATTTTGGCTTATGTTCTGCATGCTTGATTGTTCCAACGCTTCTTAAATTAAACCTTAAAATTAAACCTTCGAGGTTTAGACGTTTGTTTTCGTTATCTCGATGAAACCTTAATTGCGCGTAAAACTCACACGGAGAGCATGCTGTATTTGGGGGAACTTTTCGGGTGATTTCGAGATTATGGGGCTATAATTAACGAACCAAATGTAATTTTGATAAAGAAACATTAGATTTTTTGGGTCACACGATAAATAGTCAGGATTCTCTTCAATATAAAGTAAAAATGATTGTTGATTTTCTCAAGCCAAAGACTTAGCGATCGCAGAAGATTTTTAGGTATGGTAAATTAATATCATTGTTTTGTACCCCATATCAGCAATTTTGGGAAAGCTTAATATGTTACTAAATGGGAAAAAAATGAGATAAACTGGAAATACTCTGGAATACAGATGCAGAAAATAATTCTAATAAGATAAAACGGCTGTGGCTAAAGCTACTTTACTTTACCACCCTTCTCAAGATGCGAAGCTTTCACTAACAACTGATTGCAGTAATGGGGTTTTACAAGAAGTTTTTTAGACGGTCCAAAACCACTTGGATATTTCTCTCGTAAGTTATCACCTGCGCAAGTTAATTAATCAACACATGATCGGGAATCGTTTGCGGGATACTCTGCAATCCAGTAGGCATACGTTGGATTCTTGTGTATTTGCGTTTTACATAGATCATAAACCCATGTTTTTTTCATTTCACCAGGAATAAGAAAAAAGTTATTCTAGAAGGCTTCGGCAGTTTATTTTTATATCGCAGTTTACATTGGATATACGTTTCTTGCCAGGTAAAAGAAATTTTGTTGCTCATAGTTTATCGAGAAGTTACGACATACAATTATTGATATTTACTGATTTAGAAATGTGAGAAAAGTTTCAAACGGAAGATAAGGAGTTAAAGGCTATTTTAGATGGAAGAGTTGACTTTAGAAGGAAATTGCCTAACGCACAAATTCCTGATGTTAAGACATTATCGTATCGTGAAACTTCCGATGAGGTAAATAGGTTTTATATCTTTCAGGTTCCAAGGAAAAGGGTATTTGAAACATTGCATGACTTTTCGCATACAAGCTACTGGGCAATTTATCTGTTCAAAATACATTTGACCAGGGCTAAATAAGGATGTCGCTGTGTGGTGCAGAGCATGTTACCCTGTAAAAAACAAAAGTACACTTGGATACTAAAAGTACATTGAAGTAATTTCAGATTCCAGATGAAAGATTTGCGCATATAAAAATATTGCGATTCTACGTTCACATTTTCTTTCTATTCAAGTGCATCAGTTTTAATATTTTAGAGTTATTCAGCTTATCTAGGAATAAAAACACTCTTGTAGTGTTTCTTATCGATTAATAATTACACACATAAAAATTAAGTATTGTGGATAATACTTTTTTTTCTATTTGTGATAGGATTAAATCTCTTCTTTCCCCATTTACTAATTCTCGAAAAGTTATTTTGCGACCATATCGCTCAACCGCAAGAAAAGTGGCACATCCCACAAAAATTGAAATTGCTTTTTATTCCATTGATAAGGTCTGTCATAGGTCTTTCTACACAAAAAGTTACATAAATGTAGTTATATGGAAAATCCCATTTTTTACGATTTTGTTCATTTCTGACCAAAAAAAGGGTTGGTTGTGTAGGGAAGTAAATTTATACAACCCTCAAAACCTCATCACATGTCTATATTGGGTTCTCATCTGTTATTCCGTCGACCGATTTCGCAAAATTATACAAATCCCCAAACTAATAACCACATTATACATATTGACGTAATTTTTATTTTAAATAACAACAACAAAAAAAAAATAATTAGCAGAATATTAATAAAAATACAAATAAAAAATCTAAATAAAAATCTCCTAATGACGTTTTAAACACGTATATCGTATTTAATGTCATTGAATTGACATTCACGATCATCCATTATTGGCATTTAATCTTATAATTTGGCGATAGTATTTTGGACGACGGGTTAACGTGGTAGTACCCTTTATTCTTAAGTGTTTTATGGTTTTATGCACCTTTTTACTCTTACTACATACAATACTCTTACTGCATACAAACCAAAGTACCAGAATTTCAACTTGCAACAAAACAATGCACATTTTCTTTTTCTTCTCCTATGAAATTAACTTATTTCGAGATGTATCACCTTTCGTGCGAATGAGAGATATAGTAAAAGTAAATGGTGCATAAAGTTATTTTTCTCATGAAAATGATAAAGACCCCAAAATTGATTACATAAATTTAAATTATATCGTAAAGAAAAAATAAAGCAATTATCTTCTTGAAGATGCTGTAAAATAAAAAAATTAAAATATTATTTCATATAAAATTTTGCTAAGCTTATCATTTCCATTCTTATTACATATATTATATTTATCCCTCTGATAACTTAATCCGGTTTCATTTTTTGGAAATATCTTCTGAAGATTTAAATTCTGAAGATTTAAATTTTAAATCTCATTAAAGCCTGAGCACATTAAAGCATCGCTGCGCACTGATTTTCCTCATGTAAGAGAGAGGAACTAAGAACTTGCAATTTATTTATAAAATTACAGTAACGATAAGGAATTTTATCAAGTAAATAGGATTAAGAAGAGTTGTAGGTTTTGGAAAAAATAAAGGAAGACAGCGTCCAAGGAAGTGAATATAATAACACTATTCATTATAACTGATATGGAAGAGAATATTCATTTCAAAGAATAATGAATAAAAGACGATTGTGGATAATATCTAATTAGGTGCGTTCTTAATTATGCAAATACGTAGCAGCTGTAGTCGTCGTTCAGTCCGTCCGTCTGTCCGCATATAACAGAATAAAAACTACCCAATCGAATCATTTGAAATTTAGAATATATAGTTGTTGCATAGTTTTGTCGAGTCATTTAAAATTTTACGAAAATGGGATGCATGTTTAATTACAGGGACAATAAAAAATATTCCATTAGTTACATTACGGGCAATGGGAAAAATAGTTTCAAGTGCATTCGAATGGTGTTACGCTCTATTAAACATGATATGCAGCTATGAAGTATAGATTAAAATATACATCCTGTATAATCTGTGATGCAAATAATATTATTTATATATTTACAGGGCTATACTAAAGTATTTCATTACATAATTGTACAGAGAGAAACATTGTTTAGCTCGCGTTTTAATAATATTAAACTATTTCACATTTTATGAAATTGATATACGTTGCTGGGTTTATTAAAAGCTACTTCCTGTACAATAGAAAGCAGATGGTATTCACAGGGATGCACAAAAAATTTCGGATGCTTCACTGTATCCGAAGTACAGTATACTATTATATCTGACAAATCTGAATATTTTTAAGACTTCCTTATAGAACAATCATACCTCAATTGCTACGTTTGACGTCCAATTTCTAACTTGTTTCTGTTTGTGATAGCATTAAAACTTTTTTTTCTGAGTTTGCTAAATCACGTAAAATCATTTTGCAACCATACAATAAAAGTAAACAGTGCATAAAATTACTTTAATCATGAAAACGATAAAGACCCCAAAATTGATAATATAAATCTTAAGTTATATCTTAAAAAAATAAAATAAAGCAATTAGTTTCTTGGCAATGCTTTAAAATGAAAAGACTTAAGATATTACATAAAATTTTGATAAGCTTATCATTTCCCTTCTTATTACATATATTATATTTATCTCTGCAGTAACTTAATCTTGTTTCATTTTTTAGAAAAATCTTATTCCAAGGATTTCAATTTTAAACCTCATTAAAGCCTGCGCACATTAAAATAATCACGGCGCACTGTTTCATCATGTAAGAGAGTAGAACCAAAAACTGACAATTTATTTCTAAAATAGCAGTAACAATCGGGAATTTTATGAAGCAAATGGGATTACGTAGAGTTCTCGGCTTTTAATAACAATAAAGGAAGACAGTTTTTAAGGAAATGAATTTTATAAAATTATGGTAATACTATTTTTTATAACTGGTATGGAAGAAATTTCTAACGGATAAATAACAAAAGATGAATTTTAGACTGGGAGGCGGCAGCACAGGTACTCACCTCATAGAGTTTACGGATGAAAACCTAGATTCAGTTAAATCTCGATTCTCATATTAAAACGCAATCGGTCTGCCAAGTCATATCTTTGTAAAAAATGCCTAAAAACTGGTTTGGATTCACTCATAGGTTTACCATAATCTTTTCCTGTTCTCAGTCCTCTATGTTTTCATACTTTTAGGTACATGGAATCACAACGGCAAACCTACCAGTCAATCGCAAAAGTGGAGTTTTAGGTGTTCTCCACCAACATATGGCCTGGCAGACCGAATGCGTCTTAGTATGCGAATCGAAATTTAACTAATCTTGATTGTGCTACCGCCTCTCGGTTTATTTAGATTACACCTAATATTTTTGTCTGCAATACAATCAAAATAGTTTTCTTTATTTTTATAAAAAAATAGGAGAAATATTTTTTGATCACACGGCAAATATATCTGCATTTGGAATTGTATGTAGCTTGAAGAAATAACCCGAATGAAACAAAACCGATGCACTGACTATTCTAGAAGAGGAAAGAACAACGGAATAACATAAAATAGTATTATAAATAGCTCCCATCAAATGATGCTACAGGTCCTGCCGGTGCAAAAACAGTTGTAATCATCAGCAAAAACAAGAAGCGTTCATTTCTGACAAAAATGTTGCATAATATGTCATTCAGTTTGCTAGATCGTGCTACAAATTAAAAAAAATATTTTACATAATGAAAAAAATGACCAACATAAATTTGATATGTGATAGTTATCATGCTTGCAGTGGTTTTTGCATCAAAATAATCTGTAGCGTCATTTGTTTGCGCTAATTGAAACTATTTTTTTGGACCATTCTTCTTTCCACTTCTAGAATAATAAGTGTACCAATTTTTGTTAAATTCGAATTATTCCTTCAAGGTAGACAGCTTCAAAGAAAGATACTTATATTATTATCACCCTGTGTTTTGGAATAACAATATAAGGTACCCTGGGGTAATAACGCCAGGCGGGGTAATAACGCCAAGTGCTTATATTTTGCATAATTATGAAATAATCAGGTAAATGACACCCATGTGCTCTGCGCAGAAGGGTTTTGAGTCATATAAATCGCAAAAAACAGCTTGAAGTTAATTTGTTTCATTTTTAGGTCTTATTGTTTTTCAAAGCAACTAAAATTAACGCTTGATCTAAAATCTGCGATATACGTTTTGTAATAAGACTATTTTTTTTATCCGGAAATACTTTGTTAATTACATAAATTTGTAGTACATTTCATGGACTTTCAGAATGTTGTTGAAGATTTTGGATATCTTCTCGAGATAATTTGTAATTTAAAATGTACATCGCAATAACTATAACGGGATAACAACGCCAATCCTTGGCATTAATACCCTGGTTGATTCCCTAGTGGCCGAGCTTCATCCTAAATACTGATTCAAATAAACACAGTTAAAACTGTGAAATTTTTCTATTAATTCTACTTAAGCGGTCCTTTTTAAGCAGAAAGAAGCTCACGGTCTGTATTCTTTTGCCTCATCCTCTCCCCCCCACACACCACACCTTTATTTTTCTTATACTTTCACAAAAAATTGAACATTTTCAATAGCTTAGAATGCAATTTGTCAATTTCTAAGTTTGTAGAGTTTGTATTTTTAGAATTGGGCAATCTACATGCAATTATTCCATCTTATTTCATAGTTTTGTTTGCATGGCGTTATTACCCATATAGGTGGGTAATAACGCCAAATAGCATTGGTCAAGAAATCACGCCATTACTTTTTATGAATACATATCTATCAAATTATTTTTTTTATATAGATAGTCAATGAGTTGCTGTATCAAATCATATATTTGTTTGAAAAATACAATCTAAAACTAAGCCGTGAAAATTGGTAGAAGCTTAACGTGGCGTTATTACCTCAGGGTACCTTATGAGGAGCCCAGAAGCCAAGGGATACAAGTGATAAAATGTCGATTTGGAGTAAATTGAGTTTAAAGATAATTGATGTTAAATTGGAACATTAATAACAATTGACTAAATTGAAATAGGAAACATCTTCTTGTTGCATTCTAATCTTTGAACTCTCATTTCAATAACTGTTAAAAAAATAGGGTACAATTTTCTTTAAATGTATAATTAATCAATATTGTTTGTTTTTCGAAAAAAGTGGTTTATCTCTATAACTCCCCAAATAATCAGAAAATGACCTATATTTCTTTACCTGAAATGAAAAAAAGCATATTTCCAAATAGCCTGTGCACTTAACTCAATTTTTTCAATTTTGTCACTTATACCCCTTGGCTTCTGGGGTCCTCATATATGATCGAAGTTTTTAGAGCATATTTCAAATCATATCTTTATCACCCTGTGTTTTGGAATAACAATATATATGATCGAAGTTTTTAGAGCATATTTCAAATCATATCTTTATTATTTAAACAAGAACAACAAAAAATTATGTATCAGCTATAGCTCATAAAACAGCTTCCAACATTAACAGAATGTATTAAGAAATTAATTTTTTTTTATAGAGTGAAATCGATCAAAATCCATCCTTTAATTGTAATCGAATTATTTTCTTCGCGTTTTTAAACGAACTATATTGCTACTTATTCTAAACTTTTGAGGAAGTAGGTTTTAATTCATTTCAGTGACATATATCATATACGCTCGGAGACCATTTTTAACTCTTTTTTTGGCGCAGTTTTTGGAATTTTTCAATAACATCTAACATAGAATAAAGAAAATCGTAAAAAAATATATTATCTATGCAACATTTTAAATTTTTGAAGAATTTTTTTAGCATTTTTTAATAAAAATGGCTCTGTCTCTAATATAAAAAAGTATGTAACGAAAATATTTTTTCAACATATCCATATTAGATACTCTTGAATATAATGAATTAAAAACTTGTCAATGTATGGAAATCTAAAAGACATACAGCTAACTATATACAATTACATGGAAAATTTCAGCATTTATGTAATTTTTCATAAAAAATAGCTATATATCAAAACATAAGTCACTTAGAGCTAATTCTTTAGTTCATTAGACGCTAGATATTATCGAAAAGCTACACAAAAAACTTCATGGTTATAGGATAGTAAAATTTTGAATAAAAGCAATAGTCTTTTACCTTTGCTGATGAAAATCTATTTCTTCAGAAAACGCATTTAAACTTTTCAACTTTAACTTCAACTTTTCAGCTTCAGAATAAAAACAGATTTAAAAACAGAAATGTTGATTTTATAAGAAAATGAAAAGAGAAATGCGAATTTTCATCAAATTTGATGTTTCAAATTTTGGCTGATACCTTAAGTATTGTGACATCAACAAATAGTATCCGAACTTATTTTTGATTTCAGAACTTAATATAATGTAATTATTTTGAGCGTCGTTAAAAACAAATATAAATGTACATACTTCATTTTCAACATTAAAGATTGTATAACCTTCAATATAAGATAAAATATGCATGAAAATTACGAAAGTTAGAAATTGCAGCCAATCGGGCACACAGACATACTGTATTCATAAACACTAATCAATTATATTGATAAGTGCTATTAATAACAATCAATATTATTTTAAAGCAATTTTCTGTGCCTAAAATCCTTTTATTTCCCAAAGTGTTATGCTTGATTGACCCCCCCCCCCTTTTTTTTTCGTAATTAATGTCACTACATTTTAGTTTTCACAATCTTTGGAGTGGAATGTAATCTTCTATGTATCAGAAAATGAAAGTTTAAAGAAGTTCAAATTATAAATTTTGTACAATATGATTCGTTATGAGTGGATTATGTTTATCGGACAAAATACTGTTATAATCATATTACTAACAATACACAATTCTGGATAATGCCTTTCTTTGTGATAGGATTAAAACTTTTATTTCCTATTTGAGTAAAACATGAAAATGCATTTACTGATCACATAATAAAATTTATACATTTCACAAATTAATATTTATCGAATTTCCCATGTAATATGTTGATTACGGAAAACGTAAAATTCAGAAAATATTTCGTATTTTAACTCAAACTATTACCGAAAGCATAATTCAATATTACTATGATATGTTATATGAAGAACTACTTCCAATTATTATTATTATTAAACTATTTTATATTATTTTCAATGAAAATATAACAAGCGGGTTTCTTATTTTGGTTATTAATGTCGTTATATTTATCAAATCAATGCCACTTTAATTTAGAAACAGCTTGAGGAAATGTCTCTATAATTCAATGTAAATATTAAACTTTGATTGAAATAAGCACAACTGAATCAAATTTTAAATCGAATTTCCCATGTAATATGTTGATTACGGCAAACGTAAAATTCAGAAAATATTTCGTATTTTAACTCAAACTATTACCGAAAGCATAATTCAATACTACTATGATATGTTATATGAAGAACTACTTCCAATTATTATTATTATTAAACTATTTCATATTATTTTCAATGAAAATATAACAAGCGGGTTTCTTATTTTGGTTATTAATGTCGTTATATTTATCAAATCAATGCCACTTTAATTTAGAAACAGCTTGAGGAAATGTCTCTATAATTCAATGTAAATATTAAACTTTGATTAAAATAAGCACAACTGAATCAAATTTTAAATCGAATTTCCCATGTAATATGTTGATTACGGAAAACGTAAAATTCAGAAAATATTTCGTATTTTAACTCAATCTATTACCGAAAGCATAATTCAATATTACTATGATATGTTATACGAAGAACTACTTCCAATTATTATTATTATTAAACTATTTCATATTATTTCCAATGAAAATATGACAAGCGGGTTTCTAATTCTGGTTATTAATGTCGTTATATTTATCAAATCAATGCCACTTTAATTTAGAAACAGCTTGAGGAAATGTCTCTATAATTCAATGTAAATATTAAACTTTGATTAAAATAAGCACAACTGAATCAAATTTTAAATCGAATTTCCCATGTAATATGTTGATTACGGCAAACGTAAAATTCAGAGCATATTTCGTATTTTAACTCAATCTATTACCGAAAGCATAATTCAATATTACTATGATATGTTATACGAAGAACTACTTCCAATTATTATTATTATTAAACTATTTCATATTATTTCCAATGAAAATATGACAAGCGGGTTTCTAATTCTGGTTATTAATGTCGTTATATTTATCAAATCAATGCCACTTTAATTTAGAAACAGCTTGAGGAAATGTCTCTATAATTCAATGTAAATATTAAACTTTGATTAAAATAAGCACAACTGAATCAAATTTTAAATCGAATTTCCCATGTAATATGTTGATTACGGCAAACGTAAAATTCAGAAAATATTTCGTATTTTAACTCAAACTATTACCGAAAGCATAATTCAATATTACTATGATATGTTATATGAAGAACTACTTCCAATTATTATTATTATTAAACTATTTCATATTATTTTCAATGAAAATATAACAAGCGGGTTTCTTATTTTGGTTATTAATGTCGTTATATTTATCAAATCAATGCCACTTTAATTTAGAAACAGCTTGAGGAAATGTCTCTATAATTCAATGTAAATATTAAACTTTGATTAAAATAAGCACAACTGAATCAAATTTTAAATCGAATTTCCCATGTAATATGTTGATTACGGAAAACGTAAAATTCAGAAAATATTTCGTATTTTAACTCAAACTATTACCGAAAGCATAATTCAATATTACTATGATATGTTATATGAAGAACTACTTCCAATTATTATTATTATTAAACTATTTCATGTTATTTTCAATGAAAATATAACAAGCGGGTTTCTTATTTTGGTTATTAATGTCGTTATATTTATCAAATCAATGCCACTTTAATTTAGAAACAGCTTGAGGAAATGTCTCTATAATTCAATGTAAATATTAAACTTTGATTAAAATAAGCACAACTGAATCAAATTTTAAATCGAATTTCCCATGTAATATGTTGATTACGGAAAACGTAAAATTCAGAAAATATTTCGTATTTTAACTCAAACTATTACCGAAAGCATAATTCAATATTACTATGATATGTTATATGAAGAACTACTTCCAATTATTATTATTATTAAACTATTTCATATTATTTTCAATGAAAATATGACAAGCGGGTTTCTTATTTTGGTTATTAATGTCGTTATATTTATCAAATCAATGCCACTTTAATTTAGAAACAGCTTGAGGAAATGTCTCTATAATTCAATGTAAATATTAAACTTTGATTAAAATAAGCACAACTGAATCAAATTTTAAATCGAATTTCCCATGTAATATGTTGATTACGGAAAACGTAAAATTCAGAGCATATTTCGTATTTTAACTCAAACTATTACCGAAAGCATAATTCAATATTACTATGATATGTTATACGAAGAACTACTTATAATTATTATTATTATTAAACTATTTCATATTATTTCCAATGAAAATATGACAAGCGGGTTTCTAATTCTGGTTATTAATGTCGTTATATTTATCAAATCAATGCCACTTTAATTTAGAAACAGCTTGAGGAAATGTCTCTATAATTCAATGTAAATATTAAACTTTGATTAAAATAAGCACAACTGAATCAAATTTTAAATCGAATTTCCCATGTAATATGTTGATTACGGAAAACGTAAAATTCAGAAAATATTTCGTATTTTAACTCAAACTATTACCGAAAGCATAATTCAATATTACTATGATATGTTATATGGAGAACTACTTCCAATTATTATTATTATTAAACTATTTCACATTATTTCCAATGAAACTATAACAAGCGGGTTTCTTATTCTGGTTATAAATGTCGTTATATTTATCAAATCAATGCCACTTTAATTTAGAAACAGCTTTAGGAAATGACCTTATAATTCAATATAAATATTAAACCTTGATTAAAATAAGCACAACTGAATCAAATTTTAAATCGAATTTTAGTAAAAAAATGCTTTTATGCCAAACTTTTTCGAATGAAATCTATTCGAAAATTTTTCTTTTTTTTCAACAAAATGTTAGGAAATGACTTTCCTGTATTATGAAGCAAAATATTTGCAATACCTCTTATTCTTTCTAACATATAGAAAATTTGTATACTAAGCATTTTTTTTTTTGGTAACTGTATTTTTCAATAAAAATAGCAGTTAAATTAATATATATATAAACATACTAGCTCTGTTTTGCTTCATGCCCCCCTTGTGTTTGAAATGTCACACTCTTGAAGCTGGTATGACAGCTGGAGGTGCTATATTCGAACCCAATCGCACCCGTCGGATTAACCGTTCGGAGTTTTTCGTGTTTTTCTTGGAACATTGGGTAAACTTGCGTAAATATGGATTAGGATCAAATATAAAGACATCCCACGGAGGGCACTCCCCCTCGAGCCTATATCTCCAGTTCAGGTAGCCGGCCGTTATAAATACAAAACACACACTATTTTACTTCATAACATGTCAACAGATGAGCAGAAACTTGACACATAATTTTATTTCAATATCTTGAATTTTGTTAAAGAAATTATGTTTCTTGTAAAAAGCACTATTCTCGAAAACGCAAACTAAAATTTTGATGTAGCACAAAAAGTATGCATAAGTTTTACAACTTTAAAATCCACCATACATGTATATAGATTTTATATTTGTGTATTAATATGCATTGTTTATCGTTCTGTGGTTCTTAAATTGGTCACTTCTGGTTTCAGAAATTTTATTTCTGGTTTAAATTTTGGACTATAATATTTCTTCTAATTATCTTATTAACAGTTAATTATGCCTATATAAGTAAAGGTAATACATGGTGCCCGCTCTCAACGATGTCCAATGGGTAGTTCCCATATCCTTACGCATAGATTGGGCATATAGTCATTACGGTTTTACAGACTTTGGAGTGGAAGGTCATCGCCTTTGGATAGAGAATTGAAATACAGCCGAGTCTCCCTATAACGAAACTTTATACATCGAATTTCTCTATATAACGAAATTTTAGAAGGAACGGTCCCCTTCTTGCATGATTATATTAAAAACAGTCTCTATATAGCGAAATATCTATCTCCATATAACGAATTTTTTCATAAATTGGTCTTAATTTATTCAGTTTTAAAAAGCTTCGAAATCATATGGAATCAATTTTCCATCACTTATTTTTGATTTATCGTCAGTGCTGAGTTTTATTATTATTATTATTATTATTATTATTATTATTATTTATCTCCTTGTTCTTTAAATCCAACGAATTCATCCCACCTCCCGCAAATCTTTCCACATCCTTCTTAAAACAGTGTCAATTGGATTGATACACATGTAAGAGAGGAATCAATGAGACGCACATAAGAGAGGCCTTCAAATGAAGGGAACTGTTAACTACAATTTTTCATTCCTTGCTAAAATTTGAGCATGTTTTTGAGAGCGTAACAACTTTAAAATCAAAGCAACAAAAAATTACAGATTTCTTCATCTGAAATTAATGAAAGTCTTCCTTATTTGATTTTCATTAAGCTTTCAGATAAATGTCTGTTCTCTTTTTTGAAACGGTTTAAATAATTAAGAAATAAAATGTTAAATTAATATTTACTTTTAAACATTTCAAATTCTTAATTCAAAAGATCAAAAATAATATTTGTTCAAATTTCACATATTAAATACGATTTTTAACATAATTCTCTATACATCGAATTTCTCTATATAACGAATTTTTTACTGGAACGGTGTATTTCGTTATATAGAGACTCGACTGTATTAAAGAAGTTTAAATTAAAAATTTTCTACAATATGATTTGTTATGAGTGTATATGTTTATCCGACAAAATACTTTTATAATCAAATTATTAACGACATAAACTTCTGGGCAGAGCTTTTTTATACTTATGAAAGGATTAAAACCGTTATTTTCCATGTTATAAAAACACGAAAAGGCGTAATTAAATTTTCAATTAATTAATGCATTTCAGTTTATCAAATTTCCCAAGTAAAACACTTATTGGGAAAAAAGGAAAATTCAAAATATAAAATTCCTATTTTAACTTAAATTATTACCAAAAACTTCAACATTATATTTTAATAATATGTTATAAAAAGAAATTTATTATTTCCTATGGAAATAAGGCAAACAGGTTTTCTTTCATGGTATTAATGCCATTATATTTACGAAATAAATATCAGTTTAATTTAGAAAATGTATGAGAAAAAATCTCTATCATTCAATTTAAATATAAACTTTCGTTAAAATCGCGTCGATATGAATAATTTCAAAATATGGGGATTTTATAATTCTGAAATATTTCTATATTTATATTGTAAGAACATCATATTTGTACACTTTATAATTCTACAAATACTAAGAAAACAATTTAAAATAAAAGACTTGAGTGGGGTTATAAATATTGCACAAAATCCTTGTAAATTCAAATTTAATTAATCCTTCTAAATCCTTGAGTACTTCTAAAATCTTTCAAAAATTTATTAAATGATTTTGTAAATCTTTTAATTTAGTTTAAACAATTTAAGTAAAATGCTTTAGAATGTAAAATTTTCATGAATTCATAATGCGGTAGATAAAGGGTTAATTCCGAAATTCTAAAGCGAACACAGTTTCAAAACTGTTAATTACACAAAAAATCCTTATGCATTGTCGCATTGTGAATAAAAAACAAATATGTTTATAGCTTGTATAAAACCCAAGATCCGATAAAAATACTTTTCTATGAATATCTAGAATCATTTAAGGTTACCATGGAATAAAAATAAATTTTAAATAGTTAAAGGATTTTAAATTTCGAAATTTTTTAACTATTAACAGTAAATTATGCATATTGAAGAAAACATTATACAGATTGCCCCCTTTCAACGGTATCAAATGCCTAATTTTGCTCAATCGTTAAGCATGACTAGATATATAGATCTAATTACAGATATGTTTTAAATTAACACTGAAAAAAATAATTTCTCAAAATTAAGTAAAAAGTACTCAATTTTAAGTACTTCGCATACTCAAAACAGTTCCGATCAAAATGTACTCAAATTTGAGAAACACATGTATTAAATTTTGATCCCATGATTGTGTTCAAATATGAATCGCTACGAACTACCCTCTGAACTTGCAAATTAAAGCAAAACTGTACTGGCATTTATTTTCCGCTCAAAATTATTAACAATAAAAGTTTAATTGATTGTTTATTTTTGGATTTGATAACATGTGATGCTTCAAAATTGAGAAAGCAATGTGATTATTTTTGAGCCAAACATACTCAGTTCACTATGAGTACATCGATGTACACATTTTTCAGTATTTTTTTTTTTTTTTTCAGTGAAGTAAACAATAATTTTAAAAGCGATATGGGTCAATAAAAATCTTTAAAAAAAGTACGAAATTTACATTGCGGCGAATAGAAAAAAATAGTTTCAAGTGCATTTAAATGGTGTTGCACTATATCGAACATAATGAAATTGATATGAAGCATATACTAAAATATATATTCTGTACAATCTGTGGTGCAAAAAAAAAAATTTGTTATTAATTTACAGGGCTACACAAAAATATTCCATAACATAATAGTAAAGGAGGGAACATTCTTAAATATCGTAACTTTTAAGAAATGCTTTTATTGATCAAAAAGATTTTTTTAAATACTTTTTAATCCACTTAAAACATTTTTTTGTAACTGTAATAGTATGTCTATGCCTAAAGATTTAGAAATTTTCCTTGAAAATCGTTAAGATTGGACATCTTGCATTGTATTGGATTAAGAATAAAAGACGATGAACTACAAATCTTATATAATACCTATGATGCTGCCATAGAATTTTTTCATGCGTATTTAGAATGATTTAGAATAGTGATTTGCTTTGGAAAGGAAGTAAATGTAAATTAATTAATGAACTGTAAATTCTGAAATTGTAACTTATGTATTACTAATGTTAAATTATGTGTGATACAGAATATAAAAAAATGTCAGCGCCTTACAAGCAAACGGATAGGAACGAATAAAGCCAGTTTTAAATCTATGGTTAAAAATCATAATACTTTTCACGAATATTTAGAACAATTTAGATTCTTCGAGAAAAAATAATCTCTTTTAATGAGACAAAATCTATATTTTTGAAAATTTTTGTACGAATGGGGCACAATTTTACCTCATTTAACGATTCATATAGAAAGAAATATGTACTCTATACTGACGCATTATAAACTAAAGGCAGTCAACAATAACGATTTGATCAAGATTTATTACAATTCGGATACTTTTTGAACGGATATTTGGGATAAATGAGATTACTTGGAGCTTCTTTAGAACACTACTTTTGAGCGAAAAATTGAAGATAAGCAGTGTCAAATCTCTACCTGAATGATTTATTATCAGTCATAAATGTTTATAGCAGAAAACGATATTTAATATCGTATTAAAGAAAGCAGAATGTTTCATTGGGTTTATCTTCATCTATATTGCAATCAAAATAGTTTTCCTTACATTTCAACAAAACTCGATATTATTAAAGTAAGAATATATGCGTTTTATCTATTTTTTTCTTTATTTTTACTTGTCCACTATACGAAGTATAGAGTATTACTAAGCCATCATACGTAGTATAGGGTAAGTCTTGCAACCGTTTTGAAAATCGAAAACAAATTTTGACGGACATTCTTTTGACATATTTCAGACACTGGAGTCACTTCCAAAAAACATATTTTTAGAAAAAAAAAATCCGTCCGTCTGTCTGTGTGACTGTCCGTTTGTCCGTCTGTGTGTCCTGTAAAAGCTTTATATCCCGAACAAATTGAAATAGACTTTTTGATGGAATTGGGTGACAATTTGATGGAATTGAAATTTGGTGTATACTTAGTATGTAACAATGGAAAGAAGACTATTTGTAATCAGTAACCGCGATTATCTGGAACTATTTTTTTTCGGATTCTCGAAATATTCGTTAAATTTTTCGATTTTTTTTATTTTAAGGAGTGAATGTAAAAGAGGATAAAATAACACAAAATTTCTATGAAAACGAAGTCGTTTGGATGATTAGATGCTGATATATTTGTAATCCTGTTTTCCACACTCTTCGATTTTTCATGACCCTGTAATTCATTCAAATTTCAATTAAAAGACATTTTTTAATTGGATATGAGACGCTTAATCTGACGCAGTAAACTGTTTGTTAATATGATTATTATTTTTGGAGTCATAAAGGTGTTTCTTTTAACCAATTCGGTATTACTTGATTGGCGTTTTATATAATTTATCGAATTTGGATCATCAGCAGTTCATTAATAGAGCCTTATTATGTGTTAAAAATGTTTAAATATGTGTTAAAATTTTATTTTGGAATTGCGATGCATTTTATAACTACTTTATACATTATATTTTATATTATGCATATCCATGATGGGTAAATATTACGTTGCCCCCCACCCCCACGATTAGTTTATTTATTAGTTAGAATTGTTATGTGTTACTTGTTGTCACTTCAACATCTATTTCAGTCTGAAGTTTCATGAAATTCTTTGAATTATTTTTTGAGAAAAAGGGTTCACAAAACTTGTGTCATATACACAAAAACACAGAAAAATAGACAGATACAAAGACTATCTCAAGACTAGATGTTTTCTGAAAACGGTCAAATAATATTCCGGACTTGTTAACACGCGCAAATCCATCCACCTATAATATGAAATCAAACTTTTTCACGAATCCAATAATATGTTGCCACGTTAAAATACTTAAATCGTGAGACATGCCTAAACTATATCGCCGAATGATATCTTCTTTGAAAACTGAAGGTAAAAAATATCTAAAAATACAAATAAATGTGAAAACTATGTATTAATACTGAAATTTTTAAAGTTTGTGACAATTTTCACGCGTTGACGGCCCTTAAGTAAAATTTAAATATAGCGTTAGCTAGCAGGTGTTATTACTAAGCAAACGATAAGGATGATATGTTTATATGATAATGAGTTACATAAAAAATAGAAGTGTTGAACCTATTTTTTACATATACCGTACAACAGAGTTTATTGTTTTGCAATACATCATAAATATTGACCTAGGATTATTCGAACACAGACATACAAATTCCATTTGCGTATAATTCAATCTAATTCCTATTTGCATATAATTTTTAACGTTTATATTAAATAAAAGTTTGAAAATAACGCAATGATTTTATATTTTTACGACCAATTAATTACAATGGACAATACAAGAAAAATTCTATTTCCTGATAATCCAGATGTCTACATTCAGATAATTTGAATTTCACTGTACCAATATTTTTCTCTACCCTGTATATTTTACTTTGAATAAGCCTGATTGTCTCTGAACAATATTTTTAAAAAACTAATAGTCAGAAGTTAGGCTTTTTTTATAGTGTGTTGGAAGAATGAAATTTATTCTTGCGTTTTATTCACTGTCTAATCATTTATGCCATTTATTTTCAGAACTGAAGACAACTGCAATGTTGAATTTTCACGCGACTGTATCACCCATTTATAGTAGTAAATCCAAACATTTCCAATCATGTTTAACTTTCGAAAACAGTTAATTACATAGATTATCGGTACAAACTTCAAAACTTCATTAAATTCTACTTTAACAAAAATATAAGATATGGATTTCATCAATGATCCGTGTGCAAACATAGTGAGTACTAATTATGAACGCAAGGTTGTTAAATAATTAAACTTTAGTTTTCGTCAGATAGAAATTGTATTCAGGCATTGTAAAATACATCAGGTTTTTAAACTATTGAGCCATGCACTATAAGTTTCAAGTAAAAATTAATAAATCAATTATGAGGCTGTTCTGACTCGAAATCGCTATTTCATTTTGTTAATACGGTATTATTTCTTTAAATTAAAAAAAAATAATTATAGTTTTGTTATGATGATCCCCAAGCTACATATATACATAACATTAATTAGTATGCGTTATTATTAAGCAGATGATAACAGTGATTTATTTATACAATAATGAGTTACAGAAAAATTAGGAAGTGTTGAACCTATTTTTGAAACACTGACTGTACAACACAGTTTATTGTTTTGGGATGCATTGTAAATACTGGAATGGGATTATCCGAACATAGGTATGCAAATTCCATTTGGATATAACTTTTAATATTTATTTGAAAAAAAAAATGAAATGAACGTATATTTTTACGATCAATTATATGCAATTGGCAATACAAAAAAAAAAAAAAAAAAAAAAAAAAAAAAAAAAAAAAAATCTTGATAATTTCGATGTTTGAATTCAGACAATTCGAATTTCACAGCAACAATATTTTTCTCTACCTTGTATATTTTATTTTGAATAAATTTGATTGTCTTTGAACAGTACTTTTTAAGAAACTCATTACGAAAAATTAGCTTTTTTATAGTATGTCGAAGAGTTAAAATATATTCATGCTTTTTACTCACTGCCTAATCACTTATGCCATTTCTATTCAGAACTGAAGACAATGGCAATCTTCAATTTTCACGCCACTGTATCAAGTCACTTATAGTAGTAAATCCAAATATTTGTATTCATGTTTAACTTTTGAAAACAGTTAATTATATAGATTATCGGGACGAGCTTCAAAACTTCATTAAATTCTACTTTAACAAGAATAGAGTGCAGATATGGAATTCATGGATGATCCCTGTGCAAACATAGAAGGAAATAATTATGAACGCAGAGTTGTAATACTTATTACACTTGTTAATTTATTAAACTTTAGTTTTTGTCAGGTAGAAATGATATTCAGGCATTGAAAAAGGCATCATAGTTTTAATTAATTGAGCCATGCGCTATCAATTACAAGTAAAAAATAATGAATCAAATTCGAGGCTATTCTGACTTGAAATCACTATTTCATTTTGTAAATACTGTAATATTTCTTTAAATTTTTAAAATAAAATTTTTAATTATAGTTTTGTTATGGTGATCCTTAAGGTAAATTTATACATAACATTAATTAGTAAGCATTAATAGTTAAATTTAACTGATGATAACAGTGATATTTTTATACAATAATGAGTTACAGAAAAATTAATTGAAGTGTTGAACCTATTTTTTTTACAGTGACTGTACAACTAAGTTTATTATTTTGCGATTCATTGTAAATACTGAAATGGGATTATCAGAACGCAGACATAAAAATTCCGTTTGCATATAACTTTTAATGTTTATTTGAAAAATAACTGAAATGAATGTATATTTTTACGATCAATTACATGCAATTGACATTACAAAAAATATCCTATTTCCTGATAATCCAGGTGTCTGAATTCAAATAATTTGAATTTCACTGTACCAATATTTTTTCTCTATCTTGTATATTTTATTTTGAATAAACTTGATTGTCTCTGAAAAATATTTTTTTATTATCTTATTTCTAAAAATTTGTCTTTTTTATAGTGTGTCGAAGAATTAAATGCATTTTACTCACCGCCTAATCATTTATGTCATTTATATTCAGAACTGAAACCAATGGCAATATTCATCTTTCACGCCACTGTATCAAGTCACTTATAGTAGTAAATTCAACATGTTTAACTTTTGTAAACAGTTAATTATGTAGATTATCTGGACAAACTCTCAGAACTTCATTAAATTCTATTTTAACAAGTTTAGAATGCAGATATGAATACCACCAAAGATCCCTGTGCAAACTTAGCGACTATTAGTTATGAACGCAGAGTCGATGACTAATTTAACCTTACTTTTCATGGTATAGAAATGGTACTCAGGTATTTGAAAAGATATCAGATTTTTAATTAATTGAGCCATGTGCTATCAATTACAAGTAAAAATTAATAAATCAATTTTATGCTGTTCTGGCTTGAAATCGCTATTTCATTTTTTTTTAACTGTGATATTTTGTGTACTTTTATTTACAACTTTTAAAATAAATTTTTCAATTACAGTTTTGTTTAAGTTGTTCGTAAATTTTTACCACGAAATCTGTGTAATTATAGTATGTCGAAAAAATAAAATTTATTCAAGCGTATTATTCACCACCTAATCATTTTTGTCATTTATTTTCAGAACTGAAGACAATGGCAATATTTGATTTTCACGCCACTGTATCAAGTCACTTATAGTAGTAAATTCGATATTTCTAATTATGTTTAACTTTCGAAAACAGTTAATTATACAGATTATCGGGACAAACTCTCGAAACTTCATTAAATTCTACTTTAACAAGAACAGAATATAGATATGAATTTCACCAATGATCCCTCTGCAAACACAGTGAGTACTAACTATGAACGTAGAGTTGTTGATTAATTAAACTTTAGTTTTCGTCAGGTAGAAATGGCGCGCAGGTATTTGAAACGCATCAGGTTTTTAATTAATTGTGACATGCGCTATCAATTACAAGTGAAAATTAATAAATCAATTTTGGTCTGTTATGGCTTGACTTTGCTATTTTATTTTTACTTTCTTCTATCTTTACAAGAAGAAAGATTGGGTTCGTGAAAATTTCGAATTCCGGTTTCCGACGGATTTACATGTTTTAGGGGTCACAGAACCTCGAAACATGTTTTCACAAAATGTCTGTCTGTGTTTCTATGAGTCTGTCTGTATGTGACACAAATTTTGTGGGCGCTCTCTCACAAGAACTAATACACGGAACTTTTTATTGAGGTAGACCTTGATATAAACGAGATCTGATAACATCTTTGTGTAAATCGCATAACAAGTAGCACTGCTATGTGGCATTATTCATGATTATCGAAATAGGGTATTTCCATCAACATTTGTCGTGTAAGTCACATTTCTAGTAACTGCTAAATTGTTGGCCACCGTTATTTTCGAAAGGTTTGCATGGCCTTATTCAATAAGTGAAATATCTCTGATAAAATAGCCACATTTTTTCGTTCTAAAATACTGGTATCCAAAATCGTAGTATGTGACTTATACGACATGTGCTCATGGAATTACCCAATAGCTCTTTTTCAGAATCTAATGCACGAGTTTTTATCAAACTTCATAGATTAAAGTTAGTATTACTATAAATGAATGTTTTTGGAGTAAATCGCACTACAGGAGGGGCTGCTATGTGGATTTATTCAGAATTATCGCAATAGCTCTATCTCAGACATTAATGCACGGATTTTGATCAAACCTCAAATCCGGATAGTCCTTTTCAGCTAAAATAGTACTCTTTAATTTTTAGAGTAAATGGCTCAACACGAGTTATCTACCTTATATATTTAATTTTGTATTAACTTGATTGCCTATGAATAATATTTTTAACAAACTCATTACCAGAAGTTAGTTTTTTAGGTAGATTTCTTATGAAATACTACCTATTGTGGTCGCTCCTATGTTTGAATTACTGAACTATTTTTGCAGATCTACGCCGATCATGATCCCTGGGTCCCAAAACTACCATCCTTAAAAAAGTTTATCTATCTATCTGTCTATCCCTCTCTATATATGTATCACTTTTTTATGGACACGATAACTTTTATAATTCTGCTCTAATCTCTTCCAAATTGATACATAAAATCAAGGGGTATAAAATCTCAGTCAAATTCGTTATTGGGCAAAATCAGACCGAGGGCGTGGAAATAGGGCGGGGTTTTGTGAAAAACGAAAAAACGACATAGCTTCTTAGTTAAAATAGATATTGAATCAGTTTGAACTCTGTATTACTTTAAAAAAAAACGGGGGAAAAGTTTATGAATAACAGATTTTTGATAAAATTAAAAATGGGCCCAAAAGACGAAAAAATAGGATTTTTGAAGAAAAAAAATTCATATCTTCGTCAATTCTCAAGATATCAAATCTAACTAATATTTTTATACATGTTATCAAAATTATCTAAAACTTCTGTATTTACAAGTTTTGATTGGACTAATTCTTACCGATAAAAAAATAATCTGACCGAAAACAAAAAAGAGTGGTGGAAAAATAAAAATAAAACAATGGCTTTGTCAATTCTTACACTGTAAAATCCAATTAAATTTATTTTACATCTTCTCAATAATATCTATAACTTTTATATTGACAAGTTTTTCATAAAACCAATTTTTGTTGCAAAAATATATTAGACAAAATAGGAGTTGAAAGAAAAAAATCTCAAATACAAACTGCTTATATCCTGACTAATTTTTTAATTCATTTTTGATTTTAAGCGCATCCAAATGGCAGGTCCTTTTATGTAGGAGCTATATAATGTGACGCATTGGCCAGTGTTTTGATAAAGGTAGAATATAATTCAAAAAATACTGTCAAAGTAGACATTTTAAGCAGAATTCTTTGAACCAATCATGAATGGAAAATTGAGAAAGTATTCAAATAACAAATTGCTTTTTTCTGACTCATTATTAAATCCACTTTCGCTCTCAAACTTATCCATTTGACAGGTCCTCTTATTTAAGAAACATATAATGTGATGTATTTGCCAATTTTCTGATAAAGGCAAAATATATTTTTAAAAAAAGGCTGTCAAAGTAGGAACTTCGAACGAAATTTTCCGAAGTGATCGTAATTGAAGTATTGAGGATATATTCAAGTAACAAATTGGTTATTTTGTGACTAATTTCTAAATTCAATTTTGCTCTCAAACGCATTCAATTGACAGTTTTTTTCTTATTTAGGAACTATATAATGAGCCGTATTGGTCGATTTTTTAATAAAGTCAGAATATATTTCAAAATAAGCCGTAAAAATCGGCATTTGAGTCGAATTTTGCTTAAGATGATTCTTATAAAACCACTTTTTACCCAAAAATGAAATGAAATTTTTTTCAAAATCGGCGAAATAATGTTGTTATATTGGGTTTATCTCTAATCATATTTTATTTTTTGTTACTGAATGGGCACTCTTCGAAACCTATAGCCCATAGACCAAGCCAACATACATGCGTTTCATGCGTTTTAATCACTGCCTAATCATTTATACCAGTTTTTTTTAGAACTGAAGACAACTGCAATGTTAAGTTTTAACGCGACTGTATCACTCACTTATAGTAACAAATCTAACATTTCGAATCATGTTTAACTTTCGAAAACAGTTAATTATACTATAGATTATCGGGGCAAACTTCAAAACTTCATTAAACTCTACTTTAACAAGAATAGAGAGCAGATATGGATTTCATCAATGAACTTTGTGCAAACACGGTGAGTACTAATTATGAACGCAGAGCTGTTAACTAATTAAACTGTAGTTTTCATCAGATAGAAATGACACGATGGTATTTGAAATGCATTATATTTTTAATTAGATGAACCATGCGCTATCAGTTTTAAGTGAAAATTAATAAGTGAATTTTGGACTGTTCTGGTTTGAAATCGCTATTTCATTTTTTAGGTGCGTTCGTAATTATGGAAATACGTAGCACCTATTGTTGTCGCTCAGTCCGTCCGTCCGTCTGTCTGTCTGTCTGTCTGTCCGTCTGTCCGCATATAACAACGCAAAAACTACCCAACCGAATCGTTTGAAATTTAAAATACATAATTATAACATAATTTTGTCGAGTCATTTCAAATTTTATAAAAATCGGATGGATAGATCAATTACAGGGACATTCAAAAGGATTCCGTTACATTACGGTCAATAGGGAAAAAAGTTTTAAATGCATTTTAATCGTTTGAAATTTAAAACATATAATTATTGCGTAATTTTGTCGAGTCATTTCAAATGTTATGAAAATCGGATGCATAGATCAATTACAGGGACAATCAAAAGGATTCCATTACATTACGGTCAATGGGGAAAAAGTTTCAAATGCATTTTAATGATGTTACACTCATTCGAACATAATAGAATTGGCATGAATCTATGAAATATATACTAAAATATGCATTCTGTACAATCTGTGATGCAAAGAATTTTTATTATTAAATTACAGGGCTACACAAAAGTATTCCACTATATAATGCTATACGGGGAAACATGGTTTGGTACGTGTTTTAATTATATTCAACTATTTCACATTTTATGAATAAGATATACGTTGCTGAGGTGTAATAAAAATTACTTCCTGCATATTTACAGAAACGTAAAGATTTCGACTACTATTCTGTATCCGGAGTACGCTCTACTATATCAGCAAGATCTGAATATTTTTAAAACTTCGTTATCGTACGAACGCACCTCATTTGCTACGTTCACGTGCAATTTCCAACTTGTTTAACATTGTGATATTTACTGTAATTTCGTTTTAAACTTTTAAAATAAATCTTTCAATTACAGTTTTGTTTAATACAAATCGTGTTTTTTTTATTTTTTTTAATTATTTTTTTTATCCCGAATTTTGATTGTGCAATCTATTTTAAGAACTACTCCGTACACAATCTCGTACATTCTTTGTTCTATATTTTTAAGACACACACAAAACAAAAGATGCTCCGAAATCCTTGTTTCAATGCCGCGCACATAAGAAAATTATCTTTTTCCGTTTCTAATTTTTGTACCTTATTTTAAGTATAATAATAAAAAAATAATGACCGCTATTTTGAAACAAGATGACAGATGAAGTTGGCCAACAAACTCGGTCGATTCATTGGTTTATACTATGCACACAACAAGTTATATCCAAATTAGTTGAATAATATATATATTATCGAGTGACAAAAATGATATCGTTTCAAAATATCTGCCACACTAGAAATTCGAAGTGCTATAACTCAACCATTTTAGAGATAAACACATAACAAAATATAATCCGAAACTTTTGTATCAGGGTCCACATTTGACACATACAAAATAATAATCTTTTTCAATTTCTAATTTTAAAAGGAAATTTTCAAGGATTTTTTTAAAAAAGGTAATTATCACCATTTTGAAATAAGATGGCGCAACTATCCGATAAACTCGTTGAAGATATTGGTTAGTACTATGTAAACACCAAGTTATATCCAAATCAGTTCATCAGCTACATCAAATCTTTGTATCAAGGTCAAAGTCATAAAAAATACATTATTCTATTTCTAATTCTTTTATACCCAATTTTAAATTTAATTAAAAAAATTAATGGCAGCCAATTTAAAACACGATGGCGGATGAAGCTGGCAAGTGCACTCGATCAAGAAATTAGTATGTACTATGTACATAGCTCGTTACATCTAAATTGCTATTACATACGAGAGTTACAGCATGACAACGATAAAATATATTATATAAAAATATATTTATTTATATATACCGAATGTTTTTTTAAGTCGTGAAAGTAAAACTATGCAGCAAAAGAACTACTGATAAAAAGAAAAACCTCCAAAAAATCTTTTAACATCAAATCTACGTTGTTTATTATAAAGATATCTTCGCAATGACAGATGCTGAAAACGGTCGCCAGCACATTGAAAATCTCTTGTGTTAGCTGCCCAATTCTGTAAGAATGCTTTATTTCGTTCTGTTTCTGCGAAGATTTTTGCAGTTGATTTTCTCAATTACTACATTCTGTATGTTTTATATATGCATAATAAAGTTTTCTTTTTTTTTCAAAGCCCCATCTATTGCTTTCCTAAATGTATAAACCACTTAATCGTCCCGCCCGAGACATTAACGGGCAGCAAGATTCACGGCTTTTATTCAGAATTGTGATTCCCACCAATTTTATAAAATAGTGTAACTGATTTTATTCTGGTATCATTTTATTTGTCATTAAATAAGAAGAATATTTTTTTAAGTGGTGGCAATAATGATTTTGAATTTTTAAACCGTAATTTAAGGCGACCATTAAGGAAATAAGTGGGAAAAGGTACTCCGCAGAAAAATAACGAAAATACAAGAGATTTTACATGTGCTGTACACCGTTTTCGACGATGCAGTCATTGCATTTAGAGTAATGAATACGAGGTATATGTGCTTCACATTTTCATCGCTAATGCGCGTGTGTCGTGTGCAAGCTCATCTCTTCACTTTACTGCATATACAGAGCCCCCTATCTATTTCATTCAATTATTTTTAACCACGCCTAAAAAGTTCCCATTGCTTTGGCAGCATTTGGGGGAAATTTCAGGTCATTTTAATTAGTAGTTCTTTTACTATAGGATTTAATTTTACGATTTAAAAAGAAACTTATTGTACATATCAACATTTGTACGAAGAGAGGTTTTGAGGGAGGAAGGCACATTTACACGTTTCAATGTGTCCCGACATAGACTGTATCAATGTGCCCCATAGAGCCATTTTGAATAAAATTAATCTCAATTACAACGCTTCATAATTTTCGTAACAAGAAAGAATGAGGAACTGATAAAGAGCTGCTTTACTTTCCAAGAAGAGTAATCTTTTCAGTTGAAAATACTGGAGCAGTTGTATAATACCATTGCAATAGTACAATCCAAATTTACTTTTGACCTAATAAAACAATAAATCACCCATCCAATTTCATCTAACTACTGAATCATACTAAAACGTCCTGTATGTAGTTGTGTACACTACCATGACATTCTGGCGCTGTTGTGAAACATCCTATAATGATCCTGTGAGCAGTAGAGAGGGTGTATAAATGTGTCCCATGTATCAATGTGCCCCAATTTCCCCTACTGTCGCTTTCTTTCAAGAGCGATCCCTTCTGTACTAGAACTGCCACGAATTCGCAAATAATTGCTATACGCTGCCACAGGCATCAGGGACACGGTTCGATAATCGTTCGCTTCGAGATTTACATATAAAACGAGGAGCCCGCTGGCTGACGAAGCCATGTAATCAATTATTACTAGATATCCTTCTGTTGCTCTGAGGTGACAATGTCTCTACAACGTTTCTTCGCACGTTTTGTGAATATATCTTTTTCCAATTCATAGTCTTCGTGATTTGTTTTTATCCTAGCAATAAAAATAATGTACCACGAAGTTTATTCGTATTGAATAATAGAATACAAAAAAGAGGTCAGTGAAATCCTTGAAAAATGTCGACGTTATCAAATCTATGTGGTGACTTTAAACGCATTTATATAGTTAATATTGTTAAAGTGTTTATAGAAACACTGTAACAATGCTTTATCGTATAAGCATGTATGGGCGCAAATGATGTGCTTAGACACAGACACAAAAAAATAGACATAAAAAGAAGGCTCATTGATTGTGTTACTGACAAGTGCTATGTTTACAAAAAGAGTTTAATATTTCATGAACCAACAGTAACACGTATCTGCAGCCTCGATGGAACGGTTGGCATATAGATTCAAAGATGCCCGGTATTTTATATACACGTGCTGCTACAAAGGATGTTCAAGCGAAGAGATTGCCAGCATTGAATCGAACTGGAGTCACATAAATAAAACTCTGTAGATATCACCATAAGAAATAATCGAAGTTAAATATATCGATAGATCGGGATGGCCAAGGGACAGGTTCAACAAGATAACCAGACAGTTGTTATTATATTTTTCTGAACAAGTTTTATTAAAACTACTTCAAGATATTTAATACGTGATATATCACATTTATTTGTATCTCATGTTTTGTCACAGTATTGTCTGCTCATGATGACTATTCCAACTTTAGTTGTAGTTGCAGCTATATCAACATATGTGAGTGACAGATGCTACGCTAAGTGTCGTCCTCTTAGCTTAAATGGCAGAGCACTTGGAATAGCTATTCCAAGACTTCCAATGTGGGTTAGGTTCCTTTTAAAGACCCCCACGGAAGGCAAACATCCTCTAGGGCTCGTATCCCAAATGTGGATAATTGGCTGTCATAAACATAAACAAACAAACCAAGGGTTTCCGGTTCAATTCCCAGCTTAGACATTGTTCACTCTGTTAGCTCTTACGCTGTGCCAATAATGCGTTTGATAACAGTTTGATAATCATATGGTAGGGCCGTTTAATAATTACCTGGCCTCTGAGAGAGGTGGTGCTTCTAGAATTTAAAAAAGGATTTATTTCAAAAAGATGACCTTTCGCATCAAGCATGGCAATTTGCGAAATCACTAAATGTTTTATTTTTGTGAGTGGGTGCCATTTGAATAGAGCAACTTTAGTCATATTTCAACAATCGAGAAAAATAAATATTGAACAGTGATGAAAAACCTGTTTTTTAAAATGAAAACTATTTATGAGATAAAATATGAACTCAAATAAGTTTATGGGGAACTTTCGTTAGCAATCATAAAATATTGGAAGCTGAATTAAAACTCAGGCGTACAAGCATTTTTAAGGAAGATCATCCAGGTCGTCCAAATGAGGTTAGCACATCAGAAATAATTTAAAAAATCCCCGATATTGTGATAATGATTGGAGAGTGAAAGTACCTGAGATTGCTCAGACTGCGGGCATCTCAACTGAATGAATTTAAAATTTTAACAACTCATTTGGATATGGAAAAGCTTTCCGCAAAATGGCTGCCTATTTACATTAAACACACTCATCCGTTGATTTGTAATCAATGTTTGGTGAAGTTAAAGCAAATTCCAAATTATTTTTGGTGTCAATTTACAACATGGATTCATCACAGTATATCAAAATCAAAGAACAGTTCAAACAATGGATTTTTATTGTCAACCTTTGCTAAAAAAGGCTAAGAGGGCTTTGTCTGCAAACAAAGTCCTACGTGTTTTGATATGCATTCAGATAATCCTTGTCGATTATCTTGAAAAAGGCAAAACTATCAATGGAGAATATTATCTCAACTTACTGGATGGTTTCAACGATTTTGTGAAAGAAAAACGCACGCTTTTGGCCAAAAAAAATTATCTTTTATCAAGATAACCCACTCGTTCACACCTATGTCATCCCCATGGTAAAATTCTATGAATTAGGATATGAACTGCTTCTGCATCCACTGTATTATCAAAATTTAGCCTTTCAAAATTATTTTATGTTTCCAAATTTAAAAAGAAAAAAATAGCTCGGTGGAAAAAATATTGGCTCTAAAGATGAGGCTATTGCTAAGACAAACGCCTATTTTGAAGGGTGCAGATATCGTAAATTTTAGAGGGGATAAAAAAATAGAAAAACGTTGGGCTAAGGGAATCGACCTAAAAGGAAATTATGTTGAACAATAAAACAGATTTTTTTTTTTTTATCAAGGGCAGGTTCTTGTCAAACTGCTTTCCTATTCAATATTCAATAATTTCAAGCGTAATTTCACTGCTGAAAATTAATTGAAAAATTAACTACAAATTATGTATGTTTTCACCGATGCTGAGTTTATTTGTGTTTCATGTTTCGCCGCAGGATTGTGCGCTTATGAAGACTATTCCATCTTGTGCTGCAGTTGAGGACTTACCAAGATATATGAGTTAAAGATGCTAAGCTGGGTATCGTCCTCATAGCGTAAAAGCTGGTGCATTTGAAGCACTATTTAAAGGGTGTCCAGTCCAATTCGACTCCTGGCTTGGACATTTCTCATGCTGTTGTTTTTTACGCTTAGTTATCAATATGATAAATCAGTATGAAATATTTAATAATGTGGAGCGTAAATTCACTATTAAAAATTAATTAACAATTATATACTTCAAGATATTACAATCACTACTCGTAAGCGACTGCGGTCTCAGCATGATGGAGCGAAAGCTCACTGTACAAGTTTCTTGTGCATACTGATGGTTGAGACAATTTTGAACACCTATTGTAAACATAGCAATTCCCAATGAGGCACGTCTTTTTTTGTGTCTCATTTCTTTGATTGTGCCTCTGCGTGTCACTTTCACCCATAGATTCCTAATAATGAATGTTTTTTATCTTTCCTTAAAATTTGTTCCATGATTATCGTACATCTGTAGGGTCTTCTCGTTTCTCTTGAAATATGGCTTCGGTGAATCCTAAACATTTAATATGCATGTATACAAAAACATTTACTGTTTTATTTATTATTTTATTTAACACTCTCTTAGTAGCTAACGAAATGCTATATTGATCAATAACATTAAAAGAGTTCGCGCTTCTAAATTAAAAACGAGATCATAACAGACACAAGTGGTACAGGAAAAGAATTATTCAATTAAAAAATCTATTCAGATAATTGTTGTACTGTAAAAAAAAAATTTATAAAGCTACTGAACTTTTTCTAGAATTTTGGGATTCCTAGGACTTTTTATGTAACGGAAACAGCAGAAATTCGTGCAACAGAGTCAGTTACATGATTTGTTTCTATTAACATTACAAAAAATTTCTAGAAACCCTAGTTTCCTAGAAGTTTGATAACTTTACATATATTTACAATGTACTAGTAATTGGTCATTTTATTTAATAAAGTCATTTACAAAAATTTGCTTTAAACTTCGGCCAAGTTAGTTTGTGGACAATACATAGGGACCAAACGGCTTATACTGCTAATTACTATGACGCCCTGATGTTATGCCGTAACCATGCCAACATGGCTAATAAAGAAAGAATTTGACTTAATGTAATAATTTGATGAAGTTTTAATTTACAGTAAATCTTTTTTAAAATTTGTATACTCATAAATACTTAAATGTTCACTTAAATATGTGTCTGTAAAAATCGGCATGATACATACATTCATACGTACGCACCATGTTCCAGTTATTACAATACTATGTGATATATGGCGAATAATATCAATTTTGAAGTCCAAAACTGGGTCAACATCGTGTAAGCTAGCTAACACTGTGATATACTTTATGTAATGTATTACTAGACTAACCACAATTTTTTTAATTGCCTCTTAACATTAATTGAAAACATGCCATGCTTGATTATCTTTCACGTGGTTAATTTTCTTTACTCAAAAAGTAGCTTTTAACACCATTTATGGTTCAATAAACAACACACATAAAGCTACTCCGAAAAAAAAACCTGTTCTTATTTACCAATAACCCTTTATATACCTAATCTTTTCGACACTCACTTAGTCAATTCACACAATCTTTTTTAATATATCTTTTCGCTCTAAAAATACGGTCAATAATTTATATATTTGCGCTTGAGTGCTGAGCACTTATTTGTAAAGAAATAAAATGGCAAAAATCCAAGAGGAGAAGTGAAATAACTCAAGAAAGGCCGAGGTCATTTTGCCTGCATGTTTTTGGCAACGTTGACTGCAGACGATTCGACTCCAGAGTCAGTAGCTCAAATTGTTTAATTGAGCTTGAGAAAAGGAAGAATGACTCTATGTTATTACTCATCCCGTTATCATTAAATTGTTAAGATACTTTACACATGGAGTAGAATTCTCTTTAAAGGCAATTTTTTTAAACTCGAGATAGATATATTAAATGTGCTAAAAGTTTGATCTAGGACACGTAATATATTTTTCAGCATTATACAGGACACCAATGCAATCTTTGGAATGGCATAATTCCAGAAAGTGATGTCAGAAAACTAGGGCATTCAGCACTTTTCTAAAAAAAAAAAATCTATATAAGTCGTTGAAAATAAATTTGTTATCTTTAGAATTTTATAGGTCAAATATCTTAAATAAATCAATATTTATGTATGAATAGCATTTTGATGCATTTTATGTAAAAGGGAGTACATTCTTGATTATAATTTATCGAGTATAAAGTGTAAAAGAATTCAGTTCAGCACTTTTCAGTTCTATTGTAGTCTTTATTACATTGATGTTTTTTATTAAAGTCGTGAAATTAAAAGACTGTAAAAAAATATTGGTCAAAGTAGCCTGAAATTTCACAAGCTTACTGCCAAAGCAATGGGAATTTTTAGGCGTAGTTAAAAAAAAACTTTTTATATCTAATCGACAGACAACGCTGTACATGTAGTAAACTCAGAAAATGAGCTTGCACACGTCACACGCACATTGGCGGTAAAAATGTGAAGCATTTTACTTCATTCCGTTTTTTGCGAAGCGTTCGCAATCGCTTTTCCGAATTACTGCTTTCTATATGCTTTTGATATGCATAATAAAGTTTTCTTTTTCTCGAAAATCCGTCCATTGTTTTCCAGAATGCAACAATTGGAACTACGAACACCCAGAAAAAGGAATTGATCAAAACCACAAAACATGCTTTGTTTAGATTGTAGTTGTTCTAAGTGAATTTTTTATTTAAAATAAAAAATCGGTTTTGTTGCTCAGACAAAAAAAAATATTGTTAACGCTCTTTTAAACTAGTAACAAAATTTCATCAATTTTATTTGAATTTTACATCATTTCTTACATTTCTTACATTTCTTACGTCTTACATTTTCAATTTGTAATTCCCACAAAATTTCATTGTTTTTGAAAAATTTAAATGCGTGTGCAGTAGTCATAACTCTCTCACGTAATTTTGTTTAATTGACTTAAATAAGCATAAAATATTAGCATAATTTTTAGATAATATTTTTTTTCAAATGGAAACGGATTAATGACGCTATCATTACGTTATTATGCATTTCGAATGAACATATGGACATGTGGACGGTAAATTAAAAAAAAAAATCAACAATATTTTTTTTGTTTATTCAAACAAAATTTCCTTTGTCCCACATTTAAACGGAAAGATTTGTTGGACCAAGCAATTTTTTTCTGATTCAACAAAACTTTTTTCGGGGTAAATATCTTCATATTCGTACGGAGTTATACAACTAACGCAAGAGATTTTCAATGTGTTTTTTTAGCGTGAGATCGCGATCATTACGAGGAGAAGAGTAATGAACATTATGAACATTAGGTATGCGTGGTTCGCATTTTTAGTTTGAATGTGCGTGTGTCGTGCGCAGCTCCTACCTTTACTGCATATACAGCGCAATCTGTCAATTTTATATGAAAAGGTTTTTTTTCTTACCATGCCTAAATAATTCCCTTTGTTTTGGCAGCTTGGTAGCATATTGTGAAATTTCAGGTCATTGGAATCAGTGGTTCTTTTGTAACAGTGTTTTACTTTCCAAACTTAAAAAAAAAAAAAAAAAAAAAAAAAAAAAAAAAATCCGGTACATGAGTTTACAGAAAAGCTAGCAAATGCGTAGTTAGTGAATAATTGTTGTTTTTGATATTGCATTATTCATAGGCGAATGTGTTTAATGTTTTGTAAAATACAGTCGAACACAGTTAAGGGCACTTAGAATGTAAAATGGTTCAAATTTTTGAGTTTTTGATCAACGACTTAAAGAACAGAGCTTACAGATTATGATTCTGAATGATTATGGACCTAAAAGATTATGAAGTTGGAAGGTTTTAAAGTAATGTAAATTTAAAACAATGCGGATGTGTAATTATTTTTACTTTCTACTAACTTTACAAGAAGAATCGGGAAAATTTTCGACTTCGGTTTTCGACGGATTTATATGTGTTAGGGATCGTAGATACCAGAAACACGTTTTTATAATGTGGCTGTCTATGAGTGTGTGACTGTGTGTCTATTAGTCAGTGATTCTGTGAGTCTACTATGTGACTGTGACTCTTTCAGTCCATGAATCCGTGAATCTCTGAGTCTCTGAGTTTGTGACTCTGTCGGTCTGTCTATATGTGACACATATTTTGTGGTCACTCAAGCTCAAGAACTAATCCACGGAATTTAATATAAATTTATATTCAGTTAGTACCTAAAATAATTTGCGGCTGATTTGGTTTAGATGCAATTCGCTCATTAGGTAGCGCTTCCATGCAGCAGTTTTTATGATTTTCACAATAGCTCAATTTCCAGAGCTAATGCACAGATTTTCATCAAACTTCAAATTCAGTTGTTCCTTGACATGAGTTGATGTGTTCTAAATTTTGGTGTAAATCGCTCAACAAATGGCGCTTCCATGCTGCATTTTTTGTGATTTCCGCAATAACTCTGTCACAAGAATTAATGTGCGGATTTCACCAGACCTTAATACGATTTGGTGTCGTTTACACTTTGGTGTAAATTACCAGACAGGTGGCGCTGCTATACTGCGTTTTCACGATATCCGCAACTGCTCTATATCAAGAACTAATGCACAGATTTTCAGAAAACTTCATATTCCAATAGGTGTTGACATAAATCATTGCGGATAAGGTTTCGGTCTAAATCCCCCAAAAAGTGGCGCTGCTATGTTGCATTTTGCATTATTTTTGTTATTTTAGCAATAGTCTTATCTCAAGAACTAATGCACGAATTTCACATCAATAGAATGCCCATGATGAACGTACATTTCCATTTAATTTTGACACCGTAATAGCGAATTTTGAAGTACTAACATGCATCAGATAGGAGAAAGTATTGGGGTTGCCACATCCGACTAGTTTTGACTTTCTTTTAAATGTGTTATTTTATGATTTGGTGCACTTTTCTAAAATTCTACTATAGGTAAGCAGTTGAAACTGCTCAAAACTGTGCAAGTAACTTCTTTCCTTAAAAATATCTAACATTATCTGTTAGAGTGAAAATGTTTTTTAAATAATAAAAATATATTCTTAATTTTTTTAGAATTTTAAGAATTATTCAAGTTTTTCAGTAAATTATTTTTAATTATATTTCTTTTATTAAAAGCAGAATTAAAATTGTTTTCTATTATTCTCAAATAGTAAGTTTTCTGACACACACATACACACAACAAGGTGCCATTTTAGTGTTATTCATTGACTTATTAAATTCAAGAGTATTATGAATAGACAAGGCAAAAATTACAACTAAATATTTTGTTATTTAAAAATGTTTTTCACTCAGCTTGTCCGTGTACCGCCATTTTATCACCATCAAGTGTATAACGTTATGCATAAAATTTATCCATATTTCATGTATAGGTTTTTGGCTATGAAAAAAGCAGGTTTTTCTTGTACTTAAAAAATATTTCACCGGCAAAGGGGTGCTGTAATAGAGATTAAATAATTCCGAATTCATTGAAATTTTCCAAAAGTCCAATCGGCAGGTAAATTTAACCTTCAATTCCAAGATGCTTGTTATTTAATTTACCGTAGATTCATTTTAGTGTAAGAAATTCTTGAAATACATATAAATATGCAGATTATTTTAAACTTTGAGACAAAAAATACATCAAGTTTTCATCATTTTTTTCCTTCATACAAAATTACACGAAAACTAATGACTTAAGCAACTTCTTACATATTGTTTTAATATATAATAAATAAACTAAAATCCTATAAAAACATCTTTTCTATGCTGCCGTCTTCTGTGAAAGCAAACACAGATTATTATTGAAATAGTTACCTACACTAAAAGTCAAACTCAAGGCAGGTCGCACACTGAGACGATACGTGCAACATATTTCACAATTTTGAGGAAAAATAGGTTTGAAATGGCTTTCTCCACTGTTTCAACCTATTTTATATCCTATTTGGCACTTCATTTTCCTTTTGTCTTCTCAGTATGTGACCAGTATGACAATGTTATGTGCATTTAATGACCGCTTGTTTTGTTTATGAATCAAATTAATTCATATTTCATACATATTGATACATATTTGAGTTTTTCGCTATGGCAAGCAGATTCTTCTTGAATTTAGAAATGTTTCACCGGAAAGGGGTACTGTAACAACGATTGAATAATTCCGAATACAATTAATTCAGTATTATTACTGGCTAAACGCCTGCTCCATTTTGAAGCATATTAAAAATATTTTAATTCGTGTTTCTAATTAATTTTTCAACAAATCTCATCATAAGATTTCATGATGGATAAACGCTTTCAAAATATTTTCTAAAAGTATTTATGAACTAGTAGCTTTAAGGTGTAAGGTTTTTGACACGTCAGAAAATTTGCGCGCAGTTATAAAGGATGAGTTTTCAAAACTCTTCGTTAGCTAACAAGTTCCTTTTAAGATTATTATTTGATGAAATATCTGTCTGAAATCTTAAATGTGTAATCTTTTCGAGATTAAATAGCTTTCTATATTATTTTTATGAGTAACTTTCGAACTAGTTATAGCCTTATCACATATTAAGGCTAGTAAACTATTGCCACAATTGGCTTTCAGGTCTTTGATGTTATAAACTTTAAAATAGTTACTTAGAAACGTCTCCTTCAAAACGGGTGTCATTTACAGAGTTTTTAATACTAGTCGGATGTCAGATTTGAAAATTTTCTCAAGTAATAAGGTACTTTCGAGTAAAAGTGTGTTAAAAATATTCTCTGTCACTAAATATTATATACAAACAAGTATCTTTATGTTGCAAAAAGTGTCTTTAAAATTTGAAATTTCTGTAATGATAGAAACTTTAAGAGTTTTTTTTAAGGTAAGCGTAAATCATTTTGGAGGTTCATCGTTTGGTGTGAAACTTTATTCGTAGATTGTTATTTAGTGTTGAAATCTCCCTTTCAGTTAATTGATTTTTGAATAAGGATTTGTTTATGGTAAAATTTAATAGTATGCGTTCATTTTGTTAATAATTTGTGTTATCAATATTTAGTCTTGAATAGTTATGATATTAAATTTTGAATTTTTGCCGCGAGAACAGTGATGCATGTCAATATATATAAATAAAAGTATTCAGTTCCATTTTAAATATTTTTTAATCACTTTGAAAAGATATTAAAAATTGTTTTAAAAATATTCTTCGTCACTAATTATTGTGTACAAAGAAGTGTCTTTTCATTGCAAACAATTGTCTTTAAAATTTTAAATTTCTGTAATTTTAGAAACTTTAAGAATTTTAAAAAGGTAAAGGTAAATATTTTTAGAGATTCATCGATTGGTATCAAAATTTACTAGGAGATTATTACTTAGTGCCGAAATCTCTGTTTAAATTAACAGATTCTTGAATAAAGATCTGTGTATGGTACCATTTCTGGGCATGCGTTCGTTTTTATGAATATTTAATATTTTGTGTTTATCAATATTTAATTTGAATTGTCTTGAATGGTTATCATATTAAATTTTGAGTATTCTGCCGTCAGAGCAGTTATGCATACCAATATATATAAAAATAAAGGCATTCAGTTCCATTTTAAATATATTTCAATCACTTTGAACGAATCTTAAATAAGTTCGAAATTATTGAGTCACAAACTGTTATATTTGCAGAGATTTTCTACTGATAAGACTCAGCACTTTCAAAATACTTTATCTTATTATTTTAATTGATATTTGGATTACTCTTGCAGTAAGATTCTTTCGAGTAAAAGTGCTTTCCAAATATCCTCTGTAACTAATTATTACCAACAAACAAGTATCTTTACGTTGCAAAACAAGTTTCTTTAAAATTTGAAATTTCTGTAAAGTTAGAAACTTCAGAAATTTTATGAATATTAGGGTATATATTTTGGAGATTCACAGTTTGGTATCAAACATTATTAGGAGATCATTGCTAAGTGTCGAAATCTCTTTAAGTCAATTTGTTCTTGAATAAGGATTTGTTTATGATACCATTTAAGAACATGCGTTCATTTTTATGAATATTTAATATTTTGTGTTAGGGGCTGTGCAAATATAATGTTTCCAACATTTTGATAATTTTGATTGATTTTTTTGGAGTGACATACAAAATTGGTTACATTTAATTTTCGCAAACGTTAGTGATTCAAGCAAAGTAAAGTAAATAAAATATTGCTATATATCAAATGACACTTAAAAGAAATAAGTACTATTTAAAATTATTTTACTACAGCTTTTTATTGCAGAATGCATTTGACAGTAATAAAGTCTTGTTACACTTGCACCGAACGGAGGATGGTTGGAGGGTAGACAGAAATTCTTATCAACAAAGCAAGTAGACAACTTTATTTTTCTTCCTCTTTTATTTATTAGTAAGCACAAACTGCATTTCAATTGTACTTCACATACGGTTTCTCAAACTGCAATTACACATGCATACACAGATGAAGAAGAATAAGAAGGGTGTTGTTGAGTGGTGTAAATGTTGGTGTATTCCACAATTTAGAATCATATAGCTTTATAATAGTTTAGTTATTTTAATAAAAACTTTGTATTTTGATAAAAATAGATAATTGACTAAAAAATATTCTATTTTGAGCCCCAAAGACCATGTTGAAAACAGGAAGAGAAAAGTTTGATTGGATCGAAAATGATATCGATATCAAAAGACAACTCTCTCCTATCCCTCCAGAGATATCTTACAATATCATTTGCCAAACCCTCCTCTCCCCTAAAATAGTGACGCTATATATGCAGAACCCCTTATCAATATTATAATTTGAATTGTCTTGGACGGTTATCATATTAAATTTTAATAATTTCCTGTTAGAGCTATAACACATGTCAATATATATATGAATAAAAGTATTTATGCCCTTTTATAACATATTTTAATCACTTTAAACAAATATTAAATTAGTTCAAAGTTGCTGAGTCACAAAGTGTTAAAACTGCACAGAATTTCCACTGGTGAGAATCAGCACTTTGGAAATACTTTATCTCATTATTTTAATTGATATTTGGATTACACTTGTAGTAGGATTCTTTCGAGTATAAGTGATTTGCATATATTCTTTGTTACTAATTATTACGTACAAGTATCTTTAAAGTTTGAAATTTCTGTAATGTTAGAAACTTTACGAAGTTTATGAGAGTAAAGGTAAATATTTCAAACGATATATTATTTGATAACAAATTATATTATGAGATTATTACTTAGTGTCGAAATCTCTCATTCAGTTAATTGAACCTTGAATAAGGTTTTGTTATGCCAGTTAAAGACACACGTTCATTTTTGTGAATAATTAATATTTTGTGTTATCTAAAGTTTAATTTTAAATTTCTTAAATGGCATTATTACTTAAGTACATGATATGAAAACCATTTTTCAAAGATAACTGATTATGATGTTTAAGGAAACAGAGTTAAATGGATGTTTTTTACTTAAGAGGGGTTTATTAACAGATGTTTAGATTGTTTAGAGAGAGTACATAGTATGATTACTTCAATACATAATAGGACAAAGTTTTTGTTTATTTTGAAAATTACAGAAAATACTATAAAACTTACTAGACAATAGAATATGAAATTAAGTATCAACCTTGAAGAAATTTATTAATTGAAAAATTACGAGAGTAAATAAATTAGATTGATTAAATTAAAGCCTGTTTCAAAGTTTCATAAAATGAACTTTTCGACACAAGCCTAGATTTGATAAAAACAAAGTTCCCCCTTACAAATTACATCTTGCAAGCGGTGTTTAATTGTGTAATATTTTATTAAAACAATAACTTCAAATTGAAAATGCGGGGAGAAGAACTATTGATTAATGTATATCATTGAAAGACTAAATATTTTCCCCCTCGGAATTCTTTAGCTACTTGGATGTTGGCCAAGGATTTTAGGAATAATTGGTGACCATACGAATTGCGCTCTATATTTCAGTTTAGTATTTAATAGTAGAAAACTGCCAAAAACTAATTCTTGTACAGGTAAACTTAGCTGATCATTCTCTCAAAACAAATTACGCACACAAGATATTAAGTTTAAATGTAACAGAAAAAGAAATTCACTAATGTTCGAGAAATAAGAAGGAATGAATTTTAAGATCTTTGAAACAACATAAAATGTTAATAGTGTATGTTTCATTCTTCCAATGTAGTATTCTGAAGAATAAGTCTAACGAATGCGATATAACATTGCACCTGGGACGTGATATTCATCACAACAACACCTGGGCTTATAGAAGTTCCGTCGCATGTCAAATCAGAAAAAAAGCCACAAAAAAATTACAACATTTGGAAAACTCATTAGACACTGCAATATGCGATTACCACTATTTTGGTTCTCTGTAAAGCACTTTAAAAAATGAGTAACTTCAGAGGAAAATAGAGTGCGAAAAAGAATTTATGAATTCATAGCACTGAAAGATTTAACTCTATTTTCTGCATTAAATCCATCAGCTTCATTACTATTAGCAAAATAAGAGAAATTAATGGCAAACATATTGACTAAGATTTATATTTGATTTGATATTTTTCTTAATAATAGAAAAATTCTAAAAATGAACAGAATTTTTTTATACACTTATATATTCTAAATACTTTATCCCATGTTGGTAATTAATTTTGCATTAAACATTATAGGTGGATTTATATGCAGATAAGCCCTTCTGAAATATTTTCTACTAGTTATTATGAGGAAGCAAACTTAAGATGCCTTAAGATTATGTTTCCTTTGATGTTAGAGACTTTACAAGCTGCTTAAAAATAATCAAGTTAATTATTCATCTCTTCCAAACTTTATAATAAGGTTTAGAATTTGACGGCATATTCTGTGATTCTTTGACCATTTCTTCAACTAAAACTTTCCAAGATAAAAATCAGTTTTGTCTTTTTGCATTTAACTGGTTAATTCTGATAAAAAATACCTAAAACTAACGAAATAGAAAAGTTAAGGATTTTATATACATGGCATTAAAAAGTGTCTTGTACATTTCAAACTCGTTGAAAATCAACAAAAACATTGACATTTTAAATTAGTGTATCTCCATTATTATTATTTTTTGTATATTCATGAAATTTTGGTTTTTGATTAAACAGATTATGCTTTTTTATATAATACCACTAGATACTGACTAGATTTTTATAGAATTTGTGTATTGTTAAAATTAAAATATCTTTTTTTTTTTTCAACACTTACTGAGTGAAGTCATTGCGCGCACAATATGTTGAGAATGTATATATGGATTGTTATGAAATTAGGTGTGGATATTAAGCAAATACGTGTGTTTAAAATGATCTACTTTTAAGTGTTTAGAGAGGTAATATTTTTAGTTATGACTATTTTTATTGACTAAAAAATGTAATTTTTTTTAAAATAAAAATATACCATTTTTATTGTTAATGAAATAATTTTGATTTAAGAGTGGGTCATTTTATAAATACGTATGTGCTTATTATAAACATCGAGGCTTATAAAAATTCATACATACGTTTTCAAGATATTCTGCGCGTAATGCAGGGCTCCCAAATGGTCCACGAACTGAACATCAGAATTTTCTTAGAGAAATTTTCCTTTTAGATTTGTCTTGCAAATTGCCAAGAAACCACCTTTGGAAGTTGATTCTAGCGCAAACGTATCATGATATTCTCTGTTAAAATTTACTGATGTTCAGTTTGCGGACCATTTGGAAGCCCTGGTAATGACTTACTGAGTGAAAAAAAGAGCGGTTTTAAATTCAACGATACATAAATTCTGTAAAAAACTAGTCAAAATCTAGTGGTATTATACTGAAAGCATAATCTGTTTAATCAAAACCAAAATTTCATATTTATACATAAAAAAATAAAAGAAATACACTAATTCAAACTTTAAATATTTTTCTTGATTTTCAACGAGTTATTTATTTATTGAGCACATACATCTGACTTGTGTGCTCGACATGAAATTCTGCTTATAAGTCATCGTCAATATACAGAAACGAGATAGCACAAGGAAATTTTACAACACAAAGGAAATACAGCCTGGAGTTCCACACAAGGAGTGATTACAATAGAACTAGCCGGATTCAAACGTGCAACCTCCTATGCTCGCAGGCGATTAGCAGTATGGTGTCTTGACCACTCGGCCATGAACTCTCCTTCAACGAGTTTAAAAGGTACAAAATCCCTTAAGAGTGTATTTCGATTCAAACTGCTAATTTTCCGATTTATTTTTAAATTCGTTTTTGCTCTCAAATGCATCAAACTGCCTTATTTAGAAAGTACACAAGGTGCCGTGATTCTCAATTCTTTGATAAATGCAGAAAATACTGCAAATAAGTTATCAAAAACGGCAATCTGAACCGATTTTTCCGAAACAGGAGATGAACGAAAAAGAGGGTCATACTGAGAAGATAATTGTTTATAATTCGAATTCCAATGAATGGACCATAACATGACATCACACGGCACCTGATACGTCCCTTCAAAAATCCTCTCAGCAAGTTTCATGTTTCTACTTTTAAAAATGTGTTGGAAATTGTATCAGAAATTTTCGAGCTGTTCAAAGTGAGAAAGTGTTTTTTTTTTCGAATACACCCTTAAAGAAATTGACGGACATGTTTAGAAAAATGACAAGGACATCAAGAGGAGGAAAAATTGGCATTGAACATAGGGTTGCAATCTACTTTATTGATTCAAAAATAAAGAATGTTTCATCCTAACAAAGCTTGGGTAATTTTAGTAGTAATTTTAAGAAAGATGCAAAGCATTTCAATGAAAATGCAACTATATGTACCCCGTTTTGTATGAAGAATTATAACATCACGAAAATTTCTGTCAACTCAAGTAAACGATGATATTGTATGAACTGTATGAAGCGCAAAATGTAGACCGTGAAGTGCATATTGCTTTTGCATGTAAGGCTTCTGTTACATGCTTGTTTCGGTTCAGTCACATGATTTCGACATTTTTTTTATATTTTTCCCATCTGTAGTTTACTCACAATAGAAAACGGTGAGATGAATAATGGATCAAGAGAAAAGGACTCATTCCTACTTGAAAGAAATATTTCTGTTTTGCAGGTCACCCCATACCGCAAGAGTAACTAAAGAACAAAAACACCGTGTCACCACACCAAAGGAGCCGACTCTCTGCGACAGATTGTATGTGAGTGTGTTTGCACCTAAATGTAACCTACCACTTTACTTTTATATTATCAGATTTTCAACAAAATTGGGAATGCTTGGTTTTCAACCCCATGTTTTACGGTACTTTTTCATCCTTTTGATGTCTACCATTGTCTCTCTGCTATTGTCGGTCGAATTCGGCAATGCCTTGTACATATATATGCGACCGATAATTAAAAAATACTCCGGCGTCTTTTATTCCATTACTAGTTCATAGAATAACTTATTTTTTCAAAATAACAATCAGTTTTGTATGTTTGTCAATACATTTTAAATACTATTTTTTTTTTTTTTAAGCACTGTAACGGATTTTAAAACAAATTTAACTAAAAAAACTTTTCCGAAAAACTAAAAATGTTTTGAATGAAGTTCTACTGAAATTCAATTATTGAATCTTTGCATTTTACTAGACTAATTACTATGAAACAGATTTTTTAGAATGAACCTAGGAAATAGTTAAGTTTAAGATTTATTGGTACTTTTTGGTGATCTTGATGTTGTCTTATTTTTTTAATTTCAAATTTATTGCACTATTTTTTCCCAACTTTGAATATTTTTTCAATGTTTACACAATTTACCATCTTTATTAATATGCATTTATTAACACTTTACTCCGCAAATCATGAATTCATGAAATTTTCATCTTCTAAATCATTATTCATGAGTTTCTAAAAGAATTTCAGAAGATTTACTCATTCATTATAGAAACGTTATAAATATACTACAGAAATATTTTACTAGTAAAAGTTAATAATTTAATTTGAAATTATAGGAATTTTGCGTAATAATCAAAGGAATCCTCATTTTTTTACTTAAAATATTTTAAAGTGTTTTTTAGAATTAGAAGATGTACAAATATAACGTTCTTACAATAGGGGATTTGCGTAATAATTACAAATTAGCAAATTTTCTCATTTATTTTTTTTCTAATTTTTAAAAATAGAAAATGTACAATTATAATATTCTTACAACAGAAATATTAACGTATTTCCGAAATCGAATTATCCCAAACAATCTTTTAAATTCAAGAAAGCTGAAAAGATACAAAAGCAAAAGAAATCATCCTTTTAAAAATATCTTTGCTTTGTTTAACCAGTAATGCTGTTACAACAAGATAAAGTAATGTATCTACAACTCATTCTAAATTTTATTACTACTAAAAGATATAATAAATGAATTTTATAACAAATTATTTTAATGTTACTTTAAAGTGCCGTCGGGGCATAAAATGTTAATCAACTAACAGCGTATTGTCACTCAATTTTACTTATTTTATGATTAACAGCACATTCTAGAACCCTATTAAAATTTGTTTTAATTAATATTCAAGTAGTTTTAAAATTTATGTTACTCTCTGAATACATTACTTCAACGAAACAGTAATTCCAAAAGATTCATACTTCCAGCGAAATATTTACACAACAAAAGATGCCTTTTGCAAGTTAAATAAATATGTTTCCATTGTGAAACGAACTAGGAATTCAACATTTTTATAGTTTGATTAATTTGTTTACGATAGTATTTAAAATGTTCCACGAAAGCTTGATTGTAAAGATTATCGGACAGATGTGTGTTGCCATATACTTTGAAATTTTGAAACAATACAACTGATGTTTCTTTTATTTAAACATTCTGCTTTAAACTATTGCAATAAATAACGCGGAAAAATAATATAAATTTACACACAATTTAAATAGACTTTATATAATTGTTCAGTTGGTTTAAACGATTGTTATTATTTAAATAATAAATGTAAAATTAATGCGTAATTATAGCTTCACAAAACAGAGGAAAAATGTAATTTATCAAATTACAACAAACATTTGGGAAATGACTTTTTCAAAGACTAAAAAGGTTATCATTTAAATAGTCATTTTCCTCCTAAATAATTTATTAAATTTTTAAAAACAAAATAAAGAGGTAATAGTGTTTCTTTCTTGCTGAATTTATTAAAATTTTTACATAATTATATCTACTCTATCTGCATTATAAAAGACAAACATATATGTGCGTAACACATACGTTTTTCAGGAAATGACAACCCGAAATGTATGATAAAACAAACAAATATCAATGTTACCGTTTTCGGTATATCAAATTTTTAAACTTCTAAACGACGCATATTTTCAATTTTTACACTGTTGTCATATCAGTGTCATACAGTTGTCACTGTTAATCCTTATCTCAGTGTATTTTTGAGTTATTAATTCTTTTGTAGTTTTTAATATCTTTTCTTCCACCGTGGCAATAAAAGTACTCCAAAAATGCGGACACCAGAAGATTCAGATATGTCTCAAATATATCTATTCTTGACCAAGAACAACAATTTTTTTCCAAATGATTAAAAAATTCGTATTTCACGTCCAAAGTAGAAAAAGAGGTTTCCTTTGTACTATAAATAGATTGTCAGATCCTGTTGCAATAGCTGTTGCACTCATATGAAAAAATGCATAAATACAAATTTAGTACAAATATATATTAAATTCAGTAATATAAAATTAACATAACTCCATCTTAAGTAGCACTTAAGTACCATGTCAACACAGACTCTCTCCTTATCATGGGATATCATTGAACTCTATATCATAGGATTTAAGAAAAAGAAAAACTCTTTTGAATATCTTTTTAAGTTTTGGTTTGATTTCCATAAAACTTTAAATGATTCTGCAAATTTTTTCAATATATAGATACATTAAATTTCAAACCATTCGGCAGGCTAGTTTTTTTGTGCTGTGCTACCATACGTGGACAGACGGCAGGGAGATAGACCAAACGAAAACTCTAGGTCCTACGTATATAAGTAACTAACAAGTTGAAATAAAGTACCAGATGATCCAGAAGTTCCGAGACTTTTGAAATGCAAATATTTATGAAAGTGTAAACAATAGAAAGATGCTTAGAAACTTGTAGGATTAAGATAAATTAAATGCACAATATAGTAATAAACGGATCTCGTACTGAAATTTTGTGTGTCCCTGTGCATGATGTATCATAGAATTCTTAAACACCAACCTAAAGGGAAATAAAAAAGACACAAATTTGGGAAAAGTTGTTTTTTCCTAATTTGAAAAAGATCAATAAATTCAGAATTTTAAAAAACAAAATAAAGAGGTAATAGTGTTTCTTTCTTGCTGAATTTATTAAATTTTTTACATGATTATATCTGCCCTATATACATTATAAAATACAAACATATATGTGCGGAACACATACGTATTTCAGGAAATGGCAACACGAAATATATAATAAAACAAACAAATATCAATGTTACAGTTGTCGGCATATCAAATTTTTAAACTTCCAAACGACGCACATTTTTAATTTTTACACTGTTGTCATATAGTTAAAAATTTATGAGTTTTTGAATTAAAAAACAAATTATAAAATAAAACATCTAATTTTCAAAGAACAGCTAACAAATTGAGAAACCGAAGGTATCTTGTATCCAGCTAAAATTGTTTTTAAAGAGTTCTTTTTCTCATAAAAAAATTACTAAGCATTGGACTAAGCTAAGGACAAGCTTATTTGTACAGTATAGGAATTATTACATTACATAAGTATGTTTCATGAATATTTAATTTTTGTGAGAGTTGTTTTGTGGCTAAAATAGATTTTTAAATTTAATTATTATTTTTAAACGTGATTCTTTGAGATTTTATATGAATATTTAAAATATATATATATCGCTTAAAAAGTTTAGAAAGTATATAAAAAACTTTGAAATTAGAATAGAAAACTTATTTTTAAACGTGATTCTTTGAGATTTTATATGAATATTTAATAAAGATAAAAAAAATCACTTAAAAAGTTTAGAAAGTATATAAAAAACTTTGAAATTAGAACAGAAAACAGAAATTGTTTTCAATATTTTATTACCGTTATAAATAATTTTAATAGGATGATCCAATACACATATATTATTTTTAACCTATTCCATCATAGTTAAGAAGTGCTTATGAATTCTGTTTGTCTGTCCCACTGTTTGCCTGTGAGTACATCTAACCGTGTTTTGCTTTAATTCGAGCAAATATATGATTTGAAATTGATTATGTGTTATTAAGGTTTATCATAGAATGTTTAGCTTTGAAAATGAAATGGTTATCATTAATGATTAGTTTGTATGTATACTGAAATGTACTTCGCTTCTCAACAGTTAAGAGGAATTTTTTAAATGCATTTTAATATTGTTTCTACACACTTCTTGAACCATAATGTAATCGACATAAATCACTCAGATGAAAAACAACATATTTCCTATTTATAAAATATCAAAATAATTATAAATTACAATTTGCTAACAGGGACACTCAACATTAGCCTGTTACATTGTTGACAATGATAAAAAAAAAGTTTCAATGCGTCTTGCAGATATTACATTGTTTGAAACATAATGGAATGATATGCATTACTAAAATAGAGGGTAACATTCTTTATATTCGAGTATAGAGTAAGTAGCAATTACACTGTTAAAAATTTCTGATAAAAAAGAAGAGAGTCTCTGTAAATTTACACTAGTTCTCTGTTAAAAGCATTTTATTTAGTTTTTCATTTAACATTTTACACACATTCCCCTTATCTCATGTCTAATTTCTTGTAAGGGTTTTCTTGTCTTTATTTAAAGATATTTTTATGTTTCTAAAAACTTGTAATTCAAAATACACACTTTTTTAAAATTCGTTTGCAATTTTATTAGACATATTAAAGAAAATTTTTTTTTTATTTTTTTTAACTTAGAATAATTTAAAAAGGAAAAAATCATCTCCTTGGAAATAGTGGGGATTTTTATCTACAATCAATTTGCAGTTCAATCACGTAAGGGTTTTCTTGTCTTTATTTAAAGATATTTTTATCTTTGTAAAAATTTGTAATTCAAAATACACACTTTTAAAATTTGTTTGCAATTTTATTAGGTACATTTAAGAAAAAATTGTGGTTTATTTTTTTTAATAATTTAAAAGGAGAAAAATCATCTCCTTTGAAGTAGTGTGGATTTTTATCTACAATCAATTTGAGGTTCAATCACCACTTTGCCTTCTGAATAATAAAAAACATACGTTGCACGCAACGACAACAGTTTCTATATCACAGACAGTAAAGCGTTCTCCTACTGTCAAAAAGTCTCGGGTTCAACTCCAGGATGGCTAGGAAGACATTGAGTAAAAGTTAAACGATACAAAAATTCAAAATTTACTCGTGATATTTAAAATCTTTGAGATCACTAAAGATTGAGTTATTCACTAATTTTGAAAGCTAAATTAAATTATTATCATTAAAATTAGGTTTGCGTATTTTTATTATGCTAATTTATACAGTATATTCCAAATTTACCTAATAACTTCTCTGTTATTTAACAAAATCTCAATTTTTTGAATTTCTGTAATTTTACATATGACTATACATAATTGATTACAAGGAGATTCATTGTAATTTCAAAGAAATTTTTTAACAGTGTACAGTTCGCTTACATGAAGGCGCAAAAATTTCATTACATTATTATTTAAGGGCAATGTTGTTTGCAGGACATTTTAATTATGTTGCTTTATTTAAATGAAATGGATATATATTGCTGAGGGGTACCGCAGCAATTGCGAAGAATGCGAAGAATTTGTCTGTTATTTATAGCGATACAAATAATAATTAAAATACAGGATTGACTTGAGCCAAAATTGCTAGATGTGATTTTTGTAGTAATATGCATTTTGAATTTTAAGTAATTTTTAGAGCATTACAAGGTGTATAGATGACATACAAGGTTGAACAAGAAAATTGCACACATTACTGGCAATGGTCACGAATTGCTGAAAATCAGTTTTCAGTGCGTTGTATTATTTATTTTATTATTATGCTATTTATATGTAAATATTCATTTAGAAATTTTATTTCATGGTTTGTACAAAAATAAACTTGTTAACAATATTCCTGTAGTGGTTGAAGGTATTTCATAGTCTATGCCGTTATGCACGAACTTTCATTATTGTTTGATTGTAAGTTTGTGACGCATAAAAATAATATGAGTATTTCAAAATATTGCTTTGCTCATAAGTTTTATTCGCGCCTGAAGATTAACTACAAACAAATATTTTTTGGATTTTTTTAATTATCTTTATGTGTTTTATCCTCTTCAGTCCTGATATCGCCTGTAGGAGACACTAAAGAATACCCTTTAAATCAATTTAAATGCTTCAAGAATCATTAAAATTACTTCTAGAGACTTTTAATAAATGTGTGCAGATCATAATAGTGATAGATATGATGATACATTTTTGAAAATGTTAAACAGGTTTTAGTGGACCTTCGTAATATTTGTCGCAGAGCTGAAGAGGTTATATTTTTATGCTATTAAAGTTTTTAAATTGCTTAATGTTTCATGCCTATGATTATTACAGAATTTTTCAAACAGTAATTCAAGGTAAAATCGATTATGAAAATACAGAAAAAGAAAGAATCGAGAACCTTTTTTTTTGGAAAATTTAACTCATATACTGTGTTATGCAAATTGCCTTTGGCGACTTACTTCATAACTTTCTTGCGAAATCATTTCAAAAACTTTGAAATACAGAAGATTAAATTTAAATAACTGAAGAGACTATTTCATTAAAGTGAAAACACGCGCTTGCTAAAAGTTAATCATTTGGAATATTTTTTATTAAATATCTTGATTTTTTTATATTTTTAAGTGTTTTTTTATGCATTGGATAGCTGTCATCGATCTCTATAAAAAAAATTATTATTATTATTGTTATTGTTGTTGTCTGTAGATTTTGTTTACGGGAAAACTTTCACTTTCGGAATCGGTTTCGAAGGAGAAAATTTTCTTGAAAACAGTACGCAAAAGCGAAAAAGTAAGATAAGGTTTTTTTTTCTGAAGATCGTTCTCACCTATCCAATAACAAAATTCATTTGAAAATATTGAAAAGCGAATGATATTTAAAAAAATAATTATTCCATTAAATTAACATAAGTGAGCAGGTGTGAAGTAGCCACTTTGTTGAATATGTGTTATTGCCAAAGACCAAAGTTCAGCCAGCTCCTGAATTCACTGTACAGATTCCGGGCAAAACTCCAACGTACATGACATAAGAAGAGTATGTGCACATATAACCCAACTTTCGTCGAATACTTTTCGAAATGACTTGATTACTTTTGACAAAATTTGAAGTGCTGATTCAACCTTTTCGATATACGGTATTGGTGTAAGTGTGGTCGGGAGAGAAGCTCTATGCCCGTTGTTTTCGTATACGTATTGTATTTTATATAAATAATGAATACGAATTTCTATAATTATGAGTTGTTTTAAAAAAGCAAAGATAATCATCAGACAACAAGAGGGTTGAAGTTTTAATGAGCGCGTTGATTACACATAGGGTAACATCCCCAGTAATTGGCATGCACCAGTGATTGGCTCATCCTACAAACATGTTCTAAAATAAGATTTATATCCAGTCTTTTAAAAATGCAAGACCATATACCAGTTATAGGCTCATATACTTTACAGATTATAACTTTGATTTATGCTACTAGTTGACAATAATGCCTAGGAAAGAGAAATAATTATGGCTTGCATAAAATTAGCCAATTTTGTTGCAGATGCTTCTTCTCTGGCTTAAGAAAGGCATGCATTTCAATTTATTATTATCTGATTTATAGTATATTTTAAATTTTAATTGACAACAGTTTTGTTTAGTTGAAAAGGGTTACTTTAATTGTATAAAAGTCTAAGTGCCAATTACTGATGATTACAGCAACTTTTTATAAATATATTTTTATAAAATTACTTTTTCAAATATTTTTACTTTTAATGGCCAAAATAGATGCACAGATATGCACTCTTTTATTTAAAAATATTTGCAAGTAAATATTTTATTTCTTGGTAATGAAAATAGAAATAAGTTTAAAGACAAATCCTTAATGTGCCAATTACTGGATATGTTACCCTACTGTAAACTTGAACATTTGGTCTTTCGCCACAGCCATGCCTTTCGTTATTTGTATGTTAAGTCTGTATCGTTTAACATGTGATTATAATGGCTGCGCCAATACAGAATCTAATCAAATGTGAAGTGTGTTCCATCATACGTTTTGTTATTGCAAAAGATGAACATCTAGGGGATATTTATAAATAATACTTTCTCACCCATGAGAATATTATGAATCGACAAATGTAGCGAAATAGCGTCGTGCTTTTTCTGCAGAAAACCGATGATCCAGAATCTTGCACCCAACGCAAACTAGTTATTTCTTTAACCTGACGAAATATTTTGCAGAGCAAAACTTTCACGACAATGATGTGTTTGAAATCGAAGCTGAAGTGCAGTTTCGACAAAAAGCAAAACTTCCTGTGTGATACACATTTTTAAAACTGAGTTAACAAAATCGTGGTTAATGACGGAAACTGTATCGGAAAAAAACTGTGTACCAGTAAGTCGCGCGTCGTTTGAAATGGACATTTTATCAATTAAATTTTGTTAAATCAGTATACAGCGCTGTATCTTTACTTTTAAAACACCCTTTGTATTCCTTCTTTCTGAGACAAAAGACAAAATGCACAGTAGTTTTTTTCCTGTCTTATAACAATCTCTACTTCCATAGCATTAAACCTAAGCTTCTATAACTTATAACAAAGACATTAGATAAGAAAATTAACCAGAAGGTGTTTCTTCAATGATAAAGAAAAAATCAATTTTCTTTTCTATGATAAATAAAATGCTTTAATGCACTTCAAACACAAAACCACTAATAAAGTCGAATTTTTCTACTCTGTCAAACATTTTTTTTATTTAAAAAATCTCTGTTAGTTTTATGTAGGAGTATGTCCTTTGTTGAAAATTAATTTTAATTAAGAAAAGCTAGTTTATAAGAAAATATCCGTTTTTCATTATCAGTATTATTTACGGAAGATTAGTTTATAAATATGAAGAAAATATTATAATTAATCTGCGGTGAGGCTAGTGTTTTACCTGCAAATATATTTAAACATTAATATGCATTTAAAATTCCGATATACATTGGTATTCGCAAAAGGGGGCAGGGGAAAGTAATTTACTCTCCCTGGATTTTCAAATAATGTTTTCTTTTCTTTCTTATGATTTAAAAAATAATCGTAAACGTTATTCTTCTCAAATAATCCTTACTAATATTATAAATCGGAAAGTGAGTTTGTTTGTTTGTTTGTTTGTTTGTTCCACTTTCACGCCGTAACTACTGAACCGATTGCTTTGAAATTTTGCAGACGTAAAGTTAGAAGTCCGGAAAAAATTGATATTCCCGAGGGAAAACAAAAATATAGTTTGCTTGATGGATGGATTGGAGATGGCGCTGTGTGTCGTTTAAAACAAGATAAAATATTGCAAACGAATATAAACATTTAAATTTAGAAGCTAAATGATACGATAATGAATCCTCGAAAATGAGGAATTCCCAAGGGATGACGTACTATTTGTTTTATCGTCTAAAATGTTTTTTTTACATCTACTTATCCTGAAATAACTATAAGTCAACGAATTACTAATTGGTATAAGTATTAGTTACGTTATTTAGTTCTTGAGGTATGCGATAGATGGCGCTGGGTGTTTTTAAAACGTGGTAACGATGTGCAGTAGCTGTATAATAGTTAGGTTAGGTTAGTTTAGTGCTTTTTTTCTAGGTAGATATTGTTATAGTATGTTTATACTGGTTTTTAGGAACAGAATAATATTAAAAATATTAGGTTAGAACTCAAGGCTCGCGGTGTATTTAGAAAGATAAGCACAGCTGCTCTTTTTATCATTAAAGGGGATAGTTAAGATAGCGCTTGTTTTTTTTCTTGGGGTGGATGAAAGTTTAGCGGCTTTGAAATAGGGTCGGCGCGGATGGAGTATACAGTTTCAAAGGTTTTTCCGAGTCGACTTTTGACTTTAGAATCTATAAAATTGAGGACGGGATGGGGTTTTGACATAAAATATCCCTCGCAGGTGGACTGAGTAAGCAATTATTTTCCTTAGAATGCCGACTTTAACACTCCCGGATTTCGGAGGTCAGAATGGTCAATGTCACTTAAAAATTCACTGCATCAAGAGGGGCGTTGATCATTTTGGCCAATGAAACTTGGGGGGTGTTTAAGGGAACCTCCCGTCGTCGGTCAATTTAAAAAAAAATAGACAGAGTGGATTGGGACTTCAAGAAAAATCATTACATTCTCTTGCAAGCTCTCGGCTGCAGCTCTTGCCTTTGGTCTTCCTCCTCCGAGCGAATGAAGCTCTCATGATGGAGAAAGTATGATCTGCGTATTATAAGGTCCTGACGGAAACTTTGATTTTATCGGAAGACTGTAATTTTGGCTTGTTCGCGCTAGAGATGAGACAGCATTGTGTTTGAAAGCTGGCGGGCATCTGATAGTAGCTATGTTCGAGATACGGATGGAAGAGATTGTCAGCCTATAAGTGGTCTCCGACGTTTTTCAGCGGCAAAGGAGGTTCCCGCTCTTCGCTTATTCAACGGGATGACAGGGGCAGTTCGTTTGGGAGGGCTCCGTCGGATCCTAGATTCCAGCCGCGGTGTTTGGACTCTACAATGAAGGCTTCATAGGGAGGATTTGGTCTGAGCTGAGGTGCCCGAAGACGATATATGGATGGAGTTGATGTACGGAGAAAAGGGTTGTGTGTATTAGAAACCCGGGTGAGTGTAGTTTATTATGTTTTGGGGAATATACTATAAATTCTACCCCTAGGGAGTTTAGTTACTCTACACGAGTTTCAGTATATTTAATTGTAATTTTAAGTTGTTATAAGAATATTATGTTGTAATATGATTAAGTTTGGTAAATATATCTCAATCAATAAATACTAATTGTTAAATTTTGTAAATAAAAATATTATCTTAGTAATAGAAGTATTAGTTTCTTTAATTCTGGAATTCTTGCTTGCTATCCTTATTAATTGATTTATAACTGATAATAATTGAAACTACTTTGGAGCATCATTTTTACACAACGCAATCGTAGAGCTTAAACTTGTTTACATAGAGGAGAATTCCTCTTGAGATTATAGTTAATTATGAGAGTTATGGGATTCAGTTAATTTAGCATACTTTTGAAATTATTTAATGTAACAAATAAACAGATAATAGTAAATAAATAAAAATAAATAAATCAAAAATAAACGAATTACAACACTGGTGCCGTTAAGTAACAATTAAATTCTGGTTACAGTTTGACCTTTACTGGGTTTTGGTGCTCCAATTCAATTTAATTTCGAAATTTATAATTAAATTTAACTTACAAATTTTTCTTGATATTATGTAAAAATATTAATCGCGAGAAGTTGAAAAAGTGTATATAAAAGTGCCATATGATTTTATGTTATGTATCAACTTTCATAAGTTTAAAGTATTATTATTGAAGTGCAATATTGGTATTTATATTGTGTGTGGGTATAATTAATTGGTATGTGTAATAAATTTTTCTCCCGCCTCTGCCATAAAGAAATTTTGTGTGTTTTAAATATCTTTCAATATATTTGAATTGCATAGAGTAATTTTATATTGTCTGTTTTATATACTTATATATGATTTTCTTGGATTCCTAAATATAATTACTTTTGTTTAATATTTTCAAGTATTTTGCAATAGTTAATCTACATTCGAAATACTCTTTATTTTATTTGAGTGTGATTCAGCATGCCCGAACCACCCACTCAAGAGGCCAAAACGATGGCAGAAATAGAAGCTACAATGAAAAGGCGCGCATTAATTTTAGATTCTTTAAATATCATTCCTATTTTTACGGGGCAGGACATAACATAGACCTTAGAACAATTTAAAACGAAATTTTCGGCAGTAGCAGACTTCTTGCTTTGGCCGAAAGAAGATCAATTATTTGCTATTCAACAGCGACTAGCTGGATTAGCCTTGCAAACATTCTTAAATTTCAAGCATAACATTAAAACTGTGGAGGATTTATTTGATGTATTGCAGGAAAAATTTGGTGCTAAAAGGGATCAAGGGGATCTTTTAAATGATTTCTGGACATTTAAACAACAGCAGGACCATTCGGTAGCAGAATTTATTGCAAAAGCAAATGTTAAGGCTACTGCAGCAATTTCGGCACATAATTTACCGAAAGATAGTGAGGAAAAAACAAAACAGGAATGGTTGGTTTCCATGTTGCAAAAAAATTTACTTCCCCAGATTAGAAAGGGTGTAATTGCCAGAAATCCGAAAAATTTAAAAGAATTAGAAGAAATAGCGTTATTGGAAGAACGCGCGTATAAATCAATGCCTGTCGATACGGCTTTGCAAATAGATAATTCTAATTTAGCTTGTGCGGTTACTATTAATAGAAATAATCAATCAGAAGCTGACTATTTTCGTGATTTCGCTAGGGAACTGAAAGATCAGTTACAAATTTTATCAGATAAGATTTCTAAACTCGAAAAAGATTCGCAAAAAAAGAAACAAGATGATATTGTTTGTTTCCGGTGTAATTTACCCGGTCATATACAACGATTTTGCCCTCAATTTCAGCATACCCGGCAAAGATTTAATGATGAGTCGACCGAAAATAACTCTAGACTCAGAAATGAGAGTCGCGATAATACATTGGAGGATAGGGGAGACATACGGGAATTTCAAAATTCATGGGATTTCCGAGGAAGGGGTACTGGCCGCACATTTTATTCAAGTAATCGGGGCAGGGGATTTCAATCTCACGGACAATTTGCAAACCAGAGATCTAGAGATAATAATTTAAACTATTGATGGGGGATTATAAGCCGGCGAATAATTCCTCTTTGAGTAATACAGAGTCGGTATCAGACAATACAGGGTGCCATAATTTTAATGTTTTTTTAATGAAAACATCGAAACTAAATTACCATTAATCGAAGTTAATATTCAAGGAAAAATATGTAAAGCATTAATTGATTCAGGTTCTAGTTGTAATCTTGTGACACAACAAGTTGTTGACTTATTAGAACTAAATAAATTAAAAAAAATTTCTATTTCTATGAATACAGTTTTGGGGGGAGAGTTTAAAATAAAGAATTCTGTTGATTTAACTTTTCGAATTGAGAAGCAGGATTTTGAAGATAATTTTTATGTAACTAACGGTTCATTATCCTCGCATTTCCATATTATTCTAGGCGTACCTTTTATAAAGAAATTTGATTTACTTATTGATTTAAAAAACAATACATTATTTTACGATAATACAGGTTTTTCATTATTAATGGGCCCTAGTAATAATGTTAATTCGATCGAAGTAAAACCTGAACCATTGCCAGTTTTTTCTAAGCATAAAGAATGCATTCCTCCGAATTCGGAAAGAATTATTAATGTTACGATCAGAAAAACAAATTTTATACATTCAAAAGATGTTTTAATTACTCCTTGTATTGCTCCGCTTAGGAGGGATTTATTAGTAGGGACCTCGATTTGTGAAAATGATGCAAATAGATTATTTATTAAGATAGCTAACTTGAGTGATAATGTAGTGCACGTAAATAAAGGAACTAAGTTAGGCGTGTTACTACCAGTGATATCAAATTACCCCCATAAGCAGGATGAGTTTACGGGTCATATTGACGCCGAAAATATTGGATCTATGGATCATGCTGATTTAAGTTGGGACAGTAACGTTGATTTAGATCATTTAAATGAACCCCTAAGGTCAGAAGTACGCGACTTTCTTAACAAAAACTCAGATATCTTCGCCTCATCAGTTCTTGACCTTCCTGGGTGCGATACTGTGAAACACGAAATTCGACTGAAAGATGAGAAGCCAGTTAAATGTAAACCCTATCGCGTCCCATATAATTTACGGGGAGAAATGGAAAGGCAGTTAGATATTCTACTAGAAGGGGGGATTTTAGTACCGTCAAACAGTGAATTCGCTAGCCCCGTAATGTTAGTTAAGAAAGCAGATGGTGGATATAGACTGGCGGTGGATTTTAGAAAGTTATATGATCAATTAATAAAAGATAGTTACCCATTGCCAAACATAACCGAAACTATAGATTCTTTGGGGGGTTCCAAATATTTTTCAACTATGGATTTGACTTCGGGTTTTTATCAACAGCTAATTAAAGAGGAGGATCAAAAATATACTTCAATTACCACGCATAAAGGTCTATTTATGTATACAAGAAGCCCATTTGGCTGTTCCAGTTCGCCTCCCGCATTTCAGAGATTAATGAATTTTATTTTCGGAGATGTGGCGGACCTCAATATTTTAATTTACATTGATGACATATGTGTGGCTTCTAAAGACATACAATCTCACTTTGAAAAATTATCTTTAGTTTTTGATAGATTGCGGCAGCACAATCTAAGATTAAAACCCTCAAAATGCCATTTTTTCAAATCCGAAATTACCTTTTTGGGATTTACGGTAAAGGACGGAAAAATATCGCCCACTACAAAGAATGTGGAAGTAATTAAACAATTTAAAGTGCCTAATAGTAAGAAACAATTGCGCCAATTTTGTGGGACGATAAACTTTTATAGAAAATTTCTGGGTGATTTTTCAAAAAGAGCTATTAATTTAAGTAACTTATTAAAAGGAAAATCTAAATTTATTTGGACAGATAAGGCACAAGAAGAATTCGAAGATTTGAAAAACGCTTTAGCAGATCTTCCGACATTAAATTTACCAGATTTTAACAAAGATTTTGTAGTATTTTCTGATGCTTCAAATTTTGCAATGGGTGCAGTTTTAGCTCAGTTTGACGAAAACAATTTTCCGGCGCCTATAGCATTTGCAAGTCGGAAACTTAAAGAAGTCGAAACACGTTATTCGACAACCGAACGCGAACTTTTAGCTGTAGTATGGGCGGTCAATTATTTTAAATGCTACCTTTTCAATCGTAAATTCATAGTATATACAGATCACGCTGCTCTTACATACGCTCTAAAATTAAAGGATCCTACTTCGAGAATAGCTCGTTGGTTGTGTTCGCTCGCAGATTATAATTTTGAGACAAGATTTATTAAAGGAAAATGCAATTCGGTCGCGGATTTCTTATCTCGGTTTCTAGATCATGAAGTTGAAAACATTGATAAAAGTGATATTACAGAAGTTAAGACGGTAGAGAAGGATAATGTGCATCTTGTAAATAGCCTTGTTAGTACTCCTTTGATGCATAGTTATGACCCTTCGCACTTTCTTAACGAACTTAAATTAGAACAAGGGAACGATAAATTTTGTTTGTCAATCATTCAGAAACTGTCTGATAAAGTTTCTACAAAACCGGATCATATTTTATTTTTTTTAGAGGACGATATTTTGAAGTGTAAGGATACGCGTAGCAGAAATAGAAGGGATATACAAAGCAAATTCGTTTTACCTTTGTCTTTAGTCCCAAAAATATTTCACTTAGCACATAACTCAGTAGTGGCGTGTCATGCTGGGATTTATAAAACATTAGAGAGAGTCAAGCAATTTTATTTCTGGCCAAAAATGTATGCTCATATTAAGAAATTAATAGGCGCTTGTCACTCGTGTTTGGAATACCGCGGTCATAAACCGAAAAAGGACGCGGAGTTACAAAGATTACCCATCGCTACTCACGTCATGCAAATTGTGCATCTCGATATTTCGGGTCCCTACACGCAAACATCTCAGGGTAATAAATACATAGTATCATTTGTTTGTGCATTTTCTAAGTGGCCGGACGCGTGGCCTGTTTCTACAATTGATTCGGATACAATTGCAGACATTTTAGGCGAATTTATTTGCCGATACGGGGTGCCTAAAACGTTAATAACTGACCTTGGTCGCCAGTTAGTGAGTGATGCTATAAAAAAGGTGTACAAAGAATTGGAAATTGATCACCGTACTACGTCTCCCTATAGACCACAAACCAATGCAAAAGTGGAGCGATACCATGCGTCATTAGCTGCTCATTTAGCGCATCTCGTAAATACCACTCATACTGACTGGGACAGGCAGCTAAAATTTGCCCTCCTAGCTTTGCGATCAGCAACGCATGTTGCTACGAATGAATCTCCTCATTTTGTGCTAACAGGAAGAGATATGTTACTTCCGTATAATTTATTAGCGCAGGAAATTCAATTCTCGTATTCTGATTGCCGTTCTTATTGTGAAACTTTAATCCCTTCTTTGCAAGCTGTTTTTAATCAAATCAGGGATAATTTAGAAAAAGCTGCGGAAAATCAGGAGAGATTTAAAAATAAAACGGCGGTCGATAAAAAAATTAGAATTGGAGATTTAGTCTTATGGTATTGTCCTGCAATTAAGATTGGTTTATCTCGAAAATTTGCTAAACTTAATACTGGGCCTTACAGGGTCATAGAAAAATTAGGGAAAGTAAATTATAAAATTCAGTTGGTGTCTGATCCTTCAAAGAGTAAAACGGTTCATGTGAATCAACTTAGAAAAATTGGAATTAAACCAGTTTTTCCTGCATTACAATGTAAAAATGATACACCAGAAACAACAGAAAATAAAAATGTCCAGCCAAAAGAACAATTTGCTAATATTGACCGTGAAGTCAAAATATATCCTACAAGGATATTTTCACGAAGTTCTAAAAGATATTTATTTGAAAATATACATGTAAATCCAGGAATGAGTACTCAGGTAAATATTCAGAATTTAATGACCGGAGGGGTATCAGATACCAATACTCAGAATGGTTCACTAAATGGAAGAATAATTTCACCCCTCCCTCCTTTAGGAGTTAACGGAAGCCCGAGAAGAATAAAAAAAAAAGCAAGAGAGAGAAAAAAGGGGGGAGTTCAACGAACTCCTTGTGTAAAAAGTGGTCAGATTGCAACTCATTCGTACCGTTTACGGAAACGGTCTTAGCTTGTATATAGTTTTTTGTTTGTTTGTTTGTTTGTTTTTGAGCTGGCGTAAATATATATATTTTTTTTCTTCTGTGGTAGCAGAGAATATGTATTTGTAATAGAAATTATAGGAGTACTTTTCAATTCTGTTTTTAGGGCTATTACATTTATTTTGCTCTAAAGTTTTTTTTTGTGTGTGTGAATGTGCATTTTTATACTATATATACATATATTTTGTAATGAATCATGTGTAATCATTTTCAGTTACATTTTATTAAGCTGTTTATATGTTCTTTTGTGCATTTGATGTTATTGATATAACCATCAAAAGGTAAACGCATGGTGGCATTGTCTAATTTTACTGAAATTTTAAGAGTACAGTGATGCTCTTTCTTGTAAATAAAAGTAAAATTTCGAGAAAAGATTTTTGTTATTACTATTTGATTCATGGTGTTGGAGCAAAAATAAGACAATGCAAAGTAGTATTATGATGTGAGATTTGCTGTACGTTTAATAATAATGGTAAAAAAAAAAATGTGTTAGAAGATTATTTTTTATTGATGTTGTTATTAACTTGCATTGATACAATAATAATTGATTTGTCGGCAGAGTATATTAGTGGGAGACTTTGTAAAGTATGTTTGACCAATGCTGCATTCGATGCCAGTACGCTAGGTTTTGATGCTTGATAGAGCTTTAAAATTTTATTTTCTTTATCTGTTAATTCGAATTGCCTTTGGCTGGTTTTGAAATTAATTTTGGGAGTGGTGGTAGTGCTTTAAAATAAGGGGTTTTACAGGGAGTATCTTATTTTAGCAGAATTTAGGAATGTGGTGTAAGGCAGAGGAGTTTGTATACGATCGTAGCTATTACCGTCGTATGGTGGCCGAGAGGCATTATTTATTATTTATTATTATTGTTATTATTTTTTAATTATGATATTGGTCAAGCATTACTGTGGGTTACCATGTATATGTATATTTAAGTAAGGTATTCAGGATGATGCATCACTGAAGAGAAACAAACATTGGACTTTAATATATTAATTTCAAATAATAGCTTATATTATTTGTTTTAATTACTTACATATATTAATGTTTTCATTGAATTTATTTTATGTGTTTATTACTTTATTTACCTCATCAAGAAATTGTATCGTCCTAAGCTACTTTTAGTGTATGAGAGTGAGATGCAGGATACTGAATTTATTGTATTGGTTTAGAAATACTTTACTGTTATCTTTTGAGGATCTATTAAGGTATATATTTATGTGTTAGTGTACAATATATTACTGCATTGTCAGTGTTTTTGTAGAATTATACTGAACGAACGATAACTTATTGTAAAAGCTCGTGTAGATGGTTTGAATTGTAAGTAGCAACGCTAGTTAAATTTAGGTAAAACTTAGTATGTTTTGGTTGAGCAATTACTTTCTTGTGGGGTAGGCCGTTTAAGTTTTTTTTCTTCCCTAGTATTTCTTTTCTTTTCTTTTTTTTTCTCTTTCTTTTTATAAATTCTGGTAATAGCTAAATTTGAGTATAATTGCTAGAATTATGGTCGTTTTTGGGGGTACTCTCTTAGTGCACAAAGTGAGTACTGTGTTTTTAATGCTATGATTTCATTTTCTTATATGGGGCAGGTGTTTTGTTTCGGATAGGAATATGGGGTATTAGTTGACGAGACACATCCGAAGACGATTGGTGGCAAAATTTGACTTTTCAATAGATTTAGGGTATAGTAAAAATTTTTTGTTTGTTTGTTTGTTTTTGTGAGAGAAAATTTTTTCTGCGTAAAAATTTTCAGTAAAAAGGGGGGATATTGTTATAGTATGTTTATACTGGTTTTTAGGAACAGAATAATATTAAAAATATTAGGTTAGAACTCAAGGCTCGCGGTGTATTTAGAAAGATAAGCACAGCTGCTCTTTTTATCATTAAAGGGGATAGTTAAGATAGCGCTTGTTATTTTTCTTGGGGTGGATGAAAGTTTAGCGGCTTTGAAATAGGGTCGGCGCGGATGGAGTATACAGTTTCAAAGGTTTTTCCGAGTCGACTTTTGACTTTAGAATCTATAAAATTGAGGACGGGATGGGGTTTTGACATAAATATCCCTCGCAGGTGGACTGAGTAAGCAATTATTTTCCTTAGAATGCCGACTTTAACACTCCCGGATTTCGGAGGTCAGAATGGTCAATGTCACTTAAAAATTCACTGCATCAAGAGGGGCGTTGATCATTTTGGCCAATGAAACTTGGGGGGTGTTTAAGGGAACCTCCCGTCGGTCAATTTAAAAAAAAAATAGACAGAGTGGATTGGGACTTCAAGAAAAATCATTACATTCTCTTGCAAGCTCTCGGCTGCAGCTCTTGCCTTTGGTCTTGCTCCTCCGAGCGAATGAAGCTCTCATGATGGAGAAAGTATGATCTGCGTATTATAAGGTCCTGACGGAAACTTTGATTTTATCGGAAGACTGTAATTTTGGCTTGTTCGCGCTAGAGATGAGACAGCATTGTGTTTGAAAGCTGGCGGGCATCTGATAGTAGCTATGTTCGAGATACGGATGGAAGAGATTGTCAGCCTATAAGTGGTCTCCGACGTTTTTCAGCGGCAAAGGAGGTTCCCGCTCTTCGCTTATTCAACGGGATGACAGGGGCAGTTCGTTTGGGAGGGCTCCGTCGGATCCTAGATTCCAGCCGCGGTGTTTGGACTCTACAATGAAGGCTTCATAGGGAGGATTTGGTCTGAGCTGAGGTGCCCGAAGACGATATATGGATGGAGTTGATGTACGGAGAAAAGGGTTGTGTGTATTAGAAACCCGGGTGAGTGTAGTTTATTATGTTTTGGGGAATATACTATAAATTCTACCCCTAGGGAGTTTAGTTACTCTACACGAGTTTCAGTATATTTAATTGTAATTTTAAGTTGTTATAAGAATATTATGTTGTAATATGATTAAGTTTGGTAAATATATCTCAATCAATAAATACTAATTGTTAAATTTTGTAAATAAAAATATTATCTTAGTAATAGAAGTATTAGTTTCTTTAATTCTGGAATTCTTGCTTGCTATCCTTATTAATTGATTTATAACTGATAATAATTGAAACTACTTTGGAGCATCATTTTTACACAACGCAATCGTAGAGCTTAAACTTGTTTACATAGAGGAGAATTCCTCTTGAGATTATAGTTAATTATGAGAGTTATGGGATTCAGTTAATTTAGCATACTTTTGAAATTATTTAATGTAACAAATAAACAGATAATAGTAAATAAATAAAAATAAATAAATCAAAAATAAACGAATTACAACACTGGTGCCGTTAAGTAACAATTAAATTCTGGTTACAGTTTGACCTTTACTGGGTTTTGGTGCTCCAATTCAATTTAATTTCGAAATTTATAATTAAATTTAACTTACAAATTTTTCTTGATATTATGTAAAAATATTAATCGCGAGAAGTTGAAAAAGTGTATATAAAAGTGCCATATGATTTTATGTTATGTATCAACTTTCATAAGTTTAAAGTATTATTATTGAAGTGCAATATTGGTATTTATATTGTGTGTGGGTATAATTAATTGGTATGTGTAATAAATTTTTCTCCCGCCTCTGCCATAAAGAAATTTTGTGTGTTTTAAATATCTTTCAATATATTTGAATTGCATAGAGTAATTTTATGTTGTCTGTTTTATATACTTATATATGATTTTCTTGGATTCCTAAATATAATTACTTTTGTTTAATATTTTCAAGTATTTTGCAATAGTTAATCTACATTCGAAATACTCTTTATTTTATTTGAGTGTGATTCAGCATGCCCGAACCACCCACTCAAGAGGCCAAAACGATGGCAGAAATAGAAGCTACAATGAAAAGGCGCGCATTAATTTTAGATTCTTTAAATATCATTCCTATTTTTACGGGGCAGGACATAACATAGACCTTAGAACAATTTAAAACGAAATTTTCGGCAGTAGCAGACTTCTTGCTTTGGCCGAAAGAAGATCAATTATTTGCTATTCAACAGCGACTAGCTGGATTAGCCTTGCAAACATTCTTAAATTTCAAGCATAACATTAAAACTGTGGAGGATTTATTTGATGTATTGCAGGAAAAATTTGGTGCTAAAAGGGATCAAGGGGATCTTTTAAATGATTTCTGGACATTTAAACAACAGCAGGACCATTCGGTAGCAGAATTTATTGCAAAAGCAAATGTTAAGGCTACTGCAGCAATTTCGGCACATAATTTACCGAAAGATAGTGAGGAAAAAACAAAACAGGAATGGTTGGTTTCCATGTTGCAAAAAAATTTACTTCCCCAGATTAGAAAGGGTGTAATTGCCAGAAATCCGAAAAATTTAAAAGAATTAGAAGAAATAGCGTTATTGGAAGAACGCGCGTATAAATCAATGCCTGTCGATACGGCTTTGCAAATAGATAATTCTAATTTAGCTTGTGCGGTTACTATTAATAGAAATAATCAATCAGAAGCTGACTATTTTCGTGATTTCGCTAGGGAACTGAAAGATCAGTTACAAATTTTATCAGATAAGATTTCTAAACTCGAAAAAGATTCGCAAAAAAAGAAACAAGATGATATTGTTTGTTTCCGGTGTAATTTACCCGGTCATATACAACGATTTTGCCCTCAATTTCAGCATACCCGGCAAAGATTTAATGATGAGTCGACCGAAAATAACTCTAGACTCAGAAATGAGAGTCGCGATAATACATTGGAGGATAGGGGAGACATACGGGAATTTCAAAATTCATGGGATTTCCGAGGAAGGGGTACTGGCCGCACATTTTATTCAAGTAATCGGGGCAGGGGATTTCAATCTCACGGACAATTTGCAAACCAGAGATCTAGAGATAATAATTTAAACTATTGATGGGGGATTATAAGCCGGCGAATAATTCCTCTTTGAGTAATACAGAGTCGGTATCAGACAATACAGGGTGCCATAATTTTAATGTTTTTTTAATGAAAACATCGAAACTAAATTACCATTAATCGAAGTTAATATTCAAGGAAAAATATGTAAAGCATTAATTGATTCAGGTTCTAGTTGTAATCTTGTGACACAACAAGTTGTTGACTTATTAGAACTAAATAAATTAAAAAAAATTTCTATTTCTATGAATACAGTTTTGGGGGGAGAGTTTAAAATAAAGAATTCTGTTGATTTAACTTTTCGAATTGAGAAGCAGGATTTTGAAGATAATTTTTATGTAACTAACGGTTCATTATCCTCGCATTTCCATATTATTCTAGGCGTACCTTTTATAAAGAAATTTGATTTACTTATTGATTTAAAAAACAATACATTATTTTACGATAATACAGGTTTTTCATTATTAATGGGCCCTAGTAATAATGTTAATTCGATCGAAGTAAAACCTGAACCATTGCCAGTTTTTTCTAAGCATAAAGAATGCATTCCTCCGAATTCGGAAAGAATTATTAATGTTACGATCAGAAAAACAAATTTTATACATTCAAAAGATGTTTTAATTACTCCTTGTATTGCTCCGCTTAGGAGGGATTTATTAGTAGGGACCTCGATTTGTGAAAATGATGCAAATAGATTATTTATTAAGATAGCTAACTTGAGTGATAATGTAGTGCACGTAAATAAAGGAACTAAGTTAGGCGTGTTACTACCAGTGATATCAAATTACCCCCATAAGCAGGATGAGTTTACGGGTCATATTGACGCCGAAAATATTGGATCTATGGATCATGCTGATTTAAGTTGGGACAGTAACGTTGATTTAGATCATTTAAATGAACCCCTAAGGTCAGAAGTACGCGACTTTCTTAACAAAAACTCAGATATCTTCGCCTCATCAGTTCTTGACCTTCCTGGGTGCGATACTGTGAAACACGAAATTCGACTGAAAGATGAGAAGCCAGTTAAATGTAAACCCTATCGCGTCCCATATAATTTACGGGGAGAAATGGAAAGGCAGTTAGATATTCTACTAGAAGGGGGGATTTTAGTACCGTCAAACAGTGAATTCGCTAGCCCCGTAATGTTAGTTAAGAAAGCAGATGGTGGATATAGACTGGCGGTGGATTTTAGAAAGTTATATGATCAATTAATAAAAGATAGTTACCCATTGCCAAACATAACCGAAACTATAGATTCTTTGGGGGGTTCCAAATATTTTTCAACTATGGATTTGACTTCGGGTTTTTATCAACAGCTAATTAAAGAGGAGGATCAAAAATATACTTCAATTACCACGCATAAAGGTCTATTTATGTATACAAGAAGCCCATTTGGCTGTTCCAGTTCGCCTCCCGCATTTCAGAGATTAATGAATTTTATTTTCGGAGATGTGGCGGACCTCAATATTTTAATTTACATTGATGACATATGTGTGGCTTCTAAAGACATACAATCTCACTTTGAAAAATTATCTTTAGTTTTTGATAGATTGCGGCAGCACAATCTAAGATTAAAACCCTCAAAATGCCATTTTTTCAAATCCGAAATTACCTTTTTGGGATTTACGGTAAAGGACGGAAAAATATCGCCCACTACAAAGAATGTGGAAGTAATTAAACAATTTAAAGTGCCTAATAGTAAGAAACAATTGCGCCAATTTTGTGGGACGATAAACTTTTATAGAAAATTTCTGGGTGATTTTTCAAAAAGAGCTATTAATTTAAGTAACTTATTAAAAGGAAAATCTAAATTTATTTGGACAGATAAGGCACAAGAAGAATTCGAAGATTTGAAAAACGCTTTAGCAGATCTTCCGACATTAAATTTACCAGATTTTAACAAAGATTTTGTAGTATTTTCTGATGCTTCAAATTTTGCAATGGGTGCAGTTTTAGCTCAGTTTGACGAAAACAATTTTCCGGCGCCTATAGCATTTGCAAGTCGGAAACTTAAAGAAGTCGAAACACGTTATTCGACAACCGAACGCGAACTTTTAGCTGTAGTATGGGCGGTCAATTATTTTAAATGCTACCTTTTCAATCGTAAATTCATAGTATATACAGATCACGCTGCTCTTACATACGCTCTAAAATTAAAGGATCCTACTTCGAGAATAGCTCGTTGGTTGTGTTCGCTCGCAGATTATAATTTTGAGACAAGATTTATTAAAGGAAAATGCAATTCGGTCGCGGATTTCTTATCTCGGTTTCTAGATCATGAAATTGAAAACATTGATAAAAGTGATATTACAGAAGTTAAGACGGTAGAGAAGGATAATGTGCATCTTGTAAATAGCCTTGTTAGTACTCCTTTGATGCATAGTTATGACCCTTCGCACTTTCTTAACGAACTTAAATTAGAACAAGGGAACGATAAATTTTGTTTGTCAATCATTCAGAAACTGTCTGATAAAGTTTCTACAAAACCGGATCATATTTTATTTTTTTTAGAGGACGATATTTTGAAGTGTAAGGATACGCGTAGCAGAAATAGAAGGGATATACAAAGCAAATTCGTTTTACCTTTGTCTTTAGTCCCAAAAATATTTCACTTAGCACATAACTCAGTAGTGGCGTGTCATGCTGGGATTTATAAAACATTAGAGAGAGTCAAGCAATTTTATTTCTGGCCAAAAATGTATGCTCATATTAAGAAATTAATAGGCGCTTGTCACTCGTGTTTGGAATACCGCGGTCATAAACCGAAAAAGGACGCGGAGTTACAAAGATTACCCATCGCTACTCACGTCATGCAAATTGTGCATCTCGATATTTCGGGTCCCTACACGCAAACATCTCAGGGTAATAAATACATAGTATCATTTGTTTGTGCATTTTCTAAGTGGCCGGACGCGTGGCCTGTTTCTACAATTGATTCGGATACAATTGCAGACATTTTAGGCGAATTTATTTGCCGATACGGGGTGCCTAAAACGTTAATAACTGACCTTGGTCGCCAGTTAGTGAGTGATGCTATAAAAAAGGTGTACAAAGAATTGGAAATTGATCACCGTACTACGTCTCCCTATAGACCACAAACCAATGCAAAAGTGGAGCGATACCATGCGTCATTAGCTGCTCATTTAGCGCATCTCGTAAATACCACTCATACTGACTGGGACAGGCAGCTAAAATTTGCCCTCCTAGCTTTGCGATCAGCAACGCATGTTGCTACGAATGAATCTCCTCATTTTGTGCTAACAGGAAGAGATATGTTACTTCCGTATAATTTATTAGCGCAGGAAATTCAATTCTCGTATTCTGATTGCCGTTCTTATTGTGAAACTTTAATCCCTTCTTTGCAAGCTGTTTTTAATCAAATCAGGGATAATTTAGAAAAAGCTGCGGAAAATCAGGAGAGATTTAAAAATAAAACGGCGGTCGATAAAAAAATTAGAATTGGAGATTTAGTCTTATGGTATTGTCCTGCAATTAAGATTGGTTTATCTCGAAAATTTGCTAAACTTAATACTGGGCCTTACAGGGTCATAGAAAAATTAGGGAAAGTAAATTATAAAATTCAGTTGGTGTCTGATCCTTCAAAGAGTAAAACGGTTCATGTGAATCAACTTAGAAAAATTGGAATTAAACCAGTTTTTCCTGCATTACAATGTAAAAATGATACACCAGAAACAACAGAAAATAAAAATGTCCAGCCAAAAGAACAATTTGCTAATATTGACCGTGAAGTCAAAATATATCCTACAAGGATATTTTCACGAAGTTCTAAAAGATATTTATTTGAAAATATACATGTAAATCCAGGAATGAGTACTCAGGTAAATATTCAGAATTTAATGACCGGAGAGGTATCAGATACCAATACTCAGAATGGTTCACTAAATGGAAGAATAATTTCACCCCTCTCTCCTTTAGGAGTTAACGGAAGCCCGAGAAGAATAAAAAAAAAAGCAAGAGAGAGAAAAAAGGGGGGAGTTCAACGAACTCCTTGTGTAAAAAGTGGTCAGATTGCAACTCATTCGTACCGTTTACGGAAACGGTCTTAGCTTGTATATAGTTTTTTGTTTGTTTGTTTGTTTGTTTTTGAGCTGGCGTAAATATATATATTTTTTTTCTTCTGTGGTAGCAGAGAATATGTATTTGTAATAGAAATTATAGGAGTACTTTTCAATTCTGTTTTTAGGGCTATTACATTTATTTTGCTCTAAAGTTTTTTTTTTGTGTGTGTGAATGTGCATTTTTATACTATATATACATATATTTTGTAATGAATCATGTGTAATCATTTTCAGTTACATTTTATTAAGCTGTTTATATGTTCTTTTGTGCATTTGATGTTATTGATATAACCATCAAAAGGTAAACGCATGGTGGCATTGTCTAATTTTACTGAAATTTTAAGAGTACAGTGATGCTCTTTCTTGTAAATAAAAGTAAAATTTCGAGAAAAGATTTTTGTTATTACTATTTGATTCATGGTGTTGGAGCAAAAATAAGACAATGCAAAGTAGTATTATGATGTGAGATTTGCTGTACGTTTAATAATAATGGTAAAAAAAAAAATGTGTTAGAAGATTATTTTTTATTGATGTTGTTATTAACTTGCATTGATACAATAATAATTGATTTGTCGGCAGAGTATATTAGTGGGAGACTTTGTAAAGTATGTTTGACCAATGCTGCATTCGATGCCAGTACGCTAGGTTTTGATGCTTGATAGAGCTTTAAAATTTTATTTTCTTTATCTGTTAATTCGAATTGCCTTTGGCTGGTTTTGAAATTAATTTTGGGAGTGGTGGTAGTGCTTTAAAATAAGGGGTTTTACAGGGAGTATCTTATTTTAGCAGAATTTAGGAATGTGGTGTAAGGCAGAGGAGTTTGTATACGATCGTAGCTATTACCGTCGTATGGTGGCCGAGAGGCATTATTTATTATTTATTATTATTGTTATTATTTTTTAATTATGATATTGGTCAAGCATTACTGTGGGTTACCATGTATATGTATATTTAAGTAAGGTATTCAGGATGATGCATCACTGAAGAGAAACAAACATTGGACTTTAATATATTAATTTCAAATAATAGCTTATATTATTTGTTTTAATTACTTACATATATTAATGTTTTCATTGAATTTATTTTATGTGTTTATTACTTTATTTACCTCATCAAGAAATTGTATCGTCCTAAGCTACTTTTAGTGTATGAGAGTGAGATGCAGGATACTGAATTTATTGTATTGGTTTAGAAATACTTTACTGTTATCTTTTGAGGATCTATTAAGGTATATATTTATGTGTTAGTGTACAATATATTACTGCATTGTCAGTGTTTTTGTAGAATTATACTGAACGAACGATAACTTATTGTAAAAGCTCGTGTAGATGGTTTGAATTGTAAGTAGCAACGCTAGTTAAATTTAGGTAAAACTTAGTATGTTTTGGTTGAGCAATTACTTTCTTGTGGGGTAGGCCGTTTAAGTTTTTTTTCTTCCCTAGTATTTCTTTTCTTTTCTTTTTTTTTCTCTTTCTTTTTATAAATTCTGGTAATAGCTAAATTTGAGTATAATTGCTAGAATTATGGTCGTTTTTGGGGGTACTCTCTTAGTGCACAAAGTGAGTACTGTGTTTTTAATGCTATGATTTCATTTTCTTATATGGGGCAGGTGTTTTGTTTCGGATAGGAATATGGGGTATTAGTTGACGAGACACATCCGAAGACGATTGGTGGCAAAATTTGACTTTTCAATAGATTTAGGGTATAGTAAAAATTTTTTGTTTGTTTGTTTGTTTTTGTGAGAGAAAATTTTTTCTGCGTAAAAATTTTCAGTAAAAAGGGGGGATATTGTTATAGTATGTTTATACTGGTTTTTAGGAACAGAATAATATTAAAAATATTAGGTTAGAACTCAAGGCTCGCGGTGTATTTAGAAAGATAAGCACAGCTGCTCTTTTTATCATTAAAGGGGATAGTTAAGATAGCGCTTGTTATTTTTCTTGGGGTGGATGAAAGTTTAGCGGCTTTGAAATAGGGTCGGCGCGGATGGAGTATACAGTTTCAAAGGTTTTTCCGAGTCGACTTTTGACTTTAGAATCTATAAAATTGAGGACGGGATGGGGTTTTGACATAAATATCCCTCGCAGGTGGACTGAGTAAGCAATTATTTTCCTTAGAATGCCGACTTTAACACTCCCGGATTTCGGAGGTCAGAATGGTCAATGTCACTTAAAAATTCACTGCATCAAGAGGGGCGTTGATCATTTTGGCCAATGAAACTTGGGGGGTGTTTAAGGGAACCTCCCGTCGGTCAATTTAAAAAAAAAATAGACAGAGTGGATTGGGACTTCAAGAAAAATCATTACATTCTCTTGCAAGCTCTCGGCTGCAGCTCTTGCCTTTGGTCTTGCTCCTCCGAGCGAATGAAGCTCTCATGATGGAGAAAGTATGATCTGCGTATTATAAGGTCCTGACGGAAACTTTGATTTTATCGGAAGACTGTAATTTTGGCTTGTTCGCGCTAGAGATGAGACAGCATTGTGTTTGAAAGCTGGCGGGCATCTGATAGTAGCTATGTTCGAGATACGGATGGAAGAGATTGTCAGCCTATAAGTGGTCTCCGACGTTTTTCAGCGGCAAAGGAGGTTCCCGCTCTTCGCTTATTCAACGGGATGACAGGGGCAGTTCGTTTGGGAGGGCTCCGTCGGATCCTAGATTCCAGCCGCGGTGTTTGGACTCTACAATGAAGGCTTCATAGGGAGGATTTGGTTTGAGCTGAGGTGCCCGAAGACGATATATGGATGGAGTTGATGTACGGAGAAAAGGGTTGTGTGTATTAGAAACCCGGGTGAGTGTAGTTTATTATGTTTTGGGGAATATACTATAAATTCTACCCCTAGGGAGTTTAGTTACTCTACACGAGTTTCAGTATATTTAATTGTAATTTTAAGTTGTTATAAGAATATTATGTTGTAATATGATTAAGTTTGGTAAATATATCTCAATCAATAAATACTAATTGTTAAATTTTGTAAATAAAAATATTATCTTAGTAATAGAAGTATTAGTTTCTTTAATTCTGGAATTCTTGCTTGCTATCCTTATTAATTGATTTATAACTGATAATAATTGAAACTACTTTGGAGCATCATTTTTACACAACGCAATCGTAGAGCTTAAACTTGTTTACATAGAGGAGAATTCCTCTTGAGATTATAGTTAATTATGAGAGTTATGGGATTCAGTTAATTTAGCATAATTTTGAAATTATTTAATGTAACAAATAAACAGATAATAGTAAATAAATAAAAATAAATAAATCAAAAATAAACGAATTACAACAATATCTAAAGTAGTTATTGTTTTTTCGATAGGTATTACGTCGCTTTGTTCGTCGTTTAGATTGTTATAATTTAGTTTGGGATTTTAGTTTAGTTTAGGTTTATAGTTTACTCATATTTTCACAATGCCTCGCAAACGTAAATCTAATTTGTCGAGCACCTCATCTAAAGCTCGGGCAATGAAAATTGCCCGATCTCAAGAATCGTCTCTCCATGTTGAATTAAGAAGGCGCGTTCAAGCAGAGCGTCAGGCTGCTTCGAGAGCTGCTGAGCTACCATCTCAGCGCCAGCAAAGACTTGAGGAGCAAGCCGCTCGCCAAGCTTCTTTGAGGGCTTCTGAGAATGATATTCGTACTCAAGTCCGTTTATCTCAACAGGCTCAACGTCAGCATGGTCAGCTCTATGTAGCGTGTTCCCAGTGCCCAAAATCTGCATGTTTTTGCTCCACAAGGGAAAACATATAATATAGTGTACCATTCAGTTTTGATTTAACAACTAATCGTATCCAGCGTTACATCGCGCTTCTTACATTTTTCTGTGGAAATGAGAAGTTTTCTTATAGTTGTGCTTTATACCGCAATATAACCGAATTCCACGCGGACGAAGCCGCGGGCGGAAAGCTAGTTAAAAATAATTTAACACTGAGAAAAAAAATTAATTAATCAATTTGAATACAAGAGATTTTTTTCCCTGGACCCCGAAGACAATATTTAGTTCCTTTTTTTCTATTTACTTTCTTCTATCTTTACAAGAAGAATGTATTGGATTCGTGAAAATTTTCCAAATCTAGTTTTCGACGGATTTACTCGTTTCAGGTGTCAGGGATACCAATAAATATGTTTTTACAAAATGTCTGTCTGCATGTGTTAAAAAGTTTGTGAGCGCTCTATCTCAAGAATTAATGCACAGAATTTCACAAAACTTTTGATTCTATTAGACATTGTTATAAACTATATCTGATTAGTTTTTTGTGTATATAAGTCAATAGGTGGCGTTGCTATGCTGCAATATGTACAATTTCCACAATAGCCAAATCTCAAGATTTAATACAATTATATCCATAAAATTTTCAATTTAGTTAGTACTTGATATAATATGGCTCTGGTTATGTTTTGGTGCAACTTGCTCAACAGGTAGTGCTGCCATGGTGCACTTTTTGTAATTATCACACTAGCTGTATGTCAAGAACTAATGCACCAATTTTTTAAAAACTTCAGAGTCAGTTAGTCCCTAGTATATATTAGTGTTGTTTTGTTTTTGTTGTAAATCTCACAATACATGAAGCTCCCATGTGGCATTTTTCGTGATTTCGCAATAGCTGTATCTCAATAACTAATGCATGAATTTTCATTAGACTTCTAATTCTAATAACACCTGATAAAATTTGATTCTGAGTAACTTTTGATGTACATCACCAAAAATGTCGCGCTGTAATGCAGATTTTTTAAAGATTTTGCAATAGGTTAATCTCAAAAACGGATTGTCGTCAAATTTCAGATTCAGTTATAAGTTGGCATAAGTTGTTGACATAAGTTGCTTTCCACTAAGGTATGACTTGGCAGACCGATTGTGTTTAAATATTTGAACCATGATTTAAATAATACTATATTTTCAGCCGTGAACTCGATAAAATATTCTAAAATTATGAGACTTTATTCTTTACATCGCATGTATCTTCAAATCATATAAAATTAAACATTGTCTAAAAGTAAATTATAAATATACTAAATTGTATGAGATTTTCATATATATTGTATGTAGATCTTAAAATATTTAAAAATTTAATTAATTAAAAATTTTTTCAAAATTAAACTTGATGAGTATGCTAAATTGTGTGTGATATTTTTTATAATGCACTTAGATTGAGAAATCATATAAAATTCTGGAGATTTTCCTCCCTAGACCTCGAAGACAATATTTAGTTACTTTTTTATGATGTATTATGTTATCCTTTTAAATATGCATATAAAACGGAGCATGGACTAATTCTTTACAGAGAAAAGCAAAATTTAATAACAAAAAGATTCTAGTAGAAATTTAGCCTTTGTGCATTAAAAGTAAACGAGATAAAAACTCCCTTGTGTTAAGAAAGGAGTTAATAGCACCCGGATCAAGGAGTGGAAAAATGCAGCATAGTTTGACGGCAGTTATGTCTTTAGAAAAAAAAATGCTTGAAGAACGAATTCTTCCTAGGAAAGGTCAAATTTAACGATCGAAAGTGTGGAATCTATAGAATAAATCGAGAAAGGAGAATAAGAGGGAAAAAGAAAAGATCCAATTAAAAAAAGTAATTCTTTATTTTTCAGTAATTTTCTTTTTTTAATGGAGTTAATATTTTTTAAAGAAACTTTTTAATGAAATTTGTATCTTACTAAGCTACTCTTTCTTTTTTACAAGAAATGGATTGGTATTTTCTCTGAATTCCGTTTTGCACAGAAAGTGTTACATTAATATTTATTTCAATATATTTTTTGAATATTCTAAAGTTATGATTTTTTTTTGTCTTTACATTGAATGAATGTCTTCAAATCTTATAAAATTCAACATTGTCTAAAAGTATATTTGATGAATATACTAAATTGTATGAGTTTTTCTTTTATAATGCATATAGATTTTGAAATCACATAAATTTCAATATTATACAAACGTAAATTTGAGAAATATGTTAAATTGTATGAGATTTTTACATATATTGCATGTAGATTTTAAAATATTTAAAAACTTAGTATTATTGAAAAGTGAACTTGATGAATAGACTAAATTATGTGAGACTCTTTTATAATGGATGTAGATTGTGAAATCATATAAAATTCTGGAGATTTTCCTCCCTGGATCTCGAAGACAATATTTAGTTACTTTTTTCTGATGTATTATGTTATGCTTTTAAGTATACATTTAAAACGGAGAACGGACTAATTTAATTACTTTTTTCTGATGCATTATGTTATGCTTTTAAATATACATATAAAGCGGAGGACGGACTAATTTTTTACAGAGAAAAGCAAAATTTAACAACAAAAACATTCTGGTATAAATTGAGCCTTTGTGCATTGAAAGTAAACGAGATACAAAAGACTCATTGGTATTTTTTTTATTCTGTTTTGCTCGGAAACTGTTACATGTATATTTCTTTTAATATGTTTTTCGAATATTTTAAAGTTATGAGGCTTTCGTCTTTTCAGCTTGATATCTTTAAATAGTATAAAATTCAACATTATCTGAAGTAAATTATATGACTATGCTAAATTGTATGAGATTTTTTTTTAAATATTTGATGTAGATTTTGAAAACACATAAAATTCTACATTATTCAAACATAAAGTCAAAGAATATGCTAAATTGTATGAGATTTTCATATATATTGTATGTGGGTCATGAAATCATATAAAATACAATGTTATTCAAAAGCAAATTTAATGAATATGCAAAACTGTAACTCTGTTACACAACACCACATATTACCCCAGCGGGAATTTTTTGAACTATTTTTTTTTCATGGAATCCTTTGTCCTTGTTTTGTTTAATCTTTTCACAAAATTTGGCGCCATTATCTTAATTAGATCGGACTATAGAACAATTTGAGTGCTATCAGTTTAATTATGATTAGTGCTATTAGTTTAAATATGAGTTATGTTGTATATTACAATGTTAAAACTGAAATTAACGAACAATATTATTATTTATCCGTAACATATAAATCAAGAAATTTTTTAGTTTAACAAAATTACATTTCTATAAGGATGAAATTCACAACATTATCAGTCAAATAACGGTTATAATCAAATAATAATTAAAGGAATGGTCAAAATCTTCAGTTAGAAACTATTTAATTTTAGGTTTATAATTCCTTAATAATTTTCCATAAATTTCATATAAAAATAATATTAAATGCTATTTGATTATAATTGTTATAGGATTAATAATAATGCAATTTTGCGCATATTTAGAATTTTTTGTGTTATTTAAAAACTTTTTTTAACTATACGATACGAATATGTTACAGTATTTTTCGAAATGTTTTTCAATGGAATTTTATGAGGTAAAGAAACGCTGACAAAAATTTATGTTCACCCTCTATATATTCTTAAATGTGGAATTTTTAAAAAAATCAGAAAACAGATCAGCCGATATTACTTAAACAAATATATCTTTCCCTCAGAAGATTAAATTCAGCAATCAAAAGTGTGTAGGCCTTATAAGAAGCCACTGTAGAATAAAAAGGTACTGAAGAAAGAGAGATACTCTGCCAGTTCAGAAAAGTAATTTTCTGCTCGGGATACAAAAAAGAAATTATTGAAATACTAAAATAAAAACATGAAAAAGGATCAAACTGAAGATTTCAAAAAGCGACAGAACTTTTCACCGCACTAAAGTAGTTTCTAATGAGTTTTTGTATCTTTGAATACGATAGATCTAAGTTTTTTGAAAGCATGATGTCTTGTCTGTATCGGAACTATTAGATTCTACTTTGCTTATATAAATTGTTTATACAATTATTGATTACACTGGCGTAATAGATACAGGATTCGAAATTAAATCATTAGTTTCAAAAGTCGAGCTTGGTAAAGAATAAAATTTAAATTAGATGAAGATTTTATCTATTTATTTATTTTACCAACATACTTTTTAATTTTAGGTTTATAATTCCTTAATAACTTTTTTAAAAATTTCATATAATTATAAAAATAATTACTATTTGATTATAATTCTTTATATGATTAATAATAATGCAATTTTTTACACATATTTACCGACTTTTTCTGTCGTTAAAAACTTTTTGAGTTTTACAATACGAATATGTTACAATATTTATCAATGTATTTTAATTATGTTACCTATTTCTAACATATTGAAATTGATATGTATCCCTTAACTGCACTACTAGAGGTTTGCTGTAGAATATGGTGTATACAATATCCATTGTTCATTTACAGGTTTGCATAAAAAAAATTTAATTACAGCACTGCCTGTTAACAATAGCTGCTGGAAGTGTATTTTCGAATTTAACTGAGTTTTGGCTATTATTTGGTATGAACAAACTGTATAGACCATATACGGAGCACTTCAAAAGATGTCGAGTACTATTACGTTTTTTGATGAAAATTTGTAAAAGGTAATTTTTGAATCTGATATTCGTTTTCTAAATGAACCTAGTTTTACTATATGGTAATGTATGTAAACAAACTTATAAATTATATGCTGGGTAGCACCTAAGAACACGGATATTTTGCCAACTAATGATAGTAATTCTTCAAATTGTTTTTTCAAATTTGCTATACTTTTTCCAAATTGTATTTATAGATATAATCATTAACCTCGTTAAACAGTGACGCTTTTTTAAGTATTCTGGAAGCATTTGAAAGTGTTTCATTATCAATGCTTAAGGGAAAAAAATCCACTCTCGTTTTAATATCCTTTTAAGGATATAACGACAATCATTGCTTATAAATAAAGTTATATCTCCGTTTATCACAAACATGTGGTTTTTAATATCAAGTGAAGAAAGATCTGCGCTGTGTTTAACAAAAAACAGGTCATTAGAAAATACGTAAAGGGAAGGCCTTTTTCCCTTGAAGAATAAATTTAGAAATCAAATGTTTGTAAGCGGTAACATAAAGCATCCGGAAAAGAATATACCAAATGTAAAAATGATATATGGCTCTTTTTTAAAAAAAATTCTCTCTTCGGAGGTTAAAAATAAATCTAAAATTAAAGAGTTAATTTCCGGAAAAACTAACGATTTAAAAATGAAAGAAATTTGTATCCTGCCAAGGTAGTTTTTAACGAGATCATCTTTCGTCAAAGAAAGTATATATTTATAACTTGTTTTTCAAATCCGTAAGAAAAACTGCGGAATTTTTTATTTGTTCTGGGACTATAAATTCAATTTTTTTTAAATTTTGGTTCTTGGTTATTTAAATTTTTAAATAATTAATTTTATTTAATTTTTATTAAAATTTTTAAATAAAAATTAAAAGAGTTTTTTAATACTTTATGTCTCTTAAAAAGTCAAATAAGTGAACCCAAACACATTTTTAAAACTTTTGAAAATGAGTGAAATTTAAAGTTTTCAGGAAAAACAATCAAGAAAATGAAGAAGATAACATAAAATCTGTAAAAAATAATGCTGAAAAATATGTCTTTTTTTATTTCTTCTTAGAGTATACTATTAAGTTTCTTTAATTCCTAAAAGATATTGAATTAAAGAAATTAAGCTTTTTTTCATCCTGGAAGCATTGGAAAGTGTTTCATAATCTTTGCTTAAGGAGCAAATTTTCGTTCTTCTTTTAATTTTCTTATAAAGATGTAACGGAAGTCGTTGCTTATAAACAAAATATTATTTCCGTTTTACATAAACATGTGGCTTTTAAGATCAAGAGAAGAAAGAACTGTGCTGTGTTTAACAAAAAACAGATGATTAAAAAGTACTTAAAGAGAAGAACTTTATTCCCGGAAGAATAGATTTAAGAATCAAAAGTTTGGAAGCGGTAAAATAAAGCATTCGGAGAAAAGAATATACGAAATATAAAAAAAAAGACATATGCCTTTGTTTCAAAAAGTAATTCTTTCTTCGAAGATTAAAAGTAAATATAAAATAAAAAAGTTAATTTCCGGACAAAAAACTAGCGATTTTAGAAATTGAAAGAGGTTTGTATCTTGCCAAGGTAGTTAATAATGAGATGATTTTTCTTGAAAGAAAGTATATATGTATATATATTTTTTTCAAATATGTAAAGAAAATTGTGGAATTTTTTATTTGCTTAGGGTTTATAAATTCAATGGATTATAAATTAAAATCTCAAAGAGGATTCAAATCTTAGGATTACAAATTCAATTCTTAGGGATTATAAATTATCAAAATCAAATCTTAGGGAGGATACAAATCTTAGGATTATAAATTCAATTCTTAGGGATTATAAATTATCAAAATCAAATCTTAGGGAGGATACAAATCTTATGATTATAAATTCAGTTATTAGGGATTATAAATTCAAATTTAAATTGTGGTTCTTGATTATTTAAATTTCAGTGAGTTTTTTAATACTTTGTGTATTTTAAAAAAATGAAATAAGTGAACCCAAACATATTTTTAAAACTTTTGAAAATGAGTGAAATTTAAAGTTTTTGGGATAAACAATCAAGGAAATGAAGAAGATAACATAAAATCTGCAAAAAATAATGCTGAAACATATGTCTGTTTTTATATTTCTTTTTAGAGTATGCTATTAAGCTTCTTTAATTTCTAAAAGATATTGAATTAAAAAAAAAGCTTTTTTTTCATCCTGGAAGCATTGGAAAGTGTTTCATAATCTTTCCTTAAGGAGCAAATTTTCGTTCTTCTTTTAATTTTCTTATAAAGATGTAACGGAAGTCGTTGCTTATAAAGAAAATATTATTTCCGTTTGGCATAAACATGTGGCTTTTAAGATCAAGTGAAGAAAGAACTGCACTGTGTTTCACAAAGACAGGTGATTAGAAAATACTTAAAAAGAAGAAGACTGTTCCCAGAAGAATAAATTTAAGAATCAAAAGTTTGGAAGCGGTAAAATAAAGCATCCGAAAAAAAAAATATATATATGAAATATAAAAAAGACATTTGCCTTTGTTTCAAGAAGTAATCTTCTCTTCGAAGATTAAAAATAAATATAAAATAAAGAAGTTAATTTCCGGAGAAAAAAAAAACTAGCGATTTTAAAAAATGAAAGAAGTTTGTATCTTGTCAAAGTAGCTTTTAACAAGTTCTTTTTCAAAGTAAGTATACGTATATAAATCTATAGGGAAAACAGTGGAATTTTTTATCTGCTTAGGAATGAAACTTCGAATTTTTCAATTGTGATTATTGATTATTTAAATTTTATTGAGTTTTTCAATACTCTATATACTTAAAAAATCAAATAAGTGAAAGATAACATGTTTTTAGAACTTTTGAAAATCAGTGAAAATAAAAGTTTTCAGAAAAGCATTCAAGAATGCGATGAAGTTAACAAAGATAAACATAACTTTAAATAATAATATTGAAATATATCTCTGATTTTTTAAATTGTTTTTAAAGTATATTATTAAGTTTTCTTAATTTCTAAAAGATATTTAATAAACCAACAAAAAAATGATTTATTAACTCAGATAAATATAAAAACTAAAATTAACATAAGCAAACAACTCATTAACTAACTAAAAGTTAAAAAATAAAAATAATATCTTTACAGTTTTGTTTACAGTTTTGTTTAACATCTTCTATCTATTAACAAAGTATATTGTCTCTGAAATAATTAATTTAAGAACCTAACTATTTAACAAACTTTAAGTAAAAATAGCACAATATTATTTTTATTTATTGTTTGTTAAACATCATCTATTAATTAACAATTTATGTTACTTCTGGGTGATTCGGATTTGTTTTATTTTTATACTAATGATATTACATATTTACGAGTAGTATGGAAAATATTTGTTTTCTCTTTTAGTTAAGACAGATTAATCATCCCTGGTTTACTTTGACTTCAACATTAACCTTATTAAACGGTGAAATTTTATTAATGTATTCTGGAAATATGGGAAAGAGTTTCATAATCTATGCTTGAAGCATGATTTTCAAATCTTGTTTTATTTTCATTTTAATAAAAAAATGATAGTGTATAAGTTATTAATTGACAAAACTATGATCTCCGTTTTACACTGTCATGTGGTTTTTAAAATCAAGTGAAAAAAAATGCTGCCCTGTGTTTAACGAAAAACAGGCGATTAGAAAAATATTTAAAAGGAAGATATTATTCTCGGAAGAATAAATTTAGAAATCAAAAGTTTGGAAGCATTAAAATAAAGCGTCTTGGGAAAAAGAATAAGCAGAATTTAAAAAGATATATGCCCCTGTATCAAAAAATATTTCTCTCTTCAAAGGTTAAAAATGAATCTAAAATAAAAGAGTTAGTTTCCGGATCAAAAAAACTAACGGGTGTAAAAGATTGGTTGGTTATATAGAGTTTTATGGCGCAAGGTCCCTTTGGGGACATGCTGCGCCAAACGAGTGTAAAAGAAGGAAGAAGTTTGCATCCTGCCAAGTTAGTTTTAACGAGTTCGTCTTTCTTCCAAAATAATATATATATATATATATATATATATATATATATATATATATATATATATATATATATATATATATATATATATATATATATATATATGACGATTTAAGGAGTAACTCGAATTACTTTCACTGGTTCACTAGTTAAAAAAAAACACAGAGTCATGGCAAGCGAGGAAAAAAACAAAATAAATAAATAAATGTAGAAGATCCAATAAATTACTCATTGGCTGCTGCAAGTTAATTTATTAAACTGTAGTGATAAGTGAGGGAAAGGCTTCCTTTGCAAGCCGTCTTTAACCGAAACATCAAAAAGAGTATTCCATCTTTACTTCAGCAAGCAGTATTCATCGAAGAAAAACCCAAGAATCTCCCCTCTTACTTCCAGGATTCCTTTCTTAAATCTAAAAACAAAGTTCTAGAAAATTCTCTACTCTCTAACCATCATTTTTCCATGTAAACATAACTCATGTCCAGGGTCGAGATTTTTATTCCACAGATAATTTTATTTTTTTTTAAATATTATTTAACTAATTTATAATCGACTCAAAATTTCAAATATCCTGCAAACCAAGTATTTTCGCAGACGATTAATTTTGAGAGAAAAAGAAAAGAAATGAATTTATTGATATGCACACATATCGAATGTTGAAGGAAGGAAAATAAATAACTAGATAAATAAAAATAATGATATTTTTGGAAAGGTATGGTTTTGGAATAAATTTAATATAACTTTCTTAAAAAGAGTTGATAAAAACATAGAAAAAATTAATTTTATTTGGAATATTAAGAAATAAAGTTTAATAAAGAATATTTTTAGTTTAGAGCCATCCTTAAAATTTACGCGTATTGGAATAAATTTAATATAACTTTCTTAAAAAGAGTTGATAAAAACATAGAAAAAATTAATTTTATTTGGAATATTAAGAAATAAAGTTTAATAAAGAATATTTTTAGTTTAGAGCCATCCTTAAAATTTACGCGTATTGGAATATGTTTTTTAAGGTGAATTAAGAATTTATATCGTTTCCATAAAGATTAATAGATTAGATCTAGAAACAAGATTTTAATTTAATAAGTTGAACGAAGTACGGAATATTGTTATAAGGAAATTAATAAATTTAAATTTGTAATATATATATATATATATATTCTCAAATCTGTAGGAAAAGCTGTAAAATTTTTTATCTGCTTAGGAAAATTCGGATTTTTTAATTGTGGTTTTTTATTATTTAAATGTTATCGATTATTTTTTTTAAATAATTTATGTACTTTAAAAATGAAATAAGTTTACCTTTATATGTTTTTAAAACTTATTAAAATGGGTAAATTTAAAATTTGGAGGAAAAAAATTAAAAAATTTAAGATTTTGACAAAGAAAAGCATGACTGTGAAAAAAATAGTATTGTAACACATGTTTGTTTTTCTTTAGTTTGTTCTTAAAGTACATTAATGCATTTCATTAATTGCTATAAGATATTGAATAAACCAATAAAAAATCACAAATAACTTATAAACTTAACTAGTTAATAGTAAAATCTACAACTAATTTAAGAACCTAAATAATTGACTAGCAAAAAATAAAAGTAATATATTTTTACTGTTTTTTTTTTCCACCTTCTACTAATTAACAAAGTATATTATTTCTGAACTAAGTAACTTATGAAACTAATTAACTAACTAAAAGTAAAAGTACCATAATATTTTACTTTTTTTTAAACATTTTCCATCAATTAACAAAGTATTTTACATATGACTGAGTCGGATATTTTTATATGAATACTAACGAAAGCACGCTTTATTTTATATAAAAAAATATCTTTTTTTCTTTTATACAAGATACAAGAACAATTCCCTTAGTTACTCATGCATCATCATTAATCTTATTGAACGGTGAAGTTTTGTTAGTAAGTTCTGGAAGCATTAGAAACGTCATATTTTACTTTTTTGTTTACTACTTTGTTCAACACTTTCCATCAATCAACAAAATATTTTATATATCATTGATTCGGATTTTTTTATATGAATACTAACGAAAGCACATTTTAATTCATATAAAAATATATATTTTTTATACATATACGATATAAGAACGATCCCTTGGTTGCTCATACATCATCATTAATCTTATTGAACGGTGAAGTTTTGTTAATAAATTCTGCAAGCTTTAGAATCATAATATTTTACTTTATTGTTTATTACTTAGTTTAACACTTTCCATCAATCAACAAAGTATTTTATAAACGACTAATTTGGATTTTTTTATATGAATACTAACGAAAGCACACTTAATTAATATAAAAAATATCTTTTTTTTTCTTTTATACAAGATATCAGAACAATCCCTTGGTTACTGATACATCATCATTAACCTTATTAAACGATGATGCTGCGTTAATAACTTCTGGAAGTATGGGAAAGTATTTCATAATCTATGCTTAAGGAATAAATCTTATTTATTGTTTTAATTTCCTTTTAAGGATTTAACAACCTTCGTCGCTTATAAAAAAAATATTATCTTCGTTTTACACAAACATGTGGTTTCTAAGATCAAGTGAAGAAAGAGCTGTGCTGAGTTTAATAAAAATAAAAGCAGGTTATTAGAAAAACATTAAAGGAAAGATGTCTTTTTTCCCGGAAGAATAAATTTAAGAGTCAAAAGTTTGAAAGCGAAAAACAAAATGTACCGGGAAAAATGAGCAAAAAATGAAAAAAAAAAGCAACCTTTTTCAAAAGTGATTTTTTCTTCGAAGGTTAGAAATAAATCTAAAATAAAAGAGTTAATTTCCGGACACAAGACTAACGATTAAAAAAAATGGAAGTTTATATTGCGCACCATAAATTTGATACGCTAATGAAGAATGAACAAATGAATTTCAGTAAAGAAAAAAGTCGAAAGAAACATTACACCAGACCAGAAAACAAGACGAAAATGCATTTTAAGACTTCGGGTTGTAAGAGAATGAGGGGAAATATGAATGAGTGACAGTAAAGAGAATTGCTAATTAGCGTTTAGGTAATGTTATTAACTCTGTTGTATAAAAAACTGCAAGGAATGAAATAAATATTCAGTAATACTTCAATTAAGTAACATTTATCGAGTTTTAATATCTTCTTTGAATAATTTCTTGCTTCATATGTATATCGTTCGACTGCATCCAACAGTAAAAAATTATTCCGTGTATAAGGCGCACCTAGGAGTTTTGCCCCAATTTTTTGGAAAAAAGTGCACCTTATACACGAGTAAATACTGTATATATATATATATATGTGTGATATACTCTCGCATGTGGTCTACACTCTCTCTCTGCTGCACCTGCATCGGACTGTTTCCCTCCGCCACTCTCCGGAACTCTGGGTCGAGAGTAAATAGAAAAGGGTGAATTATCGAAGCTGTGTGTCCAGGTGTGAAAGAAAGAAGAAGTAAATAGAATGTTTTTCGACGACGATGAACGACGTTGATTAAAACTAAGACGGATATTTCGAAGCATAAAAATGACGATTGTTTTGAAACATTTACGAAGAATTGATATATGATTTTTAAAGGAGTATTTTGAAAAGTAACGAAGAATTAATCTGTTTTATTTTTTGTCTATTTTTTGTTCTGTTCGTCTGTCAATAAACGTATGTGTCCGTTAGAAACCACTTTTTATTTTGAGTCATACTCGTCCATCCCATATATATATATATATATCAAATCTGTAAAAAAATGCAGAAGTCTTTGCCTTCATAGAAATTATAAACATTCAATTAATTGTGGTTGTTGATTATTTAAATTTTATTGAGTGTTTTAAATTATTTGTGTTATTTTATAATAAAACAAATGTACTAAACGTACTTTAAAAACTTTTTAAAATGTGTGAAATTAAAAAGTTTTGAGGAAAAAAAATCAAGAAAAGGATGATGGTAACATAGGAATACATTACTGTTAAAAATAGAGTTGAAACATATACCTGTGTTCCTATGATTTGTTTTTAAAGTATACCAATGAGCTTCGTTAATTGCTAAATGATATAAAATAAGAGAGGAAAAAATTTTCTTGGAAGTGTAGGAAAATATAGTCTGTATCAAAAGTTTAAGCACTCTGCAAATCTGGTTTAAAATGATTGAAAAAGAAAGTATTTTATGCGAATATTTAATACATACTCGACGTTTAATTAAATAAGCCATTTTGGGTGGTTATAATAAAACAATATAAAAAATATTTTCTTAAAGGAAGACAAGATTAAAAAAAGTATCAAGAGAGTCTAAACCAGCATTTGCTTTCATTCGGGGACATTTTTGGGAGTCCTGAATTTTGCCTTTTCAAGAAGACAATGCCTCAATCCACCTATTACATTCTAAAAAACTTTGGATTTCTCAGAAAAATGTTCAAGTTTTTGACTGGCCAGATTTAGGCTCAGACTTAAACCGATTGGGAATGTCTGGGGCATTTTAACCCGCCATGTTTACGGCAATGGAAAGCAGTATGACTCTATTAACCCATTAGTGCCTGGCGTCCCATTTTTGGGACAGTTTTAAAATATTCAAGTAAGCGCATTTCACACCAGTAAAAAAGGAGGATAAATAAATGCTTTCTTTCTCGAGACAAAGTCCTCAATAAATTAAGATAAAAGTTATTCTTGCTTTAAAAATGGTGGGAAAATGCAAAATTTGAATTTTAACGAAGAAAGTAATTTAGGCATTAACGGGTTAAAGAACCCCAAGAGGCCATTGAGAAAGCACGGTACTCTTTGTCACCAGAAACCCTACAAAAACTAATAATTTTGATAGAAGCACTTTTATTTGAACTAATCCGAAATCACAGAAAAATAATTTGTAAATAAAAGTTCTATAAAAATTATAAATCTGGTTATTTTTGACATTGCGCATAAACATTTGAGACAGTTTTTTTTAACATTTTTTAAAAATTATATTTTTTACAATTATGTAATTTCTTTTTTTCTACTTTTGAAATCATTTATTTAAATAACATTGTGAAACCTACAAATAAAAAAATGTTACTCATTCTAACTTTTTATAATTCTTTCAAAATCGATATTTTATGCTTGTGCTTAAACTTTTGAGACAGACCTTATTTTATAATCTATGCTTGATGCATGATTTTTCGTTCTTGTTTAATTTAATTTTAATAATAAAATATTTATTTTACTCATTAACAAAGTATTATCTCCGTTTTCTGCTTTCATGGGGATTTTAAAGGCAAGTGGACAAAAGTGCGACGTGATTAACAAAAAAAACAAAAAAAAAAAAAAAGTTAAATGAAAGCTGTCTTTTTTCCGAAAGAATAAATTTAAGGATCAAAAGTTTGGAAGCGTTAAAACAAAGCGTCCGGGTAAAAATAAGCGAAAAATTAAAAAAGATACATACATATATATATATATATATATATATATATATATATATATATATATATATATATATGTCCCTGTTTCAAAAAGTAATTTTCCCTTTAAAGGTTAAAAATAAATCTAAAATAAAAGAGTTAATATCCGGACAAAAGACTAACGATTTAAAAAAAATGAAGAAGTTTGCACCTTGTCAACTATTTTTAACGAGTTTTTCTCTATTCCAAAAAAAGGATATTTATTTATTTACTTATTTTATATCTCTATAAATTATCTATATACTTTATATCAATAAAACTTCGTTATTGTTTTAATTTCCTTTTTAAGTATTTAACAGCAGTCGTTGCTATAAATAAAGCATTATATCCGTTTTACACTAACATGTGGTTTTAAGATCAAGTGAAGAAAGAGCTGCGCTGTGTTTAACAAAAAACAGACCATTAGAAAATACTTAAAGGAAAGAAGTTTGCTCCCGAAAGAATAAATTTAAGAATCAAAAGTTTAGAAACGTCAAAACAAAGCGTCTGGGGAAAAATAAGCGAAAAATAAAAAAGATATATATATATGTGCCCCTGTTTCAAAAAGTAATTTTCCCTTTGAAGGTTAGAAATAAAAATAAAATAAAAGAGTTAATTTCCGAGCACAAGACTAACGATTTTTTTAAAGAATTTTATATCTAGCTAAAAATTGTTTTCGAAGAATTCGTTTTTTCAAGAAAGGATATTAATTTATTTATTTTACGTATACTTATATTCTTTCAAATCTATAAGGAAATTTGCAGAATTCTTTGCCTTCATAAGAATTATAAATATTTTATTAATTGTGGCAATTGATTATCTTAATTTTATTGAATTTTTAAATGATTTCTGTTATTTTATAGTCCAATAAATGTGACTTAACTATTTTAAAAATTTCTGAAAATGTGTGAAATTAAAATGTTTTGAGGGGAAAAAATCAAGAAAGGGAAGGTGGCAACATAGAAATACATAACTGTAAAAATTGGAGATGAAACATGTGTCTTGTTTCTTTTGATTTGTTTTTAAAGTATACAGTTTCAGTTTCAGTTTCAGCTAGGTGGGGAGGCCTACCAAATGGCTTAAGCTCAACAAGCCCCACCTAGCAGGGTGAAATAACTATGCTAAAAGTCCAAGCCCCAGACCGCCGTCAAACATATATTAGAAAACAAATGAAAGAATATAATTTAAACACAATGACAACGCGTAGCCCTAGCTATTCAGTGCGTGCTCAAAAAGTAAACATAATTGAAGAATTCTTCACAGTGATAAATACAAAATTATATGTACAATATAAATAATTAAGATAAACCTATGAGCATATTCATAACCAGAAGTTGCAATAATCATATTTCTAACTTAAATAATACTTAATGATGATAAATTTTCTTAGCTCTCAAAAAAAAAAAAAAAAAAAAAAAAAAAAAAATAGCAATAGGTTAAGACAATTTAGAGATAGTTGAATGGAATAAATAAAATAAACAGAATAATATAAGTAAGAGTAATAAATTAAGAACAAAAAGATGATAATGTAAAACTTGTTAATTTTGTTAATGATAATTTAGTAGGTTAAAGTTCTATTTAAAAATGTTTCTTATGATATTCTAAATGTCTTCATCGTCTATTAAATCCAATGGTGGCATTTGAAAAAGCCCTTGATTTCTTTCCAATAATGTATTACAGTCTATAATTTTTTGAACTAGTGCAGGTTGTTTTAATATCAGTTGGAACCATGATGAAAGGGATATATTTTGAGATCGTCTAATATGATAAGTTGAAGTTAAAGAGCATTCAGTTATATAATGCAAAGAGGAACCTATTTTTCCACAGGTACATCTTGGGGAGTATGCCTTTCCGATTTTAAAAAGGTACTGCGGGAAAGGTCCATGGTTTGACGCTAATAAATATAAATTTCTATGTGATAACAACAGATTTTCAGAAATTGTTGGTATTAATTGAAAAGTGAATCTGCCTCTGTTATCTGTGTTCCATATATCTTGCCAGTCACGTATAAGTTTTAATTTTAATTGGCGCTTTAAATATGATGGTGGAAAGGGAATAAATTCTTGTTTTGTGTCTAAATCTGATATTGCTGCTTTCGCAAGTTCATCTGCTGTTTCGTTTCCATAATTGCCAGAATGACCTTTTAACCAGGAGAAATAAACTATTTTTGTAGTGTTTTGAAGTAGTTTAATGATTTCTTGAGCTATTGCCAATTTTGATGTTATATCTTCTAAGGCATAAAGACTAGAGAGGCTGTCAGTATGTATTTTTGCAGTATTATAATCAGTTTGAAGGAACCAGTTTAGTGCTTTAAATATTGCCGTTAATTCCGCTTGAAATATAGAATTCTCTTGTCTTAACATGAGTTGGAAAGTATGTATTAGAGATTTATTTTGGTAACAACAAAAAGCAAGTCCTGTTCCCTCATCATTTTTGGACCCGTCTGTAAATATGTTTATCTCAGTTTCTTTGGCGTTTTCTTTGTCCCACTTAAGATAAGGTTTATACGGACAAACAGAGGCCGACTTAGATTTCGTTTGATACATTTCTGGTTTGAATTCATATATTGGTATTCCCAATCTGAGGATTTTTCCTGATGTAGAAATCTGTGATAGTTTTAATGACAACGGTGGAATTCCTGTCAATGTGCATAATGCCAAAGTTGCAGTTTTTTTGTAAGCACTAGAGATTAACAAAAGGCATTGAGCTTGTATTGAGGAAATTAATCTTAGTCCATGAGATTTTTGAAGTAGATTAAACCAAACTGCTGCTCCATAGGTAATTTTCTTTTCTAGTATGGTATTGTACCAGATTTTTAAAATACTTTTTGAGAGTCCTCCTTTTTTAGATGTAAATTTGAGTAAGTTTTGAATGAGGAAATTTAATTCTAATTTTTTATTCTTTAAATGAGGAAGAAAAGACAATGTTTGGTCCAATATAATTCCAAGGTATGGCAGGGTTTTTCCAGATTTTATCGAGTTATTATTTATTTTAAAGGTTGGTGGTCTTTTTAAAAATTTTGGCTTCTTAAGATGCAATGATTGACATTTTTCGTATGAAATGATCATTTGATTTGTGATTGCCTAATTGCTAATAATCTGTAAAGCTTCTCGTGCTGTTTCTTCTAAGAGCTTTCTTGTTCTACCGTACAGAATTAATAATATGTCATCTGCAAATGCTACTACTTTAAATCCTCTTCTTCTCAAATCATTTAAAAGTTTTTGTATGAATACACGCCATAAAAAAGGTCCAAGGCAAGAACCCTGTGGGCAGCCTCTGCTTTGCCAATGAATATTATTTAGCAACCAATTCGGATAAATTCCTCTTTTTGACAGATAGGATTTAATTGTATTTAAGTATGCTGTTTCTATATTTAAGTCTTCTAGTAAATTCAGGGTTATTTTCCAGGGTAATCTATCAAAAGCTTGTTTTATATCAACTGATACTAATGAGATGTAGACATCTTCTTGCTTTAATAATTCTATTTGGGAAAGCAGATCTTGAACTGCTGTTTCTGTTGACATGTTTTCTTGGAAACCATATTGAGATGGAAATGTTTTATTTTGTTCATTTAAATGAAAATTTATTCTTTTAAGCAGTATTTTTTCGAACACTTTTCCAAATACTGAGAGAAGAGAAATTGGACGGTATGAAGAGGCCTCAAGAGGAGACTTATCTGGTTTTAAAAAATATACCGCTTCTCCAACTTTCCAGTCCTCGGGGAAATAGTTTAATTTTAATAATGAGTTGTACATACTATGAAGAATAGATGGATTAGATTTTTAAATATTGCGAAGTATAATGTGATCGATTTCATCTGGTCCTGGAGCTTTATTTTGATTAAATGAATAAATAGCTTGTTTTAGCTCTTGATAAGTTATTGGCGGTGCTGATGTATCAGGAATATAATAAAAAGGTTCTATTATCTCAGATGAACCAAAAATTTCTTCTGTGATTTCTTCATAGAATGTGTTCTTGGTTTGAATTGATTGTGTTGACGATGATAGTGCATAAGTTTCCTGTCTATGATAATCTTGGAATGCCACTGTTTTAATTTTGCCATAAGGGTCTTTTGTATTTTTACAAAAGTTTTTCCAGGCATCTGATTTAGCTTTATTTATATTTTGTCTATATCGTGCTTTTTCACTTTTATATTTTATATATACTTCTGGATTCGCTTCAGGAAGCTTGGATTTTCGTCTTAGTGCTCGTACGTAGTTTCTCTGTTTTCTTAGGTTTTCGTTCCACCAACACACTGAAGGTTTATAAGAGCTTCTTCTCTTCTTCAAAGTTGTGTCACATATTTCCTTGAGTAGCGATAAAATTTTTTTTATATTCCGTTTCAAAGTCTTCTGATGTAAGTATAAATGAAAAGTCTATTTTTCTTTCCTCTATTTGGTGTGTTAAGGATTCATTAAATTTCCTAAAAGGTATTTCTTTAGTTCTGTATCTTCTTTTTGGTAAGGGTGGAATTTCTAATTTTAGAGTTGTTGTAATCAATCTGTGATCTCCGTAATCTAAGTTATTACTTACTTCCCATTTGTTTATATGTTGAAATAATTGAAATGAAGACAGTGTAATATCCGGCCAGCCTTTCAAATGTTTTGATTCGAAGGTTGGTGCACTATGCGGATCATTTACCACAATGAGTCTTAGTGAACTCATGTGGCTGATTACATGATGACCTCTATCATCATCAGTTGCATACCCCCAGAGTTGGCTATGGGCATTTAAGTCTCCTAGGAGTAATAGTTTATTTGTCATTCCTTTCATATTGAACCAGTCTTGCAAGTCTACCTGAATATCTTGGGAAGGAGATGTATATTGGCTTCCTAATGTGATATAACCTTCATTTGTCAGTATATTCACAAATACTGAATGAGTATGCTGTTGCACCTGTATGTGTTGAGTATTCGAATTTAATATAATAAAAAAAACAGTTTTTAGATAATGAAGAATAACATGGTATTGAAGCAGGAAGTCCATGCGGTCTCTTATTGGTAATTGCACAGTCTTGTAAGCAAGCAGCAGTATAATTATTTTGCAAAAGATATGCGATGAGAGAAGATGTCGCTGGACGAATTTTTTGTAGATTTATTTGAGCGATTTTTATTTCGTTTTTGTCTAGAAGTGAGTTGCCTTTTTCAGAGCTTGAAGAGGATATTTTGACATTGTCGCCTCTATCGAAAGCGGGGAGGCAGAGCCTCCCAATCTCTTCTTGAAGGTGATTTTCTTTCAAGATTTTTTTAGAAGAATTTTTAATAATTCTGACAGTGCGGATTTCACTTCTTTTCTTTTGAATTGGAGGATAGTTATAATCATATGAGTCTTCCATACTTGAAAATTTACTTGTATTTGTTGCTGAGCGGCTAGTGTATGGTTTTTTTTCACTATCTATGCCTTTATATGAGTAGTTAAAATTTGTATAATAATCTTTCAATTTGCTTTCTTTGTAGCTTAAGTATGTCGGGCAGTCAAAAGACGATGCTTTATGTTCATGTGATTCGAGTCCTTCTCGGACGCAATTAATGCATTTTATTTTTGATTCTGTACAGTCTAAAGTATGATGATTTTTAGCGCAGTTGGCACATTCTGAGCTCCATTTACAATTAGTTGCTGTGTGATCATTTAATGCTTGACAGTTTGTGCAACGCAATACTTTAAGATGGTGAACTACTCTTGTTGTTTCTGTAAAAATGTTTATTTTGCCTTTGCTTGTTAACTGGCGACAGACGTTTATGTTAGCCTGGATTATCCAGTTTTTGTAGTGTCCTTGTTTAGTAGAATAATGTTTGAGAATTTCAAACTCTGTGCCTTTGAAGTAATTTTCTGAGTTAATTCAGCATGGAGATCTTCTTGGGTAATGTCGTCTGGGAGTCTAAGTAGAAGAATTCTTGATTTTTTCTGTTCCGGTTCCAGTATAGTAGAGTTCGACTGGATGTCTTCAGATGAGTATAAAGCGTTTTTCAAGGCGTCTATTTCAGTCTCTGAAGTTTTAATTTCTATATTACTGTTTAGGGTTTTTCTTATAGATCTAATTTTTGACCGAATTTCTGGGTTTTTTTATTTCCGTTCTAACAAATTTCTGAACTTCAGAAGATTGATTGGCATCATTTGGGATAATAATTAACTTTTTTAAAGGCTTTCTAATTTGGAGCATTTCATCGTCTTGATTTTTCATTGAAGGCTGCTCTTCCGTAGATTTTGCTTGATTTAGATACTTTGATAGCATATTTTTTATATTTTCTGTTAGCTGATGTGTTAGCTGTTCTGGATTGAAATATAAGGGAGATTTCAGGTCTTCATACAAATTTTTTGATATAATTTCCATTTCTTCTAACTTCTGTTGTATAATGTCATGGTGTTCATTTATTATTGTTTGGAGAGGCATATAACGCATTTTGCAGCTTTTAAGGTTTTCTACCTCTGTTGTTAAATCAGTGCATAATTTTCCAAATGTGTTTTTCAGTCCTTCAATATCTTGTTGCATATGTTGAAATGGACATAATAATTTTATTTTACCATCTAAATTATTCGCTATATCTGTTTGCATTGTTGTATTTGTTAGTTCACATTTCTTCTGACTCAATAATCTAATAAAATTTTCCACCGTTTTATTATTCCATGTTTTTCTGCCAAAATTCATGAAATCTCTTTTTAGCAATTTATATCCAGTGATGTATTGTTGTTTATCTTCTGATTTATAATGCTTTTGCTTATTTAGATTTTTTAACGTACTGAAGATATTTTTCCGCTCATTAGGTTGTAATGGCGCTGTTAAATCACCTGAGTCTGATTCTTCTGTGCTTTTGTTTATTGAGTCTGAATCATGAGAATTTTGTGTAATTTCATACATGATCGTATTATTCTCTGTCTTCTCTGTAATCGTATTTCTCAATTGAGCTAATTCCGTATTTACATCTTCAAAAGTTTTTTGCATGTCCTCAATTTCTTTTTTGAGCAAAACATTATCATCTTCTGATTTTTTGAGTGAACTTTGTAGATTGATACATTTTTGTCTCAAGTTTTCTAATTCGTCCTCTTGAATATCAATCTTTACTTGTTTTCTGTTGGAATGAAATTGTGTTTTTCCTTTAAATTCAGTTTTATCAGATCCTTGTAAGCGCCGAGTTGTACGACGGAGACTAGATATATTTTCTGTTGGACTAGGAGTTATATGATCTGTAAAAAGGGGATCTCCTTTATTTCTAATTTCTTCATCATATCCAAGTTTACTAAGAATCATATAGTATTCCAGATTAAATTCCAATGTTTTTAAATAACCCTGGATTTTATTTTTAAGTCTCTCTGTATCTTCAGACACCGTTTTACTACGTTTCTTTAAGCTTGTTTGCAGACTATATAATTGTGAACATAGTCTAGCTTCATCGTTTTCTAAATCTAACATTTCGCTTGATGAGTTCTCTTGATCAGATGGGACACTTTTAATCACTTTTTGTTTTAGACTTTTGAGTTCAATCACTAATAATTTGACTTTGTGTATAAGTGCATCTCGATATTGATCGCCTTCATCATTATTTTCTTCAGCATGGCTCTTATAATGGCGATACATCTGGTCGAAGAGTAAATGGATGCTGATATCATATTTTCTAACTAATTGATAGTCCCATAATTCAAGTTCTTGTGGGGGAAGAATTTTACTCTTTGCCATCGTGGCAAGTAGTTTTATCACCAACTGATTTTTCCAGCTAAGTAATAACAGTCTTATAAATAGAACTGTTTAATTTTAACTACACAAAATTTATATTATTCTCATTAAAACGGAAATGGGGTATCACCCAACATCCATCACATATCTTTGAAGGAAAAGGGAAAGATAGAAAAGTAAAAAGCAAAAATCAATAGCCAAGCTATTGTAAATGGCTAAGATAAAATACAATAATATTAAGGGGACAAAATTTGAATAATAAAAAAAAAAAAAAAAAAAAAAGAGAGAGAGAGAGAGAGAGAGAGAGAGAGAGATTTAAGCCGAAGCAGAATAGGGGGGCTAACAGAAAGCATTCCTGTACCCATAGTGACGTTCATATATCATAATAAAAGAAAGAAAAGAAAATAAATATTAATAACAAACTTCGTTAATTCCTAAATCATAAACAAGAAAAAAATGAGTGGGAGTGTTGGAAAGTGTTTTATAATCTATGCTTCATGCCTGATTTTACGTTCTTACATAATTCCTTTTTAATAATAAAATATTAATATTACTCATTAACAAAAGTATTACCTCCGTTTTACGCAGTCATGTAGTCCACTTGATTTTAAAATCAAGTGGAAAAAAGCTGCGATGTGATTAACTAAAAACAAGTCAATAGAAAACACTTAAACGGAAAAGAAGTTTTCCGAGAAGATTAAATTTAGGAATCAAAAGTTTAGAATAAATAAAAAGTAAGCAAAATATAAGAAGACAAAATAAAACAGTAAAAAATACAAGTAACATAGCAGACTAACTCTAAAAAATTAAAACTTTTACTGTTTTAAACTGCCATTAAAATTGCAATAGCAGGAAGAAATGATCTGACAAGCGTCAAAATCGCAAGAATTATAGGTTGGAATGTACAAATGATTAGTATTTAAACAAATTTATACAACGCCGGCATGTGAAACGACATTTGAAGCAGGGCATAAAAGAAAAGTTGCAATGTGGATTTCTCACTCGAAAAATGCTTTGTATGGTCGGCGTTTGCTCTGAATATTGTGTTATGCCTCAGAGAAGGAGAAGACATGCTTACCAGCAAGTATCAGAATTCGATAGAGTCATGATCGCTGCCTATCGAGAATTTAAATTACCTGTCCGTGATATCGATTGCTGCAGTGGTTGAATCCAATCACTGTCATGCGAATATGAAATGAGTAACTTGTTGAGCATCATACTGAACGGCATGCAACAACTCAATGCTCTCAATGACTACACTTATTAAACTAATGGTGACAAACCAGTTGCATTTGGCGCCCAGGAGTGAAAAGGTGTTAACATTTGACACCCGCGGGCTTGAAAATATGTTTGGGGGTGCTGTTTGATCTCTGATTGGGGGATTCACTCTAATTAGGGTGCCGCGCAATGCATGCCCTTGAAAGATTTTCACCCCTTAGTCATTTGCGCATGCTGTGTGTCGTGCATCCTTTCCCTTCAATTAGACGTCACTGGTGGATGAAAACAGCAATTTCTCCCTACGATGACTATCCCCGCTATACGCTATCCCAATTTCGTTTAGAACTTCGGATGGCTAACTTTTGGTGAGCTTTTTTTTAAAGTAACCTTTGAATTTCAGGAATTTGAATATTTCAGGGAATCTTCGAAGGTGAGCTCGATGGGAGAGCGGTTAGAGCGCTGAGCTTGTAATCAGACGTTGTGGGTTCGAACCCTTCGAGGGCCAAAAGTCGGTTTGTATATTTTTTAATTTTTTATTATTGCACACTCTGGATTAAGGGTGCCATCTTTTCACCCTAATTAAAGGTGCCATTCTGGCTCTTTTAGGGGTGTCACCAGTGAGACAAGCCTTTCACCCCTAAAAGGTGCAATGTGTCACCATTTGTTTTAACAGTGTAACGCCCAAGAGGACAGATATATTCTGAGACAAAACTTTACAACAACTTTACGAACAGGAAATGGACATGCTTTCCGCGCGCCCGGTATCCGCTTGTAAAGTGCGATAACGTTTGCAACAGCGTGTACTGTCAGCAAGGCGACCATTACCATAGCCGTCTATATACTACCAGCCGAGCCATTTCGCGAAAAACCGCCGAAAAAATGAAGCTGGATTCAGCTTCAAACCCTGAACCATTTCATAGGACCACGTGTGAGTCCACGTGACGCAAACCCTGCCCCAATCAGCATTGAATAAGCTGCTTTCTGTTCTGTGCACATGTTTGCACACGTGGTCATTGTTTTGGTTCAGGGTTTGCACGATTGGTCAGATTAACTTGGGCAAAGTATCAGAGTCCTCTCGCGGTTCACTTCATACATTAATCTCAAATAGACAGGCCTTTAGATATAGTGGGCCATGCCATTACTGCGGCTTCTTTTGGCCATGCAGCACAGTGAGAGAAGGCAAATCTGATGCGCAGAACAACAAAGATGTCACTCCTGGATATAGGAGTAGCACAATGTCGCCTTTCCGGGCGAGTCCTAGTTTTCCGTGAAATATTCTGATGAGCATATGCATGTCTGGAGACTCCGATGAGAACGCTTGTTGCCTGCTTGCATTCGATATTGGCATAGGGGACCTACACCAGCGGCGATTGAATGAGCAGCCATTGGATACACGGCATTGCACATCTTCAATTCGGATAGACGGTACCTTAGTAACAAATAATAATAATAATAATAATAAATAAATAAACAAATAAATAAATAAATAAATGTGTCTGGCCCTTCTATGGCCTCTTATCAAAATCAGATGACACAAAATTGCTCAAACATTTCTCATCGGGCTTAGATCTATGAATGACCAAACACGGTAAGTTTTAAAACAAATATGATGAAACCCCTAGGAGTATGATTTCATGACGATGAATGTACAATGAGATTTGGACGTGTATTCGACCACGTGAATTAATTTATGCATTTATTTTTACATTACTTGCAAGGAAATATTTTTTGGTGTTGCTTGCACCTATTATTGAGACTTGGTGCATTTTAAAGTTCTATATAGAAGTTTGGGAATTAAAAAAAATTTTCTGTTAAAATCAAATATTTTTATTTTGCAGCAGGATAACTTTCATAAAATTCTATTTTCGAGGCTACTTATAAAACTATTAATATTTTGGGTCTTTTTTTCTGTCTTTCTTTTTAAGACAAGCATTTTTAAATATAAATTAGAACGTACCAGCACATCGATACCAACTGTTAAAACTCGCACTGGTGTGTTTCCATCTCTCCTCTATCAAAAGGACATAGGCTCTGTGTGACTTTTTCCTGGTTCCACCAATGAAAACTCATTTACAAGGACGTAGTTTTTCGTCATTAGATGCGGTAAAAACAACATAGCAGAAGGCCTTATGGAAGGTTGCGAAAGGTTCCAGAAGTATTACGAACACTGGCAGAAATGTATCGTCGGCCAAGGTGGTCGGCCAAGTCGGCCACTTTAAAGGTAAATATGCGTTGGCTCTGTGAACTATTCAGGGAAATGCTTTTTACGAGCTTTTCCCAAACAAGCTTTTTACAAGCTTTTTTTTAATCATACTACGTATAAACATTTAGTCAAACACTAAAATGGGAAAACATTTATTCGACGACATATTTGGAGTAAGGCCTTTTATTTATTGTTCATTGTTACACTCACACACGTATCAATAAAGCAACACGCACATTTAAACCTATTAAATTTTGTTTGTATCGCATTTAAAAATTAAATGAATTTTGACTGACATTGTATACACTCTCAAAAAAACTTCCGTCTTTTCACAGAAAATGTACTGGCAGCACTGATGCCAGAAATAGTCTGTAGATTGACGATTTTCCGTTTATATATTTTTTCCGTCAAAAGAGGAAAAATATCCGTCACTTGAAAAAAGTTTGGAAAATATCAATGCGGAAGGGGTGAGGATCGAACTCACGACCCCAGCATTACAATGCGAGCGCTTTTCCTCGGCGCCACGGTAGCACATGATGATTGTGCTTTGAAATAGAAGCGTTCATTTCAAATGGGTGTCGTTTGGTGTATTTTGTTAAAAAGATTTTAATTTTGCAGTTAATCTCGGAACGATTTCATCTTTAATGAAACTGTGGCTGGGTTTTTTTTTACGTTTAGCATTAATATAGTATAAAAATGTGAATTTTAAATATATTACGTAGATTGTTAGAGAAAAAACATGGATGTTCTATTTTTATTCGATAAGATTTTTTTTATTAATATCAATTTTTTTTTTTTTTTTTTTTTGCATTTTATTTTTTAATTAAAATGTCTTTTAAATGTGTTTATTAAAATATATTTTATATGCGAATATTTATCATAGAAATAACTTAGTATATTCAACTTTATTCAACTTATCCAGCTTTGAATAACAAATTGTGAGAATTTTTGAATGAATAAAGAAAATAATTGTTATTTATTTTTAAATTCGAAAACATTTTTGTTTTTTAAACTAAATTAGACATTTTAATCTATAGACTATTTTGTTTTTCATATTAAAAATAAATTCGAATTTATTACTAACAGACCCAACGCGCATGCGTGGTAGAAATAAACGGAATCTCTTCCTCATTTTTCGACGTTCGCAGTGAATTCACAGATCAAATACGTTTTTTGGGAGTACGGAAATTATTTGTGAAAAAATAAGGATAACTTAGTGTATATTGACGAATTTTTCTGACAGTGTAGTTAGCTATGTAGCAAAATAAGTACGAACATACATATGCTTACGACTCTTAATAATTTCGTTTTGAATCAAAATACACTTTAACTTTTTTTAGTATTCCGATTATGTAGAATTCACATTTGAAGTTTCGAAAAAATTTATTTTAAAATAATAAAATATGATTTTAAAGTTGTCTTCTTTAGTTATAGAAGTAAAATTTCATTTGAAAATACTCAGATCGCTTTCCAGTCCACATCAGCGGCTGAGAGATTTTGTTCTCGAAATTGGAGGACGGCAAATGCTGAGTTTGAATCAAATCGCAGCCATCGCTCTAATCGTTCGGAGTTTTCCGGGCTTTCTTCGAACAATCGACTTCCTTGTGTAAATACAGATTAGATTACCTTCGAAAGACCCCCACAAGGGGAACCCTACCTTAGGACCTATAACCCTCGTGCTGGCAATTGGCCGTCACAAATAAAATCATTCAACACATCGCTCTCCAAGGGATGAAGTAAACTGTTCAAAAATATTTTTTTAACTCTTGTACACAACTGCTTTCCATCTAGCAGTGTAACTTATACATATTTATTTACTATCAAACAAACCATAATAAAAATAAAAAACAAAACGAAATTATTAAGAAAAGAAAAGAAGTAGTTTTTATCTGGAGAACGGAATTAGGCTCCTAAATTGTGAAAATAGAAAAATCCTACTTTAATCGTAAAAATTCTTTTTAAAATCCTTAAAAGAATTAAGGTAAAAAATTGTAAGTGGTAGTAAATCGATTGTAAAGAGAAAAAAATGGAAAAGACAGACATTCATTCTGCCTGAAAAAGTGATATCTTCTTTGTGGTTTAAAGAAAATATGAAAAATAAAAAGTTAATTTCCGGCAAAATATAACCATTGGAAATATTTACTTGCCTCTAACTGTTACACTTAATTTTGGAGAGCTTTTATTTAAAAAAATTAAGGAAAGTGTATCTCTCTGTTTATAAAGTATATGTAAATTGTTTAAAAATATTTTTTAACAGTTGTACCCAATATTGCTTTCGTTATAGCAGTGTAACATATACATATTTTATTTACTATCCAGTAAATCACAAAAAAAAAACGAAATTATTAAAAAAAGAAGAGAAGTAGTTTTTACCTGGAGTATGGAATTACACTGAGAAAAAAAATATAGTTCTGACATCTAGAATCTAAATTGTGACTCTAGAAAAAATAGTTCCATGTCATCCTTATAAATTCTAGCTCTCTTTGCTAGTGAGTTCTAGAATCTCCTACTCGGATTCAAGAGTGTTTACCTATATTCTTGTAGTGAAACTTATTTAAAAATCTCTGCAAATTGATGCGAACACAAGAGGTTTGATTTAGTAACTATAATTATAGTTTATGAAACCATTCCAGAAATCAAGCGATAATTTCTCGTTACCGAAACGATTCAATATCTTTTTGTTACAAGAGATTAGAAATATAGGGTAATTTTGCCTATACAGCTTAGTTTTTTAACCTATTCGCATAGTTCGTTTATCTGTAGTTGTAGTTTAGATATTCAGAAAGTGCCTAACTATTTATTCTAGATGAAGGAGGTATATTTTTTTCTCAGTGTAGGCTCCTGAATTGTGAAAATGGAAAAATCCTGCTACTTCGATCGTAATCAGTTTTTTATAAATGCTTACAAGCATTTTTATTTATAAATGCTTTTAAAAAATAAGGTTGAAGTTTGTAATAAAAAAATCGTAAGCGGGCTGTAGTAAATCGATTGTAAAGAGTTAAAAAGAATAAGACAGATCTTCATTCTATTTGAAAAAGTAATTCCTTCTTTGTGGCTTAAAGAAAATATTAAAATAAAAAAGTTAATTTCCGGAAAATATAACGATTTGAAATATTTATTTGCCTCTTCCTGTTACAGTTGTTTTCGGAGATGATATATTTTAGAAAAATAAGCGTAGTTCTGTAGTTTTAAAGAAGATGTTTTAAAGAAAATGTAAATTGTTTAAAAATGTTTTTTAACGCTTGTACACAATTGCTTTCCATCTAGCAGAGTAACACATACATATTTATTTACTACCAAGCGAACCACAATAACAGCAAAAACAAAATGAAATTATTAAAAAAACAAAAGAAGTAGTTTTTATCTGGAGCACGGAATTAGGCTCCTAAATTATGAAAATGGAAAAACCCCGCAACTTCGGTCGTAAACAGTTCTTTATAAAATTCTTCAAAGAATTAAAAATAAAGTTTGTAGTATAAAAGTTTGTAAGTGGTAATAAAGTGATTACAAAGAGAAAAAAAGAAAAAGACAGATTTTCATTCTGTTGGAGAAAGTTATTCCTTCTTTGTGGTCTAAAGAAAATATTAAAGTAATAAAATTGATTTCTGAAAAATATAACGATTTGAAATATTTATTTGCCTCTACTTGTTTTGTCGTTTTCGGAGATCTTTCATTTTAGATAAATAAAGAAAATATATCTGTTTGGTTTTAAAGAAGATGTAAATTGTTTTAAAATATTTTTTAACAGTCGAACCCAATTGTATTCCATATAGCAGTGAAACACACACTTTTTTTTATTATTCAACAAATCACAAAAAAAAATTAATTATTCAAAAAAAAAAAAAAAAAAAAAAAAAAAGAGAGAGAGAGAGAAAGAGAGAGAAAGAGAGGGAGAGAGAGAGAGAGATTTGGAGTATCTGGAATTTTTATCTGGAGTACGGACTTATGCTCCTGAATTGTGGAAATGAAAAAATCCCGCTACTTCGATCGTAATCAGTTCTTTATAAATGCTTACAAGCATTTTTATTTATAAATGTTTTTAAAAAATAAGGTTGAAGTTTGTAATAAAAAAATCGTTAGCGGGCTGTAGTAAATCGATTGTAAAGAGATAAAAAGAATGAGACATATCTTTATTCTGTTTGAAAAAGTAATTCCTCCTTTGTGGCTTAAAGAAAATATTGAAATAAAAAAGTTAATTTCCGGCAAAGTATGACGATTTGAAATATTTATTTGATTCTCGATGTTACAGTTGTTTTTCGTAGATCTTATATTTTAGAAAATTAAGGAAAGTGTATTTCTGTGGTTTTAAAGAAGATGTTTTAAAGAAAATGTAAATTGTTTTAAAATATTTTTTTAACGCTTGTACACAATTGCTTTTCATCTAGCAGTGTAACATATACATATTTATTTAGTACCAAACAATCCACAATAAAAAAACGAAATTATTAAAAAAAAGAAAAGAAGTAGATTTTATCTGGAACACGGACTTAGGCTCTTAAATTTTGAAAATGAAAAAACCCACTATTTTGGTCGTAAACAGTTCTTTATAAAATACTTCAAAGAATTAAGGATAAAGTTTGTAGTATAAAAAAATTGTAAGTGGTAATAAATTGATTAGAAAGAGAAATAAGGGAAAAGACAGATTTTTATTCTGTTGGAGAAGGTAATTCCTTCTTTGTGGTCTAAAGAAAATATTAAAATAATAAAATTAATTTCTGACAAAATAGAACGATTGGAATTATTTATTTGCCCCTACTTGTATTGTTGTTTTCGGAGATCTTTTATTTTAGATAAATAAAGAAAATGTATCTGTTTGGTTTTAAAGAAGATAAAAATTGCTTTAAAATATTTTTTAAAAGTTGTACCCAATTGTATTCCACATAGCAGTGAAACACATGCTTTTTTTTATTATCCAGCAAATCACAAAAAAAAAGAGAAGTAGTTTTTATCTGAAGTACGGACTTAGGCTCTTGAATTGTGAAAAAGGAAAAATCCCGCTACTTCGATCGTAAACAGTTCTTTATAAATGCTTAAAAGAAATAAGGTTAAAGTTGGTAATAAAGAAATCATAAGCGGACAGTAGTAAATCGATTGTAAAAAGAAAAAAAGAAAAAGACAGATCTTCACTCTGTTTGAAAAAGTAATTCCCACTTTGTGGCTAAAAGAAAATATTAATATCAAAAACTTAATTTCCGACAAAATATAACGATTTGAAATATTTATTTTCCATCTATCTGTTACAGTTGTTTTCGGAGATTTTTTGCTTTAGAAAAATAAGAAAAGAGTATCTTCTCGGTTTTTAAAGAAGAGGCTTAATGTTTTGTTTTGTACAAGAAATACAAAAGTCAGAAAAGTCCTTACACATTTTAAGAATCTATATAAAATCAAGTAATTGTCTTACAGGAGTACAGATCAGGCATGATAGCTTTTCAAGATTAATTTTTTTCTTCAAGTGAATTAAAAAAAAGAATTCCAAACTTCGCGGTAAAATATCGCTATACTTTATATTATCTCAAAAAAGTATGAAATATTCAAAATAATAAGTTACGAATCCCTTTATTTTTCAAAAGCATTTGCAGAGCAATAATTAGAGAAAACTATTAGCACAGTTATATGTGTGTACCCTTTATAATTCATGTCGCATCCAATCGGAACTCCAGTTAAATCTACGTATTCGTTAGCATTTATTGTTGCTATAAGTGGATACTTCTTTGAGATAGTAGGACTCCTTGAATAAAAGACTAGCTATAAACCTAGCAGTGTATCGCATACACATTTATTTATTATCAAATAAATCATAATAAATGAAAAAAAAAAAGAAAAAAAGAAAAGAAGTAGTTTTTATACTTAGCTCAGAATTAGGCTCCTAAATTGTGAAAAGGGAAAATCCCGCTACTTCGATCGTAAACAGTTCTGTATAAAATACTTAAAAGAATTAAGGTTAGAGTTTGTAATAAAAAAATTGTAAGCTGTAGTAAATCGATTGCAAAGAGATTATAAAGAAAAAAACAGATCTTTAATCTGTTTCAACAAGTAATTCTTTCTTTTTAGTTTAAAGAAAATAATACTATAAACAAGTAAGAAAAATCATGCGTTAAACATAGATTGTGAAGAACTTTCCAACACTTCTTAAAGTCTTTAACAGAACTTCGATATCAAGAGAAATAACGCATTATTCTTCATATCCAAATATGTATTCCAATACTTTGGAAAAGCCCCGTATTTGATCATTCGGTAGATAGACCATATAATGGTAAAATTTAGTTTAGCAAGAAAACGCCTAACTGGTTGAAAATTTTCTTTCAGCAATTTATACTAATAGATGGAAACATACTTAAATACTTTTGTTTAGCCCTGTAAAATACATAGTACCTTTAATACTCTTAAGTATTTTGCTAAAGTTTAGTTTAAAATTAATTCTCTTTAAACTACTTAAACCAAATTTCTAGAAATTATCACCCAAAGGCGAACATGTATCCAGTTCTTTGCGTGACCCTGTATATCATTTTATCTATATTCTACAAACATTTCTTAGCAAACTAAATGAAGTACATCGTAAACATGCATAACATATTTAAAAACTACCTTTAAGTTAATTACGCTCATATTCAGTAACCTTTCCGGGATCTTTTGCGTGACCCTGTATATCTAAATTGTGCAACACTTAGCATTTATATAAACCATATAATATGCATACGTCTAGTGAAACTTAAAATCGAATATCATAATTAAAATGCATTTCATCCATCTAACAGCCATCTTCCATAATATGCAGGACTTTGTAGAGAATATACAATTTGAAATCTTTTGTGTGTCCCTGTAAATGCTATGCACTAGTACTATGCATGAAATAATTCATATTAATCCTCAGCAACGTATATCAATTTGATTGTTTATGAAATCAAAATATATCGCAAAAAATCCCTCTCTTTATTATTATGTATTTGTGCGGCCCTGTAAATGAATAATAACTATTATTTTCGCTGCATACTTTACAAAATGCATATTTTAGTGCAATTTGTAGATGCATATAAATTTGAAGATGTCTGACAGGGTGTAACATCTTTAAAATTCATTTTAAACGATTTTTCCCTACACTGAGAGAAAAATATATTTCTGGCATCTAGCATCTAAATTGTGGCTTTAGAAAAAATAGTTCCATATCATCCTTATAAATTCTAACTCACTTAGCTTGAGAATTCTAGAGTCTCCTACTAGAATTCCGAAGCATTTTCCCATAATCTCGTTCTCCAATTTATTTAAAAATCTCTACAAATAGATGCGAACATATAAGGTTTGATTTAAAAACTATAATTCTAGTTTATGAAACCATTCCCGAAATTAAGCGAGTATTTCTCGTTACTGAAATGATTCAATATAATTTTTTCACCAAGAAAACGAGAGACTAGAAATGTTATGTTATTACATCTATTCAGCTTAGTTGTTTAACCTATTCGCATAGTTCTCGAATCTATAGTTCTAGTTTAGGTATTCAGAAAATGACTAACCATTCATTCTAGTTGAAGGAGGTATATTTCTTTTTCTCAGTGTATAGGCCGTAATGTAATGGAAAAAATTTGACTATCCCTGTAAATAAACTAATCATGGCAGAACCTTCATTTTCAATAGAGTTCGTGCTCGGGTGAACGTCATTAACGTCCAAAAATGTCTTGCCAATCCGAGTATATTTACGAGAGTTAGAGTGTGGACAGACGGCCAGACGGATAGACGGTCAGACAAACCGAATGCATAAGCACTTTTCAACTTTGTTGGAAAGTGCTAATAAAAAGTTAAATTCCAGCAAAATATAACGATTGGAAATATTCATTTGCCTCTAAATGTTACAGTTGTTTTCGGAGATCTTTTATTTTAGAAAAATAAGGAAAGTGTATTTCTGTGGTTTTAAAGAAGTTGTTTTAAAGAAATTGTAAATTGTTTAAAAATATTTTTAACACCTGTACGAAATTGCTTTCCATCTAGCAGAGTAACACATACATATTTATTTACTATCAAACGAATCACAATCAAAGCAAAAACACGGCAAATTTATTAAAAAAAGAAAAAAAAAGTAGTTTTTAACTGGAGCACGGAATTAGGCTCCTAAAATGTGAAAATGGAAAAATCCCGCTACTTCGGTTGTAAACAGTTCTTTATAAAATACTTCAAAGAATTAAGGTTAAAGTAAATCGATTGTAAATAGAAAAACAAAACACAAATCTTCATTCTGTTTGAAAAAGCAATTCTTTCTTTGTGGCTTAAAGAAAATATTAAAATAAAAAAGTTAATTTTCGGCAAAATATAAGGAGCGGCAATATTTATGTCTCTACCTGTTAAAGTTGTTTTCAGAGATCTTTTAATTTAGAGAAATAAGGAAAGTATATCTCTTCGGTTTTAAAGAAGATGTTTAAAGTTTTTATTTTTACAAGAAATACAGGATGTCTTATAAGTCCCTGACATATTTTAAGAATCAATGTAAAATAAAGTAATTGTCGTACAAGAGTGCGGTTTAGACATAAATGCTTCTCAATATGATTTTTTTTCGAGTGAATAAAAATAGGAATCTCACACTTCGTGCATAGATAGAGCTATACCTCATATTACCTCAAAAAAGCATCAGATACTCAAGATAATAAGTTACAGATCGCTTTATTTTGTCAAAAGCATTTACAGAGCAATAATTTGAACAATCTATTAGCATAGTTCAATGTGTGCAGTGCACCGTTTATAACTCAAAACACATTTAACCCTTTAACGTTCATTGGTTTCGCCAGGAAACCACAAAATTTTAATTCCGATAAGCAACACTGACACCGGTATTTTTATCTAAAAATATCCCTTTTATTATGTATGTGAAAAATAACGTTTTCTTATTTAGAAATATGCTTGTTCTTTATTACCGGTGTCATTCATTTATTTCGACATTTTAGCAATGAAAATGCTTTGATCGTTAAAGGGTTAAACGAAACTCCAATTATCAATGTATTTGTTAGCATTGATTGCTGTTGTAGATGGATATTTTTTCAAGTTAATAGGATACTTTGATGCAGCAATGTTGCCAGCAGTTTTTACCTTAAAATTTGCAGTACAGTTAGATGTAAATATTTTTATTACATCTAATTTTACTGCAATTTTTACGGCAGTTTGTACGTAGTTCCAAGTTTCATCACGTCCGCAGCTCTTAACGATTTCTATTTATGTAATTGAGATACGAATTTTCAAAATTAAAATTTATAGTACTTTTGTATATACATCATTTAGTTTTCTGTGTTACATACTTAAAAATATGTACGTTAGGCATAAGAGAAAAAAAAATCTAAATATCTACGTTATTTGAGCTTTTGAAAATAATGATAATTTTATTCATTTTGAACAATTTCAAAGGTTCTGTGTTCCCTTAAAAAGAATTAATAAAAAAGCTTTAATACGTTGAAAACAACGTGTAGTTGTTAAAAAAGAAATTATACTAAAAAATAACTGGAAAATTTTTGATACAAAATATTTTCAAAATAATCCATTAAAAAAGCATTTACATTTATTCCAGTTTCGTACCAATGCATGACTTATAACACAAGCTTGTTTTAAAGAATTAGAATTGTTTTTTCTTATGGTTAATTTAAAACAAATGGCATCAATCTCAAACATTGAGATCTTTTATTTAAAAGAAGAATAAGATATTTGATTAACCGCTTGAGTTCCGAAGATTTTTGAAAATACACTGTCAAAAAATCCCAGGCAGCGCTTCTTTTATTTCATACCGAAAAGACCCAAGCAGTGCAATAGCACTTCTTTTATTTTATGTCGAAAAATTCCAAGCAGTGCGATAGCATTTTTTTATTTTATGCCGAAAAGACCCAATCGGCAAAACAGCGCTTCTTCTATTATATGTCGATAAGTCCCGATTGGCGCATCATCAGTATGCTACAATGCTTGAAATGTGCTGGGTTTCTTCGTCATAAAAACTGAATAGCGCGACCGCACTGTTTGGGATTCAAATGTTTAAAAATAACAATATTCATTCACACACCATCTTATTCCTTTTTCCTACGCGAAATGGATAAATATTCCATTTTTATTTGTTAACTCAATCTAATGGATTGAAACTGAGACATTGGTAGTTAGTTTTCTTTCTAATTTTTCTTCGTTATGTGGTTAAGATAATATTTACGTCTTCATTTTATGTAAGGGGGATGTCGTCTCTTTAAGATAAAGAAATGTTCAGTAAAACCCCGATAATTCGGATTAATTGGGACCGAACCCAATCCGGATAATCAAAAATCCGGATTATCCGGAGAATTAAAAAAAAAATACAGAACTTACTTACAGAAAATCACCTTTATGTTAAACTTATTGAATATTTAAAGACAGTAAAAATGTTCACTTTGCTTAATTCTTCCGAAAAGATTTCAGAAATTTTTTTTTTATTATTCAGAATACGACGATGAAACAAGTTAATGTTAAGCAAATTAGCCAATCGCTTTTCAAATTTGAAAAAAAAATTGAGTAAACCGATCCGGATTATACGGAGATCCGGATTAACGGGGTCCGAATTAGCGGGGTTCTATTGCATTTGTTTAATCTGTTTTCAGATAATCTGCAAAATAAATAAAGGACTTACCTTTATTTATTAAAGGAATTACCTCATAGAAGTTAAATGGAAGCAAGAATGAATCTGAACAGAAATTCCTGTAAGAAAAAAAAAGAAATTTATTGCTGCATCATAACAATTGGGAAAATATCTTATTTTTGAACGATATTCTTAAAAAATGGTACATTTTTAGATAGGAAGCTTTTTCTTTTTGTACTTCTGTAACTCCACTTGCTATGTTCTTTTATTTCAATGTTTAAATTACATAAAAAGAGACTTTAAGCAGTGTAAAGATTTTTTTAGATTCCATAACTATCAAATGGTTACAATTATCAACCATTTTGAGACTATCGCATATGGGAGAATATTACAAATACGAACATAGCAATCTGCACAGTAATTCCTATTAAATATTATGTAATGTAATTTTTCTTTTTTACTTTCTAATAAAAAGTATTCTTAGAAGTACTTTCAAGAGACATTACATTTCTGATAAAATAAATAAAGCAATTGAAAATTTTGAAATTAGAGATTGTCATTTTTCTGTCATGTGACACTGTGATGTGTGCAAAGTAAAAGGCCTTCTCCTGAACAGCACAAATATCTAATTTCTTTTTAATTTTTAATTCAAATACAAACGTATGAAGAAGGTGACAAGTTCTGTATTTTACAATTTTTTTTCCATAATTACAATATGGTTGTTACTGAAAATGAATATCCTTTTTCTGTCCGCTCGTTTTAGCTCTAATCAGCTATAAACATGGTGCTGCAGAGTAATTCTTATTTTTGACATAGTTCAAGTCAGGAGAAATAAAATCCTTGCTACTAGCAAAATCTTTTAGACATTTCTTTGAAAATGATATGTTTTAAGTCTTTGTAAAAATGGAGTAGATTTTTATTACCTCATTTTCCTGGCTTCCATAAATCAACAAATAAAACTAAACATTAGATTGAATTTGAGTTATTATACAGATAACATGTTTCTTTAAACAAAATTAAAATGTTAAACCAAAAAAAAAATATATATATATATATTTTTTAAAAGGAATGTGAAAAATATTTTAAAATGAAATTGTCACTATCCTGGAATACATATGAAAATAAATGATAGATAATTACATAAAAAGTATCTTATTATTTAAGCTCTTTAAACTTTAACAATTTTGAAACGAAAAATCTTTATTTTCCAATAGAAAATAAATTTACCTCTTCAAATTTTGAATGTTTTTCAAAGGATAATTTCAATATCAAAAATCTCTCATTTTTCTTGATATTCATCCATATACTGCATTATGGTTCACGAAATTTAAAAAAATTGAACGCCAGTTATTTAATAAAAGAATGTTAAATTCAACTTGAGTAAATGATTAAGAGTATAAAAGATAAGTAAAACTCACTAAAATTGCTTTCAGTTGCATGGATGTAATTAAAAATTAAAAATTATTAACTATATAACAAATTACACATTTAACATTCATTTACGAAATTTTATAAATTTTATTACAACTAAACATATTCCACACAACGGTCATCAATTTCAAATATCATCTAGTACTCAGATATCATATTCCATTATTTACCGCAGTGTTTTCTGGAAAATTCAAAGAATATGCCATGAAATACTGTCTTTAGGATTAGGTAAAGACATTTTTTTTTCTAAATAATAATAAATGTATGCTAAATGTGTAATCAGGGCCGTTGCAAAGAGGGTTCTAAGGGAGGGGGCTCAGCCTCCCCCCCCCCCAACTTAAAACATTTTGAGCCTGGAAAAGATTTCAAGGTCACTAAATGAAGTTCTCTTCTGAAAATCCAAATGAAATTATTTTCAAAAATATAAATTTAGCTTTGTGGCCCTTTCACAGTTTTGCTGAAATATTAAATTGTAACTGAAATAAGACTTTCAATACTCGTTAAACCTATTTGTACATATGAAATAACATGATGTTTAAAATTGCACAAATTATACACTCGAATTTTTCATCATATTCATTTTTAGCATAAAATGAAGTTATCACAATCAGCTTAATAAGAAACATAGTACCTACAATATGAATATGCACTAATTTGTTTTTCTGTGTAAGAGAGAGATAGAGAGAAAATATAAGTCCCCATACATTTTCTTGAGTCTCCCACTATTGTTCACTTTTAGGTACGGTCCTGTGTGTAATCCATTAAAAACAGTCTCTGGTGGTAAAATTTTGAACTCATTTTGTTTTTCGTTCTTCCTCGTTTATTATAAATTTCACGAGATTTTACAACTACGTGAACAGAAGTTTCGTCTTTAGACAATTTGACTCTAAGGTCGTTTAATTATAGATACAGATACACATATATTATAGATACATTAATTATAGATACTGTACATGTATACAGATACACATTGTCTCCGACTATATATTCTGACTGATGCACGAATTTTCAGTATTAAATTGTATTGAGAATTAATGGATTCTTCCTTATATTATTCGGGTGATAGAGACAATTTCAAAATTAAATCAAAGCAACTTTAACTTAGGTAGAAAATGTAGTCGCTTGCAAAGTATTTTGAAAGTCAGAACTGCATATTTCACAATCTGATTATCGCTTGAAGTTTTCCACTGCTCATCATCTATTTTATTGAATCACAGTTTAATGCATTAACATAATTACGTTAAAAGGAAGATAACGGTGATATATTTTTACAAGAATATGAATTTTATTACAAATCTAAAAATCTATATTCTAAAGCAAAAACATGTTGGTGAATAATTCTGATATCACACTTACGGTGGCAAAACCTCAACCGTACAAAATTCACTCTTCTTGCCATTTTAAAAATTCTAAACTTTGCATAGTTTGAAATTTCACACCTTCGAACAATACAAACAAGTAGTTTCAAAAGCAAATCGTTTGAAAATTTTACTTCAATTTACTGATTTTATGTATACTTATATATTAACTAAAATTTAAGAATGAATTTTTTTAAAATATTCTCAACCACGCGCAGCCCGATTATGAAATATGTCTATAGATGTATCTGTTTCTACTTTAAAAAATATAAACAGATCTGACTTATTTAGTGGACTTCGGTGCTCATGTAAAAATACTGTATTGTAACTTGCCTTTTCGAGGAGAAAATAAGTATGAATTACAGTAAAAATTCTGGCATTATATTCAAAAGGACCATACAATGCTCATAAAGGAGTTTTTAACAAAAAAAAAAAAAAATACTTTGTTTACTTTTATACATATTTTGTGTCACTCTGTTGACAATAAAGAAAAGTAATATACATTACCTAACGAACAGAAAAATCAACTTTATACACTTAATGGAATATCAAATTTAAATTTCAAGCGTGTGGGACAAATTACCGTACTTCCCAACTTGGTTTACTCGATTTCTCTATGCTGGTATATGCAGACATAAATGCAAATTAATTACATTCTAATTATCTCTCCTTTTGCTATGTTTTAATATGAAAAATAATTTAATTATTGTCTTCAATAAAAATCTTAGATGGATTTTCGAAGGGTGGATATTAAATTGCATGTTCTAAAAACAATTTTAATTTCAGTTCAATTATTCAGTTCTATTATTTCCTAATTTCTCTCTGATTACTTTCGCAGCAAAGTATCCAAAAAATTCTTTTTAATCATAAAAAGATTGAAGAGCAAGAAAGCTTGATTAGAGGGTATCGTAATATTGAATTTTCTCTGCAAAGTGGGAAATTGAAATACAAAATTAGATTGTGGAAGATGCAGAGGGTCCAAGTTATCAGTATTCGGCTGCATGTGTTAGAAACCGGCACTGATTGGATTCTGAAATTGATTAATTCTCTCTGCTCATATGTTAAGGAATGAACTAATTTACAGTAAGGGGCTATACATATGTAACGTTATTAACATTTTTTCCGATTTTGTACCACCCCATGCGATTTCTTACGTTATCATAAATTGACTTTCACGGCCCAATGATATCGTTATTGTTATCAATATCTATTATCGAGTCACAGTTCCGTGCACTAACAGAATTACATAAAAATAAAGTTAATAGTGGTATTTTATTACAATAATATATCCTCAAATTCTAAAAACCTATAATCATAAGCTAAATCATATCGTATGAATTGAATATTTCAAACTGAGCGAAAAATTGTCCAGGACGAGAATCGAACCCAGATACTTGGCGCAGAAGGCCAATGCTTTACCTGTTAAGCTAACTGGGCGATAGCTGGTTGGGATTTTTAAGCTCAGATAATCTTATTGGTCATAACATCTGGCTTGTCATTTGGACATCTCGGTGGAGTAAACCGCAGGTAATAGAGCTCCATATAACGATGGGTACGTATATATCCCATTATTTTAACACGATCAAACTGATATGTAAAGATATCATACGAATTGAATATTTCCAACTGAGCGAAAAATTACCCAGGTTGGGAATCGCCCAGTTAGCTTAACAGGTAAATCATTGGACTTGTACGCCATGTATCTGGGTTCGATTCTCGTCTTGGGCAATTTTTCGCATAGTTGGAAATATTCAATTCGTATGGTAAATTTACCAATCAGTTTGATTGTGTTAAAATAATAGTAAATCATATTAGTCAGTAATTCTGATATCATATTTAGGCTGCAATGCCTCACCCATAAAAAATTAAATTTTGTTCCTATTTTGCACCGTCCAATAATGCAAATAAATTCTTTCAAAATCAAATTATACCTCAATGAAACTTTTTGAAAACTATAGCTCAATTTCTTGATTTATAATATATAAATATTTGCATTTTATACTATCATTTTTAAAATATTACATATATATAATTAAAAATTATTTTAAAAAAGTTCTCAATTGTTTTCATCGTAATTATAATAGATTACAATAGATTAATCGAATATAAATTGTTACGACTTTGATGCTCATTCGAAAGTAACGTATTGTAACTTGCCTTTTCGAGGAAAAAAATTATGAATTATCATAAAAATTTAGGCGTTATGTTCAAGAAGACCATACAATGTTCATAAAGGAGTGTTTAATAAAAAAAGACTGTTTACTTTTATACTTATTTTGTGTCACTCTGTTGACAATAAAAAAGTAATATACATTATATAACGAACGGAAAAAATCAACGTTATGTACATAATGAATATCAAATTTAAATTTCTCGCATGCCCGAGAATCTACCGTACTTTATGTCTGCATATACTAGCGTAAAGAAACCGAGCAACCTCCCTGGTTTGCTCGGTTTCTTTACGCTAGTATATGCAGACATAAATGCAAATTAATTAAATTCTAAGTATTTCTCCTTTTGATGTGTTTTAATAGGAAAAATAATTTAATTATTCTCATCAATAAAAGTCTTAGATGGATTTTCGAAGTGGATATTTAATTGCATGTTCCAAAAACAATTTTAGTTTCAGTTCAAATATTCAGTTCTATTATTTCCTAATTTCGTCTCCAATTGCTTTTCAGCAAAGTACCTAAAGAATTATTTTCAATCATAAAAGGATTGAAGAGCAAGAAAGCTTGATTAGAGGGTATTGTAATATTGAATTTTCTCTGCAAAGGGGAAAATTGAAATAGAAATTAGATTGCTGAAGATGCAGAGGGCCCCCCTTAATGTTGTCAGTATTCGGCTGCATGTCTTAGAAACCGGCACTGATTGTATACTGAACTTGATTATTTCTCTCTGCTCATATATTAAGGCAGGAACTAATTTGCAATAAGGGGCTATATTTAAACAACATTACTAACATTTTTCCAATTTTGGACCACCTCCTCCCCTCATGCGATACTATATGTTATCGAAAGTAAACACCCCTTGCTGGGTGATATCGTTTAAGAGCTTTATTGACTATAGCGATTAAGATTGTAATATATTTGTTATTCATGAATTTTTGCATAAGAGTGCGACAACTATTGCACCAAGATCTAAATAAAAATTAGTCTGGATGAAATTTTTTTTTCAAAATTGAATGTAAGATGAATTCTGCAATTTTTATAAAAACTTTCGAATAAAGTAAATTCCATCATTAGAAGCATTGTTGAAGGCGGTGGAGGTGATTTTGAAGGACATATTAAAAAAAATAGTTTCCAGCATGTCTTTATAGTGTGAAGAAAATGTAGGACAAGTACTAGCATGCAAGTACTAGTAAAACAAGTACTAGTAGGCAATGCATATAAATTACTTTGAAAAATAACCTATTAAAGTTTAAACGATGAATGAGGATATGTGGTAAAAAAATATTGATCTTTCTTTACTGCACAAGCCTCGTACATAACCTCTTTACATACTGTAATTGTAAAGTGTTGGGATACCTTGTATTTTAATGTATTAATATTTCATAATATCATCATTAGAAGCATTGTTGAAGACATTGAGGCGGTTTTGAAGGGCATATTTTAAAAAGTGGGTTTCAGCCTGTCTTCGCGTGTATTCTGACAAGTGCATTGCAATGAATATAAATTACTTTGAAAAAGACTATTAAAATTTAAACCATAAATGATGATGTGTTCACATGAAAATAAGGATAGTTCTTTATTGAATAGGCCTCATACATAATCTCATTATGTACAGTTATTCGATGGTTCTGCGACATTTTGTATTTTCATAAATAAATATTTGATTCATATTCAATTCATATTCAATTTTTTGCGCCTTCTTCAAAATACAGGAAACATCTTTCAATCCGGCATGTTCGGGACTTGAGGTGTATCTCATTACTTATTTTTTCGGATTAAAAGATGAATGGCGGGAAAATAGTGAACAAGTTAGAATTAAACAAACAATAACAGAAAAGCATGATTTTATATTATTTAAACAGTTTGAATAGAATAAAAAACTCAATAATGTTATGTATAACATAGGTGTATGACAATAAAATGAAAATGTGCATTGTAGGTCTACTAGTCTAAGCCATCTTAAACAAATCTCGAATATCAGATTGTTTAATAGTAATCTTTTCCCTTCTTTTTCTGTTTTATATAGTCGTTTCGTATTATGTGGAGTTGTATGATTTCAGCGTCGTTGAACGAGCTGCTGCACTAAAAAAAATTGATAACTGTATTCAAAGCCTCATCTGCTTGATTCCAACAAATGCTGTTTGATTCATCCATATTATCTTCATCAGAGTCAACGTCTTTTGGGGATTCTAGATTGGTAACATTCTAATTGATGCACTGTAGGCCTACTAGTGTAAGCCATCCTAATGAAATCTCGAATATCAGCTTGTTTAATAGTAATCTTGTCTCTTCTTTTTCTTTTTTATGTAGTTTTTAGCACTTTCCAACAAAGTTGAAAAGTGCTTATGCATTCGGTTTGTCTGGCCGTCTGTCCGTCTCTCCGTCTGGCCGTCTGTCCGTCTGTTCGCGCTCGAACTCACGTAAATATACTCGGATTGCTATGAAATTTTTATACGTTATTGAGGTTTACCCTGGCACGAACTCTATTGAAAATGAAATATCTACCATGATTAGTATATCTACAGGGCGAATCAAAAGTTTCCCATTACATTACGGCCTAAGGGGAAAAATCGTTAATATACTCGGATTGCCATGAAATTTTAAGACGTTATTGACGTTTACCCTAGCACGAATCCTATTGAAAATGAAGTTTATACCATGATTAGTTTATCGACAGGGCGAATCAAAAGTTTTCCATTACATTACGGCCCATGGGGAAAAATCGTTTCAAAGGAATTTTAAAGATGTTATACCCTGTCAAGCATATTAAAATATGCATTCTATAAAATATAAGGTGAAAATGTAGCTATTATTCATTTACAGGGCCACACAAAAGAATTCCATTAGATAATGGTAAAAGGGGGAATTGTGTGTGACATATTTTAAATATATTAAGCTTTTTCATGTATAATAAAATTGATATGTGTCACTAAAGCTTAAGTATATTATGCATTAGCTTGCATATTAAGCATATTATGCAAGACAGTAGCATAAGTTATACGCTACTGTCTTGCATAATATGAAGTACATAGCATTTACAGGGCCATACAAAAGATTTCCAATAGTATATTCTTTCCGAAGTACCGTATATGTGTCCGATGATGGCTGATGGAGGGATGAAATGCATTTTAATTATGATATTCGCGTTTGTATTTCGCTAAATATATGCACATTATATGGTGTGTATAAATGTTATAGTTGATATGCAGGACTACTCAAAAGAGCTCACCAACGTTACTGAATACGAGCGTAAATTATTTAAACGTGGTTCTTAAATAATCTATGCATTTTTACGCTGAGCTTCATTCAATTTACTGAGAAATGTTTGCAGAATATAGATAAAGGGATATACAGGACCACGCAAAGAATTCGGTACATGGACGCCTATGAATGATGATTTATGAGAATGTGATTTCAGTTGTTTTAAAAGTGTTTTAGTTTACAATAAATTTTCGCCTAATGCTGACGTGTAATAAAGGTACAATGTAAACTACAGGGTTGAACAAAAGTATTCAAGTATGTTTCCATCTAATAGTATGAATTGCTGAAAAAGAAATTTCAAGCTACAGGGTATTTTCTTGCTAAGCTAAATTTTCCCATTATATGAACTGACATATGAAATACAGGGCTGTTTGAATGTACTGGAATACATATTTGGGTATATTTGGCTATACACTGTTATTTCCCTAAATAACAAAGTTTTGTTAAATATTTCATTAAGTGTTGGAAAATGCTTCATAATCTATGCTTAACGCATGATTTTCCTTACTTGTTTCGTATTACGTGGATTTTCATTATTTCCGCATCGTTGAACGAACTGCTGCTCTCAGAAAACATAATAAATGAATTTAAAGCATCAGATACAGATTTCAACAAATGCTGTTTGATTCATATAATAGTCAACATCTTTTGGGGATACTGGATTGGTAACATTCTGAATGATGCATTGTAAGTCTACTATTCTAAGCCATCTTAATCAAATCTCGAATATCAGCAAACCTAATAGTAATCTTGCCTCTTCGTTTCATTTTTTATATACTCATTTCGTATTATGTGGAGTTTCATAATTTCCGCATCGTAGAACGAATTGTTGCGCTCAGAAACCTTAATAAATATATTCAAAGCATCAGCTACTTCATTCCAACAAATAATATATATCACATCCGCATTATTTTCATCAATGTCTTTTGGGGCTGTTCGATTGATTATACTCTGAATGATTGCCTCATTTGTAAAAATTTCTTTTGTCGGTTCATCAAAATCTGTTTCAACTCAGTCTATTTCTTCTAGAATGAGGTATGACATGGTATGCTGTGATGTCAAACAATCTAATACATCTTACTATTGGGTTCTTTTTTTTATGCTGCTACAGATCATAATTTAATTAATTAAAAAATTCCATTCAATAAAATTGTTTTTTTCATATAAGTATTACCATATAAACAATCATTTCTACACCTTATTTCTCAATTAGTTCAAATATTCCTTCCACTTTACCAATGAATTAACTGAGATCAGGACTAGATTACCTTCTATATGAATCTTGTTGTAATTTAGGATAATCAAAACAAGAGGAGATTTCATAAGGGTCATTACTATGAGATAACATAAGTTAAGTTAAGAAATTACAGAAATAATAAAGGTTACCAAGATAAATCAAAATGAATTAAAAAAAATACATTCATTAAGTTTCTATAAATATTAATGATTGCTAGTAAATAATAATGATAACACAACAAAATTCTCAATCTGTCTAGATCTCAGACGTAGCATATATGGATCTGTAGCAGTGAACCCAATTTTTACCAATGTTGTTTTATGGGATATCAGATTCGAATAGATAACCTAAAAGCTCAGGATCTTTATTAAAATTTCAAAAGATAGAAGAAAGACACTGGAATCTCCCATCTATTTGTGGGGAGCAAAAAAAGAAAAATTTTTAAAAGCAATAAGATTTCTACCATATAAACACAAGCATCCCATAATACAACAATGATATTGTGGCCAGAAAAAGTATAGTGTTAGTACATCTATTTTAACTTCTCCGCTTTTTTTTTTTTTTTATAAGATAAATTAATTTGTTTTAAATCATGTGAACTTCTCAACAGTTTTGCTTTAAGAATTTCTACTACTTAGTTAAATATCTTTACTCAACTTTAAGATAAAAGTATGTTAATTAATCGATGTATATATGACTTCCAGTCTGATAAATTACTTTGAATTCTGAATAAAAAAGGTAAGGGTTGAGATTATTTTACTTTTAAACATTCAGAGAAACTACTTTAATTTCACGATATTACAGATTTTAGTATAGTTATTTTGGCACTATTGAGATTAAAATTCAATTAAACTAATATCAAGGTAGGATAAAAAAAAAACTATATAACTATACTTGAGTATATCCTTATTTAATATTCATTTTTTTTCCTTTTCTTTTTTTTTTATTAAATTAAGTGCTTACTTTGCATTGAAATAGATTAAACTTTCTTTTTTTTATAATTAAAATAAAGGACATATCAAAACAAAATCATCAATCTTGAAATTCTATTAAATACATTCTCTTTTATTTAATTCAACAAAAAAAAACATCAGAATTCACTAACATGAATTTTGTTGCAAACCTTGGGAAATATCATCTAACAACAAGAATATTTAATAGGATAAAAAAATAATTTAAGAGCAAATACAATATAAATTTCTTACCTACAGCTTATTCTATCTATCTCTCATTTAGAGACACTTTCATTTTTTTTAGGATTAACTTGGCTCACAATCTTCCCTGCATTATAATACACTTCACTATTTCATGACGGATCTTATACACAAATTAGACTTGGAGTTCTATTCGGATAGAGTCTCTACGCTGGCTTCCTTTCATTTGAAACTGTAAACAGGGCTATGATAGCTTCATGAAGGTCTGCGACATAATCGATTAGCATCCCTCAGCGACACAAATCATGAGAATTTCACCATACTGGAGCCGAGATTTCGTGTCTTTGGGTTTCGACATCTTACCCGGAGATGCACTTGAAACGAAAATTATTCTTGGATAATCATCGACACAAGCTAACAGCCATTAGTCGCCTAGGACAATCTACTATGCAGCGCTCGGGACAAGTCTCTTCTAAGCGGGTATCAAAACAGCTCTCAGGACTGCTGGAGCTTAGGAATTCAATCGAAAATTTCGCATACTCAGCCGCAACATGTAGGTGCTGTAATCTAAGTCGAGGGGTTTCGACCCCTTTTTATCTAGAGAAATAGTTTGAACGGATCATTCTTCTCAAGCAAACTCTCAGCTATCTGCGGCAGACCACACTTCTTCACCCAACTCTTAGCGTGTTTTTTTTCAGACTCACTTGAATATCGTAGAATTCTTTAGGCCTCCCCTCTCCCAGAATAAAAACAGGGGAGGGGGGGACAGAACTTTCACACCTCTTCAACCCGATGCTCTCCGTTCGACTGCCATCACCAGGACTGACTTTTTTTCTAAAAACCAATTGCGCATAAGCCTGAAATCTACGGGGGTATTTTTTCTGAGAACACGGACGCATCCCCCTTTTCCCCAACCAAAAGGGTGACTTCTCTTTGGTCAGCGCGCAAGTACCATATCCAATGTCCATATAAGGAAATGTTTCTATCTCTCAATCACGTGACTTACATGAAGTCCTGCACAAGCAGGTGTTTTTTTTTTCAACTCCCGTTCCCATGAAATCTACAGCTGGGATTCCAAGTATTGCACATAATGGGAGTAACAGGCATGGGGATATTTTTATGGGCGAAAATGTATCTTGCTCTCTCTCTGAAATGACACTATACAATTTTTTTTTATGGGTCATAAAAAAAGGGTGCACTTTTAGCAATTTACACAGGGCTTATAAAACTGTGTGTGGCCAATTATACAAGGTACGCTATTTCTTGTCCGAAAACTCATAGCATGGGAAGCACATACATCTTTAATATTAACAAAAGGGCTTTTAGCAATTATCGCATTTCTCTGCCGAGCAGGGATTTTATGAGAGTTTTAAGGGGAGGGGGTGTGTTTTTCTTTCTAACATTCACAAACGCTTGTGAAAGCGTGGGAACGGAAAAAGGAATAATAAAAGTATTAAGGGGTTGTGTGTATATAAAAAAAGGAAAGAGGGGTTTTGAATTTTGAATAATTAAAATTTTAAAGAAGGGCAGTAATCAATAAAAAAAACTGTAACAAGAGCTCCCCCTCATTGAAAAAAAAAATAAACATTATTCGTTTTGTCAAAAACAAGAAATTTATTTTTTTAGCTAGAAGACCCCAGAAGGTAAATCGAAGAAAATTAAAAACAAAAGTGAATGAAAATTCAATCCAAAGTGAATGGAAAGGTGAAATGACAAATTAATGTAGTACCCCGGTTGACTAGTTGAATTAGGATTACCGACTAGAGCAGATCACACAACGACCCGAAAAGTTGATAACTTCACCCTAACTAAATCACCACAACAACTATGCACTCCGGAATGCAATGTTGAAGTTTGGGTATAACATTTGAAAGTTAAATGTATACTAGGGCCTAAGTTGCTATTGCAAAACCTACACTATTTACCTGGCATACCTACCTAGATCTTCATAGCTGGGCATACTGTTACGAATATCAATACACTGGGATATTTCTACATGCTACCATGTCTGTAAATATTAAGCCTTTAAAAAAAGGATTCCCACAAGTCGAATGCAAGGAAGATTTGTCCAGTAAATAAAGAAAGGAATTTTTGAAAAATTTTGAATCCTGTGAGCAGGACTGAGCCAAAGGGCCGAAACAACCAATTCCTGAAAAATCACTATAAATATATCATTGTAGCTGGAGGTATCACAGATATGTACACATATAAGTAGGATAATATGTTGTATACACATATACAATAAAAAGAACAATACCTTGCATTACATACATAGGGTGTACACACACAAAAGAAGGGGAAATTAGCACTTACACTTGATTATATTCAGTGGGGACAATGACATAACGTGCGCACATTAAAAAAAACAATATAATATATTTTACCGTTCAAACTGAAGTACACAAATTTATGGACATTTCGAACATAACACTATATTTGTATAGGTTACCTTGTGTAACCTCGAGTGATAATTGTATGCCTTTGCTACCACTGATGAGGAAATAATTCTTACACAGATAGTAACCAAAAATAAAAATCCATAAAATATCACAAATAATACCTAAAGTGAAATAATATTAACTCCACATGAGAGCTTGCCAATTTCTTTGACAAAGAATACGAGTTTTTTCAAAATACCCATTTTACACACACAAGGGGATGGGTCGATTGTTAGAAAAATCAAACAACATAATAAACAGCACAAACAAAATATATATATATACATAAACCAGATAAATATATCTGTGGGGGTGTACATTGCTTGTATCTTAAATCCCCTATCTCTCAAATAGAGAAACAAATTTCCAAAAATACCCCCAAAAAAGTAAAGTTAAAAGAAATTGCAAAAAACAATTTTTTTTTTTTGTTAAAGAATGAACTATATTTACAATAGTAACTATACTATATACAAAAAGGGTTGCACCGGGGTTTTTCAGGCATTACATATATTGCTATTATGCCTACTTTCCAAAACTTTCCTGACCAGAAATTTTTCTAAGTTCCCAAAATTAGCGTTAAAATTCGCTAAAAATTAAAAAAAAGCATACAAACAGAGGGGCGGAGCACTCAATTGGTCCTAATATATCGTAATATTACTAACACTCCCGAGAGAAAATAAGGTGCGGGCTAAAAATCCACATTAAACAATTGCGGAGCAAAATCAAAACAAAGCATTGTTAGGCTCGAACACTACCTAAATTTGTTTATATCGGGCTTACAATTTGCTTGAAATAAATACAATTACCTATATATATACAATCTTAAAAACAAATAAAGCTAAACAGCTCTAAAATCTATAATTAGGACGCGAATTCCTGTTTCTCAAGGAGTAATCAGCTCCCGGTACTGACAGCCACTTATGTTGTTTTGATTTGATGTCAGATCGTTCTCGTGAACGACTCACACGGCCTGAATCACTAGACGTTCCTATTCGCAGCACTTCCGCTTCGCGATCAACGCTATCCGATACGTCCGTCTTTCCTTGTGCTTCAAGAAGTAACCGATCAACCTTTCCACCGATACGCTCGGATGGAGTAGAGTGTGATGGGGAAACGTCGCTGGCCATCTGTTTACTAGTTTCGTTTTCCCGCCCGGGTCTAGTTTCGCTATTGCTTTGCTCGTGACGTCTGCTCGTAGCTCGGGGAACTTGCGTATCAGGTTGGATGGTTGCTGTACGTGGTATGGGTGGTGGGAATCGATTTATGAACCGATTTCTTTTCTTACGTGCAGTAAAATCGAATTGAAGATTCGATTCACTTGTTGTTGTTGACATTTGACTTTGGCTGTGGTTTTGGTCTGAATGAGTGTCTGCATTCTGTTTATTTACGCCTGAAATGCATCTATCTTTGAATAAGGTGAGGCGATCTACATGGACAACCTGGGTTTTTGAAGGATTAGCAATTAATGCAATTTTAAAATTGACATCACTGAGTTTTTCAATGATTGTAAAAGGTCCGTTGTTTAGTTTTGACAATTTTCTCGTATTACCAGCCGTGATAGATGGATTATATAGCCATACTCTATCTCCTATTTTTAAATCTTTAACGACCGCTGTTTTTTCTCTGTACTTTTCTTGTACTTCTGATACTTTAACTAAATTATCGTACACTTCGGCATATATTTTTTGGAGGGCGGGGATTAACAATTCACAGAATGATGGGGCGTCATTATAACTAAATCTAGGTGACTGAGAAAATAGGTTGTATGGTAAATTTAAATTCCTGCCATATAAAATTGTTGCGGGTGTTAATTTTGTTGAGGAGTGCACAGCTGAACGCATCGCTAACAGGGCAAATTTAAGTTTAGTATCCCAGTCTGATTGGTTTTCATTTACTATGTGACTAAGGGCGTTTTTTAACGTAGAATTCTGTCGCTCGATCTGTCCATTCGACGCCGGATGAAAGACAGATGTTGTGATATGCTTAATGCCAAACATTTTGTAGACATGTTCGATAGCTTCGGATATCAGATTTTTCCCATTGTCCGTCGTTATAAACGCAGGCGCGCCATAACGCGAAATGAAATCAGCAAGCGTATCTGCGATAACATCAGATGTGGTGGAATTAACTGCATAAGCTTCTGGCCACTTAGTAAAAGAGTCGATATATGTGACAATATAGGTGTTACCTGAAAATGTAACTGGTAGTGGACCTATTAGATCTAAATGTACCTTGTTCATAGGAAATTCGGGTGTAGGCATCCGTTGAAGGGGTGCCTGCTGGTTAGCTTTGTATGCCCTCTTTTGTTGGCAACTAATACACGACTCCACTAGGTGCTTGATATCAGCTGACATTCCGGGCCAGTAAAAGTGCTCTCGGATGCGGTCAATCGTCTTTTTAAAACCTTGATGACAAGCCGCCAAAGAATCGTGTGTTAGAGCGAACACTTGCTCAATCATTTCCCTAGGAACTACCAATTTAATTGGATTACTTATTATATTCGAATCTCTAGTCTCCTCACACACAAGAATGTCATCTGTAAAAAAAATTTTCATATATATAGGTGCTATGTTTAAATTTTGGTCTAATTTTCTGGCTATTTCACAGCACTTTTTATCGATTTTCTGCAACTCACTAATTTTATCAGTTAAATTTGAATGCGGTACAAAAGTAGTTTCTTTTTCTACTTGTATACAAAAATTACTGCTGCTAATCTCAGGTGTTTCATCAATTTTTGCAAATCGAGAGAGAAAGTCTGCTACACTATTTCACTTGCCTTTTATATATTTAATTGTAAAGTCAAAATCAGATAGAGTACATACCCATTTGGCTATACATGAAGTGGGATCATGAATTTTTAACATAAAAGTAAGGGGGGCATGGTCTGTAAAAATGGTAAAATGGGTGTTAGCTAGGTAGCACTTAAAATGGCTAGTTGCCCAAACCAGAGCGAGAAGTTCTCTCTCAGTGGCAGAATATCTCGTCTCTGCACCTTTGAGTCGCCTACTAGCAAACGCCACTGGATGAATTTTATTTTCTTCATCCAACTGTGACAGAACTGCACCCAATGCTTCTCCACTCGCATCGGTATAGACATAAAATTCTTTACTAAAATCAGGTAATACGAGGCACGGTTTAGAAATTAGAGCCTTTTTTAAATCCTCAAATTCCTCTTGGGCTTCTTTCGTCCAGGCAAAATGCCCACTTTCCTTTGTTAAATCAATTAAATTTAATGCCCTTTTTGTGAAGTCAGGTATAAAACGCCTGTAAAATGAGAGGGTTCCAATGAATGACCTGACACCTTTACGTGTAGTAGGTGGTTGCAATTTTTCGATTACTTCAATATTTTTATTAACAGGGGATACTTGCCCGCTATGAATTTCAAAGCCTAGGTATTGGATTTTATTTGAAAGAAAAGTACATTTGCTGGGTTTAAGCTTTAGTTTATGCTGCCTTAATCTATCAAAAACCAGTTTTAATTTTTCAAAGTGGGAGTCTACATCAGAAGAAGCAATGACAATGTCATCTATATATACTAAAATTCCGAGATTTCCTAAATCTCCAAAAATGGCATTCATTAGCCTTTGAAAACTGTTCCCTGAATTAGATAACCCAAAACAATTTCTATTCCACTCAAAAAGACCTTTATGCGTGATAATAGCAATTTTATGCCTGTCTTCAGGTCGTATGACCTGTTGAAAAAAACCACTAGTCAAATCTAGTGTTGAAAAAAATTTAGCTCCACTTAAAGCATCCACAGAATCAGTAATGTTTGGGATAGGATATGCGTCTTTGACAAGATTTTTGTTTAGTTTACGAAAATCAACAGCTAGTCTATAAGAACCGTCTGCTTTTTCTACAAGTATAACCGGTGATGCGAATTCTGACATAGATGGGGAAATAATTTCAGCTTGCAGTAGAATATTAAGTTGATCTTCCATTTCTTGACGTAATTTATATTGAACTCTGTATGCTTTGGATTTTACAGGTTTATTAGAGGTTAAATTGACAACATGGGGTATGGTATCACAGCCTGGTAACTCTAGGACAGATGCTGCAAATACATCTTTATTTAGATCTAAAAATTCCTGCATTTTAGATTTTAGGAGAGGGTCTAAATGGCTTAAGTCAATATTAGAACTCCAAGTGAGATCAGCACGATCAAAGTCAGCTATTGGAGTAGTCAAATTCACATTACAACTTAAATTATTATCCGTTAATGGTATATTAGACTTATCTATACATTTCTGGATTTTTGCAACATATGTATTTTTGCTTAGCTTTATAGTATGATTTGAAAAATTTGCAAGAGAAACAAAAAGGCCATGTTCCTGAGTACATATGGCTCTAGAAATAAGCAGACCTTGGCTTAAATTCTTCGCTAAAGGTTCTAGCATTAGAACATCATTTTCTTTTATGGAATTATTTTTATTGCACTTAACTTCAGCTATTAATTTTGAATGAGGGGGAATAGAAATCCTTTCGCATAAAAGAGCTAAAGTAGTAATTTCACCATTGTTGTTGTTATTATTGTCAAGATTGCTTTGTTTAACAGTCTGAGGTGTCCTATTTTCTAAGTTACTTTTATTAGCATGGACTGTTTGACTCGTTGTTTGCTGTTTAAGGTCTAAATGTTCATTAATTTCACATTCATTTGTACTCGAGTTACTGCGTGATATATTTTGTAAACAAAAAACATGTGCAGTTCCATTATCTGCCTCATTTGCTTTAATCGTCATGTTTAAATCTGCATTCACTTTCATAATGGGATATGTAGTACCCTGAATTGTCACATTTTTACTACTAAGATTCCCACATTTTTCTTTTAAACTTTCTTTACCCTTTTTGGTTACAATTTTCATAGGTGTGTCATTACTATACTCATCTCCCTGTTTATTAGCAGAATTGGGGACATTTTTCCTACATTTTGACTGTTCATTACAGATATTTGCTTGTTGACATTGTAAATCTGCACTATTCACTCTGATATCACTGGTATTATTTACAATATTTCTTTCTAGGGAATTTTTTAGTGGTGACAATTTTTTTGTATGGCTCTCTACTACTTGTTTACACTGTGTTTCTACTGGAATACTTAAAACAACATTATTATTTTTACAATTTATTACAGCCTGATATTTACTTAAAAAGGGCATCCGCAAAATCACACTAAATTCATCGGCTAATTTACCCTGGACAATAAAGAACTCAGACTGACATAATAAATCATTAAATTTAAAGTTCAAAGAAACTTTTTGGCTTAGAATTACTCTTTCGCCAGTTACCGTTAAAATAGGAGTATTGCACTCGACAACTTCACAAAAATTTAAATTAATAAGTGCTGTACTACTTAAAATATTTATGGCTGACCCTGTATCACAAAGTGCAGTAAGAGAAATATTATTTACATTTATCATAGCAGTAGGTAAATGGTAAGAATGGGGGGAGAACATACTAAAAATGATTGGGGGGTCTGGAGGCCTATATGGAGACGACTCGACCAAATCGAAACCAGCCGTTACACGTTTAAAGCATTATTGGATGTAGTAGGGTTGCTGTGTTCATCCTGACGAGTATCACCGCTCGCATTATCATCTCTATTTCTTCGGTTAGTCTCATACCCTTGATCAAAATAGCCCCTATGTCTCCTATATCCACCTCTATTATTATTTCCTCTATAATTCTCACTCTGATAGTTCCTGCCCCTGGAATTTTGTCCACGTCCCCTGGGATTTTGATGGAAGCCCCTTCCATAATCATTTGTGTACCTGTTTAGGGTACAATTTCTTGCATAGTGGCCTGGCAAACCACATTTGAAACAGTAAAAAATTCCAGTTTGGCTACTTTCACATCCCTGGCTAAAATTATTTTGGACTTCTTTGGATTTTATTTCAACTAGACTATCAATTTTAGCTGCGAGCAGATCAATTTGGGATTTTAAATTTTGAATCTGCCTGTTATGGGACTCATCATTTTTCTGAGAAAATACGGCAGCACATGGTACATTCTGGGGGTTCGGTATATTCTCACTACTTTCATAAGAGTTGTAGAATGGATTTACGCTTTTATAAGCTTTTTCCTCAAGTAGGGCTATTTGGAGGACTTCCTCGGGAGTTTTTGGATTTCTAGCGATGACACCTTTTCTTATTTCAGGCGACAAATTGTTGAGTAGCACTGAGTGAAGGAGTGCTTTTCTGCTTTTTTCTACAACATCATCTTGTATACCCTCTATGACGAGCGAGTTTAGTGACAGGTCGCATGCCCTGTCATAAAAGTCCTGTACTGTCATTGCAGGGGTTTGTTTAAAATTCATTAATTTGTTAAGCTGCACATCTGGGGTTATGTGCTGACTATATCTGTTTTTTAAAATAGAAACTAACTCCTCAAAAGACTTAATTTTGTGAATTTTTAGCAGTCTAGCAGCTGCACCAGATAATCTTGATAGCAAAGCAAATTTCTTTTCCTCATCATCCCAGCCAAACATGTTGGCAAAACTGTCTAATTTTTCATAAAAATCCCCAAAAGAAACCGAATTACCCTCGCCACTGAATGGGGGAATATAATTGAGATTATCAATAAGGGCAGTTCTTCGCTGAATTTTCGCCATCTCTTTAGAGGGGTCGAGTGCCATTTTTGCTTTTTAAAGTGCACAAGATACGATACAAAATTTGAAAATAATAAAGATAAAAGAGGGGGAAAAAAGGGAATAATAAAAATATTCACACACAAACTTTTACTACTTCTAAATATGGCATAAAATACCCATAAAATAGCAATGTATACACCTATTACTCAAATTTACAACATACAACAAAATAATAAAAATAGAACAAAAATACATATATTTATTTACTTTGAATCACCCTTAATATAAACAATGTTTAGTAAAACTCAGGCTCTACAGTACTGTGCCAATTTATTGTGTATATAGCAAAAATCAGGCATTTCAACACGGCATCAACTTATTGTGTATACCGTAATAATTAGGCTCTGCCACACGGCACCAAACTTATTGGGTTCTTTTTTTTATGCTGCTACAGATCATAATTTAATTAATTAAAAAATTCCATTCAATAAAATTGTTTTTTTCATATAAGTATTACCATATAAACAATCATTTCTACACCTTATATCTCAATTAGTTCAAATATTCCTTCCACTTTACCAATGAATTAACTGAGATCAGGACTAGATTACCTTCTATATGAATCTTGTTGTAATTTAGGATAATCAAAACAAGAGGAGATTTCATAAGGGTCATTACTATGAGATAACATAAGTTAAATTAAGAAATTACAGAAATAAGAAAGGTTACCAAGATAAATCAAAATGAATTTAAAAAAAAATACATTCATTAAGTTTCTATAAATATTAATGATTGCTAGTAAATAATAATGATAACACAACAAAATTCTCAATCTGTCTAGATCTCAGACGTAGCATATATGGATCTGCAGCAGTGAACCCAATTTTTATCAATGTTATTTTATGGGATATCAGATTCGAATAGATAACCTAAAAGCTCAGGAACTTTATTAAAATTTCAAAAGATAGAAGAAAGACACTGGAATCTCCCATCTATTTGTGGGGAGCAAAAAAAGAAAATTTTTTAAAAGCAATAAGATTTCTACCATATAAACACAAGCATCCCATAATACAACAATGATATTGTGGCCAGAAAAAGTATAGTGTTAGTACATCTATTTTAACTTCTCCGTTTTTTTTTTTTTTTTTTATAAGATAAATTAATTTGTTTTAAATAATGTGAACTTCTCAACAGTTTTGCTTTAAGAATTTCTACTACTTAGTTAAATATCTTTACTTAACTTTAAGATAAAAGTATGTTAATTAATCAATGTATATATGACTTCCAGTCTGATAAATTACTTTGAATTCTGAATAAAAAAGGTAAGGGTTGAGATTATTTTACTTTTAAACATTCAGAGAAACTACTTTAATTTCACGATATTACAGATTTTAGTATAGTTATTTTGGAACTATTGAGATTAAAATTCAATTAAACTAATATCAAGGTAGGATAAAAAAAAACTATATAACTATACTTGAGTATATCCTTATTTAATATTCATTTTTTTTCCTTTTTTTTTTATTAAATTAAGTGCTTACTTTGCATTGAAATAGATTAAACTTTTTTTTTTATAATTAAAATAAAGGACATATCAAAACAAAATCATCAATCTTGAAATTCTATTAAATACATTCTCTTTTATTTAATTCAAAAAAAAAAAAAAAAAAAAAAACATTAGAATTCATTAACATGAATTTTGTTGCAAACCTTGGGAAATATCATCTAACAACAAGAATATTTAATAGGATAAAAAAATAATTTAAGAGCAAATACAATATAAATTTCTTACCTACAGCTTATTCTATCTATCTCTCATTTAGAGACACTTTCATTTTTTTTTAGGATTAACTTGGCTCACAATCTTCTCTGCATTATAATACACTTCACTATTTCATGACGGATCTTATACACAAATTAGACTTGGAGTTCTATTCGGATAGAGTCTCTACGCTGGCTTCCTTTCATTTGAAACTGTAAACAGGGCTATGATAGCTTCATGAAGGTCTGCGACATAATCGATTAGCATCCCTCAGCGACACAAATCATGAGAATTTCACCATACTGGAGCCGAGATTTCGTGTCTTTGGGTTTCGACATCTTACCCGGAGATGCACTTGAAACGAAAATTATTCTTGGATAATCATCGACACAAGCTAACAGCCATTAGTCGCCTAGGACAATCTACTATGCAGCGCTCGGGACAAGTCTCTTCTAAGCGGGTATCAAAACAGCTCTCAGGACTGCTGGAGCTTAGGAATTCAATCGGAAATCTTGCATACTCAGCCGCAACATGTAGGTGCTGTAATCTAAGTCGAGGGGTTTCGACCCCTTTTTATCTAGAGAAATAGTTTGAACGGATCATTCTTCTCCAGCAAACTCTCAGCTATCTGCGGCAGACCACACTTCTTCACCCAACTCTTAGCGTGTTTTTTTTTCAGACTCACTTGAATATCGTAGAATTCTTTAGGCCTCCCCTCTCCCAGAATAAAAACAGGGAAGGGGGGGACAGAACTTTCACACCTCTTCAACCCGATGCTCTCCGTTCGACTGCCATCCCCAGGACTGACTTTTTTTCTAAAAACCAATTGCGCGTAAGCCTCAAACATACGGGGGTATTTTTTCTGAGAACACGGACGCATCCCCCTTTTCCCCAACCAAAAGGGTGACTTCTCGTTGGTCAGCGCGCAAGTACCATATCCAATGTCCATATAAGGAAATGTTTCTATCTCTCAATCACGTGACTTACATGAGGTCCTGCACAAGCAGGTGTTTTTTTTTCAACTCCCGTTCCCATGAAATCTACAGCTGGGATTCCAAGTATTGCACATAATGGGAGTAACAGGCATGGGGATATTTTTATGGGCGAAAATGTATCTTGCTCTCTCTCTGAAATGACACTATACAATTTTTTTTTATGGGTCATAAAAAAAAGGGTGCACTTTTAGCAATTTACACAGGGCTTAGAAAACTGTGTGTGGCCAATTATATAAGGTACGCTATTTCTTGTCCGAAAACTCATAGCATGGGAAGCACATACATCTTTAATCTTAACAAAAGGGCTTTTAGCAATTATCGCATTTCTCTGCCGAGCAGGGATTTTATGAGAGTTTTAAGGGGAGGGGGTGTGTTTTTCTTTCTAACATTCACAAACGCTTGTGAAAGCGTGGGAACGGAAAAAGGAATAATAAAAGTATTAAGGGGTTGTGTGTATATAAAAAAAGGAAAGAGGGGTTTTGAATTTTTAATAATTAAAATTTTAAAGAAGGGCAGTAATCAATAAAAAAACTTTAACAAGAGCTCCCCCTCATTGAAAAAAAAAATAAACATTATTCGTTTTGTCAAAAACAAGAATTTTATTTTTTTAGCTAGAAGACCCCAGAAGGTAAATCGAAGAAAATTAAAAACAAAAGTGAATGAAAATTCAATCCAAAGTGAATGGAAAGGTGAAATGACAAATTAATGTAGTACCCCGGTTGACTAGTTGAATTAGGATTACCGACTAGAGCAGATCACACAACGACCCGAAAAGTTGATAACTTCACCCTAACTAAATCACCACAACAACTATGCACTCCGGAATGCAATGTTGAAGTTTGGGTATAACATTTGAAAGTTAAATGTATACTAGGGCCTAAGTTGCTATTGCAAAACCTACACTATTTACCTGGCATACCTACCTAGATCTTCATAGCTGGGCATACTGTTACGAATATCAATACACTGGGATATTTCTACATGCTACCATGTCTGTAAATATTAAGCCTTTAAAAAAAGGTTTCCCACAAGTCGAATGCAAGGAAGATTTGTCCAGTAAATAAAGAAAGGAATTTTTGAAAAATTTTGAATCCTGTGAGCAGGACTGAGCCAAAGGGCCGAAACAACCAATTCCTGAAAAATCACTATAAATATATCATTGTAGCTGGAGGTATCACAGATATGTACACATATAAGTAGGATAATATGTTGTATACACATATACAATAAAAAGAACAATACCTTGCATTACATACATAGGGTGTACACACACAAAAGAAGGAGAAATTAGCACTTACACTTGATTATATTCAGTGGGGACAATGACATAACGTGCGCACATTAAAAAAAACAATATAATGTATTTTACCGTTCAAACTGAAGTACACAAATTTATGGAAATTTCGAACATAACACTATATTTGTATAGGTTACCTTGTGTAACCTCGAGTGATAATTGTATGTCTTTGCTACCACTGATGAGGAAATAGTTCTTACACAGACAGTAAACAAAAATAAAAATCCATAAAATATCACAAATAATACCTAAAGTGAAATAATATTAACTCCACATGAGAGCTTGCCAATTTCTTTGACAAAGAATACGAGTTTTTTCAAAATACCCATTTTACACATACAAGGGGATGGGTCGATTGTTAGAAAAATCAAACAACATAATAAACAGCACAAACAAAATATATATATATACATAAACAAGATAAATATATCTGTGGGGGTGTACATTGCTTGTATCTTAAATCCCCTATCTCCCAAATAGAGAAACAAATTTCCAAAAATACCCCCAAAAAAGTAAAATTAAAAGAAATTGCAAAAAACAATTTTTTTTTTTTTTTGTTAAAGAATGAACTATATTTACAATAGTAACTATACTATATACAAAAAGGGTTGCACCTGGGTTTTTCAGGCATTACATATATTGCTATTATGCCTACTTTCCAAAACTTTCCTTACCAGAAATTTTTCTAAGTTCCCAAAATTAGCGTTAAAATCCGCTAAAAATTAAAAAAAGCATACAAACAGGGGGCGGAGCACTCAATTGGTCCTAATATATCGTAATATTACTAACACTCCCGAGAGAAAATAAGGTGCGGGCTAAAAATCCACATTAAACAATTGCGGAGCAAAATCAAAACAAAGCATTGCTAGGCTCGAACACTACCTAAATTTGTTAATATCGGGCTTACAATTTGCTTGAAATAAATACAATTACCTATATATATACAATCTTAAAAACAAATAAAGCTAAACAGCTCTAAAATCTATAATTAGGACGCGAATTCCTGTTTCTCAAGGAGTAATCAGCTCCCGGTACTGACCGCCACTTATGTTGTTTTGATTTGATGTCAGATCGTTCTCGTGAACGACTCACACGGCCTGAATCACTAGACGTTCCTATTCGCAGCACTTCCGCTTCGCGATCAACGCTATCCGATACGTCCGTCTTTCCTTGTGCTTCAAGAAGTAACCGATCAACCTTTCCACCGATACGCTCGGATGGAGTAGAGTGTGATGGGGAAACGTCGCTGGCCATCTGTTTACTAGTTTCGTTTTCCCGCCCGGGTCTAGTTTCGCTATTGCTTTGCTCGTGACGTCTGCTCGTAGCTCGGGGAACTTGCGTATCAGGTTGGATGGTTGCTGTACGTGGTATGGGTGGTGGGAATCGATTTATGAACCGATTTCTTTTCTTACGAGCAGTAAAATCGAATTGAAGATTCGATTCACTTGTTGTTGTTGACATTTGACTTTGGCTGTGGTTTTGGTCTGAATGAGTGTCTGCATTCTGTTTATTTACGCCTGAAATGCATCTATCTTTGAATAAGGTGAGGCGATCTACATGGACAACCTGGGTTTTTGAAGGATTAGCAATTAATGCAATTTTAAAATTGACATCACTGAGTTTTTCAATGATTGTAAAAGGTCCGTTGTTTAGTTTTGACAATTTTCTCGTATTACCAGCCGTGATAGATGGATTATATAGCCATACTCTATCTCCTATTTTTAAATCTTTAACGACCGCTGTTTTTTCTCTGTACTTTTCTTGTACTTCTGATACTTTAACTAAATTATCGTACACTTCGGCATATATTTTTTGGAGGGCGGGGATTAACAATTCACAGAATGATGGGGCGTCATTATAACTAAATCTAGGTGACTGAGAAAATAGGTTGTATGGTAAATTTAAATTCCTGCCATATAAAATTGCTGCGGGTGTTAATTTTGTTGAGGAGTGCACAGCTGAACGCATCGCTAACAGGGCAAATTTAAGTTTAGTATCCCAGTCTGATTGGTTTTCATTTACTATGTGACTAAGGGCGTTTTTTAACGTAGAATTCTGTCGCTCGATCTGTCCATTCGACGCCGGATGAAAGACAGATGTTGTGATATGCTTAATGCCAAACATTTTGTAGACATGTTCGATAGCTTCGGATATCAGATTTTTCCCATTGTCCGTCGTTATAAACGCAGGCGCGCCATAACGCGAAATGAAATCAGCAAGCGTATCTGCGATAACATCAGATGTGGTGGAATTAACTGCATAAGCTTCTGGCCACTTAGTAAAAGAGTCGATATATGTGACAATATAGGTGTTACCTGAAAATGTAACTGGTAGTGGACCTATTAGATCTAAATGTACCTTGTTCATAGGAAATTCGGGTGTAGGCATCCGTTGAAGGGGTGCCTGCTGGTTAGCTTTGTATGCCCTCTTTTGTTGGCAACTAATACACGACTCCACTAGGTGCTTGATATCAGCTGACATTCCGGGCCAGTAAAAGTGCTCTCGGATGCGGTCAATCGTCTTTTTAAAACCTTGATGACAAGCCGCCAAAGAATCGTGTGTTAGAGCGAACACTTGCTCAATCATTTCCCTAGGAACTACCAATTTGATTGGATTACTTATTATATTCGAATCTCTAGTGTCCTCACACACAAGAATGTCATCTCTAAAAAAATTTTCATATATTTAGGTGCTATGTTTAAATTTTGGTCTAATTTTCTGGCTATTTCACAGCACTTTTTATCGATTTTCTGCAACTCACTAATTTTATCAGTTAAATTTGAATGCGGTACAAAAGTAGTTTCTTTTTCTACTTGTATACAAAAATTACTGCTGCTAATCTCAGGTGTTTCATCAATTTTTGCAAATCGAGAGAGAAAGTCTGCTACACTATTACACTTGCCTTTTATATATTTAATTGTAAAGTCAAAATCAGATAGAGTACATACCCATTTGGCTATACGTGAAGTGGGATCATGAATTTTTAACATAAAAGTAAGGGGGGCATGGTCTGTAAAAATGGTAAAATGGGTGTTAGCTAGGTAGCACTTAAAATGGCTAGTTGCCCAAACCAGAGCGAGAAGTTCTCTCTCAGTGGCAGAATATCTCGTCTCTGCACCTTTGAGTCGCCTACTAGCAAACGCCACTGGATGAATTTTATTTTCTTCATCCAACTGTGACAGAACTGCACCCAATGCTTCTCCACTCGCATCGGTATAGACATAAAATTCTTTACTAAAATCAGGTAATACGAGGCACGGTTTAGAAATTAGAGCCTTTTTTAAATCCTCAAATTCCTCTTGGGCTTCTTTCGTCCAGGCAAAATGCCCACTTTCCTTTGTTAAATCAATTAAATTTAATGCCCTTTTTGTGAAGTCAGGTATAAAACGTCTGTAAAATGAGAGGGTTCCAATGAATGACCTGACACCTTTACGTGTAGTAGGTAGTTGCAATTTTTCGATTACTTCAATATTTTTATTAACAGGGGATACTTGCCCGCTATGAATTTCAAAGCCTAGGTATTGGATTTTATTTGAAAGAAAAGTACATTTGCTGGGTTTAAGCTTTAGTTTATGCTGCCTTAATCTATCAAAAACCAGTTTTAATTTTTCAAAGTGGGAGTCTACATCAGAAGAAGCAATGACAATGTCATCTATATATACTAAAATTCCGAGATTTCCTAAATCTCCAAAAATGGCATTCATTAGCCTTTGAAAACTGTTCCCTGAATTAGATAACCCAAAACAATTTCTATTCCACTCAAAAAGACCTTTATGCGTGATAATAGCAGTTTTATGCCTGTCTTCAGGTCGTATGACCTGTTGAAAAAAACCACTAGTCAAATCTAGTGTTGAAAAAAATTTAGCTCCACTTAAAGCATCCACAGAATCAGTAATGTTTGGGATAGGATATGCGTCTTTGACAAGATTTTTGTTTAATTTACGAAAATCAACAGCTAGTCTATAAGAACCGTCTGCTTTTTCTACAAGTATAACCGATGATGCGAATTCTGACATAGATGGGGAAATAATTTCAGCTTGCAGTAGAATATTAAGTTGATCTTCCATTTCTTGACGTAATTTATATGAAACTCTGTATGCTTTGGATTTTACAGGTTTATTAGAGGTTAAATTGACAACATGGGATATGATATTACAGCCTGGTAACTCTAGGACAGATGCTGCAAAGACATCTTTATTTAGATCTAAAAATTCTTGCATTTTAGATTTTAGGAGAGGGTCTAAATGGCTTAAGTCAATATTAGAACTCCAAGTGAGATCAGCACGATCAAAGTCAGCTATTGGAGTAGTCAAATTCACATTACAACTTAAATTATTATCCGTTAATGGTATATTAGACTTATCTATACATTTCTGGATTTTTGCAACATATGTATTTTTGCTTAGCTTTATAGTATGATTTGAAAAATTTGCAAGAGAAACAAAAAGGCCATGTTCCTGAGTACATATGGCTCTAGAAATAAGCAGACCTTGGCTTAAATTCTTCGCTAAAGGTTCTAGCATTAGAACATCATTTTCTTTTATGGAATTATTTTTATTGCACTTAACTTCAGCTATTAATTTTGAATGAGGGGGAATAGAAATCCTTTCGCATAAAAGAGCTAAAGTAGTAATTTCACCATTGTTGTTGTTATTATTGTCAAGATTGCTTTGTTTAACAGTCTGAGGTGTCCTATTTTCTAAGTTACTTTTATTAGCATGGACTGTTTGACTCGTTGTTTGCTGTTTAAGGTCTAAATGTTCATTAATTTCACATTCATTTGTACTCGAGTTACTGCGTGATATATTTTGTAAACAAAAAACATGTGCAGTTCCATTATCTGCCTCATTTGCTTTAATCGTCATGTTTAAATCTGCATTCACTTTCATAATGGGATATGTAGTACCCTGAATTGTCACATTTTTACTACTAAGATTCCCACATTTTTCTTTTAAACTTTCTTTACCCTTTTTGGTTACAATTTTCATAGGTGTGTCATTACTATACTCATCTCCCTGTTTATTAGCAGAATTGGGGACATTTTTCCTACATTTTGACTGTTCATTACAGATATTTGCTTGTTGACATTGTAAATCTGCACTATTCACTCTGATATCACTGGTATTATTTACAATATTTCTTTCTAGGGAATTTTTTAGTGGTGACAATTTTTTTGTATGACTCTCTACTACTTGTTTACACTGTGTTTCTACTGGAATACTTAAAACAACATTATTATTTTTACAATTTATTACAGCCTGATATTTACTTAAAAAGGGCATCCCCAAAATCACTCTAAATTCATCGGCTAATTTACCCTGGACAATAAAGAACTCAGACTGACATAATAAATCATTAAATTTAAAGTTCAAAGAAACTTTTTGGCTTAGAATTACTCTTTCGCCAGTTACCGTTAAAATAGGAGTATTGCACTCGACAACTTCACAAAAATTTAAATTAATAAGTGCTGTACTACTTAAAATATTTATGGCTGACTCTGTATCACAAAGTGCAGTAAGAGAAATATTATTTACATTTATCATAGCAGTAGGTAAATGGTAAGAATGGGGGGAGAACATACTAAAAATGATTGGGGGGTCTGGAGGCCTATATGGAGACGACTCGACCAAATCGAAACCAGCCGTTACACGTTTAAAGCATTATTGGATGTAGTAGGGTTGCTGTGTTCATCCTGACGAGTATCACCGCTCGCATTATCATCTCTATTTCTTCGGTTAGTCTCATACCCTTGATCAAAATTGCCCCTATGTCTCCTATATCCACCTCTATTATTATTTCCTCTATAATTCTCACTCTGATAGTTCCTGCCCCTGGAATTTTGTCCACGTCCCCTGGGATTTTGATGGAAGCCCCTTCAATAATCATTTGTGTACCTGTGTAGGGTACAATTTCTTGCATAGTGGCCTGGCAAACCACATTTGAAACAGTAAAAAATTCCAGTTTGGCTACTTTCACATCCCTGGCTAAAATTATTTTGGACTTCTTTGGATTTTATTTCAACTAGATTATCAATTTTAGCTGCGAGCAGATCAATTTGGGATTTTAAATTTTGAATCTGCCTGTTATGGGACTCATCATTTTTCTGAGAAAATACAGCAGCACATGGTACATTCTGGGGGTTCGGTATATTCTCACTACTTTCATAAGAGTTGTAGAATGGATTTACGCTTTTATAAGCTTTTTCCTCAAGTAGGGCTATTTGGAGGACTTCCTCGGGAGTTTTTGGATTTCTAGCGATGACACCTTTTCTTATTTCAGGCGACAAATTGTTGAGTAGCACTGAGTGAAGGAGTGCTTTTTTGCTTTTTTCTACAACATCATCTTGTATACCCTCTATGACGAGCGAGTTTAGTGACAGGTCGCATGCCCTGTCATAAAAGTCCTGTACTGTCATTGCTGGGGTTTGTTTAAAATTCATTAATTTGTTAAGCTGCACATCTGGGGTTATGTGCTGACTATATCTGTTTTTTTAAAATAGAAACTAACTCCTCAAAAGACTTAACCCTCCAAGCGTCTTGCAAATGGGTAAAATTGTAATGTTGTTTTCTCTGCATTTTGTTTTAAATGCTAATAAAATATGATTCTTTCACTATTACATAAAAAATCTTATTTAGGAATATAAATGTAATCTTTGAGAGTCTTAATCATTCTTCAAGGCTTTGAAATTCATTAAATTTATGGAATAATAATATCTTAAACATTGCTTATATTGCAGTGAAACCTGGAGCGTAGTGTACGGAATATTACGGGTTAAACGCTTAGAGGGAATTTTGTGAATTTTTAGCAGTCTAGCAGCTGCACCAGATAATCTTGATAGCAAAGCAAATTCCTTTTCCTCATCATCCCAGCCAAACATGTTGGCAAAACTGTCTAATTTTTCATAAAAATCCCCAAAAGAAACCGAATTACCCTCGCCACTGAATGGGGGAATATAATTGAGATTATCAATAAGGGCAGTTTTTCGCTGAATTTTCGCCATCTCTTTAGAGGGGTCGAGTGCCATTTTTGCTTTTTAAAGTGCACAAGATACGATACAAAATTTGAAAATAATAAAGATAAAAGAGGGGGAAAAAAGGGAATAATAAAAATATTCACACACAAACTTTTACTACTTCTAAATATGGCATAAAATACCCATAAAATAGCAATGTATACCCCTATTACTCAAATTTACAACATACAACAAAATAATAAAAAAAGAACAAAAATACATATATTTATTTACTTTGAATCACCCTTAATATAAACAATGTTTAGTAAAACTCAGGCTCTACAGTACTGTGCCAATTTATTGTGTATATAGCAAAAATCAGGCATTTCAACACGGCATCAACTTATTGTGTATACCGTAATAATTAGGCTCTGCCACACGGCACCAAACTTATTGGGTTCTTTTTTTTATGCTGCTACAGATCATAATTTAATTAATTAAAAAATTCCATTCAATAAAATTGTTTTTTTCATATAAGTATTACCATATAAACAATCATTTCTACACCTTATTTCTCAATTAGTTCAAATATTCCTTCCACTTTACCAATGAATTAACTGAGATCAGGACTAGATTACCTTCTATATGAATCTTGTTGTAATTTAGGATAATCAAAACAAGAGGAGATTTCATAAGGGTCATTACTATGAGATAACATAAGTTAAGTTAAGAAATTACAGAAATAAGAAAGGTTACCAAGATAAATCAAAATGAATTAAAAAAAATACATTCATTAAGTTTCTATAAATATTAATGATTGCTAGTAAATAATAATGATAACACAACAAAATTCTCAATCTGTCTAGATCTCAGACGTAGCATATATGGATCTGTAGCAGTGAACCCAATTTTTACCAATGATGTTTTATGGGATATCAGATTCGAATAGATAACCTAAAAGCTCAGGATCTTTATTAAAATTTCAAAAGATAGAAGAAAGACACTGGAATCTCCCATCTATTTGTGGGGAGCAAAAAAAGAAAATTTTTTAAAAGCAATAAGATTTCTACCATATAAACACAAGCATCCCATAATACAACAATGATATTGTGGCCAGAAAAAGTATAGTGTTAGTACATCTATTTTAACTTCTCCGTTTTTTTTTTTTTTTTTTTTTTTTTTTTTTTAATAAGATAAATTAATTTGTTTTAAATCATGTGAACTTCTCAACAGTTTTGCTTTAAGAATTTCTACTACTTAGTTAAATATCTTTACTCAACTTTAAGATAAAAGTACGTTAATTAATCAATGTATATATGACTTCCAGTCTGATAAATTACTTTGAATTCTGAATAAAAAAGGTAAGGGTTGAGATTATTTTACTTTTAAACATTCAGAGAAACTACTTTAATTTCACGATATTACAGATTTCAGTATAGTTATTTTGGCACTATTGAGACTAAAATTCAATTAAACTAATATCAAGGTAGGATAAAAAAAACTATATAACTATACTTGAGTATATCCTTATTTAATATTCATTTTTTTTCCTTTTTTTTTAAATTAAATTAAGTGCTTACTTTGCATTGAAATAGATTAAACTTCCTTTTTTTTATAATTAAAATAAAGGACATATCAAAACAAAATCATCAATCTTGAAATTCTATTAAATACATTCTCTTTTATTTAATTAAAAAAAAAAAAAAAAAAAAAAAAAACATCAGAATTCACTAACATGAATTTTGTTGCAAACCTTGGGAAATATCATCTAACAACAAGAATATTTAATAGGATAAAAAAATAATTTAAGAGCAAATACAATATAAATTTCTTACCTACAGCTTATTCTATCTATCTCTCATTTAGAGACACTTTCATTTTTTTTTAGGATTAACTTGGCTCACAATCTTCCCTGCATTATAATACACTTCACTATTTCATGACGGATCTTATACACAAATTAGACTTGGAGTTCTATTCGGATAGAGTCTCTACGCTGGCTTCCTTTCATTTGAAACTGTAAACAGGGCTATGATAGCTTCATGAAGGTCTGCGACATAATCGATTAGCATCCCTCAGCGACACAAATCATGAGAATTTCACCATACTGGAGCCGAGATTTCGTGTCTTTGGGTTTCGACATCTTACCCGGAGATGCACTTGAAACGAAAATTATTCTTGGATAATCATCGACACAAGCTAACAGCCATTAGTCGCCTAGGACAATCTACTATGCAGCGCTGGGGACAAGTCTCTTCTAAGCGGGTATCAAAACAGCTCTCAGGACTGCTGGAGCTTAGGAATTCAATCGGAAATCTCGCATACTCAGCCGCAACATGTAGGTGCTGTAATCTAAGTCGAGGGGTTTCGACCCCTTTTTATCTAGAGAAATAGTTTGAACGGATCATTCTTCTCCAGCAAACTCTCAGCTATCTGCGGCAGACCACACTTCTTCACCCAACTCTTAGCGCGTTTTTTTTCAGACTCACTTGAATATCGTAGAATTCTTTAGGCCTCCCCTCTCCCAGAATAAAAACAGGGGAGGGGGGGACAGAACTTTCACACCTCTTCAACCCGATGCTCTCCGTTCGACTGCCATCACCAGGACTGACTTTTTTTCTAAAAACCAATTGCGCGTAAGCCTCTAACATACGGGGTATTTTTTCTGAGAACACGGACGCATCCCCCTTTTCCCCAACCAAAAAGGTGACTTCTCGTTTGTCAGCGCGCAAGTACCATATCCAATGTCCATATAAGGAAATGTTTCTATCTCTCAATCACGTGACTTACATGAGGTCCTGCAGAAGCAGGTGTTTTTTTTTTCAACTCCCGTTCCCATGAAATCTACAGCTGGGATTCCAAGTATTGCACATAATGGGAGTAACAGGCATGGGGATATTTCTATGGGCGAAAATGTATCTTGCTCTCTCTCTGAAATGACACTATAATTTTTTTTATGGGTCATAAAAAAAAGGGTGCACTTTTAGCAATTTACACAGGGCTTAGAAAACTGTGTGTGGCCAATTATATAAGGTACGCTATTTCTTGTCCGAAAACTCATAGCATGGGAAGCACATACATCTTTAATCTTAACAAAAGGGCTTTTAGCAATTATCGCATTTCTCTGCCGAGCAGGGATTTTATGAGAGTTTTAAGGGGAGGGGGTATGTTTTTCTTTCTAACATTCACAAACGCTTGTGAAAGCGTGGGAACGGAAAAAGGAATAATAAAAGTATTAAGGGGTTGTGTGTATATAAAAAAAGGAAAGAGGGGTTTTGAATTTTGAATAATTAAAATTTTAAAGAAGGGCAGTAATCAATAAAAAAAAACTAACATTACCTTGTTCGTCTTAAATTGTATTGCTTTTAGTAACTTCAACATTTTCGTCCGTTACTTTATAACTTTTTAAAAATTTCCTATTTCATTACTAATTCAGATGTTCCAAGATTCGTTTAAAAACATCAGGAGTGATTAAACAAGGAATCCTATTTTTTCACAAAAGTTGCTGCAAATTATCCAGCCAGTCGGACCTTAGAATGCTGGATTAGAGAATGTTTACTGTACTAATATTTATCTTCATTCTTATATTGATTGAAAATACTGCGTTGGACATTTATTAAGAATTAATGAGAAACAAAAGTTGGAAACGCAATAATTAGCGAAAGTAAAATTACTTTGAAATCGTGAATAAATTTGTTTCCTCAAATTATGTAAATTCTACTTGTTAGAAGCTATTCATTTATTTTTTCGTGAATAAAACAAAAAAATATTAAAAGCATCGAAGTAATTACTTTTCAGTTTCACGTTTATAATAGTTTTCTTGTGTAATGAAGAGATTATCTCATAGTTTCTTTCAATTATAACATTCTAGAAAAACGTTCAGGCGGTTTTCTTTAGACTAATTAAATTATTTTCGGAAATTCCATCTAGCGAAATTCTGTTGATATGAGTGACGTCTATCACTTGTATTGGAAGTTATTTATTCGATATAAAAAATCAATAGAAAAAACTAGATGTAGAATACTTCAGATAAAGTAAATTAGTTTGGAATCCCATTAAATGTGTTTCATCAAATTATATTAATTTTTGTTGTAAGGAATAAGTTATTCATATTTCCATTAGAAAGACAGTAAAAATACAGAATCTCTTGATTGATTTTTTAATATCACGCATATATTATTTTTTCTTAAAGAATAAAGAGTTTTGTATGATTTTTTTCAGTTATAATGTTATAGCAAAATGTAAAATTAATTGTCTTTTAGTTTACTGAATTTTTAGGATATTTTAAACAGAGACATTGTGTTACTAATATTGGTGAAAATTATAGTTAATCAATTACATACGAAAGAATATGTATATATATATATATATATATATATATATTACAGTTTTTGCACCTTAATAAATATCTTAATTTTTTAAGGGGCGGTACACTGTAAAAAAAAAGTGGCCCCGAATATGTGTAGCGTAAGTACTCGTTAATAAAGGGATTATGAATATACTGTCGGATCAGTAGCAATGTTTGCTGCTGCCATCTATTGCGGTTTTGCCGAAAATCTTCCGCTTCAGAAGTCTGGATGCAGCTCGAAGGGAACCCCAGCCCTTCGGGCCCACGTAATGGTTATTAAAAAATTTTTGGAGCTATTACTAAAATTTACTTGGTGGCTCATACTAAAAAAATTTAAGTTAGTTATACAAAAGGTTCTTTTGCTTAGTTTAAAAAAGAAATGCTTGTTTCGCTTGCAAAAAAAAGTTTGTAATGGTTACTAAAAAATTCTGTGAAATGCAAATTTACTAAAAAATTTTTAGTAACCTCTTGAATTTCTTTTTACAGTGTAGGATACATTTTATCCAACCTAATTTAAACGAAATTGTCACTGAAACATTTAACGAAATTTTATGTTTTGAACTTTGGGGCAAAATCGTTAACTTAAAATGTATGGTCTCTGAAAACAGTCTTTTTTTTTTTTTTTTTTTTTTTTTTTTTTTTTTTTTTTTTTTTTTTTTTACAGTTGGGGCATTCGCCGGTAGCTTTTACGACTGGCTATAGTCTTATGGATGTAATGGAATTTTTCTTTTTTATTTTATTTTCTTTTTCTTTTTAATTTGTTAAACTACATGTATTCAACATGTTCTCATTAATTATTTACTCTCTAAGCTTTTTTATTTATTAATAGTTACTTTTTGTTTTTTGGTCATCAGCCGCATTTAAACATTTTTCTTTCAACGGCTCCCTAACGCCTCTGCAACACAATTTACCTCTACACTGGATGTATAGTTGCCACGCAACTAGGTAGTCTATTAAACTGATTACATTGTTCTATTGTTCCCTTTTTTAAAGGTATTTTTCTTTTTATGTATATATTAACTATTTTAAATAAATCTTATTACGCAATTTATACACTACAGTTAGACTATTCCTCCCACTGGCTTATTAATTGTAAGACATTGATCAATAGATCGGGCGTGAACTTGATGACAACTCGGAAGCCCTTCAAAGTGACTGCACTGTTAAGCACAGTTTAAAAATTGCTTTTCTAAATAATTTTTTTTTATTTTTCATGTGATAATTTAATAATAAAGAGACATAATTGCTTGCATCTCAAGGGGTTAAGAGGTTCTCAAATCCTCTATTCAAGAGCTTGAAACTTTGTAATACTTTTTCTGACTCCTTTTTAAATGTAAAGGCATAAATTTGGTAGGCTGGACACTAGAAACGATTTGGATTCGAATAAAGGTTTTTATTTTTTGCTAAATAAATGTCTTATCGCGTTATAAGCAATTGTGATCATAGGATGGCAAGATTTTCTCCTTTGTAATGGCATTGCGTCGGGAAATTTCAATGCTCTCATTTTGTCAGCATTCTTCTTATAGGTCTGTTTTTACTTAAACGTCTTTCGATTACATAGTTTCTGAATAAAAGTACTTGCTAGTTTTATATGTTTTCGATAAAAATAAATAATAAAAAAGACGTCAGAAAGTCTTCCTTTTGTTTTGAAAACTGTCTTGGTAGCACTTCCGGCCGATGTGATGTGACAGTCACATGAAAAATTGTGACAAGTATCTAATCACAACCCAATTAATACATAAAGGCGCAACACTAGTCACAGAAAAAGACCCGGATAATAATGTAAAGGTCTATGGGAGTGTTCTTTTCAAATATCTCGCCCAAATTTTTATATTTTTAACTGATTTTGTTGCATAGAATATCTGAGGACGATCCACAACCGGCCTAGTTTTTACTTTTTCAATTTTGGTTTCAGATTTTTTTAAAAGTTACTTTAAATATCAAAACCGGCTTAAACCTGTTCTGAAATTGAAACTATAATAATATAAAAAATATATATGCAAAATCTCAAAAAGTAAAAACTTAGCCGGTTGTAGATCGTCCTCAGCTATCGTATGCAAAAAAAATAATGTAAAAAATATAAAAAATTGAGCGAGATATTTGAAAAGAACGCTTCTACCAGACTTTACATTATCATCCGGGTCTTTTTCAGCGACTACTGTGGGGCCTTAAATTTGTCACATTATGACGCTGAAGTGACCGTCATTTCGTGTCTATTTTTAAATCAAGAAAACCGCATTCCAACTTATTTGCACACTTTTACAAGACGAACATGTCGATGTCACGATGAAATAATGTTACATCTGGGATTCGTTTCATTGCGAATTTCAGCCGATCATCATTATATGTTGCCACTGTGCAGAAAAAGAAAACAATTTAGATTAATTTGCACTTCTTTCTTGTAGATCGTCCTCAGCTATCGTATGCAAAAAATCGTATGCAGCATCGTATTTGCCTTGCACATCACGTGACGACATTTATGAAAAGAGTACGGTTTGGATGCTAAGGCAAATTTTGGAAGCCCTAAAAAGAATTAACCAACTAATCATAATGCTTAATAGTTAATGCTTCTCGTATTTCCACCTAATTTTACAACTTTTAACGTAAGTACAGAAAAATAAGCATATCTTCACTAGAAAATGATAAGTGTTCTTTTAATACAATCTTGAACTGATAGGTAAAAAAAGAAACAAATGTTTAAATATTTTATACAGAGAAAATTACGAAATGAAATCCGAAAATAACAGAATGAAACTATCAATCTTATTTCATATAAAATGGTTGTCAACCTTTTAAATATATATCTGAAGATACAATTTTAAACATTTTGTCAAATGGTAAAAGGTGCTTGCATGACGGTTGTAATGTATATTTCTTTATAGCAATAACAAAAAATCTTTTGCTATGGTTATTAATGATATTTGACAATTTCAAACATATTAAAATGTATATTAAGTGCAGTAAATATACCTATTATAAAGTATGGTATAGATAGTATACATCGTTCATTTACAGTGATACTCAAAATAATTCCGTTATTTTATGGTCATAAGTGAAAAATGTTTCACTGTATTTTATTCATTATTACAATATTTCAAACATATTGAAATTGACAGGTATCTTTGAGGATAGAGGAAAGTATCTTTAAGATACTTACAGCAGAATATCGTGTGCATAGCATTCATTGTTTATATACAAGTACACACAAAATTATTCAGTTATAGTACTCACTATAAACAATATTTACTGGAGGTGCATATGCCATTGTGGTATGCGCTTTTTTATGTTATTCTGTGCGCATAAAAAAATAGGTGATATACAGGACTACACAAAATTCTGAAGTATATGCTTGTTTATAGATGGAAATTACTGAATATGAGTTTCAATTCTACTATGCGATCCCTAACTGAACTAAATTTTAGCATACTATATATAATATCATACAGCACGATAGTGCTGTATAGTAGAGCTCAGCTGCATCTCTAATGTTAAAGTCCAAAGTTTGCCTCTTAATAACTTTGGACCCAATCATCGGATCGAGACGAAATTCAAAAGGGGAAGTGTTTTACCCTAGATCTCAAAGTTTACAAAAATTCATCCAGATCCATCGATTAGTTTCGGAGATCCAGAACCCCTGTTTTGGCACTTTTTGCTCGTGAAACAACAAAAAAAAAAGAGAAACAACTCATTTATAACCCGAACTCGGAAACATTCAGCCACGTGTAATAGCTTGTTCGAAAGCTTTTAATCTAGGGATGTGCCTTTCGAAGGTCCGGTAAAAAAATTATCAAAAATTAAGGAAATGGCACCCATTTTAAATTTATATAACGCTATTCCTTTCGTAATTTAACATTATAGAAATCTCTCCTTTTTAATTTCTAATTTAATTGTTGCTTTCGAATTGCAACCAACTAAAAAACAATTCAATAATTTAAAAAAAAAAACGATAACACGTGTTCTTTTTTTATAGATCAATAAAAATTCTGATTCTCCTGATAGTTTTGAACCTTTGAAATTGACGTCATTCGAAACAGAAAATGCATATTTTTCATAAACATATATATAAACTGTAATTAAATATGTGTTAAAACAACATCGCACCTTTATTTGAGTGTTTTCCAAGTAAAACAGTTACTACAATATAGCTATTTCAATTAAAAAGGGATAATTAGGAAAAAAATTTTCTATATGTATGAAAATAACTATTTGAAAATGAAGCTATGAAAATCTGTGTAGATACCAATCGTCATAAGAAAATCTACGTAGATACCGAGAAACAGCAGTGGGACTACCATCTGGGAGGGGGCGGTTCTGTCGCCAAATATCGCCAAGTTTTTCGCCAACATGGCGATATATCGCCAAATCTGTCGTCCAAAATTACTTGCCAAAATTAAAGCCAACTTGGCGTCATTTCAAGTATTTCGCCAAACTAATATGCCTACTAATAATTTTAAACTAATACTAATAATTGTTTAGATTTGTAGTTGAAGGTGATAGACAAAGTTCCTGAAAGGATCTGAAAAAGCTATGAAATCATACAAAAATTTGGTGAAACCAGAGAGAAAAGTAGAGCTCGATTAAAAAAAATCTTACAGTAAAATTTGGGAAATATTTCAACGTGCGTGCAAAAGAAAGGGGATCAGATGATCTGTAAAGCTTATGAAATAACCCAAATTTTTGTTAGCTGAAAATGAGGACTGAGCTTTACTGGTGCTTTAAAATCAATCAGGGAAAAAGAGGCATTTTTAACTCTTTCCGTATTTCAATCATCCATAACCAGTTTAAAAATTTGGGTTCATAACTTAAACTCAATCAGAGAAAAAAGAGTCATTTTTAATTCACTCCATATTCAAATTATCCATAACCAGTTAAAAAATTTGGATTCATAACTATAGGTTACAGGCTGATGTAATGAAGTAAGAGAACGGTTCGTTCTGTACAAAGTGTGAACACAATTCCCTACCAGCTGTTTTGATGACTGGAAGATCAAAGCTCCAAGTAAACTCAAAACCTTGAATAGATACGATTCAATCATATACTAAATATTTGTATTCAAACATACTTATCTACATAAATTCCTCAACAACTTGATTATATTAATGTTATCATGTAATTATCACATCATGGTTTATATTTGTTTAGCATTGTGGGGCTTAACCGATTTGAGATAACATAACAATATATTCTAATTCTGGTTATAGTATAATTCTGAATATAAGGCACCAGTACAGCTCAGTCCTCATTTTCAGCGAACAAAAATTTGGGTTATTTCATAAGCTTTACAGATCATCTGATTCCCTTTCTTTTGCACGCACATTGAAAATATTTCCCAAATTTTACTGTAAGATTTTTTTAAATCAAGCTCTACTTTTCTCTCTGGTTTCACCAGTTTTTTGTATGATTTCATGATAAATGTATAGTTAATATGCATGTTTGCACAAAAAGACAAATATTATCTTAGTCTTCTCTGATGTGAATATCTAAAATTCTGTTTTCAAACGTCTTATGCATGTTATAAATTGTTTCTTTACACATACCTTTTCATCTTATTATAATATTCTGGATGTGTTGAAAAAAGTTTAATGATGTATGCTTGACAATTGAATTTTCATTCTTATCCTGATTAGATTTAAAATATAAAGGAATATTTTAATAAAACCCATATAAAGTGCTAAATAAAATATCCCTGTTTTTTCTATTCCACCAAGGACCGTGCAGAGAGAAAATACGAAAAATATATGTGAATTGAATATGAAATGCTCTGCCATTTTTTCCAAATTAATGAATAAAAAAAAGTAAAGTTAAACTGTAAGAAAAGAAGACAGATTAAATACAAAAAATAAAACAAAAAATATCTAAAGTAAAATTTGTAAGTGACAATTATAAAGATTGATATGACGCAAGGGATTTAAAGAAGATGATGAAAGCTCATTAAATCGGTAAAAAAAATCGTTAACTCTTTCTAGTCAATTTTTTTACTTTTTTTTAAAAATAAAGTTACACTTATTTTAATAATGTTAAAAATAGCTATCGGGATCAAAAAGGTTAAGGTTTACTGAAATTAAAAAGAATGTCATTTACTAAAATCTGGCGAATATAGGTATTTCGCATATATTTTTCATATGAGTATGGAAAAATATATAAGTGCCATTTTTACCATTCGCTTATATTTCAGAATTTTATTGTTATTTTTCAAATTAATAATTTCTTATGGATACAGGTGTTAAAGTAAATATCAAATGTACATGAAAAAAATTGTTTGTGCACTTTGCCCTATAATATAATATGTAAATGGTATTTAAAGTTGGCTTGTAAGGCAAATTGTCAAGTCCGTTACCATACAAAATTATTGAAAATACTCAGCTTTACATTAATTAAATTTCCTAAAATAAACTTATTTTAAAGTGACTTATGTCCCTAAATTTCAAAACATGATATTTATCAATAATACTTAAAAGAAATTGAAATGAGAGACAGTTTTAGCCACAAGATTTTGATCACTTAGAAATTATACAAGGACTTTTTCTAATAATTACAATATATACTCGTGTAAATTATTAAATTTTAAGAAAATTGCATATTTGTTTTTTAGTTGAATAAAAAATAAAAGTAGAATAGTGATAAAATGATAACCATTAAAAAACCGTGTGGTAACAGACTTGACATTTGGTAACGGACTTGACAATTTATGTTGAAAATGGTTGATAAAGTTATGTTATACCTTTGAAAAGTGTCGTACTAAAACAAAATTAAACAGACATAAGAACACGCTAGTACTTTGCTGTTTTATCGCGAATTATTTTTTTGGAAAAAATGCCCCTACTTTTAATTTAACGGGGTACGGGACACAAAAATCTTCCAATTTTCGAAAAAAAAATTATTGCATTAAAAAATGTTCTGTTTTTTATATTTAGAATGATGTTTATATCATGTTTCTATCTTAATTAGAAGAAGAAGCTATAAATTTTGTTTTGGTTTGTCTTCAAAATATGGCTTCCAAGCAATGATTGTCATGAAATGACTTCCTGTAAAAATGCGTTTTTCTTCATGATGTATTTTTTCAAAGTATCTCGGATTAAAATCTTTATAACTCAAGAACCATTAAAAATATGCTTCAAACTTGAAACATATCTTTTTTATTATTTTACTTTAAATTTTGATTCAGAAAATTTGAAAAAAAGTTTACTTTCAAAAATGTAATTTTTTTCAATAAATTTCATTTTTTTTTTTTTTTTTTTTTTTTTTTACAAATTTGTACTTTAAATATTTTTAATTTTTTTAAGTGAATATGTTTTAAAATTCTCTATCAAAATTTAGCTATATCTGTTTATGTAAATGTAAAAAAAAAAATTGAAATTCTACAAATAATATTTTGAGTTATAGCGATTTTAAATGAACTTATTCTTAAATAAAATTTAAAATTAAACTTTTTTTGAAAAACTGTGGGAAGATTTTTCATGTGATTTTGTTTACAAATCATATTTTTAATTATCACAAACAAATACAAAATTTTAACTCAATGGATAAAAATTATTTTAAAATGTGTCCCGTTATCCCCTTAAATAAATGAAAGTATGCTTGAAGTAAAAGAACGAGTAAAGAGAAACATAAAATCTTTTATTTGACTGCCCAAGGGGAACTGCTCAGACGTGGGAACCACGTCTGTAGAGTATAGGTGCCCCCCGCCAGGACACCTTTATTAAAGTTTTAATGTAACAGCCATTTCGGAAATGATTTTTTAAAAGAGTGAAATTTAAGACTTAAAAACAAATTCTATAGTAAAAAGGTCATTTACAATCAACAAGTTCAATATTAAATTGTCTCCTTTTTCATGATCGTCGCACATTTCGTAGTCGGTAAGCTCGATAATCATACATTTTTTTTTTTTACTTTAAAAGATGATTTTTCATACGACTACAATATTTTATCATTGTTATTATTACTAAATTCTGAAACACAAAAGAAGTTAGAATAAGAGATGCATAATCATATACTATCACTATTAAATGTTTATACACTACTGGCCATTAAAATTGCTACACCATGAAGGCGACATGCTACAGACGTAAAATTTAAACGACGGGAAGAAGATGCTGTGATATGCAAATGATTAGCTTTTCAACGCATTCTGGCAAAACAGATGCCGGTAGCGACACCTACAATGTGTTTAAATGAGAAAATTTTTCAGCCGGTTTCGCACACAGAAATTGCATTCGAGCATTGTTGCCTGGTGAAAAATTATAGTGATGTCTCGTGAAAGAAGGAGAAATGCGTACCTGCATTTTGATAACGAAACCTGCATTTTGATAACGAAACCTGCATTTTGACCTGCATGCCTGACCTTGACAAAGGTCGAAGTGTAGCCTACCGGGATTACGGTTTTTTCGTATCGCAGTATTGCTGCTCGCGTTGGTCGAGATCTAATGACTGTTCGCCGAATATGGAATCGATGATTTCAGGAAGGTAATACGGAACGCCATACGGGATCTCAACGGTCCCCTATCACTAGCAGCCGAGAAGACAGGCATGTTATCCGCATGGCCGTAATGAACTGTGCAATTACGTCACGAGCCCTGAGTTAAGAAATGGGTCATTTGCAAGTGTCTGTTAAAACAGTTCGACGATGTGCAGCAGCATGGACTCTCAGCTCGGAGACCATAGATGCGACTTCCCTTCACGCTGCGTCATAGACAGGAGCGCCTTCAATGGTATGATCAAGGACGAACCTGGGTGCACGAATGGTGAGGAGTCATTTTTTCAGATGAATCCAGGTTCTATTTACAACATCATGATGGTCGCATTCGTGTTTGGCGGCATCGTGGTGAACGAACATAGGCAGCGTGCATTCGTCTTCGTCATACTGCCCCATCACCTGGCGTGATGGTATGAGGTGCCACTGGATACACGTCTCGGTCATCTCCTGTTCGCATTGACGGCACTTTGAACAGTGCACATTACATTTCTGATACTTTACGACCTGTGGCTCTACCCTTTATTTGAGACCTGCGAAATCTTACGTTTCAGCAGGATAATGCCTAATCACATGTTTCCGGAATTCAAAAGACCTTCCTTGGTACGGAAAAAGTTTGTCTGTTGCCCTGGCCAGCACGTTTCCAAGATCTCTCACGAATAGAAAACGTCTGGTCAATGGTCGCCGAGTGACTGGCTCATAACCATACGCCAGTCACTACGGTTGATGAACTGTGGCATCTTGTTGAAGCTGCATGGGCATTTTGATACGTGTACATGCCATTCAATCTCTGTTTGACTCAATGCCCAGGTGTATAAGTCTTTTTATTACTGCTTGAGGTGGTTGTTCTGGGTATTGATATTTCAGGATCTATACACCCAGATTTCTTGAAAATTTAATCACTTGTTATTTTTATCATAATATGTTTGTCCATTAAATATCATTTTGTTATCTGCATTTCTTCCTGGTGTAGTAATTTTAATGGCCAGTAGTGTATTAACCAAAAAAAAATGCTCCGACAAAATAATACTAACTAAAACTGACTAAACAATAGTGCCTCTTAATGATAAACAGCTACGAGTATTATAATAATTATACGACTAGCACTTACGCCTTACTTGTTCTCTACACATGAACCTTCAGTGTCCAACCAATGTTTAAAGTGAAATTAACTACTTTTTTTCTATTCTTTATCGTTATTCTTATTAGTTAAAGCACCACTGGCTTAAAGATTACTTCGAATTTATATTTGTATAGATTTTGCGGTGATTCCATCTCAAATATTAACACACGAATTTTCATCAAACTTCAGATTCAGTTAGAACTTAAAATAGATTGTTGCAGATAAGATTTTGGTGTAAATTACCTAACCGATGACGCTGCCGTGTTTCATTTTTCTGGAAGTATTAACGGGTATGAATACAGAAAAAAGTTTTAAATTGCCACAACTGGCTAGTTTTATTCTATTTTTAATTCTTTGAATGTTCCAAAAATATGAGTTCAAACTTCAAGATTTATCTTCTTTATCTGAATTAACCCATCCGCACATGAGCGTATTTTTGTAGTTTTAACTTACGTGTCGCATAAATCATACTCCGTTTCATCTTCCATTATTATTTTTTTTTATCTTAGCAAAATACGTTTTAAAAACAAATCTACTGCTGTGTATTGTATAATGCCTCAATTTTAATTCTTTTTAGTAAAAAAATCATGTTTTTCATATTTAATTTCAGATTTTGTAGCGGCAGTTTCTGTGACCCCCCCCCCCCCTGAGGAAAATATGCGAAATATTTGTTTTATGCCTTAAGACAAGAATTATTTCACAAAATTGATATTAATTACATGTAATACTTTTTCATAGATGTATACAAGTAGTTTTTTGTGTTATTTTTCATTAAATTTATTTTATTGTATGTAATCCCGTAATAAATGAACTTATCGAATTAAAAGTTTCGTACATGTGCAGGATTATTTAAGCCCAAGAATTATAATTCTCCCCTCCTTGTGAATTGTGAAAAGACATTCCTTCACTCACCGTTGTTCGAACTTGATTTTAAAAGGTACAAAAGAGGTCAAAAGCGTCCTAAAAAAATTTTACCATATTCTGAAGCAAAAAATATGAATCAGCTGAAAATTAGTCCAACGCGTGTGCTAGCGAGTTAAGTGTTAGCAGATGATTAGGCTAAATTCAGATGCATTATGATTGTATATATCACAATAAATTGTATTATTATTATCTTAATAAAGTAAGCACAATTTACAAATAAAGTACACTATAATTTTTTTAACTACATAAAGTTTAGAAATTGAATTTAAAAGTCAATTTTATATTTAGCATTTGCTAAAAAAATCATTTTTAAACTGCAAAAACTTTTATTTTCAAAAATTTAATTTACATAAATTGTTTTCATGTTTATTCATTTTACATTAATTTTGTATCCCTTTGAGCGTTCTGACGTAAATATCTTTAAAGTAGTTTTAAAATATTTATTTAATCTTATAAAAATCTCTAAGAATAAACTGTTTCTAAATTAAATGTTTATGTATATTCAATTCCCATTTGGATGCTTTATGATAAGTTTTAAGAATTAAAACAAAATTTTTATAAGAAGCGTAACACAAAATTGATGTCGTTTGCAAAATATTTTAATCTAAGAATCTAAACTGAAATGTCATTTTATAAAATTTTATATTTGCCAAAATGTTACTTTTTCAAATGCACTATTTTTTAAAAGCTAACGCATGTATTTACATTTATCATCTGCATGTTTTTACATTTATCAGATTAATTTATTTTCTGTTGGTTTCTTGGCCCATATTTTGCAATCATTTCTTAAAATGGAAATATATTTTCAATGTAATTATTTAAATAACGGTTTAGTTGTAAGAAAAGATATTTATAAGGAAAAAGAAATATTTAAATTATGTATCATCGAAAATTTATTCAGAAAAAAAATAGAGTTAATGATGTGCATGATTCACTGATACTTGTGACAGTTTTAAAATTTGTTGTTTTATCAGTAGATTTTGCATATTAATAATAGATATAGGAAGCAATTATTACGTTTGAAAAGTTTTATGTCTTTATCTTTAAACGATAAAATTATATATTGATACGAATAACGGAAATAAAGTCGCTTTATTTATGTCAAAAGGACTCTGATCTTGAAAGAAAGATTAAATTGTATTTCTCCATAATCTTGTCGACCAATTTCCATTTTTTTTAAAGTGTAATTTAACAAGTTACAACAATTATTTGGAAAATCAGACCTCTTTTTTTTTTTTTTTTTTTTTTGCCTTTCATACGACGGTAAGGAATAAAAATCGTGATTTAAGCAGAGATTAAATCACTTTTCAACACATTTAAAATACTATCAAAAATTCCCCGTATAATAATGCGAAAAATATTGCCATTTTGTAAAACGTGTGATATCTAGAAATCCATTTCCGACAACCACCATTAATAGATAATCCACCAATAGTTGAAAAAATATTCGAATCATTTTTTCAGCACTGTATAGGGTCTATAGATTTGTATATAGACTACATAGTATGATAAAATTTAGTTCTGCTTGGGAACGCATTGAACAGTTGAAAATTCCACTTCAGCAATTTTCACCAATAAACGGAACTACAATCGAGAATTTTGGACATTCCTTTATATGATTTTCGGAATTGACATACACCAAGTAATATGCAAACAATTAGCTGAATTTAAAAACGCGTAGTACAACAGAAAGCTGATTTGCAATAATTATTGTTCATGTAAGTACTGCAATCAATTGTTTTGTGTGTCCCTGTAAATAAACAATAATTGCTATACAAACCGTACTCTACAATAAGCATCTTCTAGGTATCTCAATAATATAGACTTAAAGTAATATATAAAGTGGTACACTTCGTCTTCGTACTATTTCGTCGATACCACTTCGTGGATATCGACACTTTGTCGACGTATTATTTCGTCGATACTACTTCGTGGATAACAACACTTCGTCGACGTATTATTTCGTCGATACCACTTCGTGGATATCCACACTTCGCCAACGTATTATTTTGTCGACATATTATTTCATCGATACTACTTCGTGGACATCTACACTTCGTCGACGAATTATTTTGTCGACATAAACAATTCGTTGACATAGTGCTTCGTCTATACATTGTATGTTATTTAAATTTCGTCGATAATACAGTTTGTGAGCGCTGATTACCACTTGTTGTTCTAATCGAAATTCTCCGGCTTGCAGCTTCTACATCCAAGCAAAAAGTCATTCCATATTCCGTAATCAAAAATTCATTGGCATTAAAAACTCCAGCTTACCGCCACCAACAATAAAATCAGCGGCATTTAGAGATTAATACGTTAATATTTATGAATAATTTAAATCAGAAATATGTGTAGACGAAATGATATATCGACAAAATGTACCTTTGGAGGAAATAATAAGTCGGTGAAATGATTTGCCAGCGAAATGGTTGTCGACATAGCAATCAAAACTCAGACAGACAGAAAAACTGAATTCATAAGCACTTTTCACCTTCGTTGGTATCCTTCATTTTATATCCGTCAAAAAGTATTAATTAATCATGACTACTCTAACAAGTAAATTAAATTATCTGATGAGACTTTTTAAAATTCTCTTTTTAATTTTAAAATTTCAACTTTCAAACCTTCTACTTTGCTATTACAGTTTTATTTATTTGCAGAAGAAAATTAATAATTAAAAATTTTTGAATAATTATTTTGATACTGTTTGAGACACATTTTTTGCATAAATTTAACAAACTCTCTAAAGAATTAGCTATGGCGAAATTAAATATTTTAATTTTTCAAAAATAGGTGTTGATGCAAATTTTATGATTTTCAAGAACTTAAGCATATATTTCTTAAAAAAGGATAAAAATGCAATTTCATTATGATTTTTTTCTGTTTTAAAAGGCTTATTTTATGCAATTTGACTTCCATATTTTTTCTTTTGCATTAATATAGTTTCAGTTTAGAAATTATGAGATATATACTTTGTATGTTGTCTGAAACGTAAAAAAAATATTGAAATCCTAAGCATTCATATGTCAATTTAATGTTTTAATATATTTAATTGGCGTTCAAATACGTTATAACAGTTTTTAACAAATGGAAAATATTACTTTTCACATGCACAGCTAAAATACAATTTCTAATTTAAATTCCATTAATCTAAGAATTAAATTAAAATATAATTTTGTAAAAAGATGCTCCTTTATAAAATATGAAAGTTTCAATTTCGAATAGCTATTTGCATATGAATTATTATCATTTCATTTTTTTCGCCTGACATTAATTTATTTTCTATAAATTTGATGGATGTTATCATATTATGTAATTAATTATTAAATTGAAAATATATTTTGTAGGTTAACTTATGAGCAATGCTTTGGTTACAAGAAAACGACATTATAACTTATTAAAGTGAAATTTAATTTAATTTCTTATGCACAAAGTATGAGTTTATAAATTAGATTAAATTATAGTTAACAATGATTAGGTCTCATTGAAATTTAATTGATCCAGACAGTTTGTTAAAAAAATATATATGTTGTGGCCAATACCCGGAGCCTGACCAATTCTAGAACTAATAATCGTCCAATACCCGAACTGGCCAACCTTCTTGTCCAAAACCCGAAATGCATGAAATGAATAGCGTATTTCGGGTTTTGGCCGGCCAATTCGCGAACTGGCCGAGAAGCCTTGGCCAACATCCGAACTATGATGCACAGGTACCAATTTTTTTGTAATTAAGATAATGCAATATTAAAATGTATAGTAAAAAAGATTTCCTTTGATTATATTGAAACGAAATATTTTTGTGTACCCATCAAAATTAACCAAAAATAGTACACAATTCCCTTTCAATATCGAAATTAATTGGTAAATCAAATACGATGACAATTGCAAGTTAACCGGAAACTTTACTCGAGTTAGATCACGGACAGGCTGACGTCAAGACTATTTGAATTCATAGACACTTTCAACTATGTTAGAAAGGATTAAGCCGAGTACTTATATCTATTTCGGGAATTGGCCAATCGCATCTGGCCAGTTCGTGAATTGGCTGGCCAATTCTAGAATTGGCCAGTCATTTTTTAACGTTGCTGGCCATTTCGGGAATTGGCCGACCAGTTCTAGAATTGGCCAATTTTGGGTATTGGCTGCAACATATACACTGGTGTCCAAAAGTTAAGCATAATTGGTAATTAAGTAATTATTTTTAAGTAATGAAAGAAATATGAATCGGAATGTGCTGAAACTCCAGGTGTGTAAACAAAATAGTACGCGTCACATATTTTCGCGAAGAGTTTTCCCCAAAATCGAACAGGGGACCGTCAACAAATTGAAAAAGAACGAAGATCTTTTGGATAACCCTGTCAAAACTAATGTAGCAAAAGCGTTCAAACTGCACATTATGATTAATTGGCTTATTGTAATGTACTGTGTTAATTTTTACAAGGATAGCATGTATACTCGTAGAGAAATTAAGGTTTTTATAAAAACAGTCCTAAATTTTTCCAAGTTTTTTGCTTGTAATTTGCAGAGTTCTTATTATAAAATAATGTTCTTTTCTGAAAATATGACAAACATCATTGTACACAATACCCTGTCATCAGAATTTAAAAATAATAAAAATTGTATGAAAAATGAGTATGTTTAGTAAATAATTTTTCATTGCGCATGCGTCAATGATATCAAAATGTCATTTGCATATTGTGTTAGCTAAATGTATAGAGCAACTTCTGTAAAAGTTTCAAAAACATAGCTTGAAAATTCTGAAAATGGGAGCCTATAGAATCAACTCAAAATTCGTTATTCCTAAAGGAAGCAAAAAGATGAGGGGCTGTATCCATATTCCATTGTTTAGTGCCTACACAATATTGCACGTACAATTATATTTAGGTAAAACCCCTGATTTTTTTGCTTCCTTTAGGAATAACGGATTTTGAGTTGATTCTATAGGCTCCCATTTTCAGAATTTTCAAGCTATGTTTTTGAAACTTTTACAGAAGTTGCTCTATACATTTAGCTAACACAATATGTAAATGACATTTTGATATCGTTGACGCATGCGCAATGAAAAATTATTTACTAAACATACTCATTTTTCATACAATTTTTATTATTTTTAAATTCTGATGACAGGGTATTGTGTACAATAATGTTTGTCATATTTTCAGAAAAGAACATTATTTTATAATAAGAACTCTGCAAATTATAAGCAAAAAACGTGGAAAAATTTAGGACTGTTTTTATAAAAACCTTAATTTCTCTACGAGTATACATGCTATCCTTGTAAAAATTAACACAGTACATTACAATAAGCCAATTAATCATAATGTGCAGTTTGAACGCTTTTGCTACATTAGTTTTGACAGGGTTATCCAAAAGATCTTCGTTTTTTTTCAATTTGTTGATGGTCTCCTGTTTGATTTTGGGGAAAACTCTTCGCGAAAATATGTGACGCGTACTATTTTGTTTACACACCTGGAGTTTCAGCACATTTCGATTCATATTTGTTTCATTACTTAAAAATAATTACTTAATTACCAATTATGCTTAACTTTTGGACACCAGTGTATATGCCTCAAAAAATACATCTACTGAAAGTTATTTTGCAGATGGTGTAAAATTAATTATCTGCCTTATTAATTAACCTAGTTGTTCAGTTTTGGTTGGATAATTTTTTCTTGGTAAGTCGAAAGTTCCAATTTCAGAAACATTTAGTAAGGTAATGGAATACATCCTTTTAAGCAGGTAAAATAAATATATAAATAAACATAAAAATAAATATAATATAAGTAATATATATATAAATAATTAGATATTTTTTCTTAATTACAGTAAACAGGAATTTGCATACGTTTTATAAATATTCCTTTTTTTATGGAATTGTATAGTATACGAATTAACCTTTGTGAAAAATCTATTTTTGGACGTCTCCAAACTTTTGAATCTGGCGAAATTTATGAAGTTCATTTTAGAAATAAAGAAGCGAAATCGTTCAATTGATAAATAAAATTTTTGCATGAAAAATTAACTGAATATATTTCTTATATTTTATTTAATAAACTTATTTTCATTTTCAGAGCCGGTTTTAGAAGTAGAAAAAATCGAAAAATTTAAAAAAAGACGACTTTAGAAATTGACCTCAGTTATCCAACTTAAAAAGAAAAAATATATTTAAAAGTTTTGGAAAAGTACCTTCGTATTGATTTAGTATTAGCTTGTGAGTGTTTTCATGTGGAATGACATAAGCCTTAACATGTGATTAAGATTGACATTATTAAGCTCGTGTTTCATCAAAAAGAAATAAAGATAACTTCATAATAATATTAAGTGTTTTAAAGGTTAAAAAAATGGGGTGCAGATAATGTTATTGATATTCAGTCCCTTCTTACTTATGTGCCTCTCATTTATACGCGTCTCTTAGTTATACATGATTTTCGTAAGGAACCATCATGTGGAATACACAGTAAAAAAAAAATCTGTAATCCTACAAATGCAAAGTTGTCGAAATCTGTATTGTTACTAACATTTTATCTGTTCATTGTACAGGAAAACATGTAAATCTACAAAATTAATTTTTGTAAAGCTACAGAAGCGAGTCTACTAAAATTACTGCTGGGTTGCAGTTACATGAAAAATTCTTGGAATCCCAGTTTCCAAAAAATTTCTTAGTAACATTACATATTTTTTTATTTTCAGTGCAAACCTGTATCTGTTACATGAATTTTTGATGTTGCCGTTACATAAAAAGTTCTAGGAATCCCAGTTTCCTAGAAAACTTTTAGTAACTTTACATTTTTTTTACAGTGTAGGAAAATAATTCCATAGATTTCTCAGCATCTGTAATTTTTTTATAACAAAGTTATAGTTAAAAAAATAGTACCTAAAAAAAGGTTCATTAATCATAATAAAATTTACAGAATAAAAATATTTTTATTTAAATTTGAGTTTTGATGTTTTACAAAAATATCATTTAATATTAACTTTTGTGTACACTGTAAAAAAAAAATCTGTAAAGGTACTACACTTTATCTAGGAAACTGGGATTCCAAGAACTTTTCCTGTAACGGTAACAACAAAAACTCAAGTTTTAGAATCGGTTGCATCGATTTTTCCTGTTATCGTTACATGAAAAGTTCTTGGAATCCCAGTTTCCTAGAAAATGTTTAGTACCTTTACAGAATTTTTTTTACAGTATATACTTTGAGCCTAAAAGTCAAAAGATTTAAAACTATGCACGTTTAACTATGTTACTCTCAATTTTTATCTATATTTTATAATACAATGCACATAAATATGTAATTTTTCAAACATAAAAAAAAATCACTTCCGAAGGAACACCGTAAAAAAATTCTGTAGAGGTACTAAACTTTTTCTAGGAAACTGGGATTCCCAGAACTTTTCCTGTAACGGTAACAGCAAAAATTCTAGTTTTAGAATCAGTTACATGGATTTTTCCTGTTATCGTTACCTGAAATGTTTAGTACCTTTACAATATTTTTTTACAGTGTAGGCAAACACCTTAAATCTTAGGTATTGAAACAAAAGTTTGATCTTAATACTGCTACGATTAATTGTACTCTTAAAAGAATGAAATGTAATAAATATACATTTCCATGTTATTAAGCAAATGTGTTAATTCAAAATCAAAATTTATTGAGCGCATTCCTCCAGCCTCCTACCGTATTTTAAGGAAATATGAGAAATTTTGATTTTGAAAAATTTTGATTAGGAGTTTAAGCATACTTATTACAAATTTACATAAAAAATATCTGCGTAATATATGTATATTTTTAAAAATAAATGTAACATACAATCTAAAAAGAATAAAAAGAAAACCAAAATTATTTTATTCCTCAATAAATAAAAGTCTGAATATTTAGTTTTTCCGTAATAACATATGACAATTTGAACGCATGTATTACGCGCCAAAATAAAGTAAATCCAAACATATTTTTGATTCCGAAATAAAGTTTAAATTGTGGTTGATGAAATTTGAGACACTTTAAAATTTATAAAGTTTTAAATTATTGAAATGCGATATTTTATATTATTCCGATTATAATTGCTTAAAAGTAATAAGAATATTTGCATTATTTATTCCTTTATTGCAATATTTTATTTATAGTATTGAAGGATATGGAATCTAATTATGTTTCAAATGCTACCTGTCTTATTTTTTAATAAATTTCAATTTCTTTCCTATTCAGGTGATTATCAAAATTCTGATTATTTATATTAAATTAAAATTTCTCTCAGAAAATAGGTTCAGTGAAAAGGCACTCATCATTCATAAAAATGAAATTTAATTTAATTTCTATGAAGAAACTTTATTTTTTACAAAGAAAATTAAATCTCATTATATGAAATTAAAAACTTATCAAAGTGTAGTTATTATGTATCATTTATACAGATAAAATAAAAATTATATTATGAATAAATAATATTTCGATTTTTACTAATGTAATATTTTTAAATGATACTTATTTATTATTTAAAGAAATAATATCGAAGTGGAATTTTCTTTTTGAAACATAATATATAGTTACATAAATCAAATTAAGTGAAATGAATTACATAAATTGGGAAATTTAAGACTCATTAAAATTCATAAGTTCCTGTCAAATGAAAAACTTTTCATTTTCTAAGTTTAATTTTCATTTATTATAAGGGTTCGCTTAGAATTAAATGTGCTATTTATTTTCTCCTTATTTCAGATAAAATATATTTTTCAAATTATTTCGATATCAGAAGTCGTTTTTTTAAATGAAGTCAATATTTCTTTTTTATTGATTGTATTGAGAATTAGTTTATTAAATTTTAAAACATTATTTCAAAAAAAGGAGGGGGTGTTCTTTATATAGAAAATTATTTTTTTAACGAATGAAGCAATATTTAAATATAAAAAAATATATAAGCAACATTTTAAATACAATTTTAATATGTTTTAATTTTTCTGATATGTTGCCAAGATACAGAAAGCGTTTACGTAGAATTTTTAACATTTAAATTATTGAAACGCTAATAATTAAAGTAAACAACTGTTGCAGAAAGTGTTTTTGTAAATAATTTTGCTTCTCATTAGAAAATAAATAAAATCATAAAACACATTAACAAATATTATACCATAAGCTAATTTTAACAGTTGGTCATAGTTATTGAATTAACATATGTATTACAAATAGTTGTCTCCTAAAACCCATAAGTTACTTAAAAGAAATATATTGAAAATATCTTGCACAAATATAAGTAACATATTCACAAATAAACTTGAAAATAAAAATAACAAGATTATTAAATGGTATAAAAATTTGTTGCAAAGTTTAACCCTTTATCTACCGACGATACATATAAGTACCATAAAAGTTACTTATTATAAAATTCTTTTAATAAGTCAATTAATTGTAATACTATTTAGAATGAGTTACAGATACATTACTTTATTTTGTTCCAAAAGCTTTATTGGTTACACAAAACAAAAATATATTTAAAAGGATGATTTATTTTGCCTTTGTATATTTTCAGCTTTCTTGGCGCTGGGGGAAGGGAATGGGGGGTTTTCAATTCGGAAATATTTCTATAATTATTTTGTAAGAACATCATATTTGTACATTTTATAATTCTACAAAATACTCAGAAAGCAATTTAAAATAAAAGATTTGAGTGGGGTTATAAATATTGCACAAAATCCCTGTAAATTCAAATTAAATTAATCCTTCTAAATCCTTCAATCTTTCTAAAATTCTTCAAAAATTTATAAAATGTTGAAGATGATTATGTAAATCTTTTAATTTAGTTTAAAAAATTTACATAAAATGCTTTAGAATGTAAAATTTTCATGAATTCATAATGTGGTAGATAAAGGGCTAAAAACTAACAATATTTGATATCTTCATCAGGAAAATGCTGTTATACTGCACTGTAAAAAAAAAAAAAAAAATCTGTGAAGGTACTAAACCTTTTCTAGGAAACTGGGATTCCAAGAACTTTTCATGTAACGATAACAGGAAAAATTCATGTAATCGATTCTGAAACTTGAATTTTTGCTGTTACCGTTTACAGGAAAAGTTACTGGAATCCCAGTTTCCTAGAAAAGGTTTAGTACCTTTGCAGAATTTTTTTTACAGTGTGCTTCTGTACAGAATAAAATCGTCTTGAAATTTAAAAGTGTTACAGATGCAGATCGAAACGTTGATTTTCTTAACTTTATTGTTTGTATAATTTTTAAACTTTGCAACAAATCTGTACACCATTTAATAATTTTGTTATTTTTATTTTCAAGTTTATTTCTAGCATTTCATGGTCTAAATGTCCACCTCTTTCACCGTAACAATTTAAATTTTACTATTTCTTATATTATTTATTTTGAATGACATTTTCAAGGAAAAAATACCGCTGAAATCAGTTTATATTCGAAACAAATCTACCTCTCATTCTTACATTTTATAACCTTAGAGCTAGATTATTCTACTAAATTCCCATACACTGTAAAACAGTTTCATTACCATGGATTTCTGATAAAATTATTCAAATGATAGGAAATCAAGTAACCATGGATACCATACATGTGTGCAACCGTTGTGACATAGAACGTCTAGAGATCATATTACTCATCGGCCATATTTCCTACAAATATTTAGCTAAGCATTTCAGAAATGGTTTATTTCTCCGAAAGTTACCTTAACACAAATCATAATGTAGTGCAATTTCTATTGAACAAACGTTTAGAATATATCCAGTTCTCTTTTTTGTTACTCTTTTTATATGACTTATGTGAGTCATTATATCTTTTCATGCAATGAATGAAAGTATCTCTGAATTATAAGATCAAAATGATATAACATAACAAAATATATTAAAATCCATTAATTCACCTTACATTTATAAATTAAGCCACAATAAAATACTCAAATTACGTAAAGGTGTTTTAATTTACAATGATTATTAAAACCTAGTACTTTCGACCATATCATGCTCATCATCAGGATTAAAAACAACAAAAAAGATTAAAAGTCGAAGACTGAGTTCTTTTATTCGAAGTGGACTGATCCAAATGCCAATGTGGAAAAGGGGGGGCTATCGGGATGATCCACATTTCTATTAAGATTTTTAAAAAGCTAAATAATATATGTGAATCATAGTGTCTTTTGATGCAATGAATTAAGACATCTATGAATTATCCAAACATTAAAGTGAAAGATAAATTTGCATTCTGTATAACTAAGAAATATTGTAGAAGTATTATGATAAGAATAATTTAAAATTTAGGACTTTGTCATTATATATTTGTACTTTTTATAGGTAAAGAAAGTTGTAATTCCCTGCGTAAATTTGATAACTATTCTTCTATCTATAACCCAATCAGCTTAATATTTCAATAATTGCTCATTTATTCAACGAGTATTTTTTTAGGTATCTATAATATTTTTAATAAGATGAACACGTTTAGTGTCACGGTGACTGACACTGACCTTTCTGTTTAGGTTGTATCAATCTCCGGTAAACAACAGTAGGTCTATGTCCAGTAACCATCATATGGTATGAAACTAAAAAAAATATTATTTTAAGTAATTATTAAGAAAGTATAATCCTGTAATAATTAAAATTAAGTAAATTTTAAATAAATTTTCCAATTTTGTTTAAAACAATATAATTTGTTTAGTTTTATATCGTATTTTTAGACTGACAGTCACCGGTGACAACGTGTCCTAAAGAGAAAGTCCAGCATGAGTCATCGGTGAATGACGTGGAAATCAACTTGTTAACGGCTGAACTGCCGTACTACGTCTTTAGCCCCAGTAACAGAAAAATATCCTTTTTATAACATTGATTGAAGATGATACTTGATTTTTTAATTTTTTAAATTATCAATTTACATTTAATTTATACTTCTTATTAATTAGCAATTTATAAAAAGAAATTTAAATTTAAATAATATACTAATAATCCTTCTTCTAATCTTAATAATTAGCAATTGTTAAAAAGAAATTTAAATTTAAATAATACTAATTTAAATAAATAATCCAAACGAAAAGAGAAAAGTGTTCAGTTATTTAAGATAAATGCATTCGTGAACTTTTCCTTTTTCATCTATACTGCACTGTAAAAAAAAAAATCTGTAAAGGTACTAAACTTTTTCTAGGAAACTGGGATTCCAAAATCTTTTCATGAAACGGTAACAGCAAAAATTCAAGTTTCAGAATTGGTTACATGAATTTTTCCTGTTACCGTTACATGAAAAGTTCTTGGAATCCCAGTTCCCTAGAAAATGTATAGTACCTTTACAGATTTTTTTTTTTACAGTGTGCTTTTTGCAACTGGAAATTTTCTAATATTTGCTTTATTATTTAACTATTATATTACTTTTTGAAATTCAATTATGTACTATGTTTCAAAATTACATATTAAAAAAGTAAAACCAAGTAGAAGGGATCTTAGTAAGCAGATTTCGTAGAGGAATGTAAATATGAAAATGCAACATAGAAGCAGTAGATTCAAATTACTTGAAATTTCGTTTCTATGCATAGTTTACACCGAAGGTTTAAAATATATTGTCAAAGTTTGATGTTGCCAATAATAAACAGATTCTTCTGGTTTCAACTTGTAGGTGGCCACTTTAAGCAAATCTTTTATGCATCATTTAAAAATACACTTCATTTGCAATCGTTTGGTATCGGTAAATCTCTTCTATTGCAATCAGTGTTTATTTCAGGGGGTGGTCTGGAAAGAGACATTCCATACCCGGAGCAATGACTCCCCCCCCCCCCTCTGCCTGAAAAAATTGAGATATTATGTTTTAAATTGTCAAAAAGTGTCATCCCCCCCCCCTCTTAACTCTATAATGTCACTCAAAAAGCCACAAAAGCCTCTCTATGAGAGTAGCTGAATTCAATACTGATTACCATTAGGTGCGTAATCAGTTGGTAGTGTTTACTTTCTTTACACGAACAGCACAATAATAACTATTTGCAGCTAAACAACTATTTATAATTTCCTTGCAATCGTTTGGTATCGGTAATTCTCTTCTATTGCAATCAGTGTTTATTTCAGGGGGTGGTCTGGAAAAAGACATTCCATACCCGGAGCAATGACTCCCCCCCCCCCTGCCTGAAAAATTGAGATATTATGTTTTAAATAGTCAAAAAGAGTCATTCCCCCCTGAACTCTATAATGTCACTCACAGAGCCACAAAAGCCCCTCTATGAGAGTATCTGAATTCAATACTGATTACCATTACGTGCGTAATCAGTTGGTAGTGTTTACATTTTTTTTACACGAACTGCACAATAATAACTATTTGCAGCTAAACAACTACTTATAATTTCCTTGATAAACGTATAATAATATTTGCCAGGCTTAAGAAATATTTATGTCTGTATATTTTGCTTTGTTGAATACATCTTGTGATTTTACATATAAATAACTAAGTAATTTGGCTAATAGATAATTGTGGTTTTTCTTTTTAGTAAACAAAGAAAGGATAATCATTTGGTTTTGCAAATAATTTAGATTTGAATAAAAGCTCGAATGATCACATACATTCCGTTTCTTCAATGAAAATTTGTAACAATATTTAAGAATTGGAAAAATTGGAGATTCGAAACTTCGTAACTTTCTTTTCCGTTAAATTATTGACGTATTTATTTCTATGCATATCTTGCTGTTCTTGTAATGTCCCAGGTAATAAACTAAATAATTTGGTTAATATACATTACTGGTTTCTTTTCTTAATGTAGATACAGAAATATTAATCATTCGATTTTGCTAATTATTTAGATTTCGGAGAAAGAACGAATGATCTATTATATTTCAATTCTAATGAAAATTAATGGTAGCCTTTCCTTTTCGAAAGGAATTAGAGGCTCAAGACTTGGTTACTTTATTTTCTACTAAATTATAGAAGTGTTTATTCATTTGCATTTCTTGCTGGTTTTGTAATGCCACAAATAAAAATTTAAATAATTTGGTTCATTAATTGTAATGTCTTTTTTTTTCCTTAGAAATTTATTCTTGAATTTTGCTAATGATTTATATTTCAATAAATCACGAAAGACCACATATTTTTTTGTTCTTAAAAGTAAATTAAAAGAAAAGTTTTTTTTTCCTCGAACAATTCTCAAAATTTTTATTGGTTATTCAATAAGACGACGGGAGGATTATTTGACTCATTGTAAATTGGTAATTTCCTTTTCTGTCAAAATATAGAAACATTTATATATGTTTATTTCTTGCTGTTAAGTAAGAACTTTGTATTGCCACACATAATTAACTAAATAATTTGATATAAATAAATAGATACATAGATATTATCATACATTGTAAAAAGAGTGGTTCTTCACTTTCGCTTATTATTATGCTTTCAATAAAAGCATGAATGGTGATATACATTCTGATTATTTAATGTGAATTAATGAAAACGTTTATTTATTTTTTTTTTCAGTCAAAAACTTTGAAGCTTGAAATTTGAAAATATTTTTCTTCTGCTAAACGATATAAATAGTTTGGTTATTTCATTCATGGTAATGTTATTTCTCTTTAAAAATTGTAGAATCCTTGATATTTGCTAATGATTTATATTTCATTAAAGGCGTGAATGATCACATGTTTTCTAATTTTTACATGTAAACTATTGTTAAATGTTCTTCTGATTAGGTTTGAAATTTTTCCTTTTATTCAAAAAGACCATAGATGAGTATTTTTAGTTATGGGTCTTTCCATATGGCGTGCGTTGCAGCTTTTCTATATATTTCTGCTGTTTTAACAATGATATTTTATCCTCAAATTAAAACAACCATGCTAATATGAAAATTTAGATTGTTATTTTAATTATACTTTTTATTTTAAAGCTTATAAGTCAATAGATGTAGGTTTTAATCTAAGTCGCGCATAGGTCATTTTGTCAATTTTTTGTGGAATGGTGCTGAAACAAGCAGACTATTTTGATCTAGAATTTAACCCTTTAACGCGCAGTGTTGCCGGGTAGGCAACACCTAAAGTTCCCCCTGTTTATAGACACAAAAACTCCGTGAATATTTCAAAAACTACTCTATTGGCTACTTTAAATCTTTCTGGTGAGTTCTAGATGGCAGCACCACAGAGATCAAACTCTAGTGTTTTTAAATAATAGGTAAAATGTTTTACTGTAATACGCGCTTCACAGCAATGCTCTTCTCACTGCGCTTATCAATGCTTCACTTATGGGAGGTTACCACTTCGGCAACAGCTGTATAATTAAAATGGTTAGTGCAATCTTTACAAAACAATACCTGTGTACTCCTCTAGGCCTAAATAGATTTTCTAATTTTTTTTCTTTGAATTCCAACTTTAAAGAGTAGTGCGCCGAAAGGGATTAAAGGGTGGGCTTTCTTATATTCTATTATTTTTATTATACAATAATTTTTACAAACGAGCAGCTTAGTAAGATCTAGGGTTCAAAATGTATAAATTTTCAAGAGTAATAATGGGCTAATTCACATCACATGTGATCGTCACTGTTTCTCTACATATATTACTGTTATTTAAATATTGCTCTTGCATCTTACCAACTAAAACAACTATGCTAATATGAAAATGTAGGGGTTTAAATCAATTTCTTTATATTTCAAGACATTAAATCATTTAAGTAAGCGTCTCATAAGAAATTTTTGTCTGTTTTTTATGGAATGGCACATATACTGATTAGTGTAAACTGATTTTTAAAAAATCTGTCAAATGAAAGAAATACTTATTTTTAAGTATTTCTTGGTGCTGAGAGAGCTGTTCATAATCTTTTATTCCTTTTATATACATATAATTAATACCAAGCGTACTTGAAAAAAAAAAAAAAAAAAAAAAAAACCTAGCGGTTTCGCATATATCTGACTGACCACTTTACGTAAAAATAGGGAAGCGGCAGCACAAACAGTCACCCCATTGAGTTCACGGTTAAAATTTCAGAATTAGTTAAAACTTGATTCGCATATTAAAACGACATCGGTTTGTCTAGTCATATCTTCGAGAAAAACAGCTAAAAACTCAATTTTAGCGATTTACTCGTAGATTTAACATGTGTATTTATGATCACAATCCTCCATCCGTTATCATACTTTTGTGTGCATGAAAACACAATGGTAAACCTTTGTAGAAGAACCTTTGTTTGAATCTTTGAAAAGCTTTGGCAGACCAATTGCGTTTTAATACGCGAATCGAATTTCAACTAATTCTGGAATTTTAGCCGTGAACTCGATAAGGTTCACGTATGTATCACCTCTCGGTCTAGTTTGTCATATTTACCACCCCAGACATCGTGGGAAGAAAATGGAATATGCTACACAATACCTAGATCCTTTATGTATTGTATCCCTCAAATCTCCACTTGTTACTCCTGTTATACTGCAAAACAAATATCCTACATTTTGGTTAAAGAGAAATTAGTTTTGCTATTTTCTCTTTATCTATAAGTTTATATAAGTATATATTAATTTAATACGTTTTATAATTAAATATTAGTTTATTACAATATGAAATATTTCAGCGGATACTTATCTGCAATAAATGAGCATCTATAAAAATAAACCGAGAGACGACTCTACAGACATCCTTGCATCAAGTTAATTACTGAAATTTGAAGATTATGCAGAACCCGATTAGCATATTAAAATTCGACTGATCTTCCAAGTCATATTTTGGTAAAAACCAACTTATGACTCAATTATTTTGATTTATCGGATGATTCATCATTGTGTTTTCCTGCAATTAAAATATAATAAAATAAAGAACCATGAGTATGTAAACTCAATAATAAACTTACCAGTCAACCACTGAAATCAAGATTCCAGATGTTTTTCACCAAAGTATGACTTGACAGACAAGTTTCATTTGCTATACAAATCGAGTTTTAACTGATCTTGGAAACTTTTCATACTACACTCCCAAATATATGATAATTTGTAAAAAGGAAGTAAACAAGTATTAGTAAGTTTATTAGTTTAATATTTATACTTATTTTATCATTAGTCTGTAATAACATTTTTTATGTAAATGATTATCTCTCTGTTTGAATTTATAGAAAGATTAATTCACTTTTCAATGTAACTAATTGTTACAATTTCATTAAAAAGACGAATGATCACTTGTATTATATTTATTAAATGTAAATTAAATACAGTGCTTTTCGTTCATCAAATAATTTATAGGATATGATTTTTTTTAATTACTGGTCAAAAATTTAATAAATATATTAATGACTTTCCTATTTTGATTGATTACTGCAATGCGATGACGTACTTTCAAATTGAAAACAACACAAATATATATTAAATGTACTGCTTGATTTTCATTAAAGCCTGTTTTTGAGATATCGTAGGGAATTATTTCTATTTCGATAGGCTAATATAAATTAATAGCTCTTTTTAAGTGCGTTCATAATTATGTAAATACGTAGCACCTATTGTTGTCGTTCAATCCGTCCGTCTGTTTGTCCGTCCGCATATAACAACGCAAAAACTACCCAACTGAATCGTTTGAAATTTAAAATACATAATTATTACATAATTTTGTCGAGTCATTCCAAATTTTATGAAAATCGGATGCATAGATCAATTACAGGGACAATCAAAATTATTCCGTTACATTACGGTTAATGGGGGGGGGGGGGGAGGAAGTGTTTCAAATGTATTCTAATGGTGATTCTCATTCGAACGTAATAAAATTGTTATGCATCTTTAAAGTACATATTATAATATATATTTTGCATAATCTGTGGTGCAAAGAATATTTTTTATTGATTTACAAGGCCACACAAAAGTATTCCATTGCATAATGGTATAGGGAGAACATTGTTTGGTGCGCATTTTAATTGTAGTTATTTACAGTTTTATGAGATTTATGTATGAGAGTGATATTTTAAAACTTTGTTATCGTACGAACGCACCTTATTTGCTACGCTTCACGTGCAATTTCCAACTGGTTACTTCTAAATTGTAGGGTGAGTTTCTGAACCCTTCACTGCACCGTGTGCCACATCTGGCACATTTATGACAATAATATAATTCTCACGATGTGCGTGCCATGAATTTGGCCAATACGATCACTGCAGCTGATCAAGAACAGTCCAAAGAATGGAATAACACTTATTTGTCCATGTCAGGTGGCTGTATTTGGCAATAAAATTAAAGTTTGTTCTTTGGGGTAAAAAATCGACCAAGCCATAAAGACAAAATTTAATTTTTTATATTTTTATTGATTACTTAAAAATATTAATATAAAGAAAGTTGCAGAGCGTAAAGCAGATAAAATTAATTAATTTAAGTCCATTTAATTACAATTCTATAAAATAGAGCAATACAACATTTAAAATTCCCAATTGACAAAATATGAAATTTCAGCTGAAAATTAGAAAATTATTTTATTTTATTTATTTGTTGATTTTTTGCTATTTTTCCCGTTTTTAGACCGATGTATAAATATCCAATAATTTTTTTTTTCAGAAAAATAGAAAAAATGCTGTCGGAATTTTCACGTTGTTAACTAAAATAGAGAAATATCTCTAAGTAGGGAATTGGAACCTGAATTCCTGTAATTCCCTGGAATCCCTTCAGTACTCTATCACTAAACTGAAAGAACGAAATCCAGCCTGAAAGCAGGGAAAAAAAATGCATACGAACAATCAACAAAATATATGCATAAAAATAAATTATAAGTAGTTGTAAATAGTAATGGGGCGTAAAAAAAATTATCCGTAACTATCAAGTTTCGTGCAAATTGGTCATAATTATAAATATGCATTACGAACATATAACATATACACATATTTTGCTTTACACATATACATATATAAAATGAGAGAGATTTATACACATATGGTTACTAAATATAAAACTAAATTCCAGTTTTTTTATAGTCTATTATAATTATAAAATTATAATTAAAAATAAAAATTAATTAAGCTCAAAAGTTTAATTTATTTAAGCTGCTTAGATTAAAATAATGTAACTACGAATTCTTTAACAATTTTTTTAAGTAAAAATCAATTTATGAAATTAATTTTTGCGGTCTTGCTAAAATAGAGCTTAATTTTTAAACATAATCCAATAACTCTATCTAAAACGGGGAAAAAAGTTTTTAAATACCATTTTTAATTAACTTCCTTATTAAAAACATTGCAAAAAAGCCTAATTGTTTTTCACCTTGTCTCATGTGATAAAATTGCATAATTCATATTTTAAATATAAATTTTTAATCCGTTGAGGGAAAAAGGGATTATTTTATTTATTCATTTTTTTCATTGCAATAAAACGTACTTTAATTACGCTAATCCCTAAATAAAGCAGAAAAAAACTAACAATGTTTTAAATAATAGTTCAAAGAAAACTAACTCTTTGAACTATTTTCAATAAATTTGGAATTTAGATGAACTTTACAAAAAAGACAAATGTTTCTTTATTTGCGAAAAAGCAATATAACGACAAATGAAAATATACAATTAACATCTGTCGAGTTACCATGATTCCAAAAAGCGATATTAATTTTCAGTAACTTTAGAAACTAATGTATATTTTAATATTTAAAGATGCATGTAAAAAACGAAATTTGTGTCACGGCTAATGATTTATAGAAATGATTTCGAGAAGTTTTTATTGTATATTATTCAGTTTTTTCCAACTGTAATCTGTTTTAATCTTTAGCAAACTCAGAAACTAACACATCTTAAGATTTAAAGAAGAAGAAAAATAGTCCTTCCGGCAGTGCCGGGAGGAAGAGGTAGCTTTCATATACTTATATATTTATTTATTTATTTTAAATTAAGTTATATTATTCAAAAATACTAAGCTCAAATTAGTAGAACCTGATTATGAGCTTAGTCGAAAACTTAATTCAGGTGCAAATGCACACTCATATTGAAATCGATTAATATATATATGCTATAACTCAGCCGTTTTTTAAGATACAGACGAAACAAAAAATGCTCTGGAATCTTTGTATCAAAGTCAAATGCATAAAAGATAAATCTTTTTCAATTTCTCACTTTCTTGTATCTAATTTAAAATTTTAAAATTTATAATTTTTTTTAAATGGCCGCCATTTTGAAATAAGATGGCGGATGGAACTGAGTATCGAACTCGATTTAGGCCTCAGTATATACTATGTACACACCAAGGTACATCCAAATCGATTCATAAATACGCGTGTTATCACGTGACAAAAATCAGATCGTTTCAAAATGTCAGCCATAAGAAAAATTCAAAGTGCTATAACTCAATCATTTTTTAAGATATAGACAAAATAAAAAGTGTTCTGGAATTGTTGTTTTAGGTTCTAACACGTAAAAGAAAATTTTTTTCAACTTTTATTTTTTTCGCATTTAATTTTAAATTTAAAAATTTTTAAAAAATTTAAAATGGCCGCCATTTTGAAACAAAATGTCGGATGGAACTGGTTAACGAACTCGGTCCAGGCTTTACTATGTATTATGAACACACCAAGTTACATCCAAATCGATTTATAAATACGAGTGTTATCACGTGACAAAAATCAGATCGTTTCAAAATGTCAGCCATAAGAAAAATTCAAAGTACTATAACTCAATCATTTTTTAAGATATAGACAAAATAAAAAGTGTTCTGGAATTGTTGTTTTAGGTTCTAACACGTAAAAGAAAAATATTTTTCAACTTTTATTTTTTTCGCATTTAATTTTAAATTTTAAATTTTTTAAATTTTTTAAAATGGCCGTTATTTTGAAACAAAAAGGCAGATGATGCTATCCAACGAACTCGGTTAAGACATTTGTACGTACTATGTACATACCAAGTTTCATTCAAGTCCGTTCATAATTACGCGTTTTATCACGTGACAAAAATCAGATCGTTTCAAAATGTCAGCCATAAGAAAAATTCAAAGTGCTATAACTCAATCATTTTTTAAGATATAGACAAAATAAAAAGTGTTCTGGAATCATTGTTTTAAGTTCTATCACGTAAAAGAAAAATATTTTTCAACTTTTAATTTTTTCGCATTGAATTTTAAATTTTAAATTTTTTTAAAAATTTAAAATGGCTACCATTTTGAAACAAAATGGCGGATGATGCTGTCCAACAAACTCGGTCGAGACATTTGTATGTACTACGTACATACCAAGTTTCATTCAAATCGGTTCATAAATACGTAGTTATCGCATGACAAAAATCAGATATATATATATATGGTTATATATATATATATGTTAACATTTGAATGGAGGGTGGTTTTGGGGTCTGGAGGTCATGATCGGTGAAGATATAATAAAATTTTTCGGAAGTGCTTTCCTCCGGACGGCTGCAATAAGTAGCTTTTTACTTTTTGTAATGAAAGCTACCTAAACATAAAGTCGTTTTTTTCAAGCTAACTATTTTCGGAGTCGTTTTGGAGTAGTTGATCGGACGCGATTTCAGTATTTAGCAACCTTTGAATTTAATGCATTTTTAAGATTTAAAGAGGCATTATAAAAACAACGCTTATGATTTTCGGAGACTTTTTTGCGAAGTTTTTAATGTGTATTATTCAGATTTTTGCAACTGTAAATGATTTTAATCTTTAACAAACTCAGAAACTAATGCATTTTTAACATTTCAAAAAGCATGAATAAAAATAAGGTTTCAATTTCAGCTAATTGTTTTCGGAGAGGTTTTTGGGTAGTTCCTCCGAAGCAATTTTGATCTTTAGCAATTTTTGAAATTAAGGCATTTTTAAGATTCAACTCTAGAACCGCCGGGTATTTAACTCAAGTTTTATAACACGTGTTTCTCGCCAGAAATTTAATTTTAAACTATACAGCTTATTTCATTAGTCTATTTTTCTGCTACTTAAATTTAACATATCTTATGAAAAAAATTCTGGTTCGAATCGACTATTATCAATCTGGCAGGGGTCATTTTGACCCCTAATGGCTGTTCTTGTGTTAAGATGCATGTACAAAAACAAAGTTACTTTTGCAACTACTGATTTTCGAAGACGTTTTCGAATAAAATTTATTGCATATTATTATATTTTCTCCGACTATAATATCGGTTTTTAAGATTTTCTCAATTTTCAATTAAAATTTTCCAGCTGCGTAGTTGAATTTATGTTGCAAGACACAATATGATATGAAATGGAACATTAGCATTAATGCCGTTAATAAATCAAGTTAGTTTGTAAAACTTCTTTGTTGGACATGATAATGTTTACATATGATCCTACTTCATGTTTCCCGAGAACGAAAACACGTTTGATGTATTACAAATTGTAACTGTTATTTTTGATCCTCCTAAACTAATGGAACTTATTTATCTTCTTTTAAATCTAGTGTTTCATACTTTCAGATCTTTAAAGTATACTTTTAATTAAATTCATATGCAATTATTTACCTAATTAATACGATAAAATGCAATAAAGAGTATACATATTTTACCTCACGGCGTGGCTTAAAATAGATAAATTAAACAATGCGAATATACTATTAGCAATAATAATTCGAAATGATTTGGATTGAAACAAGTTTGTAAAGCGTGTGATCAGTGTTCATTTGAAAGTTAAAAAGTAATTTCTCACGTATTTCTCTAAATTTAAGTTTATATGTCTAAAATTAAATCTATCCGAATCTCTTGAACATATAATGTATATGTTAATTTTTTTTTTTTTTTTTTTTTTTTTTTTTTTTTTTTTTTTTTTTTGTCCGTTAGTTAACTGAATATGAAAAATGCGTCTAGCATCTTTAAAACACTACACTATCTATATTCACCACGTAGTCTTAACATTTAGCCTCAAATGAAGTTTACAAACTAAAAAAAAATTAGGAACTTTTATACAATGTCACTGAATCATTTAATCCAAATGAACACATTGAAAATATGGAGTGATACAATTCTTCATAAAAATCTTTTTAACATTTAATATTTATCGAGTAATCATTCATTGTATAACGCTCTTGAACAATAATAGGTCACTTATCATCGTTTATTAAACATTTTACATTACTAAGGATTTATAATAATAATCATTCATGCAAAAAAGATACATATTGAATACATTTCCATGATAATCATTCATTATAAAATACGTTTTAACAACAATCTTTCATTTATGATTATCCCTTAACAATCATTCTTAATAAATAATCCATTTCAATTTTCATTTCGATACCAATTATTCACTTTTGATCCCAATTTAATGCTCAATTAAAAATGGAGGTAAAAATGTTCAATTTTCATATTCAATAAATCAACTTTTAATGATATGTTTTAATCTTTTAAAATATCTATTAAATTAAGAAAAACCAGTTCCATCTAAAAAAACGTTTTTCGGATGTAAATGTTCTATAAAAATAAAGATTTGCAATGCAAACTTGAAAGAAAAAATAGAAAAATAGAAAATAAAAAGCATAGTTTTAGTTTTTTTCAATATTTTCTATTCTAGTTTTTGATCAGACGAATAATATATTTATTTTTAAACATGTCTTATTTTCTTCTATTCTTTTCCATTTTCTTCTTTCTTAAAAGAAACAAAAGTAAAGTAAAACTACCATGTAATAAATTTAACTAGTGATCAATGTCTTTATAATGAAAAAACAATCAAATCACAAATACTTATGCATCATGTTCTCCTACATTTTAAACATTTTCCAACATACGTAGTTGAAAAGTATTTGTGAATTCCTATTTATGTCTGTCTTTCTGTATACCAGTTTGTTCATGCTCTAACTTGTGAAAATATATTCGTATTCACTATAATATATCCGTATACTTTCACGTTATTAAACTAATATTTTTTTTCTTTACAGTATCCTGATAGTCTTTCATAATTTTTGCTTGATATATGATTTATCTTTCTTTTCAAAGTAAGTTTAGTTGGAACGAATTTTATCCTGCATCATATACAAAAAAATATTGTACTTTTAAATGTTTAAAATTTCTAGTGCAGCTTGTGTTAGAAGAATGTCCATTTTTATATATTTTAAAAAGGTGTATTATTTTTAATCAGTTGAATTTGAGATAAAAATTAAATTTACTATGTTAAAGAACCAAACTGAAGTGAGTATGCTATGTTTTAATGTTTTGTAAAATGTACAAGGTGGGCAAAAATCCATAAAAACTAAAAATTTTAAAAACTTTGCAAAAATAATTTTTAAAAAAATAACGGTTTGCATGGTTAGCATCTATAGGTCATGGGATATTTTTAAGGCATAAAAAGGGTAATGTAATAAAAATAACTAAAATACATCCGACAGATGGTACTGGAAACTTAGGTCACTTCGATGGAAATATGCAAATGAGACGGCTAAAAGAACTTGCGCTGCTATTCCACAACTAGTTCACAATTGAGAGCCGTGTACTTGTTCAAGGTTCCTTAAATGATTCCTGGTTCACGTAAAATAACTTCTCCAAAAAAGCTTTATCCTGTACTTGACCAAGGCTTTAGCACTGGAAAGCCTTGATCAAGTAGACAGCTAATTTTGGATTAGCAGTACAAGTTCTTATAACCGTCTCATTTGCATATTTTCATCAAAATCGAACGGTTCCAGTGCCATTTGTCGGATGTTTTTTGAGTTTTTTTTTATTAAAATCTTGAAAAAAATCCCGTGACTAATACATGTTAGTACTTAAAATTGTTTTTTATTTCGGTTATTTTTTCGGTCATTTTTCCGGCTTTTATGAATTTTTAAAGTTTCTACTGATTTTTCGCCCACACCGTTATAAAGTGAATTAGGAGAATTCAAACTTTCCACTGATCCTCTTTTTCATAACTGGAATTTCGAAAGAATTACTACTTTCGTGGTAGGTTTCTGCAATATTTCCCATAGATATAATCTACTTGGTAGGTATCTACAAAATTTCAAAGAGACATTTAATCAGAAAATATTTATATAAAGCCATTTAATAAACAGATCTATTTGTAAACCAAGGATTTGCATTAATTTATAAAAAAAAAAAAAAAAAAAAAAAAAAAAACATGTTTATGCTATTTGGCTTTTAAGAGGGCAGTTTATCTTTACAACAACTTTCTTTATTTTAAAAAGTGTCATTCAAATGCTGAACTCACCGCATATTAATGTTCAAGTAAAAGTAAAATTTGAAAAAAAAAAATCCTAACTGCATAGTTGATTAAAATTTTTTAAAAGTGTATAAAAATTTTACTTTTTAAAATATTATTACCTGATTATATTATCGTTAAAATTTATTTTAATGTGAATTTTAGAAATTAAATGTACGATCTAATTAAATATAAAGAAAAAGTTAAATAAATTATGCAACTAGACAGATCTAAGACTTATTAAGAATCAGAAAAATGAATCCCTTTGTTAAGAATTCAACTAAGCACATTAAATTTCATCCAAACGCATTTAATATTGTTTTAAATTTTCGCAAATAAACATAACAGTACAGAGTAGAAATAACGAAAAGATTTATTAGAAGAATTTGAAGAATTAGAAGATTTATTAGAAGAATTATTTTATAATATCCTTTGTTAAAATTGAGCTATAATATCCATGAACTTCGAATGGGAAGAAAAAAAAACAGCAAAATAAAAAGAATAAGGTTGAAAAAATTAATTTTACCTTTAGAGATTATTTTATCATGGACTTTTAAAAATAGAATGGCAATATCTAATATTGAATAAAGAAAGAGACAAAATAGAAACGGACTATCGATAGAAATATTTAAAAAAATATTTTATGAGATGCATTTAAAAAAAAATTGTAATATGTAACCATTAATGAAAAAAATAAGAATCATAAGACATAAGTTCATTCTTAAATGGCGCTTTCCTTGCATAGTTTTTATAGTTCATTGGTTAAATATACAGCGGGCTTATCTCTCCTTTATTTAGATAAATGGGTACTTCGTACAAAAATATCAGATATGCTTCAAATTTTGTATACAGGTTCATTTTGATTAAGTGATTTCCTGATTCTTTTTGGGAGTTCATTGGTTTAGTATAAAAAAGGAGAACGGTGGGTGAATTCCTCTTCCTTAAATTAGAAATATGCGTTTTTCATTAAAAAATATCCAATTTGCTTCAATTTGGTATAATAGTTTATTCTGATAAGGCGATTTCCTTATTAGATTTAGAGGTTGATGGTTAAGCATAAAGAATTAAAATGGAAAAGCTTATTCCCCCTTAATTTATTTTTGGAGAGGATTATTCTTTGAAATAAGAGTAATACAATTAGCGGGAATAACGTGTGAGCTCAATGCCATCAGTTTAATTGGGCAATATTCTTTTCTTTCTTTATATTTTCAATTCTTATGTCGAATATATACTCATTTTGATTTTTTTTCTTTTTTTCTTTAAGATGGTAAAGTTCCATTAACTTTATTTCTTGCGTAAGTTGATTGATTTACTAAAAACAAGAAAGTTATAATAAAAAGTTTATTAAATCTAATAGATTTTTTAAATCACCAGATTTTAAAAGATTCACCTTTTATATAAACATTTTAATAAAAAAATTATTTTAGTTAAGAAAGATGTTATAATAATTAAAAATAAATGACATTGACATATTTCGGATCCGTCATATAAGATCCATAATCAAAATAAAAATAAAAAATAAATTTCAAAACATTTCACGGTCAATACAAATGACACGTGACAATGATATATAAACAAAAAAAAAACACGCGCTCTATTGTAAATTCTATTGTAAATTCTTTTAGATCATGGTCTATTTTAATTTAATTTTTTACAATAGAGCGCGTGATTTTTGTTTTTGTGGTTTATATCTCATTGTCGCGTGTCATTTGTATTGACAGTGAAATATTTTGAAATTTAATTTTTATTTTTATTATGATTATGGATCTTATTAGACGGATCCGAAACATGTCAATGTCATTTATTTTTAATTGCTATAACACCTTTCTTAAGTAAAATAATTTTTTTATTATAAAAAAAGTTATAGCTTAGTAGATATTACTGCCAAACATGTTAGAGTAATTCTTAATATATCAAAGAAAGTCTTTCTTTTTTTCCAATTTTATAAACTAACCATAAAACGTATAAAAATTATTTAAGAGTACCAAAGCAATAATAAATTTCAGACAAAAGTATCCAATGTGTACAAATATATAACCTAATGAAGCAATAATGAAAAAGTCATGATATAAATATATTTTATTATTTTATTCTTATTCATTTCTACCCTGTGTCATTTTTTTCAAGTTTTCGTTGACACATGTTTTTCGGTAACTTTAGTAATAATAACTTTAAATTTCGTAATAACATTAGTAGTAACTTTAGTAGTAACTTTAGTAATAACTTTAGCAATAATAATTTATGTATTAATAACACCTTATCTTTAGTATTAATAATAACTTTAGTAATAATAACTTTACTAATAATAATTATTATTATTACAATTTTGATTATTATTAATATCAAATGGTGTTCTTCGCTTTAGTTTTCATTTATTGCTATTTTTTCTCTTGAAAATGTTGTTGTTTATAGAAAGCTACCCAGAGTCATAATCGGATCGCATAACCTAATTTTAAATAAGCACTTTTCAGTCAAACATCCTCAATTTTTATCACAAATACAAACGATAATGTCTTTGAAATGTTGAATTCACACTGGAAAAATCGAATATTTTAAGTGATGAAAAGCATTTTTTTCATCATTTTCCCCCAAAAATTGAAAATATAAAATTTGGCTAAAGGTTTGTTGTGCGAATCTTGTTTAAATTACGTGGAATAAAATATATCCTATCGCTCCTTAAGGGGTTAAATCTGCTATTTTTCATGTTTTTGTATGCAATAATTTTTGAATTTTAATTGAGAAAGTGAACAAAGAGCTCATAATAAATTCAATTTCAGCAGCAGCAACATTAGTTACTTTTTTGTAGCCTAGACAAAAATTAATACTTACTACCAATCGTATTTTATGTGCAGAAATATTATAAACTCCATGAACGCTAGCCCTAACCTAATTACATAAGCTATAATTTAAGTCTATAAGCTGAACCATAATGTAATTTATTTCATTTACATCGACACCTTTTCATAATACCTTATATTATGTATTTTATCTTATTTTAGTATTTTTATTATTTATTTATTTATTTTGCACAGATTTTCCAGTATTTTTCAGTAACGCAGTTTTCCATATGTTATCCCTGTAAATGCACATATGCTGTATTTTTTCGAGCATTTTTGTGACAAATAGTGACTAAGCGATTCCAACTGTTTATGCAGAGATAATTATGAGAACTTTATAAAACTATTAATCTAAAAGCTACTTAAAACAAAAAAGTCATTTAAAAGTTATTAATTTTTGAAAATTCATATGGCACTGTAAAACTTGCTTTAGAATTTTTTAATTATCTAATACTTGATATTAAAAATTCGTGTAGAGTATTTAAAATAATAGAATAATAAAGTGAAGAGTTAAAAAAAATTTGCATGCCTGTTTTAAACTGATAAGTTTGCGAACTAACCGTGAAAAGCACTGCGAAAAGCGTAACTATCTTAGAACAAAAACAAAGATAACTTTTAATTTACTTAATCTCTTCTTATTTCAGTTTTTAATAACAAGAAAAATATTTTTTAAATTTTTTTTCTTGGATAACAGCAATTCCTTTAACCGTCACTCTTTGCAAATTGACTACTTTTAAAAAAGTAAATTAACATGTTTTGTTTCTTGGTTATCATCTTTAAGTCTACTACATTAACTTATAAATAAAAAAGAAAAAAAACAAAATTTTCCGAGACCAAGTATATAAACCGATTATAAAACTTTGGATAAGCCATGTTAAAATCAAACAAGATAGTGTTGCAAAGAACAAAAATAGGTTAGAGATAAAATAAATTCAAAATCTTTGCAAAGTCTTTAAAAATTTCTTTTTCGAAAAGTTATAAACAAAAAATGAGCTTAAACTAATTAAAAAAGGAAAAGATTGTTAATTAAAAACTATAAGTGTAGATACATGTAATAAAGAATTTAAATAACGGGAACATTAGAAATACGGAGTTCGTAAGATATTAGAGGTGAAAATCTATAAATATATAGATGATAAACTTCGAAAAAGTATCCCCTTCTCGAAAATTGTGTTAATAGTACTGTATGTTTTATTATATTAATCATTTTCATAAAACATTTGTGAGATTTGGACAGTAACGAAAGTGAAATATTTGCTAATAAACAGTGTCAAATCTAATGTTTTTTTTTTTTTTTTTTTTTTTTTTTTTTTTTTTTTTTTGTTTATTGTTACTATTATTATTATTATTCAGAACTTACGATTTCATACCAGAATTTTTAAAATATTAATACATTAATATTTTTAAATTTCATCACAAGACTTCTTTTATCATACAGGTTGTCCGTAAAAAAATTATAGTTTCAATTATTTATTATACCAGTTTAATTTAGACTTTTTTCAACAAATAATACATCAAATTGACGGTAATCGAGTCGGTTTTTCTTTTTCGTTCTTTCTTTTATTTATAAAAATTAACAGACTCATCTTTAGTAAATACTGCACACATCTCACCTAAAGTCTATAATTCTTTCCATATTTCGGTATTATTGTTATAACACAAAACTCTTGCTGAAAGTTTAAACTTGGCATTGGGTTAAGCACATTTCGGAAAGGAGTCAATGCCACCTTGAGCCCCACATTTTTCTAGACAGGTTTTTAATTAAGTTTTATAGAAGTGGGAAGTGTATTGCCAGACCCACTCAATGCAAACTCGATGCGAATCACATAGTATTTATGTGACTAATGTATCTAAATTAGTCTGTTTCCAAGAATCTGACGTTTATTGCTCTTATAACAGCTACTTGGTATTTCATTATACAATTATTCCTTTAAAAGTTGTCATCTTGACCTTAAAAGCCGATGGTGCATAGAGTAGGGCGCAAATATCATTTTATATGCAAAACCGTCCGTGTCTTTAAGAGTTAGTATCTCGGCTAATTACCGATGATTTTTTTTTGAAAATCATTATCAACAAGGCTTTTATACTTCTACTGTGATCGGTACCTCTAGCGCTCTTGTACTACTGTTCTCAACGCCCGTAAATCGAAATCTGTATGTAACGGAAAAATGCGTTTTTCTGAAAAAACTATGCAATTTAGAGTAATCGCTATAGTTTTTCTGCAAGGTTTAAAATAAAATATGCTACGTCTGATTTTTTTTTTTTTTTCAGAATTTCAGTTTAAGTAGATTCGGAATTACATGGGGAGGGTTATATTTTTGCACTGTATTTTGATGATATCCTTGAAAATATAATACCTAATTTGAAAAAGAATATGTACTTATGATTTTAGCGTTAAGAAAGTTTTCATACGATATAAAAAGAAAATATTTTTCTTTCAAGTAACTTAATGAGCCCCTCTATGTTTTTCCTAAATGTACTTGTGAATGTTTAAAAATCTGTAAATATGTAGGCCAATAGTTTTTATTACTTTTCCCAATTTGAATTTTCGACGTTCCATAGTTTACGAGGGAAAAGTCTATGACAGAGAGAAAGACAGATACAAGACTGGTCTTATAATGGTTCCGTTTTTACTTTTAAGTACGGAATCCATTTACCATTGGTGAAAAAACAGTTTTTAATAATCCAGCTTCTGGGCAAAATTAACTTAATGTATAATAACGAAAATTTTTGGGAAAAAACATGAATTATAGTAAAATAAATTGGCTTTTTTTAACCATTTGGAAAATGATTGTTTCTGTCGATCTAGAATATAGATATCGCAAGCATATCTGAAGTGATGTCCGTATTTTATTCGTTTTCTTATTGCTCCATGTTTGATGTCCAGAAATAGAACAACTTTCTAGCCATAATAATAAAAAAGGTATAAAAAACTACAAAAAAATTAATAACTCAGAAACAAATTGAGATACAGCTTTCATACAAACTGCATTTAAAAGTACATTTTTTTACTAAACGATTTTGTAAAATTTGAAAATATGCGATGTTTAGAAGTTTAAAAATTTGCAATGTCGAAAATTGTAAAACTGAAATTTCATTTAAAATTTCTTTAGGATTGGTCAGGAATATTAATGTTTAACCCATGGCGTACGTAATGTATGACTTTGTTATTACGTAAACCCCGTTTTGATCATCATAAAAATTATGTTTATTATTATTATTATTATTATTATTATTTTACGCAATTATTTACATTTAAAAGAATTTTTATTTAAATAGGGGAAAATGTCGTTGTTGATTAAAAAGAAAAATTAACTTATAAAACGGGTATACGCAAATAATTAGATATGGAAAAAAACGAATCCAAAGAAAGACGTCATAAAAGAGATCGTATTTTAAAGCAGAAAATGAGGTCCGGTCATCAATACCACCGAATACAAATGTGTGTCGTTCACGAAAAAGGAAACAATGTAATGTTGCAAAAATTAATTGTAAAAAACAATGTTTTTTTAATATTGAATTTTTTATAAGTATTAAATTTGAGTTTTTGAAAAAAAAAAGATTTTACCAAATGGTTGTTGTAATTTGTAAAATTGCATATTTTTTTCAATATATTAAAATTGTATTATCCCTGTAATGCCCTTTGTAGCACATACGTTACCACCGTTGTTTCCAATTTAGTGGATTTTTAATTTCGATATTTCAGATTCATACCAGAAATTTAACTAGTAATATTTACTTTATTTAGTAACAGATATTTCCATTTTAAATAAAGCAAAGAGTACGATTGGAATTTAATGGTATGAATTAAGATTTTCTAAATTATAAAGAATGACTTTTTTTTTTTTTTTTTTTTTTTTTTTTTTTTTTTTTTTACTTTCATTTTACTAATTTTATCACCCCCCCCCCCCCAACCTTGTCAAGTGAATAGCACGTTGCCTACTGGTCAAGAAAAGGATTGAGGTCAAATTACAGTTCATGAATGCCCTGTAATAAAAGACGTGTGTTTCTTAAATTACTAAAATTCATTAAAATCACAAACAAAAGCAACAAGCACAGCTTTTATTCACAGTCCGAATGGACTACCTCATTTTATTTCAAAATGGATTTGGCCAAGTATTGTTGTAAACTCCTCCTATGTCAAAAAAAAAAAATACATATTTGGATTCAGGGGATAAATTTCGTATAGGAAGAGTGTTCATTTCATAACCTACTAACTGTTTGGGACGTAATTTTCCGTTTACAAAGTTCCAAGTTTCACTGCAATATAAGCAACATATAAGATAATATAATTCTATACATTTATTGGATTTTCAGTACATTTTAGTAAAATTAATACTCTCAAGGATTACGCTTATATATATATGTATATTTATATATATAAGAGCTGTATCACACGGAGAAAGATTTTTCGGCAACATTTTACAAAACATCGTTCGTTCATTTTGCTGAGTGTTCGGTAAACAGGTTTTTCAAACTTCTCGCGGGGTTATTTAATTTCTCGCTTCGCTCCTATTGGTCAGTTGATCAGCGCTGAATGAATGACCAACATTTTCCGTGCAATACGGGGAAATGTTCGATAAGCAAGAATAGCCAGCAGTTTCTTCCCCATATCAAGGTCAGACAACTTTTTGCTGGCTGTAATGTTATATTGGGAAAAAAGTTCTACGAACAGGGCACGTGTAATACCGCTATAAGTGTGAAAAAATTATTTTTTTCAAAAGTTTAAAACAAAGTGCTGAGAAAACAACATTACAATTTTACCCATTTGCAAGACGCTTTGAGGATTAAACACCATAAACCTTTTCTCCAGTGTTATTTTTCATTCATTCTACCCTGATGCAAATAAAGTGTTTAATTTTAAAATATACAATAAGATAGACTTACTGAAATGTAATAAATAAATTCATTTTGTGAGTTTTTCACATGATGCAGTAAATGTTAGCAGTACTCACCTGTAAAATAAAAATATCAGGTAGTTAGAATCAATAAACATATATTTTGACTTAATTCAAAGATTTATTAATTATTAAATACGAATTGCATCAAAATTATGATGTATCAAAAACTAGTCATTGAGAATCACTGTAATAATTTTTCATCATAGGTATACATAATATAAAATATGAAAATAAAATATGTGCAAACTATTTCTGAGACGCATTGTAATTTAAAATAAAATTTAAACGTATGTATAAATATTTTTAAAAGACTTATTCATATAATGTAAAAACTGTTACATTTTAAGTACATATAAAATTTTAAACCTCTATCACAGTTAGCTCGGTAGATAGAGTGTTGAAAATCGTGGTTTATGTCGTCATAAACTTTAAATACTCTATTACTGTATTGTGTAAAAGAAACATCCTAACTCCGAAAATGATAATCATAAAAACTAATAATTTACGGTGTCGAATTAATCATCTCATTTCCAATTAAAGTAGATTTTTTAAATTGAAATTTTCTTGAAATACTGTCTCATGAAAAATCGAAGAGTGTAGAAAATACGATTATAAGTATCTCGGCAACTAATTATCCGATCGAATTCATTATTTATGATAAAATTATATATTTTTTTACTGTCTTTTATATTGACGCCTTAAAATAAACAACTTCGTAAATTTTTATGCAATATCAAGAAATATCAACGCGGATTCAAAAGCTATGGTTTCAAATAAATGCAGACAGTCACTGATACAACATAGACGGTAATTTATGTCGGCGCCCCTACCATTTGGGATTTGCAGGAGAAAAAAGCTCTAAATTAGATTTTTTCAATACTGAAGTAACTAGTAGCATCTTGAAACTTCGTATGTTAATAACTTAAAAATTGCAAATGCTCGAACAATCGAATACGAAAGGTGAAAATGCTCGAAAAGTGTTCCAAAACGTATTACATTCTACATCACGTTTTCAATGGATTTTCTAGAAATACCAAACATATTTAAAATGAAATGAACGCAAATTGAGGCTGATAGTTCCAATTCCAACATAGATTATAAAACGTTTATGTCGGTCTTTATGGTGATTTCGTTTTATCTGCAGTTACATATAATTAATAATAAAATTATCTTAAGATTGATTTTTTAAATCTTGTAAGAAATTTTAGAAATAAAAATGTTTATTTAAAATTTTATAAGAAATTTTTGAAATAAATGTGTTTATTTAAAATTTTATAAGAAATTTTTGAAATAAAAGTGTACTAATTGTAAAGTACTTTAGCTAAAAAAAAAAGTTTATCATTTATTTGTTTATTTCTATCTTTGTTCATTTATCATTTATTTATTGATTTTGAAAATGTCAGAGCATAATGAATATTTATTCTTTTTTCACACTCAAGCTGCAAAAAGTGTACATAAAACGTTATTCATTTATAATATACCAATTTAAAAAATTTAATTAAGAAATGTAATTGATAATTTTACGTTTAAAAAGATAGATATTTATTTGAAAATGAAAATATTCATACATTTCAAGAAGAACTTACATCGAAAAAATGTGCTTACATAAAAAAGGAGCAAAATTTATATTAAATTAAAATCAATTGGAAATAGCACGCCAAACATAGCAAATGAGTTGCTTCGTACACTGTTAAAACTAATGATGACACGTTGCACCTTTTAGGGATGAAAGGCTTGTCTCACTGGTGACACCCCTAAAGGAGCCAGAATGACACCTTTAATTAGGGTGAAAAGATGGCATCCTTAATCCAAAGTGTCCAATAATAAAATATTAAAAAATATACAAACCGACTTTTGGCCGTAGAAGAATTCGAACTCACAATGTCTGATTACAAGCTCAGCGCTCTAACCGCTCGGCCATCGAGCTCACCTTCATTCACTCATAACCATAGATTTTACTTGCCGTCACAGAAAACAGAAAGACACACGTCACAACGCATGCACATGGTTCTAGTCACCCGATGAGGTGCCACATTGCTGCCAATACGAAGTGTATAGCACCTTATTTAGCTCCAATCACCCAGTAAGAGACCTGTCGGCACTGCAACCACATATTCAATCCCCTATGGCACCCTAGGGTTCCAAATGCCCTGGGTTCCAATGGACCCTAGAGCCTTTTCACCTCCAGGTCCCAAATGGCACCGGTTTGTCACCTTCACTTTTAACAGTGTACTATAACAATGTTTTAAAAATATTCAGATCTTGGTGTAATAGTGTACAGTACTTCGGATACAGTAGAGTATCCGAAATCTTTTGTGTACCCTTGTAAATACTATCTGCTTTCTAATATACAGAAAGTAAATTGTAGTAAACTTCAGCAACGTATATCAATTTCTTAAAGTGTGAAATAGATTAATATTATTAAAACACGATCCAAACTTGTAGTAAATCTCAGTAACTTATAGGAATTTCATAAAATGTGAAATAGTTTAATAGCATTAAAATGAGCTTCAAATAGTGTTTCTCTCTATACCATTTTGTAATGGAAAACTTTTGCGTGGGCCTGTAAATAAAAAACATATTTTGCACCACAGATTGTGCAAAATGTATTTTTAGAACATACTTCATAAATTCATTTCAATTTTATTATATTCGAAAGAGTGTAACATCATTAAAATTCATTTCGAACTATTTTTTTCCCATAAACAGTAATGTAACAGACTGCTTTCGATTATCCCTGTAATTAAACTATATATCCGATTCTCATAAAATTTGAAATGACTCGACAAAATTATGCAACAACTATATATTTGAAATTTCAAACGATTCAGTTGGGTAGTTTTTTTTCTTTGTTATATGACGACAGACGGACGGACAGAACAACAACTATAAGTGCTACGTATTTATATGATTATGAACGCATCTAAAAATGAAATGTTGTTTTCACACAGCATTTAGTTGAAAGCATTACTTTCGTTTCTTATCTAGTGTATTAAAAATGTATAAGATCTGTAATACACAGTTATCAGACTCGGTTTGTAGTGTTTTTGGCTATATATATATATGTATATATGTATATAAATACTTTTACAAATAAAACCGAAGTAACTCACATATAACCATAACAATAAGCCAATGAAACCAGAATTTATAATGTCTTTAAGTATAATTAACATGAAAAAATGAAATCCTGTTAAAATCATTTGAAGTGATATAGAGAGTAGATTACCAAAATTAAGAAAAGGTAAACGTATAAATAGACTACAGCAGGCTTTTGTATTAAGCATTTGGGAGATAAACACTTTTTAAATATTAGGTTAATAGTGGGACAGTATGACAGGTAGCTATTTGACGATCCAAAAAATCCCTATTTATTTCTTTGTACCGAGCATTAGACATCCTATACATTTAGAAGAGCCATAATTGCCAGTAGTAGATTACAGGACCAGACATTTTTAAATTAGCTAAAATATAATGTTTCGTATGAAACATTTTAACGATAGGCTTTGGATAAATAATTCATCTTTTTTTCATCAGCATATTGCAAATCATTATATTGTGGTTTATAACCTTTCAATGATGATGATTTTATAAAATATTTCGAACTTTAGACTGAGAAATAATTACTTAAAAATGGTCATACGGATTGAAACGTGCTATGAGGACATTTCTACTAATTTTGTCCATAAAATAATTTGACCTAAAAAAGAAAACGGCAAAATAATAAAATTCATCCTTCTTTAAAAATAAATACAATTATCTTTATAACAAAAGAATTTTTCTTTTTGTGGTAAAAGATAAAATAACATGTCAGCAGGTTTTCCGCTATCAAAATTAGTATCTATTAATTAAATTATTAATAAACCGTGCAAAAAGATCCTTTTTAATATATTGTAAGCGTGGAGTATAGTAGATTACGATGAAAAAGCGAAGCAATGAAAAGAAATTCAGAGATAATAAAAATAAATATGGATATAATCATACTACCAGCATCGAAATATTATTAATTTGTTATACAAAATAGTGCAGGGAAATTAATTTCCATTTAATCTTACGCTTACTGAAAAAAATCTTTTAGTTGATTTCACTTTGATGCACGCCTTTTCCTGACATTCTACGTTTGATTAAAATTATAGATAATTTATATTTCAGCTGCTATCTTTTTTTTTTTTTTAAGGAAGTAAAAAGAAATTTCCAATAAACCCAATAAACTCTCCTAATTTTTATAATTTTCTAGATATGTTTGTCTTACTTATCTACAAAAATGAAAAAATTATGCACAGAATGTAAGCAAAGATGTTTGCCGCTACCAGTTGCCGATGTACCAAGTAGAGACAAAATGTTTCATTTGGCGAGAAAATGACTACTCAAATCGCCAAATTGAGATATATGTTTTTTTTTTTTTTTATTGAGGATACTCTCAATATAAGATTTGAAAGTGAAAAAAGGCATTAAAGCTGCCCATTCGTAATTAAAAACAAATATAAAAAATAATACAAATTATTTAAACAGATTTACAGTACTTGATCACATTGAAATAAAATTAAATATTTCGTACTTGTTTGAAATCCCTTGTCAGTAATATAAATAGATGCGAATTCCCGACGGATGACATCAGTTCAACTAGCATTTCAGAGTATATGTCACAAACAATAAAACAAGGAGGTGAGTATTTGAGTCAGAGTAAAATGGCATATTCAGCTGGAATAAATTTATTACTCGCAATAATTTTATTGAATAATTGATAGTTTTTCAATGTAAGTTATTATTTGGATTGGAATATCTTTTCTGGATTTATTCACATCTTCGTCGGATCTGCCGATGGGAGTTGAAATAAACAACCAAACAAGAACCCAGCCCCCATTCCTTCCGTGGCATGGCGCTTCAAAAATGGGATTCACTCTATTCGGCAACGCTGGAGTCCTTACATATGAGTTTTTCATTTGGGTGTTTTTCTAATGTCTCGACAAATTATAAAAAAATTATAAATCTGAGCCTCAGAGTCATTAGATCCTTCCTTGGATTATTCTTACCCAAGTTTACAGACTTCTATGTGAAGCACATTTCAATAGCAATCACACGCCCACAAAGACAAACTATTTTTACAACATCTTCCATAAACTTTATAATATTTCATGGTTTATTTTTTTATGATATTATTAACTGCTTACATGTGATGGAAGGGAACGGCAACGTATCTAAAAATTATGTCGGGAATTGTTCACTGCTAAATTATAATAAGCTTTTTAAAAAATAAACAATTAAATTTATTTAATAGAGAAAACAGATTTATAAAATTTCGGATAGAGTTTGAATCCCATAACCATTTTTACCCCTTCGTGACATTTTTGAAGAAAACCAATATGAAAACTGCACTTTATTTATGAGGGGTCTTGAGCATCACCTAAATGCTAAGTGCAAGCAGCGCTAAAGTCCCGCTGTAATAATGCGAGATTTAACGAAAACAGAATGACATAGAGTTTGTCGAATGACGTGTTAAAAGTAATAAAATTCTTTTCGATGTTATAAAACGATAATAATGTTCAATTCAGAATTACAATATTTGGTAAAAGGCAACGTGATTTTAATATTAATGTTCATGCTGCCAATTGATACCTGTAATTTTTTACAGCAATTTCGATTTCATAGAATACGTAAAGAAATCTTATAATTATTTTAAAATAAATTGTTTCGTAAATTGCGATGTGAGTTAATTATTTGAACATTTTTTAAACAAAAATGCCTTTTCCCTAAAAGATTTAAATAACAGCGATTTAAGCTGTAAAAACATGTCGGTGAAAACTCAGAGAATCTATGGGTAACGCATTATTTTAAATCTTAAGTAAAATTACAGAGATTACCGAGATTCTGTGTTAAACAACAGAAAAGTTATTCGGTAAATTTAGAATAGACACTGTATCGTTAAAAATACTCAAGACTCTGCAAAATTACTTTTAATGATAATAATATAAATTAGTGAATCACTCAATAAACTTCAAAGAATTTCAATTCAGCGAACTTCAAAGAATCTCGAATAAATTTGAATTACTGTATCATTAAACTTTAACACAATTTGCTTCTAGCTGTCCTGGGATTTGAACCCGAAAACTCTTGACAATGGAAGTACACCTTACTAATAGAAGTACACTTGCTTATGATTTAGTGGGGGAAAATTACCACTAAATCTGATGAGATGATTTTTTCCATTCTTAATTATTCTTAATTACAAAATCAATTTTTAATTTTTTTTCTTTAATATTTCTAATAAAATTACAAAAGAATTTTACAAAAGAAGTCTGTATTTTAAATTACAAAATTTGATAAAGATAAAAATATTTTTAAATAAGACATGGGAACTGCAGATAATTATATATGTTACAGGCCAAACCCGATTTTAGGCCAAACTAGATTGGCCTAGGCCAAACTAGTCTATCCTAACGTCCATCGGATAAATTAGTTTTTCCTAGGCCAAACCGGTCTATCCTAACGCCCATCGGATAAACTAGTTTTTCCTAGGCCAAACCAGTTTATCCTAACGCTCATCGGATAGACTAGTTTTTCCTAGGCCAAACTAGTTTGGCCTAACTCTTATAGGATAAAGTAGTTCAGCCTACTGTTTATTGGTCTGAATTAGTTTATCCTAGGCCGATCTAGTTTATCCTAGGCCAATTCAATTTGGCTTGATTTTATTGAATTCAATGACCGCCTCAGCGCCAACATTCTAGTTTCTCCTAGGATGATCTAGTTTGTCCTAGGCCAATGTAATTATCCGTGTTTTTAGCTCACGGGCGTCAAAGCCAGCGAAATAAAGGGCTCACAGGTTCTGTATGTATCTACGTACGCATGCATATACGTATGTACGTACGAATGTACGTAACGCTATAACTCTTGATATAAATATTCGATTAGCTTCAAATTTTGGATGTAGGTCCCTTCTGATAAGACACTTTTCTGACTAGTTTTGGAAAATCACTGAATAAGAATAAAGGGAGCGAACGGAAGTCTAATCCCCCACCGTTAATTTAGAGAAATGCATTTATCATGCAGAATTATCAGTTTTCATTTAAAATGTTAGATATAGAATTATTCTGACAAGGCGCCTCCGGGATTAGTTGTGGATGTTTATTGTTTAAGTGTTAAAGAAAGGGCAATGTAGGTATACCCCCATAATTTAGATAAATGGTTTTTAACGCAGAAATTACGGATTTGCTTCAAATTTTGCTTATAGATTCTTTCTGATAAGGCAATTCCCTGAATAGTTTTGAGGGTTTAACGGTTAAGTATGAAGGGAAAATGACGGATTTCCCTCTTACCTAGTAAAAACTAGTTTTTCCTACTGGCATATAGATAAACAAGTTTGGCGTAGGAAATCTAGTTTATATAATTGGCGTTAGGATAAAATAATTTGGCCTAGGCTAATCTATTTTGGCTCGAAATCGGGTTTGGCCGGTAAAAAACATGTGTTTCACTAGAATACGTATAAATGTGTGTCAAGAGTAATTGCTTATAACATCAAGACAGGAATTTCACATGTCCACCCTAAAGACATAATTCATTTTACATGGGTTTTTTTTCCTGCAGACTCGTGCCAACTGACATCAGGCTTGCATTTATTGTTATTATTATTATTGCATATTCGAGCCAGATTGGAGGTGAACATAATTTGGAATCGAACAGCGTTTTCCATTTTTTAGAAATTAATTTCTTGTCGACATATAAGCTATTCTTGTCACGGCGTCAAGTTTTTCTTTTCCGTGAAGTCGTAACCAAAAATTCGATTCAAAACGTAGTTTTAATAGTATTTTCTCAAAGGTACATCGCTTTTATGGAAAAAATGGTTAACGCCATTCAATTACATATTTTCTGAGTGAGAATGCCTGTTAATCTTATGCCTTTCCGAAAATGAATTAATTCTAAAATGTGTTAGGTTGTAGCTCTTTTGGATTTGAGAAAAGTCTTAAGGAATGACCGAGAAACATATTCACAAATTTACTTTTTACTGAACAGTTTAGTTATGATGTTTATAACTCGCCTTTTTTTCTTTTGTTCTAAACTACATTAATTATTTAATGAATCCCCATTTCAATATTGAAAGATCTATGAAATTAAATAATCAATAATATATTGTTTTTTTTTAATTCTGTGAACACCTCGTAATTTAAAAATATATTGTAAATTTATCCAATATGTATGTATGCAGTATTTTTTAAAGGAATCCTAATTGTATGTTAAGTAAAATCTGAATTTCCAGCAGAAATTGAGTAGGGCCAGATTGAGTGGGACTGAGTCTTTTTTCACATATTTTTGTAGAGGCAGGGATCGGGCTGAACTTTTAATTTTTACACAGGGTCACGGCAAAATAACTTTCCTTCAGGAAAGGCGGGACCCGGAACTTGAAATTCTGGCCCGTGCAAACCTCTAACAGTATTCTACAACGCATCGAATAAAATACATTATAATGGTGATGACAAAACCACTTTGCACATGGTTAGCAATGGAACAGTAGTCGGGATCAATATTAAAAAGAATATTGCCCAATTAAACTGATGGCTTTGCATTCACAGGCTGTTTACAGTCATTGTGTATTTCAGCCTTATTTTTTTATAGAATAACACCCTGGACATTTCCATTTCCCCCACTTATATTTAGCCATTGAACCCCCAAAACTAATCACAGATACGCTTTATAAAATTAAACAATTATCCAAAATTTGAAACAAATCAGATAATTCTGCTCAAAAAACCATTCATTTGATTTAGAAAGGGTAATCCCACATTCCTACCTTTAAACTTAATCATTAAACCCTCAAAACAATTCAGGGATTCGCCTTTAAAATAAAAAAAACTATAAGCTATATTCAAAATTTACGGCAAATTGGATAATACTGCATAAAAACCCGTTTATCTAATTTAAGGAAGGCGATAAATCGTCCACTAACCCATTATACATAACCATAAGAAAAGACCCAAATTAATTAAAGAAGCACCTGATCAAATGAATTCATGTCCAAAATTTTAAGCAAATTGGATATTTCTGTATTATAACAAATTTATATATTTTAAGGAAGGAAATAGATTGCTGGTTCAGACCAAAAACCAAAGAACCACCAAAATTAATCAGTGAAACGCTTTATCAGAATGAACAAATCTAAGATTTGCAGGAAATCGGTTAATTCTGCATGAAAAACCTATTTAACAAAATTAGGCGGTATTCCCCCGTTCTTCCCTTTGTTCTTATTCAAATAATCCCCAAAACCAATTAGGGAAACGCCTTACCAGAATGAAACTATTTCTAAAATTTGAAGTAAATCAGTAAATTCTGCCTGAAAAAGCATTTACATAAATTATGGGGCGTTACTCCTATTCTCCCCTCCCTTTATACTTAAACAATTGACACTCACAACTAATGAAGGCGCTTCAACAGAATACTCCTCTATCTAAAATTTGAATAAAATATGCTAATAATCCATAGAAATCCATTTATTTGAATTAAGGGAAGGGACGAATCAGCCTCTCGTCCTCCCCCCCCCCCTTATTCTTCTCCAATGACCTCCCAAAATTAATCAGAAAAGCTCCTCATAAGAATAAACCTATATTGAATTGATGCAAATCGAGTATTTCTATCAAAAATTATTGCGTTACGTACTTACGTACATACATAGATACAGAACCCACGGGCACATTAGTTCTCCGTCTTGGGTAGCTGTCAAAATAAAAACATGTCAAATTACATTATTTCTATCAAGAGTTATCGCGTTACGTACATACGTACATACATACGTCATACATGCGTACATACATACATACAGTAACTGTGAGCCCATTTTTTCTTTGGCTTTGACGCCCATGAGCTAAAAACACGTAAAATTACACTGGCCTAAGATAAACTAGATCAGCCTAGGACAAACTAGAATTTTGGCGCTGAGGCGGTCATTGAATCAAATGAAATCACGCCAAATTGAATTGGCCTAGGATAAACTAGTTCAGACTAATAAACAGCAGGCTAAACTAGTTTACCCTATAAGAGTTAGGTCAAACTAGTTTGGCCTCGGAAGAAATAGTTTGTCCAATGGGCTTTAGGATAGACTAGTTTGGCCTAGGAAAAACTAGTTTATCCGATGGGCGTTAGGATAAACCGGTTTGGCCTAGGAAAAACTAGTTTATCCGATGGACGTTAGGATAGACCGGTTTGGCCTAGGAAAAACTAGTTTATCCGATGGTAGTTAGGATAGACTAGTTTGGCCTAGGCCAATCTAGTTTGGCCTAAAATCGGGTTTGGCCTGTAACATATATAACATAAGGAAAAATGTGCCTAAATGATGATGAAACTCAATTGAATGCATTTAATCTAGAGCTATTGTAAATTTGAGTTTCGCTTTTTTTCTGCGTTTTTACGGAAATTTTTAACAATGTAAATGTCATTCATTTAATTCTATTCTTTGTCCTCGCCCACTTCTGTTAATAAATGTTCTTTTTCGTGTATATTTGTGCAATTGCTGTTTATGGTACCTCATTACAGATTTCCATGATTCGAGATGTGTGATCATGTCTTTTAAAATGCATCATGGCCGATGATAAGGTCAACTATTTCCATTATTTTTTATTTAATTGAAGCTGAAAGATACGTAACGAACGTATTTTAACAAAATACAGATTGTTCCAAAAATAACTATGAAAACACTTATTTAATGCGCGTTAACCGCTCGAAAAATAAATTATCTCGCTTTCGTAATCGTAACCGTGTGTTTTGCAAACGTTCTATTAGAAGTTCTATTGGTAGTGAATTTACGTCTTGTTTTGGTGTGTGCAACTAGAATTATGCGCTGATTTGTAAATATTTTATGTTTGAGTACTGTTCTACGTGTTATGTGCCGTCTATGAAGAAATAAAAAATATTTAAAGAAGATCGTCGCTCCGAGAGAACTATATTTAGATAACTGAAGCTTCTTCTTTTTGAAAATAAGAAGAGCTAGCATGACAAACGAATCTATTAATTTTTTTTCCCCAGGTGTTTGAAGAAATGCTCTCCTTACAAGAAAGAATAGCTTTAGTTTTTTGAAAACTGCGTGATAAAACACATGAAGGGGTGTATGAGCTGTACCATCGAAAATACTGAAAACAACCTCCAACAAGGGGCTGCCTGCGAACCTGCAATATTAGGCTACCTGTGAACAAATTCAGACGAAACGGTAGCGTGACGGATGAAAAACGTCCTGGTCGGCCATCAACATCTGAAGGCACCGTGAAGAGCATTTGTGAGGCAGTTGAAAGGAGCCAACGTTCACAAGTAGCCTGGCACTGGCGTATTTTCCGTATTTTCGATGGTACAGCTGCTGCATATCTTCATATGTTTTATCGTCCAATTTTCAGTAAATGATAGCTATTCTTTCTTCTGAGAACAGCATTTCTTGAAACATCTGTGAAAAAAATCAATAGATTTGTCTTTTCATAGAAATATATCATTAATTTTGGAATAACCTATATAAGTGTACATTATCAAAAATTAAAAAAAAATTATATCCCAGGTAAAAAAAATCAACAAAAAACCTTTAGACAAAATAAGATTTTACAGGGATTTTGAAGGCAAATTAAAAACGCAGGTTTATTTGAGGGAATTTACTGTTAATCAAAAGATTTTATGATGGCATTTATCTGACCTCCAAATTACTAATCGGGTATTTTGAAAGTCACTTCAGGCATTTTGAAGGAAATTGAAAACTGAACAAAATGCAAATATTTTTAAAGGTTGTATAGAGGCTTTTATTAGCAAGTTAATGGCTTTCAATTTACCTTTTGTGACTTAGCTGATTTTTGATAAGTGTACTTCAGGTATTTTGAAGAAAGTTATAGTCTTCAATTTACCTTTAGTGACTTAATGACTTAGTGAATATTTACAATTTCTAAGTTCAAGCCTTCGTTTTGTTACGTGAGGACATGTCCCAGAAACGCTCTTCAAAATACAAGAATAGGCGCGACCCACGGCCCGCGGGACAGGAACATTCTATTGATTTAGATGCGTTAATATCTCAGCTACATTTTGAGGTAAGTTGCATGTTTTAGGACAATTATTAATTAAATTATAAGTAATTAATTATCACATCCCTTTGCCAGTTAATCCTATCGGCGCTTACAGATACTAAGTTCCACATTTCTAAGTATTTAATTGCTTAAACTCTTAATTAAAAATTCTCAAATCATGTAAAAATCATCTCCATAGTCTAATTTTCAATTAAGATTAGTTTATAAAAAATTTCTCATAAAAATTCTCGCATTAATTAAAGTTTTATTATTATTTCTTCCAAATTAATCTAGAACCACGTGTTCGAATTCGAGCTAAATAACGCTAAGTTCAGCCTAATGGGGATAAGTATTAAGGTATATATCCACAAGATAGCGTCCCGTTCACCCCTGCTGGAAGCAATTCAGACCCTTTAGCGACCATGTGGAATTTCTGAACTTTGAAAAAATCTCAAGATTAAAAAACTTCAAGACAATAAACTGGCCTCAAATGTACCCAGTAATTATGTATTGTAATTATATGCATTTATATAAAAACTTTAACTATTCTCTCCATTTTTAATGTTTTAATTTCTAAAGTTGGAATATTTTCGACTTTTTTTTCATTTTTTCGCAAAAATATTTTTTTTCGAATTTTTAGATAAAAACTGGGAAATTAACTAATTATTACATAAAATTAACGATTTTAATTAATTTTCTTTAAAATTTAATTTTTTTTAGTACGGCATTTTTGTTTTTACCGGTGGTCGGCATGATTACGCCGCACCCACCGTACTATCCATCCAGCCGTAAAACACTAATTTCTAATTATCTCATTAATTAATTAATATTTATTCTTTTCCGCTGGGTTCCTGTACCTACGACTTCTAAATTGGAGGGAGGAGTGGTTATTGTTTATTTTGAGTACAATTGAGAAATGTGCAATTTAAATCTTTGTTTTCACACATATGCAGGGAAATTACAGGTTTTTTACCTTCAAGAAACCTTAGTTCGAAATACCTGTAAAATACCTGAATATTGTTTTTTCAGGGAAAATGCGGGTTTTTTACCTCCAAGAAACCTTAGTTCCAAATACCTGCAAAATACCTGAATATTTTACTTTCAGGGAATATGCAGGTTTTTTACCTTCAAAAAACTTTAGTTCCAAATACCGGTATTTTACCTGAACTTTTTTTTAAAGGTTTTTTGCTGATTTTTTTACCTGGGATGCTACCACATTTATCGTTGTGCGATTTGTATTTTCATAGAAAAAGAAGTGCTGGCATTGGTAAATCACTGGTGTGTGATTTATATAACAAAACCTTTATTTGATAAAAAATGACAATTTGGAATCAATGGTCAGTTTAATATTTTATCAATAATGTATTCATTGGACTGGAAAACAATTCATTTATTTTCCAGAAAAAAGTTACATTTTTACAGTTTTAAAATATTGATACAATATTTCTTTTAATGTTTTCATATTACATTATTGTCTCCATGATAAATCTTAATCTTTCAGCTTCTTAAAGTTTTATTTATTTATTTATTTATTTATTTTTTTGTGCCTGACTAAAAATAAATTCGTTTATTAACGCAATAACGCAAGAATTTTTTCCTTCAGAACTAAAAAGAATAAAATATTTTGATATTTGAGAATGTTAAACAAAGGACATAAAATTTGTAAGCAAAAGAAAAACACTTTAACAGTATAAAGTAACTTAATTAACACGATTTTATTTTGACGGAAATATTTAAGCATTAAAAAACTACATAATTTAAAGATTTTTAATTTTTAAAAATGAAATTTATATCATTCTAAAGAGAAGTGTTTTTTATATTTTACTACTTTAACTTATAAAATTTTCTTTGTTCTATGATTTAACAAAATTAGTCTAGATTAAAATTAAAAACAATTATCATAATAATAGATTTTTTTAGACAAATGTTTAAATTATGTGTCGGCAAATTTGTCACTTGAGAATTATCATTTTATTATTGAATAATTAATAAAGAATGCATGTATTTTTTTTATTATTTCATAAACACTGAGTATTGTGGATTACAATCCTAAAGAAAAGTATTATATAATGCTAATAATCGTAAATTAATTTACTTCATTCCAAATAAACTGCTTCTGATATTTTATACTCAATAAATTTCAAGATAAATATTTTCTTTCTTTAAATCCATGTTTTGTTACATGCATCGCAAAAGATCTCATACTTGAATGAAATTAAATATGACTTCTATAAAATTAGTAGGAGTTTTATTTATTTATTATTGTTTTTAAGAATAGAAAATGAAATTACGTGTCGGCAGTTTTTCATTTGAGAATTATCATCTATTTATTAAATAAATAATAAGGAGCATTAAATAAAAAGAATTTTGAAACAGTTGTATAGTACCACAACTTTATCAGCAAATGAAAGTCACTTGACGAATCTAACAACACTTATGTTATAAAGTTTCATCATAGCAAAAAGGTTTACTCGTTTATAGAAAAATAGGGATAATAATAATAATAAATAAATAAAATAAAATAAAATAAAGTAACGTAGAAGTGGTTAATTTTTGAGAATGAATTTTTATCACTAAAAACAAAGGTGCAGTTAAAAGTTTACAATGAAAAAAATCTTACAAATTCTTATTTGTTCTATGTATCTCAAAAAATTGATTTTCACTAAAATCAATTACAGTTATCATAATAATAAAAGCTTTAGTTTTTTTAAAGATAAAAAATAAAATTACATATCAGCAAATTTGTCACTACAGAATTATAGCTTTATTACTCAGCAATTAATAAAGGGTATATAATAAAAAAAATTTTAACAATTTCCAACAAAGTTGAAAAGTGTCTATGATTTCAGTTCGACTGTTTGTCTATCCGTGCTCTAATTGTCGTAAATATACTTCGATTGCCCTGAACTTTTTTGAAGTTATTCATGTTTACTCAAGCACGAGTCTTATTTCAAATGAAGTTTCTAACATCACTAGTTTATTTACAGAGGCAGTCAAAAGTTGTATGTTACTTCTTATAATAAAAAATAGTTTAAATAAAATTTCAAGATATTATATCAAGTTATACATAAAAAAATACATCAAAAGAATAGTTGTTATTCATTTACAGGGCCACACAAAATAATCTCATTATATAATGTCATGAATAAAAGTTAAAATCATAGCCTGTGCTTTCTTTTGTAAAGAAGAGCCAAAGGCTGTGATATACTTGTTTTAATAATGAATCACTATTTATATGTAAATGTTTCACTTTTCTTTAATATCGTTAATCCAAATTATTAGTCCAGTCAAATGGTAAAAAATGATTACAAAAATTAGGGTAGAGCTAATTTTTTAATATGTTGTATGGGTAGGTACTATGACTAATTTCCACAAGTTTGCCAACAAAATTTTTTGCCGCTGGCGCCGCCATCTTGGAAAAACCTCTAATTTATCGGACTTTTTTTAGTTTTTACAAAATATTTTCTGAAATATCCATCTAGCAAAAATGTTTTTAAACTTTTTTACAAAGTGGACTAAATTTGCCACAGTTTGAGTACAATTGGATTTTTATACTTATAATAGTTAGTGAGTTATAGCTCTTCAAAGTTAGGCAAAATTTTTTAAAAAAGACAAAATTCGAGAATTTTCGGGTAATTTTTACACATAACTTTAAAATTGCGAGTCCTACGATAGAAAACTATTTATAACTTTCACACAAGAGTTAATTTGTACAATTTGACTATCGATTAGTTTCCGTGTGTTAAAAATATCACGAGATAGAAAGTTTTAGAAAATATTGTTTTCGCCAAATGCATCCCTCAAATATTATTATTTTTTTCAAATTTTTTTAAGTGAGGATCAATAACAGAATTAAAAACTAGTTATGTGTACCTTATTGATTTTATTTACACATTTAAACACAATCTATAAAAAACTTTACATAAAGTTTATAATGTCACTTACGATTTTTGGCGCTTAGAAGGGCCTGGGCGGTCGATAGCGGAATTTTCATCGTCATTTTCTACTGATGTGCCAATGTTTATAGAGTTGAGTGAAAGATTTTCAGTATCTTCGTTCTCATCTTCTCGCAGCATGTCGATGGGTTCCATATCATCTTCTTCCTCCAAGTCAGAGGCTAAGAAAAGTTCAGGTGTATTTTCACAGGACTGGCCATTACAATGCTTGCAAATATTTGTGCAGTTCAGTCCTGCTTTTCGACACCCACATGCTTTCAAACATCCTTTTTTGCAAGCGCAGAAGATTGGGTGGAGGATTGAATCTGGAGCTGCGTCATTGTTTGCTTTTATTGGAAAGAGACCCATTGAAGTGTTCACCCAACCCCACATCAGTGAATAATTTTTTTCCCTAACCATGATTGAACTTGGAGATATGTACGCATCGTATGCAGTTGAGCAGCATCTCTTGTGGAAGGTAACCTAGCTAGGTTGAATTTCGTCCTGGAAGCAGATTTTATGAACATGTAATACCGAAGCTCATCGATGTTTTGTATTGTTAGGTCACCTCCATACAATCGAATCAGGAAATGTTCTCCCACTTTTTCCAATTCTTCCAACGTTGCATTAGGGTTGAAAAAAAGCTGTTGTCTTTTCTTCAAGTTCAGGATATTTTACAACCAGTGAACAAAACTGGTTTTTCCCATGGCCAAAAAGTGCTGAGGTGGTATCACACCCACTGAAAGCGTGGAGGAACAGTAGGATTTTGGAAAAGCTGTAGCGAAACGAATTAGCTGAGTAAAATATATCAGGAGTTTTACCTCTTCCGCATTTTTGAAAGAACACGTTATTTTTGTAAGGCGATTGTAATGCTGTGAGGAGTACAAGTAGATCAATATCCTCTCCGACTATGAAAACATTATCATACAGAGAGGCTTTTGAAATCGCAGTGTTGACAATTAATACATCAGCATCTTCAACTGCCTGTTGCACATGTATTAAAGCTTTTTCTAATAAATCTTTCAAAAAATCAATGAAGTGTTTCTTGTTATTGTTATTGGCAAGAAAGTTTTCTTGTGTACTTTGAAATATAGTGGTGCTGTCGAAGATGATGTCCGGAGTAGAATGAGTAGATCTACGAAGTCGTTCAGTTTTTGGTGAATTTTTGATCAGCGCTTAAAGGGTAAGCATCAAAGATTACAGAAACGTTCATACCGTAATGGGTTCGCAAATATTTTATGTAGCTATCTGCTATAGCCATGAATGTAGTATGTCTACGCCACACTACTTTATGTAAAATATGACCGCCATCAACAACAACATATTTACTTCCATCGGAAATGTCTTCTTTCTTCAATGGAATAAATGAATCATAAAATGATGATTTGGTCCCCTTACGCATACCTGTACCTGAAAATAATGACATGGGGTAAGGAGATAGCTCGAACTTGAAGAATTTCTTCAAATCTTCATCAGATTGTTTGGAAATGCACAACCTGTGAAATATTGTGAGGGGATCTATAATTAGCTTATCGTTTCCAATTTTTACGGTATTACTGGTGCCCGCGAGGGTGACTACCTTCTTCTTGCGTTGAAATTTGACATCTTGAAAATTATTGCCGACAATTCTTGCTAATCCATCTTTTCCAATCTGTTCGGACAGGTGGCAGTTTACTTCTTCGCCTCCAATGATTCCTGAATAAATGGACATTATTGCATCATTTTGAGGGAATGGATTGTGTTGACGAAACCACATATAGAGTTTTGCAGCATCTTCTGTATCTCGGGCAACACGAGCAGGCCTCATGTCTATATGTTGTTCAGAGCTGGCTGACGTGATACCACAGTATTTCTCAATTTCAGAGCAAATACTTTGGAGGTACACCATCCCCAGAGTACAGCGAGTAAGCACAGCTTCTGTAATTCCTCGACCTGTTGTCAGCCCTCCAGATGTTTTCATCATTCTCATCAGGGTCTGTTCTATGGTCTGATCGGTCCATATACCAGACCAAAATTTTTCTGCTTTCTCCTGACGGTAAAGCATCCACGGGTCGTAAAGGCATTGTATTCAAGTGGATCCATTCTAGTTTCTAAGGCTAACATATCTTGCAGATATAGATGGGCGCATTTTGTGTAGAAAAAATGTCCTGCGGCATGAAAGTAAGGCAACATTAGACACGATAGAATGCGGGGGAAATATTTACTTTTAATAGTTTTTTCTTTTTTTTTCTAACGATTTTTATATTCCTACTGCCTACAGTTTTTATGAGGGCAAGCATAAAATAACGTTTTAAGCGTGGAGGATGAAAAGAGTCGCTATTTAGAAGATACTATTTGATAAATATAGTGAAAAACTCCAAAATTTCTCTTTTTCGGAAAGTTTTGCCTAACTTTGAAGAATCGTAACTTCAAAACTAATTGAGTTAAAATAACAAGTCTGAGCTTAAATTGTAAAACACTAAGTCCACTTTAAAAAAAGGTAAAACTTTTTTTTATCACATGTTTAATTTCGCATATATTTCGGAAAAATTAAAAAAAGTTTGAAAATATCGCCATTTTTTAAAGATGGCGTCGCCGCCGGCAAAAAATTTTGTTGGCAAACCTGTAGAAATTAGTCTTAGTGCTTACCCATACAACATATTAAAAAATTAGCTCTACCCTAATTTTTGTATTTCAACGTAAATTATTATTACCATTTCACTGGACTATATATGTGACTCTTTAAAACGACTTTGAAAATGCTATACGGTAAAATCTTTTAAGACGGAATAACTCAGGAAAAAAAAATGTGAGGGCATTCTAATTTATAAATAAAATATAAAAATATTTACGTATGAGAAAATTTTGGAGGTGACAGAGAGGAGAGAATAAAAACACTTGATTACATTAAAAAAATCAATTGAATAGATACGCAGTTTTATCAAAATCTTTGATATTTTCTGATAACATTTACTAAAGATTCATATTTTAAAAATGAAATAGTTAAGAATTCCCGAAAATTAATTTACTTCATTGTAATCAAATTTATCTCTAGTGCTTTTCTATTAATATTAACTTAACTAATTCGGTCACTGCTAACAATTCTAAGAATCCCGGAGAATTTTATGTTGAGTTAAAAATGAATTTCAGTTTCATTAATTAACAGCAAAAGAGTTTATCTTTTGAAATAAAAGGTGTAAATATTTGATTGTGTGTGCACGTGCATAATAACGGATTTACTTAAAAATTGTTCTTTGTATTGTGTAAGTTAAAAGTACTTGACAATGGATTTTGAAAGGATTGTCTTAAGATATAGCTATACATTTTTTTAATACTTCATGTTTTACAAAGAGAAACAGATTCGAATTTTAAAAAAATACTTCATGTCATTCAAAAATTGCTTCATTCTAATGAGAAATTATTTAAACTTTTCGAGTAAGTTTGATGTAAAATATTGAGCCATACAAACTGATGAAAAGATAAATTTACAAAAAAAAAAAAGGAATTCATATTTCATGAATGGATGAAAAAAGTGTTAAAATAAAACCTGTTTAGAAATTAAGTATAAAAATATTTGTCTATGGAAGATTTGAAGGATGGGAGTTGAAGTTATTATTATGGCGTTTATTAAAAAATTATATTTGAAAAGTGAAATGCTTGAAAGTTTTTAAAATTATACAGGTGTACCTTATCATGTTCAAAAATTGCCTCTAATATTTTCCTATTAATGTAAATAAAAAACTGAATTATTGGTAAAATTCTACGCATGTCGAAGAATATCATGTTTAATGAAAAAAAAAGTAATAATGATATAAGAATTTATTCTTACAAATAAAGGATAAAAATATTTGTATGCACGTATGCGATGCATGTTCATTTTTCTTTATCAACGAATTGAAAATTATTGAACAATCTAAAAACAACTATTTGATAAAAGCTGTAGTTCAAACAAAAAGCTTAATTATAATGTTTCAAGCAAACATTCATAATTTAGAATGACAAAAAAAATTTTATTTTTCAAAATTTATTTAGTTTCATTACAATTCAAAATAATGCTTCTTGTAGATTTTTTACAAAATTTAAACTAAAAATAGGGTTTCTGAAAAAAGAAAGAGAGGCTGAAATAATAAAAAAACTATCCATTCTTCTATAAAATAAATGTAATTAGTTTAATAATGAATAACTTTTTAATCAAAACTTTAAAAAACATATATATTTGTGTAGAATATGTTTAACAAAAAATCGAAATCAATTGGATAAGCACCTTCTGACTCGACCTACAATCTCAGGTAAATTTAGAAGTTAAGTACCAATTTAACCAACAGAAAATATATCAAAATAAAATGTTAGAGACAAACCCACTTTAACAATTTACATGGCCGCTTTTGACAAGTTATTAGCTTCATTTTTCTGCAAGATTTTGTTTTATCACAATCATGATAATACGATAATTTTTTCTTCATCGCCCATTTTTTTTAATTCCCTGACTATATTTTTAACAGTGTCATCCACTAATATAGTTCATCCTATCAAAAATATTTCGCTACAAAAGTTATAAATACTATAAGAAAATTTATAGAATACATTTTTAAATTGTGGCAAGCGTCTCAATAAATGTACCACCCATGATATTTTAAATTCTGCCATTCTTTTTATTGAGACATGGACTTTTAGTAAGCAACTCAATAAATCAACTCAATCTCTGAGACTAACAAAAATGTTCACCACATCTGTGATATGTTTTTATCGCTTTGCTGACGGATTAACGAAAAAGTGATTTTTTTTCACCTACAACAACGCATATCTATTTTTTTTATTTTATTTTATTATTTATTTAATTATTTATTTACTTATTTATTTATTGTTGTGAGAAAATATCCAATCAAAAACTTGCCATGATAAAAGTTTTAGATAACATTAAAATGATTTATAATAATTTTAAGCGGATTTCACATTTTGTGAATTGACGAAGTTACAAAAATTTATTTTCTTCCCTCAGTCCCATTTCATTTACTTTTACCATTATTATTAATATTATTCTGATTGTTATTATTATTAATAATATTATATTGTAATATTTGGTCTTATCAAAAACTTACCAAGATAAAAATCGCAGATAACATTTGTTGTGTTTGGGAAGGAAGATGAGAAGGAGATGAGAAACACTTATTTTTTGTTTCATCTCAGAAGTAGGCTAAGTGATCGTATAAATGGATGAAATACATTGCACTGGATGAAGGCCAGCAAACGACCCAAAAAAAAGGCTACCATTATAGTTTTTCTTAAAATAGTGAAAAAATCTTTAATCTTGATGATAATAATTCAAAGCAAAATTATAAAAATATAAAATGATAAGAAGAAACAGATTACCTGTAATTTCTTGGCTGATGAAGATGTAATTCAGGTAGATAAATGCACAGGTATTGAGACACAAATGAAAAAAATATTTCGAAGAGGACAAATATTTTTTATTTATAATCATATGAGAATTTCTTCAAGCATTGAACATTCTATATATATATATGTACTTGTTTCATACACTTTCTTATATAAATAGAACTTTTATTATTTCGTTGCAAAAATTTCCACAAAGGTGATGTATATGAGTCGACATATTCTAGAACAACTCTTCTTCACAATATATTTTTATATGCATTTTCATAACATGAATAAACATTTTTCTTAATCGATACAGAGATAACATTCTTCTCAGAATATCAATTTGATATTACTTCAAAAATATGCCTGGACATATCACAAAGAGATGTTTCAATATTTACCCTTGGGGACGCCGTTCCATATTCAAATAATTAAATATATTTATGGCCGAATTAAACATGAGATGAAGAGGGATTGAATTAAGCTTGATAATAGATTGATGATAATTCTTTGAGGATAACTATGACAACACTTAAACCAACTTGAGTAGCCAGAAAAAAAAAGGAAAACCAAAAGATTTAGGATGTGGTGGACGGGGAGCCTAACTCCTCGCAGCCTTAAAAAAACAACATCCTTGTAAACAAACTTTGAGTAGCTGGTATGGAGCAACGGTCACGTACAATCGCCTTGGGGCGGGCACACTTGACCCGGCTTCCGCTAAATTTCTCGGCATCTGAGAAACTTCTCGGCACATGTCAACTCAACTGCCTCCAACACCACTCGGCTCCGACTGCGCAACTCCTCTCGTGGCTCAGAGCCAGGAGGGAAAAAAACAAGGGTTACTGTAAACCCGGGATACGGCAAGTTGGCAACGTTCGAATGAGGAGAGCGAGGAAAAAAATAAGCCAAGTTATGATTCAATGTATAGTGAAATATGGATTTAATAAGGAAAAAAATTGATAAACACTTAAAGAAGAAAGGCCAAAGCAGGTGGCCAGGCACTTTTGTTGGTTAAACCACGTCACCTGCGGAACATAATTTGATAGGTCAAGAGGCGTGCCAGATTAACCGGAAATACCACCCATAGAACAATCCAGATTTTTCTAGAAGCTTTTCCAAACCGGAAGGAATGAATTCAAAACAAGATTTTACCGGTTTAGAACATTCGATAGCTAGGTAAGGAAGAAAAACTTACAGGCGACGGCATCAAAAGAAACGAAATCGAAATAATATTTAAATTGAGAACATTAATAAAAAGAGATGATAGGAAATAAAATAATTAATAAAATTGAATTAAAATAAAAAAAAATATGGGGGGTTAACGAGCAACCACCACTTATCTACCCGGGGCTCCCCAAAAGAAAATATTGGAGAGATGACAAAAATTCAATAATTTTTTCATCGAGGCAATATTTTCTAAAACATGTACAAAGATATAAAATAATTACACAAAATAAATGTACCAGAAATAGTTATATGAATATAAATAATTGTTTTACATGATATTTAAATAATAAATTAATTACTATTATGGTAGTAATCCTTATGTTAATACACCAAATATAGCAAATATTTAAAATGGAAGGTATACACAATTTCTTCCAGAGGTATTTTATCATGTATCAAAAAAAAATTAAAGTTTATATATGTTTGCAGAAACAACAGTCTTTAACTATGAACAGTCTCCTGCAAAATGCAATATGATAATTAAATGCTTTAGCATATATAAAATATTTGATTATACAATAAGAACATGTAGATGTATATTTTCCAGTTGATAATAAAATAAATCAAACTATAGCTGTATATGAATCATACTATAACTGTATATAAAAAAATGGATGGTTTCAAGTGACACATGATAAATTGAATGAATTTGTAAGTTGAAAATTTGAAAAGAATACATACAAATGGTGCAGAGAGATTATTTAGGCTCTCATAAAAGAAATGTACATATATCAATATATAATAGCTTTTTAAGCCTTTAACTAATCTTAAATGAAAAACCTTAGCATTATTCAATAACAACATTTTCAAAGAAAAATATAATAAATTCCAAATAAAAGGCATATGTAAATTGGTAGAAAAATACAATGTTATCTTTCAATAAACATCTTCAAAATGAATATAATAATTTTCAAAGAGAGAATGTTTACACTCTCATAAAAGAATATTCTTGAACACTTTCAACATAAATTCACAATAATTGCATAAATACTTTTTATACTATACTTTATTCAAAATAAAAATAAAACAGATGATATTTATATTCTGATAAAAAGAACTTATATAAATATATCAATCTTGTATATGACTTTGATAATGACAATTTTCAAACAAAAATCTATTATGTCAAAAATTTTATATAAGATATCTTGAATATTTGCAATTTTCAAACATTTTTTTTAAATGACAAGTGATTATTTTTGTATTTGTCATATATCAAGTATTTGCTTTATATAAATATATAATGATTCAACCAATATCTTTGGATCCAAAGTATAATAATAGTATGACAAAAACCTTTTTTTTTTTTTTTTTTTTTTTTTTTTTTTTTTTTTTGTTTATATCTTTAAGAGTTTTCAAATACTCAGAAGTATACACAAAAAAATAATACTTATTGTGAGTCATTCATTTTTTCTATATTTCAATAATAAGAGTAAAATTATTAGTATGCATAAGTTTATCATGCATTGTCATTTTTTCTATTAAAAGAGGTTAATTGTTAGAGCATGCATGCATTGTAAAGAGAAATTATTATGTAAGTCACAATAGGGAAAATGATTTCATGAGTACTCATATTTATGTTTACCTTACATCAATTACAATCCACTTTTCTTAGTAGGATAAACATTTGTCAGAAAAAATAACTTTACATAATGACATAATATTATAACAAGCAAATAAAAGGATAAATTCTTTCTCAATTTCTAGCACCAACTATTGCAATTAAAGACTTTGTAAGGTTAAAAAAAGTAGTGTATGGCATACTTGAGATCATATATACTTATTACAATAATTATGGTTTAGAAATGAATATAGTGAATAATAAAGATATTGAAAACCATACATACATCAGGAGGATGACTGTTGTATTGCTTCAAGGAGAAGAAGACTTAGAAAAGGAAGAAAAAAAAATATTAACAGCTGCCTGCAGCTTGGAGGAAGAAATAAAAAATAATACCCAGTCATTCTTCTTACTCGAATATCAGTCTAACTAGTATTAACTGACTATGCTACAAATCAAGAGTCATCCTGAAAAAAGAAAAGAAGATTAGTTCATTTTTTATACATTTTATGAGTGCGAGGGCGAAGATCATAATTTCTATATTGAGTAGACTTGTTTCTAACATCAGTGTGAGTGCCACCAAGAGGAACTTGTGACTGTACAGATTTACTGGAACATGAAGATGTTTGTTGGCACTTAGAAGGAGAAAGAATTCGAGGAGATGTGTTACAAGCAGCATCATGATTTGAAACTTGAGTAGGAGAGTGTTGTCTCACAGGAGTAGAAGATGCATTATCAACAGGAGCTTGATCACGTGATACATTTTTAGAAGAAACTGAAGGATATTGCAATGTTTCATTTCTCTTTTGAAGCTTCAAGATTCTGTTAGTGTGAATCAACATGGGTGAAGCGTGACTATTATTGGAATCTTGAATTTGAATAAGCACAGGAGAAATTATTTTTTTTACCACGTATGGGCCTTGTACTTTTTTGTTAAACACAGTGGGAAATTTTACGTAAACAATGTCATTAACATTGATGTTGGCAAATTTTAATTTTTCTCTCGATTTTTGGTACACCTTTTGTCTAGAAGATTCATTATTCTTGTAAGCTTGATAGTATATTTTCTCAATAACATCCATTAATTTATGAATTTCATAGGCAGTATTGAGAATTTTCCAGGAAACTTGAGATTTGTAGTTAGAATAAATGTCATTTATTTCTCTTCCAAAATGAAGAAGATTTGGAGTAAACTTTGTAGCTGGATGAGGTGTAGCATTATATATGGATTGGTGAATTTTTAGAGCAGTTGGTACATCACATCCTTGTGAAGCCATTGTGTTCACAGACGATTTTATTTGAGAATTAACTCGTTCACTTAATCCGTTAGCCTGGGGATGGGCTACAGAACTGTGTTCCAATTTAATGCCAAGCTTTTTATTAAAGAAAGAAAACATATCACTAGTGAACTCAGAGCCATGATCAGTGAGAGTTAATTCGGGTTTTCCATGAGTGGAAATGTAATGTAATAAAGCTTTTGTAACAGACTCAGCACTTATATTATTCAAGGCATATAATTCTAAATGACGAGAAAAGTGATCTATGATGGTCATCACATATTGACGATTTCTTAATGGGCCGAGTAAATCCATAGAGACTTTTTGATTAGGAGCTGTTGGAAGTGGTGCTGGCAAGTATGGAGCAGTATTTTTTTTATGACTTTTGTTTACTAAACAAATTTCACAGGAGTTGACATAATTAATGGTATCAGAAACAAGGGTTTTCCAGGTAAATCTTTTCTTTAAATTAACAATAGTTTTATGAATTCCAGTATGAGTAATATGAGCAATTCTTAAGGCTTTTGCTCTAAGTGATAAAGGTAAAACAGCTTTATGTAGCTCAATATCTTCTGAAGAAAAATGTCCATTGTAGCAAAGTAACTCATTATTTGGATTAATATAGTAGCCATTTAAACTTTTAGATTTTTTGTTATTTTTAAGATCTTCATAAATTTGTTTGATTTTTGGGTCTTTTTGTTGTTCAGAGAAGATGGTGTGATCAAGAATTTCTAATAATGGATCTTGATTATTATCATTAATTGGAGGTGAAGAGTCACTTTGAAGATGACATGTGTGGTGCATTTTGTCAACTAAACCACATGGAAAGTGAGGAATTTCATTATGTAGATCTTTTTGATTATCTACAATTGGTAGTGGTTCTTGTGTAGAAATAAGATCTGGATTATTATGGAGATCTTCAGTAGGAATGTGAGGTGTTCTACTCAGAAAATCTGCTAAGACATTTTCTTTGCCTGGAACATGTTGGAATGTGTATGAATATTCTGATAGTTCTAACATCCACCGAGTAGTAATATCAGCTGGTGATGTAGACTTTTTATAATTATTAAGAGGTTTGGCATCGGATAAGAGAATAAAGGGTCGACCAAAAATATAGTATTTAAAAGCTGTTATGCCTTTGTAAATGGCATAAAGTTCCAATTTGATGGCAGGGTACTGTCTTTCAGACTGAGACAAAGTTTTTGAATAATAGGAGATGGGTCTAAGTTCACCATCAAATTTCTGCATAAGAACAGCTGATATTGCTGTCTTTGATGCATCTGTATTAACATAGAAGGTTTCATTCCAGTTTGCGAGATTGAGCATAGGTTTCTGAAAGAATATGTCTTGTAATTTTTTAAATGCATTTTCTTGTCAGATTTCCAAGAAAATTTATTTTTAGGTTTGGTAACTTCAATGAGAGGAGTAATCAATTTAGCAAAATTAGGAATAATTGACCTATAAAATGAACACAAACCTATAAAACTTTTTGTTTGCCTCTTGGTTTTAGGCGTTGGAAAAGAAGTGATTTTTAAAATGTTACTTGTAATGGGAAGAATTTTATGATCTGTGAGTTGGAATCCTAAAAAGTTAATGCTTGTTTGCATAAAGGAACATTTTTCAGGAGACAGAGTAATGTTATTAGCAATAAGAGTGTCTAATAGCTTTGTGAGTTTCATGGTCAGTTCTTCAAATGAATTAGCGCCAACTACAATATCGTCGTGGTATGCATAACAGGAATCAATTTGAGATAATTGAATAACTGAGTCAATTAATTGTTGAAAGGTACTTGCAGCTGTCTTCAAGCCAAACACGAGACGCAAGTAGGTAAAAATTCCCCATGGAGTAGTAAAACTGAGCTTATCCTGCATATCTTTAGGTACAGCGATCTGCCAATATGCAGAGGGCAAATCAAGAGTAGTGTAATACTTAAATTTTGATAATTGTACCAATAGATTTTGAATTCTAGGAAGAGGATATGAAGATGGAATAATAATCGAATTTAGCAATCTTAAATCTAGAGCCAAACGATACTTTTGAGGCTTGGACATATCAGTTATCTTCTTTTTAACAAGAAGCATGGGACAGGCCCAAGATGAATTTGATCTCTCAATAATGCCAGCATTTAACATTTGATTAATCTGGTCAAGAGCTTCTTGCTCAAGTGCCTGTGGCACAGGAAAAGGTAGGGTTTTGACTGGATGAGAATTTAGCATTGTGAATTGAGGATTAACCAGGTCAGTATGACCTAAAGTGTCAAGAGATTTTGAAAAAGCAAGAGCTTTACTACACAATAGCTTTGTTAAAGATTCTTTTTCATGAGGAGGTAAATGTTTTAAATCAAAGTCATTTGGAGACAGTTCTTGAATTCGTTTTCTCTTAATCTCTTCAGATGGTAAAATTAAATTGCAATATTGGTCTTCAAAGTCTAAATCAAAAGAGTATTCCTCAATATCTTTCTCATCTACATTGATACATTCGCCAATAATTGAATTTTTATTTAAATGAATGTCCAGCTTTGATATATTCTGACATACAACCAAAAATAAATCATTTTGAATTGAAGATTTAGAATGCAAAGATTCATGTAACACAAGACCTTTATTTTTTAAATTGGGTTTGAAAATAAAATATTCAGATGGAGGATTCAAGTACTTAACATGTAAATAAACAAAAGAATTAGGAGGGATTAATTCTCTATTGAGTAACTGTACCATATTGGAATTCACCAAAATTTTATTACCAATATTTAAATGGGTTTGCTTTTCACCAAGATAACTAAGATCATTAGTATTTTCAGATGTAAAATTCTTGCCAGGCACATTATCATTAGTAGATACATAGTTCACAACATTACCATAATCAGTTGGAAAACAGTTAGAAAAATAAGTAAAATTACCATCAATATAAGGATTATGAAAATTCATAGCAGTATTAGCAATATTATTTGTAAACAAACCATTATTTTGAAAATTATAATTGTAAGGATAGGTTGTATAATTGTTGAACAATTGTAAATTTGTATCACCATAATTTGCATATAAATCATCAGTATAAGTACCATTACTTAGATTATTTGATATAGAATCTTCATAACAAGGCATTTTGTGTACATCTAAAGAATATGGCACATTTGAATTATCATAAATACAGTCAGAATTCATAAAATAGCAAGTAGGAGATTCGTTATAACTGTGAAAAGGAATATGTTTATCCTTAATCAAGATAGACTTAAAGCTTGGTGAAATAGTTATGGAATGTTTATTGATAAACTCAAATCCAAGTATGGCTTGAAAATGAACATTTTGTTCTCTTTGTAAGGTAAAAGACATGATGAAAGAAAAATTTATCGATTTTAAACGCAATCTCTATGCATCCTTTGAAAAAAACTTTAGAATTTATAGTAGATACAGACACATTTCTGGATAAGAATTTGTAATGAAGCCTGGATTTAATGCTATTAAAGCATTCTTGATCCAAGAGTGACAAACTTGATCCAGTATCAATTAACGTTGAGATTTCATTATGTTGAATGTTTATGAGTATGCATGGAAGAACATACGAGTTATTAAAAGAACTGCAAATGACATGTCTTTCTTGTACATCATCATCAATTTCTAAAGTTTGTTTGGATGTCAACGAATTATAAGAACATGAAGATTTGTTAAATTTAGGTGTCACAGGGGAAGTTTGGACAGCTCTGGACGATACTAAAGTGACTGAAGAGCTTTTGTCAAGTTGTTGTTTGTGTTTGTTACTAAAGTGTACTGACCCTGAATGAGAATTACGGGAGAGAAGGCGGTCAGTAGAACCAGTCTCCCTTATTTGTTTAAATGATAAACACTGTTTTTATTTTGAGAAGAGGTATAGTTTTTCCTTCTGTGAGAATTAGACGAAAATTTAGATGAAGAGTTTTGATTGGAAGCACTAATAATATTTTTAAATTTGTAGCATGAGTCCATACGATGATTGAATTTTCCACAAAACGCACATTGCACAACATCTCGTTTGTAATAAAAGGATGCAGAATTTTTTTTGTGAGAAAATTTGTCGAAGGTGGGTTGATGATAAGGACGTTTCCGATAAAAATTATGTTGACGAAAATTATTTTTACGTTTATCTGTAGCCTCTTGTCTATTTGGAGAAGGAGAAAATGTTCTAGGTTTTCTTTTAAAATTACGAGAAGCATGAGAACTGTCATTTGGAGTTTGCGAAGGTGAGAAGGTAGTTTGAGAATTGACATAAATTTTATCCTTCGTATGTTTTATAGGAGTCTTATGGAGCACATTACTAGAAGGAATGGAATTATGATGGACTTTTTCATTATCCAAACAATAGGCTTGATTATAATTCTCGTAAGATTTTTTAGGAGGGGAGTCGTAAATATTTTGAAGAAAATTTGCTCGTTCAAGAGCTAAATCGAAAGATGAAATATTTTCTTCAAGAATTTTTTGCTTAATTTGTTTAGGCAAAGCCTCAAGAAAATGAGTGAATTTTAATGAATTGAGAGCAGAAGAATCCAATTTAGGGTATGCAAGCCTAAGCTGTTTATCCAGCCTAAACGCAAAATTTTTGACTGATTCATTTGAATCTAAGCTTAAATTCTGCAAGGATTTGAGAGAAACAGTCTTTTTTGAAGGTAAGAAATAGTCTATAAAAGCTTTCCGAATGTCATGGAAATTATAGTTCTTGAACTGAGACTGTGTTTCAAGAAAGAAGAGTAAGGCGTTGCCCTCAAGCTTCGATTTGAAGAGAACAAAAAGTTCTTTATCGGAAAAATTATTCAACTATTGTATATCAGATAATTGATCAAAGAAGAATTCCACAGTCTGAGGGTTGCCGTCGAATGGCTGAATTGCAATATTTAATTTAGACTTGGGAGGCATTATGAGATAATTAAAGTGAGAGCTCAATAAATGACAGGTTAGATTTGGACATAGACTGGTGTATAATAAATAATATATAAATCGACCCATTATTTAAAAATATTGACAAATTTCATTTACGTTATACATCATTTTTATATATATTAAGAAGAAGAATAATTATGTGATGAAGAGAAGAAAAATACCAACATATCTTTGTTAGCATCCGATCAAAATAACATGGCCCAAAAATTTTATGTAAATATATATATCATATGGCTCAAAACAAATATTCTTATATTTATGACAAGAGGAATAATTTATATTAGCATAATCAATTATATTTACCAGCACCTCCGTTAAATAATATATATATTAGTCATAAATTATGTCATGGCAAGAAAAATATATGTCAATAAATTATGTTATATATATAATGTACTGCTCCAAAAAAAAATTTATCTCAGCATAAAATCAAAATATATTATGCATTCATTTATTACACCACACTCAATAAAATATAAATATAAGATATTGATCACTGCATGAAGATATAATTTGAAAATAATGAAGATATAATTGAAGATAATGAAGATATAATTTTTTTTTGTTGAAAATATGTATAGATAACGAAAATACAATGGCAGGAAAGGAAATAGATGGTCAAGCGTTGGTCACTGCACCAAGGAAAGTTTATTACTGTTGTGTTTGGGAAGGAAGATGAGAAGGAGATGAGAAACACTTATTTTTTGTTTCATCTCAGAAGTAGGCTAAGTGATCGTATAAATGGATGAAATACATTGCACTGGATGAAGGCCAGCAAACGACCCCCCCCCAAAAAAAAGGCTACCATTATAATTTTTCTTAAAATAGTGAAAAAATCTTTAATCTTGATTATAATAATTCAAAGCAAAATTATAAAAATATAAAATGATAAGAAGAAACAGATTACCTGTAATTTCTTGGCTGATGAAGATGTAATTCAGGTAGATAAATGCACAGGTATTGAGACACAAATGAAAAAAATATTTCGAAGAGGACAAATATTTTTTATTTATAATCATATGAGAATTTCTTCAAGCATTGAACATTCTATATATATATATGTACTTGTTTCATACACTTTCTTATATAAATAGAACTTTTATTATTTCGTTGCAAAAATTTCCACAAAGGTGATGTATATGAGTCGACATATTCTAGAACAACTCTTCTTCACAATATATTTTTATATGCATTTTCATAACATGAATAAACATTTTTCTTAATCGATACAGAGATAACATTCTTCTCAGAATATCAATTTGATATTACTTCAAAAATATGCCTGGACAAATCACAAAGAGATGTTTCAATATTTACCCTTGGGGACGCCGTTCCATATTCAAATAATTAAATATATTTATGGCCGAATTAAACATGAGATGAAGAGGGATTGAATTAAGCTTGATAATAGATTGATGATAATTCTTTGAGGATAACTATGACAACACTTAAACCAACTTGAGTAGCCAGAAAAAAAAAAGGAAAACCAAAAGATTTAGGATGTGGTGGACGGGGAGCCTAACTCCTCGCAGCCTTAAAAAAACAACATCCTTGTAAACAAACTTTGAGTAGCTGGTATGGAGCAACGGTCACGTACAATCGCCTTGGGGCGGGCACACTTGCCCCGGCTTCCGCTAAATTTCTCGGCATCTGAGAAACTTCTCGGCACATGTCAACTCAACTGCCTCCAACACCACTCGGCTCCGACTGCGCAACTCCTCTCGTGGCTCAGAGCCAGGAGGGAAAAAAACAAGGGTTACTGTAAACCCGGGATACGTCAAGTTGGCAACGTTCGAATGAGGAGAGCGAGGAAAAAAATAAGCCAAGTTATGATTCAATGTATAGTGAAATATGGATTTAATAAGGAAAAAAATTGATAAACACTTAAAGAAGAAAGGCCAAAGCAGGTGGCCAGGCACTTTGTTGGTTAAACCACGTCACCTGCGGAACATAATTTGATAGGTCAAGAGGCGTGCCAGATTAACCGGAAATACCACCCATAGAACAATCCAGATTTTTCTAGAAGCTTTTCCAAACCGGAAGGAATGAATTCAAAACAAGATTTTACCGGTTTAGAACATTCGATAGCTAGGTAAGGAAGAAAAACTTACAGGCGACGGCATCAAAAGAAACGAAATCGAAATAATATTTAAATTGAGAACATTAATAAAAAGAGATGATAGGAAATAAAATAGTTAATAAAATTGAATTAAAATAAAAAAAAATATGGGGGGTTAACGAGCAACCACCACAACATTATTTTGTAAGATTTCAAAATATTACAAAGCTAAAAATTGTAGACAAAATTAAGAAGATTTATAATACATTTAGGTGGATTCGATATCTTCAGGATTTAATGAATATTTGAATTTGATGAATTATGTTTTTTTTTTCTTTTTAAATTCCTATTATTTTCGTTCGAGTCCATTTTTATTGATTTCAAAAATCTGTCACAAATAAATTTTAAGTCCATTTCCTAGATGTAATAATAGCTTTAAACTGATTTGATTTATTATAATTAAGATTTTTTTCTATTTTCACTCTTGCTGATACACGAATTTTCGTTATTGTTTTAATTGGTGATTGCCTAATTTCCTTACCCCATTTACCACATTTCATTATATGAAAAGAATGAAAATTTTCAGTAATATTCTTCCAGTGTTGAAAAGTGTTTCATAGTCTATGTTTGATGTAAGCGGATTACACATTTTGTGAACTGACGAAGTTACAAAAATTTATTTTGTCCAACCTTCTCTACCATTTCTTTTACTTTTACCATTATTATTATTTTTATTCTGATTGTTAATATTATTAACATTGTTATATTGTAATATTTGGTCTTACCAAAAACTCACCAAGATAAAAATCGCAGATACCATTATTTTGCAAGATTTCAAAATATTACCAATCTAAAAATTGTAGATAAAATTAAGAAGATTTATAATACTGTGGATCTGATATCAGATTACCTAACTGGTACTAACTGGTGGATCTGATATCTTCAGAATTTAATGAATATTTGGATTTGATGAATTATGTTTTTTTTTCTTTTTAAATCCCTATTATTTTTGCTTGAGTCCATTTTTATTTATATCAAAAATCTGTCACAAATAAATTTTAAGTCCATTTCCTAGATGTAATAAAAGCTTTAAACTGATTTGATTTATTATAATTAAGATTTTTTTTCTATTTTCACTCTTACTGATACACGAATTTTCGTTATTGTTTTAATTGGTGATTGCCTAATTTCCTTACCCCATTTACCCCATTTCATTATATGAAAAGAATGAAAATTTTCAGTAAAATTCTTCCAGTGTTGAAAAGTGTTTCATCGTCTATGTCTGATGTAAGATTTTCCTTTTTGTTTTATTAGAATTTCATGTTTCAAAATTATAAATAATTAAAAGTTTTCACAAAATGGTTTAAATTTTTCCCCAAACAAATCGATTTCTAATATTTACTTTATTAATTTCAATAATAATATAAAAATGAATCTTAGTCAATCTTTTCACAAGCGCATTACTCGAATTTTCGTGCTTGAATAAAAGAAAAATCTAATTATTTTAATAAGATTATACCGTGCCTTCAGAATTAAAATATAAAAAATTACATGTATATAGTTTCAAATAACTATGTCTTTAAAGAAAGTTAAAAACAATTAACTAAGCTGTTATTGCAAATTTAATTAAAGTTACATTTAAAGAATGGCTGAGTAGTTATGATTCTTATTAAAAATCTTGTTTTTAGAGAGGCTAATAATTCCGGATTTTCCGAAATTAATTTAAGTTACTTTAATCAAAATTTTTCGAGTACTTAGTACTAATTTTAGTATTAAAAAAATTGAGTTTTATCAAAATTAAAGATGAATAAAAAAACTGATGCTTGATTAAAAATAATATTTACATCTTAAAGATTCAAGAATGTTTATTTAGAAATAAAAAGTATTTGTGTAAGTATAGTGGAGATGAGGTATAAGCTCTTTGTTAGCGAAGATGAAATTATATTACAAGTACTCATTCATTGGTTTAAAACAAAACTACTAACAAGAGTACCACTTTTGACTTGCTCGAAACTTGCATTGAGACATAATGCATTTTAAAAGTCTATTTTAGGAAATTAGAGAACAGAATTTTTTTCTGGTGAGTTATAGTTTTTGATGTTGCAGCAACATAACTTCTTGAAAGTCCTATTTTCGAGACCACTTATCGGACTACTAACATATTTTTAATTTTTATTTATTTATTAAAAAAACTTTTAAAAGTTATACATTTGTTAATAATAAGTATAAAATATTGAAAAAAGATTAAAAATTCCTTCAAAAACATAGAAATTTCATTTTAAAATGTTGCGATATTATATTGACATTTTTGGCGGGGAAAAAGTTGGAGTATTTTCAAAAGTAGAGTTTTCCGGCAATCCTAGCCGAGTGTCGTAGACCAAAAATAAGGCAAACGAAAACATAGCGCGATATTTGGCGACTAAACTCACTTTTGGCGTGAATTACATGAGTAAAAATCCAATAACAAAAATTTCAAAGCATAAAAAGTACATAAAATATGATTTTAACAGAGAATTTTTATCAATTCTCTAACTTTTATGTATAGGCTTACAAAATTCACCAGGTCTCGATGCTAAGTGCGAGCATCACTAAATGTGGTTCCCTTGACAGATGTAGCAACACAAAACTTTCTTAAGTCTTATACACATGATAATTCTTCCTGAAAAATTCAGCATAGCAGCGCCACCGGTTAGGTGGTTCAACGAAAATCTAAACAGCAACAACTTATGTCAACTTCTAACAATATCTGAAGTCTAATGAAAATCCATGCAATAGTTTCTCAGATAGAAAGAACTATTGCAAACTCTTTAAAAACTCTGTATAACAGCGCCGCCTGTTGGGTGATCTAAACCAAAATCTAATTAGGATCAATTTTTATCAGGTGCTAATGGAATCTGAAGTTTGATGAAAATTCATGCATTAGAGAGATGATCTTGATATTAGCCATTGCAAAATCCCGAAAAAGTAAAGCATAGCTGCGACACCTGAAAGGCGATTACACTCAAAACTAAAACAAAACACTAATCTATATCCAGGACTAACTGAATCTGAAATTTGGGAAAAATTGAGCATTAGTTCATAAGATTATGATAATCTTGAATAATGCAGAATGGTAGAGCCGTCTGTTGAGCAATTTGCACCTAAAAGTCTACAGCAACAAATTATTTCAATGACTGATTGATTCTAAAGTTTTATGAAAATCCGTGCATTAGCTCTCTTCAAATAGAGCTATTGTGGAAATTGTGAATAAGGCAGTACAGCAGCGTCACCTGTTGAACTATGTACACCAAAAATTAATCAGCTCCATTTTACATCACGATGTAGCTGAATCAGAAGATTTGTGAAATTCCGTGCATTATTTCCTGAGATTGAGTGCCTACAAAGTTTTTGTCACATATGACAGAGTGACAGAATGATAGACAGAAATTTTCTAAAAACCACCAAATCGTGTTGAAAACCTTCTTGAACGTATAAATTCATAGAAAACATGAAATCAAAGTTATTGCGAATTCAATTCTTTCTTCTCGTAAAGATAGAAGAAAGTAACAAGCTGGAAATTGCATGTCAATCTTAGTAAATGAGATGAGTTCGTCTATAAGGAAGTTTTAAAAATATTCAGATATTTGTGTAACTGTATACAGTACTTCGAATACAGCAGAGCATGCAAAATTTTCAGTGTATCGCTGAAAATACTATTTACTTTATATTATATAGAATGTAACTTATAGTAAACCTCAACAACGTACATCAGTTTCAGAAAATGTGAATTAGTTTAATATAATCAAAACACACCCTAAACAATGTTTTCCCTTACTCCATTATTTAATGGAATACTTTTGTATAGCCCTGTAAATTAATATCAAATATTCTTTGCACCACAGATTGTACAGAATGTATATTTTAGTATATACTTCATAGATGCATATCAATTTATTTTATTCTGTTTGAAAGAGTGTAACACCCTTAAAATGCACTTCAAACTATTTTGTCCCATTGGCCGTAATGTAACGGAATAATTTTCATTTTTTCTGTAATTAAACAATGCATCCGATTTTCTTAAAACTTGAAATGACTCAACGAAATTATGCGAAATATACATTTTTTAAATTTCAAATGATTCGGTTGGGTAGTTTTTACTCTGCTATATGCGAACGACGACTATAGGTGCTGCGTATTTAAAAAATTACGAACGCACTTAACAATGGCTTCTTACATAGCAGAAAAGAGAATTTTTCGGAAAACGATACTTTAGGGCAGCGGTTCCCAAACTTTGTTGTTACACGACCCACCTTTAAGTAAAAAAAAATTCGCGACCCACCTAACATAAAGATGTCAGTATGGAAATTGTTGTATGACCTGTATAAGCTATCAGCTCTTCTATCCTACGAAAATGTAAATTTTCGTACGAAGGATACACTATCAATGAAAACAAGAATTTATAATTCCATTGTGTTTTAGTGGAATAATTATTAACACAGCACACAAAACTAGAAAGATAATTAAAAATACATTTAAATACTATCAAAACATAAATTTATAATCTGTGCGTTTTCTAGCACTGATTTTTATCGATGGAAACAGCTATATCAGGTTTAAAACTTGTTAATTTCAATCTTAATTCACTTTCTATGCACAGTTTTTCTATACTTGTTTTTAAAAATCAGCCAAGTACAAAAAGCATGTTAAAACGAGTATGGTGTCTTGAACACTATCAATGAATTCAAAGCTCATTTAGAGGTTTCTGGATATTCTGCTCATATATTTCTTCATATGGAAATTAAGAAATTTCCCTTGAAATATTATTTGCTATTAAAAGTGTTATATATTTTTTAACAAATGAAAATACAAAATATATTTTTGTGACGAACCTCGATTGTTTCCGCCACCCACTAAAATAGCCGCCACGACCCACCAGTGGGTCGCGACCCATAGTTTGGCAACCGCTGCTTTAGGGGATTAGTAATTTAGATTCGAAAACAGGGATCCTATTTTACAAATCCCTTTAAAAAATCAATCTAATGATCACTAACCTATCCTCACATAATCACAAATTTAAGAACTTTAAACAAATAAATAATATATAAATCCACAAAACATTTCATTGTAAAGGATTTGAGTGAAATAAGTATTAAAATGTCTGTGTTTCCTTGTAACATTGTTTAGGAAGCATTTTGCAAACTTAGATGAAGATACCATTTGTTTTATTAGTAAATTAGAATAGTATTACTATTTATTGGTTTGCTTTTAAAGGGTTCTGATGATGACCACAATGATCCAAATCAACTACAATCTCTCGCTCTTCTAAAGTTCTTTTGCAGTATTCATATGTTTGTGTTTTACGCATGCACGATTCACAGCAAGTCTTTTGCAACATTTGCCATACGACACAACAAATTTTGTTTGAAACACAAAATTTACAAAATCTCTTTCTAGAACTAATTTTTCTATTTTGAAAAACGCAGAGTAGTTTAATGTATGTCTGAAAAGAAAGGCTACTGATAAAACACTAAATCATAAATGGCGGCTAAACACCACATTGTAACTGGGAACAGCGGTCCTGAATTACAAAAATAAATGAATAAATAAAATAAAAATAAATAAATAAATAAATAAAATAATAATAATAATTGTTGCGATACATATTACGACCGTCTTTAAAATTTTAAATTCCGAGTACTTTTTTATACTTGAAGGTAATCAAAAAAATTACTCTAGTATTTTTATACCTGCATTAAATTCTCAACTAATGATAAAGGGTCTTTCAAATAGCACTTCAAATGTTTGTCGTTCCTATAAATACTATTTTCTACCATCTATAATAACTAGCAAAAACCTTGCTTTGTTTGGATTCGTGAAGTATTACTTTATAAGATAAATACTTGAATGTAATAATATTTTTTTACATTATTTTTGCATGTTTATTAAGCAAAAACTTTATTTTATGTTTTGGCGTATTTTAATTTCAGAATTGTAAATTCAGCGAAATAACTAAAAATTTTCTAGGAATTTTTTATTTATATTAACAATTAATTTTAACAATAGGTATTATTTGTTAATAGTTCTTCTGATGCCAAATTAATAAAAAAAATCATAATATATTTAAAAGGTGTAAGTATTGTCTGCGTAAATGATTTCACACAATAAGAATAAATTGTGCATTTGAATTCTTAACACTGAATAATTGAATGTGAATAAATGAATTTTCACAAATTTTATTTCATTAAAAATATGCTATAATTTTCATAAAAGAATATATTTTAAAATTTTTATAAAATGAATTTTAAGACTATTGTTTGATTAAAAGGATTGAAAACCGAAATATGCGCCATTTTTAACTAATGTTAATAAGGTATTCTATTAAAATGTATATTTTCTTGTCAAATAACACATTTTTAGCATAAGAAAGTTAAATGTTCTTTTGCGGTTCAAGTATAAATTCTGCCGTTATTATTAAAATTCAAAATATTTAGTATTTGCAAAATTCAGATATATAGGTTCCTTTATACGCAGGTTTCATTATCGTTTACAAAAAGGAATCCGCATATTGGAAAAATATATTCAACAAAATAATTTAAAAATGTGTTTTTTTCTTTAAATCATTCGATAAGAAAAAAATATTGTCAGAATCTACATATCTTATTTTATTTCTAACAAATCTAACAATATTTCTATCCTAAATTAAGTTTAAAAAATAGTTTTTGCGATATTTTGGCGGTAAAATGAAAATATATATTATTTATTTAATTAATCATAATTGTATCTATAGTTACTGTTGCAATGATTTATTGTTTCTTTTGACAATATATTCATTTTTTATTTGCAAAAAATCTTCCGTAATGGAAAAACATGTAAATTTATTGTTATTAAATTAATTAAAACAATATTTTTTTAAAGGCTATTTTGTAAACTAAATAAATAAAAAAAGTCCTCCCGGCACTGCCGGAAGGACTTTTTTTTAGAGGTAGCTTTCATATATTTATATATTTATTTATTTATTTTAAATTAAGCTATATTATTCAAAAATACTAAGCTCAAATTAGTGGAACCTGATTTTATAAGATTGAATACTAGTTTTTGTCAAGACTGAATATTAATAGGAATTTTTACAAATTAGTCATCTTTTATTCAACTAGGTTTTATTTTAAGCGATTTAGAGAGTCACCAAATTCCACGATATCATGAAGTGTATGCCATTTTAAAGCGACATGATGGATCGTTCAGATCAGATCGTTTCAAAATGTCAGCCATAAGAAAAATTCAAAGTGCTATAACTCAATCATTTTTTAAGATATAGATAAAATAAAAAGTGTTCTGGAATCGTTGTTTTAAGTTCTAACACTTAAAAGAAAAATATTTGTCAACTTTTGATTTTTTCGCATTTAATTTTAAATTTAAAAATTTTTTTTTAAATTTAAAATGGCCGCAATTTTGATAACAAAATGGCGGATGATCCTGGCCAACGAACTCAGCCGAGATATTTGTATGTACTATGTACATACCAAGTTTCATTTAAATCGGTTGATAAATATGCGTGTTATCAAGTGACAAAAATCAGACCGTTTCAAAATGTCAGCCATATGAAAAATTCAAAGTGCTATAACTCAATCATTTTTTAAGATATAGACAAAATAAAAAGTGTTCTGAAATTGTAGTTTTAAGCTCTAACACGTAAAAGGAAAATATTTTTCACCTTTTAATTTTTTCGCATTTAATTTTAATGTTTAAATTTTTTAAAAAAAATTTAAATGGCCGCCATTTTGAAAAAAAATGGCGGATGATGTTGGCCAACGAACTCGGTCGAGACATTTGTATGTACCATGTACATACCAAGTTTCATTCAAATCGGTTCATAAATACGTTAGTTATCGCATGACAAAAATCAGATATATATATATATATATGGTTATACATATATATATATATATATATATATATATAGATAGATAGATAGATAGATAGATATATATGTCAATATTTGAACGGAGGGTTGTTTTGGGGTCTGGGGGTCATGATCGGTGAAAATATATCAAAATTTTCTGGAAGTGCTTTCCTCCGGACGGCTGCAATAGGTAGCTTTTTACATTTTGTAATGAAAGCTACCTAATAATAATAGTCCTTCCGGCAGTGCCGGGAGGAAGAGGTAGCTTTCATATACTTATATATTTATTTATTTATTTTAAATTAAGTTATATTATTCAAAAATACTAAGCTCAAATTAGTAGAACCTGATTATGAGCTTGGTCGAAATCTTAATTCAGGTGCACATGCACACTCATATTGAAATCGATTAATATATATATGCGATAACTCAGCCATTTTTTAAGATACGGACGTTACAAAAAATGATCTGGAATCTTTGTATCAAGGTCAAATGCATAAAAGAAAAATCTTTTTCAATTTCTCACTTTCTTGTACATAATTTTAAATTTTAAAATTTATAAAAAATTTTAAATGGCCGCCATTTTGTAATAAGATGGCGGAGGGAACTGAGTATCGAACTCGATTCAGGCCTCAGTATATACTATGTACACGCCAAGTTACATCCAAATCGATTCATAAATACGCGTGTAATCACGTGACAAAATCAGATCGTTTCAAAATGTCAGGCATAAGAAAGATTCTTTTTTCGTATTCAATTAAAAATTTTAAAATTTTTTAAAAATTCAAAATGGCCGCTATTTTGAAACAAAATGGCGGATGATACTGGCCAACGAACTCGGTCGAGACATTTGTATGTACTATGTACATACCAAATTTCATTCAAGTCCGTTCATAAATACGCGTGTTATCACATGACAAAAATCAGATCGTTTCAAAATGTCAGCCATAAGAAAAATTCAAAGTGCTATAACTCAATCATTTTTTAAGATATAAAAAAAAAGAAAAAGTGTTCTGGAATCGTTGTTTTAGGTTCGAACACGTAAAAGAAAAATACTTTTCAATTTTTAATTTTTTCGCAATCAATTTTAAATTTTAAATTTTTAAAAAATTTTTAAATGGCCGCCATTTTGAAACAAAATGGCGGATGATGCTGTCCAACGAAGTCGGTCGAGACATTTGTATGTACTATGTACATACCAAGTTTCATTCAAATCGGTTAATAAATACGTTAGTTATCGCATGACAAAAATCAGATATATATATATGTATATATATATATATATGGTTATATATATATATATATATATATATATATATATATATATATATATATATATATATATATATACATGTCAACATTTGAACGGAGGGTGGTTTTGGGGTCTGGGGGTCATGATTGGTGAAAATATACCAACATTTTCCGGAAGTGCTTTCCTCCGGACGGCTGCAATAGGTAGCTTTTTACTTTTTGTAATGAAAGCTACCTAATATTGTGTACATCTACAGATCATAACCTATTTTTATATTTAATTTCAAGTCAAAATACTGAATAGTTTATTAAGTGTACGTTAAAATGTAATTTATGAACGAAGCTAATCCTAATTAATAATTAAAATGAACGAATGATCTAAGTACCTCCAGATTAGTAAAGACTTTGAATCTAAAGTAATATACTTTCTCAATTAATAAATATAGCTGTTCCATTTTTAACTTGTTATCTTATCTCAGATATTTAATTAATGTCTCTACTATTCACATTATATTAAGACATTAGCAATATGTTAGTTCTGAAAGGATACGTGAACATTTGATTTTAAATTAAACTTTTCTTAGAAAGTCGCTGAAACTTTCTCGTGATCATATATTTTCATATAATAATACTTTAATGAAATTTAACTAATATAAGATCGTTCTCAAAATTGTTTTATTGTTGAACGCTTTCATTAATAAGTCACATAAATTACTTCCGAAATGTGACGTGGTAACCCAGCATGCAAGACGTTATAAATATCAGGTCTTTAAGTATTAAACTTGTGACTACAAAAGGGTCAGATTACCAGGGGGGCAAACCAATAAAAAAGAATAGAATTTTTTGTGTTATTCATGACAATAATTTTTTACGAATTCGTTTTTTGTATACAATGAAAACGTCTATTAAAATTTACTGATACAAGATTGTCCCGTTGGTAATCTATCCCATTTTTAATCACAAGTTTCACATATGATGACTTAATATTTTCAGAATATTAACTGTATATTAGCGTCTTCTAATGCTGAATATTTTACATCATTACTTGTGCTAAAGCTAAATTTCTCGCTGTTTTCATTTAAGGTTATTTTAATTTCTTATCTTCAGTAAAATCTTTCTTTATTGTATATGTTTTTCAGATTATAGCTAAAACCTGGAGTAAATTGTATCAATATTTGCTAAAATTGTCTTAAATTCTACTTAATAATAATAATTCTACCTAACTCTACTAATAAAAGCTTTCCCTAATATTTACTGAACTTGCAGTTAAATCTATATTGTCTGATATCGGATACCGTAACACTTATTTTAATATTGTTTGTACTTTTAGCATATTTGATTTAAAAGCATACGCAATTACTTAAGAATGTATCGAAACATAATTTGTAATAAAAAGTGAACAGGTAACTCTGAAGTTTGCAATCACTTATTTTTCTTTATTAGTATTCACAGATATATGAAATGGTTTATACAAATATTTTTATAAATAAAATAAATTCTTAAATTACTCCAAAAAGCTCACATTTGATACTTGAAGTTTATATAAACATGACTTACTAACCTCAATAATTAATATTTAAAATAAATGAATAGCGCACTACTTCATTTATAAGGACTTAGGGAAAAAACTAATAGCTTCCCTAAATTTCCAAATGCTAGTCTCTAATTTTCAGCATCGTACAACATCTCAAATATTTAATTAGTCTCGCTTCTATTCAGTCTGTGCTAGCATTGAAAGGATGTGCAAACTCTTTTGATTTAACTCGTCTTAGAAAATATGTAGATATTTTCTTAAATATATTGAATTGATATAGACTAAAATTCCGTCGCATTTTAAATTTCTGGTATTTAATCGAATAAAGCACATTATTCAATGTTAAAGAAGACATGTATTTTAAAGAAAATCTTCCATTAAATACATATAAAGAATGTAGAATCTGTTTAAAAATATTTAATTCATATACAGGTATTAGTGATGGGCGATTCTGGGAATTTTGAGAATCGATTAAAATCGACATCGTATAAAGTGACATCGATTATAATAAGAATTGATTTCTAAACTCTAGAATCGATACTAAAATCGATATTTCGATATTTTTAGATTTTACACAGATGAGCTCAAAATTAGTAATTCTAAAACTTGGCTAATCTGCAGAGCCGTAACACCTCATACACCTCACTATCATTTAGGGAGGCACAGAAGTAAGCTATTACAGCTTTTGGAGTCGAATAATAAGGATTTATCTTTTATTATTTTTAGATACAATTTTAATAATAATTTATATTATATTTAACTTTATTTTTTTGAGAAAGATCTCGGTTAGATAAAAAAATAAAAGCGAGAAATGATTTGTATATATATATATATATATATATATATATATATATATATATACTTTAATCCGAAACACATGTATTTTCTACATACTCCTACATACTCCTCACCAAACAAACGGAGCCTTACTTCCTTTAAACGTCATTCTTCTTAAAAATTCGCATATGAATAAAATTTTGAAAGCTCTAAATTTATTTAAAAAAAATTTTTTTTTTCAGTCTTTTTAAGACCTTCTATAAGGGTGTGGGAAACGCAAATATTGCAAATTTTCTTTCAAAGTAGCTGTGATGATTTAATTGCACAATCAGCACATGCTAATTATTAATTATCCACCAATTTAAAAGCAGAAATTCTGCTTAAAAAAATATGTGACTAAACTTTTTTTTCTCTTTTAAAATATATATCGCCTCATCTCATTTAAATCTTATAAAATATTATTCTTTTTTAACGTTTACCAAATTTTCAGCAGTTAACAGAAAAAAAAATGTTTTCATAAGAATAATTAACAGTGAAACAACATACTTTTCTCTGGTTAACAAAGAAATAAAAATACAGTGGAGCGTCGATTATCCGAAGAAGTTGGAAGCGACCTAAGTTCGGATTAATGGACAACTGTACCTTCAATGGTCGGGCAGCGCATAACCTATCATCGGCAACAAATCGGTTAATTCTGCACAAAAAAAACCATTTACCTAAATTAACTGTTTACAAGCCAAATTAATATCGCAATGTAATAATAATTTTGTTTTTCTCATATTACAACTTCAAATGTTTTGATTTATGCATACAAATTTAAAATGTTCTTCTTGAGTATTTTCTCGAATTCCAAAAACATTTAGATTCCTAGTGGTCAAATGTGAGTAATATAGAGAAACGATAAAAACAAAAATTATATTTTTATGTAAATTAAGGAAATTGCATACTCTTTATACCTGTGATAAATGCTTAAACATATTTTTTTTTCAAAAGTTAAAATCAACCTTTTATTTTATAGGAAAAATAAGAACAACGTAATTATATTGGAAAATATATGTTTTGCATTGCAAATAATCCTATGTTCCCTTTTGGGAACATTGGCGTTTAAACGGTTAAGAAGAGTAGCCCCCAAATCCTTTTACATAACCAATGAATACCCAGAACAAATCAGAAAAGCACCTTATTAGAATGAAAATATATCCAAAATTTGAAGAAAATCCGTAAACCCATGCCTGTATTGAATTTTGTCCCTCCCCGTCCTTCACCCCTATGTGTTACTAAGGTATAATAGTCAACATTATTCGATTGCCATACCTTAGAATATCTTGACATCCGTAAGTCTTCAATAGTACGCCTAATATTTGAGTTTGAAATTTTTACTTTTAGAAAAATCTGGTTTGAAAAGAAAACCTTAATCCTTTCTTATACGAAATTTTACATCAATTCTACCAATCAATTCAAGATATTTGAAGTCTACAAGTCAAGACCTTTAAAATGATACACTACAAATTGAGGTAAGGGGAAAAGTAAAAAAAATGCCTAAAAATGCCCACTGGAGTCTGAAAATTGAACTATATTATAAAGAGATATACAGATATGGATAGCCCAGACCAAGACCTTTGCAACGATATGTCACATGACCCACCCATACCTGTATTGAATATTGCCCCCCCCCACCCCTTTGTGCTGCTAGGGTATAATGGTCATCACTATTCGATTGACCAAGCTTAGAATATCTTGACATCAGTAAGTTTTACCCCTCTAAAATCAACGGTTCGCCTAATATTTGAGTTTGAAATTTTTACTTTTAGAAATATCTGGTTTGAAAAAAAAAATGGTAATCCTTTCTTATACGAAATTTTACATCAGTTCTACCAATCAATTCAAGATATTTGAGGTCTACAAGTCAAGACCTATAAAATGATACACTACAAAGTGGGGGAAGGAAAAAACCCCAAAAAAGCTTAAAAATGCCCCCTGGAGTCTGAAAATTGAACTATATTATGAAGAGATATACAGATATGGATAGCCCAGGCCAAGACCTTTGCAACGATATGTCACATGACCCACCCATACCTGTATTGAATATTGCCCCCCCCTGCCCCCCCACCCCCTATGTGCTGCTAGGGTATAATGGTCATCACTATTCGATTCACCATAGCTTAGAATATCTTGACATACTTAAGTCTTACCCCTCTAAAATCAACGGTTCGCCTAATATTTGAGTTTGAAATTTTTACTTTTAGAAATATCTGGTTTGAAAAAAAAATTGGTAATCCTTTCTTATACGAAATTTTACATCAGTTCTACCAATCAATTCAAGATATTTGAGGTCTACAAGTCAAGACCTATAAAATGATACACTACAAAGTGGGGGAAGGGAAAAACCCCCAAAAAAGCTTAAAAATGCCCCCTGGAGTCTGAAAATTGAACTATATTATGAAGAGATGTACAGATATGGATAGCCCAGGCCAAGACCTTTGCAACGATATGTCACATGACCCACCCATACCTGTATTGAATATTGCCCCCCCCCTGCCCCCACCCCCTATGTGCTGCTAGGGTATAATGGTCATCACTATTCGATTGACCATACCTTAGAATATCTTGACATACTTAAGTCTTACCCCTCTAAAATCAACGGTTCGCCTAATATTTGAGTTTGAAATTTTTACTGCTACCATTAAAACAATAGAAAGGGAAAGATCGATTCAACCTGAAACGTAGATCGATTTCAAGCATATCAAAAAAGTAACAACACTACTTGTATCTAAAAATCGATTTCAAAATGCGATTTCAATTTTAGTAAATCAAAATAAAATCGATTCTGACATCGACATCGACATCGATCTACTACACAAGGTTCTGTACTGATTCGATCTACTACAAAAGATCGATCTATTACTTGCATTCAAAACAGTCTTGCGATTTTTCATCTAGGCTTTATCACCTTGTAATGTGATTGGTCAGTGATTTTGCGTCTGTTTTTGACTCAAAGGACTGGCAGGATTTTCGGCGGGGAAAAGGAAACTGTGAAGATAGAGGATTTAAATAGGGTAGACAAGAAAAGGTTTGGTTTATTTTATGACAGCCGATTATCAACACGAGGGATATAGGTACAAAGGGCAGAAGATGCCCTCCGTGGGGGGAAGGGGGGGGGCGAGGAAAGGAGAGAATCTTCTGCATTTTGATAGACTTCCTTTTTTTATTATATATATATATTATTATTATTATTTTGAAAAACTATAAAAAAGAAGATAATTACAGAAAAAAGACAATTCCCGTTAACTTATGTAAAAACGGGGGGGGGGGAGAGGGTTATGTAGATTATTAAACATGTTTACACACCCATATATAATTCTAGACATTATATGTTGCTTATTTAAAAAAAATAATAATAATAACTTTGTTTGCATGATGTTATTTAAAAAATAATAATAACCTAATGCTTACAAAATTCTAATATGTTGTTAAATATAACACATTTTACTGTTTTTATAAATTGTCTGTCTTTCAGTCTGTCTATTTGTTTGTCTCTTACAAAATTTTATGGGCGCTCTATCTCAAGAACTAATGCCTGGAACATATTGAAACTTTAGATTCAGCTGTACTTTCATATAAATTGGTGCTGATTACTTATGGTAAAAATCGCTCTACAGGTGGCGCTGTTATGTTGTATTTTTCATGATTACTGCAATATAGATACCTCAAGAACTAATGCACGTATTTTTGCCAAACTTCAGATTCGGTTTGATACTAACGTAAATTGTTAATGATTAAGTTTTGATTTAAATCTAACGGCTGGTGACGCTGCATTTTTCCTGATTTTTGCGATAATTGCACCTCAGAAACTAATTCAGAAAATTTCATCAAGCTTCACATTCATAAGTTTGGTGCTTATTAGGTTTCAGTGTAAATAACTATGCAGGAGGCGTTGCTATGCTGCTTTTATCAGCAGTGTTGAATTCAGATATTTTTCAATGGGAGGAATTTTTATGTCTCCTTGAAGGGGCATTCTATACTTCATAGAAGGGGGGGGGGGATTCTTGTACATGAAGCTTCAATATTTTCGTGAGATATTTCAAAGTTCCGGGGCGGAGATGTTCCTCTTCGGGCTAACCTCTGAATTCAACCGCTTTTTCAGGATCTACAAGATTTTATTGATCATATCTCAAGAGCTCCTGAACGGAATTTCATAAAACTTAATATTCTCTTAGATAGTTCCTGATTAGGTTTTTGTGTAAGTTATATAATACTGCTCTGCTATACTCCATTTTTCACGATATTAGTGATAGCTATATCTTAGAAATTATGCATGGAATTTAATCAAATTTTATATTCTGTTAAACTTTCACATAAATAGATTTTTATTAGGCTTCAGTGTATACTGCATAACAGGTGTCGCTGTGATTCTCTTTGAATTGCATATATTTCGGTTACAGACATCTAAAAGGGGGTGGACCGAAATTCAGTGATTTGTTTGGAAAACGCAATGCTTTTATTTTCTTTTAAAATGTTCATACTTCAACCTATACTTTTTAAATCTTCATGATGGGCATAAATAATTTAAATTTGACATTCACAATGTGTTAGTGCATTTAGAAGTTTTATCATGTATGAGATAGAAGACTTTTTGAGATTGGCACATCCGACTGCTTTATCTTCAACTTTTGAAGCAAAATAAAAATAATATCTTCTGAGAAATCGATTAAAAATTTTATAGTATCGATTAAATCGAGTTGACCATAATATCGATTAAATCGATTTAAAAAATCGAAATCGCCCATCACTAACAGGTATATCAAATGGTATATACTAAAATTTTTGTAACTGAAATAAATGCTTTACTAATAAAGTACTCCTAAAAACACTTTAAAGTATTTTAATATCTTAGTTACTTTTTGCACATTTAATTTGAAACTATGCGCAATTAATTAAGAATGTATCGAAATGTAATCTGCTATAAAATGTATACATATAACTGAAGTTTGCAATCACTTATTTTTCTTCATTAGTATTCACAGAAATATCAAAGTGGTTTATAATAATATATTTATAACTGAAATAAATTCTCTGTAAGTAAAGTATTCCTAAAAACTGACTTTTAACATCTCAAGTTTATATATACATGACTTAAGACTAACCTTAATAATTAATATTTCAAATAAATGAATGGCGTACCACCTCATTTAATAAAAAGTCTTAGGGAGCAAATTAATAGCTTCTCTATATTTCCAAATGCTGCTCTGTAATTTTCAGCTTCGTACCGTATCTCAAATATTTAATTAATCTCGTTTCCATTCAGCTTATGCTAGCATTGAAAAGATGTGCAAACTCTTTTAATTTAACTCTGCGTAGAAAATATGTAGATATTTCTTTAAACTTATTGAATAGATATCGACTAGAATTTCACTGAAATTTAAATTTCTGGTGCTTGAATGAATAAAACACATGTTCCGTGTTAAAAAAGACATGTATTTTAAAGAAAATGTGTCATTAAATACATATTAAGTATGCAGAGAGTATTTAATCATATTTGATACACAGGGTAAATATAAACGGAGTTGTTTAGAGATCTCCAGTATTTTATCAATCTGTTCTCTGTTCAGCTTATGCTGGCCGTACTCTTTATTTTAACTCTTATTCGAAAATACTCAGATATATTTTTAAACATTAAATTGATTCGAGAGCGATTTCTGAGCTGTTCACAATGTCAATGCGCCCACTGTTCTCTATTCCGTTTTTAAGGTTTCGTTCATCTAACAAAATCTTTTTCGTGACTGTGTCTTCTGTGTGCCCGTTTTTCATTGACACCGTACACAAAGACTGTATTAGTCAGAGACTTTAAATTATGTGTACGTACAGCTGAATATCTCGTGACTCACGACAAATCATAAAGTTTCAAAAAGGTCTATTATTCTATTAAATTAATTTTATTAATGTCATCCGTTCATTTTTGCGATTTATATTTTAAAAGAAAACCTTAATTTGAACGTTTCGCATGTAGACATCACCGCTTGGAGGTAAAGCGTCTCGCTAGTAAACAGCAGAACGTTAGTTCGATCCCCGCTGTTGCAAGCTGAAATTTTCATATTAAGATGGATTTCTTTAAAAGAATTTTCATATATGTTTTGCCAATTTAAGGGTTTATATTAATAAAAAAATAATAAATAACTGAAATAAATTCTCTACAATTAAAGTACTCCTAAAAACTCACTTTTAACATTTGACGTTTATATAAACATGACTTAAGACTAAACTGAATAATTTATATTTAAATTAAATGGATGGCGTATAACTTCATTTAAAAAAACTTAGGGAGCAAACTAATAGCTTCTCTAAAGTTTCAAATGCTGCTCTGTAATTTACGGCTTCGTACCGTATCTCAAATATTTAATTAAGCTCGTTTCTATTCAGCTTATGCTGGCATTGAAAGGATATGCAAACTCCTTTTAATTTAACTCTTCTTAGAAAATATGAAGATATTTCCTTAAACTTGATGAATTGATATCGACTAGTAATTCGCCGCATTTTAGATTTCTGGTGTTTGAATGAATAAAACACACAATTCAATGTAAAAAAGTAATGCGTATTTTAAAGAAAAGCTGCCATTAAGTACCTATAAAGAATGCAAAATGTATTTAGTTATATTTAATTGATATACAGGGTAACCATAAAGAAAGAGGAGTTGCTTACATATATCAAATATTGAAATAATCTGTTCTCTATTCCGCTTATGCTGCCTCTACTCTTTTAACTCTTTTTAGAATATACATAGATATTTTCTTAAACATATTGAATTTATTCGGGAGTATTTTCGGTATGGTTCTCTATGTCAATGCGACCGCTGCTGCCTGCGCAATTTTTTTTATTTGTTTATTTTTTATTTTATGAGTTATGTAGTTGTCTAATTTATATGTCGGACCATTCTTTAATCCACATGGGAATATTTCGCATATTATATTAATGTATCACATATGGTCACACATATAATAATTACGTTTACTACATATTTGAGTTTTTTCCTTCAAAGGGATACATTTTTCATTTCCTACAAGACACAATAGAATAATCATTTAAATGCATCATTGTCGTGCTGTGGGAAGATTGTCTGATAAAATAGAATAAAAGGTGGAATTTGAGAGCAATACAACCAGGGCTGAATTCAGACACTTTTATCCGGGAGGAAATTCTACTGCTCAAAGCTGGGGAATTGGGCAATTGCACTTTCCAATCATTGAAAAACCAAAATCTCAATTTTTCCAAAGAGCATGGGGTTCATTGCTCAGGTATGTCCCTCCAGGCCATCGCATGAATTCAACTCTGACTTCAAATGACGGATCGAATAATGAAAAACAAATAAGCGATTTTTTATCTATTTATCTTCGAATGTGAAGATATTTAAATTTAAAAGAGATCTTTCCGCAAAAATTATACATTTTTATATTATTTTCATTACTGTAACCACCGTAATAAAAAATCTGCTCTTGTCATGCGATGGAAATCTCACCTGCGCACAACAGAGCAAATGCAAATAAAACTTGATCATGACTTGTGTTGCCAAGTGTCAGAATTTACGCAAAGCTTTCTGATTTTCATGATTTCAAAAGTCTGTCCCGATAAATTGTTGTAAGTCCCGGATTTTCTTGATGCTGATGCTATTCATTAGTCATGGACAATTCATTAGTCATTCAATGGACATTGAGTCCATTTAATACAGAAAAACAATTGAAAAAACAGACTTGTTTTATGATTTATTTTATGATTCCTCTTAAGGAATACTGTACAAATTTGCCTGTGAAAACAAAACCTGATTAAAACGGGATATGTTCGCGATTCTACAGATTCTGTTTCTTCATATTTTATTGTATTTCATTTAGAAAAACTTGTGAAAACATAAGTTGTTTTTAACGAAATCCTATCTGAAATGATTCTTGACAATTCCATTATTGAAAATTTTACTATAGAAGATTATTTAGTGTGTTCATCGTACAATAAAATTCGTTGAATAATGTATTATTAAGGGAAAGTAAAATAATTTTTCCCTCCAAATAATATTATCCATCTATTATAAGAGAAACAATAGAGATTCTAACACGCCGAAATTCCATATGTAACGATACAAAATCGTTCAATTTACCAAAAGTGTGACACGGGTTACTGAATGGTTTTGAAAATAGAAACAAACATTCAAGTAAAAAATAAAATAAAATAACGTGGGTTACATGAAAAACTGAATGATAATGTTTCAGTTCAATGCACCATATATCGTTCAATTTTATCATTTTTATTTTTCTTGAAATTTATTCGGTGAAGAGTTGAAACATGTCACCAGTTAAATAAGACTATTTTGCTGTTTTTAAAATCTTAGTTTCGTACTTTTTTAGCAATTAGATAGCATGCTTAAAATCCATTTTCAAACTTTCGAAGAATCTAATAAAAAATCCCTATTATTTAGGTTTTCGTCTCATCAAGTATAACCGTATAGTATTCTTTTAATACGGATCATGAATTCGCTACGTTTAGGACCCCGTTCCAATGTTGACAGGTTTTATTTTCTTAGGATGAATGATATTTTTATCCCTTGATTTAGATGGTGTTATGTATGACGCACCATTATCTGCACGAGGATATAAGGTCTAAGGGTTTTTTTAAGAATTCTAACCCGTATTTACGTAAGTACATCCAAGATTCGAAGAAAACCATGGAAAACTCCAAACTGTTAGGCCGACGGGCACGATTGAGTTCTAACCCAGCACCTCCCGTCTACCAGCTTCGAGAGCAGAACCTCTGTGGGGGCCCCTTTGTTTAGAAACCCTTGTCCGGTTTTCCTCTACTGAGGATCTCGAAATACTTGTCCGTTTTAATTCTCTTCGTTGCACAAACAAACAAATTAAAGTAAGCAAAGTTATGTTTACACAATGAGAAACTAAGATCTGAGAAGAACCCGAATGCTGTTTTCTAGGTGCATTCGTAGGCACATAAATATGTAGTGCCTGTAGTCTTGTCGGGTGTATCAATCTGTCTGCATGTAACAGCTCAAAAATTACCCAACCAATTCGTTTCACATTTACTATATATAACGTATTAGAATTTCGTTCGATTCATTTCAAATTTTATGAAAATCGAATCAAAATTTAAAAAGATATTAATAAAAGTTTTTCTTTTTATTAAATGTTACATAACTAATTCAGTGACATCCCATGATAAAAAATGATTCTAAGTTGCCTTCGTGATTACTTTCTATTTCATATGAAACTATATTCTTTCCATATTACTGAATTTAATTTATATATATATATATATAATATTAATAAAATTTTTATTTATGCATTTTTGCATATGAGGCTGCTATTGCACGTAATCTGAATGTTTGCAAAACTGTTTATAGAACAAACACACATCTTTTACGTAAAATTACCGAGTTATTTCTATTTAAGCATACTTTTTATGTTAATGAATGGAATAAATGAAATAAATAAGACAAGTGTAAGAAGCTGTGTGGCGTCACAGTTACATTAGTCACAAATTATATAAGGGGTGTTCAAGTTGAAAAGGTACGAAACTCTATTACATCTAAACTGTTTGAAATTTGAAAAAGCCGCTTTGGGATAACTCAGTGAGATATCGAGGACGTGATTGGAGAGTTGATTTCAGATGCCGATGATGTGTGTTTATAAAAGTTACATTCTTAAATTTAAAAAAATTTAAATCGGTAGATAAAATTTAATTAAATAGAAATTTCAAAGTTTTTACGGATTTTTTATGAACTTAAAATTTACATAGATAATTTTTAAAACGCACATCATCGGCACAGTTGGTATTTTAATAATTGTATTAGGTAAATGAGCTTCAAAGTTTTTTTATACGCTAGTATAAGTAATCGCAATCGGGTAGTTAAAGGGCAGCGGAGCCTTAAATAAAGGACGAGAGAAGTAGTCTGTTGTCTATACCTTCCAATTAACACGTAAGTTTGTGTGATGACATCATAGCTTTTCCATTATAATTAGACGATTGAGGAGCATCAAGGTGTCTGATCAAAGTCTGGTGTAGCGTTTGATATAATTAGTAAAGGTAGCAAAATCTGACAACATTTCGCTACTCTTCAATCTTCGAATTTTTCAATGGGAAAGCCGTAGTGTTCTTACACGCACTGTCAAGTTAATTTGACGGAACACACTATTTACTCCATTCCTTTCCTTCTCCATATACAGGCTATCACACGTGCACATAAAGACACCGAATTAGTGATGGGCGATTTCGATTTTTTAAATCGATTTAATCGATATTATGGTCAACTCGATTTAATCGATACTATAAAATTTTTAATCGATTTCTCAGAAGATATTATTTTTATTTTGCTTCAAAAGTTGAAGATAAAGCAGTCGGATGTGCCAATCTCAAAAAGTCTTCTATCTCATACATGATAAAACTTCTAAATGCACTAACACATTGTGAATGTCAAATTTAAATTATTTATGCCCATCATGAAGATTTAAAAAGTATAGGTTGAAGTATGAACATTTTAAAAGAAAATAAAAGCATTGCGTTTTCCAAACAAATCACTGAATTTCGGTCCACCCCCTTTTAGATGTCTGTAACCGAAATATATGCAATTCAAAGAGAATCACAGCGACACCTGTTATGCAGTATACACTGAAGCCTAATAAAAATCTATTTATGTGAAAGTTTAACAGAATATAAAATTTGATTAAATTCCATGCATAATTTCTAAGATATAGCTATCACTAATATCGTGAAAAATGCAGTATAGCAGAGCAGTATTATATAACTTACACAAAAACCTAATCAGGAACTATCTAAGAGAATATTAAGTTTTATGAAATTCCGTTCAGGAGCTCTTGAGATATGATCAATAAAATCTTGTGGATCCTGAAAAAGCGGTTGAATTCAGAGGTTAGCCCGAAGAGGAACATCTCCGCCCCGGAACTTTGAAATGTCTCACGAAAATATTGAAGCTTCATGTACAAGAATCCCCCCCCCCTTCTATGAAGTATAGAATGCCCCTTCAAGGAGACATAAAAATTCCTCCCATTGAAAAATATCTGAATTCAACACTGCTGATAAAAGCAGCATAGCAACGCCTCCTGCATAGTTATTTACACTGAAACCTAATAAGCACCAAACTTATGAATGTGAAGCTTGATGAAATTTTCTGAATTAGTTTCTGAGATGCAATTATCGCAAAAATCAGGAAAAATGCAGCGTCACCAGCCGTTAGATTTAAATCAAAACTTAATCATCAACAATTTACGTTAGTATCAAACCGAATCTGAAGTTTGGCAAAAATACGTGCATTAGTTCTTGAGGTATCTATATTGCAGTAATCATGAAAAATACAACATAACAGCGCCACCTGTAGAGCGATTTTTACCATAAGTAATCAGCACCAATTTATATGAAAGTACAGCTGAATCTAAAGTTTCAATAGGTTCCAGGCATTAGTTCTTGAGATAGAGCGCCCATAAAATTTTGTAAGAGACAAACAAATAGACAGACTGAAAGACAGACAATTTATAAAAACAGTAAAATGTGTTATATTTAACAACATATTAGAATTTTGTAAGCATTAGGTTATTATTATTTTTTAAATAACATCATGCAAACAAAGTTATTATTTTTTTTTTAAATAAGCAACATATAATGTCTAGAATTATATATGGGTGTGTAAACATGTTTAATAATCTACATAACCCTCTCCCCCCCCCGTTTTTACATAAGTTAAAGGGAATTGTCTTTTTTATGTAATTATCTTCTTTTTTATAGTTTTTCAAAATAATAATAATAATATATATATATAATAAAAAAAGGAAGTCTATCAAAATGCAGAAGATTCTCTCCTTTCCTCGCCCCCCCCTTTCCCCCCACGGAGGGCATCTTCTGCCCTTTGTACCTATATCCCTCGTGTTGATAATCGGCTGTCATAAAATAAACCAAACCTTTTCTTGTCTACCCTATTTAAATCCTCTATCTTCACAGTTTCCTTTTCCCCGCCGAAAATCTTGCCAGTGCTTTGAGTCAAAAACAGACGCAAAATCACTGACCAATCACATTACAAGGTGATAAAGCCTAGATGAAAAATCGCAAGACTGTTTTGAATGCAAGTAATAGATCGATCTTTTGTAGTAGATCGAATCAGTACAGAACCTTGTGTAGTAGATCGATGTCGATGTCGATGTCAGAATCGATTTTATTTTGATTTACTAAAATTGAAATCGCATTTTGAAATCGATTTTTAGATACAAGTAGTGTTGTTACTTTTTTGATATGCTTGAAATCGATCTACGTTTCAGGTTGAATCGATCTTTCCCTTTCTATTGTTTTAATGGTAGCAGTAAAAATTTCAAACTCAAATATTAGGCGAACCGTTGATTTTAGAGGGGTAAGACTTAAGTATGTCAAGATATTCTAAGGTATGGTCAATCGAATAGTGATGACCATTATACCCTAGCAGCACATAGGGGGTGGGGGCAGGGGGGGGCAATATTCAATACAGGTATGGGTGGGTCATGTGACATATCGTTGCAAAGGTCTTGGCCTGGGCTATCCATATCTGTACATCTCTTCATAATATAGTTCAATTTTCAGACTCCAGGGGGCATTTTTAAGCTTTTTTGGGGGGTTTTCCCTTCCCCCACTTTGTAGTGTATCATTTTATAGGTCTTGACTTGTAGACCTCAAATATCTTGAATTGATTGGTAGAACTGATGTAAAATTTCGTATAAGAAAGGATTACCAATTTTTTTTTCAAACCAGATATTTCTAAAAGTAAAAATTTCAAACTCAAATATTAGGCGAACCGTTGATTTTAGAGGGGTAAGACTTAAGTACGTCAAGATATTCTAAGCTATGGTCAATCGAATAGTGATGACCATTATACCCTAGCAGCACATAGGGGGTGGGGGCAGGGGTGGGGGCAATATTCAATACAGGTATGGGTGGGTCATGTGACATATCGTTGCAAAGGTCTTGGCCTGGGCTATCCATATCTGCACATCTCTTCATAATATAGTTCAATTTTCAGACTCCAGGGGGCATTTTTAAGCTTTTTTGGGGTTTTTTCCCTTCCCCCACTTTGTAGTGTATCATTTTATAGGTCTTGACTTGTAGACCTCAAATATCTTGAATTGATTGGTAGAACTGATGTAAAATTTCGTATAAGAAAGGATTACCAATTTTTTTTTCAAACCAGATATTTCTAAAAGTAAAAATTTCAAACTCAAATATTAGGCGAACCGTTGATTTTAGAGGGGTAAGACTTAAGTATGTCAAGATATTCTAAGCTATGGTGAATCGAATAGTGATGACCATTATACCCTAGCAGCACATAGGGGGTGGGGGGGCAGGGGGGGGCAATATTCAATACAGGTATGGGTGGGTCATGTGACATATCGTTGCAAAGGTCTTGGCCTGGGCTATCCATATCTGTATATCTCTTCATAATATAGTTCAATTTTCAGACTCCAGGGGGCATTTTTAAGCTTTTTTGGGGTTTTTTCCTTCCCCCACTTTGTAGTGTATCATTTTATAGGTCTTGACTTGTAGACCCCAAATATCTTGAATTGATTGGTAGAACTGATGTAAAATTTCGTATAAGAAAGGATTACCATTTTTTTTTTCAAACCAGATATTTCTAAAAGTAAAAATTTCAAACTCAAATATTAGGCGAACCGTTGATTTTAGAGGGGTAAAACTTACTGATGTCAAGATATTCTAAGCTTGGTCAATCGAATAGTGATGACCATTATACCCTAGCAGCACAAAGGGGTGGGGGGGGGCAATATTCAATACAGGTATGGGTGGGTCATGTGACATATCGTTGCAAAGGTCTTGGTCTGGGCTATCCATATCTGTATATCTCTTTATAATATAGTTCAATTTTCAGACTCCAGTGGGCATTTTTAGGCATTTTTTTTACTTTTCCCCTTACCTCAATTTGTAGTGTATCATTTTAAAGGTCTTGACTTGTAGACTTCAAATATCTTGAATTGATTGGTAGAATTGATGTAAAATTTCGTATAAGAAAGGATTAAGGTTTTCTTTTCAAACCAGATTTTTCTAAAAGTAAAAATTTCAAACTCAAATATTAGGCGTACTATTGAAGACTTACGGATGTCAAGATATTCTAAGGTATGGCAATCGAATAATGTTGACTATTATACCTTAGTAACACATAGGGGTGAAGGACGGGGAGGGACAAAATTCAATACAGGCATGGGTTTACGGATTTTCTTCAAATTTTGGATATATTTTCATTCTAATAAGGTGCTTTTCTGATTTGTTCTGGGTATTCATTGGTTATGTAAAAGGATTTGGGGGCTACTCTTCTTAACCGTTTAAACGCCAATGTTCCCAAAAGGGAACATAGGATTATTTGCAATGCAAAACATATATTTTCCAATATAATTACGTTGTTCTTATTTTTCCTATAAAATAAAAGGTTGATTTTAACTTTTGAAAAAAAAATATGTTTAAGCATTTATCACAGGTATAAAGAGTATGCAAATTCCTTAATTTACATAAAAATATAATTTTTGTTTTTATCGTTTCTCTATATTACTCACATTTGACCACTAGGAATCTAAATGTTTTTGGAATTCGAGAAAATACTCAAGAAGAACATTTTAAATTTGTATGCATAAATCAAAACATTTGAAGTTGTAATATGAGAAAAACAAAATTATTATTACATTGCGATATTAATTTGGCTTGTAAACAGTTAATTTAGGTAAATGGTTTTTTTTGTGCAGAATTAACCGATTTGTTGCCGATGATAGGTTATGCGCTGCCCGACCATTGAAGGTACAGTTGTCCATTAATCCGAACTTAGGTCGCTTCCAACTTCTTCGGATAATCGACGCTCCGCTGTATTTTTATTTCTTTTTTAACCAGAGAAAAGTATGTTGTTTCACTGTTAATTATTCTTATGAAAACATTTTTTTTTCTGTTAACTGCTGAAAATTTGGTAAACGTTAAAAAAGAATAATATTTTATAAGATGTAAATGAGATGAGGCGATATATATTTTAAAAGAGAAAAAAAAGTTTAGTCACATATTTTTTTAAGCAGAATTTCTGCTTTTAAATTGGTGGATAATTAATAATTAGCATGTGCTGATTGTGCAATTAAATCATCACAGCTATTTTGAAAGAAAATTTGCAATATTTGCGTTTCCCACACCCTTATAGAAGGTCTTAAAAAGACTGAAAAAAAAATTTTTTTAAATAAATTTAGAGCTTTCAAAATTTTATTCATATGCGAATTTTTAAGAAGAATGACGTTTAAAGGAAGTAAGGCTCCGTTTGTTTGGTGAGGAGTATGTAGGAGTATGTAGAAAATACATGTGTTTCGGATTAAAGTATATATATATATATACAAATCATTTCTCGCTTTTATTTTTTTATCTAACCGAGATCTTTCTCAAAAAAATAAAGTTAAATATAATATAAATTATTATTAAAATTGTATCTAAAAATAATAAAAGATAAATCCTTATTATTCGACTCCAAAAGCTGTAATAGCTTACTTCTGTGCCTCCCTAAATGATAGTGAGGTGTATGAGGTGTTACGGCTCTGCAGATTAGCCAAGTTTTAGAATTACTAATTTTGAGCTCATCTGTGTAAAATCTAAAAATATCGAAATATCGATTTTAGTATCGATTCTAGAATTTAGAAATCAATTCTTATTATAATCGATGTCACTTTATACGATGTCGATTTTAATCGATTCTCAAAATTCCCAGAATCGCCCATCACTACACCGAATACCCCCATTTTTTCGACCAGTTTTTCATTCTTACTAAGACCGCCGGCCGGTGTACTTCTCATGCGGCTCCGTTCAGCAAAGAGTCCTTGTCAGTACTAATGTCTGCGCTGTTTTGTGAGCCTCTTGAGTTGTCCGACGCCCGGTCACAGATCACTACACACTAGGATAGTTTAAGCTTTAACTTCAAATTTACTCTTTCGAACAATCTTTCAAAATTAGTGAGCTATGTGGTCCCCTTTTTTTAAGTTCTTAGGGATAGGGTAGAACTTTTTCTGGGCCTTTTGGTACCTCCAATGCTGCCCTTCCCGTCTCGACCACTTTTTAGTCTGTCAACGTATGTGATGATTTTCTAAAAATTTTAGAAAGTCATTGCGCCACTGGGGGTATATTTACCCCGGTGCTCCAACTCGAGAGCTAAGTTTCACTCGAGTCTCCATATTCTTAAATTTTTAGAAGGCATTGTTGTTAATCGTATTTTTATGTTTTATTTCACTTTCGTTGGAGGTTTAACAGGGGTTGCGACTCACTGTAAGTACTCCTTAAGCACCAGCGTTGACTTAACTTGACACCGAATACTCCAAACACGTGCGTTCTTTTATATCTCCCTACGTTATCACAAAGCGGTGCATTCAAATTTCAACCGGTTTTGTTGTTTCGATTTGGACAACCCTAATAGTTTTTTGATGAATGTGTTACGAAGTACTTTATCAAAAATAAAATAAAAAGATATAATTTTTTTATTTATTTATCAATTTGTTTTTAAAGTTATGAAACACTAACATTTGGTACTTTTATATTTAATAATTTAAATATTCTTTTTATCAAAAAATAATTTTTAATAAGCTTTTCTGGATGTGTTTTAGTCTAACATTTTAAAGATGTGGTGACAACAATGAAATAAAAATGTATTACAATTTTTACATATTCACACAATAATTACAGTTACATTTTCAGCGTGTAAGTTATAACAAAATTGAAAATTATATGCTAAAGTCCTAAAACTCCTATTAAATTTAATAAATAAAAGAGAAAAAATTCTATAAAATATTCACTTTCTAAACCTATCGCGTTATTTCCTTGATCGATGTTTCAAAACGTTCTTTAATAACTAAAGAGGCCTACACATTATTTTGAAATATTATGCCATATATCAATGATGTTAATTCATTATCACTCTTTAAATTAATTAGTTCTAAAGCATTTAACGGAGATATACATAATTAAAAGAGATCTATATTATTAAAGCTCAAGCACAGGAAATTATTTTTGAATTACTTCCAATTCAGATAGGAAATTTCATAAATGTACATTAAATTTAATAATTACTTGAAAACATACCGCTTTTCAGTCTCTCGTTATTAAAGTAAAATATTCCTAATATATTACATTTGAAAATGCGAATAATCTGCTTTATATTCAACATTGTAATTATATTAAAATAGTTAATAATGAAATTAAATTAAATACATTCAGTTTACGACATAGCGGAAATGACGTGCTAATTATTTTATTTTTTGAAGTTTTTGTGATGTTTATTAGAGTTTTGAAAATAGTTTAGTAAAGTACTATTTAAGAATTTTTAAAACATTTATGTGCTTTTTATATTCTTCCGTTTGCAGAGTAATATATTTGGAACCTATTTCAAAATAATTATTATTTGAAATTTAAAGAAAATTTCAAAATCATGACTTATGCATTACTATCAAAAAATTGAAAAAGTGGAAAGTAATACATCAAGTGCGGCAAATGTGACGTCTACATTTATAGTGTGTCCCACCGGAATAAACCCACCGTAATTTTGTACCGTAATTGGGCACGAAACAAATCCATGAGAACGAAACAAATATATTAAAAAAGTTGATATAGAAATGCTCATTTACAAGGAGTAACTGACTCCCTGCCGTACATGGTCAAGAACTAGTTGGATATGCCAATCCCAAAACTTTCTTCTATCTCATACGTACATTTTAATATTTTTAAAAAATAGTTACTCATTTTAATGCTTTAATAAATTTAATTCAATATCATACCAACTTTGATTTTCATCTTAAAATTCTGCTTCAGTCAATTAATAGGAGTAAAAACGAATTTCTGTCTCTGCACGAGCCGATAGACAATAGAATGATAGGCAGATTTTTTTTTCAAATTCATGGAGATCCTACTTGCCTTACCAAAAAATAATCATATACAAAAAATTTAGTTCAATTCTAGAAATAACTTCATACATTTTTAAGTGCTGCAATATTGAAAATGGCATAAAATTCGCTATTGCAGCGCCCCCTTCTTTTTTTCTAATTCAGTGAGTACCAACTAGCCATAACCATACACTTACACAAAATATTTTGTTCAATTCGATGCATAACTTCATATATTTTTGGTCGGTACAATATTGAAAATGGCACAAAAATCGCAATTGCACCGCCCCCTTCTGACGAATTTTTTTCAAATTCAGGAAGCACCAATTAGCCATGCCCATCCACTTACACAAAAAATTTTGTTCAATTCGATGCATAAATTCATATACTTTTGGTCGGTACAATACTGAAAATGGCACAAAAATCGCGATTGCAGCGCCCCCTTCCGGCGGGTATTTTTTTAATTCAGGGAGGACCAACTAGCGATGGTCATACACTTACACAAAAAATTTGGTTCAATTCGATGCATAACTTCATATACTTTTGGTCGGTACAATATTGAAAATGACACCAAAATCGCGATTGCAGCGCCGCCTTCGGCGGATTTTTTCAAATTCAGGGATTACCAACTAGCCATGGTCATACACTTACACAAAAAATTTGGTTCAATTCGATGCATAACTTCATATATTTTTGGGCGGTACAATATTGAAAATGGCACAAAATCGCGATTGCAGCGCCTCCTTCCGGCGGAATATTTCAAAACTGAAGTAGGACCTGCTTGCCACAGCCAAAAACATTCACAAAAAATTTGGTTCAATTTTATGCATAACTTCAAACACTTTTTGATGGTAGAATGACGACATACACACAGACACACAGACACACACACAGAGAGACACACGGAAAGACAGACATTTTGTAAAAACACGTTTTTTGGAATCTCTGACCCCTAAAACGTATAAATCCGTCGAAAACCGGAAGTGGAAAAATATTTCGATACAATACTTTCTTCTATTGAAGATAGAAGAAAGCATAAAGAAAGGAATGCATAAAAAAAGAGAGGGGGGGAGAAGTGTTCCACCAAAATAAAGCCATTACTGTTAATAGCCAACATATCCGAGATGCTTACATGTGACTTGGAATATACGATGTGGCATATCATGTACCAATCCTTGGAAGACAGTAGCATCAATAATATCCCAGGGCTCAACAATGGAAACCTTCAGTTCTGTCACAGACTTGAACTGTCTGACATTAGCATTTAAAGCTCTACTTAGGATACCCAACATATTTTCTTGGGGATTGAAATGGAGACACAGTGCAGGAACTTTCATTACATATACTCAATTACCCAAAAATCACTGCTTGAAGGATTTTGTAAAGTTTATCGGGAGATTTCCCTGTTGGAAAATCCAACTTCGGCCAACAATTCTCTCTGCAATTGGCAATACATGGGTTTCCAGCAATTCTTGATAATCAGTAGCCTACATGCGGTCTGTGGGAAAAGCCAGATTAAGTTTACCACCATAGCCGAAGGCTTTCAACACTGTTAAAAAGTATCATCCATGCTGTCTTTTGAAGAACATTTCCTCTACTTTCCTCATGTCATGCCAATTGAAAGTAAGGCTCTCTGAGCCATCCAAATTAATATTTTTTTCTCATTTGAGAACTTAAAAAGATGCCGCTGTCGTTCCAGGTTTGATCCTATCGACTCTGCTTTGCTTGTGGATGACTTTCAACATAGGTTTGTAACCTGAGGCTTATTAATGGTGTTTGGAGGCTTCTACTAAGATGATAAACTTAACCTGGCTTTTCACTCAGAATGCATGCAGTCTGCCGATTATCAAGAAAAGCTAGAAACTTATTTACTGTCATTTGCTGAGAGAATTGATGGTCTAAGTTTGATTTTCTAACAGAATAAAGCCCCTATAATCCTTGCAAAATCCTTCTAGGAATGGTTTTTAGATAAATGTTTGCATGTCACGGAATGGCTATCCTGTACCTTCATATCTGCCCTCAAGAAAATGTCTCGGTTATAGTCAGCAGACCTGTAAATGCTAATGGCAGATATTTTAAATCTAAGGCAGAATTGGAGGTCGCCATCAATGAAGTCTGGGAAATTTTTAATGCTACCGTCTTCTAGAGATTGGTAAATGGTATGCCACACCATATATTCCATGTCATATATAAACATAATAGAGATATATTAGCTATTAACAGTAGTGCCTTTATTTCGGCAAGACACTTTCACCCCTCTTTTTTTATACATTTTTTCCTGCCCAAGGAGTGACTTACTCCCTGTAAATATGTAATTTGTACATAAACTTTATTATTATATTTTTTCGCTCCCATTGGTTTGTTTCCTGCCCAATTACGATACAAAATCATGGTGGTTTTATTTCGGTGGGATACATTGCAGATCTTCTTGCAATATCTGTTCAACCCTTAAGCAAAAATGCATGAATGCAAAATTTGTTATGATAATACGAGGGTTTTTTGAAAAGTATGGTCCGATTTCTGATAATACATATACCACCACAGATTTTTTTAAAAACTTTTTTTATTTAATATCTTATATGTTTTTCCATTTTTTGATGTTGTTTTCATATTTGTATAAACATTTTTCATAACATTCAACTAACTTTTGTATGCCTAAATCATTGACGAGTACCGCCTGAAAGAATAAATTGTTTGTAACAGCTTTTTAAAAAAACTCATTGATTGTGAATTTCGATTCTTCGTGATTTTTTCTTGTGCACGGCATTGACCATATCTGCTGTGACCTCTTATGGTCCGCCTGTCCATGAACCGCGATGAGGTCGACCATCAGGAATACACACATGATTTAATCAATTCCATGAACAAAAAAAATCGTGAAGACTTGTGATTCACAATTTCGACTGTAAATCAACAGCCTATGAGAGAAACGGTTAAAGATTGGGTTATCCTGTAAAGTGGTAGCCGATCATAACTTAGACATAGAAAAGCTTGCAGAATGTTATGACAAGTGTTTAAACAAATATATATATTATGAAGAAAAATAGTAAAATATGTAAAAAAATAAATAATAAAAGTTTTTGAAAAAATATGTGATGGTTTGTACTTGTATAGTTTCCGAATAACCCTGCTGTATATTAAATTCAGTAACGTATTAGGGCTTTATTTTAAATTTGACGTAATTAACCATGGAAACATAGAATCATTACTTATCATGGGATATCATTGACTTAATTACGTATGATGTGATTTAATAAAACGAAGAAAACTTTTATTGATACCTTTAATAGTTTTGATTCGATTATCATAAAACTTGAAATGTCTCAAGAAAAATCTGTAACAATGTTAAATTTTATACCATTCGATTGAATAGTTTTTTGCGGTGTTATATGCTGACAACCGAATAAACCAGAGCCCGATTATAATTGCTACGTATTCATATAGTTATAAACAATGTAAATATAAAATAATTTCGAATGTATGCTAGTATATTACTTTCAAATTACTTTATAATGTATGCTTCATGAATGTGTGTAAATGTAACACTTGTGTCTTAAAAATTTTCAACTAGACATCATTTTCTTCAATATTAAACGGTGAGGCTGTGTTACAGTATTCAAATGTATTGAAAGGTATTTCAAAATTCAGGGTAGACTCATAGCTTTGCTTTCTTGAATTTAATCAAAATACGGTAATTATATTTTTAAAAAATCACAGAAAAATACGCAGTATACAGAAAAATATTACTGTCAAATATTTGGCACCGGGAATTTGACACCTTCAATATTAAACGGTGAGGCTGTGTTACAGTATTCAAATGTATTGAAAGGTATTTCGAAATTCAGGGTAGACTCATAGCCTGCTTTCTTGAATTTAATCAAAATACGGTAATTATATTTAAAAAAAATCACAGAAAAATACGCAGTATACGGAAAAATATTACTGTCAAATATTTGGCACCGGGAATTTTAAATCATGGCAAAACTAATTAAGCAAGATATTTTTTTTACACAATATAAAACTTTTATTATTGTTCTTTTACAGTTTAAGAAATACTTTTCGTTTTTATGAAACTCAAATAAATAAATGCAAAAATTAATAAAAATCTAAATTAGTTACAGGCCTTAAAAATACGTTTAAATATTAATCTTTTTTGTGTATGATATTTAAAACCTTCTAGATCCATTAATCAATAAATGAATTACGTTTCAAAGTATTCATCACGAATGATTATTTTCATTTCCTTCTAATTTGAATAGGAAATTCCAGATATGTTTGCTAAATAAATATTATAAAAATGATTACTTTTCAAATGTTTCATTGCCGTTGCTACTAGTTTCCTTCATGAGAAAAATTTCATTGTCCCATTTTCTATGCAGTATAATATTAAAATAGCATATATTGAATGAAATGAATTAAATATATTGATTTTACAAGAGAACTAGTAGGAAAATTTCAATCGTCGAAATTATGCGATATTTTAATTAAGGTTTGAAATATGCATTAGAAAAGTATATCTATTAAGTTAAAAATATTTATGCTTTAATTAAATAGTGCAATTCCTAAAACAAATAAACTGGAAGCGTCTTGAACATACTCATAATTCACATTATTAATAATATTTGCAATAAATATAGTAATAAAATCAAACGCAAGACAGATTCCAGCACTTATTATTAAAAGTACCTTACTAAAGAAACTTTTTGGTGTTGCTGACACCTAGCATCAAGACCTGGTGTATTTTGTAGCCCTATACATAAAAGTTAGAGAACCGATAAAATTTCTCTGTTAAATTCATATTTTATATATTTTTTATACTTTAAATTTTTTATTATTGAATTTTTATTTGTTTATTTTTTTGACAAAAGTTTGTCGCCAAATATGGTGCTACGAATTTTTGAGGCTATGACATTCAACTGGGTTTGCCGGAAACTCTACTTAGGAAAATAAGCCAACTTTTCCCCAGCCATATAATGTTGTAATTTTTTAAAACCAAAGTCGTAGGTTCTTGAAGGAATTTTTAAAATCTTCTCAATATTTTATTTATTATTAACTAATTTATATTTGTAAAAGCTTTTCTTAAAAGGAAAAATTATGTTAATAATCCGATAAGTGAACTTGAAAATAGCATTTTCAGAAAGTTATGCTGCTGCAAAATAAAAAAAATGACTTTAACAGCAACAACAACAAACAAAAAAAAATCGATTCTCAAACTTCCAAATATAGGACTTTAAAGTGCACCAACTCTCAAAGATAGGTGCGAGCAACATAAAAAAAAAGTTTTACGTTTACAGAAAAAAACTCCAATCGCCTAACGAGGGAACCGAGAGAAGATTCATAACTGTCATGCTGTAAAAAAAAAAAAAAAAAAAAAAAGTTATTAAAATTTTTGCAAAAAACTAATATTCCTACAACTACTTCAAAAATAAAACTTTCTTGTAACAGATAGGAAACTGAGATGCCTAGAAGTTTTACATAAGTAAGAATGCAAATTTCCGTAAATTTAAATTTGTAAAATTACAGTTTTTTTCTTGTTGAAGAGTGATTGTTTGAAAGTCCTTGTCATGAACAGGGTCGTCAATTTGGCCTCTATTTTTTGTCTAAAAATTCGGATTCATACCAGAAAATACAAAATGTATTATCAAATTTATTTAGACAGACTTTCGTGATTATCAAAATTAAAAATTATTTTGTGAAAATTAGGAGTGAAGTCAAATTGGCAGCCCTGATCATGAGAATTAAGAATTCATAGCCCCAAGTGGCCCGGCAACTGGATACTAATTATTTTCTTCAAAAAATTCTCTTTTTCGATTTTCTTTATTTCTTTTTCCGCAAAATGTGCATAAATCAACTTTGGTGATTAATTTTTACACAAATATCACATTGTTTTAAGTAATTATTCAGAAAGTATTATCTATACTTTCTTTTATATACATAAAAGTTAAATAAACTTGAAATACATTTTCAGTAATTACTTAAAACACTATGTTTATTTTTAATTATATATCATATTTTAGACTTTCAGTCACCGGTGACTGACATGGCACTTAACGAGTGAACTTGAAAAATGTTTTAGTTGAGAAAATATTCATACCTTTTTAAACAAGATGTTTTTAAATATGATGTCATTTCCATCAATAAAAGCATTATGTATTATCGGCTGTTCCTATGGATGTAAATATGCGTTATTTGTTATATTTGACATATTTTTCAACAAAGAAAATAATGTATAGATAGATGCAGGTGAAGTGATGACTTTATTATATAAAAGAATAAGAATTACAAATTTTAAAATTGTGAAAACTAATGAGATTTTATTCGTGTTCATAAAATTTTACCAAGTGTTAATGTTAGTAATGTTATTATTAGTATATAGTATTAATACACCACATTATGTTAATAGGAATGTATGGAATATATCTAATTGTTTTATTTTTTACAACAAATAGAATTTTGCAAAGCACAGTTTAAAGTTTAGTTAATTTGAGTTAACATTTCTTTAAATTCGTGTAATTTATCAGACTTTATTATTCATTCTCATTCATGCCAAAATACGCGATGTTCCATTCTAACGGAACATTTTATTACTTTAATTATTTTGAAGCAGAATTTAAGTAATAAACTTTGTGGGAATTGGCATTGGCTCGTGCAAACTAAAGATATCCAATTGCTGCGACAGAAATGTCTGGTTGTTATTCCGAAATTACAATAGTGTTTTGTGACTTACTTAATGATAGAATTTCTGAGATATAGTAAGCCAAAGAATACTTTTAAAATTTAGTGGTGAGAATCGGCCATTAGTGGCGCAGACCTTGTATCCTTGCTTAACCCCTTGGGGACGAACGACACGTGCCGCAAAAAGGCTTAAGAATCCGTGTTTATCCCCACCAATAAAATTTTACTGTAAAATTTGCTTTTTTTATTCGGAGCATTTTCACGACTTAATAAGGCAAAAATTTCTGTTTTTAAAAACCGGTGACAAAGTTTAAAAATTTCGTAAAAGGCTCCCGTCCCGAAGGGGCTAAAGATAACATCATAATTAGTGGCATAGCCAGCAGTGACAGGGAAGGAATATCCAATGCTTTGGATACCACTAACTTAACAAATTCTGTCGGCTTTATCAATATACAAAACTCTCTGCTGTTAAACATGGTAAAAAAACTTTATAATATTACTGGTATCCAGACTATTTTGATCAACCCACGGGCTACACCACTGAATATAAGTAGTGTGAAAGGAGTAATGCGAAAGAATCTTATGCGAACTTGCGATAACAACATAAGAAGTGCTAGAGATTGCCCATGCCCATGCCAAACAGCACGGATACGAACCTTTAAATTTTAAAATGCGGTTATTAAAGAATACGGTATTATTCCATGTCTTTTTAGAGCATTTTTCGTGGTGTTATTTATTACTTTTGTACTGTTTCTTTTTGTTATTTTTGTAATATACTTAACAGTTATTCTGAATCATCTTAAATTATCCGGAAACAATCGATAATTCAATCATTTGTTTTTTAAATTAAAGTAAATATGAGAATCGAACTAAAAAAAAAGATTACCTAGGTACTTTTATGAAGAATTCATTAATAGTATATGTCTCCAATAATTTCAATTATATCTTTCAAAAACATTTGAAATTTTATTTTCAACATCAATTAAGTTACATTTATCAAAAGATACATCAGTAATTTTCTTAAAATATTTATCTACTTATATGGAAAAAAAAGGTAAAAGAGATACATATCAGAAAAGAAATATTAACAGTACAGATTGTTTAAAACTTGTCCGAAATCATCTGGAGTCAAAACTGTATCTGAAGACTTATTATCAAGCTGCCATTATCAATCAATATTTATCATTATATAATTAATTACAAATAGATATTTCATAATAAGTAACTCAGTCACTTTAATGCCAAAGGAAGAGGAAAAAAATATATGTAATCAAAATATTTCCATATCAAAGTTTTGTCAGAGCAATCCGAAGAATAAGACCCTTAGTAAGAGATCATGTTCTAAAGATTTTGGATCGACATTTCCGAGAAACAATTGAGCCAATTACGCACACTACCTGTAAGTGGATAGAATTATTGCGAAAAGATTTTTGGTGAACCCCGTTCAATAAACTAATTAGACATCTATTTAATAAGGCTAATTCATGATTAGGTATTAGCGTACATAATAAAGCTAATAGGAAGCTCCTGAAAATATATTTAATAACTGTATTTACTGTTTTTTATTTTTTTTTCCACATACATAAAAAGATAAGATTTTCATATCAATCTGTTTATGAATCTTTAATATATGCGTTTTACGATATCTTCAGATTATTATTTGCTAAATTTTATAATCTGTAAAATAAACCTGCAAAAATATACGGCAAATATTTTACAGAAACAGTTTGCAGAAATCTTTATAAAGTGATTTAATAGATTTTTTCATGCTTATTTATTTACTGAATTTGCAAAATGTCTCATTTAAAAAAAAAATCTATATTAAAAATTTAAATATGACATCACTTCTATTACTGAAAGCTTTTGTCCTTCTATTACCGGTTCGTATAACCCTTTATCTACCACATTATGAATTCATGAAAATTTTACATTCTAAAGCATTTTACGTAAATTGTTCACGCTAAATTATAAGATTTACATAATCATTTAGTAAATTTTTGAAGGATTTTAGAAGGATTGAAAAATTTAGAAGGGTTAATTAAATTTGAATTTACAGGGATTTTGTGCATTATTGATAACCCCACTAAAATCTTTTATTTTAAATTGCTTTCTTAGTATTTCGTAGAATTGTGAAATGCACAAGTATGATGTTCTTATAATATAAATATAGAAATATTTCCGAATTGAAAAATCACCACCTTCAGAACCAAGAAAGTTGAAAAAGATACAAAGGCAAAAGAAATCATCCTTTTAAAAATATTTTCGTTTTGTGTAACCAATAATGCTTTTGGAATAAAATAACGTAAAGTATCTGTAACTCATTCCGAACAGTATTACAACTAATTGATGCATCAAAAGAATTTTATAATAAGAAATTATTTATGGTACTTATAAATACCATCGGTAGATAAACGGATAAACGAAAATATAAAGCGTGTATTGAGACTAGTCTTTCAAATTTTGTGGGTAGATATAAATGGCAAAAGACAATATCAAATAAGACAGCATAGCCGCAAATGAAAGGGTAAATTCTATAATCAGTAAAATAAACCTGCAAAAAGATACGGCAAATATTTTACAGAAACAGTTTGCAGAAATCTTTATAAAGTGATTTAAAAGATTATTTAATGCTTATTTATTTACTAAATTTGGAAATGTCTCATTTAGAAAAAAATCTTTTTAAATATGACATCACTTCTAGTACTGAAAGCTTTTGTCCTTCTATTACCGGTTCGTATAACCCTTTATCTACCGCATTGTAAAGGGCTATGTCTCGTAAAGCATGGTGACTTTATTGCAACGTCGTTGTGAAGTCAAATTGTGACTTTGTGACCATCGATTGTCAATGTGACGTCACATGACGTCGTGTGAAGTCACAGTGACTAAAATGTGAAGTCGTTATGGCCGTTTTAGCGTTCTTTTGTGACGTTTCACGAAGTGGTCACAATGTGACAAATATGTGAAAAATGTGTCATTTGTGACTAATTTGACATTAACATTGTGACGAAACTGTGACAAAAGCGACGATATTTAAATTGCCAGAGACATGTTTTTTAAAGTAAATAACATGTTTTGAAGGATATTTATAAATTTCTAAATATTTTTAAGAAAGTCACATCTCAGTCACAATGTGACGTCACTAAGTGGGGGCATTTTGGTCACAGATGTGATGTGACCAAAGTGACTCACAATGACGCCACTGTGACTACACTGTGACCATGCATGCTATTAGGGGTGTATTAACATTTTTGATCACGCGCAATGTTCTCTAACAAGTCCAGCAAATAGTGGCGCCAACTTATATGGACCTGTGGAGTGCAAGCTCACCAAATTTCCATTCATTTATTTCGTTGCTTATCTATTTAATTTCTGAAATGAAATTTGGTTTTATTGATGCTCTAAAAAACAATTTATTTCATTGTTTATGACATCATTTATGTTCAGATTTATGTTCAGATTTATGTTCATTTTGTTTATGACTTGCAGACTTGCAGAACTTGCAGACTTGCAGAAACATTCAAAGCCTCATCAGCGGTTGTAAAAACGAATTAAGTCGAACTAAAAAAAATAATAATTCGACTTTAAATTATCAGCTTTAGTCATCCGTTCTTTCCCCGCCCCTGTCTCTACACACACACACACACACACACACAAACTGGAAAAAAAAATTACGCATTGTTTTACCATAACTTTTTAAAGTCCTCCGAATGTATTAGAAAACTTCAAGCTACTGCCAGACTGCTATAAGTAACTTTAATATTAACCATCATACCTTAAATTAATATCCATTCCAACCGACACATGCGGTTTTCGACATGAAAAACTATTAGTTTTTTCCATTATTTTGGAATTTTCTCAGAAAATGTGCTGGTTAAAAATGTTTTGTTTTTTACCAATTTTACTGACAGAAATACGCGCTACTTCAAAAGTTAGGAACTATACTAAGCAATCATGCGCTTTATTACTATCAGAAAACCCAGCATTTTGAAATAAAAATTTTTGAAATTTCTATTTTCTATTAAATTTGACATTTCCTTTACGTTTTTCTTGCGTGTATTCCCTTTTTTACGAACGTTATTAAAAAATACTGAACGAATCTTCCGTAATCTGCCACCTGCCAACTGGCGTATTTACCTTATAGCTTGAGATTTTGTTTACATTTAAAACGGACTCTTGATAGTGAAAGTGGTTATTGAAGGTTGGATGAATTTTGAAATCAGCTGTTGTTAAAGTTATGGATTTTCATAATGGAAATACAAGAGCAATAGATTTGATTTTACATATTTTTATGTCCATTTATTCTACTATCATAAAAAAACAAGCACTTCCAATGTACAGAATCAACTTTGTACTGTCAATGTTGGAGAATGGATCAATATTTATGGATTTATTATAACAACCTGGTAAGCAGATAACGTACCTGCATTTCTGATTGGATAAAATTTCGATCATTATAAAGCAATTTCGACTCACACACAACACTAATAGCAATGTTTAGCAAAAAATGAATTATTATTCTCATAATTTGGTTTACTTATTAGCCTGAAAAAAAATCTTGAATATAAAGGAAATAGCAAGGCTTTTTATTTTTGCATGTTATTATGCTCATTAGAAAAATGCAAAGCAAAACTTCGTTCATGTATTCACCAAAAAAGTTTGTGATTAAAAGATTTTGCATATGTAAGCTTATTTATTATTGTTAGTTATGTTTAAGATATCGAGTTTTGTAGGTGAAGTATGTATAATTGAAATTATTTAATGTTACCTAATTTGTCGCTTTATTATCTTTATTTTGTAACTAACTCTGATACATTTTCACCAATATCGTTGTAAGCTCATTCCATGTTTGACATCAAATCTGATTATTTACACGGTTATATCATTGAAAGGGGGCTATAAATAGTTTGAGAAAAATGGACCAGCGCAGCCGTAGTAGCCTACATGATTACAGTGCATATATAATAAACTGTTTTATCACATAATTTTTTAAAAATATTTTTGTTAGCAGCAATTAAATTTTGAGTTCTCTTTTAGCTGAATGGTATCTCTTCTTTCTAACAAGTAAATTTTAACAATATATTTAATGATTTAAAAATTGAATTGGACTTACCTTTAATCTTCAACGTCTGTTTTAGCACTTCAAAAATGTCTATCCTGTGAAAACGATAACGCAATTAATTAATTTACTAAGTATTAATAAACTTACAAAAATTAATATATTCTTTATATTACAATCTTTTCAGAAATTTCGTTTAAGGCCATACGTAAAATGTTGTAAAGCATTTAATAAATATTGTCTAAATATTTATGTATGTTCGCTCAAATGTGAGTGTGTATAAATAGATGTAAATAGTTTAATTGCATTTTTTAAACGTTTTTAAAACGTTTGTCCAAATATTCTTGAATAAGCAAAACGTTTACTCAAATAAATAACAAGTCCATTATTACTGTTCTAACTGTTCTAATTTTGAATTGAACAGTGTTTGTGCCAATGGCATTCGATGGCCTACACTATTAAAAATTTTGCTCTAGTTTGAACCAAATTTTGGTTCTCAGTAGCTGCCACCATAATATAGTGAAATCTCGTACCAGCACTTGGAGCTTCCTATTGCAACCTCGTTCCAACTATTGGAACTATTCTTCAACAGTAGCTCCAAATATTGTTTCAAGATTTCACCATCTTACAGTGGCAGCGATTGAGCACCAAAACTTAATTCAAACTAGGACAGATTTTTAACAGTGTACAGCAGCCTTCCCAACCTGAGGTATGCGTATCCGTGGGGGTACTTGGCGAGCCTATTTGGGGTACTAAGAAGATTATCGGTAACGGCGAAAATTATGAAAATGGTTAAAAAATTCACAAAAGTGTTAGAAATGACAGTGTAATTTGTATTAATATATTAATGGTAGTGATAAGAAGTTTACTAATGAAAACTAGTCATTGAGGGCCTCCGCAATACTTACCAATAATGTTTTTGTGTAATATAATATATCAAAATAAAACATGCATAAAAGAAAGGAAAAAATGTAGTCACTCCATGGTAACTTACGTTACATTCAGTCATTTGTTCTACATGTATTTACTTTGCCATTACGCAGAATTCAAATGCACCAAAAGATTGCGTAAATGTCTAACAGTTCTAAAAATGCATACACTAAAAATAAATAAATAAGTACAAAATTAGTTTTTCTTAAAACTACCGAAATCAGTTACTAAACTCTAATCTTACTAAAATTTTATCGGTACACTGTAAAGAAAAAATATGTAAATCTATAAAACTTGTTTTTGTAAAGCTAGAAACACCTATATGCTTACTGAAATTTTATCGTATTATCGTATTAAAAGTTTATCAATTTTCAGTAATTTTAGTAACATAACATACACAAAAAATTACTCAAATTGTAAATTTGACAATTTTTGCAAATTAAATTTATTAAAGGTTTAATTTAGATTAAAACTATCTAATTTTAATGCTATTTCTTAAGTTTTGGTAGTTTTATTTACTATGCTAACTACCATTACAGTAAAAAGAATGTAAATTACCATATAAAATTTAATTTTCATTATCATTTTTTAGCTAATTTTCATCTAAATTGACCCTTAGATAGGTTTTATTGACAAATTTGATTTAGATTTAATTTAGATTAAAACTATCTAATTTTAATGCTATTTCTTAAGTTTTGGTAGTTTTATTTACTATGCTAACTACCATTACAGTAAAAAGAATGTAAATTACCATATAAAATTTAATTTTCATTATCATTTTTTAGCTAATTTTCATCTAAATTGACTGACAAATTTGAATATTTTTTGGTGTTATATTACTAAAATTACTGCTATAAATTGTTCTAATTGTAACGTAAATTATCATGGAATGACCCAGAAGCATAACAAATTTCTTAGGATTCTGAAATAAAATCTAAAAATTAAAGCTTCTATATATATGTACTTTTAGGTATTAAACAATTGATTTTTTTAATTTTAATAAGAAAATATTTCTTTTGAACGAAGACTTTTTTCTATTTAAAACAAAACAAATCAAGTTTTGTCTTCCTTTTCTGCTTCAAGTATTACAAGCATGTTTTTACTTGACGTCATAAAACTTTTATGTACTTTTTGGTTATTCTTTCAATCTGAAGTCGTATATCTTTTCCAAAAGTTATATCTAAAGTCCTTCTGTTATTTCTGTTAAAGTTTTACTGCCTCAATATTCATTTCGACATTATGATACTTTCTGGTTAAGAAATGAGATTTATTCTTTCAGTTAGCATGCAGAGAACTTAAAAATACAAAGAACTTGAAAATACAAAGAACTTGAAAATAGTTAATAAAAAAATAGACAAAAAAAATAGGCGAAAATGGAAAAAGGATCAAACTGACTACAGTAAATTAATGAAAAAAAATATCTGTAATTCTACACATATAAATTTACAGACATTTTTACTAAAATATTACCGTACACTCTACAGAAAAAGCTGTAAATATTCAAAATTAAATAATATGTAGTTTTACAAAAAAAATCTACTAAAATTACATTAATCTTGCCAAAATTTTATCTGTAACTCGAATTGTTGTTACATAAAAACTTCTGAGCATCACAGTTTCCAATAAATAAATAAACAAATAAATAAAATTAGCGACCTTAATTTTTTTTTTGTTTTGCGGTGCAAACGCTTTTCTGTTATAGGAGATTTTGTTGAAGTCCTTACGTAAAAAATTCTAGGTGCCCGTGTTTACTAGAAAATTTTAGTAAATTAACAGATATTGCTTTTGTTTACAGTGTGGGATTTTGGAATTTTTTTAAATGAGCAAAGAGATTTAAAAACAGCAAATTTACATTGCAGTCATTTGTTCTATATATTTATATTGACATTACGCAGCATTCAAATGCACCAAAAGATTGCGTAAATGTCTAACAGTTCTAAAAATGCATACACTAAAAATAAATAAATAAATACAAAATTAGTTTTTCTTAAAACTACCGAAATCAGTTACTAAACTCTAATCTTACTAAAATTTTATCGGTACACTGTAAAGAAAAAATATGTAAATCTATAAAACTTTTTTGTAAAACTAGAAACACCTGTATGCTTACTGAAATTTTATCGATAACACGAGATAAAGAAATGAGTTTATTGTTGTTATTACAGTCAATAAAAAGTCAGTTTCCTAAAAAATTCTTAGTTCCACTAATTTTTTTCAGCATAAATATGAATTTGTTACTTTATTTTTATTCCCAGTTCTATCTATAGTTCAAAAATCTGAGCATCGCAGTTATTAAGAAAATTTCTTAGTAATCTCATGGATTTTTATATAGTGTACTTTTAATAATTTCATTTATAAAATGTAATTATATATTTATCAACTTTTTTGAGGCATTTTCAAATAGTACTGTTTTCTTCTATAATTACTGTTTTTAACTTTTCGCTAGGATTTACGTGACCTATTGTCAATGTTTATATGCACCTTACCATTACATATTTCAGAATCAGTTGTGGTTATTTCAATGACTGTGATACTTTTTTTAAAATTACAAATTAAAATCCCTGAATCAATTTCTCTTTTATAAATAAAAATTCCTAAATCAATTTATTTGAATTAGAAAATAAAATTTAAATATTATCCCTTTGTGGCTCGGCAGCTACATCTAAAAAGTATTGATTTATGATGTTAGAATTTTACATTTTTATTGACGATGTTAGAATACATCGTTTTAATCATATAAAAAGTAATTAAAAAATTTATAAATTAAAACCAAAATAATTATTCACTAAAAGGTATTTTTTCCGCATCTATAATAAACAGAAATTGACGTACATCTCATAAATATTGGCCATTTTATAATATAAAATTTTAAAGTATACAAAATTACGTTTAAAAAAATCCACATTCAGACTTCTGCTTTTTTAATTTGACAATATTTACTAAAAAGGGGGGGGATTGTACTTTGTGCTTAGATATAAATAAATATATAAACAACGTTAAAGAGCACAAATATTATAAAATAATAGATGTTAAAAAGCATACAGCTGTTTCGGGACTTCTAAAGTCCCATCATCAGTGCTAAAAAAGTGTAAAATATAAAAGACAAGTCACATCGTTAAATAAAAATAAACCGTGCATCACAGCTCAGCCGCTAAGGCGAACTGACCATTAAACGTCGCAAAGCAACCAAATCTGGTTTCCATTCCTGTAATATCACTCCCCCTCCCCCCTAATTTTCTCCTTGATTTGGACTCTTCTAGTGGGAAGAGACATCTGATTAGTCTCCTTCTGTGTGCGCGTGTCAGTTTACTTTTACTGTTGCTTATCGACGTTTCATGGTCAGTTTGCCTTAGCGGCGAGCTGTGATGCACGGTTTTATTTTTATTTAACGATGTGACTTGTCTTTTACATTTTACACTTTTTTAGCACTGATGATGGGACTTTAGAAGTCCCGAAACAGCTGTATGCTTTTTAACATCTATTATTTTATAATATTTGTGCTCTTTAACGTTGTTTATTTATTTAATGTTTACAAAGTCGATTTTTGCAATATCGACCTGAAACTTCTCAAATCATAAACAAAATTTCGGAATGAGAAATTAACTCAATTTCATCATCTGTTGAGAATTCCAATGATCCAATTTGTATTAACTGGTGTGTTGGAAAACAGGAACAGCAAATATTATAGTGTTTTAAACTAACATTGCAAATATTTTTGACTTATGAATTTGTTGCAGATCTGCAACACGGTGATAAATAGGGTTAATACTTCGAGAAATGTTCTTTTAGATACCAAACATTCGAGTTCTGTAAATGTAATAATAAAATATTTCTTTCGAAGGAAAAATATATTTTCTATAAAAAACAAAACAAATCAAGTATCTTTTCTTCTTTTTCTGTGCTATATATTGCATGCACGTTTTCCTTAGACCTCGTAAAGTTTTTATGTATTTTTTGGCTATCCTTTCAACCTTAGTTTCCATATCTTTTTGGAAAGTTATGTCTGAAGAATTATTTTAGTTAAAGTTTTACTGCTTCAATGTCCAATTCTACATTATGAAACCCTCTGGTAAAGAAATGAATTTTATTCTTGAATTTAGCATGAAAGTGCTCAAAAAGAAAAAGATAAATCAGCATGACTAGAAAATTGTGCATTACAAAAAGAATTTTGCCCAGTTAAACTGATGACCTTGAGCTCACAAGCTATTCACACTAACTATATATTATAGCCTTACTTTTCCAAGAAATAATGTCCTAAAAACAAATTAAGCGGGACAATAACTCCCCCATTTCCATCGTTTATACTTAAAGACTGAACCCCCAAAGCTAATCAGAGACATACCTTATTATAATGAACCTATATTCAAAATTCGGGGCAAATTGAATAATTCTGCATGAAATCTCATTTTTTAATTTAAGAGGAGGAAATTTCACTCACCCCGACCCCTTTTTATACGTAACAAAAGAACTCCAAAAGTAATCAGAGAAGCTTCTTATCAGTATGAGCCCAAATTTAATCATGAAGGAACCTCGGGTGAATGATCCTATATTTAAAATTTGAATGAAATCTGATAATTCAACATGAAAAACTCATTTATTAAAATTAGCCCCTCCCCCTTATACTTACCCAGTGAACTCCCAAAACTAATCAGGGAAGCACCTTATCACAATAAACCTATATCCAAAATTTGAAGAAAATCGGATATTTTTATTATGGGTTATCGTGTTACATACATACATACATACATACATACTTACATGCACACAGAACTAGCGGTAAGATAAGCTGTCAGGCTTTGATAGCCTGAAAGCTTAAGAGAGTCTGAGAGCTAACACTACACAAAAAATCACTTTTAAGTTTTAGCTTTTATAGAAATTACACGCCAATTTCTATTTCTTAAAACAGTGTGTATCAATCAACTAAATCAAAGCTCTATTTTTGCTGTAAGAAAATATATCGCCATTATTGACCACACATTTGCGATTTTAGACATTTTGTCAAATATCTACAAAAATACCTGAAAAATTATTCTGAAATTCCAGATGTGTAAACAAAAGAAAAGTCATCAAACTGAAAAAGAACAAAGACCTTGTCAAAACTAATGTAGCAAAACCGTTAGAACTGCATGTTATGATTAAGTGATTTATTGTAATAAACTGTGATGATTTTTACGAAGATAGCATGTACACTCGCAGAAAAATAAAAAAATATATAATTCTGTCAAGTTTTTTGCTTATAATTTGCAGAGTTCTAAATATAAAAAAAATTACTTTCAGAAAATATGACAAAGAACATTGTACACAATACCCTGTAAAAAGAATAAAAAAAAAATAAAAATTATATTAAAAACGAACAAGTTTACTAAATAAAGTATCATTGCGCATGCATGACGCAATCAAAATACAATTTACAAAATGTGTTAACTAAATGTAAAGAACAACTTTTGTGAAAGTCTCAAAGATATACCTTAAAAATTCTGAACGTGATCGTCGATAGAATAAGCTCAAAATCCGTTATTCCCAAAATGAAACAGAAACATGAGTGACTGTATACATGTATCCACAATGAGTAGTATCAATATTGCATATACACTATATAAATACATAAATATTATTAGGAATCTATACCTATTTACTGCAAGTTTCAAATGCAAGCCCGGTGTTCCAGCTACCCATAAATTTTTCAAGAATGTTATAATTGGGACATGTATCAGGGTTTACTGGACCATGTGGATCCAGCTACTCCAGCAGTTATAAATATATTGTTGGAGTTAATTATAAGTATATTGTTGGAGTAAATTATAAATTAATTTCTCTATTGTATTTTTGTTTTAAGTAAAGAAAACTGTATAAAAATATATTATATAAATACTAATACACTATATAAATATAAATAAACTACATAGATTTTAAAAAGCTTTTTGGCAGTTTCAAGCCAAATTTCTTAAATGAGATAGCTAGACCTCGAAATTTTAAATTATAGATGAAGAGGGGTATGTAAGACAAAGTGATATTATTAGGAAATTATCGAAACCAATAAAAAATAATTCTGTTCGATATAAAAACATGACTACATTTTCCTCAGTTTTTTTTTTAATTTATTGGTTTATCAATTTTTTATTGAAGTACATAAAACGGAGAATGAGTTACTAAGTACTTTCATATCATACTGATGTTTATAGTTTTATTTTGTTTTCTTTTTTCTTAAAATATCGATATAACTTGTATACCCATTATCTATATTAAATCCATATGTACTTAGATAATTCATACTTTCAATATATAAATAAATCTAATAATTGCACATTTGGTACTATTTTAAACACCTACGCAATAATGTTTTCAATTACAATACTCTCAAGGTGATGTATAATTTACATGATGGGCCTGGTTTAAAATTTTTTAAGTTAAGAAGGCTATTTTAAAAGTAGAGGCCGTTTATGAATTAAAAAAATGAAAGGAAGCATTTTTTTATAACTTACATTTGAAAGGCACATTATGCAGTTATATCTCATTATAATCGCCGTACAAATCAAAACATTTATCATAATGCACAGCAGCTTGTTATTTCCATGTGCTAAAAATTTTGCCGCTGCCCTATTCAACATTGAGATTTTTTAATTCTATCTCATACCACTCTCGCAAAACAGAATTTTTAACACTCTTTTTGATAACATGTGCAAGAGAAATATACTGCAAGCTTATAATTTAAAAAATAATGAGTAGAATATCAAAAAAGTCATTAGTGGTGGCTATTGGTGATAATTTTTATCATCAGAAATGGAATCAATTAATCTAAAGAATTTCAAAACTTTCTTGAATGGTTGGTTGTCAATTGGTTTTGAGAGGTGGATAAAATCTCTTTTAACCTTGCTGTACACATTTGAGAAGTGATTCATACTGTCTTATTTTGAAGTGTATTATTTTAAACGCCTCAAAGTATTTATTAATATAAAATATGTCTAATTTTTAGCCAACTTTAGAAAATATTGTTTTCCGTAATTAATTTTTGTACGCAAGCTGTTTATTGATGATATTTCTGCTAAAATGAGATCTAATAGGGTAGTTTAACTTTTATGCAATTTGTGAAAAGAAAAATATAATTGCATGTGATAATGCAAAACACTAATGTATAAAATTTATTCTCTCTCCTTTTTTTTTTTTTTTTTTTTTTTTTTCGCGGTGGGAGATTAACAGTCCCTCCCCCCGCAGCTATTCGCAAATGGCATCTTTTAATAAAGTACGTACTTTATAGGGTATACTTTATATAATTCATATGTACTGTTAGTAAAGTTTAGCGATAGCGAAGAAATAAACAAAAGATGGAATGAACAAAATTTGGATATTGATTTAATAATAAAGTAGAGGCGTTGATTGAATAGAAAGTTTGGATCAACTAAAATAAATAAAGTAAACATTATGATTTATTTCCATTTTGCACAATTTTTATCAAAAAGAAAAAAAAAGTCAGAAATTGCACGTGGAACGCAGCAAATGAGGTGAATTCGTACTATAACAAAGTTTTAAAAATATTCAGAATCTTATATATAGTATTTCGAATACTGTAATAGTAGCCGAAATCTTCCACGTGTCCCTAAAAACGCTGTTGCTTTCTATTAAACAGACAGTAAATTGTAATAAACCTCAGTTACGATATCAAATCCTTAAAATGTATAATAATTTAATCTAATTAAAACGCATCTGAAACAATGTTTCCTCCTCTATCATTATGTAGTGGTATACATTTATGTGGCCCTATAAATGAATAAACAATATTCATTGCATGAAAGACTGCATAGAATGTATAGTTTAATGTATTCTTCATACCTGCATAACAATTTTGTTATATTCGAAAGAGAGTAACATCCTTAAAATGCACTTGAAACTATTTTTTCCCATTTTCAGTAATGTAACGAGATAATTTTGATTATCCCTGTAATGATACTATACATCCGATTTTCAATAAATTTGAAATGATTCCACAAAATTATGCAACAGTTATATATTTTAAATTTCAAGCGATTCGGTTGGGTGTTTTTTGCATTGTTAAATGCGTACGGAAAAACGGACAGAGAGGCTGACGGACAGACGGTTAGATAGACCGACGGACTGAACGACGATTATAAGTGCTACATATTTATATAATTACGAACGCACCAAAAAACGATCGATGCAATTTATAAGCTTATTGGAATTTATAGGCAATTTATGTTGCTTGAATAATAGAGAGATAAGAGAGATATTGAATAACACACTTGGAATAACTAAAATAGACATAAGAAATATTATGATTCTATTCTAGTAGCAAACCAATATTTATCCAACGTTGCACCAATATTTCATTTATTGGAAATATTGCAAATTGAACGCCAATACTGCCCCAATATTGGGATGTTTAAATTTTGCTGTTATTTAGCCAATATTTGAAGCCAATATTATGCCAATATCGGGGTTTCATTGGAAATATTTCCAACAAAACGCCAATATTGTATAAATATTGGCGCTACATCGGAAATATTTCCAATGAAATTCCAATATTTAACCAATATTGGCGTTTTATTGGCAATATTTCCAATGAAGCCCCAATATTGGCATAATATTAGCTGCAAATATTGGCTGAATAAGAGCAAAATGTAAACACCCCAATATTGGAGCAATATTTCATGCCAGTATTGCGCCAATGTTCTCAATGTTGCTCCAAAATGTAGCCAATATTGTCCCAATATTGTTTGGCTACTGGGGTAGTTTCATTCTTAACGATTTTATTAAAACAAGCAATGAACGAGTCATTGAAATAAGTGACAATAAAATGTGCATATTTTTATATGTTGCTTTAGATGTATAACACATCAAAATACAAAAAAAAAATCTATTCACACTATAAATAGAATGAATGTAACAATACCGGAAACATTTTATTATCTATTTCTTCTCTAAAATTTTACGAAAGAATGTTTTGAAAGCATCTATCAAAAGAAAATTACATTCATGACAGAAAAAATTTATGAAGTGCAATTTAATATTTTATTCGTTCTTCGAATATGGTGCTAGTAGGAAACTGTATAAGAAGTTTGCGCATTTCTTCCATTTCAGTGCATTCCAAAATAAAATTTAAACATTAACTTTTTCAGACAGGTTCTTTTAAACATGAAATATTCACAACAGCATTTTGAAAACAACATCTTTATTTAAAATGTAAAGCTTTTTTTATAAAAATAAATAAAACGGAACAGAACAATTACATTTATTTTATTTTTATTTTTCGATTTTCTGAACAGCATAATGTGTTTTTTTCCTATACACAGTAACATTTTTATGCAGTTTTTGGTTGTTCTTTGGTTTAAGTTTCCACATTCATTCGCAAAGCTACAACAAAAGTAATTCAGCTACTTTGGTGACAGTTTTTATGCGTTTATATTTAAAGTTATAAAATCTTCTAAAAAATTGACTTATTTTTTAATTTATCATATAGAAGTAATTAAAATATAAAGATAATTAAAACAGCCAGAAAAAAAAATCAGAATATAAAAACTTAGAATAAAATAAAAACAAGACCGAAAAATCATTGCATCCAGCACAGATTATGTAACACTTCCCAACGCACTCAGAATATTGCTATAAAACTTTGCTGTTTATTAAAGAGAAAGACGTGTAAAGAAACAACTTAAAAATTGTTGTTAAAAACCTGAATAGCGCAATTACCAAAAATTGTCGCGAAAATATTCAAATATTTTTTAACAGTCCTTTATATGATCAATAAATTTAAGGGCTATGTATACATAATGTTATGATTGGGGATTTGTGTTTAGATATCGTTATCATTTTTTATCCAACCAAAATTTTCTTTTTTTTTATTTGTAAACCATCTTTGCATGTTATCATTATTATTATTATTATTATTATTATTATTATTATTATTATTATTATTATTATTATTATTATTATTATTACCATTATTATCATTATCCTATCTTGATATCATTATTAGTCTGAATGTTTTTTGGGAATGTTAGGAAATTCTATAATAAAACTTAAACATTTATTGAATAATATGCTTGGAATAACTAAAATAAACATAAAAAATATTATAATTATAATTTCATTTTGAACGATTTTATTAAAACAAGCAATACAATGAACATGTAATTAAAATAAGTAACGAACAAATTGTGCCTATTTTTATATGTTACTTAAAATGCATTACATACTGAATTACAAAAATACAATCATTTGCATTCAAAATAGATTGAAAAACCCAATACCAGAAACATTTTATCATACAACCCAATTTTTTTTAAAAAAAATAATGCTTTGAAAGCATCAATCAAAACAAAAGCACATTCATGACGAAAAAAACTCATGAAGTGCAATTTAAAATTTTATTCGTTCTTCGAATATGGTGCGTGTAGGAAACTGCAAAAAAAGAGTGTGCATTTTTTCCGTATCAGTGAATTCCAAAATAAAATTTAAATACAAATTCTTCCAGATAGTTTCTGTTAGACATGAAATATTCTCAATGGCATTTTGAGAATTCATCAGTAAGATTTTTATTTTGGATGTAAAGCTTTTTTATATAAATAAATGAAACGAAACAAAACAATTATATTTGTATTATTTTTCGATTTTCGATTGTCTGATCAGCATATTGTGTATTTTCCTAGATATTTCTTTTTTTAGATGCAGTAGCATTTTCATGCAGTTTTTGGTTATATTTTTGGTTTGAGTTTCAACATTCATTTGCAAAGCTGCAACAAAACTCATTGAGCTATTTTTGTGACAGTTTTACTGTTTCTATATCTAAAGTTTTAAACTCTTTTAGAAAAAATTGCCTTATAAAATTAGCATATAGAAGTATTTGGAAGAAAAAGATAATTAAAATAGTTAAAAAAATACCAGAATACAAAAACTTATAAAAGAAAAGAAAAACAAGAACGAAAAAACATTGAGTCCAGCACAGATTATGTAACACTTTCTAACGCATTCTGAATACAAGAATAGAATTTTACAGTTTATTAACAAGAGAGAAATACTAAACAACTTAGCACATGCAGTTAAATACCTAATTACCGCTATTATCCAAAATAGTCGTGAAAATATTCGAATATTTTTGCGCAGTCCTCTAAATGATCGATACATTTAGGGGCTATGAATGTATAACGTGATCATTTGTTTTGGGGTGAGGGTATTGGCCGGCAAAAGATTTCGTAAAATATATCTGGAGAAATTGGGTCAAAAATGATAATAATATCAAAACACAAATCCCCCCCAAAAAATTCTCTCTTTTTATTTGTAGCTGGATTTGTAACTCAAAATAGCATGTTTTATTTTTTCAGTCCGTTATCATTTTTTTATGAAAATACAGAGACATTATTAAAACCATTAAATATTTATGAAAATATTTAATTCAAAAGTGTAGAATACACCAGCCTTTGATATTTTTATTCTTCTGTCATAAGTATATGCATATGAAAATTTTGCAAAACTGTATGCGAAGTATGTTTGAAATAATTCTTGTCTTAACTAGTAAATAAAAGTGAAATATGGTAGTTTACCTTTTTTGTTGATAAGTAGTGCGCGCGGGAGGAAATGCAGGAAACCATCCATTACTACTAACCCTTTCCGGTGCACTACTCTTTAAAGTTGGAATTTAAAGGAAAAAAATAAGCAATCTATTTAGGCCTAGAAAAGTACACAGGTATTGTTTTGTAAAGATTGCACTAACTATTTTAATTATACAGCTTTTGCTGAAGTGGTAACCTCCCATAAGTAAAGCATTGATAAGCGCAGTGAGAAGAACATTGCTGTGAATCACGTATTACAGTAAAACATTTTACCTATTATTTAAGAACAGTAGAGTTTGATCTCTGTAGTGCTGCCATCTAGAACTCATAAGAAAGATTTAAAGTAGCCATTAGAGTAGTTTTTGAAATATTCACGGAGTACTACAGTCAAGTCTCTCTATAACGAAACTCCATTCAGCGAATTTCTTTGTATTACGAATTTTTACTAAGAACGGCCAATTTTTCATTGATTTCATTACAAATAATCTCCATATAGCAAAGTATATATCTCCATATAACGAAAATTTTCAGAAATGTTCCTTCTTTTTTTTCTGAAATTGCTTCAATTTATTTGTGAAATTCTTTTCCTGCGATGATTCCTGGCATGTATTTCATAACTGCATATATGCTGCCTTATCCATGTCCTAAACAGGCATTCACCCCCACCATTCTAAAACTCCCACTTCTTAGCAAAGTGTCTATCGGATTCTTTCATGGTCTCGCCTGACATTGTTTTAAAGATGAGTATGCTTTTTTTGGAAATCTGTGTTGGTTCCCTGAAATAAGGCAAATTTTCGCGCGTTTGAATTAGATTTACTTTTTTATATAAAATAAAATGTTGATATTTTACCTAGAAAAAAAAAGGGTATCCGTACAAACGCTGAATAAGCATTAATTTTTTGTTTCGAAACTGTTTGATATTTTATTTGTTTATTTATTTAAATTTATGTTTAGCGTTAAAAATTTCAAAACCTTAATTAAACAACTCAAACATTTCTTAAAAACTTTAGAAATAAAATGTAATTTTTTTTGTCATTCTCCATTCAATGAATTTTTCTATATAACAATTTTTTTGACTAAACCATGCATTTCGTTATATAGAGTAACGACTGTATATCGTTTCAATGTTATTTGATATATAGTTACCTCATACGTAAAAAGATGTTGTATTAACTATACACTTTATGCAAAAAATAAATGTAACCATATTTGTATAGCACTAAAGAGCGATGCAATTTAAAAGTTTACGACGTTGATTGCATTATACAGTTTAAAATTAATTGAATAAAACGCCTGGAATAAAAAAAGTAAATTTCAGAAACATTATGATTTTAGTTTCATTCTGAACGATTTTATTAAAACAAGCAATGGGACCGTTCAAGTATTACGTAAGCATATTTTTAGTCATTTTGTACCCCCTCCCCCCCTTGTAAGAAAATATAAGCAAATGCTAGACCCCCCCCCCCTTTGCTTACGTGAGATTTTATGACAGTTTATACATCAATAATTCTTGACTTATAAAAAGTTACCAATCAATTACATTATTAATCCTACAAATTTATATAGGCATATAGGGATTGTGAAATCAAAATATATAAAATGGTTTTAATATATTGTTGTTTATTGCATTAAACAAACCACAGAATAAATGGTTTAAAAATATTGTTATTTATCACACTGACCAATAAAACAAGATATACAAGAAGTCTTAACTTACTTAGGCATCATAACTAACATTTTTGACATGAATCATACAAATGTTGGTGTTCATATTTTAATCTGATGTTCAGGATCCTTGAATCCATGTTTCAACATTGTCTATTATAAAGTTTTCACTGGAACAGTGGCCTGGGGTATTGCAGGTTTCCAGTACTTGTTCTTCCACATCTTCTTTCTCCAGCCGCTCAATGTCTTCATCACCATTTCCAGGTGTCATCGGTTTTATTTCAATGCCAGCGTAAACTGAGGGTATGAGTTTATGGCGCTCTGCCACCACCCAGTCATAGAAAAGAAAATACCGGACTTACCTAAAATAAATCAACTAAATAGTTACCCTGGCAACAGAACCCAGCCACACTGGTTCCTGTGTTTTTCTAGTCTTGCAATGTACTTGACTTGGCTCACAACTTAACAGACAACAATGAAGACAAAGAGCGAGTGGGTGATGCGGGTCACGCTACTGCCGATGGATAAGCAAAGGATAAAATCGAAAATAAACGGCGAATTTCGAACGGACTGTAGAACGCTCTTTTAGAGGTCTGTACGGGCCGCGATTTAGAGTAGTTTTTTTCAACGGGCCGGGCCGGGCCGACAAACAACATAAACGGGCCGGGCCGGCAAAAAAATTGAACGGGCCAGACGGGCCGATAAAAAAAATTTTCGGGCCTACCGGCCCGTTTTACAGATTTAATCGGAAACAATAAAATATGAGCTATTTTCAACGAAAATGGTTTTAACGAGAATAAGTATAAATGTAGCCATACTAGTTTGACAGCATCAATATAAAAATGCACAGTGTATCGGCATCGGAGAATCACATTATGTGTAACCCGTTTTAATATTTTTTAGCTGACTCATGCCGGTCCGAGATCACGCTTCCATTATTTTTCTACATATAGACTGGCCGGATCGGTACTAGACTTAATTATTGACAGAAAACATGATTTGTAAAGTTATTAACAGCGATAAAGAACTTATGTTAGCTTAGTCTTCGGATATATTCTTGATGATTTTTAAATTAATTTCTCAATAATGAGAAAGTTTGACATATTTTCTGATTAATTTTAAATTGTAAAAGTATAAAAGTGATAAGCCTAACTATTGAAGGGATTTGGAATCGAATAGCGTTTTTCATTTTTGGTAAATAAAATACTTGTATAATCTTGTTGAGATATAATAGTTTCTCAAATGATTGCAGGTTTTTCTCCCTTCCCTTGCTATTGCTTCCGGAAATTCTATTCAAAACGCTAATTATGACAGTATTTTATTTGTTTGCAGTATTCTTAAATTGCTTGTATCAAAAAATGGATAACGCCATTCGATTATATAGTTTCTGAATAAAGATATCTGCGAATCTTATGCGTTTCTGAGAAAAAAAAATGAATTTAGAAATGCATCAGAAAGGAGCTTCTTTGAATTTAAGAATGAATTTAGATTTGAAATCTATAATAAAATGATATAGAAATATATATTGATAAATCTTCTTTTATTAAACAGCTTCAAAATTAACCACGTTTTTAGCTTTCTTTCTTTTTTCTTTTATTCTTAGCCATATTAATTTTTTAATGAATCTTTATTCGAATGTTGAAAGCCTAAAAATCTAAGTAATCATTAATGTTGTTAATGCGTATTTGCTATAAAATATACTGTAAAATCATTCCATAGATATGTATGCAGTATTCTTTAAAGGAATCTTAGTTATATGATTAATATCTGAATTTTTTAGAAATCGTAGAAATTGTAACGGGCCAAAACGGGCCGGGCCTGTTTTCGCTGATTTTGTACGGGCCGGGCCGGGCCTAAAACATAAAAATTTAAACGGGCCGGGCCGGGACCGGGCCGAATTTTTGAGTTTTACAACGGGCCGGGCCGAAATAATTTTCCTACGGGCCGGGCCCGGGCCTGGAAATTCCGGCCCGTGCAGACCTCTATGCTCTTTCCCCATAATAATTTGTTTTCTTGTTGAATTTGAAGTGCAGTTGCTTCGTTGTTTAATGCTTACGTAAGAATTGTCGTGACCCCCCCCTTCCCCTTGTCAGAAAAAATAAGCAAACTCTGGACTCCCCCCTCCCCCGTTAGTGCTTACGTAATACTTGAACGATCCCTATACAATGAACAAGTCATTAAAATATATGACAATAAAATTTGCCTATTTTTATGTGTGTCTTTAGATTAGTGTTGCCGTATCTAGCGGTAATTTTATAAGAAATACTCAATTCACACCATAAAATTTTTATAATTTTTATTGTTTTATTTATGAAATATCAGTTATCTTATAAAATAAAAATAATTATTTAAACTTCCTGGTGATAATTCGAAATGCCTAGCCAGAAACCAGCCAGATGCTGCAGCACTGCTTTAAATGCATAACACATATAAATTTTAAAAACACTGCTATTCACAGTGAAAATAGAACGAACATCACACTATCTGAAACATTGTATCATCTATTTCTTCTTAAGAATTTTATGAAAGGAATGTTGTGAAAGCATCAATCAAAACAAAACTACATTCATGACAGAAAATATTCATGAAGTGCAATTTAATATTTATTTCGTTCGCCGAATATGATGCTTGTAAGAAACTGTATTAAAAGGGAGCGCATTTTTTCCATTCCAGTGCATTCCAAAATAAAATTTAAACATTAATTCTTTCAGAAAGGTTCTTTTAGACATGAAATATTTACAATGACATTTTGAAAATTTATCAATAAGATTTTTATTTTGAATGTAAAGCTTTTTTAGATAAATATATGAAACGAAACGAAACAATTATATTTGTATTATTTTTATTTTTCGATTTTCTGAGCAGAATATTGTGTTTTTTCCTACACGCAGTAACATTTTCATGGAGTTTTTCGTTAAACATCTGGCTTGCATTTACACATTCATTTACAAAAAAACAAAAAACAAAAAAAAAACATTCAGCTATTTTTTTTTACTGTTTTCGTGCTTCTATAGCTCAATCTTTAAAATCTTCTATAAAAAATTCTTATTTATTTTAAATATCTCACTTTTTTAATTTAACTTATAGAAGTAGTTGATAAACAAAGGTGATAAAAATAGCTGGAAGAAAAATCAGAATACAAAAACGAAAAATCAGTTAGTGAGTCCAGCACACATTATGTAACACTTTCGAATGCATTCAGAATACAGCAATAATTTTTTGCAATTTATTAACAACAAAGATGTCTAAAGAAACAACTTAGAAAATGCAGTTAAAAACCTAAGTGCCTGTATTACCAACAATATTAGGGAAATTTTTCGGATGCTTTGTACAGTTCTCTTTATGAAAATTTAGGGACCTCTATATGATCCATTAACTATGAAGCTATTATTTCAAGAGGAAGGGGGACTGACACATTATATCGTAAAATATCTCTAGGGGAAAGGGGGATTTGATATCGTTACTATTTTTGATCCAAACAAAATTTACTCTTTTTATTTATAACTTTATCTTTGCATTAAAATTGTACATTCTTTTTTCACTTTATTATTTATTTTTCTGAAAGTTCAAAGATATTATTAAAATCATTAAAAAATCATAAAATTGTCTAATTTCGAAATGCGAATTAAACCAATCTTTGGTATTTTTATTATTCTATCATACGAGTAATCATATTTCCTTACGATTTTCCTGAAAGAAATTTTTGTAAGCATCAATCAAAACACAAGCAAATTTATGACAGAGAATATTCATGAAATTCTCTTAAATGTCTAATTCCTTTTTGAAATATAGTGGCTGTAGTGACCCATAAAATAAATGAAAGCCTTTTTTTATATGAATTCCGAAATAAATTGGAAATTTAGTGCATTCGGAAATGCTTTTTAGAGATAAAATATTCATAAATGCACTTTAAATTCAAAAATACGATTTTTATTTAGATCCGTATGCCATTTCTATTTTTTTTATGAAAATAAAAGAATTAGATTTCTGTTTCTGTACTGCTGCATACATATTTTCTCTAGACGCAGTAAAACTTTTATTGCACTTTTCGACAACTTTTTTGTTTTGAATTCCTATACTCTTATTTAAAGCTATACCGAAATTTATTCATACTTTGGGACAGTTTTACAGTTCTCATACATTACGCTGTGGAATATTTTAGGGATCATCCATTAATTTACATCGCACTTAAGAATGAAGAAGGTGGTCTACCAATTGATAGCTTGATGCAGAAATGAGAATGATCATTATTTTCATTTTAAAAAATCAGCATGCAGTATATTGTAGTCCATAGGGCATATAAGCATTCAACATTGTAACTTCTTTCAGTCATGCGTAAACTAATATAATTTGATGAACAGCTGATACTTTGCCTACGTTAGCGCAAATCGTGAAGTGGACATATACTGGCAATGGAATAAACTTCAACATGAAAATAAAAGTAGTTATTTTCAGCTTTAATACATTTATTACTAACACTTCAACTAAAACAGTTTCCACCATTCATTTTAAAGCTTACTTTTATTAGCAACGCGTCAACTAAAACAGTTTACTCCATTCATTTTATAGCTCTAGTCTTGGTGTTACGAATCATAGTTGGTGTTAGAAGAAATTAATATGAAAAATCTACTGTCATAAAAAAACTACCATACAGCAAAGGTGTTAGCAGGTGGAAAATCGAAAAAAATCGCTCTTTTAATCGGTGCAACTTCGTTTGTAGCAACCTCACAGTAACACAAGTAATAACGTTGCGAATGTTATGCTCTGCTCCATGATGTTATGAAATGTGTAATATCATCGTAAAACTTCACTCTTGGAATTAATAGTCTAATTGCCAGTTATTGAGGAACAATAACAGCAAGTTTGAAGGTCCAATGAGAGCACATCTACAAAGAGTTCTGTAAAAAGGAGCGTAAGAACATTAAAAGTAAAAAATATCCCAGCGGACGAAAGATCTCGGTTAAAATGAGTAAAAAAATGAAAGGCTCTTTTAAAAACATTTGAATTCACACAAAATAATAAAAATTGGTTAAAAGTAATGATGCAATTTAGAAATGTAGTAAAAGCATTATATTTAAACAAATTGAGTAAGATAATAATTAATTTTAAAAAAAATTCAATAGAATTATTAAGAGATATTATTAAAGAATAGAAAATTAGGAACTATGCCAGTAAATCAATATAATAAAATGTAATGAAAGTAAATATCGCGAGGAAAAGGTCAATAATATAACATATATATAGTTGATTTTATATGATTTTTTTTTTTCTTTTAAAGAAATTTTTCTATTTTGAGTGGAAATCTTATGTTTTTCTGTAATAAATGAAAATTTTATTTTTTATTCATACTTGAATGTTAACCCCTTGCACTCCATTGTCACCGCTGTGGCAACATTGTACGGTAAGTTGAAACTCCTTTGTCGGTCTCTGTCGCGACATGGTTACATATGTTGAAAACTCCACTGTCGCCGATGAAGCGAAATCATTTTTCCTGTAAAATTTGTTTTTGGTATCAGTCATAAAGATAAATAAATAAACAAAATTTATCTTAAACAGAGCTTTTTTGAAATTGTGTACTTGAAGGAAACTTCTTTTTAAAAAGAGGTGCCGGTTGAATACAATTTGCGTAATGACACTGGGCTCCTGATAACTTACATTCAAAATAGCTTGTAGCACGTACTGCAAATAACACGGAGCGTTAAGTGTTAAAATAGAAAATGGGTACTTCTACATTATCCCGTCGGCAACTTTCCGTAAAAGAAATTATCGTGGAACTATTCGCCGAAAAGCAGATTCTCAATAAATTAAGGGAAAATGTCACAACGTTTTTTAAATGTTATTTATCTTTTAATATCATGATGTTACCGTTTAAGGCCGTAATTCTGATATTAATAAACGGAATATGTAATAAGTCAATGCAAGAATATCAAGTCTAATCAGACACCATAACTTTATAATTTAAAACCATAATGCGTAAAATATTAAAATAAACCATGGAAGCCTTAACTAATAAATAGCTAAACCGAGTATCAAAATAGAAATAATGAAACTAGGAGACGCTCGACATGGCTAATGACATGCGCTACAAGGTTAAATCAAGATTTTATGCATACACTATATATATGCATTCACTATAATATGTGTATGTCTAATTAAAAAATCTTGATAACATACAGATCATGCAAATCACATTACAGTGTTAGAATCTCGTATTAAATCTCAATCAACTACATAAGTTTCCTGATGTTTGAAATAGCGTAACATAATTAAAATATGCTGCGATCAGTTTTTCTCCGCAGACCATAATAAAACTGAAATTTTATAGTGATTTTGTAAATGAATGATAAATGCTTTTACCACCTGCAAAAAAAATTTTTTGTGCACTTTATAAATTCATATCGATTTCTTTATGTTTATAACAATAAAGCATCATTAAAATATGCCGAAAACAAATTCCTTTAAAGCCCAAAACATTATGGAATAGTTTATAATTCCATCGTACACATTCTGTAAATGCTCAACATAATACAATCTACAGAAACTATCTTCTGATTCCTCACAAAAATTTGTATAAATTTCATTATATTTAACCTTTTACTACGCCGTTTCCCACATCTGACACATATCTAAAAGAACTATAATTATCATTATGTGCCATAAATTTGGCCAATAGGATAGTTGTAATTGATCCAGAACAGTCCACAAAATGGAATAACACTTATTTTATCTTTGTCAGAAGGCTGCATTTGACAAAAAATTAGAATTTGTCCTTCAGAAACAAAAAAAATTTCGATCAAGCTATTAAGGCAAAATCTTTTGGTGCCTTACTTTTATTATTTCTCTGCATACTTAAAAATAATAACGTAAAGAAAATTGCAGAGTTTTAAGCAAATAAAATTCATTAATTTAAGGTCATTTAATTATAAAATATAGCATTACAACATAAAAAAAACGCTAATTGTGTACATAGGGTACATGCCTTAAAATATCAAATTTTAGCTGAAGATTTGAAGTTTTTTTTTTTTTTTATATTTTTCTCATTATTTAACCAAAATATAGATTTCAAACATTTTTTTTAATAAAAAAAATCGTGAAATGAAGGGTTAAAATAGTTTAACATCAGTAAAATACACCATAAATAATTTTCCATATATACTTTAGTGTAACAGTATACTTTTGAAAGTCCATGTAAATAAAGTACAAATGCCACACACTTCATTTTCAGTATAGGATATTCCGCTATAAGCCTCAAAAACGTATATCAATTACATTGCATTTCGAATATATTTACGCAAGTTAGTGCATGAAAAAATAGACAGACAAATACAATTCGTGTGCATTATTTACCTATATAAGAAAGTGTTAAAAATATATAGCTGATTTTCGCATGCACTTTTCTTGAGATTTTATTAAAAGAGATTTTTGTAAGCATCAATCAAAACGCGAACAATGACAAAGAATATTATTCCTTTTTGGAATGTAGTGCCAGTAGTGACCAATAAAAAACACATAATTGCACGTCAAGCGTAGCAAATGAGGTGATTCGTACTTAACGAAGTTAAACAAAATATTCAGATTTTGGAGTAATAGTATACACTACTTCGGATTACAGTATAGTAACCGAAATCTTTTGTATGTCCCTGTAAATGCTATCTCATTTCCATTATACAGCAAGTAGCTTGTAGTAAACATGTGCAAGGTATATCAATTTCACAAAATTTGAAATTGTTTAATTTAATTAAAATGAGCCCTAAACAGAATTTTCTTCTATACCATTATGTAATGGGATACATTTGTGTGGCCCTGTAAATTAATAACAAATATTTTTTGCACCACGAATTGCACAGAATGTGTATTTTAGTATATACTTCAAACACGCATATCAATTTTATTATGCTCGAAAGAATGTAGCATCATTAAAATGCACTTGACACTATTTTTTCCCATTGGCAATAATGTAATGGAATACTTTTGATTGTCCCTTATCATTAAAATATAGATCAGATTTACATGAAATTTGAAATGTATCAATTTTTATTTTATATTTGAAACTATTAAATTTGGTTGTTTCTGTTATATGTGGATGGAGAGACGGACGAACAGACAGAAGATCGAACGGACTGAATGATAACTATAGGTGCTATATATTTACATATTTACGAACGCACCTAGTAAAAGCCTTTTATTCATTTATGAGAATTCCGAAATAAATTGGAAATCTAATGCTCTCGGAAATGCTTCTTAGAAATAAAATATTCATAGCTGCACTTTGCAAATTCAGGAATACGATATTTGTTTAGAACGAAAAGCTTTTTCTAAAATTTGATGGGTATGAAAAACAAAAAAAATTAAATTTCGGTTTTTTTTTTCAGTCTCATATCCTGCACACTTGTTTTTCCGAGACGTAATAAAACTTTTATGCATTTTCTGGCAATTCTTTTGATTTGTTTTCCCATGTTCTTTTGGAAAGTTATACTGAAAGTTATTCATACTTTTTTGTGACAGTTTTACTACTTCTATAATTTATTGTATAAACTCTTTTGGGGGTCATCTAATAATTTAGTTCATATTTAAGTAAGTCCAATATTGCATGTCAAAAGTAACTAATGAGGTGAGTTCGTACTATAACGAAGTCTAAATATTATCCAGATTTTGCTGGTATAGTATACAGTACTTCGGTTTACAGTATAGTAACCGAAATCTTTTGTGTGTCCCTGTAAATACTGTCCCCTTTCTGTTATACAGTTAGTAATTGCAGTAAACCTGAGCAATGCATATCAATTTTATAAAATCTGAAATACTTTTATTTTAATTAAATCACTCCCCAAACTATGTTCCCCCTATACCATTAGATAATGGAATATATTTGAGTGCCCTATAAAGGAATAATAAATATTCTTTGCACCAAAGATTGTACAAAATGTTTATTTTAATACATACTTCATACAGTATATAAGTTTTATTATGTTCGAAAGCATTTAACATCATTAAAATGCTCTTGAAACTATTTTTACCCATCGGCCGTAATGTAACAGAATACTTTTGATGGTCTCTGTAATTAAAATATACATCCGATTTTTATAAAATTTGAATTAACTCGACAAGAGTATGCAATAATTATATATTTTAAATTTTAAACGATTCAGTTGGGTAGTTTCTGGTCTGTCATGAGCGAACGGAAAGGCAGGCGGACAGAATGACGGAGAGACGGACAGACAGAAAGACGAACGAACAGACGGACGGACAGAAGGACGACTTTAGATACTATTTATATATATAATCATGAACGAAACAAAAAAAAAACTTTATTTATTTATATAAATTCCAAAATAAACTGCAAATTTAGTGTTTTCGGATATACTTATCAGTTATAAAATATTCACAACTGCACTTTGTAAATTTAGGGATACGATATTTATTTAGAATGAAAAGCTTTTTCTAAAATTTGATGGGTATGAAAAACAAAACAATTTGATTTCGGTTTCTTTTCAGTCTCATATCCTGCATACATGTTTTTCGAAGGCGTAATAAAACTTTTAAGCACATTCTGGCAATTCTTTTGATTTGTTTTCCCATATTCTTTCGGAAAGTTATACTGAAATTTATTGATACTTTTTGTGACATTTTTACTGTTTCCATATTTTATTGTATAAATTTTTTTAGGGGGCCATCCAATAATTTACCTCAGATTAAAAGAAATCGGAAATTGCATGTCAAATACATAAAATTAAGGGCATTTGTACTGTAAAGAAGTTTTAAAAATATTCAGATTTTGATGCAATAGTATACAAGACTTCGGACACAATATAGTAGCCGAATTTTATTGTATGTCCCTGTAAATACTATCTGCTTTCTATTATACAGGAAGTAACTTGTAGTCAACATCAACAACGTATATCAATTTTATATAAGTTGAAGTAGTTTAATATAATTAAAATGCCCCCCAAAGTCATATACCATAATGCAATAAAATACTGTAATTTAATAACTAATATTTTTTGCACCACAAACTGCACAGAATGTATGTTCAATTATATACTTCATAGATGCATATGAATTTTATTATGTTCGAAAGAGTGTAACATCATTAAAATGCACCTGAAGCTATTTGTTCCCATTGGCCGTAATGTAACGCACTACTTTTGATTGTCTTTGTCGTTAAACTATGCATCCGATTTTCATAACATTTGAAATTTCTTGACGAAATTGTGCAACAGTTATATACTATAAGTTTTAAACGTATCAGTTGGGTAATTTTTGCTCTAATATATGCGTACGGACAAATGTACGGACAGACGAACGGACGGACTGAATGACGATTATAGCTGCTGCGTATTACGAACGCCTTTTATTCGTTTATGTGAATTCCGAAATAAATTGAAAATTTAGTGCTTTTAGGTATACTTTTTAGTAATAAAATACTCACAACTGCATTTTGTAAATTCAGGAATACGATAATTATTAAGAACGGAAAGCTTTTCCTAAAATTACTTGTGTGTGGTAAATTGTTGTATGTCCCCTAAAAGAATTTATACAATAAATTATGGAAGCAGTAAAACTGTCGCAAAAACGTATGAATATATTTGAGTATTACTTTTCAAAAGAATATGGAAAAACAAATCGAAAGTATTTGCAGAAAATGCATAAAAGTTTTATTACGTCTCGGAAGAATATATCTGCGGTATCCGGTAATAAGCAGGTAAGGCAAATTTTTAATATTTTGAGTAATTAACGTTTAAAATTTTCAAAAATGTCTTTTTATCATTACTTTTATAAAATAGATTAAAAAACTTAACAATTTTCACTACATTCAATTAGGATATAAGAACCTCTTTTTTTTGCCAAAATAGTTATATAAAAATGGTTTTTATTAATTGAGAACCAATTAAAAATGTAACTTTTATCTGGTTATTACATTTTTACATTTATTTTTAATGTATGTTAATAAAATAAAATTAAAATTAAAATTTTTTTAATAGTAAAATTATTAAGTTCTAATCTATTTTATAAAAGTAATGATAAAAAGACACTTTTGAAAACTTTAAACGTTAATTACTCAAAATATTAGAAATGTGTTTTACCTGGTTATTACTGGAAGCCACATAATTATAAACGATTTAAAGAAATTAAAAAAAAATCTTATCTGGTTATCAACCTTACTTTATGCATTTACCCGATTATTACTGTTTTTTCAATTTTTAAATGAAAATTTATGGTCGCCTTATGACAGGAAGTATTCGATTTTCATTTTTCAGTACTATGGCAGATGAAAGTACTCTTTTAAAGTTACATTTTTCCACATTATCTCAATTTTTTCAAAAAAGTGCCTTACCTGGTTATTACTGGAAGCCACAGATATATGCTGCACACGAATCTGAAGAAGAAACATCTAATAGTTTTGTTTTTCATGCACAGCAAATTTTAGAATAAAGAATACTGCCCAGTAAAACTGATGGCATTGAGCTCACAGGCTACAAATACTAATTGTACATTAAAGCCTTATATTTTCAAGGGTTAATTCCGTTCGAAAAAAAAATTAAGAAGGGGAAACAGCTCTCCCCTTTCCTCTTTTTTTATACTTAATCATTGAACCTCCTATACTATCAAAGACATGCTTTATCATATAAAAAATCTATATCCAAAATTCAGAGCAAATTAGATAATTCTTAATAAAAACCCATTTAGCATTTATATAATTTAAAAGGAGTTATCCCCTTCTTTTATACTTAACCATTAAACTTCCAAAACTATTCAGAGATTTGAACGAAATCTGAAAATTCTGCTTGAAAAACCTATTTATATAAATTAAGAGGGGGGGAGGCATTAGAACCCCTGTTGCCCCTATTTATACTTATTCAATGAACACCTAATAGCAGTCACGGAATCGCCTCATCAGAATGATCCTAATCTAAATTTTGAACGAAAACTTAATTCTGCATGAAAATCCCATTTATATCAACTAACGGGGGGGGGGGCATTAGAACCCCTGTTCCCCCTATTTATACTTATTCAATGAACACCTAATAACAGCCACGGAATCGCCTCATCAGAATGATCCTAATCTAAATTTTGAACGAAAACTTAATTCTGCATGAAAGTCCCATTTATATCAACTAACGGGGGGGGGGCATTAGAACCCCTGTTCCCCCTATTTATACTTATTTAATGAACACCTAATAACAGTCACGGAATCGCCTCATCAGAATGATCCTAATCTAAATTTTGAAAACTTAATTCTGCATGAAAATCCCATTTATATCAACTAACGGGGGACATGAGCCCCCCGTTCCCCCTCTTATACATATCGAATGAACTTCAAAAACTAATCAGGGAAGCGCCTTGTCAGGATATACCTACATACAAAATTTTAAGAGGATCGGATATTTTTATCATGAGTTATCGCGTTACGCACATACGCACATACATACAGAACGGGCGGGCACATAAGCTCTCAGGCTATGATAGCCTGTGAGCTAAAAAGCTTTCCGCTCTAGATAAATATCGTATTCCTGAATTTACAAAGTGCATTGTGAATATTTCAATGCTAAGAAGCATATCCAAAAGCACTAAATTAGTAATTTATTTTGAAATTCATATCAATGACTAAAAAGAGTTCTTTTTTTGCGTACGTTCGTAATTATTTAAATACGTAACACCTAGTTCGTCCATCCGTCTGTCTGTCCGTTTGTCTGCCTGTCTCTCCGTCCGTATATAACAGAGCAAACACTACAAAACTCAATTGTTTAAAATTAAAAATATATAACTGTTGCATAAATTTGTCGAGACTTTTCAAATTTTATGAAAATCGGATGTATATTTTAATTACAGGGACAATGAAAAGGATTCTGAAACATTACGGTTAATGGGGAAAAATGTTCTAAGTGCATTTTAATGGTATTACACTCTGTCGAACATAATAAAATTTATATGCACTATAATATACATTTTGTACAATCTGTGGTGCAAAGAATATTTTTTATTAATTTATAGGTCCAAATAAAAGTATTTCATTATATAATTATACAGGGAAAACATTGATTTTTGCGCGTTTTAATTGTATTAAACTATTTAACATTTTATTAATATGTTGCTAAGGATTATTACAAGTTATTTCCTGTGTAAGAGAAAGCGGATAAAATTTACAGGGACACACAAACGATTTTGGCTACTATATTGTACCTGAAATACTACATACTATTACACCAAGATCTGAATATTTTAGGTGCGTTCGTAATTATATAAATACGTAGCACCTATAGTCATATTTCAGTCAGTCTGTCTGTATATAACAGAGCAGATCTACCCAACCAAATCGTTTGAAGTTAAAATATATAATTGTTACATAATTTTGTCGAGTTATTTCAAATTTTATGTGGATATGTGGTTTAATTACAGGGACAATCAAAAGTATGCCTTTACATTACGGTCAACAGGAAAAAATAGTTTCAAGTACATTTTAATGATGTTATATATATAAAAGAAAGTCTGGATTTCGTGTTAATCACAGCACAAAAAAATCTACCGAACCAAAAATCTTGAAAATTGGGATAAAAATACTTCTAATAGCATCGAGTGCCGCTAAGAAGGGATTTTAGAAAATTCCACTTCTAAGGGGGGTAAAAAAAGGAACGAATTTTTAAAAAATTCCTTAAAAATCGGCTTTAATACTTATTTTTCAACTGTTAACATATTTCAGTGTATTTTTTCATGCTGAATCGAATGGTACTAAGCAATTTCTTTTAAATCCAGTAGTTCGTGAGATACTTTACACTTTCTTAATTTGGCGATATCTTTGGCGAATAAACCTGAAATTTTCAATCCTTATCTATATATATAAAAGAAAGTCTGGATTTCGTATTAATCACAGAACAAAAAAATCTACAGAACCAAAAATCTTGAAAATTGGGATAAAAATACTTCTAATAGCATCGAGTGCCGCTAAGAAGGGATTTTAAAAAATTCCACTTCTAAGAGTGGTAATAAAAGGAATGAACTATTAAAAAATTCCTTAAAAATCGGCTTTAATGCTTATTTTACAACTGTTAACATATTTCAGTGTATTTTTTCATGCTGAATCGAATGGTACTAAGCAATTTCTTTTAAATCCAGTAGTTCGTGAGTTACTTCACACTTTCTTAATTTGGCGATGTCTTTGGTGAAAAAACCTGAAATTTTCAATCCTTATCTATACATATAAAAGAAAGTCTGGATTTCGTATTAATCACAGCACAAAAAAACTACCGAACCAAAAATCTTGAAAATTGGGATAAAAATAGTACTTCTAATAGCATCGAGTGCCGCTAAGAAGGGATTTTAGAAAATTCCACTTCTAAGGGGGGTAAAATAAGGAACGAACTTTAAAAAAATTCCTTAAAAATCGGCTTTAATACTTATTTTTAAACTGATAACATATTTAAGTGTATTTTTTCATGCTGAATCGAATGGTACTAAGCAATTTCTTTTAAATCCAGTAGTTCGTGAGGTACTTCACGCTTTCCTAATTTGGCGATGTCTTTGGCGAAAAAACTTGAAATTTCCAATCCTTATCTATATATATAAAAGAAAGTCTGGATTTCGTATTAATCACAGCACAAAAAAATCTACCGAACCAAAAATCTTGAAAATTGGGATAAAAATAGTACTTCTAATAGCATCGAGTGCCGCTAAGAAGGGATTTTAGAAAATTCCACTTCTAAGAGAGGGAAAAAAAACGAACGAACTTTAAAAAAATTCCTTAAAAATCGGCTTTAATACTTAAACTGATAACATATTTCAGTGTATTTTTTTATGCTGAATCGAATGGTACTAAGCAATTTCTTTTAAATCCAGTAGTTCATGAGATACTTCACATTTTTATAAATTTACTATGTCTTTAAATGACTGATTCTTCAACGATTATAGACAGTCTAAAATATGACATAAAACTGAAAATTAATATGATTTAAAAATTTCGTTTGATTCAAAATTTCTTTAGGAGAACTGACCAGCGCAGCGGGCGAAGGCTGCGTGATGTTATAAACTCTTTCGAATATAATAGAACTGACATAAATCTATGAAGTGTATACTAAAATATACATGCTGTACAATCTATGATACAAAGAATATTTATTAATTTACAGGATCACTCAAAAGTATTCCACTACATAATGGCATACGGCGAAATATTGTTTGTGGTGTGTTTTAATTATATTAAGCTTTTTAACATTTTATGACATTGATATACGTTGCTGAGGTTTAATACAAGTTACTTCCTGTATAATAGAATGTAGATAGTATTTTCAGAAATACTCAAATGATTTCGACCATTATACTGTATCCAAAGTACTGTACACTATAACAGCAAGATCTCAATATTTTTAAATTTCTTTGTAGTACGAACACACCTTATTTGCTATGCTTCACGAGCAATTTCCAACTTGTTTAACATGCTTTATTCTTCACGATTTTTCATTGGAACTCTGTTTCCCTTCTGTTTAAAAATATAGTAAAAATTCTCATTAGTACTTTGAGCAAAAACAATTTATGAAATCTAAAATAATAAAACGAATTTTTGACATAAGGGGAGAAATTATTAGCTTATTTGTGCCTATCATTACTAAAAAGACTAACGAAGCATGTTTAATAACAATAAAAATTGCCTTCAAAAAATGTTAATACGAAAACTGAATAAAGAGTGTAAAATAAAGGAAAAAAAACGATGTCATTATTTTCGTCTTAGAATTTCTATAATACAAATAACAACGCGTTTGCACACTAAAAAGGGAGTGGAGCGAAACTTAATTTCCTTTAACAATGTAGGTGGAAATAACTACGTTAAAAGGATTCTTTTAATGAGACAATATTTAGCTCTTGTATTTTTGTCAATCATATGTTTAAGAGAATAAATAACTACATTATTTCTTTTTATAAATCTAAAATAAATCAAGTTATGCGTTAATACTTAATTGTGTTAAGGAGCTGCATTTTATTTTAAATCTGGTACAGGGTGTCGTGTCTTACAATAGACATATGGGTTTTAGAAATCAGTAACACATAAACGTAATAAGGGAATTAATGTGCTAAATAGGTTATATTAATCTATTTAACATTTTATGAAATTGTTATACGTTGCTGAGGCTTAATACAAGTTACTTCCTGTATAATAGAAAGTAGATAGTATTTTCAGAAACACACAAAAGATTTGAACCATAATACTGTATCTAAAGTACTGTACATATAACAGCAATACCTCAATATTTTTAAATTTCTTTATAGTACGAACGCACCTTATTTGCTATGAAGTACTATGAACTATTTACTTACACTATTTACTCGTGTATAACGCGTACTTTTTTTGAAAAAATTAATCGTGCGCGTTACGCACGGAATAATTTTTTACAGCTTGAAGTAATCACACGATATACATATGAATTAAGAAATGTATTCAAAGAAGACATTTAAAATAGGAAAATCTTACTTAAAAGAAGTATTGCAGCATCTTTCTTGCACTCCTTTATCTTTTTTTATAGAAAAACTCTATTAACGTTGCTTAAACACTAATAAGCAATCAGTGCCGTCGGTCACTATTATCCCCCGTCATGCATTCCCTACCCGAAGTCTAAATATGTAATTTTCGCCTTGTTTTCTGGTCTAACGCACTGTTTGTTTTAAAATCTTTTGGCCATTCATTTATTTGTATATCAAATTGATGGCACGTGTTGTATACGAGATAAAAAAAAAATCGTCATTTTTCCTTCTAAAGTAAGGGGTGCGCGTTATACATGCGTGCGCGGTATACGCGAATAAATACGGTACTTAATATATATATATATATATTTATAACGGGACCCAATTTTCACCTTGTTTTAAACATAAAATATATAATATGAACATTTAAACGTTCACTCTTTCTTAAAAAGCGATTGAAAATATTAATAATTAATGTTAATAATTAATTTCACTTAAAATAACTTAATACTTTCAACTATATCCAGACACTGCATTAGAGAAATTATTTAAAACTGATTCTTGTTCATTTATAAACATCTTTAAAAATAAAAATATGCACATTCATAATAACATAATTATAAAAAATATATACATTATATGTATTGTGTGAAATCACATATTTTGGTCAGAATATTTATTTAATGCTCATCTATTAGCTTGTATTTAAAATAGAAAATCGGCATAAATTAATATGTTTGGATAAGGAATGAAACATAATCAGAGTATCCCATAAACGTTAAAAACAAATCTATTTAAAAAGACTTACAATATTATTATTTTTTCCCACGCGCATATATATGTACTTTTCAAATATTTGGAAAATGGTTGTTGTTTTTGATTAGAAATAGACCTCGCGATGAATGCATTTTACCATTTTTAACGTTTGTGATCCTTTAGCTTTCTTTCTCTTATTGCAACTGTCTAGCGGAAGCCAGGTTGGGAAAAAAAGGAAAATATGAAACCGGGCAAATTTAAAAGGAAAATTGATTAAGTCAAAGACACCAAAAAAAGAGAAAGTTTGGGCTTGTGACTCAGAAGCTACCGAACGACCGCAGCTACGCCGGCCGCGATTATTACTATTAAACCATTAGTTGACTATTTGCATTGAATAACTCGATTCTTAATCCGGTAAACTTAATTCAGGAAAACTTTCGTGAACTGAATCTGAATCTAACATATCAAACCGATTAGAATTTTCATTTCCAAATGATTGTTGTATTATGGTAAATTGCATTTTTTTTTCACATCTACAATCACGAACAACCGGTTTCAATCACTCCACCAGTAGGTGTTGGTATCCCCAAATCTAAAAAATGCCAAAACGCACGAAACAGCCACCTCTTACCAATATCATTTTGCAGTACAGAAACTATATAAGATCATTTTGTTGCTACATGGATTTTCTTTGCATCATAAAAGTTTTTTTTTTTTTTTCTGCGAGAATTTTTTTCTAATTCTGCGACATTGTCGCCGCAATTCTTTCACGGGAATGTTTCTCTCTTACACACACAGATAAAAAGGTCAATTATTTTTTTTTTTTTTTCATAATCAATCATGATGAAAATTCGTTTACCTGTTTTTCATTATATTATATTTTGTCATTAGCAAATAATCAATAAAACACCGTTCGAGTTTTTACCGTTTTTTCATTACAAACGTGTAAAGTTCGATTCTTTTTGGAAAACACAAAAAATAATAAAAAAGTTTCTTATTTCGTATTTTTAATATTTTTTTTCTCTCGTTAAAGCTAAACAAATTTCCTATAATATAAAATTTCTTTAGTTGAGAAATTCTAACATAATAACAAGCACGAAAAAAAAAATATTTTGGCACAAATGTACTTTCATGAGATGAGAATGTCAAAAAATTCTAACAAATCTTATTATATAGCATTTAAGGACTTGCTTAAAAAGTGTTAAAACTTACAGGCGAAATAAAAGGTTCTTAATAAATCTAAAGCATGTCATTAGATTCGTTTTAAGTAAAGTATTTCTATAATAAAACGTACCATAAAAATAATTCGTTTCAGTTAGGAGGAAAAGTTAGGATACAACTAACATAATAGGATTTCGTTAATGAAACCAATATATGTATTTTACAGCTTAATTATATAAAGGAAACACTACTAAACTTTTATTGAAAAATGTTTGTTCATATTTGGATATATTTAGAATACATTTTGTATTAAAGAAATGCATAGTACTTCGAGAAATCAAGGCTACAACTTCATTTCTTGAATAATCAAAAAATAAAACAAAAGTATCATTTAAATTTATAAATAAAAAGAAAATTGCTCAATTAAAGTAGTGGTACTGAGCTCACAAGCTATTCACAGTAATTGCATATTTTACTCTTTGTATATTATACTTTTATTTCAAAAAATAAATAATTTCAAAAAATAAATTAAGGGAAGCGGTATTAGCTCCCGAATTTCACCTGTTTTTTACTGAACCAATGAACTTCCAAATCTAATTAGGGAAGCGCAATATATGAATATACAAATACACAAAATTGAAGCAAATCGAATACTTCTGCATGAAAAAGCCATTTATCTGAATTAAGGAAAGGTTCAGATCCTTCCCCATTTATACTTAACCAATGAACCCCTAAATTAATCAACAAAGTGCTTTATCAGAATAAACCTATATACAAAATTTGAAGAAAGTCGAATATTTCTATGAAGAGTGTTTGCCTTATGATACGTATATACAGAATGTAGGGACACATTATCTCTCAGGATTTGATTGCCTATGAGCTAAAACGGTCTTTATAATTGTGCAGGTTTTATTTAGTCATGAGAGATCTTTTAAATATTACAAATTGTATATACTTACTTTTTATTTTTTTATTTTATTTTTGTCGTCCGTATATCTACACTAGGGATATAGGACCAGGGGAGGAGTGCCCTTCGTGGGGGGTCTTTCTACGGGAACCTAACCCGTATTTACACAAGGTTCGAAGAAAACCACGAAAACTCCGAACGGTTAGGCCGACAGCCGCGATTGGGTTCGAACCCAGCACCTGCCGTCTACCAGTTGAGAGGTAAGAACCTCTCGGCCACTGGTGGGGCAAGTATCCACTTACTGGTTCTTAACATTGTGGTACAAGTTTAAGTGATGATACTCATTTGAATTCCGTGGAATAAAACAGTTTGGAAAAATATGTAATTTGTCCACATTTCTAAATTCATTTTTAGATTTTAAAAGAAATTGTACCCTAAAAATTTACACAAATTAAACTAAGCAGGTCATATAAAAACGTGTCACAGTCATTCAATTTTTTTCAGGTAAAAATGCACATAAAAAGCAAAATATAAATAAACAACTTTTATTCAAAAGGGAATTATTTATATTATACACATGGTTACAATATATGATTTTTTTTTCGGTAGATACAATACAGTAATTTGATATGCTTTCTCCAAGCTGTAGAAATTGAAAAACAAATTAAAGCAACTTTAAAACAAATGACATGAAAGAGTTGTAAAGCATGTAGCTGTATTTTCAATAACTGAATTTTTTTAATGCAACAAGTTATGTATGTCATTATTCATTTTTTTATTTCCTTCTATCTTTACAAGAAGAAAGTATTGGATTCGTGAAAAATTTCTAAATCCGGTTTTTGACGGATGTACACGTTTTAGGAGTCAGAGATTTTAAAAAAAAACATGTTTTTACAAAAACATGTTTATCCAAAAACAGGTTTTTGTCTGTCTGTGAGTTTGTCTGCCTATCTGTCTGTATGTGACATAAATTTTGTAGGCACTATATCTCAAGAATTAAAGCAGTGAATTTCATAAAACTTTAGCTTCACTGATACCTTTATATAAACTGTATCTGATTAATTTTTGGTGTATATCGCCTATGATATCAATATATCATATATCATTGAATATGACGATGCCAAGTTAACAAATTGATAAACTTATCTTTTTCTCCATTAAAAAAAAAAAAAAAAAAGAAAAAAAAATGTTTTATTTTAAAGTACCTAAAAAAATCATGATCACAATAAGATCTACATTACAGTTGAAGTTATAAATATATCGCCCCTTTTCTCATTTTTGTAATACGCAAACGACCCCCCTCCCTTACTATAACGGACACCTAAATGCCGGCACATGTAATTCACTCTTTCCATACCTTATATGGTCATGAAACCGCGTGTGGTTTTCTGCATACCAGCTGCCCTATAATAAAAATGCTGCATAAGATATTTTGCGCGTCGTACATGTCAGAAGAGATCGCCTCCCATGCTACCATTTCCTTATATGGTACCCATTCGCGAATTTTAGTCCACTTCACGAGCCCCGGTATTACCGCAAAAATGCCTTTGCTTTTTCAAATTCCAATATCAAAGTTTAAACACTTTTATCGCCAATTAGTGATTATCTTGTTAATGTGCTAAGTACAAAATCTCTCTCTCAGAAGAAAAAAATTGCACTTATATTTTTGCCAAATATCATATACATGCCAAACATTGTAACCCTTTGGCGATAATTGACAACTGACTTTATCTTAGTTCTCACGGTAAGGAGAACCACTTTGCCTTCCTCTGCTGTCTTTGCCAATACCACGTTGGGCACTTATTATCTCTCGAAAGGGCAAAATAAAAATTATATTTTAAATGAACCTGGATTCCTTAATTACTTTTCATGTTTATTATCGCTCTCCCTTTCACGGCACTAATAGTCATCCATGAACAATATTCAACCTACAAGATACAATAATAAAAAAAATTCATAGTACATCGCCTAATAGATGGCGCTGTTATGCACCTTATTCAGGATTTCCACAAAAGCTATATCTAAAGAACTAATGGACGCATTTTCATAAAACTTCAGATTCCGTTAGTCCTTTGTATAATATAATTCAGAATATGTTATGGTGTAAATCTCACGACAGTTGGCGCTGCTATGTGGCATTTTCATGATTATTGCAATAGCGGTATCTCAGAAACTGATGCACGAATTTTGATCAACCTTTAAATTCAATTAGTCATATAAATTAGGGGTTCATGCCTTTGCCATTTCTTGGTTGGCTTCCTGGTAGAGTGATCTAGTCATATAAATTGGTATTATTCAGTTTTAGAGTAAATCGCTCAATATCTGGCGCTTCAATCCAGTTTTTTAATGATTTCTGGGATAATTAAATAATAGAAATAATCAAGCAATGGAAATTTTGGTAAAAGGTTGATTAAAAAAAATAAGCGAGAATTTATTTAATTCCTGAAAATTAACATTGAAATCGTGAAGTAAAGTAAAATAAGCTTAATATGTGTAATTTATAAACAAATCTCAATGTAAACACATAAAATTTTATTAATTTCTGTTAACATCAGATTTAACCCAACTTATTTTGATGTTACGTTTCTAAGTTCTACAAAAAACACAATATTAAATTTAAATAAAATGAAACATGGTTCGTACAATTCAAGAATTTTTAAGGCTTTTTTTTATCAGAAAATTTTTTAAGGTACCCGTTTACCTTTGGAAGTGATTTTTCAAAATTTTTGAAATTGTCTCTAATTATCTATTTTTTATAATGACATTTACTTAAAACTTTGAAAAAAAAATAAAAAATTAGCAATTACCCAGAAAAAAAAAATTAACAGAAAAATTGCTAAAATTATGTCAAAAATTGACATTTCCCCAAAACGTGATAACTCAAAATAAAAAAATGTATTGACATTTTGTTAATTGTATAATAAACAGAGTAACTTTTTCTGGGACTTAGACTATACGCATTATAATCGTATCTCTGACTGAGATGATCTAGCGGTTTAAGTACCAATGTAATCAAAAATTCGCAAAATTTATCTTAAGTTTGTCATTTATACCAGCGTAAATATAAAACTATTTAACACATAATCTATTTCCTCAAAAGACATTTGTAAAAGAAGTGCAGAAAAATTCATAGCATTTCATGCCTAGTTTTTTTGTTTTAGGATATTTTGTGTATAGTAAAAATCTGAAAAAGTTTATTTTAAGAAAAAGCTATAAATAACTTTAAAACACAATTCAAAAGCTGTAATAGATGTAATTTTAAACGGCTATAAGTCGGACTATAGTTTAGATATAGGCAAAAATTGAGATTTTTCTATAGATAAAATATTCAATTTTAATTTTATTTTAAAAAAGAAAAATCGCTATTTTGGTCGAAAATTGCGTTTTAAAGGTGAATCACAATACTGAGATTAACGCTTGACCTCTGATTTATTTATTTTTTTTTGGGGGGGGGGTCAGTACTGACATCGAAATCTCTTCTCTAATTAAATCATTTTAATTTTAAATCTCCAATTGGAATAATTATTAAAATTTAATTTTTAAATTGCTGCACTGTCTTTTGTGTAAGCCATTATTTTTCCTTTCCTCTAAATCAATTAGATTTTTGACTTCAACCTACGGATTTCGTTTATCTAACTTTATTTATTTGGGTGGTTATCATTTATTTAATTGCAATCCAAATCTACATTTATTTAATTTCAATCTATATCCATATTTATTTAATTGCAATACACTGTTAAGCAAGACATCATGAAATCAATCTACATAATCAACATTTGTTATAAAAATATTTCTAACAGTTAATTGGCGTGAACATGAACATTCCTCACTAATTTATCTACACATGAATTTAAACATTATACACCTCAAAATTTCTTTCACGTACGCAAAAAAAGAAAAAGAAATATTTATTTACCTTTTACAGATAGCCATGAGTACCGGCTAGTCCAGGGTTTACAAGTACGTCGCTCACAGTACATATGTCATTTTATTCGAGCGTAACCTTAAGTAACTAGAAGATGTGACGCGTCAGAATGACGTGTTTGCATTTTTAAAGGATGATAAAAAATTACAACAACTGTGGTCAATCATAGCCACTTTAGGCTGAAACAATTTTGATTAATACAGCGATTAAACTTGGAAAGGGAAAAATCTAAAAAAAAAAGAAAGAAAGAAAATTTCAACAGAAATCTGCATTTAAAACTATAGCAAAACTATCTGGTAGATGGGGGTGGGGATTATAATGAAATTTAAAACGAACCCGCGGTTTGCTTAAATAAAAAGTTTTAATTAAATAGTGTTTTTGAAATCGTGAAAAGATTTCAAAGCGAAGTAAAATGTAGTGACGTCATTTACAGCTCCCACTGTAAATCTGACCATTGAGAACGCTCCATTACGACTATGGAACGGTTTCATTGGTCAGAAAATAGATTGCCTTTAAAATCGGAGGTAACTTTTCACAATGTTTTTTATAGATTTGAAATTCTCGAGAGTCATTCACGGCTGTAAAGAAAAAAAAAATTAAGCAATCCGAATATAAAAATTTTAACAATATTGCATTTAAAACGCACCTTCGCTTTCCTTTAATAAAAAGTTTTAATATACACTGTAAAAATTTTGACTAATTTGTTACAGCGTCACTCCACCGCTTTTATAGAAAACGGTTACTTTACTGTGGTATGGAGCATTCTCATTGGTCATAAAAGAGATATTCTATAAAAGCTGTGGAGTGCCACTGCAGCAAATGGGTCAAATTTTTAACAGTGTACTTTCTGAAATCGTGGAAAGATTTCAAAGCGAAGTAAAATGTAGTGACGTAATTTACAGCTCGCACTGTAAATCTGACCAATGAGAACGCTCCATTACGACTATGAAATGTTTTCATTGGTGAATGAGTTTCTTTTTCTCGTGGATAGGTTGACCCTGGAATTGTTATACACGGAGGGGTTTTACATATATAATATCTGCCTTATTAAATAAAACAAAAGTTCTGTCCTAGCAGTACTTTATGCAATTTCAGGTACTAAAACACCAAACACTCCTCGAATCTCTTGAGGAGTACGAACCCTGTGAAAGTATTTTCTATTATTCAGTAAAACTGGATGCATTTCTATCCTTTCAGTAGCAGAGAAAAAAATAAATGAATTCTTTGAGAACGTAATGCTTTCAAAAGGAGTCCTTTTCCAATGTTTTCCTAAACAGCTGCTTTTTATACCTCGAACCCAACGAAAGAGTATTTTCCAATTTTCTATGAATTTTCTGCATCATTATTGAAGATCAGAGGTCGACAAGGAATTTTAAATGGGGTCCGAAGAAAAATTTCAAAATATTTTTATCGCGCTCAAAAAAAAAAAAAAAAAAAAAAAAAAAAAGTAATGTAAGTATTTATTACCTTTAAATTGTTGTTTTTCAATTTACATACATAAATAAAAGATAAATAAAATCAGGTTTTCATTTCGAAAATTACTGCACATACAGTAAGATATACTTTCTGAAAATATTTGCATACACTGAATAAAAGAAAAAATGTAAGTATTCGATGAAAAATTACACTTACGGTCATGAGCCAGTTTTCTATAGTTTGGTTTGCGTAATGAACAGCTAATGCGAAGAGTGTCTTTAAAATCCATGGTCCATTAATCTCGAATGATAAATTTTCTTCGAAAAATTCATTTTGGAAAACGTTCGTTCACATAGAAGTATGAAGAAAAACATAGGAGCCAGGTTAGCAATTAATTTTCTGCACTTTTTGCACTTTTCTGAGACATGTTTATCTCAAACTTCCTCCAGAGCTGCAGTTTTATGTATTTTCAATGAAATATATTCTTACAAGTAAGTTCTTACAAGTAATCTCCATTTGAAATATAGGTTTTTCCAGACTGAAGAACTTCGCAGCCTCGTCAATAAATTCTTCAGATGAAGCAACTTCATAAGGGAATTTAAAGAATTGAGACAAATTACCTGTCTCTGCAAAATATTGCAATCTTGCTTCAATTTCCTTCATAAGATCGCACATAAAACTTAGAAACACTGTGGTACGTATTATGGAATTCATTTTATTTTCAATAATTGATAAAAAAATAATAATAACCTCATTATTGGCGATATCTTTTTCGGCGGTCGCGGTCCTTCCACGATCTACCAGTTACCTTCTGCGATATTTATCAATATATTATGGAACAAACTTTATTAATTCCTTTATTACCAGTTTTTTGTTACTGAAAAATAAAGGTATTTTTATGATATGTAAGGTGTGTCAGAACGTGCAAGCAAAAACTAAACTTAATACATTAACTACACTGTAAAAAAAGGGTCGATCTACTAAAAAAATTTTAGTGATCCAAGCAATTACTAAAAAATTTTTAGTAATCTTACTCGGTTACAAGAAAATCTGTAAGAATTACTAGAAAAAAGCTAGCAACGAATAGAGTTAATAGTTTTATACTTTTAATAGCTATTACTAAAACTCACTTGGTGTAATCGTGATAGTTTAGTGGTCATAGCACCGCACTGCAGGCTGAGAGGACCCGGGTTCGATGCTGGACACCACCAAATACGCACCGAATGTATACAGTGTATGTACTTGTTAAATAAAGGGATTATGAAAATCTTGTTGGAGCAGATAGCAATGTTTGGTGCTGTCATCTATTCCGGCTTAGCCGAAAATCTTCCGCTTCAGAAGTCTGTCCTTTTACCCACCGGATGCAGCTCGAAGGAAGCTCCTGCCCTTCGGGCACACATACTGGTTATTAAAAATAATTTTGGATCTATTACTAAAATTTGCTTGGTGGCTCATACTAAAAAGTTTTAAGTTAGTTATACAAAAAATTCTTTTGTTCAGTTTTCAAAAGAAATGTTTGTTTCACTTGCAAAAAAAAAAAAAGTTTGTAATGGTTACTAAAAAAATCTGTTGAATACAAAATTACTAAAAAATTTTTAGTAACCTCTTGAATTTTTATTTACAGTGTACCATACGATGCGCCATTCATCGCATACATTTTTGATTGAAGGTATTACAGAGTATCGGAATGAGTCCTGTTAATTTAAAAAGGTTGTTTATTTAAAATGTCTATCTGAATTTTGAAATAGTTCTTTATTTAAAGTCGAAAATTCTATGATTAAATGAAATAAAATTTCTCTTCGGAAATTGAGGTAACTAATTTTAATTAAAAAAATACGCTATTACAGATCATATCATGGAATCTAGATTTGCAACGAATCAACACATGTGTGGAAGGTAATGTGTTAAAGTGTTTAAAATAAATATGTTTTCCTCAGATAAACAACGTGAGGCGATAAATTTACTAATTTATGTATGCATAATCATGAAATGTGTAATATTAAATATTGAAATTGTGTAATTATTGAATAGACTTTTATCAGATAGTGGCGTTGTTTTTGTTTTTCTATAAATACATTATAAGTTACTGAACAATTATTATTATTTTTTTATATTCATATTTTTCTTATCTCTCGCATCTCAAAAAGCGTCATAATTCTTCATGCCCGGCGGTACTTTATAAAACCATTAAAGTAGCTTGTTATAAAGTTCATTCACTTCATCGATTAGTATTAAAGCTATGTGACTATTATTAGTAATAGTCACAGAAAAATTACACAAAAAGACCCGGATGATAATGTAAAGTCTATGGGAGCGTTCATTTCTAATATCTCGTTCAAATTTTAATATTTTGACATGATTATTTTGCATAGCATAGTTGAGGACGATCCACAACCGGCCTAGTTTTTACTTTTTCGATTTTGGTTATATATTTTTTATATTATAATAGTTTCAGTTTCAGAACTGGTTTAAACCGGTTTTGAAAATTAAAGTAATTTTTAAAAAAAATCTAAAACTAAAATTGAAAAAATAAAAACTAGGCCGGTTGGATCGTCCTCAACTATCCTATGCAAAATAATCATGTCAAAATATTTAAATTTGAACGAGATATTAGAAATGAACGCTCCCATAGACTTTACATTAGCGCTCGGCTTTTACCGCGTGACTAGTGTGTGCTCTTAATATAATTTCGAATGAATTATAGATATATTATTTTATCTTGTACAAAATACATTACTGGTTACACAAAACAAAAATATGTTTAAAGGACGATTTCTTTTTTTATTTACTTATTTTCAGCTTCCTTAATGTAAAATGATTGTATAAAGAAAAGTTTCAGTTCGGAAATATTTCTATATTTTTGCTGTAAGAGCTTTATCTTTGTACAATTCCTGTTTTTAAAAAATGAAAAGAAAAATGAAATAAAATATTTGAGCGGAATAAAAATGCTGCATTTTTAGCCCTATAAAATCAAATTTAATTTATTAATTTTAGTAGGTAAGAATTTTTTTTTTAATGTAACTAACACTGGTTAAAAAAAACTGCAAGTTTTGTTACATAGTCACTCCACCAATTTTATAACAAGTTGGAAATTGCACGTCAAGCGCAGCAAATTAGATGCATTCGTATTATTGCGAAGTTTTAAAAATATTCAGACCTAAAGATCTTCGGTTACGGTAGAGTAACCCAAATCTTTTGTTTGTCCTTCTAAATACTATCTGTTTTCTATTATGCAAAAAGTAACTTGAAGTAAACCTCAGCAACCTATATCAATTTCGTAAAACGTGAAATAGATTAATGTATTTAAAACGCGCCTCAAACTATTTCTCCCTACACCATTATGTATTGGAATACTTTGTGAGGTCCTTAAGTTATTAAAAAATATTCAATGCGCCACAGAATGTACATACAGAATGAATATTTTAATACGCATTTCATAGACGCATATCAATTTTATTATGTTCGAAAAAGTGCAACATCATTAAAATACACTTGAAACTACACTGGTGAAAACAATTGAAGGGACAAGTGGTTTAAAAAAACGAACAAAATAAGTTATGCCTATACGCAAATAAGACATCAAATGATAATTAAGCTCATTACGGACACACCTGCTGCGCAGTGATCTGCCTCGCCATAAGGTAGTGGCGCTGAAATCGCTTTTGTGTAAAGGTACTTCATTTGCTCTTCGATGCTTGTAGCGTGAGGACGTTTTGAATGCTCTTAGACGAACCCAATCCTTGTTTTTTGAATTTCTTTTTAATCCTATCGTTAATATGGCTAGTCGCCATCGTCTAGATGATGCAACAAGATGGCGGATTGTTGGAAGACTCGAGGCCGGCCAATCACATGCTACATATTGTAAAGAGCTCGGGGTTCCGAGAAATGTGGTCTCCACTCTGTAGAAACAATTCACAGAGACAGGAACAGTGGTCCGCCGACCTGGTCAAGGCCGTAAGAGTGCATCAACGCCGAATGGAGACCGTTATTTGAGAGTTTTAGCTAAAAGAGATAGGTCCGCTACAGCGACACAGCTCTCTCGTCACCTGTATAATGCAACAAGAACATCCATTTTACGGATAACAGTCACCCAGAGACTTAATGCAGGTGGCCTGTATGCCAGACGCCCTGCAGTCTGCATCCCTTTGAGTAGGAACCATAAAAAGGCTCGTCTAGCGTGGTGCCGAGAACACCTGTCTTGGACAGAGGATAATTGGGGGCAGGTACTCTTTAGTGATGAGTCACGATTCAGTCTGGACAGTGACTCGAGACGTGTTCTCATATGAAGAGAACCCGGGAGTCGATATCGGCCCTCTAATATTCTCGAAAAGGACAATTATGGTGGAGGTGGTTTGATGGTCTGGGCAGGTATCATGGCAGACGGGCGTACCGACCTCCATGTGTTTGATAGAGAACCTCTGACAGGTCAACGATACAGGGACGAGATTCTTGCACCCTATGTGCGACTTTTTTGAGGAGCATATGGACAAAATTTCATCTTTATGGACGATAACGCCCATCCACATAGGGCTCAGTTGGAAGACGAATACCTCGAATCGGAGGATATTCAACGAATGAAGTGGCACGCAATGTCCCCTGATCTTAATCCCATCGAACACATGTGGGAAGCCCTTGGACGATCAATTGCAGCTCGAAGACCAGCTCCAACGATTATCGATGAGCTCAAAGGGGACTTGGTGCAAGAGTGAATGCGGTTGCCACAGGGATTGATAAAGACATTGGTAAACAGTATGAAACGCCGATGCGAGAGTTGTGTAGCTGTTAAAGGCGATAACAAACCTTATTAAACATGTTTTACTCTAACTGACAGAGGGTCAGACATGTTTTCCTCTGACTAACAGAGTGTCAGTCGTCTGCTGTGCTGGGTACTTGCCCAATTTTCTTATTTAGGGTGCAGGTTGCGCCCATTTTTGTTTTTCCATGCATTAGTCTTGTATCGGGTGATATTTTGGCCAAGTTTGGTTTTATTTATTTGGAATTTGTTAGGTTTTTTTTAATTGCAAAAAAACATTTTCCCCTTTAATTGTTTTCACCAGTGTATTTTTTCTCATTGGCCATAATGTAATAAAATACTTTTGATAGTTCCTGTGATTAAACTATGCATCCGATTTTCATAAAATTTAAAATGACTGGACAAAATTATGCAAAAATTATATATTTTAAATTTCAAATGTTTCGGATGGGCAGTTTTTTGCTTTGTTATATGCGGACTGACGGACGCATGGACGGATACAGTCGGACTGAACGACGACTATAGGTGCTATGTATTTACATAATTACAAATGCACCTAAAAAGTGATTACTTGACGATATTACGGAGCATTCTCATTGATCAGATTAGCGATATTCTATAAAAGCGGTGGAGTGACTATGCAACAAAAATTATAGAGTGTTTTACAGTGAATGTGTAAATCTAAATGTAAAACTGGTTTAGGCTGTGAAATTTGTATGAGTTTATAATTTGGAGCATGATTTTGGACGAGTTAAAATGCAACTTTACCAGCATTATCTGACACAGCTTTCTTCTTTATCGAAAAAATAAAAAGCAATTTACTTTCACCGTCTCTGAATGAGAAAAACTATTAATTTTGCGAATTTAACAATGAATTTAAAATCACAACTTTTCTCCGAAAGGAACCAGTTGAGACTTGTTGACAGACTTAAAACTTACATCAGTTATGTCTTAATTCATTTTTCTTAATACTTATGGCAATGGAATGCATTTCTAAATTTCAAATTCCTCATCAAAAATATAAATTTTCTCATTTTCTACTTCTGTATAATTTTCTGAAAAAATGTTTGTTTGCCCTTTATTTGTTAAAATTAGCTTAAAATTCAGGGTGGTCATAAAATAACTTTGCCGATATATGGAGCTCTATCGACAAGTCCGTTCAACCGATCGAGGGGAAATTTCAGATATAGCTATTCAGAGGTATGAGCTTGAGATTCTCTGAACGGCAACAAAATGGCGCTCACGGTTACGGTTATAGTTACAGAAACTCGATTTTTTCCAATAGCAACACCTTTTTTTTCACCACAAAATGCTCAGCGCATGCGAAAACCCTAAAGAGCATTGGAACGGTATGATTGTTGCAATAAACGGACGTGTTATGCACGCACAAAATCAACTCTACGAACGACCCCAAAAAACACGACCAAGGCGCAGGAAGAAAAATTGAATATGACAGAGACAAAATACCAATCACGGAACATCGTTTGACAGATAGTCAGCGTAGAAAACGGATAAAAAATAGGGTGGGAATGTTAGTTCTTCAGTCGGAGCTCGCAGATGCCAACAAAATGACTTCGTTCATGGTGAGTTTGTAAAACTATTATCAAAATGAGATGAATGTTGCGAAAACCTGGCACGTTTACCGTCGAAGCCATCGCCAAATGTGTGGCCTATGCATTTCACAAGCTCTCCGTGATTTAGTAATGAAATTCAAAGAAATTGGTTGCACCTGTGATAGTCTGCCATCCGGACGATCAATTGTTCCTGAGGATAATGTTATGGAAGTGCATCACATAGTGACCAGAGAACGCATGCAAACTACAAAAGGTGCATCTCGTATATCTGATATTCCAAAATCAATGGTTTTAATGTTAGTGCGCTCTGTAATCCGCATGTTTTTTTACCGGTACCAGCGCGCCAGATGTTGGAACTGAGAGACCATCAACAACATATAGAGTTTGTTAATGAATTTCATATCCAGTATGATGGAGATAACGATCGACCTCTTCGCATATTATGAACGGATGAGGCACATTTCACCTTAACTTGTATCGTCAATAGCCTCTGTTTCTCCTCCGACCTCATTCCTATGGATTTGAGGTTCTGGGGATATCTAAAATTTAGAGTGTACATGTGCAATCCGCAAACTTTGGTGGATTTGAAAGATTCTATCAAACGTGAGATTCAAACATCCCTCATGCGATGCAACGTTTGGCTGTATTGTCCACAGTCGCCACCATGCTATATGTAATTGCCTGTGATGGCACTCATGGTGAAAATGTGTAATCAAAATAAAAGTTTTCTCCGATCTGTGTTGTAATCAGAGATTAGTGTACTTACTCTGTGTCATATGCAAATTTACTCCTTGCGCCCCAATCGTGTTTTTTTATAAGGGGATTCGCAGAACAGTTTTTTTTTGCTGCATAACGTGTCCATTTATTGCTATACACGTATTGTTCCAACGCTCTTTTGGGTTTTCGCATGCGCTGAGCATTTTGCGATAAAAAAATGGGTGCTGCCATTGGAAAATTTCGAGTTTTTATAACTATAAACGTAACCGTGAGTGCCATATTGTTGTCGTTCATATAATCTCAAGCTCATACCTCTGAATAGCTATATCTGAAATTTCACCTCGATCTGTTTAACGGACAGGCCGCTAGAGCTCCATATACCGGCAAAGTTTTTTATGACCACCCTGTATATACTATTTACTTATTGTCAAAAGTCTTAATAATTTTCAAGTAATGGCAAGCCATAGATAAGCCTATAATGTAATAAAACTGGATGCTGTTGCGAAGACTGCTTAATACATTAGTAAAATCGCTCGGAAACCGAAAGTTAGTGGAGGCAAACGAAAATGTTTTTATAAATGCTTCTTTAAATTAGAGAAATATATTATTATCTGAGATTTCCAATGATAAAGAACACTTTTTGAAATCATGAGTATTTGTAATAAATGGCGAGTTTTAGAAAACTAGTTCACTTTTCTACGAAGTAAGTTTGTATTTGCAAATTAATTAATTTATAATAGCATTTTTTGTATCCGTTAAAATATGGATTAAAATGTTTATTACTAGCTAAATATTTCCAGAAAAGTGTTAACTATTTTTTAACATTTGTAGCTCATTAATTTTTAGCTGATTAATCATCAATATGTTTTTTTTTTCGTTGTCATTATTTCACATATTAACGTTAAAACAGGTTTTTTAACCCTTTCGTGGTTATAAGCGCATATACGCGCCCAGAATACCACTTAATTTGAATTGCGAAATGCCATACTGACACCGAAATTTTTAAATAAAAATTTTAATTTTAGAAAGAACGTAAATATATATATATATATATATATATATATATATATATATATATATATATATATATATATATATATATATTATGAAATAAATTTGTTTTCAAATTCCGGTGTCATTCAATCATTTTAGTATTTTATGAAGAGAAGTGCTTTAACCGTCAAAGGGTTAATGATCTGTGAAAAAAGTAAATTTTTCGTAAAAACTGTACTAAAATTTAAAAAATGTACTCTATTAATTTCTAACATGTTAACCATTAAGCACCAGAGAAGCAACTACAACAAACAAAATTGAGAGAGTTACTTTGAAATAAATATGTTTTTATGTGATGGGGAATGGACACTAATGAATGTTATTAAATAAAATTTTATAGGCTTTAGCAGAAAGTGCGAAATCTAATTAAACAAAATAAAACGTTCAAAATAATAAAAGAAATTGTAATTATTTTGATTTGTATACTTTTTTTAATAATAAAAGCAGATAAGTGTTCTTATGTTGATAAGCGCGGAGAAAATATATTTATCTTCGATATGATCAGTGGAGGCAAATAAATTTAAAAGATTACATGTATTTAATAATATTTATTTGCATACACAATTTATAAGGAAGTTTATTGCACCATCAGCCTAAATGTATGACAATGTATTAAAAGAAATCAATAAAGTTTACTTAAATTTTTAAAAATCAAATTTTTGAAAAAAAAAATGTATGTTTTTATTTATGAAATCATTATTGTATAATAGTAATCTTCCTTGTATCTGATGAAACATGGATTAAAGTGTTTTTTGATACTTCTTAAATATTTGTAAAAAAAAAAAATATTTCTTATACAACACCTATAGGTTATTAAACACCTCAGGTCTTTTAATTGTTCATACCCATTACTTTATAGATTAAAATCAAAGTATATTTTTTTAATAATCAGTGAAAAAAAAAACTGTTGCGAACTATATAAAATTTACCAAAATATACTCTAGTATGTTTTATCACACTAACAAGCACGAGACAGGCAACAAAAAGAAAGAAAAAATAGAGCTACTTTGAAACAAATCTACTTTTATGCAATGGAAATTAATGCTCACAAGATATTTTTACACCTTATCGAGTCCCATTTATAGACTTTATCAGAAAGTAACATAAAAACATATTTTTTTAAAGATCAGAAAAAAAATATTTTCGTGCTAAAACCATACAAAAAATACCAAAATATACTTTTTCAGTTTCTAATATGTTAACAAATGCCAGACAATGAACAACAAAAAAAATTTATTTTGAAATAAATGTGATTTTTATGGGAAAAGAATTAATTAAAAAAAGTAATTTTGAGGCAGAAAAATAATAAATGTTTTTTTTCAAGATTTACAAAAATATTTATCTTCATAAAAGTAACAATTTTTGATGGGTTTATACTCCAATGTACTTTTAACCTCTTCAGACCTGAGGTACACAAATGTGTACCTCCATTCTTTTCCTCATAAAAACTAAACTATTCGAATTTTTTCCATTTTTACTTTACTTCTATACAGCTGAATGTTTTTTGCTTTAAAACAAAATCAATAAATGGCAGCACTGATGAATATTACCTCATAAAACAAGTATTATTTTCATCCGAGTTTCGAAAATGCCTTCAAGACATTGTGGCTAAGAAAGTAAGAAATATTCATGATTATTTAACTTAAGTACTTTACAATAAAAAAAATGAGGATTTGCTGATAATTTGCTTGTTTAAAGACCTTAATTTTGTTATTGCGCAAATTTATATTGCTGATAGTTAAACTGATGTTTCAAGGGGCTCAGTACTTTTATATCCATGTTTGTAAACCTAAATTACCAGTTCTATAAAATATTGTTTTCATAAAAATGACGCTTTCTGTCATCTATGGTGTTATTTCGATTATGCAAAAGCAATAAATATATATTTGTAGACTTATTTTATGCTCAGGTCTGAAGAGGTTAAGAAAGATTAAAAGAAAATCTATATCAAAACGCATATAATACGTGTAAAATAAAAGTGGAATTTAATTTTGATTCAAATTAATTTGCTTGATCTTCATCAGAAAGCACAACAAAGGAATCGAAATATTTTTAAAAGCTTTTATTTTAGCAACAGTTTATATACGTGAAGTTTATGCCTTATAAATATATTACAGGTACATAAAAATTTTTCAACTGCAAATTTTTTTTTCTTTTTACGATAGGATCACAATACTTTTATTTACAATGTTTTCAAAAGAACTGCGACAATTTCGTAACACTATTGTTTTTAATAAACCGAATTATGCTCGAAAATTTATTACAAAATGAGTAACTACAGATGGATTTAACCAGTTTTAATGAAAAAAATCTATATTTCATATACAATCCAACGAATAAGTAAACATTGTAAAATATTAAAACATTGTAAAAAGTGTCGTGACTTTGTATAACATAAAAAATTAGATTCATCTATTTAAATATGATAGATGTTAAAGACTATTTTCCTCTGAAAATAAAATTTTGCAGTTTGTTTCATAAGAATAAAAAATACATTTACTAAAAATATTAGTGAATTATAGGGGTTTTTTTCGTTAGGTATGTATAAAATAACTTTTGATGGAACATTTTTTTTTAATTTTGAAGTAAAAATTTCTAAAGCAGATCTTATACTTTTTGCCAGTTATCTTTTTTTTCGATTTATTTATTTATTATTGCTAGCAATTCCTCCCTATTTTTAGGAAATTATTACAAATTTCTTGAAATTTCATGTTTAAAAATAGTTTTTGCTACATTTTTACACTTAATAATAAGTTTAGTTTTAGAAAGAAAACTTTTATCTGTAACATAAGATTTTTTCTTTAAAAGAGTAATTTTTTTCTGTTAAAAGTTTACGAAACTTTAAAAGCAATTAGAACAACAAGTTTACTAAAGTTTTTATGTTCACGGAAAAAAGATAAAAATGAACGCTAATGGATGAGATTAATGTTCAACGTTACAAGTTAAAATGTACTATAAAAAGTTTTTAAAAATTCCAATTGAAAATTTAATAGAAATGTGAAATATCATGTTAAAATACCGTTTCTTAGAGATGTTATTTCTTCAGAGAATTTCAGTCAGAGAGGGAAACTTATTTATAACTATCTTGGTAGTAACCCGTTGTGATGCTTATGTATTAAAAATCGCTAGAGATTTTCCGGGAAAATGTTTAATGCAACAAAAATATTTAACGTTAAATATTAATTCTTTTGTGTGGTCCTGTAAATGAATAATACGTTTTTTTACACCGCATTTTTTACAGAATGCATATTTTAGGGCACTTCGTCAATGCATATAAATTCCATACGAAAGAATTAATATTTAACATTAAATATTAATTATTTTGTGTGGCCCTGTAAATGAATAGTATCTGTTTTTTTCACCGCATCTTTTACAGAATGCATATTTTAGTCACTTCGTCAATGCATATAAATGTTAATATATTTGACAGGGTGTAACATCTTTAATATTCATTTAAAACGATTTTTTCCCATTTTTTCATGTTCGAATATGGAAAACTGGGGATTGTACAGTAGGGTGGGCCGAAAAAAACTTTTTTTCGATTTTCGATTATGGCGGGTGCGGAAAAGTGGCCACTGGTGGCACTCAGTTCATACAAAAAATTTGAGATTTTTTGGACATTTCCTTACCCTGCCGCAAACGGCTTGAAGTTTTGCAAAAATGTTCATTTTTGAACTTTTTTCGAAAAAAATTAAAAAATGTTAAATTAAATTTATTTTGGTTGTATTTACTTGAAATGGCATATTTAATGTACCAAATGTTTAAATAAGATCTGATCATGCATTATTTAATATCTATGTGTATTATAACTTAGGCTATTTTTATAGCTTTTTCGCGTATAATAGGCAAAAGTTGTATTTGTTTGAATCGATCGTTAGTTTCTGTATTATTTATGTCCCCTGGTCTTCTTTATATATTTTCTATGTGTCAAACGTCATATATTTGAGGAAAAGACAGCAGTATACTTCAAAAACAAATCTGGAAGGTGAGAAAGTGGTGAAGCAGGACTCTAAGCGCGCGCAATGATTCGTCGTAATACTCAGGGAGTGAAGGACGAAATAGTTGAGAGCCAAAATTCGATAAAGGATTCTTATTATTTATTTTTTCTAAATTACCTGCGACATTTGTTCAGTGTTTACGTGAAACCCTTTTGTGGTGATATACAGTGCTTTTTGGGTCGTTTAATGTGCCATTATAGTGTTTTGTGCGTTTTATTACAACGAGCTTAGAAATGGCTAGTATAAAGGGCCATGACAATGCGAAGACACGCGATAACGTGAAAAGTAACACTTTGGAGGCATCATGCATATTGAAAGAATTGCAATTGCCAACTTATGCTGATAATCATGCGCCACTAATACTGGTTGCTTCACCATGTAGAAATTGTGACAGCAGAGAATACGAATCTGGTCATCGATAAAAACAAAGTCAGAAGAGAGAAATAGAAACTTGGAAAGAAGATACAGGCTGAAGAAGTTAATGAAAGAAGGAAAATTAAAAGCATATCTTTTGATGGTAGAAAGGATAAAAGTATATTCAGAGGGGGAAAAAATCAAGCGGCACTGTCGAATGAAAGGCGAGGAACACATCACCGTGTTGTTTGAACCTGGTTAGGAATACTCGGGTCACTTGATACCTTGTTCCGGTCACGGAAAAGAAATAGCAAAATCATTATACAATCTTCCAAGTCACCAGAAGTTAGACTTTTCTGAAGTGACGAGGTATCAAGGTAACGGAACGGGGTATCAAGTGACACAAGTATTCCTAACCAGGTTCAAACAACGCGGTGATGTTTTCCACGCCTTTCTCTCGACGGTGCTGCTTGTTATTTTTCTTCCTCTGAATATACTTTTATCCTTTCTACCATCAAAAGATATGCTTTTAATTTTCCTTCTTTCAATAACTTCTTCTGCCTGTATCTTCTTTCCAATTTTCTATTTCTCTCTTCTGACTTTATTTTTATCGATGACGAGATTCGTATCCTCGGCTGTCACAACTTCTACATGGTGAACCAACCAGTAGTAGTGGCGCATGATTATCAGGATAGGTTGGCGTTTGCAATCCTTTCAATATGCATGATGCCCCTAAAGAGTTACTTTTCACGCTATCGCGTGTCTTTGCATTGTCATGGCCCTTTATACTAGCCATTTCTAAGCTCGTTTTAATAAAACGCACAAAACATTATAATGGCACATTAAACGACCCAAAAAGCACTGTATATCAATACAAAAGGGTTTCACGTTAATACTGAACAAATGTCACAGGTAACTGAGCAAGGATAAATAATAAGAATCCTTTATCGAATTTTGGCTCTCAACTATTTCGTCCTTCACTCCCTAAGTATCACGACGAATCATTGCGCGCACTTAGAGTCCTGCTTCACCACTTTCTCACCTTCCAGATTTGTTTTTGAAGTATACTGCTGTCTTTTCCCCAAATATATGACGTTTGACACATAGAAAATATATAAAGAAGACCAAGGGACATAAATAATATAGAAACTAACGATCGATTCAAACAAATACAACTTTTGCCTATTATACGCGAAAAAGCTATAAAAATAGCCTAAGTTATAATACACATAGATATTAAATAATGCATTATCAGATCTTATTTAAACATTTGGTACATTAAATATGCCTTTTCTAGTAAATACAACCAAAATAAATTTAATTTAACATTTTTTAATTTTTTTCGAAAAAAGTTCAAAAATGAACATTTTTGCAAAATTTCAAGCCGTTTGCGGCAGGGTAAGGAAATGTCCAAAAAATCTCGAATTTTTTGCATGAACTGAGTGCCACCAGTGGCCACTTTTCCGCACCCGCCATAATCGAAAATCGAAAAAAAGTTTTTTTTGGCCCACCCTATTGTACAGTACTGTATTCGTAATTAATCACAATAGAGTAATTTGAACACAATTGCTCTCATTGGTAAATAAACCATTAGTAATTTTCTAAGTGGGCGAGAAATCAATTTATAAATTATTTCGTTTACCAATTCTATACTATATCACTTTACAGCTGCATTGTACCATATAGCTTAATTCCCGAGAAATTGTACTCTTATGTTTAGGCAAAATATAGGTCTGTAATTTTTATAATTCTAAAACAGAACTTGATGCTAAAAATAAAAATAAAAAATATGAAATCCTGAATTATTTAAAACTTAAAACTTCTCTTGCAAATCAAATTTTTTCTGCAAACATAGTTTGGTTAATTTTATCACATCATCAACATCTAAGAAAGCAATAGAGGGATATATCTTTAAGTGGTGAAAAGTCTTGATTTAAAAGGAAAATCGAGACTGCATTTTTCCTTATATAGAAATTCACAATCAAAGATCTGTTCTTCCAAACAATCGTTTATCAACAAATATAAATGTCGTCTAACTTTGTGCAGTCTGTTTATGATTAGTCACATTTACATACAACATGTAATTTTTAATGCTTAATAAATGTATTTTTGCTGTTCTGCATTTTTACATTAAAACAAAATTTTATAATCATAACCCGTTTTATGTATCGAAAGATTAGGCTCAACATTCGCAAACGTTTCCGAGAACAAAATTTCATTCTCGCAGATTTATTCCCTTTTTCCAGAAACGATTTTACACATTGGAATAAGACAAACAGCTGGTGTAGCCAGAAACATTCAGCATCTTCCCCTGATAAATTTAGTGTTTTTATAGAACTGTTTTTAAGCCAATTAAGTACAACCGGAATGAGATATAGGCAAAGTATTAATAATATTTTGATCTACATGTCAACTATACTACATGTCGTAATAACCTAGATATCATTTTTTTAATCGTATAAAGACAGTGCAGTTTATGTATTACTATAAATGTGAATGTATGGCAAGTGTTTAACTTTTAGAAATAGCAAGTTGGCAACAGTTAGAATTGAACCATGATCAGCAGACGAGAACATTAGGATTGAGCGAAAGGTCAAGCAATTACTATAAACTTATATCTCTCTTTATAATGATCAAGTGAAATGAGATGGCTGCAGATAATTTGTTTACGAGCCTGTACTTTTTTCATATACAGTTGTTTCACAAGTTATAAAATAATTTATTTTTTGTTAGATTTCGCTTAAAAATATCCAATATAAGACTATAGTAAAGGGTGGTATAAATAAAACATAGTCGATTAGATTTCTATGGTGAAAAATTAACATGCACATTAATATTTAAATATGTAGTTTTTATACCAAAAATATATTTTAGACTTTTTTGAAAAATTCATTGAGACTAAATCCTAACTTCAAGTCTGAAAACCCAACCCAAAACCGAAGCCAAAACAATTAAAGTCATCACGAACCGCAACCAAATAAATCAGCTCGATTCAACACAAACTGCAAATCAGTTCAAGTCTACAGAAAATCACATAACCAGACCAGACAAGGAATTCAACTTTAAATGTTATATAAAAAACGCTGATTTAACTGTTGTAACAACTTAAAATACTAAACTCCATTACTAGTGTTAAACTCCATTCTATAAATAGAGTATTAAACTCCATATCCATAGTATTAAACTTTGTTCTATAAAATTGCATCACATCATAAGAGGATTGTATTTAATGGTTAGCGTCAAATCCGAAACTGAATCAAAAAAAGAAATCACGAACCGCAACGACTGAAAATAGCATCAACCTGACGTGACCCGAACCGCAATTCGGTTGATATACATATAAAATCATATTACCCGACCCGACAATAAAAGTTACATATAAAGCAACACCCGACAATACCTGATACATATACCCGACAATAATAATTACATAAAGAGCATAAATTTAATAGATGTAGCAACCTAAAATATCGAGTCTCATTATTAGTGTTCTATAAATATGAAAAGTTATTGCATTGTAAGAGGATTTTATTAATAATAGATTTCTGGATTAACTATTAATTTCAACCTAACACAACACCACATTTGAATCAAATACAGCCACAAATAATCCGAAACATTTTATCCATTTTGTCACGCAAGAGTAATGTGCTTAATGCTTGTAATTTCATGCTTGAAAGAGCTTTACAAATAACACTACATAAAAAAGAAAGGTAAATAATATTGAATTAGATATTAAAATATTTGTATAGTGTAAATAATTTACATTGGAAGTATTTTAACTTGTTTAAAATGTCAAGATCCATTTTACAGAACGTTTAAAAGGGCTCTACATTTTTCATAAGTCTATTTGTATTTTCACAAAATAATTTACAGCCTTGTAATAAAAGTTTTTGTTATATTATGACAACATATAAAAGTAAATACATAATTTTGAAGATCTAACCAATCGTTTCTCGACCTACCCTAATCTCGTATTGGTATACCAATACATTACCCAATATTTTCAGAAGTGCCAGTCTGTAGTATCCCCATAGTCTATACAACCGATATAGTATATCAATAAATCGTATTTATAAACATTGAATCGTAAATTAATAACAAAGCTTTTTATCAAATTAAACATAATAATTAAGCTTTTTAAGCAAATAATGCTTTTTATTAAATAATCCGTTTTCGTCTTCATTTAGCAGCGGTTTCGAATTTTGTTACGCAATCCATATAAATGTCCAAAATACTTTTACGACTAAAATTATTTAATGGTACAAAGAAACTTTTGTAAAATCTGTTCTGAGAAAAAGTTAAATGTGGTTGCAAAGTATTAAAACCAGCAGTGTAATAGATAATACCTTCGAAGATAGACACTGCTTTCCTAGTCTATGTAATGACATTATAAAAGTACAGTTACAAAATGTTTTTACTACGTAAATGAACTCAATAACACTTGTATTGAAAAACACAATTTATCCATCTCAATTCGATTTAAGTTATTGCTTTGCTCTAGCGATCCATTTCTACACAACGTTTAAAGGGCTCTGTTTTTTATAGGATTATTAATATTTTCACAAAACAATTTACAGACTTGTAAAACAATTTTTTGTTATATTATTGCAGCATATAAAACTAAATATATAATTTTGAAAGTCTAATCAATCGTTTTTCAATCTACCCGTTGGTCGCGACCAATACTTTCAGAATTACCAGTCTAGTATACACATAGTCTGTACTACCGATATATCATATCAGTATATCGTATTTATAAACATAAAAGCACGAATTATTAATTAGTGGTAAAACAAATGTGTTAACTATTTATTTATAACAATAATTAGTAAAAAAATTAATATATTTTTTTAAACAGCAATTAATTTGATTTTTGAAATTCTGCTGTTCTGTAAAACATTCTAAAAATTCTCTTTGCTGGAATATTTATTTTGATCTTGAAGCAAATAAACTGTTTTTTTTTCTTTCATTCAACGTTCTTGTAAAAAATATTTTAATACTTTTATAATTAACAAAGTATTTCATTATACCTATACTGCATTTAGAGAAATATAACAATTTTTACGAAATTCACACTACAAGCAACTTAAAAATCAATAAGAAAAATATATTTATAAAGTCAGAACGAAAACAAAATCACGGAAAATGGGATTTTACATAAATCCAGACATTAATTACATCAAACAGTCACACGTTAATACTATTAATGAAAGAAAAGTTTTTATCCTTTTAATCATAATTATTTTTTTAAAAAAATCCTCTTTCTCAAGACAAAAAATAATATTAAAAGTTTATTTAAGAATAAAGCTTACTTTTGTGATTATGAAATATTTTTTCATCGACGGAAAACTAATTTCGTAATGTCATTTTTTCAATTCGATTTTTTTTATTTTATAAAATCTGATATAAGAAACCAAAATATTATTTATTTATTTATTAGGAAAAAACACAAAAAAAACATTTTTTTAAACAAATGAAAACATAAAATTAAAAACATTTAAAATGTGCCTTTTAGTTAATTTAGTTAAGTTATGCGTCTTCAAAACACTTTTAAGTTTTATAGAATTCTTAAGACAATTTTCAATTTTTATTGCAATCGCATTGTTTATTGAGTAGCTTCTTATACAATTTACAATAAGGATTCTTAAGCTTATTGTTTAAATTTTTCAATGCACCCTCACATATGTATGTAAAAATATGACGTAACAGAAATGAAACAAAAATAAACGATGATTTATCTTGGAAAATCTAAACATAAATATGAATAATAATTTAAAAGTCTTACTTTACTTTATCTGAAATGTGTCATGGTTGAAAAAGATGACAATATACAATAATTTAGTCAATGAAGCCATTGATTAAAGTAGAAATTAACCGTTATTATTTTGTTTATTATTTCAGTTCCCAATTTATCTAACAATTAAGTGGTTATCATGGAGGTACAAAACTGACAAATATCTAGCCGTGGATAAAATGAGAAATTACGAGTTCATTAGTTTAATGTTAAAATAACAAATAAAGCCTTTGTGCAAAAATGTATAAGCATCGAAAACCAACAATTAAAAATGAACAAATAATGCATGAAAAGGTAGCAAACAGCTTTTGCGAATCTACTATCGAGATTCATCATTAGTACAAGACTCAGCGTGCTAGAAAATGTGTATCTGAACAAAGCGACACAGAAGCGCAGACTTATATACCCGTTACGGGAGCGAAAGCGCCAAAAAAAGCAACCAATGAGAAGGAAGTAGCATGAACAACTGTATGGACAAGTAGAGACATCTATTGGAGAACGAACAAACAAAACTTTAAAAAAGCATTAAATTAAAGACTACCAAATGCTTGGAAAATAAGGTGTGCTTGCTAGGTCATTGACTAAGGAGTGGGAATTTTTAATGGTGTAGTAAGCTTCCCAAAAACAAAGATCAAGAAAGACAATGGTGTTTGAAGAAAAGTTGTACCTATGACGTGAAGACCAACTGTATTGAGCAATAGAAGAACTGTTAAGATACCTTTTATGCTGCTTTAAACGAAATCAAAGAGCACATTCAGTCTGGCCAATATAAGAAGGGCCACAATGGCAAGAAATTTGGTAAATACCCGAGTTTTCCAACCTATCAAATGGGGTGCTTAAGATTTGAAAAAGCATTTTATTAACAGCAAAAAAAATGACATTGAAATCAAATCTTCTTAACAATCTTATCTTTAGCAACTTGCTGATTGATACTAGGAAGAGATGGTAATACAACCAAATTTTAGAATTCGAATTAAAATTATTTTCAGTATGGGCGGGTTTCGTCAATTTTCTATGAATGGAATCAATAGTATTAGAGGGAAAACCACGATCAACAGCAATAGCTATTAGATAATTAGGTTCATCACTGAATAACTGACGAGGGGAACAATTATTGGAAGCCCGGAAAACAAAAGTTTTAAAAGTTGAAAATTTCTGTTTAGCAGGATGAGAAGAATACCTGCGACGTAGAAGTTTGACCACAAAAGGTTTGCGAAAGACAGCAGTATCAAAGCTATCTTCATTACGAATAACAAAGACATCCAGGAAAGAAAGGCAATAAGTGAATTCAACTTCAAAAGTAAATTCAATGCAAGAATCAATGGGATTCATAACAGAGAGAATGTGATTATTATCTGAATTCATTTCAACTAGGGCATAAATATCATCAACGTAATGAAGTTTTCAGTTTTATGTCCGATTTTATCCATTAACGATCCTAGCCCAGTTTTCTGCCTCTTGATTTTATCTGTTTCGAAGCGATTCTTGCAGAATTATGTCAATTATCGTGTTGATAAAAAGGTTATATATACACGTGTGTATACATAGATAGATTTAAAACGGTTGTAGTTTTGAGTTCATACTTGTTATGACCGGCGTAAATCTACAATGAAAGCAATGAATGTATTCGGTAGTATTTCTTATGAAATCTACCTAAAACATATTCGCAAACTTTATTTCCATACAGCATCAAAGTAGCGGTAAACAGCGTGTACATTTTCTACCCTTCATTTCTCACGTATGTATGACATCCTTCAAATATGCAATGCATTAATTCACTTCAAAGAGACGGAAATACTACACATGAAATTGATTCAGACTGCAGAATATACATTCATCATATAGCAAACAATACTGGAATAGTTTGTTAAATATAGAAATCTCACATGCATTAGCAGTGAAATGATGGTTTCTACTAAAAATAAGTAAATTTAATGTGCACGTCAAATTTCATATAATTTAATATTTTTATTTCAATTTTAGAGAAGATGGAGGCAGCTCTGTGAGAATTCAGCTATTCCAAAAGATATTAAAAATGGGTTTTGGTGGAATGCATATCAAAATAAATACACTAGAAAAAATAAAGATGTGAGTTTTCAAAAATAATTTTTGTAAAAGCTTCAAAATTTTGTCTGTTTATTAATGTCCTTATTTGTACACTGTACAGACAAAATATGTAAATACATAAAACTAGGTTTCTAAAGCTACAAAAATCAATATGCTCATTAAAATTGCATCGGTAATCAGGGATAATTAGATGATTTTTCTTTGTTGGAGTTACTAAAAAAGTTCTAGCCATCAAATTTTCTAAGAAATTTTTAGAAAAATTAGATATCTTTTGTTTCAGAGTGTAAACGTATATCTTTTACATGAAGTTCTTTTCTTTTTAGTTGCATAAAAAGTTCTAGGTTTCTAAAGTTCATATAAATTTCTTAATAATCTTTTAGATTTATTTTATATATACACAATGTACTTTTTTCGTTAAATTGATACACATCTCTGTTCAGCTAGCATGTCTATGGAACATGGAAGTTCAGATAGAAAAATTAACATGTTAACATATAGATATTTTGAAACAGTCGAATATTTTAAGAGATCACTTGCGCCATTTTGGATTTTTGTCCATTGATCTTCGCGCTTTCGTCCTTTCTGTTCATTTGAAATAACTCAAATTCAACTTCGTATAACTTTATTGGCTTTTTAGCAATAATCGAACAAAATACACGATTTCGGTATGTAATTTAATGCTAAATCGAACTGTGATATTAATTTTTATGAAAAATTTCATTTTAAGAATGAAAAAGATAAATTAGTGCAAATACATTTTCAGAAGTAGATGTCATTCCAACAGCCACAATTAACCACTTACTGTAATCAAAAGTAACTGTTTTATTATTTTTCTTAACAATGTTTGTAACCTGTATTTTTATACTAAATCTGTCTGAAAATCTTTAATTAAAGCCTTCTATGAGGTTATGCTCTAAACTGCACCCATTGCTCCTGCCCTACTTGATCCTGGCTATTTAAGATTGAGTTTTGGATCTCAATTGTTCCACTCAGCTTTCCCACCAGAAGTTATCGTCAAATGCGCTTGGCTTCCTTGCGAAAATGGTCCGACAAAGGGTCCCGTACAGGACCGAACTATTCGAGTAAGCTCCAAAACTCATCTGAGTTGGGGCTGCCATAACTCCATTCCATTTTTGACAATTTTTTATTTTATAATTTTACTTAAATGTTGTTATTTTTCGCCACCACCGAAATACAACTTTTCAGTTGTTGTGAATTTGTCACAGTGTTATAAAAAGTCTTCCACGTTTACTTATGCGCGCACCCTGCAGAATTTCGGCTGTTTAGGGGTTTTAGAAGAATGCACATTTGTTTTATTTTTTTAATTTTTAAATCAAAAATTCCGCCTTATTTTTAGTTAAATTTTGCCGATTTAAAGACTTATTTCTGTTATTGTTATTGTTTTTTCTATCTTTTGATTCAACTGAAGAACCCTACTCGTAGCCACCTTCCTCATTTTTTTGTGCTTTCTATTCTGGCTATGGAAATGTACCTTGTTATTCAGCGCAGTTTACTCAATATCCAAGGATGTACGTCACAGGTCCCTGTCCCCTTATAAAAATATCTCCGTATCGCTCATTTAGAAAAGACACTTTGATATAAGTTGTGGTAAACAAAGTCTAAAAATTAACTATTACAAGACAGAATGCTTTACCAACTGTTGCAAGAAAAAATATATTCTAGAAGGTTATAAGAAACAAGCATACTTCCGAAAATTGTAAACATACAAATTGCGAAGTTAATATTAAGTGTACGATTTGTTTTAACTTAATCTAACTTATTAAGCTGAGTTATTCAGTCATAACATTCAAGGAAATGAAGCTTATTTTAAATCAGCTTAATTCACAAGCTTCAATTCATCTTACTGTTAGGAGAAGCAGTTTTTATACAATCGTTTATTATTAAATATTCTTTGCTTGAACCAACATTGCATAAACGAAGCAAGAAAACCATCTGCGCACAGTCCCTTGTGAATATACATTAATGCATAATGCATCATTTTTAATCCATAAAGCTTTCCTTACGCCATCTATCATGGTTGACTTAAGAATGTTAGATAAAACTTTTAGAAATAAATGCCAAGGATAAAAGAGCATCACGAAAGAATAGAAGTCAAGTTTTCGCATAGTTGGGACCAAGCAGTAAAGAAAAAATAATAAAAAAATATTTATATACGTTTAGAAGACGCAGGAAAAATATTTATGGACTTATTACGTCCAGTTGAGGAATAAATTTTGGGGCAGAATTCGGAAAGGTGAAATGGCAATCGATATGATTTCGGGAAGAAGGAAACATAAATAATAAAGTTGTTATTTTCTACTGTTGTTTTGCATTGGTTTTTACGCAAGTGCTCATTTTTCGTTATTAATAAAACAGAGATTAGGTAAATGTAAATATATATATTAATACCTAATAAGAAACAAGCATATCTCCCAATATGTAAATATACAAAAGTCGAGGTTAATATAAAGTGTACGAATTGTTTTAACTTAATCTAACTAATCAGGCTGAGTTACTCAGTCATAATTTTAAGGTAAATGAAGCTTGTTTTAAATTAGTTTAATTCACAAACTTTAATTCATCTTATTGTTACGAGAAGCATTTCCTTTATTATGCAGTTGCTTATTATTGAATATTCTCTATTTGAACCACCGTTCCATAAAATGAAGCAAGAAAAGCATCTGCGCACATTCTCCTGTGAATACACATTAATGCATAATGCATCATTTTTAATCCCATAACGTTTTCCTTACGCCATCTATCATGGTTGACTGAAGAATGATAGATAAAACTTTTAGAAATAAATTCCAGGGATAAAAGAGCATCATGAAAGAATAGAAGTCGAGCTTTCGCATAGTTGGGACCAAGCAGTAAATAAAAAAGTAATAAAAAAATATGTATATGCGTTAAGAAGACGAAGGAAAAATATGTTTATGGACTTATTACGTCCAGTTAAGGAATAAATTTTGAGGCAGAATTCGGAAAGGTGAAATGGCAATCGATATGATTTCACAGAGAAAGAAATATAAATAATAAAGTTGCTATTTTCTAATTTTGTTTTGCATTGTTTTTTAGGCATCTGCTCATTTCTTATTATTAATGAAACGGAGATTAGGTAAATGTGCGCTGTAATAAAAGTGTTTGGAATAAAAGCCGTTCTTAAATACAGATGTAAACAAAAAGTAACACACAAAGGAAAATTATTTACCAAATGTTGTATATATATATATATATATATATATGTATATATATATATATATTAGTACCATATAAGAAATAAGCATATCTCCTAAAATTGTAAATCTACAAAAAACGTGGTTAATATAAAGTATACGAATTTTTTTAACTTAATCTAACTTATTAAGCTGTTACTCAGTCATAACATTCAAGTAAATAAAGCTTGTTTTAAATTAGCTAAATTCATAAACTTTAATTCATCTTATTGTTAGGGGGAACATTTTTTTAACTATAAAGTTGTTTATTATTGAATATTCTCTGCTTGAACTAACATTTCATAAAATGAAGCAAGAAAAACATCTGCGCATATTCTCCTGTGAATATACATTACTGCATAATGTATCATTTTTAACCCCATAATGCTTTCCTTACACCATCTATCATGGTTGACTGGAGAATGTTAGATAAAATTTTAGAAATAAATGCCAAGGATAAAAGAGCATCACAAAAGAATAGAAGTCGAGTTTTCGCGTAGATAGGACTAAGTAGTAAAAAAAAAAAAAAAAAAAAGGATTTATATGTGGGTAGACGACGCAGGAAAAATATTTATGGACTTATTACGTCTAGTTGAGGAATAAATTTTGAGGCAGAATTCTGAAAGGTGAAATGGCAGTCGGCACAGAGAAGGAAACATAAGTAATAAAGTTGTTATTTTCTATTTTTGTTTTACATTGGTTATTACACATCTCTCCGTTTTTCATTATGAAAAAGGTGATCGTCCTGGGCGTGTAAATTTAAAGGGTGCGAAATTTATACTACCAACTTCATTTTTTGGCCTATCCCAGAAAAAATTTGGGGGGGGGGGATCGCCAAATTGAAATTTTGCCCCAGGCGCAGTTTTCTCTTCGCACGCCCCTGAGTATTCTCTCTGATATGTCATGAGGTGTTGAACACAATCTACTCATTTTCTTTGTGCAGTACTCTTTATGGATCTTCCATTTTTTGTGCGAATAATATTATATCTTTTTATATTTTATCTCATTTATTATGTGTTTTTGTTTATTTGTTTATTTTTCATAATCTTTTTTTTTGCATACATTCGTAATTATTTTTTTCATCATTCTAAAATAATCTATCTTTAAATTGAAATTATTGACTAGAAATTCACATACAGGGCAATTATTCTTCGCAAAATATAATAGCAACCTAAGATAAATTGTATCAACAAAACGGTCTTGGGCATTTTTTTTATTTTAACGTTGTGCCCAAAATATGAAAGAAAGTGATAGGTTTTGAGTACATTATTTTAGATGTGCACGCGAGGAAGTAATTAATTCCACCCTTTCGTTTTAAAAATAGCTTCTAAATATAAAGAAATTCGATTTATTATTTGATAGTAAAAATAGGAATGGAGAAATTCTTCCAGAAATAATTTATCGATAGTGAATCTTAATCTAAATATGGTATGGGTCGTATTATATCCACACAATATTTTGATTAACATTGACTATAATTCTCAAAGATCTCGAATATTTTCTTAAAGAGATGTCAAATAAAGTTACTAATAAAAAATAGTTCTTTTAATTTTTTTTTCTGAACTTTTGTTAATCCATTCATTTTTATGTTATAAACTAAATTCTTAGAAAAGAAATTAATTAAAAGGCTGTAAGGAGACAAAAAATTGTTAATAGCTTTACTGTGTCTGGTAAAAGATAAACTTTTAAGTAAACTTGGTAAAGGTAAATAAGAATAATCAGGTAGAAATTTTCAGAGATATTTATATTCTCTTGGTGATAATGCGCTAAGAAAATGCTAAATTTGATGGGTTTGCATCTGAAAAATTTTGAATGAAAATTTGTAATGAAAAATTAGATTCAAAATTCCAATTGTGGTATTGTAGTTTGCATAAAACAGTGTACTAAAATTAAGGTAGTTTTACAATCCTTTAACATTTTTACAAGTAAGGTCTGTCTCAAAAGTTTAAGCACAAGCATAAAATGTCGACTTTCAAAGAATTATAAAAAGTTAGAATGAATGACATTTTTATATTTGCAGATTTCGCAACATTATTTAAATAGATGATATCAAAATAGAAAAAAATAAGTTGCATAATTGTAAAAAATATAACTATTTTTTTTTTAAACTGTCTCAAAAGTTTATGCACAATGTCAAAAACAACCAGATTTATAATTTTTACAGAACTTTTACTTACAAATTATTTTTCCGTGACTACGGATTAGTTCAAATAAACGTACGTCTATCGAAATCATTAGTTTTTGTAGGGTTTCTGGGGGCAAGGAGTACTATACTTTCTCAATGGACTCTTCGAGTTTTTCAATCGAATCATACTGCTTTCCATTGCCGTAAACCTGGTGGATTGAAATAGTCCTGGCATTCTCAATCAAGTTTAAGTCTGTACGTAAAGCTGACCAGTCAAGAACTTTAACATTTTTCTGAGAAAGCCAAAGTTTTGAAGAATGTGATACGTGGATTGAAGCATTGACTTATTGAAAAGTCCATTCAGGACTCCCCCCTCCCCCCCAAAATGTCACCGAATGGAAGCAAATGTTAGTTAAGCATCTCTTGGTACTTTTTTAATCTTGTCTTCCTTTTCGAAAAGCCAGAGAGGCCTGGCCATGGAATCCAAATGCTCCCAAATCATAACAGATTTACGACCTTGTTGCCTGCTGAAAAATGCCCTTGGTTCCTCACATGAATCATGCCAATATGCGTTTCAAACATCAATACCAACTAAGTTCCATCTTTTTCTCATAGCTGAATAAAGCAGTAAGACATTTGCACCCGTAGCACATGTGTTTTTAAACCCGGCTCATTCTTGCCTATTTGTGACGTAATTTTAGTGACGGTTTGCGAGCCATTTTTTTTACTATGATGTAATCACACTTACAAATATATCTAAGTACAGTGTCTTTGGACGCCTGTACACTAAGATTATTTTAAATTTGACGCATGGCCATATTTTTGTCTAGATTCCAATCTCCTTACCCTCCGATCAGTCTGAACAGTCGTCATACATGGTCGTCCACACCTTGGTTTCCACTTAAAATTATAATTTCTACAGAATACTTGTTATTTATCTCACTTTTATCGAATTTAAACTTTTGCGACTTCAGAAAAGTTTTATTTTGCGGTTACAATTTAAAAACATTCAAAATCTCACATTTTGTGAATTCTTTACCCTTTGGAATTTTTAAAACGAAAGGAAACAATTTCTCTGACTTTTGTACTTTTATGCAAGTGCAATATGATGTCATACAACGTCAATACACGCGGCCAATACCGTGTTTCTAGAAAAATTTCCATAAAGTGCTTAAACTTTTGAGACAGCATTTCTTAAAGAAAAAAAAATTAAATAAAAATAAATATATTTTTAATTTTAACCACCCAAAATGGCTTATTTCATTTTATTTTGATTAAATATCGAGTATTTATTGAAATTAACATAAAATGTTTTCTTCTTTTAAGCAAGATTTGCAGAGTGCTTAAACTTTTGAGACAGACTATATATTACTTCTCAATGCCAAACATGTCTATTTGTCTAATTATTTATTTCGCTATTTTTTTCAATTAGTCATATCGAATATTTATAAGATTAAATGAATTTTTTTAAATAATTCAATGTAACTAAAAAAATAGATTATAAAACAACGGAAAATATTTATAGACTTTTTATAACTAAGATATTTTTGTTGAAGAAATATTTTTAATGAAAAAAGGTAATGTTTAAAGAGCATTTAACTGGTGTAGATACGAATACACTTGCATGTATTATTAATGATCAGCATTATAAAATCTTTTTCAATAACATAAATGTTAGTCAAAATATGATTCATTTTAATAGTAAAATTTCATACTAAAACGCTGAAAAATGAGTTATTTTTATTTTAATTGAAAAATGCAAGTCAAATTCTTAAACAATAAGAGAGATGCCGTCTTTATAAATTACTAACAGAGGATAATACTAAAATAATATATAAAGAATTAGCTAAACGGAAATATGGAGTTTTTATACATTTCAAAAGGGAAAACTATTTAAGTTAAATTATTTAATTTTAAAAATATCAGTCACATCAAGAGGATAAGGTGAAAGTAAAAGAAGTACTTACTTACCAAGTAATATTGTAAATTATAACTTTTTTATGGGTGCTTTTGAGTCAAAACATGTGCGAATTTAAACATCAATTCGCAAATAATCTATAAAAAAAAGAGAAATATACAGAAATTTAATGACCAATTTGTAATACAAATGAACAAAAAAATGCCATTCAATGTAAGTATAAAAAAATATGTGTACAAGAAAACATTTTAAACAAAAACATTTTAAAAGCAAACTATTTAATGTACAAATAATTTCAAATTTCAACTTGAAATAATTTTTGTTTTATTTTATCAAATGATAAATTTTCATCTTTTCAGTAAAAGAAGAAATATTTTCACCTTCTTCATAAAAGATTCCGTTCATTATATAATTTTAGAAAACGTTCTCTGAGACTATTTGCATCCTAATTGAGAAATCGTGAGAAATTTGAAGTATCTAGCTTTAAAAATTCCAAATTAATCGTAATTTAGAATGTTTTTAAAGCATTTCCTGAACATTTCGAACTTTGTGGAAACCGCTTATAGCGAGTGTTTAAGTCATAAAAGTAACCACCACACCTAATTTCAAGTTTCTAGCCCCATAAATATCCCAGTAGACGCAAGTTTAGGAAGTTGATTTGTCATGCATCTTCTTGATCTTGTTTTATTGACACAAAATATAGTCTATATGGAGAAAAGATTGTCACATGCATTTTGTTCTGAGTTCGTAAATCGGCTCGGTAGTTCCAGTAATAAAATAAAATCCCCGAACATATCAACGAGCGTTTTTTTTTTTTTTTCTATAAAGTGAATATGAATTTAGTATTACGGAAAATGAGAGTAGGAAATAATAAATTGCTGAGCTTAATTCGAGTCCTCTAATACATAGAACTATTAGCATAGTATGAAGAGAAAATGCATTCAAATAGCCCATAAAATTTTGCTCATTTTAAAAAATATCCAAAATAACAAACTTTAATGCATAGAAAACTTGTTTTTGTATTTAATGTACTTTAATTTGCATTCAAGGTTATCATATCCGCAACTGACAGAATATGTCCACAGAAAAAAAAAAAAAAAACTATATTTAGTTAAACTTACATGTACTATTAACTATTTGCCGCTTTTGAATATCTTACTTTGAATGTTGTTCCCAAAACGAAGAAAAAAGATGAGGGGTCCATCCAAATATCCTATAGATACACTATTGCTAGTACACAATATTGCACGTACTATTTTACTCTTGGTCAAGTTTATGTGTATATATATATATATATGATTCTATTTTCATAAAGAAAATTTATCAAAAGAAGAGGGTTGTTTAAATTTCTGTTATTATTATTATTATTATCACTAATGATCATTATGGAAAAATATATAAAATTCGCTAAAAATGTTAACAGCAATTCCAATAAGTATTTAAAAATTCTCCGTTGCTTCCTACCTTTACAGCAGAATGCAAAAACAAATATATCATCAGCGGGAGAAAATTAACCTACTTTCAAAATAAACATACCGACGTTTTCTGAAGCAACGTGATATTATCACCGACGAAAGAAAAATGTATCGTCATAACTTACTACGTCCTTTTTTTCTTGCTCAAACAAAAAAGAAATAAATAAATAAGCAAAATGAACCAAGTCTTACTTTCTCAAATTAGAAACTGAATTACTCCGCTCGTTGGTTACTTCGAGTAAAAACTTTTTTTTTTTTTCAAAAAATGGTGGAAAGTTATTTTGATTGGAAATACTTTAATTTCATTTAAAAAACGGAAAAAAATCTGAGAAAATTAAAATTAAAGTCCTTTTTATTTTTTTTTATTTTGTGACTTTTGATACTTTAGAGAAAATAAGAAATGTTTGATCATCTCGATGATAAAAAAAAAGTCCAAAGATTTCTAAAAAGAAAAAAAAAATCAGCAGGAGCATGGTATTATTTTTCGATAATTCAGAATAAAAAATATTCCACTATAAGCAAAATTAACTCAATTTATTTATAGGTATTTCTGAACTATTTAAAAAAAAATACTTTCTAAACCTGAGAAAATTAAAATAATATATATATATATTAAGCTGTTTTTGTTATTTTTATTATGTGGCTATTGTTACTCTACAGAAAATAGGAAACGTAAGATTACCTTGAGGACAAAGAAAAAAAGACCAAGGACTTCTAAAATTAAAAAATCCAGAAAGAGCATGATTTAATTTTTTATAATTTAGAGTAAAGAAACTCCACTATAAACAAAATTACTTCAATTTATTTATATGAATTTTTGAACTATCTGAAAAGTAAGAATTAAAAAAAATAATAATAAAGCAAAATGTTTTCGAATCGGAAAAAAAATTAATTACTTCAACTTCGTAGTTTATTGGAAGAAAAAGAGCATTTTTTTCCTTTTGAAAAAGCTGGTGAAAGTTATTTTGAATACATATAATAAGCCGAGAGGCGGTAACACAGACAAATCACCTTACCGAGTATTCGGATAAAAATCTAGGATCAGTTTAATCTCGATTCTCATATAAAACGTAATCGGCCTGTCAAGTCATAACTTGGTGAAAAACACCTAAAAACCCAATTTTAGTGGTTGCCTCATAGGTTTACCATTATGTTTTCTTGCTCCCAGTCCTCCATGCTTTCATACTTTTGGGTGCAGGAAAACATAATGGTAAATCCTACGGGTCAACCTCTAGAATCATGTTTTCAGGTATTTTCCATTAAGATATAACATGGCAGACCGATTGCGCATTAATATGCAAGAAAAATGAATTGAAATTTAACTAATCCTAGATTTTCATTCGTGAACGTGATGAGGTGATTATGTGTTCTGCCGCTTCCCGATCTATAATGTAACATAGGAAACAGGAATATCTGAAAAATTAATGTTATTTAAACTATTAAGTATTGTTATTCTTTGCGGCTTGAGATTTTTGACATTTTAAATAACATAATTGCCAAACATTCAAGTGAAAGCATAAAAAGTTTACTCTGGAGATGAACAGTTTTTGACAACTGCATGCATATGTGTGCATTTCCTGTAATAATTACATTCTATAACCGTGATGTTTGAAAAATATGTTGTTGAAATACTCGAATTTAACAGTATAGTTTCCATTTATTTGGTTTATTGATTCGAAAGTTATAAAACATTTCCTTATTTTTTATAATGCACTATAAAAAAAACAAGATTTTTTAATTTCAAAAATGTAATATTACTACGAACGAAAATATACAATAACCTCTTCCGAATCAGCCAAGATTCCAAAAAAACCCCCCTTTATCTTTAGAAATGTTACAAAAGACTTTATCTTTGAAATTTAAGGAGACAAATGACCCTTAACCTTAAAAAATCGATTTTTCATTAAAAAAAACCATATGGGAAAGTCTGTACATTTCTGTGCATTAAAAAATTATAAAAATATTCCAATTATTTCCAGAGATATGATACAAAACTATGGTGAATTCTATGGTGAATTATTTAATAATTTAACTTTGAAGCCATTTACCTCAAAATGTGTTTTTTTTCATCTTGCGTTCAGGATATCGATGAAATTATATAATGTTTTTTCTTGAAATTTTTACAGATATATATATATATATTTATACAGATATATATATATATATATATATATATATATATATATATATATATATATATATATATATATTTAGTATAACGTATGAGATCCTTCAAATTGAACCTACATTTTTACATCTCCCCTCCCCCCTCCAAATTTTTCATGTAGATCATACTTCAGATTTTATTAAAAAATAATTGTTATTTTAAACTTGTTTAAACATATTTTTAGCCTAAATATGAACAAATTTAGGTTCAGATTAAAGAGAAAGTATGTTATAATATATTATTACGGTTACAGTTGATTTTTTGTATTACATTGGATATTTTATTTGAAATTATGCACACAAGTAGTTGTATCAGTTTAAAAAAAAATACTTACTGTTTAAACCTTTACAAAGAATAAACGTTTTTCTTCCTTTATAAGAATATAAAAAATATCTTTTACATTCTAATGCTTCGATTTATAGTCAGTAAAAAAGTCATGGTCATAGAGTAAATACATTCAGAGAAATTAAATGTTAAACATGATGATTTTTCTTGCCTAATTTTCACTTTTAAAGATCGTATGTTCCCTGAAAAAAAAAAATTTATATAAACAAATTTTTATTAGTTGTCCGTAATTTTCGAAAACATTTCCAAATAGCTTTTACAATGCATTAATCAGTTTTCTCTATCCGGAAAACCGGGTTTTTTGGATGTTAAAAGGTCTCAAGTAAATATTTTCATGTTCAGAAAATATTAAAATATTAAATAATATAAATTAAGACAGACTTAAATGTATTTTTTAAAAAATAAATAAAATTTATATACAAAAAATTAAAATACTAAGCAACATTTCAAAATACAAAAGTAAACATTTGCCAAGCTACACGTAAGGCTTTGTCAGTATGAATAATAACTCATTGCAAAGCAAACATTGTAACAAATCAAGACAGTTACAGTTAGTAATTATATTATAGAAAAAGATAATATTCATTTGGAGAGGATTCTGCCGTGATAACTGCTATAATGTATTGTAGCAGTTGCAGTACAATATAATATTTTGAGGCAGTTACCATGGTAGAATCCTCTTCGAAGGTTGGTTCACTTGTTTACCAACTCTGAATGAGGCTCGTGCTGTCCCAAATGAATATTATCTTTTCCTAAAAAATAATGACTAACTGTAACTGTCTTGATTTGTTCCAATGTGTGTTTTGCAATGAATTATTATTTGTAACTACGAGGCCTTGCGTGTAGCTTGGCGAAACGTTTACTTTTGTATTTTTAAATGTTTTTTTAGTATTTAAATTTTTTGTATATAAATTTTATTTATTTAAAAAAATATGAATTCAAGTCTGTCTTAATTTATATTATTCAATCTTTTAATAGTTTTTTAAATTCAAACGTTAAATGTATGTGTATTGCAAATTCAGCAAATATGTTTAACTGAAAAACATATTTTCATTAACATTAACATTAACATTTACTTTAACATTTTCCTATTCCAATTGCATGCACAATTTCAGTTATGTAGTTTAGAAGGTTTAGGACAGGTCTGATATAATCCGAAAAAACAATTTTCTGAATAGAGGTAACTAATTAATGCATTGTGTAATTTTACTATCACAAATTTTTTGCCACTGTCAAATATTTTACTCTGAACTTTTTACTTTCGAAATCAATAATTATCTTAGCTAAATTACTGTATCTATTTCTAAATTTTTGCTATTTAACAACGAGTTATTTCACAAAAATAGTTCAAATAGAAAATTTAGTAACACTCAAAAAATAAAATAAATAAATTTATAAGTAACTAAATATTTAGATAAATAATGAAAAAATAATAATTAAATCATTATGAATGAAAGTGAAGTAAAATTATATAAATGATAACTAATGCAAATTCTATTTCTTTAATAAGGTTTTTAAAGACAAAGAAATATTATTTATCGTCATTATTTTCGAAAAAGAACATTCAAAAGTTCATTCTAATATAACAAAAATGGCACTTCAATTAGAAAAACTTTTATTAATTTTAATAACAAAACGATTAAGCAGTATACAAATAGAAAGAAATCGTTTATTATATTAGTTAAGTTTAAAAGTTTTTATTAAAAGTAGGAACGATGTAAATATAAAAGGTAAAAAAAAATCGTTTTTTTTTCCTTTGAAAAACACACGTTCTTTTTCAATTTGAGAAAATATGAAAAATAAGTCGGCAATCATACTTTTCCGCATAATTTTTGCTGATATAAATAAAACTGCGTTAAATATTAGCATACATATTTGGTCTGTTACGTCTTCATCCCCTATAAAATCAAAATATTTTCCAAAAGAATTATATTGCACATAATAGGTAAAACTTTCAAAACATTAAATATATTTTTAAGTCTTAAACCGACAAATTTCAACCACTCTGGTACGATAATCAAGATGTTACTTCAGTCCAAGAGAGACAAATATTTATTATAACAGATGTAATTTTTTCCATTTTTGAATTTTGGGTGGAAAAAAGTCCGGGCCAGGATTCGAACCAGGGATGTATTGGCTGAATCCGCCAATGCTCTACCAACTGAGCTATCCCGGACACGAACACTGGAAGACTATTTCACCCAATTAACCTCAACGATCACTTTATCTGGTCTTGTACTCTGGATCAGCTAAACAGAATAAATCGAAGGTCAATATATGGAACTGCAGAAAATCGCTGCATACGAAATTGCTGCATAGTAATCTGGTTTCTTCTCAATTTTTTCTTTTGAAGTTGAACGATTGGACTGCAGCTGTACAAATGACACTGTAAAAATGGTACGAACTAATTAATCAAAATATTTATTAGTTCGTACCATTTGTACAGTGTCATTTGTACAGTTGCAGTCCAATCGTTCAACTTCAAAAGAAAAAAATTGAGAAGAAACCAGATTAGTAATGTTAATAACTGCGCCAGACCTCTTTATTTTGGAATGAAATTCGGTTTCAACTTTGTCGAAAAGTGTTAAAAATGATTAATATTTAATTTTTATTCGTGAAAACCCGTAAGACATGGTGACGTCACTGCAACGTCGTTGTGAAGTCACATTGTGACTTTGTGACCAGCGATTGTCGATGTGACGTCACGTGACGTCGATGTGAAGTCACAGTGACTAAAATGTGAAGTCGTTATGGCCGTTTTAGGGCTTTTTGTGACGTCACATTGTGACCACTTTGTGACGTCACAATGTGACCAATTTGTGAAAAGTGTGTCATTTGTGACTACTTTGACATTAACATTGTGACGAACTGTGAAAATTTTTGTTAGAAAGTCACATCTTAGTCACAATGTGACGTCACTGAGTGGTGGCATTTTCGTCACAGATGTGATGTGACCAAAGTGACTCACAGTGACGTCATTGTGACGTCACTGTGAACATGCATGCTATGAGGGAAGTATATAGAAATGAATTAAGTAGATTTATTTAAACAAGAACACATTTAAACATTTTTAAACATTTAAATAAGTAGATTTATTTAAACAGTGAAGCATTTTCTTCTCTGATTATAGTGATTTTTTGAAGTTATTGAAATTAATAAAAAACTTTTTCGCTTCAAACAATCCATAAGTTTTTTTTTCAGTATCGCAATAAATTAATTCTAAAATTTTATGCAAAAATATTTCATGTTACGTTATTAATTAAGTGTTTATACAAATTTTAAAAAAAATTTATATATTGTATAATATAAAAAGTTATAGTATTTTAATAATAAGATAAACAGTAGAATCGATTCAATATTTACAAAATTATCTGTTGTCTTTTTCCGTTTGAGATTAAATGGAAAAATCTAGTCAGCAATCTCCTTGTAATATTCGAAGAGATAAAAAAAGTTGTATTTAGTTTTATCAAGTATAACTTGACATATTTAGTATATTCCCTTCTACTTTGATAAAAGAAGTTACTTGTGACCTATTAACGATGTTGACATTCAACAAGTTTGTATAATCATGATGCACTTACCATTAAAACTCTTTTCATTATATAGTTGGCATTTTAGGAATTTTTCTCTGTTTCTCTTATTATTATTATTATTATTATTATTATTATTATTATTATTATTATTATTATTATTATTATTATTATTATTATTATTATTATTATTATTATTATTATTATTGAAGGTAAATTTCATTTCCTCTTTATTTGTTATAGAAACAACGGTGAGAAAAAAAAATTGAAATAAGAAATTTACTTGTAAACATAGAAAGATTCAGAAATCCTTCGTTTAATCCCCATTTCCTCAATGTCTCAAAACAAGTTGGAAATTGCACGTGAAGCGTAGCGAATGAGTTGCGTTCGTACTATAACGAAGTTATTAAAATAGTCAAATGTTGATGCAATAGTATACAATACTTTGGATACCATAGAACATCCGAAATCATTTTCGTATCCTTGTAAATACTACCTGCTTTTTATTATAAAGGAATTAAATTTTAGTAAACCTCAACAACCTATATCAATTCCATAAAATGTGAAATAGTTTAATGTTATTAAAACGCGCCCCAAAACAATGTTTCCCCCTATAACATTGTGTAATGAAATACTTTTGTGTTGCCCTGTAAATTAATAACAAATATTCTTCTCACCATTGATTGTACAGAATGTACATTTTAGTAGATACTTTATAGATGCATATATCAAATTTAGTATGTTCGGACGAATGTAACATCATTTAAATGCACTTGAAACTGAACTTTTCCAGTGGCCGTAATGAAACGAAATTCTTTTGATTGTCCCTGTAATAAGCTATGCATCAGATTTTCATAAAATTTGAAACGACTCGAGAAAATTATGCAACAATTACATATTTTAAATTAAAAATGATTCGGTTGGGTAGGTTTCGCACTTTTATATGCGAACAGACGGGCGAACTGAATGACGACTATATGTGCTACGTTATTACATAATTACATAAGCACACACATATATAAGCAGACTCTACATAAAATACATTATACTCTACATACATACATTATTATTTTAATGCAAATTAAAGGCGACTTATTATTCAAAACTTATTTAACGATATATTTGTCTTTATCTCAAGCTTAACTTAATGTTCTGTATATTTAATTAAATTTTTAAAATAGAGACTTTTGCAGTTATTTTTCTTCTTTTTCAACATGCAAGTTTTTAATAGTTTCTGCTCCAAGAAAATCACACATTACACATTTATTGAAATATTTTTCTATAATGTTAGATTAGTAAATATATATATACACTTTATTGCCATTGATTATTGGACACTTGCGATTTTAGACATTTTATTAAATATCTAGAAAAATACATGAGGAATCATCTCGAAACTCTTAGTGTATAAATATAATAGTATACGTCATACATCTTCGTGAAGATTTTTTCCCGAAACTCCATAGGGGACCGTCAACAAATTAAAAAAGAATGAATATTTTTTGAATAACCCTGTCAAAAATAATGTAGCAAAAGCGCTCAAACTCTAGATTATAATTGAATGCCTTATTGTAATACACTGTGTTCATTTTTATGCAAATAGCATGCATACTCGCAGAGTAATTAAGGTTTTTATAAAAATAGTCCCAAATTTTTCTAAGATTTTCCCTTATAATTTTTAGAGTTCTTAATATAAAATAATATTTTTTTTCAGAAAATATGACGAAAAACATTGCACACAGTACCCTATAATCAGAATTAAAAAATAATAAAAATTGTATGAAAAATGAGTAGGTTTACTAAATAATTTTTTACTGCGCATGCGTCAAAGATATCAAAATTTCATTTGCATATTATGTTAGCTAAATATATAGACCAACTTTTGTAAAAGTCTCAAAAGTATAGCTTGAAAATTCTGAAAGTAATCGTCTATAGAAAAAGGACAAAATCCGTTGTTTCCAAAATGAAGCAAAAAAATGAGGGATTTTATCCAAATGTAGTAGTACATCCCGTATTGTGTATTCTATATTGACACTAATCAATGAATATATGGATACAACCCCTCTTGTTTTTGCTTCATTTTGAGAATAACGGATTTTCAACTTGTTCAATCGACGATTATTTTCAGAATTTTCAAGTTATGATTTTGTGACTTTCACAAAAGTTGCTCTATACATTTAGCTAACATAATATGCAAATGAAATTTTGATATCGTTGACGCTTGCGCAGTAAAAAAGTATTTAGTAAACCAACTCATTTTGTATACAATTTTCATTATTTTTTAATTCTGATTACAAGGTACTGTGTGAAATGTTGTTTGTCATATTTTATGAAAAAAATATTATTTTATATTAAGAACTCTGAAAATTATAAGGAAAAAACTTGGAAAAATTTGGGACCATTCTTAAAAAAACCTTAATTACTCTGCGAGTATGCATGCTATTTGCATAAAAGTGAACAAGGCTAATTACAATGAGGCATTCAACCATAATCTAGAGTTTGAGCGCTTTTGCTACATTAGTTTTGACAGGGTTATTCAAAAGATATTCATTTTTTTTAATTTGTTGACGGTCCCCTATGGAGTCAACAGCTATCTGTGAAAAATGTATCGTTGGGCTACGCCTAATATGTTATTTCCTATTCCACTTAAGTAACGATGAATAGCAACGAATTGTACCATTGCCATAATTTCAAAACAGCCTGTAGCGATTAAACTAATAAAAGTACGGTAAGTTCTTTTGATTTTAAGTGTATACATAGGGTTAGGGAAACACGTATTTAAGGTTTGATAAAATATATATATCTATATGTATATATATTTTTGCAGTGGTTGGTGAGATATGGGTAAATTGTGTTGGACGTGCTTACAAAGTGAAATGAAATCGTATAAATCGCATTATGTAATAACATAGAAAAACACATATTTTTTAAATATTTTTTTTCGTTTTCCTTTGAGAAAATAAATGGAAAATTCTTGTTAGCTATCAACTTCTTCTCTATAATATTAGATTAGATAAATATATTTGCATTTACTGCTTTTGTACGCAATTAAGTGCGTTTAGTATTGTCATTTGAGTCGTGTAAAAGTAATTATATCTGTCATATAAGAGAATTGACATTCAACATGGGTGATATGATCATGTTACATTTTTCATATTTTGAATATCATAATGTAAATAGAGTTATACTCTAATTAATTTATTATCATCAAAACTGTTTACTGCCTTTTATAGGAACTGTCGTTCCAAGAGTTTGTCACAAAAATGAACACATAAAGAAATTTCTATAAAATATGTATGTGTATTTATATATATATGCATATATTTATATATAATATGCATATATTTATATAAGATATGTATATATTGATATATTAAAATTTTCGCTATGTTCAAAAGTTGATATAACTTGTACATTATATTTACCCATATTAAACAATATTTCAACTACTTTTCTGCATAAGAATCACCAAAATTGTAATATTTGTTATATCTTAGGATACATTTTTGTAGTCCAGTGTTATAGAAGTCTTCGAACTATGAATGAAGCCAACTTATCACAGTCGGCAACTTTCGTCTAACAAAACTGTATCGATCATGTTAAGATACTCGTTGATCTCATCATGGTATCGCTTCAGGAAAGTCAATTCTGTTCTCCTGCGTTTGGTTTTGTATTCCAATGTGAGGTTTCTTGGGACCCTCTGGAGCACAATTTCTGGAAAATGGGCCTTCTTGATAATTTCATAAATCGCAGATTCTTTCTGCACTTTTCTACATTAGTGCCATGATGAGTGCAAAAAGAATCGTTACGGGTGATAAGGTATGGCTTGGCAATTGTGACAAGCAGATGTCTATAACAGTGGACTACAAAGACGTTTCCCATGTTGTGACAAGTGTTATTTTTCCGGTGACTCTAACTTTGTCGTATCTTTTGAAACAAAATATTTGCCAGGTAATTATATTTTTTCCTTTTATGGGCTGTGCAAAACTTACTTTTGGATGACCTTTGTATACTGTATTACTACCAATTAATCAATAAAATAAAATGGTATATATAATATAATACAATTATATATACCATATATCTTATAATATCCATACCTTATAATATAATATAATATAATAAATTTTATAATATAATTTTTAACAATATTTTAAGTACCATCGCTGCATAAAGAGTTAAACATGGAATTAGCTTCGTGTAATATAAATCAAACAATAATTTGGCGATAGAAGGATTTTGTTACAAATCATAAAGCGATGTTATTTGCAGCTAGAAATTATCAAATACGCAGGTTTATAAGCATAACATGTTTCAGTAATGATTGAGGTAGCTTTGCATTACCAGCGAGTGCCTGGATTTGACAAGTCAACATGTTTCGGTTAACACCAATTACACTAGGAGTATTTTGGTTTATGCAATGAAAGGTACAGACTATATGATTTAAATTATTCTCAAAATATATAATTTCCCAGTTGTTGGAAGTTATGTGTATAATATTTATGCGTATATATGACAAGAACTAGCAGAATTACCAGGCTTTGTCTGTATTATATAAGGGGGTTTGCAGGTAAAATAAAGTTAAATGAATTAATATGGAAATCACAATAATTGAGCTTTGTGTATTCTCATCAATAAAAGATAAAAAATATAATAAGAAAATATGACATTAGTATGTTACAAACATAGAAAAATCCTTCAAATTTAAACATCAGAATGCGTACCTCTGACAATAAAGTTTGGAGAATAGTCCTGTAACATTAATGTAGTTGAAATAGATGATGAGATAATTTACCGTACCATCCTTTAAAATAGTCATCTCCCATAACTATGCACCGCTGAGATCTGCTATACATGTCCTGAGAAATTCGCAAGAAGTAATCTTTGGGGATGGAGTCCAAAAGCTTCGTCACGTTTTATTGTATGTCAGCAATATGGTCAAATCTCTTTCAAAGAGAGTTTCTGTCGTGAAAATAGGAAGAAGTCTGGAGGATTGAGATCTGGCGAGTATGGTTGGTGTTCAAATTAGCACAACCCCTCATAAATTACTTTCGGTGTCTTGCAAAGCTTAAATCCAAACTTTAAACTGATCTTTTGTTCGTTCATTTTCCTGTTCTCAGTTAAGAACCAACACACTGAACATGCACTTAGTAAAGCACGTCTTACACAGAACATAAACAACACTCAACTGAACAACGGTGGGGCAAGATGGTCAACACTTGCCTCTATGCAGGTGCAGCATTTTGTTTCCCCAGTGTTGTTAGATCGGTCGTTCTGAATTTGGTCGTTCTTTGTTGTCAGATATAGTATATGAGTTTTAAAGCTATACGAAAAAATAAAATGAATGTCGTAGCAGTTTTGATTACAGTTTAGAGTAACAGTTTTGTGAAGTTATCTTTGGCATGCTGTATATCTAAATTTTAAAGAAAATACATGTCAGTTATTAATGCTGTAATCGTAATAATGATGATAACGACCAAATGCATAAATTGTGCTTCTATTGGATTTTTTCTTAATTTATAAAAATGGATCAATTTCACTTTTTGCATTGTCGAATAGAAAAAAATGCTTGCATATGAAATTTGTTTGAAAATTGTATCTCATTAAAAAAAAAAATTAATGGATTTTAAAATATTTTTTAGATTTGGCTATTTTAAAATGCAATCAAAATGTGATAGATAAAACCGTTTGCACTTAACGTAGTGTTATAAGGGAAAATTAAGTCCATGAGTAACGCTTGCAAAATATTTATGTAAGCAATGATTCACCCATAAATTTCGCTTTTACTGCAATTTGTTTAACCTCTAATTATCGTACATTCAATTTTTCCTACGTCGAATAAAACAAAAGTACTTTCAGTGATATCTGTTTGAGAACTGCATCTGACCACACTGATTTTACATGCATTTCAAAGTAATTTTTATGCATGAATGTTTTATATATATGAGTGCAACCCAGTTAAAAAAAGATGAATACCATTGCTTTTACAATGTAAATAATTCAGCATTTTTTCGTGTAGCATTCCTTAATTAAATCGGCAAACAGAAGTAAGAGCCACCCCCCCCCCCATCTCGCACGCACATACACACACAAAAAATGAATATTTAAAAATGTGAGATTAATAAATATTCCTATAAGTAGTAAAGAAAGAAAAAATCACGATTAACAGCTTCTTAATATTTAAGTACCAAAAATGCTTTTGGTTTACTTTATAGACATATTAAAATGTATAGAAAGTGTAAAAAAAAGTTTTACATATTTTAAATTAAAAGCATTTTTTCTGTGCTGTGAACGGGCAATATATGGCCATCTTTAACTATAGATATTCCAAAATTGATTGACTGATTATGTTTAAGCACAAACTTTCATTCATGGAAAATAAATCTACAGCTAATAAGTCTGTCTAATAATAATCCTGCTAATAATAATTAAATTCCAGAAGCTTTCAGTGCAAATTTTAAATATTGAAACTCTCTGTTAAGCTGAAGCATGCTCTCTGTTACTACAGCTTCGACAGCGTATTGCTTTCTTTCATTTTAATATAATTTCGATTAAAATCTTCAGACAAAAGGAGCTAATGCTTTGGTAGATGTTAAATTGACCTTTCATCCTCCCCGAAAAAAATAAGTTTTCTTCTATTATTGTGTTGTGTATGTGTAATAATACTACTTGAAGATCTCCGGTCTCGAATTAGTAAGCAGTTTATTTTCAGAATGTATGGAATTTCATACATAGGTTATTCACTTATTGAATTTTCTTATGCATTTTACTATTGCTATAAACATAGTATTCATATAACAAAAAATTAACGAACAAGGTGACTTCAAATCTGTATATTTTTCCCCATGGTTAAGAAAGAGTATTTATGTTCTCTATTTAACTGTATCGATGTTTATCATCTAAAAATGATGCACTGTTTATTGTTTTTTCTGCATTATATTTGATATTTTTTTTGGGTTGTACAGGGAACTTTTATTTAATGGTACACTGATAAAATTTTGCTCCAGTTTGAACCAAATTTTGGGGCTTAGTAGCTGTCACCAAATGATGGTGATTTCTCGTACCAGCATTTGGAGCTTCCTATTTCAACCCTCCTCCAACGATTGGAACTATGCCTTAACGGGAGCTCCAAATATTGGTTCAAGATTTCACCATCTTATAGTGGCAACAATTGAGCGCCAAAATTTGGTTCAAACTATGACAAGATTTTAACAGTGTACGTCGGTCTAAAAGTTTGGGAGCCCCTGGCATGTACAAAACAAAATGAAATGGTTAAAGAATTCATGACGATCTCCTCTTCAAATTGTTGGCCACACCGCTACTCTAAGCAAATGGCCTATTACTTAAAAAGCGTAGTTGAGAGGGTCCTCAATAGTCATTTGCACAAAAATGTCGCGGCTCTCAATGAATCTGTTGTGTATGCTTTGGCAAATGTTTCTAACACTCATCTGATCATTACGTGTAGTCAGTTTTGGCAGAATGTTGGGGAAATTGTTGCAACTATCGATGGTTTAAAGGAAGGATGAATGATGTCATGCATTGAGTATGTGATACTTGTACCACGTTACAATAAAAAAAATACTGTATCTGAAGAATTAGGATTATCGTCGATTATGTTTGAATATTACAATAAAATCTCCATAACGGACACTCTCGAATATCGGACAATGCTAGTTAACGGATAGTTTTCCATTTCCATTTCCCATTCCCAAAACCTAAATTTTTGTATGTTTAACCTCTGAATAACGGACATTCCGGGTAATAGTCAGTAATTTTGGAGAGCAAGAATTAAAAATATTTTTAACGAGAAAAAACTTTTTATAAAAGCAAAATGTCTTTAAATATACAAGGGCAATGTGTAACAAATTTTGTGATCACAGATAAATTTAGAGTGAGGACTGGGGAAAACTGTGCGCCTTTCAATGCCCAGTGTTAAATTCAGGAGGTTGTCCGGGAAGGAATTCCAACACAATTTATAAATCCCACCCCCGGAACTCTATAATGTCCCTTCCGGAGAAATGTCTGTATTCATCACTATCCACAAAAACATTTAATTTTACGGCAATTTTTATGGCAAAAACTGCTGTCAACATTGCTGTCAACAGTTTTTGCTGTAAATTTAACGGGGATTTTTTTTTACAGTTTCTCTACAGTTTTTTTCCAATAGCAGACATTTACGAATGGTGTACAGTTTCCGCGCTCTCGAGGGTTTCGTTATTTAGAGGTTTTACTGTATTTGTCCCAATTAGTGATATTTGTACCTATACAAAATACATACGAAATCTTTTAAATTTTAGATAAATATGCTACCTCATGAGTGCAGATTAATATGCATTTATATAAGCCATCTTTTATGCCTGTAAATTGCGAAATTATTAATACAAAAGACAGCAATTACAATATTAAAAGTGTGCTATTATGAAATCTGGAAAAATCACTAATCTCTTTAATAATGTATTTTTTCCATCTAAGCAGGTCTTTTCAAGTCATTATGCTAATTACATTCATTTCATCATTGAGCCAGGTAATTAAAATGAAACTACAAAGGAAGTAATTATAAATAAACTAAAAAAGCACATAATTAAAAGGTAATTGCGAGTGGCTTTTGTAGATCATTAAGGGATTGTGTAAAGATTAAATGTCAAAATGAATAGGAGTATAATCTATTATTTGTCTATTTTTAATATTTATAAAAAAAACCTCATTTTACGACAATTATTAATCTTTTAATATAAGCATAAAAGTAAAAAAATATATATATTAAAAAAAAACTCTTTTACAAGCATTCAATATATATTTAGAAAATTGTTAACCGAATTTTATGACTCTTTTCAAGAAAAAAATCCGTTAAAATACATTAATTTGTCGTTGGCCTCAAACATCAATTATGAAAAATTAACTCTTTTTTTTTTAAGGTTACTATAAAGCGTGGGTAGTGATGATAAAAAGGTATATATCGAGGGGACCCACTTCTCGGTCCTGGGCTCTTTCAGGCTCTTACGACCCCGATCCAGACGGCCCGAAAGACGCCCTTCACACAAATTTTGGAATTAGCTGTGCATTGCCATACGCACATCACACAGCCTATCTCTCAAAGGAAAAGACCAATAGTCGAATAAGACAAAACTCAGCCCCCAGCCCAAAAAAGAGCTAAACGGTCCTTTCGATTGATCCCCCTCCCCCATATTCACTCCAGCGACCCGCAGGAACCGAACACCTACACAGGAGCCGAACCCACGAGCTGATGCCGAGGATTCATATGGAAGTGTTGTTTCACGGAGGCCTACGAAGATGAACCGTTATGAACAAAGACATACGTCACCTGAGAATAATAAGTTTCTATCTGTGTTTTCGAAATGACTCTGTTCAAAATGACTTATCTTATATAGAAATGTTCTGTTTGTATCTATGAAGGCATTTCTGAATTAACCCCTTGCGGCGAGGTGGTATATCAGTGAAACCACTTAATTTTAATTCCCAAACGTCACACTGGCACCGGAATTTTGGTGAAAAAATTATTGCTTATTGAATGCGTGAAATATAATTTTTTTTTTTCGTATTTATAAAGGCTAATTCCATGAAAATATGTCATGGCTGTCACATACAACGATTTTTGGCTACCAGTATTTCATACAAGAAAAATTTGACTTATTTTATGGGAGATACATCATCAGTTGAATAGGGCGAAGCAAACTTTTCGAAAATAATGGTGGCCAACAAGGGTAGCGAATTTAGCTGTGTGACAGACATGACAAGTTTTCATGGAAATGATCTAAATAGAGTTGTTTTCAAATTCCGGCGTCAGTCATTAATTTCAACACCTAAGCAATGAATTTGCTCTGTGCCACAAAGGGTTAAAATAATTTCATAATATTATTGCAATAGCATATGTAAATTATATATAACATCATTTTGATGCACAAATACCTTGATAGATACATATAGAGCCTTTCTATATTTATATTTTTTTTGAAAAACACAGAAAGAACCTTATTACTCTCTCAGGTGACGATATGACGATATGCCGTAGACGATTGATAAGAGCAGAAAGCGCCACTACAAGCATCTAGCGACTGCACTTAGACTACGATTTCAAACAAACGGAAAATACACGTCAAGCGTAGCAAATGAGTTGCGCTTATACTCTAATGAAGTTTTTAAACTATTCAGATATTGGTGTAATAATATTATACCATACCAGCCGAAATCTACTATGTGTCCCTGTAAATAATATCTGCTTTCTACTACACAGGAAGTAAATTGTAGTAAACCTCAGCAACGTATATCAATTTCATAAAATGTTAAATAGTTTATTTTTACTAAAACGCGCCTGGAACATTGTTTTCCCCCTCTACTATGACGTAGCGGAATATTTTTATGTGGCCCTGTAAATTGATAAGAAATATTCTTTGCACCAGAGATTGTACAGAATGTATATTTTAGAAGATTTACATCAATTTATTATGTTTGGAAGACTGTGACATCATTAAAATGCAGTTGAAACTATTTTTCATATGCACTGTAAAAAAAATGAAGAGGTTACTAAAAATTTTTTAGTAGATTTGTATTCCACAGAATTTTTTAGTAACCATTACAAACTTTTTTTTGCAAGCGAAACAAGCATTTCTTTTGTAAACTGAACAAAAGAATTTTTTGTATAACTAACTTAAAAATTTTTAGTATGAGCCACCAAGCAAATTTTAGTAATAGCTCCAAAATTATTTTTAACTAGCGGCCTTCGCCCGCTACGCTGGTCGGTTTATCTAAAGAAATCTTGAAGAAGTAGTTAGATAAGGTTCAGACATACATTAAAAGAAAAAAAAAAGCAAGTCGATCATTCAAAAAACGTTGGGAAATATCAAATATTTACTGTAATTTTTTAAGAAAAACAAAGTTTCGAAAAAAAAAATTAAATCGAAAAAAAAATTACACTGACATATTAATGCAAGGAAATTTTCCCAGAGAGAAAATTCGCCTTGAATACAATATTTCAAATTCTTTTAATTGCTTATAGGCGTTAATGCCAACATAGTGAAAAAAAATTCCATGCTGGGAATCGAACCCGGGCCATCAGTATGGCGCACTGACGTTCTACCGACTAAACCACATGGAACGACAGCCAGCTTGAAACTTTCTCATACTTAAGTAGACTGGCGAAAACATAACGATAGCGCGTTTTAAAATCGCACAGTGACATCTATTGGATTTTATATGTACTAAAAAACGTTATGTAATAAAAAACGTGAGCAGCGCACCTAATAGTTTCTTTTGTTTCTTTTTGTTACTTTTTTGTCTGTTGTCCGATTTTGATGAAACAAAGCCTATACACTGCCCGGGAGTGTGCATTCTTCATTAGTGAAAACCGCATAAAAATCCATTCAGTAGTTACGAAGATAACCTCGAACAAACAGACAGACAGACAGACAGACAAAAAATTCAAAAAAAAATTTTTTGTGTTTCATTGGTTTTCTTTTATCGCCCTGACTCCATTTTTGTCAATTATCTTCAATGTACAGACACACCGGGTCCTACTGTTTTATTATATGTATAGATAACCATTACGTGGGGTCGAAGGGCAGGAGCTTCCTTCGAGCTGCATCCAGACTTCTGAAGCGGAAGATTTTCGGCAAAACCGCAATAGATGGCAGCACCAAACATTGCTACTGCTCCGTCAAGATATTCATAATCCCTTTATTAACGAGTACTTACACTACATACATTCGGGGCGTATTTGGCAGTGGCCGGTATCGAAGGACCTTTTAGCCTGGAGTCCGTTACTATAACCACTATGCTATCACGGCCACACCAAGTGAATTTTAGTAATAGCTATTAAAAATATAAAATTATTAACTCTATTCGTTGCTAACTTTTTTCTAGTAATTCTTACAGATTTTCTTGTAACCGACTAAGATTACTAAAAATTTTTTAGTAATTACAAGGATCACTAAAGTTTTTTTAGTAGATCGACACTTTTTTTTACAGTGTAGGCCATAATAAAACGGAATACTCTTAATTATCCTCGTAATTAAACTATGCATCCGATTTTCATAAAATTTGAAATGACTCTAAAAAATTGTGCAACAATTATATATTTGAAATTTTAAACAATTCAGTTGAGTAGTTTTTGCTCTGGTTTATGCGGACAGACGGACGGACTGAACGACGACTATAGGTGTTACATATTTAAATAATTACTAACGCACCTGAAAATGGAATGTCTCTGTGCGCATGCATATTATGATTTGCTATGAGAAAAATAGTTTAATAGAGTCGTTTGTTGCTTATCACGGAGATGTTATGGCGTAATAATTAGAGTATCGATGTGTTAAGCCTAAATTGCCTCCTCGTTGGTTAAACTTTTTAGAAATTTCGTTTCTATATTTTATTCTTTAATTTCCATGAATTTTTAGTATTTTCAAAAACTAAAATCATGTGTTTTTTTTTTTTTTCGTTTTTGTGTAAGTGTAACTTTACTTTTTGCAAGATTTCTAAAATAAAAAACTGTTTTAATAACCCGTAAAATATCAAACAAAAAATATTCACTTGTGTTTTTTTTTTAATATTAACTTGTAATCATTATGTACTTGGATCATCAACACATTTCTTTAAGAATGAATATTTAAGATTTAGTATTGGGACTATCCATAAATTATGTCACACATTTTTTCACTATCTTTTACCCCCCTCCACGACTTTGTCACGAAGTAGTATTATTGCACTTCACTATATCTCCCCCCCCCCCTATTACATGTCACTCTAGATTACATAAGCATATATTCGAATTCAGAAACAAAACACTATGGATCATATTTCAAAATTTATTTTATTTTATGTGTTTTAATGACTTTTATGAGCATAATAATAAAAAATTTTCGTTTAAATATTTTGAATGAAATAAAATTGAGGTTTACAACAAAAAACATAATTCATATAGAATAATAATGAAACATTAATATAAACGAGAAATTGAAAAATTTATGGCTAAATTATTAGTATTATGGATTATTATTATTAGTATTATTGTTATGGATTTTAATATATTTGACTTTAAATCTTATCCACACAAAATACATTGATTTCAAAATAATTTCAAAATTGAATCTGCTGATTTTTAATTCTTTTATTTTGACCAAAAAGTGTAATGTCACGTTTCTTCTTACTCCCCTCCCCCCCGTTATACACTTTTGTCACAAACTGCACAATTTCAGGAACTCCCTCTACCATCCAAGCGTGACATCATTTGTCGATGGCCCATTAAAAATAATAATAATAATAAAAAAATAAAAAATACAAAAATTACTCATTAGGTACCCATCGTAATACTTATCCATCATGTATATGCATATCATATTTAAAAGTACATTTAAATATTTTTAATACCTAGTATTGCTTTATTTCGAAATTGCGGGTACATCTTCATTATAACGTCGACCAATTTCGATATATAATATAATCGTCAAACTATTAGTAAATTATACAAATTGGCATAACTTTTATTTTAAATAACGAAATAAGAAATAGATTAATAATGCTACAAATAAATCATTGAATAAAAAATCACTTAATGACGTAACAAACACATGTATCGTGTTCAATGTCAAGTGAATGTGACATTTACGGTAAACCATTATTGGCATTTAATCTTACAGTTTGGCGATAGTTTTTTGATCAACGGAATAATCAAGTAATGCCAAATTGCATAAAAGAAGCATCCTTAGAACTCCAAAAATGGTAATTCTATTAACTAGCAGAATTGAAGAACTAACTGGACTAACTATAATTGAAAAGGGCGGAAAATACGATTACAAATATCTCGACAACTAATTATATGATTAACTTTTTCTATATCCAAAATTATTTTTTTAATTTTCTTTTACACTCACTCGTTTAAAAAAAGAATTATATACATTTTATAAGAATTCCGAGAGTCCTAAAAAAATAGTTCGGATAATCAAAGTTACAGATATTCAATAGGCTTATCCCCCATTCTTGCGTACTAAGTACACCCCAAATTTCAAGTCTGTATTTCAATTTGCTCGGGAGATCAAGCGTTTACAGACACACAGACAGACGGGCTGCAATTTCTTTCTAAAAATATGTATTTCGGAATCACGGGTGTAAAACGTTAAATCTATCATTTTTTTTTTTTTAGAAAACGGTTGCAAGGCTTACCCTTATACTATATATGATCGCTAAGTAAAATACTTAATGCTTGTTCCAGCAATATGTTTGAAATTGAAAGAAGAATATTGCTGAGATCACGCGGCAATATTTGTATAGAAGAGCAGATATTGCATTTTGTATCTTTACAAAACCCTATTTTAGCAGCTCTTCATGATATTTTTCCATTTCTATGTAATATGGATTTTTTTCCCTTGTCCAACATAATCCATAATTCTCTAAGAGCCAAAAACAGATGAAAAATATCTTCACAGAAATAAGGACAAATTATGTAACGAAAAAGAATTTCATAAAAGACGAAAAATAAAAAAAATATGAAATTTTTATTTCTTTGTAAATTCTAAAAACTACATGCTATTATTTTGCTGACACTCTGCATTTTCCGCACAGCTGCTCACAACAATATAAAAGGATTTTTTTTTAAAGTGTTTTAAGTGCAATACAGGTTTTGCATATCTATAAATATGTATATATGTACAGGAACTGCTGAAAATTTCTATTTGTTTTCTATTTAAAAAACTAAAAAACTTTAACAAACAGTATATTCAATGTCGCAGAGAGAAATTATTTATCGTGAACAAAATTATTTTTCGTGACTTTTAAAGTTAAAACCTGTGTTTTAAATTTTAAAGTAACTTTTGCTGACTATTAGTAAATACAGTTAATTACTATTACAAAAGCAAAAATATACGTATTTATTTAAAAAATAAATAAATATATACATTAATTCCACATGACCATTTAGTGTTATAAGAAGAAAGTAATTGTAGAAAGATTTGTTATATTTACAACATATTTAATTAAATTTGGTTAACTTTACTGTATATAAACATTTCATTGTTTAAAAAAATCAATGTATATAATATAATATTATGTGCATTTAGTATTTAGCAAAGATGAGACTTTATAGTACAAAGAGGCTAGTTTTTCTCTGCCTTTAATAATTTACTAAAATATTGTATATGTAAAATGACACTTACGTTACAAATAATTTTTTTATTGGCCTTCAAAACTAGCCAATACAATCATATATCACAAATTCCTTTTGAAACTCTGATATATCTTTAAAAACTTACAATATATTTAAAAAATTAGAGCAAAAAGGCCTTAAAAGAGTTCATTTTTAATTTAATTATTTTTTTAATTAAAAGTAAAAGTATTCAGTGACATAAATCCCTCACAGAAGCATACATTTAAGCATAATAGCAAAACTGAAACGTAACAAAAAATCACATATTTTCACAAAGAAACCTTCTCTTCAACTGAGGGGAGAAGTTCCTGGATACGAGTCAGATTTCTGAAATAGGCATCGATCGACGCACCAGTTAGTCAGCTATTATGAAATGTGCTTTTCACAATAATTGGGCGAATCTAAATTTTTGCATTTTTGGTTTGGTTTGGCCTGAAATGCTCCTGTGAGTGCTTTTTTATTTCATTAAATTGTCACAAAAGAAATAAACAATACAAATTTAAATCCATTAGCTATAATTTTATAGAAACTAGGCAATCCAATCGTTTTATAGTTCGTATACCACAGGGATTTCAGTATTTATATCCATAAACCATTTCTATTTTATAAAAACCTTTATTATATTTTCTTTAATTAAACGTTTATGGACATGGTTCAATTACATGTCTGTTAAATTCGTTATTTATTTATGTATTTGAATATTATTTCTCTTGGAACTTTACTTACGAAACAGTATTCAAAAAAATAAAATAAAAACCTATTTATATGCAATATTTGAAATCCGCCATATCAATCTCCGAAATAAAAGTTTCATTTGCATTTTCAAGTTTAGCGTAAAACAGAATAATGCTTTAGAACTAAATTTTAAAATGTGTAAATTGCAATACAATTTAAATATATATTTTACGTCAAAATATAGTTTTTGTTTTATTTTGTAGTGTGAAAATTCGAATTGTTCTTCTGTCAGAAGTTTAAAAAATGGCGTTAAACGTAATCACAATAAATGTGTCATCAGCGTTACTAATGGTCATGTTTCTGCCTTGTAATATGAATATAGATTATTTTTTAATGCAATTAGAATTCGTGAAAACAAATGAAACAAATTTTCTTGGTAATAATATAGCTCAATCCAACCAATTTTTGTATAAAAAACATTGAGCTACAATCGACTTACTCCGCCAATAATATAGGTAATATTATTATTGTAATTCTCTTCAAAGAGGCGTAAGGATGTAATGAATTTTAACAAAATGTCCTTTTACTTTTTTGCTATTATCTGAATTAAGGCTTAGTGGGTTTTAACTATATTTAAATATTTATGAATCACTAATAATTAAATTTTCTTAATATTTACCTGCATTCATCAGAGGCTTATAAGAGAAGTGGTGAGATCCTAGCTTTCCTTATTAGCCTCTACTGAATTCATATAAATAAAAAAATATTAATTATTACTGTTTTATATTTAGATACAGCTACGGTCCACTAAACCTATTCTCAATTTAGATAAAGGTGAAAAAAGTAAATGGGCATTTTGTTAAAACTTATCACTGCCTCACAGTCACTCCCTCATAACTCTTATTTTGGCCAATTTGGAGAGAATTATCCATCAATACACTGCGTCACAAAATTCCACCCTAGTTTTAATACTGAATAAGCTATTTCAACTGTGTTTTTTTCTATTACTCCCTGCACTTCAATATTTTGTTTATTTTGATAATTTACCTTCTTACGCAATGCTCCATAACGCTACTGTAAAAACACAAATGTTCTTTTTTAAAGAAAATGCAAAAGCAATATTTGAAAAGAAAGTAATAAAAAATCATGAATTACGAAAAAAGAAAATTATTTATCTCTTCGGGAATTCTAAATGAGATGTATTGTTATGCAGACACTACACATTTCTTGCGCAGCTGTTTCGACCACTCACACGTGAAAAAATAATTTTTAGAGAAATATCCGAAAAATGCAATATTTTTTTTTAGTTGTACAATACATGATTATGCACGCCGAATAAATTTGTATATGGAAATTGATGAAAAAGTTTATTGGTTTTCTTCTACTAGATAAAAAGGAAATGATGTATTTTTGGGGAAAACTTTATTGAAAAGTACATTCGAAGTTTTCTCCCTTTACTTTATTTTTATATTGTAAAATTATCAACTTTTTATAAATCAAATTATGAATATGAATTTATACCTTTCAGTAGAATTCACAAATTTATGAGAATTATTATTTTGATAAGTTATAATAAATGACATAAGAGGCTTTGTACATATATATAAAGTTATATCACTCTAGAGGGGAAGAGGTAAGGAAAACATAGCCTGTAAAAATATTAAAATGAAAACGAGATATCTATAAAAAATTTCTTTCATATGCCAATGAGTCTTTCCAGGTGACTGAAGTTGTGAGGGAGTGACCTTTGCATAAAGGCACTCTAGTATTTCTGAGATCGTGACGTCAATAATTTAACATGTGTAAGCGTAAAAGCGACATCTATCCTCTCTTTTACTTTAACTTTCTAGAGTGTGTGTGCTCTTTCGGATTCTGCAGTTAGCTCGCGGTTATTAGTAATATGTTAATGTGAAGTATCTCAGTTTGCAGCATATAAAAGATTGGGTGTGAGTGAATGGAGAGTGTCTCTGGCATTAGCCAGCAAGTGTCTCTGGCATTAGCCAGCGAGTGTGAGGATCTCTGACGTTAGATAGCGAAGTGAGATATTGTTCAGCGAAGTGCTGGCCGATTGAAAGTAGCAGCGGGCCTCCAGTGAAGTGTAAAGGAGTTTCGATAGTTGACTTGAGAGTTGGCCGGGGTAAGAAACTTCATAGTAGTTTCATTTTGATTATTTGTGAATAAAGAATTAGACACAGCCACGGGCTGTCTAATTAAGCTTTATCTAGTAGCTCAGCCAAGAGATAGTGAGAAGTGTTAGAAGGTGCCACGATTGAGCTCGTCCGGAGCCTGTGTGTATGCGTTTAGCTTTTTCATAGTATTCTCAGTTGTGTAAAATTAAGACTTGCTCCACTTCCCTTCAGCCCTCATCATTTTAATAAACTTTGTTGTTTTATCTTAAGTACTGAGTATGTCTGCATTTAACTCCCACCACGACCAACCAAACGTTATAAATGACACTCAGCATGCATATAACGTTACAAAGTAATCTCTTAAACCAGATCAGATCAGATTTGGTTTTGAAATTATTGACCCGAACATTCCATAATACATTCTAAATTCCCCTTCCCCAGACTTGCTTCATCGGGGCGAGCAACCAGTTTTAACCGACACCGCGTTATCCGCCGATAAGCACTATTATTTTTCGTTGGATTTCAGATAATCTCCAGAGTATTGCTTTAAATAAAAAAAAACTATATTTTTTAATAAAAATAAGTATACATTGTATTCATTTTCTTTCTGAAACTATGCAATTTATATTTGAGATACATTAAATGACTATATTTTTCTCCTTTCATTAAAAATGATTAAAAGGTTTTTCATTTGTGATTTTAGATCGAAAGTTTTTGTAGGGAGTGTGAGGGTAGGTAAGAGATAAAAAATGATAAATCAAATATTTCTCTCCCTTCTCTTTGGTTTAAAATAATACATATGATTCTCATTGACCATGTATTTTTTGTCTTGCTAACTTCTATAAAATTTCAGCCCCAAATCTTCGTTCGAAGATGAATCCCAACTGAATTATATTCAAAATCTACATACAGCACTAGTGGCAATATAGCTAGCTAATAACGTTCAGATACCCTATTTATGTGTAATACTATTACCATACATATTTAGCACAAACGCCTAATTTCGAACCGCCACTAATTGGATTCATTACGATTTGATTCAACTTATGGAACTAATTATGTATGTATTATGTTAGAAGGTGTCTCGCATAATTCTTTATTATAATCCGATAACGAATCAGATAAATTTCGATTATACATATAATGACTAAATATAGCTATTGAGTATGTATTGCCAAATAACACGTACTATATAATAACATTTTCAGAGATGGGTTATACGAGAAATAACGGAAACATTTCCAATTATTTTATTTTATATATATATATATATATATATATATATATACATTACAAATGTTAAAAAAATTTTCGCCAAAATTAACCTTTATACTATATTAATTTCCTTATAACGATATTACGTACTTAGTTCAACTTATTAAATAAAAATCTTGTTTCTAGATCTAATCTATTAATCTTTATGGAAACGATATAAATTCTTAATTCGCCTTAAAAAAACATTTATTCCAGTATGCGTAAATTTAAAAAGATGGCTCTAAATTAAAAATATTCTTAATTAAACTTTATTTCTTAATATTCCAAATAAAACTCATTTTTTCTATGTTTTTATCAACCCTTTTTAAGAAAGTCTTATTAAATTTATTCCAAAACAATACTTTTCAAAAAATATCATCATTTTAATTTATCTATTTATTTATTTTCAATCCTTCAACATTCGATATTGTGTGCATAACAATAAATTCATTTCTTTTCTTTTTCTCTTAAAATTAATCGTCTGCAAAACTATATCGTTTGCACGGAATATTTGAAATTCTGAGTCGATTATAAATTGGTTAAATAATATCTTTTAAAAATAAAATTATCGTCTGAATGGAATAAAATCTCGACCCTGGACATGAATTATATTTTACATGGAAATATGATGGTTCGTGAGTAGAGATTTTTCTAAAACTTTCTTTTAGATTTAAGAAAGGAAGCCTCGAGGTGAGGAAGAAGATTCTTGGTTTTTTTCTTCGATGAGTACGACTTATGGTTTGTTGAAGTAAATGATGGAATATATATATATATATATTTATTTATTTTTTTTCTGCTGTAAGTTTATTTATTTAACTTTCTGATAACAGAGCCTAATAAATATGCTGAAATTTGATATCCACTAAATAAATTGCTTAAAAAAGACACAATATGGAAGTGGAACTCAGAGTGCCAGAACTCTTTCGAAAAATTAAAAAAAAAATTTTATTGCAAAACTCATCCTCAAAATTTATGATCCTAAATTACCTTTATATATGTTTGTAGATGCCTCTCAGATAGCAGTAGGTGCCGTTCTAAAGCAACCTGATAAAGATAATTTCTTACATCCTATTGCTTATCATTCTAGAATTTTGAAAAGTTATGAAAAAAGTATTTCATAACTGAATTAGAATGTTTAGCTATTATAGATACTCTTGACAAATTCTATCATTACTTTCATGGTGTTAAGTTTACAATTCATACGGAGCACGCATCTCTAGTATGGTTAAAGAATGTTAAAATCTTAAGAGTTATGCTTTTTAGATGGTCACTCAAACTTAGTATGTTTGATTATGAGATAAAATATAAAAAGGGTTCAACAAATGTCGAAGCAGACATGTTGTCACGAAATCCTGTCGACTAAATAAAAGACTGTGACATTTTAAAGTTAGTAGCCAGAAACATCATCGCCGGGGTCCCCGTTCTACCGCACAGAAGTCATGGCAAACGAGAAAAAAATAAGTAAATAAATGTAGAGGATCCAATGAATTACTCGTTGGCTGCTGCAAAATTACTTTATTAAACTGTAGTCATAAAAGAGGGAAAGGCACCTTTTGCAAACTATCTTTAACCGAAATATAAAAAAATATATATATTCCACCATTTACTTCAACAAGCCGTAAGTCGTACTCATCGAAGAAAAAAACCAAGAATCTTCTTCCTCACCTCGAGGCTTCCTTTCTTAAATCTAAAAGAAAGTTCTAGAAAAATCTCTACTCTTGAACCATCATATTTCCATGTAAAATATAATTCACGTCCAGGTTCGAGATTTTATTCCACTCAGACGATAATTTTATTTTAAAAAAATATTATTTAACCAATTTATAATCGACTTAGAATTTCATATATCCCGTGCAAATGATTTAGTTTTGCAGACGATTAAAAGAGAAAAAGAAAAGAAATGAATTTATTGTTATGCACACATATGCAATGTTGAAGGAGGGAAATTAAATAAATAGATAAATTAAAATAATGATATTTTTTGAAAGGTATGGTTTTAAAATAAATTTAATAAGACTTTCTTAAAAGGGGTTGATAAAAACATAGAAAAAATGTGTTTTATTTGGAATATTAAGAAATAAAGTTTAATTAAGAATATCTTTAATTTAGAGCCATCTTTTTTAATTTACGCATACTGGAATAAATGTTTTTTAAGGCGAATTAAGAATTTACAGTGTCTCACATAAGTGATGGGACACTTGTGCTTTACAAAAGGAAACTAATCAAATAAATTAAAAAAACATGTACGCACCTTTTTGTGGGTGTGTTTCATACTTAAATTTAGTAAAGATTATTACATAACATACATTTTGTCAAAATATTAAAATATTAATCTAATAAAAATACAAACGTTTAGAACGGAGCAAAAAATAGCTCACATAAGTGATGGGACACCATTATATATGCAATAAAAATCGTCTGAAATAAGCAATAAAAATATTTTTGGGGGTTTTATTTTTACTTAAAAGCAATTGGCAATAATTTATAAAATCGTCTGCAGTATTTCTCTCCAGTTTGTTTTGGAATTTTTGTGTTTTTTAGCTCTGTGTAGCCATGAATGCTAAACGAAAAGAAATTTCGCCTGAAATTCGAAAATTAGTTATTAATATGCATATTGAACGTGGAAAATCTATTAGAAAAACTGCTGAAACAGTTAACTTGAGTCGTTCAACAGTTTTCAATATCATTAAACGATATAAAAAGAATCTTATGATTCAGGATAAAAGAAGACTTGGCCGACCATCAAAGCTATCCAATGGAATAAAGCGAATTATCGTTCGAAATATTAAAAAAAAAAATCCAAGAAATAGTGCTTCAAAAGTTGCTGCTGATTTACAAGCATTATATGGAATAATTGTTAATCCTGAGACTGTTAGAAGGGTAATTCGATCTGCTGGATATCACGGTAGAGTAGCCAGGAAAAAATTCTTCGTAAGTGAAAAGAATAGAAAACTCAGACTAGCTTTCGCAAAATCCAACATAAATAAGAATTCTGATTACTGGAATAAAGTTATATTTGCTGATGAGAGTAAATTTAATATATTTGGTTCTGACGGTAGAATCTTGGTGTGGAGAAAACCCAGGGAAGAATTTCGCAAACAGAACTTGGTACCAACAGTAAAACATGGTGGAGGAGGAGTTATGGTATGGGGGTGTATGTCGTCCTCTGGAGTCGGTAATCTTGTTTTTATTGACAGTATAATGGATCAGTACAAGTATATTGATATTTTAAAGCAAAATTTGAAATCTTCAGCACGAAAATTGAACCTTCATAACGATTTTAAATTCTACCAGGACAATGACCCCAAGCACACTGCTCTGAACGTTAGACTCTGGCTGCTATATAACTGTCCTGAAATAATAAAAACACCACCACGATCTCCAGACATAAATCGCATAGAGAATATTTGGCAAGAATTTGAATCAAGAATTCGCAAACACACCATTTCTTCAAGACAACAACTAAAATCGGTGCTTCAAGAAGAATGGGGTAAAATCACTCCAGAAATCACAAAAAAATTAATCGAATCCATCCCAAAAAGATTAAATCATGTCTTAAAAGTAAAAGGAAATCCAACAAAATATTAAAACCTTTTAAAAAGTAAAATTTTTGGATAAATATTTGATGGAAAAGTAAGTGTCCCATCACTTATGTGAGCTATTTTTTGCTCCGTTCTGAATAATTGTATTTTTACTAAATTAATATTTTAATATTTTGACAAAATGTATGTTATGTAATAATTGTTACTAACTTTAAATATGAAACACACCCAAAAAATGTTTGCACATGTTTGTTTATTTATTTTATTGCAGTTTCTTTTTATAAAGCACAAGTGTCCCATCACTTTTGTGAGACACTGTATATCGTTTCCATAAAGATTAATAGATTACATCTAGAAACAAGATTTTAATTTAATAAGTTGAACTAAGTACGGAACATCGTTATAAGGAAATTAATATAGTATAAAGGTTAATTTTGGCGATTTTTTTTAAATTTGTAATATTATATATAAACTGACCCAAATGAAGGAAACAGATCGTTTCTGCTATGTTTTTTGTGTTGTTGATTCGAACTACGGAAGATTCCCCTTATTAATATCTATCTTTTAAACCCAATACTGTTACATTTATCATATGTATTCCCTTTCAAGTATAATGAAAGAAATTCAAAGGTACTTATATTGTTATTTCGATTATTTTCTGTGGAAAGTTAAGTAATACAGTATGTCAAACATTCTTACATAGGGGAGATTGGGGCACATGTGAACAGTTTACATAAATATAGCTTTTCCTCATGGCTGGATTGATTTCTATAAACAAAAGACTACACAATATAGTAAACAGAACTTTTTTTACACATAGCAATTTTTCTAATTACTTTTATAGATCTTACTTTTTAAAATAGTTTTAAAATTTAAAAAAATGTTTACATGTGCACCAACGGTGGGGCAGTTCTGAACACACACAGAGCGCATGTGAACACGGGAAAATTATATTTTGACATGTTTTTTATTATTTTATTCACATGTTACCATAGTCATTAGTTATACTGTCTGTTAAATTCATCATAAAGAAGAAAATATATGCTTAGGATTTCTAGGATATATGTTCGTGAAACCCATTCATGTCTGTCCTCTTTCTGTCCTTTCGTCACAGAGTCCTTGCAAAAGAACTTATAAGTCAGATACTTCAAATTTTGTGTGATCAAAGTTGAATACCTCGTGTCGCAAGACATATTATAACATTTTGAAAAAGTCTGTTATTTTAATTAAATCAATTTTATCAATGCCATACATTCAGTTTTGCGACTTAAAGGTTAAAAGAGAATCTTAATTTTAACGTTTTTCGTGTAAACGTTATATCTTGGAGGTAAAGCATCTCGCTATTAAACAGAAGGTTCTTAGATCGAACCTCGTTGCTGGAGCTTGTAATTTTTGATGGATTTAATCAAATGAAATTTCATATTTTTTGTCAATTTAAAGGTTTATGTTATTTTTTTTAATCGTTGACATTCATAATATTTTTAACAGTTATTTTTTTTTATTTTAAATTATGGCGATTTATTGATAATTCAGCATTTTAAATTTTGTTTCGCCATATATTTTTGTTTTTGTTTTCAGAAATTTTAAATTTTATTTATATTTCCGCTAATTTTTTTTAATTTAAATTTTCAAAAAATTAGAATTTTTTGGATTTTATTTCATTAATTTTATTTGAATATTTTTAATTTGATTAAAATAAATAACTTCCTTTTATAATTATATTAAAATTAAATTTATTCGTGTTATCACAAATGTAAGAATTAAATCATCCATGTAATAAATTAATATTTTGGATTTATTAATAAAAGGCCAATTTGTTTTTAAAGAGATATTAAACGAAACACTCTGTACGATCTGTGATCACATTTACCCACTTGTATGTTTATTTATTTACAATACTCTGTCGTTAACAAGGAATGAAGACTTGTTATATTTGCATTGTTTGAAATATGCGTTAAAAAGCTTCTCACACAATTATTGAAAAAGGGATTAAGTTATATGAAAAAAATTCTTTTACTATTTATTACTGCACTTTGAAAATGAATGCAGTGCATTTAAATTATGCCCAACAGACCAAATAAACAAATTTAACCCTTTTGGGTTAAAATTTTTTTTCACTTTTTTGAAAAAATTACTTTTACGTTAATAACATTAACAGTAGCTATCTAAATATATTAATTAGTGTTTAACGAAGATAACGAATGTTGTTTTTTTGCATAGTATTTAATTAATATTCATATGACAATAGGCGAAGGAAGAATTTTTAGGGATATTTAGAAAATACTGTATTACAGTAAGATTTCACTCATATTACAACTTTATATTACTTTTTGCGCTTTATTGCACATGGTTCTTTCTTGAAAGTAACTTTTATCTTACATTTAAAGAGTGAAATGTTTGTTTAAAATAAAAGAATCGCAAATGGCACAAGAGTATAAAGCAAATAATAATAATAATTAATATTGCTAAATGCCTAAACATAAATGAAGTCACATGGTAAATACATAGACAAATACTAACATAACTACATATAAATAGTAGCAAATGTATTTCTTTAAATAAAATAATACTCCATTAAAAGAAGTGTACTATTAATAGTACACCAGACTCGCTAGGGTTAATATTCATTTCATCATAGTAATCGCCTCTTTTAGTTTTTCTTAAAGTTAAATAAACATGATTAATCGGAAACATAGTTGTAAAGTAGATTATTTTCGTGTTGTAATGAGTTTTAGTAATTAATTAAAGCGCGACAAATATGGTTTTGTATATATTTATAATTAATTAGTTATACTGAAATAGGAATTCACGCATGGCTCTTAGTATTAAATGAGAATGCATTAATATAGATGACGAAAAGTCCGATATTATTGCTACTTGATACAACAGCTTATTAGGATTTGAGGATCAATGTAATAACTTTGGATTATAGAGAGAAAGAAGGAATAATAATAGCGGAGAGAGGAATAAAGGAAAAGGGAGGACAAAGTAGTGACTTTCATAATTAATGAAAGATAATAGTCAGCAAGTCAGTAAATGTTAAAGATTATGAAGATGAATTAAAAGGAGACAGGATCAGGATCACTCTGCCAGGGTACCAACCAAAAGTGGCATAAACGAGAACCTCTGACAGAAAAGCATTCTATGCAACGTGCAAAGACATAGAGAGAGAAAACACCACAAAAATACAATACCAAATAATAAAATAGAATACTGAAAGAGCGCCCTAGCGCCAGAAAAGTTGTTAAAATAAAGCAAAGTATCAAAAGTCAATTATACTAATAATAGATAACTTAAAATGGCGATAGAAACAGGAAAATATTGCAAATTTTAAAGTCATTTATAGTTTTGACATATGACTATATTAACATTAACCCTACTGGAAATAATATTTAAAATCATTTACAATTAAAAAAAATTGTTATGAATGTTGAACGTCAAAGTCAAGTCAAGATATCCGTACTAGTTAATAAGTGTGACAGAAAAAAATACTTAGCATAAAACAATAAGGATAATGTAACGAAACCAACCCGTAAGTCATGGTGACGTCGCTACGACGTCGTTGTGAAGTCACATTGTGACTTTGTGATCATCGATTGTCGATGTGACGTCACTTGAGGTCGAAGTAAATTCACAGTGACTAAAATGTGAAGTCGTTATGGCCGTTTTAGAGCTCATTTTGTGACGTCACACTGTGACCAGTTTGTGAAGTCACGGTGTGACAAATTTGTGAAAAATGTCTCATTTGTGACTACTTTGACATTAACATTGTGACGAAACTGTGACTAAAGCGGCGATATTTAAATTGCCAGAAACATGCTTTTTAAAATAAATAACATGTTTTGAAGAATATTTGTAATTTTCTAAAAATTTTTAAGAAAGTCACATCTCAGTCACAATGTGACGTCACGGAGTGGTGGCATTTTGGTAGCAGATGTGATGTGACTAAAGTGACTCACAGTGACGTCATTGTGACGTCACTGTGACCATGAAGGAAATGAGGTTTCCCTACGAGGGAAATACCACAGTGAAATGCCTTATGATCCAATCTAAAATTACTACGATTTAGGAGACAGACATACTACAAGAGTCATAATAAAGGAGACGGACATACTTATAGCAAAGTTAGAATAATTTATCTTCTCATCTTGTGTCTTAATATTCTATAAAATGTTACTAACGCTGCCAACGCCGCACAGTGTAAGATTTTCTCAATCTAGCGGGTCAAAATTCAATTTATGAATATTACCAATTTTAAAGTAATGAAGTTGATCTAACTCGAGATAAGATGGTTATGCATTATAAAAATACATATCTTTACATATTTTATTGTACAACTAACGTCATTGCCTTTCCATCTTCATAATCAAAATAAAAAGATTTTTTGTCATTTTAATACATTGACATTTATGTCGTGTTAGCATTCAATGCAAATTTTTAAAAATATAGTATATATTTGTTTTATACAGTAAGAGGTTTCTTGTATTAGAAAAAATATATAATTACCCAATTATATACTTCTATAGATACCACTGCTATAATAAAGTGAATCACTGTCATTTATTGACGTTTGCTATTCTTTTACTATTTTTTAAAAAGTATGAATATTAAAATTTCAGGATGAATTTCAGTCACTCTATAGTTTTAATGAGATTTTAATGTCATGATTTATAATACTTAAAATCAGATATATTTTTCTTATATCCACATGTAATGCAAAATTACAAAAAATCCGTACCTGAAAAAAATTACTTCTTTACAAGAGTTACAAATAGTTGCAGCTGAAATTGATTTTTTTAATACTTATATGCATACATAATTACAAAAATATATTTATATTACAATGGACCGAGGTGGACAAAATTTTTTTCCATATTTTTAAATTTTATCATATGCTATTATATATTTTCTAATAGTTTTTATATTGACTTAAAAAAATTATTAAATAAATTTTGTATCTGTAAAAGACAAAGTATCTGAATTGTTGTAAAGATTCCACGCTATCATAAAAAAAGAAATATTTACAAAATAAGTATGTTTTTAGCCAAAAATAACGATGGCAGTTAAAACTACATCGATCGCCATTCTAAAAAGGTTAAAATAAATTTTGATTTTTGTGCCAATTTTTGATAGTGTTGATGTAAATTTAGACTACTATCACTTTACCTTTTTTCCTCCAATGTGTTAGGTGCTATTTTAAAATGTTTTAAAGTTAAATTACTGCAAGTCGATTTCTGTACTTTTATCCAGCTAGATTTGCAAAATCGCACACCGTGAGTCACGTAATGAATTTTTCACATAATGAATCCACGTAATGAATTTATCGTGACCGGAGGTCTTTCTTTGTTAGCATTAAAAGAGCTGTTGCATACAGAAATATGAAAATTGTTGATATTATAGTGAAATGTTAATAAACATGCTAGTATAGACAATTTTTTAATTGAATGGTTATTTTATAGAAAATTTAGTGTTAAAGTTGGTCAAAATCATTGCATTAAAAAGTTTTAGGGGAGCAAAAATTATACATAGGAATTTAGATCATTCTTTTTAAGATTATTTTCTACATTAGAATTTCCGGTGTGCAGATTGTATTTAATTTTTTAATTTGACTCATTTTTTGTAGATTTATTTTCATTTTAAATTCAAATTTTCAGTATTTCGAGGGATACTTTTTTACATATTTTAGAAAAGAAAATTATTTCAAATTCTTGTAAACTAGTAAAATAGCGAAAAGTATAAAAGTTCATTCAAAAAAATATATATCCATACGTGACTCTTATAAATTGAAAAAAACTTTCAAATTAAAATTAAATGAGTGTAACGCATTAAAAGCCGTGAAATATTGAAAGTTACGGCACAAAAGCTACTACATTTACATGGGAACTTTAAAAGAAAAAGGAAATTGTAAGAAAATAAAGTCATTAATAAGCTTTCGCGTGAATATTATAAAAAGAAGAAAAAATGGGTGAAAATTACGAAAGATTTAAACATTACACTTAAGGAAAGTTATTTAAAACCAACACGTTATAGCATTGTTTAAACATATCTGACTCTGGATAAAAGGATAAAATTTTTAACGACTAAGTTAATTTTATATTAGTTGATTCTGAAATGTTTAGCAGTTCATTCGATCTTATCCCTTCTTCTCCCACCCCGCGCCCGTAAAAAGGAAAAGAAGGAAAATGCTCGTTTGTACGAAGATCATCACTGTTTTTTGTTTATTTATTTATTTATTTACTTTTGCATTGCAATTCAATCTTCTGTAAATTTTTTAAAGCCGATCAAATTAACAGATTTTTAGAGGTGGGAAATCGGTTGACTATCGTAGCTGATAGGGGGCAAAGCCCGCTTGTTATCTATATTAATCAAAAAAAAGTTTTTTCTGTATATTTATGTGTGTGTTTTAGTCGGCGATTGCACCTAGAAGTGGGTCTTTAAATTTTGTTTCCGGTTGATTCAGAATGATACTAATGCACTTGAGTTTCAGAATTTTTTATTTTTAATTAGCTTTTTTATTATTTTATATTAGAAGGATAAATTCGCGTATTTTTTCAAATTTTTAAGTTTTACGTTATTTTGAGCTAGTTATAAGAAAAATCCAAATCCAATCCTTAAGCCTAGTATTGTAAATTATATCCTTTTTAAAGTAAAGTTTATTATGAATTCACAAATTGATTTTTAAATTTTTGAGAATTGGATAATAAAATCATACTTCCGCCTGAAATGAGGACTCACCTTTTTTATATCAACTGATTTCTATTTTATAATTCAACATCCAATGTTATTATGCTTACACACCTACATGGAGAATATCTTCGAAAACTGTTTTGAAAAATAAAAATGTTATTTTAATCATTTGTATTTATACTATTTTTTTAACCCTCTGAACGTCTTGCGATTGGGTAAAACTGCAATGTTTCTTTTTCTGTATTTAGTTGTAAATGCTCAGAAAATGTGATTCTTTCAACATTATATATAAAAGTTCAACCCGTCGATATTCGACGAAAGAAAATCTTTGAAAAATAACTGTTTTATTTATTTATAATAAATCTACAAAATTAGTTACCGTAAACATCTTATATTGGTCAGTCTAATTCTGAAGCAAATATTATTACTAAAATTGACAAAATGCTATAAAACTCAATTATTCAAATTATTAAAAGAAATATAACTGAAATTCGCGGGATTTTATAACAAACGCATTTCAATTTAAATTTTTTTCGCAAGTTTGAGAGAAAATGGAATGATTCTCTTGCCACAATTACAAAATTGGTACTAAAATTTATAAAAATAAATTAGTATATCAAAAATAAATTGAGATACAGCTTTGAAAGAAATTCCATTTAAAAGTACATTGTTTTCTCTATACGACCGACTGTGTAAAAATTTAAAATGTACTGTGTTTAGAAGTGTAAAATTTTCAATACTGAAAATCGCAAAACCGAAATTGCATAGAATAGTGTTGCACATTTTATTTTTATTTATTTATTTATTTCAATTTTAACAAAAAATGGAGTGATTCTGTTGCCACAATTACAAAATTGATACTAAAAACTGTAAAAAAATAACAATATCTCAAAAATAAATTGAGATACAGCTTTGAAACAAATTCCATTTAAAAGTACATTTTTTTCTCTATACGACCGACGATGTAAAAATTTAAAATGTACTGTGTTTAGAAGTGTAAAATTTGCAGTACTGAAAATCGCAAAACCGAAATTGCGTAGAATAGTGTTGCCATTCGCAAAATGACATATGCGTTACGCACAGATACGTTTGGCAGTTATAATATAGATATAAAAAAATACTTAATTACAAATCTGAATGTAATCCTTCTGAATCATTCTGAATCCTTCCTCTAATCCTTCTGAATTAATCATTCTAAAATGTATTGGAAATACATTACATCTATAGAATTATATTTTCTTAAATATTTCTTGTATTCCAATGAAACCTGGAGCTTAGTGAACGGAATATTACGCTTAGAGGGTTAAAAAATTAAGGAAATCAGAACTTTATTATGAAGAGTGTAAAGTTTAGTTAAGGAGATTTCCCACGTTCTACGGCAACTTTTATGCCCAAATACAGTTGTTTTTCCTTCAGACCTGCACACTGTAAAACATTTGTGTAACGTTACTCCATAAAATTGTTGGCAACCTTGCTGCCTCCAATTTTGTGGAGTACATTAACCGATAGATGACTGGTGTAACATTGCGAAGTTACACCAGTAATAGATGTTTAAATTAGACCATTATATAAGTGAAAAATTACTTTGCAAAATGGAAGTCGTAGCTGCCACCAGTTTTATGGAGTAACTTAACACAAATGTTTTACAGTGCAGTCTATTTTTAAACAATGAATCCGTTTCTGACTTTGGTAAGAAATATTATTCTTTCTTAAACTACAGCATATTCTTATAAAAAATCATACTTTTGTTACTTGTGTAAAAATTCAAATTAATACAAAATGTAATGTATGCAAAGAACTATTAATCATATGCAACATCAAGTGTAACAGGTACACTATTTTTATTTCATCTTTTTTTCTTCTATAAATAGCCGTTTAGAACTTTTCCGTCATTGTATAACCCGTCGACCGTTTTATACATCAAATATAAGTATAATGTACACAGTATTTCGTTAGTACAATGCATGAATCAATTATTCACATAATATTAATGACTGAAAATAAAGGTGCACTCAAACATCTACTTCTTCTGATAACTGCTACAATGTAATGACATATATTAAACTAGCAATCAGTAATTCATTTGAAGCTTTTCCTGTATTAAAGAGGAATCATTAAAATATAATATTGAGTCTGACAGAGAATATCATACAGTCAGAAATAACTGATTAAACCATTTCAAATAACTTACGTGTATCTATGTTTATAATTAACAGACTTGGCGAACCATAGGTTTATTAGACAGTGTTGCCAAATTGCGAAATGTCTTTATTCAAAATATCTAAAAATATTTTAGACAAGCAATCTTCGTTTATTTTATTTATCAACAAAATGTCGTAAAAAAAAAAAAAAAAAAAAAAAAAAAAAAAAAAAAAACATTAATACTTGGAAATAGATATAGCTACTCTCAATTAAATAAAAATCGAAATTTGCAACAATGAATTGAAGTTATAAGGGAAAATTTTTCGCACAATCCATCAATACATTTCAATAACGAAAAATTTATTATACTTAAATGACATGTAATCTAGTTAAAAATAACGATTAAATATACACTTTAATGTAATAATGAGAATTATAAACTTTATTAAAAAGGATTATGTAAGATATATAAAAGAGGTAACATATAAAATCATCATATTGTACGAAATAAATGATATGCTTCTTTAGAATTTCGAAATAACGTCAGTTTGGATTGGACACGAAATTCATTTTTAATTAAATGTAGGTTTAGGTGTTCAGAACAGCCAATTTTTCACATTATTAATATTCTGAAAATTCGCCTGCTAGAAATTTCCCTGTCAGCGCTTAAATATTGACCATTAATATGCACTCAAACATCATCTTTCTACAACAACTACTACACCTTAATGATAAATATGAAATCATATATTGATATCAAAAATGAAGCTTGCTGTATAACAAAGAGACTGCATCAACTATCAAAGTGATATCTCACTGAGAGAGGTACGTGCATGCATTTACATTAATGATATTAAGCGATGCGGAAAGAATTTTTTGAAAGATTCATTAATACAATTTGGTAACGAAAAATTTATTATACGTAAATTGCACATAATCTAGTTGTAAATAACGATTAATTACACATTGGACAGTAACAATAAGAATTAAAAACTTCTTGATAATGTTTATGTAAGATATAGAAGAGAGGTAAAATATATTATCATCATTTTGTACGGTATAAATGAAATTCTTCTTGGAAATTTCGAAATAACGTCAGTTTGAATTGGACACGAAAGTAATTTTTAATTATATATAGGTTCATGTGTTCAGACCAAAGAAGTTTTCACAATATTAATTTTTTTTTTAAATTGCCTGCTGAAAACTTTCTGGTAAGTGCATAAATATTAACCGTTTATATTCTTTAAAACATCATCTTCCTACAACTACTACATCCTAATGCTAATTATAAAATCATGTATTAGTGGCAAATATTAAGCTTGATGTGTATCAAAGAGTCACCATCAACTATCACCGTGATATCTGATAGAGAGTGGCACGCACATGAATTTACAATTATTTACCTGACGAATCTTGTATGATACATTGTTGATAAGGTTTATGTAAGATAAGGGAGAACTGTCTCCTTTACCTTAAATAAACCTAAGACCGTAATACCTTATAGGGAGAGGTACGCGCGTGCATTTATATTTATTTATTTGACTAATCTGCCAAGTGATTTATGTAAAACTAAATTTATACTTTAAAGGCCATATAATCTAGTTATAAAAAACGATTAAATATACATAGTACCATAATAGTGAGAATTATAAACTTTATTGATAAACGAAAAAGAAGAGAGGTAGCTTATATATCATCATTTTTTAGAATATAAATTATATTCTTATTTAACATTTCAAAATATCGTCAGTTTGAATTGGGCACTAAATTCATTTTTAATTATATATCGGTTCAGGTGTTCAGACAAGTCGAATTTTCACAATATTAATTTTCTGATAACTTGCCTGCTAGAAATTTCTCTGCCAATGCATAAATATTAGCCGTTAATATGCACTCAAACATTATCTTTCTAAAATAACTACTCTAATCTCATGATAAATATATGTCATACTTTGGCATCAAATATAAAGCTTGCTGTTTATGAAAGAGATGCAATCAACTATCAGAAAGATGCCTCATAGAGAGAGGTACGTGCGTGTGTTTATATTTATTTGCCTCACGAAACTTCCAAGTGATTTATGTAAATGGAAATTTATATTCAAATGACATATAATCTAGTTATAAATAACGATAAAGTATACACTGTACCGTAATAATAAGAATTATAACCTTTTTGATAGGGGTTATGTAAGATAGAGAAGAAGTAACATATATTATAAACATTTTGTTGATATTCTTGTGTAAAATTTCAAAATAACGTCAGTTTGAATTGGACACAAAATTCATTTTTAATTATATATCGGTTCAGGTAATCAGACAAGTCAAATTTTCACAATATTAATTTTCTGAAAATTAGCCTGCTAGAAACTTCCTTGTCAATACCTAACACTAGAACTCCCGGAAGGAGTCGATTCAACTCTGACCATGTAATTAAATTTCAATTCGAACCAGAAATTATTTCTTAAAATAAGTTAAATTTAAACCACGCACATTTATGTTACCGTAATTTCGGCGTATAATCCGCGGATCAAACAATCCTTTTTCGATCCAGAAATTTTTTAAAACAAAGTGTAATTTTCGTAAATATTTGTCTTCAGTCACTAGATAGGACTTCTGGGTCCAAAAAGAATTGTTTAGTCCGCGGATTATACGCCGGAAATTACGGTAATTAAATATTGGGTTGGGGAAAAAGGTTACAACCCTTCTATTATTGATACTGCCCTTTCTAAATTGCAAAACTCTCACTCCTCAAACTCATCTCAGTCTTCTACTCGTTCCAATATTAGCATTGTCTTACCTTTCTTTCCAAAATCAAGTTTTTCCATTGCTAAAATTCTTAGTCGGTTCGATTTCAAAATAATTTTTACTCCTACTAATAAACTCAACCTTTCCAACCTTAAAGATCCTGTTGATTTATCAAATTCATGGGGCATTTACAATATCAATTGTCAGTGTGGTCTTTCTTACATTGGTCAAACCAAACGCAGTCTAAAATTTCGTATTAAAGAACATAAGCAATATATTGAAAAACAAGAAATCAAGAAATCCTCAATCGCAAAACATTGCTGGGAGACGAGTCATGCTTTTGACTTCAATTCGGTTAAGATACTAACTAAACCTACTTCTATACAAGAACTCAACTTCCTTGAAGCTTTCCATATCCATAAAAATCTTCCTAATCTTGTTAATTGTGATTTTGCTATTCCACCATTATCAGACTGTTGGAAATATTACATTAAAACTAATTTTTCTTAATCTTTTAATGCAATTCTCGCAATATCTTTTCCATTTTCCACCCAATTTTCCTATTAACGGTTCCCTGTTTTCCTATTGGCTGTTGCCTAGGATCCTCTGTTTTCCTATTGGCTGTTGCCTAGGATCCTCTGCTTTCCTATTGGTCAAGAAACTTATCACTTGAATCCCCATCCTCCCTATATATATATGAGCAAATCTCCACTATCTTTAGCACTGAGGAAGGTATGCTATATGCTACCGAAACCGGTATGCTTGGAATTCGAATATTCTGGTGTTCTAACGTTGTAAATAATTTTAACTTTACCATATTACACCAGGCAACAACCTATTATTATTATTAAAAGTAAATTCGTTTTTTCCCAATAGATAGCTTTAAAGTCACATATCTCGAATAATACTTACTCAATTAAGTCATACTATACAGCGTTTGAAAGGTAACAGTTTCTAAAAAATTCTAGATATAAAGGTAGCGTCATCTGTTTAACCAGTCAAAAGTTATTGCGTTTTAAAAATAGAGATTTCAGAAGATTATTTTTGTCACATTTTAGTTTTTCACTTCCAAAAAGGGAAAAATTGGCGCAGGCTCATCGAAACTTGTGTGGCATTTATGGTGATCAGTGCTTAAGTAAACGCCAAAGTCAGAATCGGTTTGCTCGTTTTCCTTCCGAAAATTTCGATGTTAAAGATGAACCTTTCCTGCCCGGCCAATCCTGGAAAATTTCGATGAAAATTTAAAAATAATCCAGGTAGACTGACATATTTCTTCCCACGACATTTCTACGGAACTAAACATCAACCATAAACCACTTTTGAACCATTTACATAAAATTGGATACCAAAAGAAACTCGATACTTGGGTTCCTCATAAACTTACAGTGAAATATTTAACGGTCAGAGTTTTCATTTGTGAATTGCTACTGAAACGGTATGAAATCGAGCCATTTTTTAAGCAAATCATTACGGGTGATGAAAAGGGAATCACATATAACAACAATGTGCTAAAAAGATCGTGATCGAAGCTTCACAAACGCTGGCAAAGCCCGGATTGATGCCTACGATAGTGATTCTGAGTGTTTGGTGGGATTGGAAAGGAATTTTCCACCATGAGCTGCTCAAACCTGGCCAAACCATCAATTCAACTATCTTCTGTAAACAACTAATGCGATTGAAGCAGGCAATTAAAAAACTCGGTCAAAATTGATCAAATAAAAAGGCACTGTCTTCCATCACGACAACGCTAAACCACACGCATCTTTAGTCACTCGGCAAAAACTGAAAGAGCTTTGTTGGAAAATTTTGATAAACCTACCTTATAGTCCGGACCTGGATCCGACGGATTACCATTTGTTCCGCCCGATGCGGTACTCTCTTGAAGGTGTTAAGCTGGCTTCAAGAAAGGCTTGTGAAAATCACCCTGTTCAGTTTTTTGCACGGAACTCTCAGCAATTCTACAGTGACGAAATTATTGTTTTACCAGAAAATGGCAAAAGCTCATCGAACAAAATAGCATATAAATTTTGATTAGTTATTTTGATTTACATAAATAAATTCACTTTGAAAAACACGAAAAAAGCGAACTTACTTTTTCCCCAACCCAATAATTTTGAGCAAAAATTCTGCTGTGAAACATTGTTACCAAACTTGAGTAAAATTATCGTGCGTTTTAGTGTTAAATATTATCTGTTAATACGCACTCAAATATTATCTTTCTGCAATAGCTACTACATCCTAATGATAAATATGAAATCATATATTGATATCAAATATGATGCTGGCTGTATATCAAAGAGATGCCATCAACTATCAAAGTGATATCTCATAGAGAGGTGTACGCTAGGCATTTACATTTATTTACCTCGCGAATCTTCCAAGTGATTTATGTGTATCTAAATTTATATTTAAAGGACAAAGCGCAACTACATTGACATTAAATCACATAACACATGTTCCTCTATGATTTATTATTACAGATTGATGAGGAACGATATAACTTTGAAATATATGTATGACATACACTATATTGCCATTGATTATGGGACACTTGCGATTTTAGACATTTTACTAAATATCTAGAAAAATACATGAGGAATCATCTCGAAACTCTTTGTGTATAAATATAATAGTATACGTCATACATCTATGTGAAATTTTTTTACCGAAACGCCATAGGGGACCGTCAACAAATTAAAAAAGAATGAATATCTTTTGAATAACCCTGTCAAAACTAATGTGGCAAAAGCGCTCAAACTCTAGATTATGATTGAATGTCTTATTGTAATACACTGTGTTCATTTTTATGCAAATAGCATGCACACTCGCAGAGTAATTAAGGTTTTTATAAAAATGGTCCCAAATTTTTCCAAGTTTTTTCATTATAATTTTCAGAGTTCTTAATATAAAATAATATTTTTTTCAGAAAATATGACAAACAACATTACACACAGTACCCTGTAATCAGAATTAAAAAATAATAAAAATTGAATGAAAAATGAGTAGGTTTACTGTATAATTTTTTACTGCGCATGCGTCAAAGATATCAAAATTTCATTTGCATATTATGTTAGCTAAATATATAGAGCAACTTTTGTAAAAGTCTCAAAATCATAGCTTGAAAATTCTGAAAGTAATCGTCTATAGAAAAAGGACAAAATCCGTTGTTTCCAAAATGAAGCAAAAAAATGAGGGATTTTATCCAAATGCAGTAGTACATCCCATATTGTGTAATCTACAGCTCATATTCAAAATATTAGAATAATTACCTTTTTTTAGAAATTGAAAATATCGTTTGGTAATTTAATGTCTTTTAATGAAAATATGCAAACGATATTTTTATTAAGAACTTATTGTTGAATAAACTTACTTGTTATCTTAAATTTAATATCATTTTTGAAAAGATTAATTGCAAAAAAAATTATTTTGAAAAGTCAAAATATTAGAATATTTATTCAAGTGGTTCAAAATATTAGAATATTTCAAATTAATTCTCCTTTAATTATTACCAGTTCTTAACTGGTGGCATCATTGATTAAATTCAGACTATTTTATTTAAAATCAGCATTCTTTTTTGCAGTTTGTTTCTTTTTCGTCTTAAAATGGGCCGTGTGAGTGATATTCCTGAATCTACTAAACTTCGTATGGTTGATTTGTATCGGCACGGTAAAAATCAATGTTTTATAGCGAATTATTTACATTGTTCGCAATCGAGCGTTAGTAAAATACTAACACAATATTCAAAAATTGGAAAATTTCAAAATAATCGCCGAAATGGTGGCCGAAAACCATAAACATCTGCTAGAGATGACAGGAAACTGAAGCGTATAGTTAAGAAAAACCGTTTTAAAAGTGTGCGATTCTTGCACCGAAAATGGAAAGAAGAAGGAGTTGAAGTTTCTACATCGACAACATTAAGACGTCTCCATAAATTTAAATTTGAATCTCATGTACCGAAAACAAAACCTCTCATGACTGCAAGACAAAAGCGTATAAGATTGAATTGGTGTAAATCAAGACGTTTATGGAGCAATGAAGATTGGAAAAATATATTATTTAGTGATGAAAGTATGTTTTGTGTTTCATATGGTAATCAAGGTATTCGAGTTTGGAGAATGAAACAAGAAGCATTTGATAAAGAATGCCTTAAACGTTCCGTAAAATTTGCTGCTAGTGTCATGGTTTGGGGTTGTATGAGTGCAGAAGGACCTAGAAAGTTATGCATCGTCTACGAAAAGGTTAACTCTCTGATATATCAAGAAATTTTAGAATATTACATGATTCCATCATCAGAAGATTTATTTGAAGATGATTTCATCTTTCAACAAGATTTAGCGTCCCCGCATACCTCGGTGTCAACTAAGAATTGGTTCCGCCAACGCAACATTAAGGTACTTCCTTGGCGACCAAATTCACCAGATCTTAATCTCATCGAAAACTTATGGTGTATAACGAAGAAAAAACTTCAAGAAAATCCTCCTTAAAGTAAAACTGAGTTAGTGGCACGTATAAAGTCTATTTGGGCTAATATGGATAGAAATGTTTGTAAACACCTTGTATATAGTATGCAAGATCGATTGTACGCTGTTATGAAAGCTAAAGGGGATGCTACAAAATATTAACTACCATTTACTTCATATTCATAAGGTAATATTGTTGCGTAAAATAAAATATTCTAATATTTTGAACCAATCTAAATTTTATTCTAATATTCTGGTGTGTTTAAGGAAGCTGTATACCTAATTTATTGTGCTGTATTTTATATTTTATAAATGTTAAAATCGTATCTAAACATTCCATATTTAATTTATAAGAAATTTAATTGAATTTACTTAGTATAAAAAATAAATAAATGACAAATAATTTTTTCTTATTACTTTTTCTCAATTATTCTAATATTTTGAATATGAGCTGTATATTGACACTAATCAATGAATATATGGATACAACCCCTCTTGTTTTTGCTTCATTTTGAGAATAACGGATTTTCGACTTATTCAATTGACGATTATTGTCAGAATTTTCAAGTTATGATTTTGTGACTTTCACAAAAGTTTCTCTTTACATTTAGCTAACATAATATGCAAATGAAATTTTGATATCGTTGACGCATGCGCAGTAAAAAATTATTTAGTAAACCAACTCATTTTTTATACAATTTTCATTATTTTTTAATTCTGATTACAGGGTACTGTGTGCAATGTTGTTTGTCATATTTTCTGAAAAAAATAATATTTTATATTAAGAACTCTGAAAATTATAAGGATAAAACTTGGAAAAATTTGGGATCATTTTTATAAAAACCTTAATTACTCTGCGAGTATGCATGATATTTGCATAAAAATGAACAAGGCTTATTACAATAAAGTATTCAATCACAATCTAGAGTTTGAGCGTTTTTGCTACATTAGTTTTGACAGGGTTATTCAAAAGATATTCATTCTTTTTTAATTTGTTGACGGTCCCCTTTGGAGTTTCGGGAAAAAATCTTCACGGAGATGTATGACTTATACTATTATATTTATACACTAAGAGTTTCGAGAGGATTCCTCATGTATTTTTCTAGATATTTAGTAAAATGTCTAAAATCGCAAGTGTCCCATAATCAATGGCAATATAGTGTATAAGTATCAATAATGATTATATATGCACTATATAGTCGTATTTATAACAGCTGTGAAATTTGTATAAATGAGATATTTAAGATATAAAATATATTGATTACTTTACATCTTATTCAACTACATTGCACCTTATTTAGTAAATTATTTTTTTAATCCTCTGAGCGTCTTTCAAATTTATAAATTCTAATGTTGTTTTATCTGTATTTTGTTTTAAATGCTCAGAAAGTATAATTATTTCAACGTTATTAAAAAAAAGCATAATTATAAATATGATTGCAATCCTTGAGAGTATTAATAATTCTTCAATGTATTGAAAATTTAACGAATATATAGAATTAGATCATCTTAAATGTTTCTTGTATTTCAAAGAGCTTAGTGAATCTTGGAGCTTAGTAAACGGATTATTATGTTCCAAACACTTAGAGTGTTAAAAAAAATGTCAATTTGTATTGTCCATTGCAACCATTTTTAATGATAAATGGGACAAGGTTTTGAATATAGTTATATTGTAAAAAATTAATTCAAAAATAGATTATGATCTAAAATATTATTCCAACTTGGTTCATCCGATTCAAGCTTTCACGAAGAAATTATTCATTAACCCTAACCATAACTTAGCAATAAATAAAGAAACAGTATCATTGAGAACAAAACATTTACGCGTATGAATTTCAATGATTCTCTTATAACGGACTTATGACAACAATTTGATATTTAATATCTTTAATTTCATTTAATTTTTAATTTGATTTTTTTTACAAAAGAGCATGTGTTTTTTTTTTTTTTTTTTTTTTTTAGATGTCAATATTGCGTGTCATTTGTATTTATTGTGAGACGATTGTTACATTATTTTAATTATGATTATGGTTCTTATCACATTGGACCGAAACATGTCAATGTTATTTGTTTTTAATTTTGTGTAACAGCACTCTCAAATAATAAACATTGTTTAGTAAAATATTTATGTAAAAGTTGAAGTTCTTAAAATCTTGCGATATAAAAATCTGAAGGATTTAATGAACTTTTTATCATATTCACATTTTACTGAACACTAAAACTTAATTTATAGTTCAAAATTCAAAAAAGCATCAGTATGTAACATACACAAAAATTATTTTTAATGATATATAAGATTAGAGGTTAAAGATATCCTCTTTATCCTCTAGTTCATTTTCAGACACAGTACCTGCTTTCAACTTCTTAATGGCTAATGTGCACTTAAACTTCTGCTTCCTAAAATACCTGCTATACTTTAATGTTAAATATTAAAGAATAAATCAGTAGCTAATAAAAAGTTTATATCATGTCAAAACCACTCAAATGACACATACAGAATATCTAATAAAGAAAGACTCACACGCACTTACATTTACCCAATTAAATCTTTCATATGATTTATGTATATCTGAATTTATACTTGAAATTTAGAGCTAACTAAAACAGTAGTGAAATAGTATCAAAATCGGAATGAAAATAGTAGTAAAACTATTTTCATTCCGAACCCAAGTATCACATAAAATTTTATCATGACCGACTTGATTGACAGTAGACATTTTAATCGTCAACATAATTGACTTTTGAAGATTAACTCTTTTATCGATTTGCGCTTAAATTAATTTTATTAAATTTGGCGACCGATAAAAATTTCCCTTGACTCGAAATGGGGTCGAGCCCCAACAGCGGTTGAAAGTTTCTGCTCTCGAAGCTGGTAAACGGGAAGGTACTGGGTTCGAACCCAATCATCGGCCTAATCGTTCGGAGTTTTTCGCAGTTATCTTCAAATCTTGGACTTCCTTGCGTAAGTACGGTTTAGGTTCCCTTAGAAAGTCCCCCTTTGGGCTTATAGCCCCCGTGTTGCTAATCGGCCGTAATAAACAAATCCAAACTAAATGGGAGCCACAGTTTGCGCTTCATTGAACTAGAGGGACATTAATTTTCATGACGAATATTTCAGTAATGATTCATTATTACGGATTGGCTACGGATGACAACATTCGATTACATGCAAATGACAAGTAAATACTAATAAATATCTAAGCATTATTCATAAGATAAATCTGATTTTAACTGAGAAGTTTGTACAATTGAAAATTGCATGATATAAAAAGAACTGAGTGTATTATCTTATTGTACGTTTCACTTCATTCAGCAATTCAAAAATTTGAAAAAATGCGTTTTTGCAAAGTACATAAGAATAATTTCAAATTATTTTTTACATGGGTAGTTATTCTCAAATTTAAAATTTTCTGAAAGAATGACTGTTTGAACTTTTTGCCAATGTTTTATGACTGTTTTCTGATTTGCATCCAAAACACTGCTTCCTAAGACAAAGGGTGTAAATTAATGACAAATAACAATTAGTACTTTATGTGGCGCTTGATGTATAGGAAAGCACACCACTTTAAATGCACACTGATATCTCACTTAGTAAGCCAAGATGACACAGTGTTATTACCTGCCTAAATTTTTTTAATATATTATACATGTATTTATATCTAAAAGTACTGAAGAAATAATATTTTACGCGGTGAAAATTTCTGAATAATTCATTATTCCTATTTTGTAACGTATGACAGAAATTTGAATCATGTGTAAACAACACAAATTTGAAAAATCCCTGTTGGCTCAGCCTACAGACGCAGATAAATTTCGAAGTTCTAATTTCACGTATAAAAAATAAAATATGACTAGAGATAAATTCAGTTTAATAACTTTATTTGGCCGCGTTTGAAGAGTTGTTAATTTCGTTTTTCTGTAAGAGCAGGCTTTATAAAAATCATTTTAAAGAAATTTCGATTCAAAATGCCCAGTTTGACATCATTTTTTCTAAGATATTCTGCTTTTATGAAAGAGATTGACCAATATGGTACATTATATAAAAAGAGAAACTTCCAATTTGTATGTGTTTGAGAGCAAAAATGAATTTAAATATGAATCAGAAAATAAGCAATTTCCTATTTGATTATTCTTTTTTCATATTCCTATTTAAGTTAATTTATATTTCTGCATAGATCCTTTTAAATCGCAGGAGGGTTTACCATCAGGGATGGCCGGTTCTGTCTCCAAATTTCGCCAAGTTTGTCACGAACTTGGCGATATATCATCAAATTTTTTTACTAAAATTATTCGCCAAAAGTGACGTTAACTTGGCGTAATTTCTATTATTTCACCGAATTCCTAAAGACTGTCATTGTAAATGCCCATAGGGTCCTTATTTGTTTTCATTTTTTAAATTATTTAATTTTTTTTCTTTAAGAGTTGATCCTATCAAAAACCTATGAATGCAAAAATTTTAGATAACATTAAGAAGATTTATAATAAATTTAAATAGATTTGACAACTTGAGAATTGACAAAGTTATGATTTTTTCTTCATAACATACACTCCATTATAATTCAATAAGATACCCTTTTCGTTTTCGTTTTTATTTTTATTATTATTATTATTATTTTCCTTTTAGTAAGAGTTTATTTGACTAAAAACTTGTCAATACAAAAATTTTTGGATAATATGCTAATATTAAGGCAATTTATAAGAAATTTAATCCGATTTGATACCTTGAGAATTGACGAAGTTATGTTTTTTTCTCCCCAAAACCCTATTTTTTTCGCCCCTTGAGCCCATTTCTAATTTTATCAAAAATCTGTAATGTATAAATTTTTGGCCTATTTTTTAGAAGTAATAAAATCTTTAAACTGATTCGATATCTATTTTCATTATGGGTTTTTTTTTTTTTTTTTTGGATTTCGCAAAAACCCCGCCGATTTCAAACTCCTTGGTCCGATTTTGCCCATTAACGAACTTGACCGAGATTTTATGCCCCTTGTTTTAATGCATTAGTTTGAAAGAGATTTCAACAGAATTCTAGAAGTTATCGTGTCCATAAAAAAGTGATACCGATATATAGATAAAATTTTTTACTGATGGTAGTTTTGGGGTCTAGAGGTCATGATCGATGTAGATCTGCAAACATTTTTCAGAAATTCCAACACAGGGGAGAACGCTATAGGTAATAAGGTACACTGGGGTAATAACGCCAAGTGCTTATATTTTGCATAATTATGAAATAATCAGGTAAATGACACCCATGTGCTCTGCGCAGAAGGGTTTTAAGTCATATAAATCGCAAAAAGCAGCTTCAAGTTAATTTGTTTCATTTTTAGGTCTTATTGTTTTTACAAACAACTAAAATTAACACTTGATCTAAAATTTGCGAGATACGTTTTGTGATGTGAAAACTATTTTTTTATCCGGAAATACTTTGTTAATTACATAAATTTGTAGTACATTTCATGTACTTTTAAAATGTTGTTAAAGATTTTGGATATCTTCTCGAGATAATTTGTAATTTAAAATGTACTGCGCAATAACTATACCGGGGTAATAACGCCAATCCTTAACATTAATACCCCGGTTGATTCCCTACAGTAGCCGAGCTACATCCTAAATACTGATTCAAATAAACACAGTTAAAACTGTGAAATGTTTCTCATATTTCTATTTAAGCGGTCCTTTTTAAGCAAAAAGAAGCTCACGGTCTGATATTCTTTTGCCTCATCCCCCCCTCCCACACCACACCTTTATTTTTCTTACACTTTCACAAAAAATTGAACATTTTCAATAGCTTAGAATGCAATTTGTCAATTTCTAAGTTTGTAGAATTTGTATTTTTAGAATTGGGCTATCTACATGAAATTATCCCATCTTATTTCATAGTTTTGTTTGCATGGCGTTATTACCCATATAGGTGGGTAATAACGCCAAATAGCATTGGTCAAGAAAAAACGCCATTACATTTTATGAATACATATTTGTTAAATTATTTTATTTTATATAGATAGTCAATGAGTTGCTGTATCATATCCTATATTTGTTTGAAAAATACAATCTAAAACTAAGCCGTGAAAATTGGTAGAACCTTAACGTGGCGTTATTACCCCAGGGTACCTTATTTCATACGAAATCTTTCTAAATCATTATATATAAAAATAATTTTTAATGATTTATAGTATCAGTTTCTTTTCATTGCAGCTAACTGATATATCCTTTCACTAAGCTGCAGGTTTCATTGCAAAACATGTATTGTTTAAATTAATATAATTCTAGAGATGTAATTCAGTTTTTAAAAAAATGAGTATTCTATCAAGGCTCATATACCTATATGTGATAAAATCTTTTATATTATGTTGGAAAAAATATCTTTTTAAAATATTTTAAATATATTACAGGGAAAACAACGTTACAGTTTTGTCCTTTTGCTCGCGGTCAGGGGGTTAAAAGTTACTTAATTTTTTTTCTTCAATCTATCTTCAAAAATAATACATACAATCAACTTCTCAATGACTAAGCGTCAATATGCAGTGAAACATCTGCTCCCTAAGATAACTACTATACCTGAATGATAAATATTGAAGCATAATTCAGTAGCTAATATGAAACTTGGTTTATATCAAAGTGACGCCATTCAAATATCACAATGATATCGAATTGAGAAAGGCTCATTCAGCCAATTAAACTTACCTGAGTAAACCTTTTATATGATTAATGCATGTATATTAAAATTTATACTTAAAGAAGATAGCTAACTTAAGTTAGATGGCGAATGTTCAAGTATAATTCAGATATCTAGATTGACAATGGATGGAATAAATTTCGTTTACTTCTGAACAACATATAAATTTATACTTGATGTACAGACTTAGCCAGAAAGACATTACATTGTGAATACGTGGGCATAATTATTTATTACAGATTGATAACAGATTACACTGAATGGATTAGATGTAAATGACGTGTAAGTAAAAATAATGATTATAAATTCATTCCTATGTAATATTGATTGCAACTAGTATATTCTTACAAATATGTTATGGGAAGTATCGACGGAATCAACAGTACTTGTTTGTTCAAATACATTATTGTAATAGGCTAATATCATATTGAAAATTATAATTTATTTGGTAATTCACAATTTCAAGCAAATGTCAGTTGGCAATATGGATAAAAGTAACTTTTAGTGATATAAAGTGCTAATGCAATGGATTTCAATAATTTTCGACTTTCTAAAAAAGTACCTCTTTTGGACAACTGCGGCTTTTTCTAATAACTAAGATTTGATGTACATTTAAACTGATTACTAGAAGAAATGCTAAAATAACAGTTGCTTTCAATAATCTATTTTGAATAATGATGTATATAAAAAAGGCATCACTCAAAATTTAAGGTATTATCTAGCAGAATAGGTCAAATTGACGCATTTACATTACCTGATTAAAAACTTTTAAAGTTACCAATATTTATCTATCTATCTATATACACATATATATATATATATATATATATATATATATATTCGAATTGTAGTATTCGAAATATGCAGACCAACGGTAGATTCAACAGACCTTATACAGTTGGCAAAAAAAGTATTTGTACACTCTAAAATTTTTAATTTTTTACTAAATAAAAACAGATATTTTGTCAAAAACAGTTTTAATACAGTCTGTTTACCGTGCGTTTTAAATTACACAACAGAAAATTTCGATAAAGATGTAAAATAATTTTCTAATAGGAAAAGTTTAAAAATTTCTTGCAAAAAAAGTATTTGTACATTTCTCCATCCTGATATGTACTGTGTTTTATAGTGTTTATGGTTCAAAGGACTACTTTTACAGAAGCTGTTAATAATTTTTAAGTTCATATTATATTTGTCTGACATTTAATTTAATTTGCTCTTGAAGTAATTGAATATAGAACCTAATACTAGAGAGGCACCTCTAGATATATGAAATCCTATGATTGAGCATAATAAAAATTTAAATACGCAACAAGAATTTGTAAAAGCTATTAAATTACCATTTACAACTATTGGATGTATAGTGAGAAACTATGAATAAATTAAAAGAATCGAAATTCAATGAAAACCAGGACTTCTTAGCAAACTAACAATGAGGGAAAAAGAGAGTGTGGTTAAAAAAGCTTTAAAAATTCCTGTGCGTTCGGTTCAAAAATTTGCTGGAGACCTTGCGACATCTTCTCGCATCAGAGTAATACCTCAAACAATAAAAAATATTCTTCTCAATGCAGATTTAAAAGGAAGAACCTCAAGGGAAAATCCATTCATCAACGAAACAAATAGGCGAAAACGCATAGTATTCGCTTTCGCATACAGAAGTAAATCATTGGATTTTTGGAAAACAGTAATTTTTTCTGATGAGGAAAAATTCGGAATTTTCTTACCATCAAGCATTCGAAAAAATTGGCGTAAAAATAAAACTGTTCTAGATCCAAAACGTATACCTCAAACTATCAAGCATGTTGGGGGGAATATTATACTTTTGGGGTGTATAGCTTCTAATGGAGCAGGACATTTAAAATTTTTTGACAATGGAAGGACAGGTTTAACATACAGTGATGTGTCGCGCCATAATTTAATAAACTGTGCCAAGAAATTATGCATAGAGGAAGCTTTTCACTTTCTGCAGGATAATGACCAAAGCATACTGCTGTGATCACCAGCACATGCTTACGACAATACTCGAAGACGGCTGGTAATTCCTCTAAAATCTCTAGACTTGAATCCAGTAGAAAATTTGCAGATGCTATTGGATGCAAAAATCCGAAAAAAAAAATATGTATTAGTAAAAAACAGTTTTAAAGAAGCTCTTATTGTGTCATGGAATAACATTAACCAGACCACTACAAAAAAGTTGGTGGAATCTATGTCATACCATCTAGAAGTAGTCATAAACGCTAAATGAATTCGCACAAAATATTAATTTGTATCATTTTACTAAATTTTACTTAATTATATTACATTAAGATAGTGTACAAATACTTTTTTTGCATTATAATTTTGTATATTTGTTTATTATAATGTAAAAAATCGATTCGTTTAATTTTGTTTCTGCTTCTATAATATTATAATGCATTAAATTAATGTATTACAGTATTTTTTGCTTAAATCTTTTGTTTAATTTCATTATAATTTAAAAAAATGAAGTGTACAAATACTTTTTTTGCCAACTGTATATATGTATATAAACCATTAAATTCAATACAAATTACCCCATTGAAACATGGAAAAAATAAATTAAAATAAATATAATCGAAATTTGTGGAACCAAAGTAGAATTTTCAGGCCCACGAGTATTTTGGAACTACAAATAAAGAGTGTGCATATATATATATATATATATGTGTGTATGTGTGCATGTATGTATGTACATGTATATAAAACCATTAATTGTAAACAAAATACATCAATAAAAGATGAAAAAATGAATTAAAAAGAATATATTCGAAATTTGGAACCATAGTAGATTTATCAGGCCCCACATATATAAAAAACATTAAATTTGATACAAATTTAATGCATTGAAACATGGAAAACTTAAATTAAAATTAACATAACCAAAATTTTTAGAGCCAAAGTAGAATCTTTAGGCCACAAATATTTTGTAACTACAATTAAAGTGTGTGGTTTCATCTAGTATTATCCATGAAAAATAAAAATAATAAGAATTTTGGGCTATCAACACACAGAAAACTAAAATAAAGTAGAGGAAAATATTAAAATAAATCATAATAACAATATTAAAATGGATAGAGAAAGAAAGAAAAAATGTACCAGACGCATACGTTACCCCTAAAATGATGTAACAGAAAATAGACTGTTATGATTATAAATTAATTAAACGCGTTATATATCTATTGGAAGATGCCTTAAGCATACTATCTCAGTAGATATATAAGTAAAATTTAAAATATTTATTTAATGAAAATCATAAAAATAATAAATAAATAATTTATTAAATATTAAAAATATGTAAAATTTAATACGGATGAATAATTATAACAATTCCTATATTTAATTGTACCATATTATAATACCTCAATGAATAAATCAGTCTCATATACAATAATATAATGTTAATTAATTGCTAACTAATATCATAATTTTAGATATTTAAGATGTATATATATATATTATGCTTAAAAGGAAAAAAATAGCAGAAATAGTAGGTTATATTGCAAAATATCCTATAACATTCACTATAGGAGTTTGTAACGAATGAAATAACTTAAAATTATATGTAAATGATATAAATATAAAAAAAGATTTAATATAAACTTTTACGGCATATTTATAAGTCAGAGCATGCGAAAACTCTACACAATATCTTTTGCGTAAAATATGAAAAAGAATGTCTCATTATTGCACTTAAAAACTTATTTAATAGTTCAAAATTTCAAAATAACGTCAGTACATAATAGACTTGAAAATAATTTTTAGTAATACATAGAATCATCTGTTAAGAGTACTCGTTTTTTCCAATAATTTACGAAAAAATGCATGCTAAATTTCTTAAAGACTAAGCCTTTATATGCAATAAAACCTTTGCTACCAAAGATAACTGCTACACCTTAATGATAAATATTAAAGCAGAATTCAGTAGCTAATATGACGCTTGCTGTATATCAAAGTGACAACACTCAAATATAACCCTGATACTAGAATTAGAAAGGCTCATTTAGCCAATTACGTTTATATACCTTTCGTATGATTTATGTATATCTAAATTTGTACTTGAAGGATGGAGCTAACTACACAGACATTAAGTTATATAGGAAACATCACAGCTTGAATCATTTTTACGGATTATTAATAGATGACAACTTAAGATTAAATGTAACTGACACATAAATATTAATTAATGTTTAAATATGTTTTTAGGGAATTATTTATTATAAGTGAGAAATTTGTACAGATGTTACAAAAAAAGACTTCATGCAGTATCATCGTAACTTATTTCACAATTCAAAATTTTTTCAACAAATGCCATTTTGTATTGTACTTGAAAATAATTTATTTTGATCTTTGAGATAAATATAGTTAACTTCTAACTCTATTCATTTTTCAAATGAATATCTGATGCGGACTTATGTGCAATTGTTTATTAACTGCAGTTGAGATGCGCTCAAACAATTCTTTTCTAAGAAAAATGCTTAGTATTTGTACTTAAAATGTAACAGCTGCAGCTAATAACTTTTATGAATCTTGATCTATATGAAAGCGACATCACTATGAATGTAAGGTGGTAGCTCATAGAACACTTGAAACTAACGCATTAATATTATGATTAAAGTTTTAAAATGTTTTATATTGGTTGAAATTTGATAGAACTTTTTAAATACTAAATTACACGGTGAAAATTTGTATATGATTCATTATTTGTATTAAATAACGGGTAACGTGATTTAAATTATATGCAAATGATATGATAATCAATAATGATAAAATATTTATTTAAAGGAAATATTAGTTCTTGAAAAATGCACACTGTGAGTTGTATGAGGTATAGAAAGAATGATTGTATTAAAATATTATTGTAGATTAAAATATATTTGTCAGTTCAAAATTTCAAAAAATACCAGTCTAAAAAAACACTCGAAAATGGATTCTTTAAATTATACCTAGAATACGGTTTTTAGAGTACTCAATATTCTTCATTATTCATTCCTTAAAGAATGACTGCATTGAATTTATATTAGTTGATTAATGATTAAAATTTAATGTGAACTCTAAATTTCAAAATAATGTCAATGTTTAATATACTTGAAAATAATTTTTAAATATATGTATAGGATCAGATTATAAGAATACTCAATTTTCCCCTTATTAATTTTCTGGAAGAATGCTTCCTCTAAACTGTTAAAGCTGCTGGTCACTCCTTTCCGAATTCTTCTCTGTAATATTTAGTCTATAAGCGTTAAATGCATTCTTATATTCAAAATATCACCTCAGAAAATTAATATTTTTAACTTCTTATTTCAGAGTTCTCTTCTTTAAACATATCTATTTTTTCTTAGTTTTTCAAATGTCTGTAAAAGCTACGCTTAATCTTATATGAAATGTTAATATTTTACTACCACTTTGTCAGTTTTTAAAACATAAAATATTAAATTAAGCGAAGATTTTAGAAATATTTTGCAAACTAAGGGAAACAAGTTGGAAATCGCACGTGAACGTAGCAAATGAGGTGCGTTCGTACGATAACGAAGTTTTTAAAATATTCAGATCTTGCTGATATAGTAGAGCGTACTCCGGATACAGTATAGTAGTTGAAATCTTTACGTTTCTGTAAATATGCAGGAAGTAATGTTTATTACACCTCAGCAACGTATATCTTATTCATAAAATGTGAAATAGCTGAATATAATTAAAACACGTCCCAAACAATGTTTCCCCGTATAGCATTATGTAGTGGAATACTTTTATGTGGCCCTGTAATTTAATAATAAAAATTCTTTGCATCACAGATTGTACAGAATGCATATTTTAGTATATATTTCATAGATTCATGCCAATTCTATTATGTTCGAATGAGTGTAACATCATTAAAATGCGTTTGAAACTTTTTCCCCATTGACCGTAATGTAATGGAATACTTTTGATTGTCCCTGTAAATGATCTATGCATTCGACTTTCATAACATTTGAAATGACTCGACAAAGTTACGTAATAATTATATTTCTAAATTTCAAACGATTAAAATGCATTTGAAATTTTTTTCCTCATTGACCGTAATGTAACGGAATCCTTTTGATTGTCCCTGTAATTGAACTATGCATCCGATTTTCATAACATTTGAAATGACTCGACAAAATTACGCAATAAATATATGTTTTAAATTTCAAACGATTAAAATGCATTTGAAACTTTTTTCAATATTGACCGTAATGTAACGGAATCCTTTAAATTGTCCCTGTAATTGATCTATCCATCCGATTTTCATAAAATTTTAAATGACTCGACAAAATTATGTTATATATATGTATTTTAAATTTCAAAAGATTCGGTTGGGTAGTTTTTGCGTTGTTACATGCGGACAGACGGACGGACTGAGCGACAACAATAGGTGCTACATATTTACATAATTACGAACGCACCTAAAAAGGACATCCTTTAAGAAGAGAACACTGAAAAAAGAAGTTAAAAATATTAATTTCCTGAGGAGATAGTTTGAATATAAAAAACGCATCAATTGCTCATAGACGTACATTTCGGAAGTGGAATTCAGAAAATAAGTAACCGATTTTATCATTTGCCCGTACGTTATACGAGCAACGAGTCTTTTAAAATCATGATTTACGCGTGCCACATACGGGAATCCATAGTTCAATGATGATTTATTAGTCATACTAGTTATTTTTTATTGTAAATTTTGCACGATTTAATCGGAGCACTTTTCTGATATATTTAGGCAAACACTTCTGTTTTGAAAAACCAGTGATGAAAGATTAAAAAATCTGTAAAAGGCATGAAAAAAATAAACAAAAAACCCCACTGAAAAACCAGTGATGAAAGATTAAAAATTCTGTAAAAGGCATGTTAAGAAGAAAAAAAAACACTGAAAAACCAGTGATGAAAGATTAAAAATTTTGTAAAAAGCATGAAAAAAACCCGAAAAACCAGTATAAAACCAGTGATGAAAGATTAAAAATTCTGTAAAAGGCATGAAAAAAATAAAAAATAAAAAATAAAAACAATCGAAAAACCAGTGATGAAAGATTAAAAATTCTGTAAAATGCATGAAAAAAAAAACAACTAAAAAACCAGTGACGAAGAATTAAAAATTCTGTAAAAGGCATGAAAAAAATAAAACAAAAAAATAACTGAAAAACCAGTGATGAAAGATTAAAAATTCTGTAAAAGGCATGAAAAAACTGGCATTATTTGAAAGTTTTTTTTTTTCAAAAATAATGAAATAATGATCAATTAAGTTATTAGTTAAGCTAAGCAATAAAGGGCTATGCACTGAAAAACTTTCTTCCTAAGATAACTGCTGCACCTTATTGATAAATATTAAAGGAGAATTCAGTAGCTATAATGAATCTTGGTATATATTAAAGAGATGCTACTCAAATACCACACTGATATCCAATTGAGAAAGGCTCACTCAGGCAATTATATTCATCTGATTTAACTTTCATATGATTTATGTACATCTAAATTCATACCTCAAAGACAGCACTAACTACGCAGACATTAGGTTATATGGCGAATATATTAGATTGAATCATTATTGTGGATTGATTACGGCCAGCCGCTTTAGAATATAAACAAATAACACATAATTATTGATTAATGATTAAAGACGGTTTAAAAGGTGGTATTTATTATAACTGAGTACTTTGTACAAATGAGTCTAAAAAGAATTTATTGGATTATCACTTTATTGTTAATAAGAAATATAGCAAAATTTATGTAACACAAATTTCGGAAAAAAGCTTATGCGTTATATTACCAACACCAAGATATCTTAACGTTGAATTGACATAAGAACCAAATTTTTGCTTTAAAATGATCCGGAAACTTTACTCTATAGAATGAACTAAGCATATAACTATAACTCAAAAACAACATTATCAAAAAAACTCTCAAATTTGAAAATTGAAAAAACTCCTAAAAAATACAACTTTTTTTTCATTAAAAATACTCAAAATATTAAACTATCTAAACGATATTATTCTCTAGATAATGATGTTATACGCATGCAAAAAAAAATCAAGCCATTCCATCAAATTGTTTTTATTTAATCTTGGTATTAGTCGTCAAAAATCAAGTTTTGAAAAAACGCGACTTAAAGTTGAAATTATATGGGTGCGGCCATGAAAGTGTTGATACATAAATGCTTATAACTCCGTTAAAAATGCAAATATTTTTATGCGACTTTTTGTGTTAAGTTAAGAATTAATTGAATAATCAAACTAAATAATAAAAAAATCGATTTTTTAAAAAGTTTTCAACCCCTGAGCCCTCTTAAACGAATGTCACGTTGTATTTTGCATCAAAGTCATTTCTTTTAATTTTCGAGAAAGTTAATTTTTCCCTTTATTTATTTATTGAAAGAACGCCTGCTTTGAACGTCTGTGTCAACATTCTGTACTGCTACACCTTATTTCTAAATATCAGGTTGAGTCTAAAGTTTTGACCCTTTTTTATTTTAATGTTGACAACAAATATTTACAAAAATACAAAACATTAGTGAGGATAGTAAACACCATTAAGTTCGACAGTCTTCTGCCAATGTTTTGGCAGTTTTTCAATGCCTTTCTTGAAAAACTCTGGACTACGTGAGTCGAGAAAGAGGTCAACCTCTTTTTTGACCTCTTCTGAAGAATTGAAAATTTCACCACTAAAGTGCAGTTGCAGATGCGAAAACAGATAGTAGTCGGAAGGTGCCATGTCCGGACTATATGGAGGATGTGGTATTAAGTTCCATTCCAGCTTGTATAAGTTCCAATTCGTCCACGCACTGACGTGTGGCCTGGCATTATCCTGGTGAAACATAACCACCTTGCGTCGGAATTCCTTACTTCGCTTTTTACTAATTGCTGCGTCCACTTTAAGCAGCATGCTGCTATACGACTCACTGTCGATGGTCTGGCCACTTTTTAAGTACTCCTTGTAGATAATACCGCGACTATACCAGAAAACACAGAGGAGGATTTTTTTATAACTCAATGTGCGCCTGGTTACGGTCCTGACCGGTACACCTGGTTCAGACCATCCTCCTTTCCGACTGGTGTTGTCGTAATAAACGCATGTTTCATCACACGTAACAATCCGGTTCGAAAAATCACCCTTTCGGTGGTATTCGAGCAAGTTTACACAGGTCCGTTTTCGTTTTTCTTTGTCATTTTGTGTCAGATCGTGCGGCACCCATCGATTGAATTTGTATGTCAAACCAATGTTTTTTAATGCTCGAATTATGGTTGTTTGAGAAACATTGAAGTGAGATGCAAGTTCCCGTGATGTAGCATTTTGATCTTCATCGATGGATTTCCGCAATTCGGTCTCATCAATCACAGTAGGTCTACCAGCACGTGATTCATCTTCGGTGTCGAAATTCTTAATCTTAAAATTTTGATACCATAGTTTGACTGTACTAAATGATACAATATCCTCACCTAAACGTGCACACATGTTACGGTGACATTCTGTCACTCCGGTGTTGCTACAGAACTCGTAGTAGATAATGGTTCGAAGCTGGATACGTGATAGTTCCATTTTCGAGGCTTCGTGGAGGCTACTGATGATAATTTTTCAAAACAATAAATACACAGTGTTGTAGCACACGTCTTCTTCTTTTGAAACCAGAAAACCGTATGTAAAATGTCACTTAACTTGCGAACGCCAGCTGTTTTAGTAGCACTATTCTGCGAAAGGGTCAAAACTTTAGACTCAAGGTAATATTAAAGCATAATTCAGAAGCTAATATGAATCTTGCTGTGTATTAAATTTACGCTACTCAAATAACCCTCTGATATCTAATTGAGAAAGGCTCACTCAGGCAATTCCATTCATCTGATTTAATCTTTCATGTGATTTATGTATATCGAAAATCATACCTCAAGGACAGCGCTACACAGACATTAGGCTATAAAGCGAGTATATTAGCTTGAATCCTAATTCCGGATTGATTACTGATGATAACTTTAAAATATATACAAATAACATATAAATCTTAATTAACGTTTAAATATGGTTTATAAGGTGATATTTATTAAAACTGAGAACTTTGTATAAATGATCCTAAAAAAGATTTATTAGATTATAAGGTATTTGATCGTTCAAAATTTCAAACGAATGTCAGTTTGTAATTTACATCAAAATCATTTCTTTTGATGTTTGAAATAGATTTTTTTCCTTTATTCATTTTGTGAAAGAACGTCTGTTTTGAACTTTTATTTCAGTATTTTATTTATGGACGATCGAATAATTGCATCATAAGACTAATGCTGTATTTTCATGGGAAATATTAAAGCCAGTGAATAACTTACATGAAATATTTTACATATGAAACTTCATATTACCTCACATTACATACTTCATAGAATGGACGAAAGTGGTGCATTTCTATTAGCCGAATAACGATTAAAAATGATTCATGCAAATATAATTTACACTTAATAGAACTTCAGAAAGTGTAAATTACACTGAGAAAATTTCTCTTATGATTCATTATTTCAATCTCATAATTTATAACATAACTTGAATTATATGTAAATGCCACAATAATAAATGATGATGAAATATGCACTGCATGGTAATATTCAGCATATTTGTAAAATGTATAGCTGATGATATACAAGGGGATTTACGACGGGATTGATTATATTAAAATAAATTGTAGATTTGAAATAGTTTGCTTGTTCAAAATTTCAAAATAACGCCAGAAATGCGAACATATTTTTGAATTATTTATAGGATCAGGTGTTAAGCGGAAGAGAGTACATTCAGTAGCTCGATATTGATCATTTTAACAGAATACTAAAAATATTTTGCAGCTGTAAATATTTCATCATATGAACCATTTTTTAAAAGTAAATTGTGCTAATTTTTGTTAACGTATTATTTTAAATATTTTTGATTAAAAATAATTATAATTTAGTTTCATTAAAACATGTTAATTAAGGACTTTCAAAAAAGTGATTTGACATACCAGGTTTTTCGTGCAGGGTTATAAAAAAATGCATTCAATATTTTCACTTCATATTACATAATTTTTTTAATAAGATATTGTATTTCAACTTCAACCTAAAATAATAAGGAAATTTATTGACGAAAATTTCTTTTCTGGCATTTAAATGATAAAAGAAACTCTTTTATGGTAAAACTTCAGTAAAATTTAAAATAAATATATAAAAGGCACTTATTAAAGAGAAACAGAGGTTATAAAGATATATAAAATACAATATAGTACGAAATACTTAAAATTTGGTATTTAGATCAAATATTACTTACTTAACTTTACACAAAACAAACAGTGATTTCAAAAACACATTTAAATTAAGATTTTAAATGTTTCTGTGAAATCACTGTAGTGCTGTGTGTGCCATTTAACATGTTGTTTTTGATTTGATTAGAAAATTTTAAGCATGAATTATATGGAAATTTTAATATATAATTATAATTCAAAATAGTAAGTTTCTATGTTGTTTAGGTTTCGAAATATGATACGCACAATTTCAAAATATACCTAAAAAAAAACCTTTTAAATTTAAATTTGTCTACATTTGGATATGTACCGCTCAACATACGGTTTTATCATAAAACTAATTCTAATTGGAGTGCAGTTTTACTTTTACTTAAGTTATCTACCATTTTATTCTTCAATAATAGAAAAAAATACTTGTAAATTTTTAATGTGAATACGCTTTTTAAGAGTACTCACTTTTCATCATTATTTAGATAGAATACGTGGTTTGAACTTCTGTAAATGTGCTTACTGTTTTAATCTGCATTCAAGCATCAACTTCATAAGCTAACTGCTACACTTTATTGGGAAATATTAAAGCATTAATCAGTAACTAACATGACAAAGTAGCTTCAGTATCACATCGATATCTTGTAGGGAATATTTATACCATTACAGTTGTACTACCTGAGTATGCATTCTAAATTAACCTTATGTATCAAAATTAATATTTAATATTTTCTCTATATATAATATGTATGCAGCTACGTGCAGTGTGTCCAGAAACTTTAAGATTATATTAAAACAAAAATACAATAGTTAAAAATTTACTTTTGTGTTCAAGCGAAAATTCCATATTTGTTTTTCAAAAATATTTGAAGATTTCAACATGTGCTCTTTTTTTTCGGTTACAGGATATAAAGATAATAACCAATTCATTCCATATACTGTTCAAAATATTTAACAGAACCAAAAGGAAGGCTTCGCTATAGCATTGTTTGAACGCATCTTTATTCTTAATGAACTAAAAAGAAAACGAAAAAAATGTAATATGTCATAGAGGTTTACACGGGCCGAAATTTCCAGGCCAAAGCCCGGCCTAGCCCGAAAGAAAAACATATTGGCCCGGCCCGAAAGTTAAAATTTCAACCCGAGCATAGCCTGGCCTAACTGAATATCTACAGAACATCGATCTTTACTCTTACAAAAGAGTTCAGACCAAAAAAAACTTATCTTAGTCTTTTTTTTCATGTTTATAATCTCTATTTATGCAGAAGTGTCGTAGGTTGCGATATTTACGCTTTTAATGAACCTTTGTTTGCTGTATGTAAATTTTTCAGGTATCATTAGTATTATTAATCCATATTCCCTGCAATGGAGATATAAAAATCTAAAAAATGGTATATGGTAAAAGTAAAATTTTCTAAGATGGAATCGCATTCAGCAGAAAAAAAAATAAGTTCCCTTGTTAGCAGATGTAAATGTTTAATATATTTTTTTCTCACGTATTGTTGTATTCATTTTGCATGGATGAACAGTTTAAAAGAAATTTGCAGCTTTCAGATTAAAAGAAAATTCGGTCATAATCATGTTTTTTTTTTTTTTTTGTTTTTTTTTTGTTTTTTTTTTGTTTTTTTTTTTTCATGTGTTTGATTCTATTTTAAAACGCCTAGTAATCTACAATTCTTTAAAAAGAATTAATTCTATTGTTTAATTGTAGAATAATGATGACTTAAAAGTATGCCCCCTTTTTGCAAAAATTTTTGGACCAAGCCAAATTTTACTGATTTATGAACAGACTTGTCCACGTCGAGAAGAGGACTTTCATACGGGAAGATTCAACAGAAACTGAATTTTTTTGGTCCGTGAAGACTGTATAGAATGAAATCAGTCTCGGCCCCGTACGAGCCGATACTCCAGGGAAAAAATTAGGCCCGGCCCAAATGGCGTTAATGGAAATCGGCCCGAACCCGGCTAGAGTAGGTATATTCTGGAGCTTTCTAGAGAAACAGAGGGTATACGGTGTTCCTTAAAAAAATTTACAAGGTATACGGCATATATCCCCGTATACCCTCCACTACATCCCTGGTAATCTGTTAATAAATAACTATTTATCTAATGTTATTTTTTTTCAATTAAAATAGCATCATTGTCCCTTATCTTTTTTTTTTTTTTTTTTTTTTTTTTTTTTTTTTTGTAGAAGAAAAGTAACTTAGTTTAGATCTTAAAACGGCTTAATCACTTAAAAAACACACACATTTTTCACTTAAGTAGCTTTACTCATTGCGTTATTAATTATACACATTTCCGATGGGGTAAACATTCAGGTATGTAACTGATGAGATATTTATTATAATTTGGAAAACAACAGACTTAAGGATAACTACAGCGTAAGGAGACACGTATTGCATGATTGGATATCAATTATCGAATAAAATTACACTAGCAATTATTTCGTCATATTTTTATAAAATAAATTTAAAAGAACAGTGCAGTTACAAGTTTTTAACAAATAATGTAAATTACAATAAAATAGTTTTGATTTTAGTGCATTTAAAATGTTCTAAAACGTCTATCCTTGAAACAAGGTAATTAAAGAGGTATTACAATGCAAGATATAAATGAATTTAACAATAATCTCTTTGTAAATAAAAAAAAAGATTGCCCTTGAATCATGGAAAAGATGCCATCAACAGCCTCATTACTTTTTTTAAATGTCACTTTAATTACAAACATTGTTTTGTTCAATACGTTTATTTCAGACAACTTCAATCGCTGCGGCAAATAGTTAAAAAGGTATTAAAAATTTCTGAAACTAAGCTTAGCTATAATCTGTGTGTAAGGGGACAAGGATTTCAAAATCGGATGGTATTTGTTAACGATTTTCCTAATGATCTTGTTTTTTTTTTTGTTTTTTTTTTAATAAAATAAATTTAAACAAATAAACTCACACATTTTTTATTCCTTTTTTTCCGCGAGCTAATGTTATTCCTATGGAGAGATTATTTTCTAATAACTCGTTTCCATTTCGACATTTTTAAGTTTATTTTATATTATTTTTTTATTTATACATTCATTTATTTATTATTATTATTATTATTATTATTATTATTATTATTATTATTATTATTATTATTATTATTGCATTGAATAGTTGAGTTTCTTCTCAACATCGCTTCTTTTTTAATTTTTCGATTTTGTTTAATGATATTCTTTATAAAGTTATTTTCATTTTTGGAGCCAGTTTTGAAAGTGAAAGTAACTTTAAAAAAGTATCTACAACCTAAATAGAAAAAGTAAAAAAGGAGCGATGACGCCATGCACCTCATCTATCCAATGCAAAAAAAAAAATAACACAAAAAAATTGAAATGTACACGAGTTATTAGAAAATAACCTCCCCATAGGAATAACATTATTTAGCGAGTGTCTTCGCTTGCGGGGATTGGAGCCTTTTAACCCTTTCAGGGGCAAGGTACATGTCTTCACAAAATGTTGAAGTAATTCATTGACACCAGTATTCACAAGAAAGTTTATTTGTAAACTAGTAAAATTGTATTTTCGCTCATTTAATAAAGGTAAAATTCTCTTTAAAAAATTCGGGTGCCAATGTGAAATTCAGGAATTAAAATTAGGTGATGCCGTGGCGGCATCACCGCCCTTCAAGGGGTTAACTCCATAGTCTCATGAGGGAAAATGGTGTGTGTACAATCAGTCACTATTCGATAATAAGGTGCGTATTATTAAGATATTCGAACTAGAAAAAAAATAATTTCGAGTTATTATCTATTAAAATCAACAACTGAAATTGCATTTTTAAAACTTTTATTCTTAAATTGGTCATTGATTATTTAGCAAATGTAGCCTCATTCTTATTTTAGACAGAACATAACCAGTTAAATACCATTGTGTTCCACTTACTTAAGGCCCCACACTAGTCACTGAAAAAGACTCGGATGATAATGTAAAGTCTATGTAAAGTACTTTTCAGACATCTCCCTCAAATTTTAATAATTTTGCATACTTTTTTGCATTGGCTGGCTGAGAACGAACGATCTACAATCGGCCTAGTTTTTACTTTTTCGATTTTGCTTATGTATTTTTTATATTATGATAATTTCAATTTCAGAACCAGTTTAAACCGGTTTGAAAATTTAAGTATTTTTTTTTAAATCTGAAACCAAAATTGAAAAATTAAAAACTAGACTGGTTGTGGATCGTCCTCAGCTATTCTATGCAAAAATATTAAAATTTGAGCGAGATATTTGAAAAGAACGCTCCCATAGACTTTACATTATGATCCGTGTCTTTTTCTATAACTAGTGTTGCGACTTAAGATATTCGAACTAGACAAAGAAATAGTTTCGAGGTATTATCTATTAAGATCAACAACTAAAAATTGCCTTTTTTAAACTTTTATACTTAAATTGGCCATTGATTATTTAGCAAATGTGGCTTCATTCTTATTTCAGGCAGAACATAACCAGTTAAATACCACTGTGTTCCACTCACTTAACATACATCTAATTTGTTATAAAAAGCAATTTACTTGTCTATATATTAGATCAAATTTTTTTACTCTTCTGAAACTTTGATCACAAAAGTAACAAATTTTTAAATGCGAGTCATTATCGATTAAGATCAGCCTATAAAAATGAATTCCTTATACATTTATTCTTCAATTAGTGATTATTTATTTAGAATATGTGACCTTATTCTTATTTGAGGCAGTATTGTTTTCAACATATCTTGATAAGAGAACGTTCTTTCAGAAGTTTTGTGACCATTTGAGCAAATTTACATGAGTAAATCGAATTTTTTTTAATAAAAAATATATAATTAAGATAAAAATTGATGTAACCAATTAAATACTATTGTGTTCCACACATTAATATACATCTAATTTTTAAATAAAAGCATTTGTTTTACATCAATTCATAAAACGATTATTGAATGAATTACTGATCGGTGAACGAATTATCTCTGATGTAAATTTTCCAAGTGATCGAAAGACGTCCGGGACAGGATTTGCCGCACAGCTCTTCCAACTGAGCCATCCCGGACAAATACAGGAGGACTAATTCACCCAACTAACCTTAACAATCAAACAATCTGGTCTGATACTTTGGATCAACTCATCGGAATAAATCGAAGGTTAATATATGGAACTGTAGAAAACATTGCATACGGAATTATACTATATATAACTATAAAGTATATAATTTCGTATATAATTTAATGCAATTTAATATAAATTTAATTTAATAATTTAATAAATTGATATTTTTATTATTAATTTCATTAATATTATTAATTTCATTATTATTAATAATATTAATATTATTATATTAATATTAATATTACTATTTCATATTATTAATTTCATTATAATTCCATAAAATTTTTAGTAGGGTGAAATAGTCCTCCAATATTCGTCCAGGATATCTCAGTTGGAATTGCATTGGCGTCTTCAGCCAATACTGCCCTGTTTTGAATCCTGGACTGAACTTTTTTCGCACACTTGTAAAATTTACATCTGTTAGTATTTTATTTGTCTATATATAAAATCAAAATTTTTTTACTCTTCTGACGCTCTGGTCATAGGAGTAACAAAATTTTAATCTCTTAAGATTAGCACATAAAAATGCATCATTCCTCAAACTTTTATTCCTAAATTGTTCATTACTTATTTTGAAAATGTGGCCTTATTCTTATTTGAAGCAGAATTGTTTTCAATTTATCTTGATAAGGGAACATCCATTTAGAAATTTTGTGAACATTCGAGCAAAATTTCATAAATAATTCCAACTATTTTATAAAAGAAATATAATTAAGATAAAAATTAATGTAACCAGTTAAATACTATTGTACTCTACCCACTTAATTTACATCTATTTTGTAACAAAAAACATATTATTTGTCTATATATTAAATCAAGATTTTTGTCACTCTTCTGACACTCTGGTCACAAGAATAAGAAAATTTTAATTTATTACATTTTAATTTAGTACATCATTTAAATGCACTTGAATCTATTTTTTCCCTTTGACTGTAATTTCACGGAATACTTTTTATTGTCCCTGTAGATGAGCTGTACATCCAATTTTCATAAAATTTGAAATGACTCGACAAAATTATGTAATAATTATATATTTAAACTTTCAAACGATTCGGTAGGGGTAGTTTTTGCGTTGTTATATGCGGACAGATACTCAGACTGAACGACGACTATAGGTGCTACATATTTACATAATTTCGAAAGCATCTAAAATAATTAATTAGATAAATTGATAACCTTAAAAGCTTATTCTAAATTAATTTATATAAAACCTAATTCATCATCTATCGGGACTTATCATTCGATGAGTGTGTAAGTTATTTTTACGTATTCAATCTAGAAACAAAACCCTCCACTTACACCCCTGGTAATCAGTTAATAAATAACTATTTATCTATTATTAATTTTTTCAATTAAAATGGCATCATTGTCCCTTATCTCATTTTTCTGTGATTGTGAAAGAAAAGTAACTTACGTTAGATCTGAAAACGGCTTAATCACTCAGAAAAAAAAAAAAAAAAAAAAAAAAAAAACATATTTTTCACTTAAATAGCTCAAATATTGCGTTGTTAATTATGCACATTTCCAATGGGGTAAACATTCAGCTATGTAACTGACGAGATATTTATTATAATTTAAAAAAGAACAGACTTAAGGATAACTACAGCGTAATGAGACAGTTATTGCATGATTGGATAGCAGCTATTGAATAAAATTGCTCTAGCAATTATTATTCAATAATTGCTAGTGCAATTATTGAAATTTATTTTAATTATATTTATAAAATAAATTAAAAAGAACAGTGCAGTTACAAGTTTTTAACAAATAATGTAAGTTACAATAAAATAGTTTTGATTTTACTGTATTTAAAATGTTCTAAAACGTCTATCGTTAAAGCAAAGTAATTAAAGGTTTACTACAATGCAAGATAACAATTAATTTAACAATAATCTCTTTGTAAACTAGTCGTTGGAGGCCACCGTAATACTTACCCATCATGGATATGCATAGTATACAATAAATGAAAACATAACGCATGTAAACAATATATAAAATGCATTACAATTCCAACACAAAATATAAACGTATATTTAAGTCTTTTTAACACATAATCATGCTCTATTAATGATTTTCTGATGAACCAATTTCGATAAATTATATGAAACGCCAAACTATTCAAATAGCACTGAATTGCGTAAAAGAAACATCCTTATAACTCCAAAAATAATAATCATATTCACTAACGGTTTCTTGCATCGAATTAAGTATCCCATTTCCAATTAAAAGATATCTTTGAATTGAAATTTGAATGAAATACAGGGTCATGAAAAATCAAAGAATGTGGAAAATAGAATTAGAAATATCTCAACAACTAATAATCCGATTGACTTCGTTTTTTATGCGAAATTTGTGTTATTTTATTGCCTTTTACCTCCACTCTTTAAAATAAAAGAATTCGAAAATTTTTATATACTTTCCATCAGAACGAATTTTTCGAGAGTCCGAAAAAAATAGTTCCGGATAATCGAGGTTGCTGATATTAAATAGGCTTCGTCCCATTCTTACATACTAAGCACATACAAAATTTCAAATCTCTATCTCAATTTGTTCGGGAGATAGAGCGGTTACAGACAGACAGACAGACAGACAGACACACAGACGGACGGACGGCAAAATTTTTTTTCTAAAAATATGTTTTTCGGAATCTCCAGTGTCTGAAACGTGTAAATCCGTCAAAAATTTTTTTTCGATTTTCAAAACGATTGCAAGATTTACCCTATACTACGTATGATGGGTAAGTAATAAAAAACAGATTGCCCTTGAATCATGAAGAAGATGCCATCAAGAGTCTCATTACTTTTTACTTACCCATCATACGTAGTATAGGGTAAGTCTTGCAATCGTTTTTAAAATCGAAATTTTTTTTGACGGATTTACACGTTTTAGATAGTGGAGATTCCGAAAAACATATTTTTAGAAAAAAAATTTTGCCGTCCGTCTGTCTGTCTGTCTGTCTGTAAACGCTCTATGTCCCGAACAAATTGAGATAGAGACTTGAAATTTTGTATGTAATTAGTATGAAAGAATGGGACGAACCCTATTTAATATCAGCAACCTCGATTATCCGGAACTATTTTTTTTTGGACTCTCGAAAAATTCGTTCTGATGAAAGGTATATAAAAATTTTCGAATTTTTTTGTTTTAAGGAATGGACATAAAAGACAATAAAATAACACACATTTTACATGTAGAACGAAGTCGATCGGATTATTAGTTGCCGAGATATTTGTAATCTTGTTTTCCACATTCTTCGATTTTTCATGACCCTGTATTTCATTCAAATTTCAATTCAGAAGTATATTTTAATTGGAAATGAGACGCTTAATCAGACGCAATTAATTGTTAGCTGATAGAATTATTATTTTTGGAGTTATAAGGATGTTTCTTTTATGCAGTTCGGTACTACTTGAGTAGTTTGGCGTTTTATATAATTTGTCGAAATTGGTACATCAGCAGTTCTTTAATATAGCATTACTATGTATATTAACGATATTTAAATTTTGTTTATGAATTGCAATGCATTGTATAAATAGTTTCACATGTTTTATTTTCATATACATATCCATGATGGGTAAGTATTACGGTGGCCCCCAACGACTAGTTTTAAATGTCACTTTAATTACAAACAATGTATTGTTCAATACATTTATTTCAGACAACTTCAATCGCTGCGGCAGGTAGTTAAAAAGGTATTAAAAGTTGGTGAAACTAAGCTTAGCTATAATCTATAAGGAGAGGAGGATTTCAAAATCGGATGGCGTTTGTTAACGATTGTCCTAATGATCTTGTTATTTATTTATAAAGTAAGTTTAAACAAATAAACTCACACATTTTTCCCCCTCTGCAAGCGAAGACTTTCGTTAGCTAATGTTATTCCTATGGAGAGATTATTTTCTAATAACTCCTTTGTATTTCGATATTTTTAAGGTTTTTTAAGTTGTTGTATTTTGCATTGAATAGTTGAGGTTCTTCTCAACATCGCTTCTTTTTTACTAGTTCGAATATCTTGCACCTTATTATCGAATAGTAACTGCTCGTACACACATCATTTTCTCTCATGAGACTATGGAGTTAAAAGGCTCCAGGCTACGAAGACTCTCGCTAACTAATGTTATTCCTATTGGGTAATTATTTTCTAATAACTCGTTTGAATTTCGATATTTTTAAGTAATTCTTTTTGCATTGGATAGATAAGGTGCATGCCGACATTGCTAGTTTTTTACTTTTTCTATTTAGGTTGTAGATATTTTTTATAAAGTTACTTTCACTTTCAAAGCCGGCTCCGAAAAGGAAAGTAGCTTTATAAAAAATATCATTAACCGAAAACGAAAAAGTAAGAATTATCGAAATACGAATGAGTTGTTAGAAAATAATCTCCCCATAGAAATAACATTAGTTAGCGAGTATCTTCGCTTGCGGGGATTGGAGCCTTTTAACTCCATGGTCTCATAAGTGAAAGTTATTTGTGTACGAGTAGTCACTTTTCAATAATACGGTGCGTATTTTTAAGATATTCGAACTAGAAATATTTCTTTAATTGCAAGTTATTATCTATTAAGATCAACAACTAATAATGCATTTTTTAAACATTTATTCCTAAATTGGTCATTGATTATTTAGCAAATGTGGCCTCATTCTTAATTCAGGCAGAACTTTACCAGTTAAATACCATTGTGCTCCACTCACTTAATATGCATCTAATTTTTAAAAAAAAGCATTTTACTTGTCTATATATTCAATCAAAATTTTGTTACTCTTCTGAAACTCTGGTCATAAGAGTAACAAAACTTTAAATGCGAGTCTTTATTGATTAAGATCAGCACATAAAAGTGAATTTCTTAAACTTTCATTATTAAATTGGTCATTATTTATTTACCAAATGTGACCTTATTAGGTGCGTCCGTAATTTTGTAAATACGTCGCATCTATATTTGTCGTTCAATCTGTACGTCAGACCGTCCGTCCGCATATAACAACGCAAAAACTACCCAACCGAATCGTTTGAAATTTAAAATATATAATTATTACATAATTTTGTCCCGTCATTTAAAATTTAATCAAAATCGGATGAATAGATCATTTACAGGGACAATCAAAAGTATTCCGTTACATTGCGGTCAATGGGGAATACAGTTTCAAATGCATTTTAATCGTTTTAAATTTAAAATACATAATTATTACATAATTTTTTTGAGTTATTTCAAATTTTATGAAAATCGGAAGCATAGATCAATTACAGGGACAATCAAAAGTATTCTGTTACATTACGGTCAATGGGGAAAAATGTTTCACATGCATTTTAATGGTGTTACACTCAATCGAATATAATAAAATTGATATGCATCTCCATTTTAATTTTAATTAAATATTTACAATTTTATGAGATTGATATATGAGAGTGATATTTTTAAAACTTCGTTATCGAACGAACCCACCTCATTTGCTACGCTTCACGTATAATTTCCAACTTGTTCTTACTTGACGCAGTATTGATTTCAACATATCTTGATAAGAGAACGTTCATTTAGAAATTTTGTGACCATTTGAGCAAATTTACATGAGTAATTCGAATTTTTTTTTTATAAAAAATATATTATTAAGATAAAAATTGATGTAACCAATGAAATACTATTGTGTACCACACATTAATATACATCTAATTTGTAAATAAAAGCAATTTATTTTACATTAATTTATAGCATGATTATTCAATCGGTGAATGAATTATAACAGATGTAAATTTTCCAAGTGGGCGAAAAAAGTTCGGGCCAGGATTTGAACCAGAAATGTATTGGCTGAAGCCGTCACAGCTCTTCCAACTGAGCCATCCTGGACGAATACTGGAGGACTAATTCACCCAACTAACCTTAAAGATCACACAATTTGGTCTGATATTTTGGATCTGCTCAACAGAACAAATCGAAGGTTAATATATGGAACTGCAGAAAACGCTGCATACGAATTACACTGTAAAAACAAAATACCCAAATTGGGTTGAAAGATTTTTGGGTACAGCATTGTTCCAATTTGGAAAGTTCAGTTTGTAGCACAAAATCGTTTTAAATAAGTCTGATTTTTAATGACATTAAAACAATTAAAATATCTTAGATAGTATATACATTATACCTCAGAAATTTTGATTAACTTAATGTTAATAAAGATCTGCTCTGTTTTGAACCATTTTGGGTTATCTATTTTGGGAACAATACTCTACCATTTTGGAATCCTTTCTGTACCATTTCAGGAACATTACTATACCCAGAAATCTTTCAACCCAATTTGGGTCTTCAATTTTTACAGTGTATACACTCCTGGACAAAATTATAAACTCAGAATTTTTTTTAATTTATTTACATCCTAATGTAAATAAGGTTAGCTTTAAGTTAATGAAATAATGATGAATATTTATAATAAGACATCTAAATTTAATATGACACATAAATAAAATGGAGTAAGTAATTTAAATAAGAAAATACATAACTTAAAAAAAATAACATTATGTAAAACCTGGACAAAAATATAAACTCAAAGTAATTAATTTCTATATTCTGGCACATTTGATATAAATAAATGTATTTTATGGTAAAAAACTAATAAATGGAGTCATTATGGATCAATACATTTCAATACACCAATACATGTTTTAGTTTTTCCCATAAAATAACATTATGTGAGATCTGGACAAAATTATAAACTCAAAGTTAGGAATTTCTATACTCTGGTATTTTTTATCTAAATAATAAATGTGTTTTGTGATAAGAAAATAATTCAGTGAAATTATTTTTCACATTGGTATTAATGCAAACGATAGTTATTCATATTTTTAATTCTCTCCATGATTTTATTAAAAATCATTTATCGCCTGCCTTTGAATTACTTTTAGAATAATTTTGCTTTCTTTTAATACATCTTGTTTATTGTGAGTCATTACATGTTTTTCTTAGAACAGTGAAAAGTCAACAACTTTTCTAATTTCTAATGCCTCGAGGAAAATTCTCACAGAGGTACAAGTTGGTAAAATTTTGGCATTCAGAGCTTTTGGAAAAACACAACGCCAAATTGCTTTGCTAATTAAATGTTCACAAGGAGCAATAAAAAACCTTTTCAAGAATCCGTCAATGTATGGAAAGACGAAACGGAATGGTCGACGTCCAAAGATAACAGAAAGAAATCGAAGATCTATCTTACGAACAGCATCTAGTGCTGGAACTTCTTCTAGCCGAATTGTAAATACTTTAAAGCTAAATGTAAGCTCTCGAACTGTCAGACGAATTCTTCAACGAGCGCCGAATATGAAATGGAAGAAAATGAAAGCTAAGCCAAAACTTGAGCCCCATCACATGAATGCCAGACTTCATTTTGCACAACAGCTCATGTCATGGACAACAGAGTGGAGCACAGTTGTCTGTTCAGATGAAAAGAAGTTTAATTTAGATAGCCCAGATGGCATAAGATACTACTGGCACGATATCAAACATGAAGAACGGCATATCTTTAGTCGAAATTTTGGTGGAAGATCCATGATGGCGTGGGCTGGTTTTTCGCAGAATGGTAAAACTGTTCTGGCTTTTCTAAATGGAAAAGAAACAGCAGAAGACTATCAGTTAATGCTGGAAGACAATCTTTTGCCATATGGACCTTTGATTGCTGGAGTAAACTGGATATTTCAGCGAGATAATGCAGCAATACACTCCGCAAAAAGTACAAAAGAGTGGCTGCAGCGCTGGCATATAAATGTCTTGAACTGGCCAGCCCGCAGCCCTGATCTAAACCCCATTGAAAATTATTGGGGTGCAATCGTTGGAATAGTCTATCGCGATGGATGTCAATAGCAAAGCACAAATGATTTAAAGATGGCTATACTTTCAGCTTGGAACCAGTTGTCTACGGAGCAGTTGGGAAAACTTGTTCAATCTATGCCGAGTCGCATATTCGAAGTCATACAGAAAAATGGCGGTTCAACACATTTTTGAATGTATGCATTAATACTTTGCACCAAGAATCAAAAGTACGTTCACTTCTTAAACTCTATAATTTTATGTTTTCAGTTTACACATGTACTATATTTATATTACTCATCTTTTTAAAAATATATATATAAAAATGCATTGATGTATCAAAACATCTTCATCCCTAATAATTTCATTTATTAGTTTATAATCATAAAATACATTTATTTATATTAAAGATACCAGTGTAGAAATTCATAACTTTGAGTTTATAATTTTGTCCAGGTCCCACATAATGTTATTTTGTGAGAAAAATTAAAATATGTATTGATGTATTGAAATGTATTGATCCATAATGACCCCATTTATTAGTTTCTTATGGCAAAATGCATTTATTTATATAAAATATGCCAGAATATAGGAATTAATAACTTTGAGTTTATATTTTTGTCCAGGTTTCACATAATGTTATTTTTTTTAAGTTATGAATTTTCTTATTTAAATTACTTGCTCCATTTTATTTATGAGTTATATTAAATTAAGATGCCTTATTATAAATATTCATCATTATTTCATTGATGCAAAGCTAAGCTTATTTATATTGTGATGTAAATAAATTAAAAAATTTCTGAGTTTATAATTTTGTCCAGAAGTGTATTAGATATAATTATTAAGTATATAATTTCATTTCGTATATAATTTAATACAATTTAATATAATCATTTAATATAATTAAATTAATATACAGGGTGTCCAGCAAATAACACCATGATTTCAAAATTAAATTTCTCAAAAACAAAGATCAACAGAATTATGCAGTAAACGGTTTGTTTATCAGGTAAGCTGTAAAAATCTTATACAAAAGTTTCGAACGGTAAATATTTTGAAAAGATTGTGTTCTGATTGCAAAGAATGCTTTTATTTGACATTTTTCTTGCTTTAGATTGCTGCCAGAGGATGTGTTTTTCGGCTTAAAATGCCATATTTCATAGTTTTTTTAAATTAAAATTTTGAAATTGCGAAATTCTAAAAATTTACTTCGAAAAATCTTTAAAATATTGCACTGTAAGCTGAAAAATTATTTCTTTGCAGGCAATCTAAAACAAGAAAAATGTCAACTCAAAGCATTGTATGCAATCAAAACGCAATTTTTTCAAAATATTCACTGTTTGAAATTTCTTTATAAGATTTTTACAGCTTACCTAATGAAAAAACCGTTTACCGCATATTACTATCGATCTTTGTTTTTGAGAAATTTAATTTTGAAATCAGGGTGTTATTTGCTGGACACCCTGTAATTAAATTTGATATTTTAATACAGTTAATATAATATCAATATAATTTCGTAAAAGTTTTAGTTGGGTGAAAAAGTTATCCAGTATTCGTAAAGGGTGGTTCAGTTGGAAGCGCATTGGCGTCTTCAGCCAATACAGCCCTGGTACGAATCCGGCCCGGACTTTTTTCGCCCAATTGAAAAATTTACATCTGTTAGTATTTTATTTGTCTATATATAAAATAAAAATTTTGTTATTCTTCTGACGCTCTGGTCACAGGAGTATCAGAATTTTAATTTCGAGTCTCAAATTCATTCATCTTTGAATGAATTAATATAAAAATGCGATTTAAAAAAATCAAATACATCTTAATATTAAAATTTCAAGTTCCAGCTCTTGGAAACGAATTAAGAACCTTCTGTTTACTAGCGGGATGCTTTACCTCCAAGCTATTGTTTCCATACGACAAACGTTGAAATTAATATTCGCTTTTAAAATTTAAATTGCAAAAAATCATATTAAAATTATCTAATCATCCAATATGAAACAAGGTATTTTTTACCAAGATGAAAAATAGTAAATAATTTAAAATCTCAGTCGAAGCAAACCATTTTTAGAAATAATTAATTTTCTCTTAAATAGACTCTTTTTGTTGTAATTCTCAATTAATAGCATTCATTTTGGAAGGCGTTAATTGTTGAAACAAATAATTAACGAGGCATTACAGCACAGAACAACAATGATTTTAATGATAATTTCTTTTTAAAGACAAAAAGATTGCCCCAGGAGCAGCAAGAATATGTTACCAATCATGTAGTTTTTTTTTTATTTTTTAGTGTCAATGTAACAAATAGAGGAAAAAGTTTTCTCATGTAAAAATTTTCTTTTTTAGATTTTATGTTAATTACTTTCGGAGAACTTTTTCTTCTCATACTGTAAAAAAAACATTGGTGAACAAATACTTGGTTAAAATATATTTCTGCTAAGACTAATAAAAAGAGTTTAAAAAGTTAATGGATTTTTTTTTTCTGCCAGTCGACTTAAACTATTCAACTTACAGAATAAGGAACTGGATTACAAAAACATGTTATAATTTTTTTAAATACTTTTTTTTTTAATTTCAACGTAATCAGTGCAGAAAAAGTTTTATCGTGCAACAATTTATTTTTTAGATTTTATGTTAATTAAATGCCGAAAAAATAAGAAAATATAGAAAAAGTATGTGATAGAAATACGTTTATGCTAAGATAAATGGAAAGATATTTAAATATATAAAAGAACTTTTTAGATTCGTTCGTACTTATATAAATAGGAACACTGTACAAAAAAAAAAAAAAAAAAAAAAAAAAAAACGTTAGATTTATGGCGCAGCAATGTTGCTAGCAGTTTTTTCTGTAAAAAATACAGTAAAACTAAACACAATAAAAATATTACATCTAATTTTACTGCAACTTTTACGGCAAAAACTACTGGCTTTGCCGTAAAAATTTCAGTAAAATTAGATGTAATAAAAAAAATGTATATCTAATTTTACTGCAATTTTTACGGCAAAAGCGTCTAGCAACATTGCTGACAGCAGTTTTTGTCGTAAATTTAACGGATTTGTTTTTACAGTGTAACACATGTAGTAGTAACCTTGCCTGTTCGTCTATTCGCATACAACAGTGCAAAAACTATGAATGGTTTCAATTTTAATATCGATATAATTGTTGCAGAATTTGCCAAGTAATTTCAAATTACATAAAAATCGAATAAAAATTTAAAAGATGTTAGTAAAAGTTTTCTTTATCTTATTAAATTTTATTATACATAATTAATCCAATGATATCCATGACAGGTTACGACTCTAGGTTGCCATGGAGGTTATTCTATTAAATCTTATCACAAATAATTAATTCCACGATATCTCATGATAGATATCGATTCTAGGTTGTTAGGATAAATATTCCATTAAATCCTATCATACGTAATTAATTTAATGATATCCCATAACTGAAAATGATTCTAGATTGCGTTGGTGATTCCGTTTCATTTAAGGTAAATTCGAGTTATTTCAGTATTACTGACTTAAATGAGTATAATAATCATAAATTTGGTATAAATGCATTTTATTGTAATAGGGAAAAATATCAAAGTGTTTACACTGGCCATTAAAACTGTCTTTTGTATCTCTTGACTGTGAAAAGTACACATGAAACTCCACACTATGAACAATATTTAAATTTAATAATGAAAAATGTTAATAGGTAATTTTAATCAAAATATCTTAGTGCTTTCATGCCTTATACAAGCACTTCATCAGATAATATATTTATAACTTATTCTTGTTTATTTATACAAATACGTGATTTTATTTTGAAAATGAGCGAGACAATAATTATTACAGTTGAAAGTAGAAGTAGTTTCTTGGGCTAAACTTAATACTTCCAATTATAATAATTATTCGATCGCTTATTTTCAAAACGAAATCATGTTTACTTGTACAAATAAACAACAGTTAATTATAAATATTTTCCCTGATGAAGCGCTTGTATAAGGCATGAAAGTACTAAGATATTTTAAATAAAATTAAAAATTAACATTTTTCTGAATGTATTTAAATCGCCTTTTGAGTAAACAGTGAACGTTTTAAAGTTCATATTATGCATTTTATGTTTAAAACAAAGTTAATATTGCAACCCTCATATGTTTTCATTTTACTTATTTATTTATTTTTTATTTATTTTTTTTCGATGACTAAAACTATTTTGTTGAAATCGTGAGCTGATCAGTAAAACTGCATTTCTATTTCTTTGCTATTGAAAGAAAAGTATCAAAACAAAACCTAAAGTATCGATTGGATATCAACCCGTAAATCCTAGGTTAGCGCGAATTTCCCGCCGATTAAAATACAGACCAGACATCCGTATTTTTGAAAAAAAAGTTTCAATTATTTGCATATTTTAGTGACAAAATTAAATTTTTAATAAAAGCTTTAATCACATTTAGAATTCTCATTAATTTGATTACAAAAATAATGCGTAATACTTCAGAATTTTTACATTGCCAATAAAGGTTTATATAGTTGAAGTTGCGCTATCCCAACTTGTACTTGTATTCAATATATACATACTGAAACAAAATGTGGAGTCTATGGGTTGAAATATTTTTTACTTTTAAAATAATCAAACTATAATCTAAATTGTTAAATACATCAACTAAAAGCAATCGTATATCATAAAAATATAAATAAATTTAGTTTTTATAAATAAACAATCTTCTTTTTAATAGAATTTTTTATAAACTTTTTTCTGTCACGTTTAATAAAATCTTCATACATAACACAAATCTAAAATGAAATCTCAAAAGAGCTTAAACATTCTTTCTCCGAATAGCTATTTTGGTTGCATTGTTAATTAGATTCGTTTCAGAAAGGGTTGATCATGGATGCAGGTAATTAAAATGGCATTACGATGTGGAAAAACAAAAGCATTAATGGTAATATTTTGGTAAGGACAGAACTAAAACAACTTTCATTACCCATGAGAGATGAGAGTATATTACAAATGATCTTGTTATTTCTTTATAATGTCATTTTAACGAATAAAAATATTTGTTGTTACATATTTTCTAAAAGTAAGCTACGCACTATTAAAAAGATGGTTTCTTAATGTATGGAAATGTATTCCAATCCCAAGCGAAAATTTTTACGATAACGTTTTTCATTTAACTTATATTTAGAAAAAAAATTCCCGTAACGAATGTATTTTCGAGCTTTAAAGAAGCATTTACAGCCTCCCAAATCCTAAGCTAAATATTAAAAAAGACCACAAGAACAAGTTTAAAATGAGCGTAAAGCAGTTCCAAACACGTCTCAGTCCGTAAATCAATTCTTATGATAGGCACGCATTTATTAAAAATAGAAGTAATTTAGAAGTAATTTAAAATATTCTAGAAGCATTTAAAGTGTTTTAAGTGTATTTTTAGTGTCCCCTAAGGGCGAATTCAGGACTTGAAGTGATTTAAAAAGGTACTTTTGCTTTCACAAATTTTCGTAAATGTTTCCGAGTAGTTTCTATGAGAGCCGAGCATTGCAGTAATAACACACACCGTATGCGAAGGATGACGAAGACCATATTAGGTTTCAATGTCTGGAAAGCGGTGACATCATTAGTTAAAATTTCAATTAAAGTTGTTTGAGAAAGAATGCTTTCTAGCATGGGGGTTTCCCAAATAGTCCGGTAACTGAACACCACTATTTTTTAATAAAAAATTTCATAGTAGTATCCTAGTAGTAGTATTATTAATCGCAATTCGAATCTTCATTAATTTTCGTATAAAAATAATGCGTTATTTCATCATTTTTATGTTGCCAACAAAGTTATAAGGATTTGAAGTTGCATTATCACAAATAGTACTAGTATTTAGCGTATACGTGCTGAAACTAAACGTGGAGTCTACGGCTTAAAACATTTTTTTGCTTTTAAAATAATCAAAATACAGTCTAATTTTAAATATATCGACTAAAAGCAATCATATATTAGAAAAACAGAAGTAAATTTATTTTTTAGCTAAATAATCTTCTTTTTAAATATTTTTTTTTAATACATATAAACTTTATTCGCTCACGTTTGATAAATTTTTCATCGATAAGACAAATCTTAAATGAAATCTCAAAAGAGCTAAAATATTCTTTTTTCCGAATAACTATTTTGGTTACACTGTTAATTAGATTCGTTTCAGATAGCGTTGGTCATCGAGGCAGGTAATTAGAGTGACATTAAAATGTGGAAAAACAAAAAGATTGACGGTTATCTTTTGGTAAGGACAGAACTAGAACAACTTTGCTTACTCATGAGAGATGAGAGAATATTACAAATGATCTTGTTATTTCTTTATAATGTCACTTTAACAAATCAAATTATTTTTTGTCATATATTTATTAAAAATAAACTATACACCGTAAAAAAAAGATAGTTTCTTAATACAATAATTCCTTAACATTCGCAAGTGTTACGTTCCGCGAATGTCAAAACCGTGATCGTGAAACTGCTATTTTATATTCTGCTAAAAAATCGTTTTGTGTGTGTGTATATATATATATAAACATATATATATATAGTATATATATATATATATATATATATTTCAAATTTTGTGAGAACGTAAGTAATAGATTTTTCTTTTTAAAAAATGCGCGCATTTTGAAATGCTATTCATTTTCTATTTCGGGAATAATCAGAACCCACATATGTTAAAAACGTGAATGTTAAGGAACAACTGTATATAAAAATATATTTCCAAGCCCGAGCGAAAATATACAATAATGTCTTTCATGTAACTCATGTTTCAGAAAAAAAATTCTTTAACTAATGTATTTTCAAGCTTTAAAGAAGCATTTATAACTTTCTGAATCATGCTATAAATATCAGTGAGACCACAAAAACAAATTTAAAATGAGTGTAAAATAGCTTCAAAAGTACAGGATTTTACAAAAATGGCCGGTATATTTGAAAAATCAATAAAAAATAAACGGGCAGCGATGGAAGTATACCGTTTGTTGCAAAATGCTTGGGACAACAGTAAATTTTCAGGCAGTCAAACTTTCGATATTAGTTACAATTTTCAACATCAGATGGCGCTGCAGGCGATTTGAAAAACATAGAAGAAAACGCAGTCTGTGAGTTCGCCATTCTGTAAGTCGTCTTTCTGATGTAAGCGTGTGCTGTTCACAGATTGCAATGGTTTATTCTTTAGAACAGAGGATTTTTTATGAAAGACCAGGTGTACCGTCACAATCCAGAAACAATTGAACAGCCGAAGCAGTACATCTCTTTTGCATGTGAACCAATCCCGCCTGACACGTATACAAAGATTTCTGGTAATTTCGTTCAGAGACTACGTCACATTATTTCTGCGCATGTTAGATATGTGGAAAATATCATACTTTAGATTTTCCCAGACTGCAGCGCCATCTGTTGTTGAAAATTACAATTAATTAAGAAAGTTTGTCTGCCTGAAAATTTACTGTTATCCCAAGCATATTGCAACAAACGGTGTATTTCTATCGCTGCCCGATTAGTTTTTATTGATTTTTCAAATATACTTTTTTTTAAACACCCTGTATCTCAGTCTGTAAATCAATGATTATGATAGGCGCGCATTTATTAAAAAAAGATGTAATTTAAATGTATTTTTAATAATTCTAGAAGCATTTAAAGTGTTTTCAGTATATTGTTTAGTGTCTAGTGTCTATTGTTAGTAAGACATCAGGACTGAAGAGATTTAAAAAGATACTTTTGCTTCCACGAGATTTCGAAAATGTTTCCGAGTAGTTTCTATGCGAGGCGAGCATTGCAGTAATGACGCAACACACGCCGCATGCCATGGATGACGATGGCTATATTAGTTTTTAATGTTTTGCAAGCGGTGATATCATTAGCTTTAATTTCATTTCAGTCTGTTTCATAAAGAATACTTTCTAGCATAGAGGACTGGTTCCAAAATGGTTCGCAGACTGAACACCAATACTTTTTAACAGAAAATGCCTTAGTGGTGCCTTAGTGTATCTTATAATGTGTTAAATTTCATTATTTTTATATCGCCAACAAAGTTATAAAGAGTTGAAGTTGCACTATCACAAATCGTACCAATATGCAGCGTGTATGTTCTTAAATAAAATGTGGAATATACGGGTTAAAATATTCTTTGCTTTTAAAATAATCAAAATATTGTGTAATTGATAAATATATCGGCTAAAAGCAATCATAAATTAGAAAAATATGAAGAAATTTATTTTTTAAATTAAAAAAAGAAATTAATAGAGAAAATTCATTAAATAGATTTTAAATTAATAGAAAAAATTAAATAAATAGATTTTAAATAAATAGAAGAAATTTATTTTAAATAAATAAATTTCTTTTAAATATTTTTTGTAAGCTTCCATCTTTCACGTTTGATAAATTCTTCATAGATAACGCAAATCTTAAATGAAATCTCAAAAGAGCTTAAATATTCTTTTTCCGAATAGCTATTTTGGTTGCACTGTTAATGAGATTCATTTCAGATAATGTTTATCATCAAGGTAGGTAATTAAAATAGCTTTACAATGTGGAAAAGCAAAAGGATTAACTGTAATCTTTTGGTAAGGACAGAAATAAAACAACTTTGATTACTCCTGAGAAATTCGGGTGTATTACAAACGATGTTTTTATTCGTTTACAATGTCTTTTTAAGAAATCAAAATATTTTTGTTATGTACACTCTTAAATCAAAAGAGTGAATTCCTCAGTCAACAAAGGAGCGAAATCTCTTGGCAGGACAATCATTCCTTCAGAGCGGCATTTTTATCGAAAAAGAACGCTTTTCGGAAAAAACCGGTCTTTTAAATCATGTTTATAGTAGCGATCTATAAAATGCTCCTTTTTAAATGAAAACCGGAAGTTTTTTGACGTAGTTAAACGGAACTATCTGAGATGAATGTTCATTGGTTGTAATCTGGTCACATGACGTTCGGCTGGTTTGGCGGGCTATCTTCTGCTAACGAAGACTGACATGGCGCTTGTTTACGCTAAGGCTTTTGTTACGCTATACCCGAGATTTAATTTCATAATCCAACAGATCCTGATACTGAATAGAATTGCGAATGAGGATACCCCAAAACTATATGGTAAGTACTTGTTTTCGGTCTCTTTAATAACTTTCTTATTCTCAATGTAGTATGTAATCTCACATGTAAGAAAATTACCTTAGATCTACACGGATCGGAAATTTGAGACTGGTTTTTGTCCGACCCTCTTGAAAGACATCTAGATTCTGAAAATCATGTCCTTTTGCCTTTTTATTATTAAAAGACCCGGCCCCACTCACATTATTTTGTGTAATTAATAATATCGATTTGTTTTTTATCAGTTAATGCATTTTTTATGTCATATTAAAAAAAATCATTTTCCAATAATGGACACCCCATGTAGATATTTCCAAAAATGTGATTTCAAAAATGTTTATAGTGCGAAAAATATTTTGACTTATTGAAAATCTAAATATTCAAACTAAATTTTTTAACAAAATGTAATAACACCAACATTTTACAAATAGCTGCTTTTAAATTATTTTAATGTGGTTAATAAAATTTCAATGTTTAATTCATTTTATTATTATTATTATAATAACTGTAACACTGCCTTGTAAATTTTATAATCTGGCAATCAAACCAGTCAGGAAGCCGAAAACATTTATTAAGGGCAAAGCTAAATAGGGGCTTATAGGGCTTTATTCCTCTCCATTTCAATAAAAACAATTGCAGTATATACTTATAACTAAACCGATTTTTGCATAAGTTGCCCCCCCCCTCTCCATTTTCAGCTCTCAAATTTTGTCTGACATTATAGCAGTGTGATTAAAAATGTATTTTCTGTCTTAAATGCTTCCTTATTTAATCTCAGGCAAATTAATAATATAATGAAAATCATAATAATTGTGAATCTAGTAAATCTGCATATCAGTAACCTCAAACATCAGTTCTAATTTTATTTTTAGTTTTATTTATTTATCCGTTTTTAAGTATTTAAAATTAGGGTTGGAAAAATACCTGTTTTTTTTAGTTTGTTTAAACCAGATTTTTTTTTTTTTTTTTTTTTAATTTCTTATCTCAAATACATGCATATTTATTGATGAAAATAGACATTGTTGGATATATAAGTAGCATAACTTCATTTGAAAAAAAAATTTAATTAAATAATTATTGTCAATTTATGTAAAAAATTGAAAATATTGTTATCTTAATTTAAACAGCATTAGTAATTATTTTATGTTCAAAGAATAAATTGCTCTACAATGTGAAACATTGATTATAACTTTGAAAACCTTTATAAATAAACATTTAATTTCTAATTATAAATATTTGATGATTTTTTTCCCCCGGAGTTATTCAAAAATAAATTTCACATTCTGCAAACAACAGAAAAAAAAAAAAAAAAAAAAAAAAAAAGATTAGTATTATTAAAATGCTATAACTAGAACCCAATTTTTTAATAGTCTCTTATTCAACTTCATGTTTTGATTTTAATTCTCAAAAGTAATCTCCTTAATCATTATACATATATATATTTAACAGTTTGACTAAAATTTTAAAGATTATCATGTTATGTTATTAATTGTTGTAAATAATTTGCATTTTTGTCAGGGTTGTTATGTTTAAAACAACTGTTTAAAACATTACATTTAAAACAATGTTTAAGACATGATTATTGCTAATAATGTCACAAATTAAAATTTATGAAATAAAATTATAATAAAAATTTCTAATTAGCTGTATGTACTAAAAGACATTCAAATTTTATTAAAATTATAAATTGGTTATTTAATTTTAATTAAGTATTTAAAGTAAATTTATTTCCTCTAAAATTGAAAATACATAATTTATTTCTTTAAATATTTCAATTATGATTTTATATACAGGGTGTCCCATAAGTAATGGGACAAACTTTAAGGGGAGGTAGGGCACATCATAACGATTCAGAATTACATAGGAACCCATGTTCCCAAACGTCATTTTAACCCTTTAAGAGTCAGTTTTATTTGTCGATTTTTCCACATATGTGGGCGTGGCTTTTGAATGTCGAATTTTCAACAAGTGTATTTTATATGCTAATAGTTAAACAAAAAGAATATAAAAAATGAAAATGCTGCTTCTACTCGACGTATTTAACACACCGATTGTATTAATATACAATTAAGTATAGAATTTTAAAATGTCGGAACATAGAAGATTTTAAAAATGTACAGTAGGCGGAGTTATCATAGGAAGGCGAGAATAAATACTTTAAGAAATAAGTATCCACACCGGAAATTGTATTCCAGAATTTGTAGGACAGGAAATTTATAATGCGTTTAATCTTTAGACTTTGCTTTTCTTTCCACAGTAGCCTTGCAGAAATTACGCTGATTGGAATTGTCACCACCCGCTGAAGAGTATGCAACGTTTCACCAATAATGAACTGGCGGATATGCACTTCATATATGGCTTGGCCGAGGGAAATGCAAGGGCTGCACAAAGATTATATTGCGAAAGGTTTCCACAGAGAGTTGCACCGGACCGCCGAATATTTGCTTATTTACATTACAATTTAAGTAATTATGGTTCACTTCGAGGTGATAGGAGTAATGTGGGACGGCCACGACTGTCTCGAACTCCAAGTATGGAACAAAATGTGTTGGATATCGTTGGTAGCAATCCAAGTACCAGCGTACGAAACATCGCTGCTGCCATACGAGGATCTCGAAGTACAGTTCATCGTGTTTTGCGACTTGAAGGATTACACCCGTACCATCTGCAAAGAGTACCATCATTGCTTCCTACAGATTATCCTGCACGTAAAAGTTTTGCAAGTTGGTATCTCGACCAATGTCGTCTAGATCCTCATTTCCCATCCAAAGTTTTATTTACGGATGAGGCATATTTCACTCGAGATGGTGTATTCAACCATCACAATACGCATTTATGGTCTGATGAGAATCCCCAAGGAATGAGACCACATGCTGCCCAACATCGTTTTTCAGTGAATGTTTGGGCTGGTATTGTTGGCGACTTCTTAGTTGGGCCTTATTTGTTGCCAGCGCCTCTGACATCTAGAGATTACCTTATTTTTTTGCAAGAGATGCTACCAAGGTTACTTGACCCAGTACCACGTGATATGTGGTTTCAACATGATGGGGCACCTCCGCATTATGGAAGATGTGTTCGTCAGCATTTGAATCAGGCGTTTGGTCATCGATGGATTGGGCGTGGTGGACCGGTTATCTGGCCACCACGCTCTCCTGATTTAAGCAGCATCGATTTCTTTCTGTGGGGTGCATTGAAAGGTGCTGTTTACGCAACACCGATTGATACAGACATGGATCTGGTTGCGAGAATCGCCTGCGCTGCTGCAGATATTAAAGAAAATCCAGGTGTGTTTGAGCGAGTCCGCCAGTCCATGGTCCGACGTTGTAACGCTTGCATCACTAGTAATGGTGGAAACTTTGAACACCTTTTATGACATTCTTACATGTCACTTACCAAAGTACGTATAATATTTATGACCAATAAATATTTGAGATGATCTCAGTCTTGTGTCTCTTTCTTTAAGTATTTTTGATTTATTTAAAACTCCGCCTATTATAAGTTGTTTCTACATTCTAATATTTTACATTTTCATGGTTATTATTCTTACTAATACAATCAGCGCTCTAAATATTCGAATAGATGCAGCGATATTATACTTCACAATTTTTTCGTCAAACTATTATCATAGAATATCTTTTTTAAATTTAACATACATAAACCACGCCCACATGTGTCAAAAAATAGCCAAACACAGTTAAATTTTACATGGTTAAAATGACGTTTGGGGACATAGGTTCCTATGTAATTCTGAATCGTTATGATGTGCCCTACCTCCCCTTAAAGTTTGTCCCATTACTTATGGGACACCCTGTATAATATCAAAATTCTATAATATATTAATTTTCGAAGATTAAAAGTAAGACTGAGAGAGTATTTTTCGGATATACAATACAACAAGCCTAGTACAGCCTACAGCCTTATCTAGAATGCAACGAAAAGAAAATATTTTGACAAAGCTAACATAATCTTTTCAACATCAAAACATTGCTCTTCAGTTATCCGTGAATCCCTCGAAATTTTGCTTAACAATGAAACTGTTTGTAATGACGTCATTTCTTATAATATTCGGCACTCTGGTACACCAGGTATCCTTGGTGTTTTGATGAATTCATCGCGACTTTGTACACGCAGACTATTTTTGTTATTATTTTAACGTTTTCCATTTCTAATGAATTATCTTCTTTTATACTCCTTTCAAATTGGATGCGAGGGCATCCGAAAGATCTAAGGTAAATAATAATTAATTTATTTGTATATTTTGAGAGATCTATTTCTCTTTTTTTCTGAATAAATTTGGTTGGTGCACAGAGAACATAATATTGAGTAAAAAAATGTGGGCTAAATGCCTTCTTAATATACTATAAATAATACATTCTACCATCAATAGGTAATGCTATAATACTTTATAGATATTTATTTAGTAGTTAAAAAAGATTTTTTTTTTCTCTTTCTTTATTAAAATTATAATGACTTCAGTTTAAAATATTCATATACAAAAAAAAAAAAAAAAAAAAAAAAAAAAAAAAAGTCAGCATTAATTTAAATTTTTTTTAATAGTATTTCCTTTTTAATAATTCATTAATGAAAATAAACTGAAATGAAAAAAAAAAACTTATCTACTTTCAGTTCCTTTTAAATTCTAATTGTTTAAATTTGCTTTTCTGTCCTCAGAGTTATAAAAGTATGCTACCTATCAACAGTGTTCTCGCTGTCGCTCGCCATTGCACCAAATTGCTACTAAATTCTTCATTTGGCGAGTAAATAAGCGATAAGATTCGCCAAATTGCTAGTGCTCAGTTTTGCTTTCTCTTTCTTTTTTCTTTTTTTCTTTTTTTTTCTTTCTTTTTTTTTTTTTTTTTTTTTTTTTTTTTTTTTTTTTTGTTTTACATACATATGCATTATGCATATGTATGTAAAACATATTTTTAATACATATACTTATTTTTATTATATTTTTAGTGGATAGTTGAAATTAGATTAACAACAATCATTGTCGCATTTATAAAAGTTTTGGTTACATTAGAACATATTGAAAAAAAAAATTAAAAGATTAAAGTTTTTTTTTTCTACACGGCGAATTTTTTTTTTTTTTTTTTTTTTTTTGCTAATACTTTTCTTATTTGGCGAATGTTTTTTATTTTTAATTAGCCAAATTACTGACATTGGTCAAATGTCAGTGAGAACACTGCCTACCAACCAATCTATCTATTTTGATTTTCAGTTTTGAATGTGTTCTCAGAATAATAATAATTTAATTTAATAATAAAAAATGGACATGTTTAAAAAATATTTATTTCTTAACTAATTTTTTACGTACTTCATATTTTTTTACATATTTCATTACGCTTTAAAGCAGGGTTGCCGGCTTTTAGCCAGGCCAAAAAAAGCCGGCCGGCTTTTTTTGGTTTTATCGACTTAAAAAGAGCGGGCTAAAATTGAAAAAAGACGGCTTTTATTTTTAAAGTGTTAATTTGTATTGAATCCATATTAAATTTAAATTAATTTATTTTTAATAATTTACTACTAAAAAAGTTATAAATTTTTATTTAATTTTTCAAATAAATAAGTCTTTATAACTGCTAGGAGTCAACTGTGAAGGCATTATGTCTGAAAAATATAAATCTTCGAAAACAGAAAATATACTCAAAAAATGTGTTTTAAACTTCTACATTTCATAGTTCTACTTATATTACACATTCTTAAGAATTATATTTAATGGAATTATGACAAAATTAGTGTTCTCTATAGATATAAAAAGGGCATGGTGCTATTCATTAAAAAGGGCACTACTGCATCATAAAAGGGCACTTTTGCAAAAAAAAAAAAAAAAAAAAAAAAAAATTGTTATTGCCTTTAGAAAGGGAAAAAAGAAAGCAGCAAAATACATAATTTTTAAATATAATAAATCAAGTAACATTAATTTCGAATCATTTTATGATATAAAAATTAGAAATACAATTAAATTAAAACATGATTGAATAGTTTCATGTTCTTTTTCTTAAAGAAATGAAAAAAATTATCATTTTTGGGCAGGGTCACTCCATGTCAATTCAACCACACTAGTACACCCATGAACTCCGATTTTGATGAAACTTGGTGTATTCAATAAAAATATGATATCAAATAGCCCCCTAATTTTTTTAATCTCTAATATCAATATATCTTTATTTAGAGTCGTTCAATTTTTTTTTTTTTTTTTTTTTTTTTTTTTTTTTGAATTCACACTTTTGCATGCACCGGAATAGCGCTAAACAAGCAGCACTTGATTGCAAAAAAAAAAAAAAATTATATTGGGCTGCCTAATCTTTTAATTATTTTCAAAATTTACTCACTTACCAACAAAAGTATGATAAACACAGAAAAAAATACTAGAGAACTGAATATATTTATTTTGGACCCCTAAAAAATAATAATTTATTATTAATCTAAAATTTTTTAAAAAGAAACATGATTTTCTAAAAATACAATATCATGATGAGGGACAGGTAAAACCTTAGCACATTTTTTTTTTAAAGCGAGTCTAAATATTTGTTCTAACTTATTCTGGAATAAAATTGTATTTATTATATTTATCAAATTGCATCCAAATGTTTATTATTAGTAATCAAAAGATTGTTATAAATATTTTCAGAGTGTCAATGCTTCATTATGTAGTGCAGTTTATTTTTATTTTTTTTTTTTAAATAATACTTTGCTAATACTGTTTAAATTAAAATATGATTTTTTAAAAATTTTCTACATAAATTCACTGTAATTATTTAACGTAAATTATTTTAAAATGAAGTTACAATACTTATATTCAAGGCTGGCAAGTTTCTGCCAGGGTGGTTAAAACCAGTGGTTATAACCGGTAAAAACCGGCATGGCAGAAACTAGTTTAGAGATAATACTAATAAATGCAATTATTCATAAATAACATATGTATTTAATATGTAGAGAATTTAGTTAAAAAATTAAAATAAATATTTTGAATGTTATTCAAAGTAGCAAAAATTTTCAAATGGATCATACAAACATATTTTGTTAATATAATAATTTTTTGCCACTTGAAAAACAGAAATTTTCATAATGGTAATCCGATTACTGTTTATGGTTGAATTTCTAATTAAATTAAAAAAAAAAGAGAAATTTACGAAAAATTCTATAATCTTTTAACATTATAACTTAAAAATTATCTACTACAAAGAGAAATAGTTTTTGTAAAAACATATAAGTAAATAATTGTAGTGCAAAAATAAAAGATAAAAAATGGATTAAATATTTTATACTGTTATTTTAAAATATTGAAAGAGCAAATTTGTTTTTCTGGAAAAATTAATATATTAGAACATTCCATATTATAGTATTAATTTTGCTAATTTTTCTTAACCTAGACAGCTTTTTAATTTGTTCTGAATGAAAAAAAAAAAGTTTGAAAATATTCTTTCAAGACCAGCATTAATGGCGGGTAATGTCATTATTGATGATGTAAATTTTGAAAAATTCTCATTTTCACCGTTATTTGTTTCTAGAAGCAGCTACCCATAGAAGGCAAAACATTTTCTAGGTCTTCCTTGGCGAAATATGTTTCTGAAAGAAAAAAAAAAGTATTTTCTTGCCCGTCTTTTAGACTTAAATATCAATTTTTATCCCAAATATTTAGGATGAAGTAAATAAGCTAGCATAAAAGCTAACGATGCAATAAATGTGAATTGAATCTTGCATTTGTAAATTTCCATGATATTTCCATCATTAAATAAGGTTAAGCAAATTTTATGAGCAGCTGCAATAGAACAGTCATGTTTTTTACTTTTATCTAAAGCAATAGCAATAAATTTTAGCATTTGTAACAAATATTTAACTTTTTTATAAATCATGATATTTATTTACAATTTTAACAACTGTGTCCTGAATTCAAAAAATTGTATTCAGCAGCTGGGGATTTTCTAGCCATTTTTTCAACACATTATACGCAGCGGATTATGAAATACATCAGACAAAACAGGACTCGGTATTTATGAAAGAATATCTCTCGATGCAGATGGTAAAATGTTTAAAATTGTTCTTTCTTTTTATTTATTTAACAACAACAACTGGGAATAATAAAAGAATTCAGTTACATCAAAGTATCCAATATTTGTCACAGCAAATTTAGATACCATAGTGATTATGTTATTCAATGTATTTAGAAGTCATGAAAAAATTAGAAATCAGAGAGGGGGGGGGGATATTTTGAAGTACTGGAAAAGTCAAGCAATTTTTACAATAACCTAACACAGTCATAAAATATCATTTAAACCTACATAATTTTGATCCAAAATTGTCACATGGTAAAATGTAAAGAAATTATATTGAAGTCGAGGAAAATCAAAAAGTTCATTTGTCATACTATATGGAATTATAAAATCTGTGTTAAATAATAAACTATTGTTAAAATTAAAAATACATATATATAGGGATTTTTTGCATGTTGAATAATAAATCATCTGCATGAGATTTGGCTGCTAATAATTTGGAAATTTCAAATCTATTTTAAAACAAGTTTACAAATAGTGAAAACAAGAAATGTAAGGTAAATAATAGAATCCATGTACATTAAAATGTGAATAAGATTTCATCACATACTTTTTCTTTATCATATGTTTCTATAACTAATATAATTGTGGAGTATATAGGTTAAAAGATTAACAATTTTTCTAAATCTTTTTTTACACACACACACACATAAAAAAAAGTATATATATATATATATATATATATATATATATATATATATATATATATATATATATATATATTTATATATATATACCGTATATACTCGCGTATAAGTCGACCCCTTAACTTATGTTGTTAAAAATAAGAAAAAATTCAAAACCTGCGTATAAGTCGACCCTCCTCCAAAAGGGAAAACCAATTGACTTTCCCCGTAAATGATCGATTCCTCGGATTCGTTCATACTCCAAAAAGGAGCGATTCCTAGGACTCGTTCTGAAATGAAACGACTCTGAAAAGAATCGATCCCTCGGAATCGTCCGAAAGAGATCGACTCCTCTGAATCATTCCGAAATGAAACGACTCCGAAAAGGAACGATTCCTCGAAATCATTCCAAAATGTATGGTCTGCTTAATGTCATAAATCGCAATCGGAGAATGGCGAAGAAAAATCGGATTCATTCCGTTTTTTCTTGGACTCGTTCCTTTTTTCTCAAATTTGCTCCGTTTTCTCGGATTTGTTCCTTTTTTTCTTGAACCGTTCCTTTTTTCTTGGATGTGTTTCATTTTCCTCAGATTCGGCCTTTTATCGGAACAACTTCGAATGACTCGTTCCTTTCGATGAACGATTCTTTAAAATGGACGATTTTGCCCATCTCCATTTTTTAGTATTGAAAATGTGTTCTTGACATAAATCATACACATTTTTTTTGTTTTTTGCAGCAGGGTAGGGTAGATTGTTTTTTTTGAAAAATAAACTAAAAATGATCTTAAATACAGAATCGTCGAGGTTGGAACTGTTTTGGATTTTATGATCTACAAACAATGGGTTGCTGCAGCACGATTCTGTAGCAAACTATTTTCCGATATTTTATTTATAGATTTTTTTTTAGGTCTCGCGTATAAGTCGACCCCCCCTACTTTGAAGTTCTTTTTTTGTCTAAAATTTCTCGACTTATACGCGAGTATATACGGTATATATATATATATATATATATATATATATATATATAATAAAGAAAGGAACCGTCAATTCATTTTTCTAAATAAAATTTAAAATTTAATATCTCAAATGTATATATTGAGGACGTTAATTTCAAAACTTGTCTTATCCAAAAGTTAAAAAAAAAAAAAAAGTTTCTCTATCAATCTTTTTTTTTTTTTTTTTTTTTTTAATTTACACTGGAAAAATATATATATATATATGTACATAAATTGTGTTTGTGTAAGGGATTGGGGGATTACCTCTATTTTGCATTTTTGGCACTGCAAAATCAAGATTTATAATGAAAACCAATGACCAGAACTAAAGTTTTTTGGCAATTTAAAAAAATATATACAGGGTGTATCTAAACTACTGGGCAAAACTTTAAGGGATGATAGTAAACATCAAGACAAATAATATTAAATGGGAAACTAAGGATCCCAAATGTCTTCTGAAAGAGATAGGCGCCATCAAATTTTAGGGTCCAAAATTTGAAATGATTATAAAAAACGGGAAAATTGATCGATTCCTTTGCGGTTTTCACCAAAACTATTCTTTATGTCAGTATTGTCTTGAAAATAAATTATAAAGAGAAATTTCAAAAAAGGCCGATAGAGAGTGCTTTAGACTTTGGAGTAACGAACAACTATTTTTTACCATTATTTTTTGTATCTCATTAAAATTTTTTAGAAGTTTAGACATAAACTTAAATTTTGAGCTCAAAATCCGTCGTTAAGAAGCGCAAACTGAACTGCGTTCAATGGGAGTGTGTAGGTTCAAATTTCAAATGATTATAAAAAACAGAAAAACTGGTCAATTGATTTGAAGTTTTCATTAAAATTATTCTTTATGTCAGTATTGTCTTGAAAATAAATTATACAAATAAATTTCAAAAAATGTCGATAGAGGACGCTTTAGATTTTGGAGTAACATAACTATATTTTAACGTTATTTCTTGCATCCCACTAAATTTTTTTAGAAGCTTAAACATAAACTTAAATTTTTAGCTGAAAATCTGAATTGTTGAGAGTGGTTAAGTAGCGAAAACTGAACTGTGTTCAATGGGGGTGGGGAGATTCAAATTTCAAATGATTATAAAAACGGAAAAATTGGTCGATTCGTTTGCGTATTTCCCAAATACCATTCTCTATGTCTGTATTTCCTTGAAAATAAATTTTAAAGATAAGTTTAAAAAAATTCCGTTAGAGGGCATCTTAAACTATTTTAACCGTTATTTTTTTATTATTATTATTATTATTTTTTTTTTAATCTAAATAAATGTTTTAAAAGCTTAGACTTAAATTTTGAGCTCAAAATCTGAATCGTTGTGAGTAATTAAGTAGCGAAAAATTTGTCTTCGTAGAGTGGGCAGGGTAACATTTCAACTCCTGAACACAGTTCAGTTTACGTTTTTTAACCCCTCCCAACGATTCAGAATTTGAGTTCAAAATTTAAGTCTAAGTTTTTGCGTTTTTGGAAGTATTTATTTAGATACAAAAAATAACAGTTAAAAATTGTTGTTTGGTACTCTAAAGTTTATGGCGCTCTCTAACGGAATTTTTTGAAATTTATCTTTAAAATTTATTTTCAAGGAAATACTGACATAAAGAATGGTTTTAGAAAAAACCGCAAACAAATCTACCAATTTTTCCTTTTGTATAATCATTTGAAATTTGAACCTTTCCAACCCCATTGAACACAATTCAGTTTGCGCTACTTAACCACTCTGAACGATTCAGATTTTCAGCACAAAATTTAAGTTTATGTCTAAGCTTCTAAAAAAATTTAATGATATGCAAAAAATGACGGTAAAAAATAGTTGTACGCTACTTCAAAGTCTAAAGCGCCCTCTATCGACAATTTTTTAAAGTTATCTTTATAATTTATTTTCAAGACAATACTGACATAAAGAATAGTTTTAGTGAAAACTGCAAATCAATTGACGAATTATTCTGTTTTTTATAATCATTTGAAATTCGAACCTACCCACTCCCATTGAACACAGTTCAGTTTGCGCTACTTAACCACAGATTTTGAGCTCAAAATTTAAGTTTATGTCTAAACTTCTAAAAAAAATTAATGAAATGCAAAAAATAACGGTAAAAAATAGTTGTTCATTACTCCAAAGTCTAAAACGCCCTCTATCGGCATTTTTTGAAATTTATCTTTATAATTTATTTTCAAGACAATACTGACATAAAGAATAGTTTTCGTGAAAACCGCAAACGAATCGACCAATTTTTCCGTTTTTTATAATCATTTCAAATTTTGGACCCTAAACTATGATGGCGTCTATCTCCTTCGGAAGAAGTTTGGGACCCTTACTTTCCCATTTAATATTATTTGTCTTGATGTGTACTATCACCCCTTAAAGTTTTGCCCAGTAGTTTAGATACACCCTGTATATATTTTCTGGATAAAGTGAGTTTTTAAACTCTCATCTTCATAAAAAAAAATGATAATGGATATTACTTGTTAATACCATCCAGGGCCAATTTTTTAAATACACAAAAATCTTCTTCAAGATAATACAAAAATGTTGCATCTTTTATGTCTTATTTGTGTTATGTCATTTATTTATATTTATTCTTTTTCTCTCTTTTTATATTCAATTAGAAAACTTCCGTGCCTTATAAATGTTAGCAGATTTATTACCAATTGCAGGCTTCAGAAAGAAAAGAAAGGTATTTTTTTTTTATCTCAAACTGTCAGTAAATTATTCTTTGCATATATATAATCTGATTTGCTGATCAGTCTTTTTAGCCATTGTGAAGGACAAAAATATCAGGGATGAAACAAACAGTTATTTGCTTGAACACTAGTTATTCAGATATATTTAAAACTGTGTATCAACTTTTTTTTCCTTTTTTGTTAAAAAATAATAATAAATTTAAATAATAAAAATATATGGTAGGTATTGCTTTTTTAAAAACAAAATAAAATTATTAAAAGATTGAATAATATAAATCAAGATAGACCTGAATACATTTTTAAAAAATAAATAAAATTTATATACAAAAAATGATAGTACTAGGTTATCCCGTCGACCAAAAAATTATCACCAAACTATAAGATTAAATGCCAATAATGGATGATCGTGAATGTCACATTCAATGACATTCAATGCGATTCACGTGTTTAAAATGTCATTAAGTGATTTTTATTTCGACTTTTTATTAATATTTTTATTAATATTCTACTAATTATTTGTTTTTTTGTAATTAAAAATAAAAATTATGTCAATATGTATAATTTGGCTATTAGTTTGGCGATTTGTATAATTTGGCGAAATTGGTTGACGGGATAACAGAGTAGTACCCAAAAAAATTAAAACACTAAAAAACATTAAAAATACAAAAGTAAACATTTCGCCAAGCTACACGCAATAATACTACAGCTCATATTCAAAATATTAGAATAATTGAGAAAAAGTAATAAGAAAAAATTATTTGTCATTTATTTATTTTTTATACTAAGTAAATGCAATTAAATTTTTTATAAATTAAATCTGGAATGTTTAGATAAGATTTTAACATTTATAAAATATAAAATACAGCACAATAAATTAGGTATACAGCTTCCTTAAACACACCAGAATATTAGAATAAAATTTAGATTGGTTCAAAATATTAGAATATTTTATTTTACGCAACAATATTACCTTATGAATATGAAGTAAATGGTAGTTGATATTTTGTAGCATCCCCTTTAACTTTCATAACAGCGTACAATCGATCTTGCATACTATATACAAGGTGTTTACAAACATTTCTATCAATATTAGCCCAAATAGACTTTATACGTGCCACTAACTCAGTTTTACTTGAAGGAGGATTTTCTTGAAGATTTTTCTTCATTATACACCATAAGTTTTCGATGGGATTAAGATCTGGTGAATTTGGTGGCCAAAGAAGTACCTTAATGTTGCGTTGGCGGAACCAATTCTTAGTTGACACCGAGGTATGCGGGGACGCTAAATCTTGTTGAAAGATAAATCATCTTCAAATAAATCTTCTGATGATGGAATCATGTAATATTCTAAAATTTCTTGATATATCAGAGAGTTAACCTTTTCGTAGACGATGCATAACTTTCCAGGTCCTTTTGCACTCATACAACCCCAAACCATGACACTAGCAGCAAATTTTACGGAACGTTTAAGGCATTTTTTATCAAATGCTTCTTGCTTCATTCTCCAAACTCGAATACCTTGATTACCATATGAAACACAAAACATACTTTCATCACTAAATAATATATTTTTCCAATCTTCATTGCTCCATAAACGTCTTGATTTACACCAATTCAATCTTATACGCTTTTGTCTTGCAGTCATGAGAGGTTTTGTTTTCGGTACACGAGATTCAAATTTAAATTTATGGAGACGTCTTAATGTTGTCGATGTAGAAACTTCAACTCCTTCTTCTTTCCATTTTCGGTGCAAGAATCGCACACTTTTAAAACGGTTTTTCTTAACTATACGCTTCAGTTTCCTGTCATCTCTAGCAGATGTTTTTGGTTTTCGGCCACCATTTCGGCGATTATTTTGAAATTTTCCAATTTTTGAATATTGTATTAGTATTTTACTAACGCTCGATTGCGAACAATGTAAATAATTCTCTATAAAACATTGATTTTTACCGTACCGATACAAATCAACCATACGAAGTTTAGTAGATTCAGGAATATCACTCACACGGCCCATTTTAAGACGAAAAAGAAACAAACTGCAAAAAAGAATACTGATTTTAAATAAAATAGTCTGAATTTAATCAATGATGCCACCAGTTAAGAATTAGTAATAATTAAAGGAGAATTAATGTGAAATATTCTAATATTTTGAACCACTTGAATAAATATTCTAATATTTTGACTTTTCAAAATATTTTTTTTTGCAATTAATCTTTTCAAAAATGATATTAAATTTAAGATAACAAGTAAGTTTAATCAACAACAAGTTCTTAATAAAAATATCGTTTGCATATTTTCATTAAAAGACATTAAATTACCAAACGATATTTTCAATTTCTAAAAAAAAGTAATTATTCTAATATTTTGAATATGAGCTGTAGTAATGTTTCCAAAAGACTCTGAGTGAGTTACAGTATGGGAAAACTCCTTGGCGGACCTAAAGATTTTTTTAATGCACTTACATATGACTTTATGTTTAACAATTTTCTTCTTGTATTAAAACTGTGATGAAACTTCAAAGAGTTGATGTTTCTGTATTTGCAGGTCCAATTTTATGTATCATTAATTTATTTAACACTACTTGAACCAGAAATACCTTCTTTGCGAAGAGGATTTTCTAAGTAAACTTGTAAACATTTTGAGATTGTAAAAAAAAAAAAAAAAAAAAAAAAAAAAAAAAAAAAAAAAAAACAATGATCATTTGCAGGGCTTAATTTGCACCAGAGCTCAGCTTACGTATTTCTGTTTTTTGTACATATTTAAATATTGGTTGGAATTCACCAGAGCTCATAAATACAGGTCTCCGAAGCCCAGAATAATAGTGATTCAGAAAACTGAAGCCTAATTTACCCTTTCCTTTCCCTGTCATCTCCAGGTTTCTGCATTCTTTTCTATCAAAACATATATATGTGACGTGCGTTGCACACATAAGAAATGACATGTAAGATTTTCTGAAATTTTTTCTTATAAATGTTTTTGTTAGTTATACATTCATTATATTATATTATGTATGTATGCATATCTGTAAATAGTCCTTTTTTGTGTGTTGACACTATTTCTGAATCATAATTCCTATCTCATTTAGTTGCACAATTCTGCGACTAACATTAATAGGCAAAGATTTTTATCTGGAAGGAACAAAATACTAAAAAATGGAATGTTTTATAGTTAAATGTATGCAGATTGATATATTTAAAATTTTTATTTTACTAAAGTAGAAAAAGATGTTTATAATGTATGCAGATATGAGAGATTGTGTGTGTGTGGGGGGGGGGGGATCTAATTATAGACATAAATTAAACTCAGAAATATTGCAATAAATTCTGCATAAACAAAACTGCATATGATTGAAAAGAAATCTGTTTAAGTTAGTCTTCTGTTTTAATAGTATTAAATAATATTCCTTATATTAGAAATATTGCATTTTTGTTTAAAAAATAAGTTTGGAAGAAATGGTAAAAAAAAAAAAAATGACAGTTAAGCTATGAGCTTTTCAAGCATGTAATATGTATAATAAGGTGTAATATTGAACAATTTTAAAATAATTCAATACTATCAACCATATACTATATCAACCATTTTTACACATGTCAGAAGAATTCCTTTATTTTTTAGAAATGATAAAATGTGTCGAATAAAACAGCAATATTTTTTTTTTTTTTTTTTTTTTTTTGCTGTTGTTCTATAAGCTGTAGGGTGATTGATTAATTAACTCAGCAAAGATTTTATTCCAATAACTTTCGAAACAATGGCTTTACATTTGCAAAATTCATATAAATTTATACAAAATATTTAAAGACTTAAAATTAGACTGAATAATAAGCATTTGTTTTATTAATGAGTGTGCAATAATAAAATGGGACATACAGTATTTGTCTAAAGGGCCAGATGTTTGTTACATATCCAGCTTTTACTATGTACAATTTTCTTAATGTATGTTTTTCTTGTAACAGTTTTTTAATATGCTTTTCTGGTTTGTTTAATTGATATCTATTTATTGCTAAAAATGTTTTTTTCTACAGATTTCTGGTAATCAAAGCTTGGATACTTTATTTTCTTCTGATGCTCTGGTCAGATTTATTGGAGTATGTTTTCTTTAGTTTATTTTAGTATAATAATTTACATAATTAAAATTCTTGAAAAGTGTCTTAAATAGGTTATAAAATGCAAAATTGCCATTTGATTAAAAAAAAAAAAGTTTTATATTTTGTTAACTTGTGAGAATCTTAAAGATAGTAAAGTATACCCAAGAGCAGCTTTTCTAACATTCACAAGCTTTATTTTTTACAAAATATACATGCAAGCGAAGCTTAGTTTTCATATTTCCTTTTTAAAAGATTTGATCTTATTTTTTTATTTTTTAAGAAAAAAAAGAAGCTTTAATTTGTTGCATATTTGATCTATCACAAAAATGTATTTCACAGAGCAAAACTAGACATTTTTAAAGCTTTCTGCAAAAAGATCGCAGAACAGGGTAGTCACAAATCTAACATGGAAACATCAGGAAAATATTAGTTAACTTGGAAATTCATTGAAAAATATGTTAATTTCCAATATGATTGCAATAATCTGGGAAGAAAAAAATTATCTCAGCTCTTGGGCTCAGTCCGTGCCTGAAATCAACTTGGACTCTCTCTTTATATCAGCTTTCGGGCTCAGGGGCTCAGACTGATAGTAAAATTTTGTTTATACAAAAATTCAAAAACAAAGATCTCTCATTAATTATGAAACAAGAATGTAGCCTAAGTTTCTTAACCCCTTGGGGACGAGCGACACATATACGTGCCGCAAAAAGGCTTAAGATTCCTAGTTTATTCCCACCGGTAAAATTATACTGTAAAATTTGCCTTATTCAATCGGAATATTTTCGCGATTTAAAAAGGAACAAATTTCTGGTTTTTAAAACCGGTGACAAAACATTAAAAATTTCGTAAAAAGCTCCCGTCGCGAAGGGGTTAAGCAAATTAAATTATTATTCTGTTTTTTAACATATTTTTTGGATGATTCTCAGTGCCAAAGATTCTGTTATAAAGATTTGATATTTTTATAATTATTTTGTACATATTTTCTTACACAAAAGTATTCCACAAATTCAAGAAGGTAATAAAAGGAAGGGTTTTATAAAAATTATTATGAGCAATTATTAATCAATATCTAATATATTTACTGTATGTATTATACTTTGGAATTTTAATGCTTTTATGCTATTGGAAATATAGTAGAAAAAAAAACCTTTTATCTAATAGCAAACATTATCCTGATCAAGAACAGAATAAAAAGCTACATAAGAATATCTAGTTAAAATAAATAAATAAATTTTATGACAAAAGATTTGGTTAAAATCATCATCCAATTTAAATTATGTTTTACAGAATAGTCAAAGTTTTAATCTCTAAACCTGTCTTTAATATGACCAAATTTAATTATAACATGAAAAGTGGCAGATATAAATTCCTTTCATCCAAATTTCAAACTTTAAGTTTGCAGTACAGTTATATCCGCTTGTATCCCAAAACCATTCGTATTAGAATAAATGTTAACGATCACATTATATGTATTATATTAAACCTTGAAATTACAAAAAGAAAAAAAAGTCAAAATTTTCAGCAATTATTCTGGAGGACAAACATCTCTAATGTCATTCAAAGTAGTGATGAAATAATCATCCTTTCTGTAAATTTCTTACCATAAAAACTCAGTTAAACATTACTTAATTTAAGTCCTAACCTTTTATTTGGCGGTATTTCTTATTTCCCAATTTAGCTGACCCCAAAAGTGTTTGATGACTTGTAATCTGTATCTGCAAAATTATATTGATATTTCAAATCCTGCATTATTATTTAATTTAGTCTGTTTTATAAGCCTGCCATGAATCTAAAATAATGATAGTGATATTCTCTGTCTTTTATTTTACCCATCTGTTCTGTCAAGAACTTTTAGTATAAACCATTCATTAGCTTCTTGGAATAATCCTCCAAGCAACTATTTCTGAGAAAGAATTTGACTGGCTTTTTAATTTTTAACCCTTTTAGGTGCAAAGTACTTTTATTACAAATGGCACCAGGATTTACAAACTAATTTATTTGCAAATAAATAAAAGCTTTTTTTTTTTTCATGTGATTTATCAAAGCAAGCTTTTATTTTAAAATTTTAATGTGAATGTGGCATTTTAGAATAAACATTAAGTGGGATCACTTCCCTCTAAGGGTTCAAAAGAAACTTTCACCAATCTTTGCAACTTTTTTTTTCAAAAAGGGGGTGCTCAATCTGTTATAAACTTATAGATAGACAAACTTCTGAGATAATCACTTCAATCAATAACTTTCATTCAATTGTCTTTTCTCTCATTTTACTGATGCTAATTTATCAGACTAGCTATACATGAACATTGCAGTTACAAATGCTAATTTGGAGTCATCCAACCAGTTTTCTTTTTTAATAGATATTCTTTTATCACAATTTTTCTCATTTCTCCACCACTATTTATCAGTTTAAACCCAAAAAAGCCAAGCAGTTTAAAATGAACTGGTTTTCAGAGCCAGCAGTTCTGCGATGAGGTAATAAGCAAATATCAATTATTCTTAACTGAAGTTTGCCCTTATTGTCATTACCATTATTACACAGTAAATTTTCATTCAGCTCCTCACTAGATATCATTTTGTTAACATAGTATTCTTACATTGTACAGTATAACATATTTTTGATTAGCTATGTAAAAACTTGTGTAAATAATTTTATGTATAAACTTATTAAAAGTTTATGAATATTTTTTAAAAATTGACTACATGTATTTGTTAAAATATATTTATCTATGAAAATTTCATTATTTTAAAGTTAACCTGGAATAATTAGGGAATTTTTAAATACAATATTTGTGACCATCCTGCCAGAAGTACTCCAGGAAAAATAGGTTCACCTGAAAATGGTCTGAAATTGATATATGTGAAAATGCTATGGACTGTAAAATTTGAATTGCTCAGGATATCAAAATTTACAACATTGTTAATTTCAGATATTTTCATCTAAATTTTCTTCCTATAACATTATCTTAAAAAAGAGAAATGGGGGACATTCTGTATTCACCGCAAAAACACATAAAAATCAGGCAGTTTCACCTAAACCCATCTTTTTATAAGAGTACAGCAAGGTCTTCCTTTACAAAGAAAAAAGAAAAAAAAACTCTTTTAATATGGTAGATAGATATTTTTATTAAAGTTATCAAAGTCAGTTATTAAAAAAATTAATAGAATAATGTTACTGAAAGTAAGATTTTTCCGATATCTGATTGATTTATAAAGGAATGGTTCAGGTAAAAAGTAGGTCTTTTCTATGAATTAATATTGAAGTATTATATTGAAAAATAACATATAAACTGTTTTACTGTAAAAACTAAGCTAACCAAATTAAAAATATACTTTTATACATGAGATTTCCTGTTATGATGAAGTAATATTTTTCCAATACACCATAGTCAATATTTAAAAAATATTTTATTCTTGTATTTTAATTTTTTGTTAAAATATAAATGATTATTAATTTTATTTTTATATTTGCAGAAGACAAATGGCTCTTTGGAAGAAGCAATTCAAGAAATTGAAGAAAAGCTGCTGTACTTCTTGTGTACGGGTGATGAATGTTTTCCTGATCCTTGATCAAGAATCAGTTGAAGTAGAGAAATGCAGCTTAAAGACTTTTTGACCATTATATATTTACTGTCAAGTTTATCAAGTTGTCGAGTTTTTTAATTTTATGATTTACAAAGTTATTAATGGCCCTGCAGCTCAGTGGAGAATCTGAACATTATTTTGAAAGCCATGGATGCAAGCACTTAAATGTTTTATAATATGTATAGAAAATAAAATACTGTTTTAATTCTTATGTGATTCATTTTAAATATATTTATTGTGAAATAATTTTTTTTTTCTTTTAGTACTGTATATTCAAATGTGTAAGTATAAATTTTTCGATTTGCTTTGCACTGAAAATTTTAAAGTATTGGCTGTGATGCTTAATACTTTGCCTCCTTGAGATGACTGACTTGCATTTGTCAAATTCGTTAAAAATCATTGAAATAATTGCATGTTTTATGTGTTACACAGTGACTAAGTTAGTAGGATACTAGATCAATGACAATGAACCCTAGTCTCACTAGAACTGCCTAATATAGTACCAATGTGTTAACACACGATAAAATGGTGTGCATAAACTTATGAAATGCACATACAAATGTCAAAAGATTAATATCATAGCACTAGCAGAGTAAAAAGAAGGTTGAAACTAGATGTGAAGTTAATATGAATTTACTTCTATATAGAGAACTTTTTTGAGGTGATGCAACAAGCTTTTTGGATTGATGGAATGTACCAAACTGAAAGACTAATCATACCATGAATAATGGAAGGCAAACACTGAAATATATTTGTTATGGTGAAATGGGTGTTCTGTTAATATGCTGATTTCATTTAAAATTGAAGGTTTTTAATTATTAAAGTAAAATGAATATAAAAAAATTTTATTTAAGATTTATTTTAAGAAGCACACAGAAGTGCAGCGATTCTTTTGAACACCTAACCTTAGGATGATAGTTTGACAGGAGTTTTTCTCTTGTGTGAAACATCTTCTAACATACTCAATAATTTTTTACAAATTAAACTTGATGAAATATACTATGTTTCTTGTGTTTGACTGTTTGTTATTAAAGACACTAAAAAGAAAAACAAACAAATCAATACTTTAAATCAAACATATCTTTTACTGCATTCTATTATAACCTCTATTAGTAGGCTTGGGTTTCATTTCCGACAACATGTACTTAAGTAATAAATTTTATTTTAGCTAATGTGTGTTCTTTCAATCCTGAGGGTTTATCACATTAATTCTCTCTAAAGGTAAATATTAACAAACATTTCTTCTTCTTCTTCTTTTTTTTTTTTTTTTTTTTTTTTTTTTTTTTTTTTTCAATTATTGGGGAGGGAAAATTCACTTTTCCATTATTATTTTATCCAATGTTTTCTTGAAAAATTAGAATAAGTTAGTAATTAAAAAGAAAAAAAAAGTCAGCTGTCAACTACATTTAATCATTTTTCTTCAGTTTCTGATATATGTTTTACTAAAGTGCAGTTGCAGTTTTACAAAGATTTATTTTTGTTTACATGTTTAAATACACAGTGCAATGACTTAAAGTAGTAATTTAAAAAAATGCAAAGACAGAATTTTGTTATGGAAAAAAAATATATGTCTATACAGTCCTCTCATATGTTTATATGCAATATCATAAACTTACGAGTTTACTTTACTTATGCAAAAACATTCACTTACTCGTGTTTGTCCTATGAGAAAATTCCTTTTAAATATATTGTTTGCATTTCCATATTTTTAAAAACCTTTTTTTTTTTTTTTTTTTTTTTTTTTTCTTCCAAATTTAAGATAACTGACCTAAATCTCAAATATATATATTTTTTTCAATTTATTTTGTATGAGGATGTTTTCATTTTCAAAATGAGTTTTGAAAATTAAAGTAGCCTCTTAATAAACCTGCAAAAAAAATCGATGAAGTAAAGAATGAACTTTGTAGAGATCAGCCTTAGCTATCCAATATCAAGAAGAAAAAAGTATTTAAAAACATTGAAATGCAAATGGTATTTTAAAAGAAATCCTGTCATTAACATTAGTGAGTTAGTGTTTTGATGCGAATTAAATTAGTCTTTTAATAAACTTCAAACTCTTATCCATTTTGTTTAAAAAACAAATCATTCACTGTAGAACATAACCTTTGCATCATTACAAGACCCCCCCCCCCCCCAAAAAAAAAAAAAAAAAAAAAAAAAAAAGGTTACAAATAATGATTGATTCTATAATATCAGAGATGAGATGAGATTTTCAGTTTTTTGAATACCATCATAATCTTAAACAAAATTTTGTTGTATTAAATCGCCAAAATGTTCTGATTAAATAAAATAACATTTTCTCTGTGATTATGCAGGTATGTAAAAAGTTGGAAATCCCATCTCGATTTAGAGATTTTAGTCATAATTTATTTATTTTATAAGTTCCTCATCATTATTGAACTTTACAAATATGTCTTTCCTAACAAATATATTTTAAAGTTACTGATTGGAAGTAGTGGTGTCATATCAATAATAATCTTGGACACAATACCTGAAATTATTAATTGGAATTGCAAATTTCAAACCATGATTAGAATGAATATTGAATCTACAATACCAGCATTGTACTATAAACCTGTTTTTGGAAAATATCAACAACTGCATTTTATGTTACTTCTAAAATAGAAGCATATGTTACATAAATAGTTCATCAACTGTAGAAAGTAAGACATAGAAATTTATTAAATCTCTTATAAAATTTCTCTTTAATTCTGTTATTTATCTGTATTAAAATATAGAACTAAAGTTAATTATAATATTAAATCATAAAAAAATTAATTTTTTAAAATTATTTCAGACATAAATAAAAATTACTTTTGAAAACAAAGAAAAAAACCCTCTATTACAAACATAATAAACTATAAATATACTAAAAAGCAAAGCAAAAAAGATTCTCAAAGTAAAAGTGAAATCGTCCATTTTGTCTATATATTCAATCAATACAAACAAATTCAATCGAAAAACAAAAAATGAAAAACGTGGATTTATTAAAAAAGAGTGCAGTCACTCTTTTTACACACTAATTTAGTCAAATTAGGAGTGAAAAAGTAACTTATCAAAAAGGAGTACCATCACTCTTTTTACATACCAATTTAGTCAAAATAGGAGTGAAAAAACTGCTTATCAAAAAGGAGTGCAGTCACTCTTTTTACATACTAATTTAGTCAAAATAGGAGTGAAAAAATAAATTATCAAAAAGGAGTGCAATCACTCTTTTTACATACTAATTTAGTCAAAATAGGAGTGAAAAAACAATTTATCAAAAAGGAGTACCGTCACTCTTTACATATACTAATTTAGTCAAAAAAGGAGTGAAAATTGCTTTTCAGAAAGGAGTGGAAGGGCTTATCAAAAAGGAGTGAAAATATTCACTCCGCACTAAGGATGAAATTCACTCTTATAGGATAAGTGCATCTTCGACACTGGAAAGGAGTGAAAATTCACTCCTTTTGAGCGAAAATCGATGATTTTTTTTAAGAGAGTATTCACTATAAGTAAGTTATACACCGTAAAAAAGAAAAAAAAAAAAAAAAAAAAAACATGTTTTTTTAATATATTAAAATAAAATCCGATCTTGAGCGAAAATATACAATAACGGTTTTCATGTTACTCATGTTTCGGAAACTTTTTTTTAATCAAGTATTTTCGAGCTTTAAAGAAGCATTTATAACCTACGAAATACTGAGCTAAATAGTAAGTAAGACCATAAAAACAAATTTCTAAAGTCTCCGAAAATGCACGTCAAATGAAGCACGTTCATACTATAAAAAAGTTTTAAATATATTCAGAATTTGGTATAATAGTATACAGTATTTCGAATAAAGTACAGTGCCCTAATTCTTCTTATGTGTCCCTGTGAATACTGTCTGTTTTCTATTACACAGGAAATAACTTGTACTAAACCTCAGCAACGTATATCAATTTCACAAAATGTGAAATAGTTTAATATATTTAAAACGCGCTTCAAACAGTGTTACCCGCTATATCATTGTGTAACAGAATACTTTTATGTGGCCCTGTAAATTAATAACAAATGTTCCTTGCACCACAGATTGTACAGAATTTTTTATTTTAGTGCATACTTCATAGAAGCATACCAATTTTATTATCTTCGAAAGCGTGTAACATTTATATATTTTAAATTTCAAATAATTCGGTTGGGTAGTTTTTGCGTTGTCATATGCGGACAGACAGAAGGACGGACGGACTCAACGACGACTACTGGTGCTTCGTATTTACATATTAATGAACGCACCTAATGAGTGTAAAAATGATCCATATGTATCTAAGTCTATAAAATAATGCTTATGATAGGCACGCATTTATTAGAAATAAAAGTAACTTAGAAATATTTTTGGCAATTCTAAAAGCATTTAAAGTACTTTGAGTGTTTCCTACAGGCTCCATCAAGATTGAAGAGGTTTAAAAAAGATTCTTTTGCTTCCACGAACTTTCGAAATGTTTCAGAGTATATTGTATGAAATCCAATCAGAGGAGTAGTGACTCCACACATACCACATGCGTTAGATGAGGATGTCAGTTTTCAATCTCATGCAACCTGGGATATCACTGATTAATTAGAATGTCATTTTAAGCTGTTTCGTAAAGAGTGCATTCCAGCATAGTTCTGTATCGTTTTGCCTGTAAACTGGAAGTCCACAGTTCAATCCCAGAAGAGTGAAATTTAAAATTACTGGATGTTTTTTGTTTTTCTATAAGTTATAAAAAAGGGAAGTAAGCAAATTAGAGATAAATTTAAAACGAGTTCTTTATTAATTTGAATTTATTGTCGAATTTAAAACAGGAGTTACTAATGAATTAAAAACCTAAGTTATTGACAAATTTAAAACCGGATATATTGATGAATTAATAACCGTATTTACTGTCAAATTGAAAACTGGAATCATTAACAAATTTATGCATATCAGTTGCTTTGGCCATTTCAGTAAAACAATTTAATTAAATTTATAGTTATCGTTTGCGCTCAGTTTGATTTATTACGTTTGTTGTGATCAAAATATTTGATAAATATACGTAAATTATTTATGTATGTTTTTTTTTTAAATTATTTAAAATCATAACAAAATTGTGTTATAACCAATTTGTATGCACCGAAGACACGGAATATACGATGCAGTTTTGCTTCGTAGAAATTAAAACTCACTATTGCAGAAATTGGATGAACCAGTCAGAAGGGCGCTAGATCAAATATTTGTTATTAATTTATAGGGCCAAACAAAAGTATTCCTTTGCATAATGGTGAAACATTGTTTGGGCGCATTTTAATTATACTAAACTATTCTACATTTAATGAAAGTGATATATGTAGCTGAAGTTTACTACAAATTACTTCCTGTACTCTAGAAAGCAGATAGTGTTTACAAGAAAACACAGAAGATTCCACCCCACTAAAAATAATCTTAAGATTACCCAGGTAAAAAAGTCAGCAAAAAACCTTTAAAAAAAACCTTCAGGGAAGCTCAAGGTATTTCGGACAAAAAAACCTGAAAGCTACCTTAAGGTAAAAAACCTGTATTTCCCCTCCACATTTTTGTCCGAAATACCTTAAGCTTCCCTGAAGGTAATAAAACCTGCATAAACCCTTGATACTTTGTCCGAAATACCTTACACTTACCTGAAGGTAATAAAACCTGCGTAATCCCTTGACACTTTGTCCGAAATACCTGAAGTTAGCCTTTAGCCCCGGTTACCCCCCACTGCCCTTGGGGGGGTGGCAAAATGGGGGTAGGGGGAAAAGATGTGCATAACATGTATAAGGAGTGACAGGCTTTTCCAACAATATGTCACATGTGAGGGGAAACAAAATTTAGAAAACTGTCCCCTTCGGGGGGGGGGGATGAGTGAGAAAAGAGAAATTGTTGATGCATAACAAGATTAAGTGGTTACATGCCTTTCAAATGGTATGTCACAACAGGGATATCAGCAAAAGAGACCTGCTTTGAATCCCTCGAAAAATTATGCCCCTTGAAATGTGCACCCTCTTTCCCCCTTTCTTTGAAATTTTTAGATATTATAAATATTTATCAGAAAACCATAAAAAAAGGATCTAAAATGATAAAAACGCTACAATTTCAAAAGCATATGAAAAGCAGAAAAAATTATGAAATTTTTCGTTCGTCCACAGGAAAAATCTGCGAAATTCATCCATCGACCCAATGAAAAAAATCCGAAGAATTTTGTAAATCGATTACAGCTGCAAATTTTTTTTAACATGTGGGAATAAAATGTTTCAAAACTCATAAATCAGTAATGCAAAAAAAATTGATACAATAATTCATTCTTTAAAAAAATTCACATTTCCCAGTCAATTATTTGGAAAAAAAAAAAAAGAGTTTCTTTATTCCGTTACTTTAAAATAATGAGAAATTTAACAATCTGTTGCAGTAAAAGAAACTCACCAGTGAATTGTGAGAAAAAAAAAAAAAAAAATGAGACTTTTTTAGTCGGTGAAAGGAGAAAAAAAAAAATGCAAAATTTTTAAGCCGATTTCTGATGAAAAATCGTTAAATGAGTCACACTGAATATTGCATAATGAATAATAATTAATGTAAAGAAAAAATATTGCATAATAACATTTTAAATAGGGAAAAGTCACAAAATTCATCTGCCACAGGAAAACATTTCAAAATTTTACCGATAAAAAAAGTGTAAACAAACCAATTCAAAATATTTTTTTCTGAAGAAGGTACATAATAGCCCTTTTATAAAAATTCATGCCCTTTTTTCTTTTTTAGAGCAGCTCTTTTTTTTTTTTTTTATAAACAACATAATTTTAGTATTGATTTGAGATAAAAATATCGGAGGGGGGGTGGGGGGGGGAGAATTTTCAAAAAAGGGAGCAGTTGTATCTTGTTAAATAATTTATACATATATATATTTTTTTTAAAGTTCATTTTTCGCAATAAATTTTAATATTTTCTGAGACTGATTGATTTTTTGGAAATCTTCCCAATTCATTGATGAATTCAGCGATTTTTTCGCCTGTGATCAAATAAAGAATTTTGCTTTTTTTTTTTTTATAGAAATGTTATTTCTGTCATTAGGCTGCCGAAAAGCTTTGCAAAATTGTCAATTGTTTTTGTGAAAAAAATCGAGAAATTCACCAAACGGTTGGCTATGATGAAAAAAAAATTATTCAGTCTGTCAAAAATAAATACTAGTTTTGCCAGTAAGTTGTGAGGGAAAATAGGGAAATTCACCAACTATTTACTGGTTAAAATGAAATTTTTGGACCACCTGAGGGGGGGGGGAGAAATTTACACCTTGCCTGTCCTCATACACATTAAAGTTATTGACCGTAATAGCCTAATGTGGAAAAAAAAACCCTTAAAAAGTAAAAATTGTTTAATAATATTTAAAATGCTAGCAAAATATATGTGAACACTCCCATAAGATTAGCATTAGCTTGAGTGTTTAAAATCTTAAATGGTCATGCAAAGAAACTGAACTATTACTTTTGATTTTTATTACAGATTATATAAAGTTTCTTTTACTTTCACATATCTCAAAAGGAGGCTCCCATAGATTTAACATTAGCTTGTGAGATTCTTTGTATATCATAAATTTAAATATATACATTTTTGTATGATAAAAAAAAAAAAAAACATTATTTAATCTGTCAAAAAAAAAAAAATAATAATAATTGCCTGGTTTACTTACTGATTACATGGAGAAAGAAAACTCACAAGTTTATCCAGTAAGTTGTGCGGGAAAATAGGGAAATTTGGCAGCTGTTTACAAGATAAAATGAAATTTGTTGACCATCTGCATGGGGGTGGGGGGGGGGGGAGGAAACCTGCACCTTCCATGTCCTCATACACAATAAAATTGATCAACTGTAAGAGCCTAATGGAAAAAAAATCCCTAAAAAAAATAAATAACTAAAATGCTAGCGAAAAATATGTAAATAACTTCCCCATAAGATTAACATTAGTTTAAGCATTAAAAATCTAAACTGGTCATGCAAAGAAATTGCATCACTAATGTTAAACCTATGAGAGCATTCTTTAAAAAAATTTCTCACTTGCATATTGATAATTTTAAATGTTTTTTTTTCTTGCTCAGAACAGCAGAGATTGAATTCTAATTGGGCTATTGTATACTTTTTGATTTTTATTACAGATTATATATATAATTACTTTTACTTTCACATATCTCAAAAGGTTGCTCCCATAGGTTTAACATTAGCTTGCGAGTTTCTTTGTATATCATAAATATATAAATTTTTGTATGAAATGACTAACATATTCTTCATTTCCCCCCCCCCGGCCTTTCATTTTGCCACCCTGGGCACATGTGGGAAGAAAAAAAAATGAAAAAGTCATACAAGTGTTGGTATAATATAAATAAATAAAAATAAGTAATGCAATATGTAAGCAGACATGGTACTGGCTAAGCAAAAAAAAAAAAAAAAAGCTGAACTTTCACAGCTTTAAGGACTTTTGACAAAATTAGCGGAACAGATGTAGCATTCGCCCGGAATCCGCCATCTTGTTTTTTTTTCTTGGCGCGAAAACCCCGTTTTCGCCAAGTAGAAATTGTCGCCAAATGGTCATTTATAAGCACTTTAGGCTTAAAGAACTTTGAAAAATTTGCGATTAAACATTTAAAGAAAAGCGGAAAAGAAAAATTATATTTTAACAGAAATCAGCACTTAAACGTTTTCCTAAGAAGGGGAAGGGGGGGGGGAATAAACAAACGGTAAATACATAAATTTCAAAGTAGTACAGTAAATCAAATATTCACTATTAAATGCATTCAGAAAAGAAAAAATAAAGATAAAAAAATGCGATTAAACATTTAAAGAAAATCGGAAAAGAAAAATTATATTTTAACAAAAATAAGCACTTCAAACGGTTTTCTAAAAAAAGGGGAGGGGAATAAACAAACGGTAAATACATAAATTTCAAAGCTGTACAGTAAACCAAATATTCATTATTAAATGCATTCAGAAAAAAAAAATAAAGATAAAAAATTGCGATTAAACATTTAAAGAAAATCGGAAAAGAAAAATTACATTTTAACAAAAATTAGCACTTCAAACGTTTTTCTAAAAAAGGGGGAGGGGAATAAACAAACGGTAAATACATAAATTTCAAAGCAGTACAGTAAACCAAATATTCATTATTAAATGCATACAAAAGAAAAAAAATTATTGCAAAATGAAAAAAAAAATCGGGTCTTAATTACAATAACTCATAATAACAATATTAATTTGAAAAAAGGGGGGATGGGAGATTCGTAATGAATGACTAAAGAAAATCAAATATTCATTGTTCGTAACACATAAACATTCATTAAAAACACATTTAGAAAAAGAAAATTAAATTATTTGGCAATCAAAATAAATTTCACACCAACACAATAGAAAGCATCTAATAATCATCGATTTTCTATTTGATAATCCTTCCACTGAATTTCCTTTATAATTTCCAAAAATTTTTTAAAAACATGAATTTTTTTGTCTGCACACGCTCTATCAAAAAGGAACAGATTGAAACAATGATTGAAAAAGAAAACAAGTTGAAACAATACAACCTGGCGACCACGTGTAGTAGATAAAATCAGCAGCGAGATCATAGCGTCCGATCCAGCATAGCTTCAAGAAAGAAGTGACGACGTCAGCAAAATCTGGCGATGGCGTCAATAAAACTAGGGTTGCCAGAAACTAAAATAGGAACTCCAACGGGAGAAAAACATCGCCCCTGGAAAATCGCCAAAAAAATGGCGGAGATTTCCGGGCGAATGCTACATCTAAGCCAAATTAGCATTTTCTCACAGCGTTTTAACAAAATTAGCACTTTTCTGTAATTTTTTAACGAAATTAGTGTTTTTTGTGAACATTTTACAAAAATTGTACTTTTTTCTACGATTTTTTCAATGACATTTATATTATCCATGATCCTTTAGCGATATTCACAGTTTTTCTCACCGTTTTTGACAAAATTAAAAAAATTACACAATCTTTCGAGAAAATTCGAGTATTTTCTGCAATATTACACCAAAATTTGTGTATTTTCCGTGATCTTTTGTCAAAATTTGCATACTTTCCAAGATCTTTTGTTAAAATCTACATATTTTCTGAGATCTTTCGTCAAAATCCACATATTTTCTGAGATCTTTTGAGAAATTTCTCTTATTTTCCGTGATCTTTCGATAAAATTAGTGATTTTTCTTCAATCTTTCAACAAAATTCATGATTTTCCACCGATCTTTCTTCAAAATACGTCTATTTTCCGTTATCTTTCTACAAAAAACTTCTATTTTCCTCGATCTAACGACAAAATTCTCATTTTCCACAATCTTTTGGCAAAATTTGCATATTTTCCTCGATTTTTCGGTAAAATTTGCAATTTTCTGTGATCTTTTGGAAAAATTCGTGCATTTTCCGAGATCTTTCATCAAAATTTTCATATTTCTGCTGATCTTTCAAATAAAACTGCATATTTTCCCTGATTTTTCGACAAAATTAGAATATTTTCTTCGATCTTTCGAAAAAGTTTGAGTATTTTCCACGATCTTTCAACAAAAATTTGAGTATTTTTCCTAATCCTTTAACAAAAGTCGCATCTTTTTCCGTAATCTTTTGACCGAAATCGCATTTTTCTTTCCGCAATCCGTTGAAGAAAACTCTACTAATTGACTGTTTGAAACTGACTATTTTTTCCCCCGATCGTTAAACAAACTTATAGGTTTTTTGCGATCCTTTGGCGAAATTTGCATTTTTTCCTACAGTCCTTTGAAGAAATTTTCTCAATTTGGTGCGGTTAGTATTCATGTTTTTGTTGTAATTACACCCCCCCCCTCCCCTCAATAAGAAGGTCAACAAATTATAATGCATATTTGCAACGATCCCAGGGATGATGAAATGCATCACTGAAAAAGCAGAATTCAACATTTCTGCAGAAAAGTAGCATGTATGCATAAGTCAGCCCACAAAGACAAATCCAAAAACTCACCATGTTGTAAAATGGGTTGTAAAAAACGCAAATTTTGATAAATGACCATGAAAAAAATGGGAAATTTAAAACAAATTTTATCAAAATCCCGAGAAAAAGCCAAATTTCAACAAGCGATGCTGAAAAAAAATCTGCAAATTTTCTAAGCAGATTGCTAAAAATGGTAAATATTGTAAAAAAGATTACAAAAACAACTAATTTTGTCAAAGAATTGGGAAAAAAACTATAAATTTTGTTTAAAAAAAATCCCCCAAAAACAGCACATTTCAACAAAAATCCGAAAAAAAAAAAGAAATTTTGTAAACAGATTGCAAAAAAAGGTGAATTTCATTAAACGATCATGAGAAAACACCTCATTTTATATAGGTATCAGAGAAAAAAATGTGAATTTTGATAAAAAATTGTGAATTTCGTTAAAAAATTGTGAAAATTCTCAGAAAAACAGTAAATTTTGACAAAAAATCCTAAAAGACAAAATTTGTAAACAAATCTAAAAAAAAGGCAAATTTTATTAAAAAACGATGAGAAAATGACTATTTTGTTAAAATATTATAAAAAAACTACTAAATTTGTCAAGAGGTCGAGAAAAAACTCAATTTTTTTCCATGTATCGCAAAAAAAATGTGAATTTCGTCAACTGATTGCGAAAAAAAAGGCAAGTTTCGACAAAAAATCCCTAAAAAAAAAACAAATTTTGTAAACAGATCACGAAAAAAACCCCAGCAAATTTCATCGAAAGAAATCTGGAGTTCTATTGCTTTTAAATATAGTGAAATTTGTTAATCGGTTAAAGAAAAATAAAATCATAAATATGGAAATTCGCTAATTCCAAAAATACAATATTTATCTTATAAAATAAATAAAAATTCACTTACCTTTATTTTAAAAACATCACTCGTACAAACTTCCAAACACGAAAAATCACACTGTAACAGGGTGACTGCCTTCCCTAAATTATAGTATCTATAGGTGGCGCTATTGCCACCTTCGGCAAAATATCCGGAGATATTTTGCCTTCCTTTTCTAAAAAGACATGAAATGAAGTGAAGTAATTGAGTTTGTAGTTAAGATGTAAGATTGGGATGTGTGTTCCAATACATCTCTCTTAGAGATGTTCTTTGTGCTAAGTATTTTTTACGAATATTCAATTGATTGAGAAGCGCTCGTCTTGCGATTTGTATATAGTGTGTTTTGTGCTGTGACGTCTACAATAAAAATGTGTCTGTAACCTCTCTGTTCTATATTTTAAGTACAGAACGACATCCCACACTGGCGCCCAACGTAAAATGGAGTTCTTTCGGAAAAATTTTGTGCTTTCAAAGTCTTTGGGCCAAGTTCGCTGTTGTCATCCTGACAAAATTCCAGAAATTATATTTAAAGTAGAGTAATCCGTACTCACTTCTAAATTATTGTCACCTCGACAATAAAGGAAATTTTGTGTTCTCAAGTGCCGTGTTCGTCAAGAACAATTCATCCTGTGATTTCCAAAAAGTTCTATTATATAATGTGCAATATCAAGTATCAAGATATACTCCAGTTTTGTGCTAATTTCTTTAATATCAGTTATGTGTGGTAGTATCATCGCGACAAAATTCAAGAAAGTATAAAAAAAAAGAGTAATCTGTACCCATTTTAAAGGTGTTGTCAAATCTACAATGAATCAAGCTTCTGTTCTTATTTTTAATAGTGCTTTCTTCTTCTTCAATTGTGTGTTTTAAGTGCGTCATCCTGACAAAAAAGCAAGAAAATGCATTCGAAAAGGGTAATCCGTACCCTTCACATTGGAAATAATTGAAAAATATTGTCATGACAATAAATAATTTTTCTTTTATTTGTTTTACCGGTAAAAGTTGAAATTATTTTTTTTGATTGTTTGTTTGTTTCTCTTTTTTTTTGCTGGCCAGCTGCGGAAAAAAGTTTTCAATTTCTTTTATTTATTAAGATAAATGCTGTTTCATATATATATATATATAATTTTTTTTGTTTGTTTTGTTTTATGTTGATTTTGAATAAGATTATTAAGAAACATTGGTTTTCTGAAATTGAAAGAGATTTTTTTTTTATATTGTTTTTAAAAGCAAGGATTCTGAGTAAGTGAATTTTGTTTTTGTTTTTAATCTGTGCACAGAGTTTAAAAATGATTTTGATAACTTTTATTATTTCGTATGTTGTTTATTTTTTAGATGTAAAGTAAGTTCTTTATTCATATTTCGAGTTGTTTTCATATTTATGTGTGGTTGAAAATTATTTCGCAAAGAATTACCTATAATATTTCATATATTTAAAATGAATGATTTATGTCATTGGTAAGCTAATTTGGTAAAAAGGTTGAATTTTAACGTATAATAATATTTCTTCTAAATATTTTCATGAGCTCATGATTAAATTAGTGGTATATTTTAGTATGTTTTAAATTATTTCCTGCATTTTTTTTAACATTTATTTATGAAAATTTATCTATATTTACATGATTTATTTACCTGTAAGGGGAAGGTAGTCATTTTGTTCTTATTATTTAATGGGTCACGTATCTAATAGTTTTCTAATTTAAGCATAAATCAACAATATCAACAACAATTTGGGAAAAATGGCATTTCTTTCTAAAGGAAAAAAAATCGATTTGTTTAATTTGGGCACAGAATTAGAGTTAGATGTAGATAAAGATGATAAACTATCAGTCTTACGTGAGAAAATTATGAAGTGTCAACTGCTTAAAGACGACGAACAATTTGTTAAAGAGGCATTTATGGCTATCGTGGAAGATCGCAAAAAACAAGAAATTGCAGAACAACAAATGATTCAGGATAAACGTATTGCAGAGGAAAGAGCATATGAGCTAGAAAAGCTTAAGCTACATGCTCAAAACCCTACCGCGACAACAGTACCACAAAATCAAATAGACCAGATGCGTATAGATATTAAAAATATCTTGCCAACATTTATTCCTGAAAAGGATGATATGTTTTTGTTTTTGACAATGTTTGAACGTCAAATGAAAATGCTTAATGTCTCCACAGAATTTTGGGTTTCTCAATTAATTGCCGTACTTCCGAACGACATTGGTAAACTAATCGCCAGAGAACCAGAAGAAATGTTCAAAAATTATTCCTATATTCGTGACATATTGCTTAAAAGATTTAAGTTGACAGCAGAAAAATTTAGAGTATTATTTAGCCGACATCAAAAAAGAGAAAATTCTACTTGGAAGGATTTTTATTTTGAACTTAGAAATTATTTTGAGGGTTGGTTATCCGAATTAGAAATCAATTCATTTGAAAAACTAACTGAACTAATAATCGCTGATCAGATTAAGAAAAAGTGTCCACCAGAATATAAAAATCATTATTTAGATGGTTGGGACAAGTTAAATGATCCTGTCATGTTGGCTGAAAAGCTAGACATTTACGAAAACATTAAACCTTCTTCTCAAAAGTCAGCAAGTTATCCAAAAACGCGTGAAGCGCAGAAACATGTGTTGCCGAAAAATTCAAATGGTCAAGAATTCTGGAAAAATCAAACACCCAAACATGAAACTAACGAACATTTTTCAAATTATAAAAATAATCATTCTACTTCAAAATATACAAATTCAAGATACGAAAACAATGATAAGCGTCCGATTATAAATTGTTATGGCTGTGGTAAACAAGGTTTTGTCAAAGCCAAATGTCCTAATTGTTCTCCATCTACTTCTACGCAGACGCAATCAGCAAATTTTCGTTCCCTTCATCTCAAATCTTGTTCTGTCAATACTCAAGCAACACCTTTGTTATACATAAAGGTAAATGGTGTTACAGGGGTTGCTTGCGCAGATACAGGAGCTACTCATTGCATTGCTGGGGAAATGTTATACAAGATTCTGTGTGACCAAGGAACTGTGTTCGAAGACACCGGTGTAAGCATAACACTTGCTGATGGCCTACAAAAAGAAACCAACGTTCTTCAAGCAACAATCACTGTTGAAATAGAAGGTCGTACAACTAGTACAACGATTTTTGCCTTACCCGAAGCCCAGGGAAATAGAACATTGTTAGGCATAGATTTTTTAAATAAAATGGGGATCGTGCTAGACATGAGAAGCCAAAGTTGGTATTTCCAGAACAATCCTAAACGTAAAATTCCCTTTTCTGATGATCCTTTCATTACGACGCCTGAAATCTCAGCACCAACTGCCACAGTTAACTCGGTTATGTTAAGAGAAACAGAAGGTCAGCATCTATCTGAGATACAAAGAAAAAGGCTTAATGACTTACTTGAAAAATTTTCCAATACCTTTCGACCAGGGGGAGAAGCAACACCCGTCGTCGAACATCATATAAATACCAGAGACCATCGTCCTATATCACTACCTCCTTACAGGTTATCACCGGCAAAGAAAGAATTGTGTAAAACCCAAATTGATGATCTTCTAGCCAAAGGAATTATTGAAGAGTGCGAGTCTCCATACTCTGCACCAATAGTACTCATTCCTAAGCCAAATGGTAGTGTTCGTTTATGTGTAGACTACAGGAAGCTGAATGAAGTTACTATACCAGATACCTATCCACTCCCTCGTATGGACGATCTTTTGCATCAGGCGAAAACTGCTCAGTTCATGACAACGCTGGATCTGAATGCTGGTTACTATCAAGTGAGTGTCTATGAACCTGATCGAGATAAAACTGCTTTTGTATGCCCTCTAGGAACATATCGCTTTCGAAGAATGCCGTTTGGTCTCCGCAATGCCCCTGCAACGTTTCAGAGGACAATGGATAGCTTTCGCAAAGGACTCCCAGATGTAAATATTCTCACTTATCTTGATGACTTAATTGTTTTATCATCAAGTTTTGAACAACATCTAGCTGATCTTGAAGCTGTTTTTAAAAGATTAGACAAATGGAAACTTTCTGCTAATAGAGAAAAATGCAACTTTGCTTGTACCAGAGTAAAATATTTAGGACACTGGATCACACCAAATGGCCTAGAAGTTGATCCTGGGAAAGTTGATGCTATTGTGAGGATCCCACCTCCGAAGAATATAAAACAACTGCAATCTTTTCTGCGGACATGTTCATGGTATCGCCGTTTTATACAAGACTTTGCAAAAATATCCAGACCACTTAGTAATCTCACAAAAAAGAATGTGGAATGGCACTGGGGTGCCGATGAAGAAAATGCATTTCAAACCTTGAAGCAATGCCTCGTTTCAGCTCCAATATTGAAACAAGCTGATGAAACTAAACCTTTTTTCATTCGAACTGATGCAAGTAGTTATGCTCTGGGAGCAGTACTTCTACAGGGTGAAGGTGCTGAAGAGCATCCGATTGAGTATGCAAGTAGATTGTTGACTGCTGCAGAACGCAACTATCACACCACAGAAAGAGAAGCACTTGCTGTTGTCTGGGCTCTTAATAAATTCAGAGGATATATTGATGGAACAGAAGTTACTGTGGCATCCGACCACCAGCCTCTCCGATGGCTCATGAGTTTAAAGTCACCTTCTGGAAGACTTGCCAGATGGGCTTTGCAATTACAAGAATTTAATTTGAAAATAGAATATATTCCAGGCAAAGCTAACGTCATAGCTGACATGCTTTCTCGTCCTGCTTGTGATCACACCAATAAAGAAAGTTGCGATATTTGCGCTATAATAGTTGATATTCCTTCTAAATCATCAAGTGATTTACGTGCTGAACAAATGAAAGATGAAGAATTAAAGAAAATTATTAAAAGTTTCGAAGATGAAGAAAAAACTCTTGACTATACTAACTGGACTGATCGCGGTTATATTATGAATCAAGGAGTTTTATACAGGTATTCTCCAAGTTCGGAATCAGAAGAAGCTCAACTAGTTGTCCCATCACATGAAAGGGAGAAAATTTTAAAAGAACACCACGATTCACCTACGGCTGGTCACTACGGTGCTGAAGGTACGTTAAATAGAATATCCAAAAGGTATTATTGGACTGGAATGCGTTCATACATTGCAAATTATGTCAAAAATTGTGCTGAATGCAATAGGTATAAGCCTTCTAATCAAAAACCATCCGGTTTGTTACAAACACCAGTGTATTCACAAAGATTTGAAGTTCTATCAATTGATCTTTTTGGCCCTTTACCAAAAAGTAAAAACGGTAAAAGGTGGATACTTATAGTAGAAGACTGTGCTACAAGATGGGTGGAATTGTTTGCCCTTACACATGCTACTGCAGCGCAGTGTGCAACTACGTTGCTTGAAGAAGTTATCCTTAGATATGGTCTACCGAGACGTATAATATGTGATAACGGACCCCAATTTGTTAGTAGTGTGATGCAACAACTTTGTTTTCTTTTAGGTATCAAACAAAATCCAACTCCCATATACCATCCCCAGGCTAATCCTGTGGAGAGGAAAAATAGAGATCTGAAGCCGAGATTAGCTATATTAGTAGAAAATGATCACTGCTCTTGGGAAGAAAAGCTTCCAACAATCCGTTTTGCACTAAATACTGCTAAGTGTGACACTACTGGAGAAACAGCAGCATTCTTGCAGTTTGGAAGAGAATTGAGAACAACGGATGATGTTCAGCATGACATTCGTGCTGTAATTCAAAATGATAATTTTGTGCCTGAGATTACTCCATATCTCAAGAAATTCGCAAAATTCACCAAAGAAATCAAAGACAAAGTTGAATCTAAGCAAGATCAGAGGAAAAAATTTGCTGACCGTAGTCGGAAACCGGGACATAGTTTTGTTCCAGGAGACAAAGTTTGGGTTGACTTACATCCAGTAAGTAAAGCCTCTAACAACAAAACGTCGAAGTTCATGCCTAAACGTGATGGACCTTACATCATTTTAACTCAAAAATCACCCACCACTTTTGTCATAGCAATTATGGACAGTCCAAATGATCCACTTGCTACATGTCACACTTCTGCCTTAAAACTATGTAATGACTCTGACATAGTGCCTGTCGCACTCATTAAGAAACGCGGTACGCCACCAAAGAAAGTTACTGGTTCCACACCGGGACGTTCGCGGAACCAGAGGGGGAGGCTGTAACAGGGTGACTGCCTTCCCTAAATTATAGTATCTATAGGTGGCGCTATTGCCACCTTCGGCAAAATATCCGGAGATATTTTGCCTTCCTTTTCTAAAAAGACATGAAATGAAGTGAAGTAATTGAGTTTGTAGTTAAGATGTAAGATTGGGATGTGTGTTCCAATACATCTCTCTTAGAGATGTTCTTTGTGCTAAGTATTTTTTACGAATATTCAATTGATTGAGAAGCGCTCGTCTTGCGATTTGTATATAGTGTGTTTTGTGCTGTGACGTCTACAATAAAAATGTGTCTGTAACCTCTCTGTTCTATATTTTAAGTACAGAACGACATCCCACAACACCTATCGTTGATAGGTCAAAAAAACATCTTCAGTTTTGTTGATGATGCACGAAAAAAATTGCAAATTAAGTACATTTGCTCGGAAAAATTGCATGTTTTCTCGGTTTATTGTGTGAAAAAAACACGAATTTCGTTGATCGTGCACGAAAAAATTGCGAATTTTGTTGATTAGGGACGAAAAAATATCACAAATTTCGTTGGTAAGGCACAAAAAACGCAAATTTTGCGATGATGCGCGAAAAATTTGAAAATTTTGTTGATCGACTGCGAAACAATCGAGTGTTTTGTCAGTTTATCAAAATACTCGCAGCGTAAAAATTTGCAGATTTCGTCAAAGTTAGTTAAAAGTTGCAAGTTTTTGTTGATTAGACGCGGAAAAATTTGTATTTCGTCAACTAAGGGCGGAAAAAACGCATATTTTGTCGATCGAACATGGAGAAATCGGGAGTTTTATAGATCGGATTGCGAAAAATTGGATATTTACTATGTCAAACACGAGAATATCGTGAATTTTGTTCGTCACATGGGGAAAAGGTGTAAATTTTGCCAATCAGGCTCAAATAAATTTGCGAATTTTATCGATTAGGTTCGTAAAAGTCAGAAATTTCATCGATTGGCTTCGTAAAAATCGCGAATTTTGTTAATCAGGAGCGGAAAGATCATGAATTTTCTCGATCGGCTTCATAATAATCACGAATTTTTCGTTCAGCTCGGAAAAATCACGAATTTCGTCGATTATGCGAAGAAAAATTGCGAATTTCTCCGATCGACTTCTTAAAAATTGCGAATGTCGGCGATCATGGGAAAAAAACCTGCAAATTTTGTCAATCAGTCACGATAAAATCATAAACATTCATTGATCAAGTGCAATAAAATCACAAAAATTCGTCGATCGGCTTTATGAGAATCACGAATTTTCTTGATCGACTTTGTAAAAATCGTGATTTTTTTCTTCGATCGGCTTTGTAAAAATAGTGAATTTTCTTGATCGATTTCTGAAGAATTGCGAATTATGTTGATCGTTCAAGGAAAGATCATGAATTTTCTTGATTCGCTTCATAAAAATTGCAAATTTTATTGATCGGTCTGGTAAAAAAACGAAATTTTTTTGATCAGGCGTGGAAAAATTGCAAATCTCGTTGATCAAGGCACGAAAAATTGGGTATTTCATAGATCAGGTATGGAAAAATCTTGTTGAGCGGCTCCTTCTTTGTTTTTCATTCATAAACTTCACATTTTTTTTTTCAGCACCAGCCGCTTATGTTTGTTTCTTAGCACTTTTAATAAAACAAAATTTACTCTCTTGAATAAAATCAAGGAGTATTATTACATCTTGAAAATAATCTTTGCTACAACTGCTACAAACATAAAAACTGCTGATACAATCTCACCAACTGAATTTGATATTTTGACTGGGTATGCTAATTTAAAGGTATACCTCCCCCCAATCCCCTCTGAAACTATATTTTTTATCCGATTATAAGTCACAGATCATCTCATTGAAATCAAATTTTCTTCGTGTTATTGATGTGGCCTTGGAGTACACAGGCATAATTGTAAGTGGCCCTTCTCTTGAAAAGGTTGTGCACCCGTATCATAGAGCATATTTCTCCAAAATAATTTGCAGTCTACAAAAAAATACATTACACAGAAGGTGCAGGCAATTTCTTATCATATTTTATAAGCTGACTATTTACAACACAATTACTTTAAATCATTTTTTTTTAATTATCTATAAAACTATTTAGATTAATAAATTTACAAGTAATATTTGAAAATATCCATAAAAAGATTAAGATATTTTTGATAACTTGATTGACACTTATTTTTAATATGTCGGAGAAGTAAAATCAACATCAATACAAAAAATAAATAAATAAAAAATACATATATACATAAATTTCTTTGCAATGAACAGGGCTAAATTACATATGGGTTATTTGAATTCCCTATAACTGACATTTAATTACCTCCTCTTCTATTAAAATATAAAAAAACAAATCTAAAATTAAATAATAAGAATAAAAAATTTCATCTAAAAATTCGCCCCCGAAAATACTCTCATTAGGTCTTTAATATTGAATAGCTAAAAATACACTCAATATTCATTTCTCGAAAGGGATTTTTTTTTTAAGAAACGTGGGACTTTCATGCATAAATTGTCGCCAAATATTAATTTTTAACTATCTTGTCAGTTTATACATTTAAAAAGATTAATAAAAGTAGACAGAATGACTCCAGTTTTAGCTAAAAGAGATAAATAAAATAATAAACAAACGAACGCAAAGCCAAGAACGACAGCGATAATCCCGCCAAACGCGCGGTCAGTTTGTTTACAAAGTAAAGCGGAGTTGAGAAGATTTCAGTCGCGACGCCAGTCATGACATTTCGCTAGTAATCAAACTGCAAACAAACTGTATTTTATATCTAAGTATTTTTATACTTTACAGGCAGTTGTAACATTTTCTATGATTTATATTTAAAAAGAAAAATGGATTTTCTTATAAATATCCATATATATAACAGTAAATATATGGACATTTTGCGTGACAAGAGTTGGATTTCGGTACAGGAAAGAGCGAGGGGATGAACATATTTTTAAAAACTTCAGGTGCATTTTTTGGACGGATCTCTCTGTCAAATATTATTTATCAAATATAGAAGTTTCAAAGAGATATCTTATTGGAGGTGGAATGAATTTTCTTTAGGGAATTTTTGTGGGTGTTTGAACACGATTTTAAATAATGATGAAAGGGATTTTTAATTAATTTGGAGATTTTTTTAGGGGGAATTTTTGTTAATTAAAATTTTTGTATGTATTAGAATTGGAGGGGCTATTTTACTGCGGAAGTTTGAGGAAAAATTATGAAAATTTTCAGGGTAAAAAATAGATTAACAAAGTTTTGTGTTTTTTATTTTTTATTTATTTTTTTAACGAGGAGATTTCAAAATAATCTTGAGATTTTTGTTTTCTTTAAAGGGATATTTGTGGATGGGAAGGAAAAATAGTAATTTTAAATAGTAATTAAAAACCTTAACGAAGAAGCCTTAAAATAATTTAGATATTTTTATTTTTAGAACGGGATTTTTATATCGCTATTTTAAATTGAAATTTAATTAAAAATTTTAATGAAGGGCGTTAAGAATTTTCCATTTAACCGCTCACGGGATTTTTGGATGGGATTGAAAAATTGTAATTTCAAATGGTAATTAAGAATCTTAATGAGGGGACTTTAAAATAATTTGAAGATTTTTTATTTCTAGAACGGAATTTTTATATCGCTATTTCAAATTATAATTTAAAATAACTAAAAGTGTTAACAAGGGTAATTAAGAATTTTTTATTGAACCGGTGGAAGAAATTAGATTTCTCAGAATTATCTAAAATATTAATTAAAAAAATAATAAATATTATGAGGAAATGCAAACATATCAAAATCTTAGATATCATAATGTGCAATGATAAACCTCAATAAAACCTTTAAGTAAAACCTTTATATTACCTGCGTGAGAAACAGTTTTCATTTTCCTTCAAAATACCTCAAGTGATTTTGAGAAAATCTTCTAAGTCATTAAACATGATTTAAAGGTAATAATTTGCTCATAAAAACCTGTATGAAAACTTTTAAAAAGCTGTATTTTATCTTAGGGAAACCTTTAGCTTTCATTTTCCTTATAAATACCACCAAAAACCTTTAATATGCCTGCAAAATCTCAAAATATTTAAAGGTTTTTTGCTGATTTTTTTACCTGGGTATCTGAAGAAATATCCACTTTCTTCAGAAATTCTACATAAATCTGAAGAAATTTTGAAGATGTAATTTTACCTCAAAACTATCTGAAGATTTTTTAATGATATCCTTAGAAATATCTGCAGATTTTTTTTTTTAAATGGGGCAATTCCTTACAGATTTTCTACAGAAATTTTCTTCAGATTTTCTTAAGATTTTTTTTAGTGGGTGAGCTACTATACTGTACCCGAAGGTATATATCCTTGGTGTAATCCTTGGTGTAATAATATCCTTGGTATATTATTACACCAAGATCTGAATATTTTGAAAATTTCGTTATAGTACGAACGCACCTCATTTGCTACGCTTGACGTGCAATTTCGGACTAGTTGTATTTGATTTTTTTATGTATAAAAGTAATTTGCTAACATTTTTATTTCATATATTTATTAGATCAGGGTTCGTACGCGTCAAGCACCTTTTATTAGAATTTTCGTAAAGTAATACTTGCCTTGTTTAATAGGAGAGAAATCTACCTTCAGATATACCTTGATGTGTACAAATCCTGTACTTTTAAAAATCAAGTTTATCAACATTAGAATGCAGTGCACTTTTTTAGTTTTTAAGACCATTTTTAGCTTCATTATTTATCTCATGCCACAAAAATTTGTATGGAATGGCAGTTTTTCACTCATGTTACCAAGAAAAAATAAAAATATTTGAAATTAATGCAACCATTTAAAGACATATCTTTACACATTCTTCAAATAAGCTGGAATCACAATTAATAGATTTAATGCGATTTCATTTATTATTTATTTATTTTGAAATCGATACGAAATGAATAGCTGCTAGTTTCAAAGTATATTACACACAATTTTACATAATATATTAAAATATAACTACTTAATGTATAATATTGTGCTGAATTAAAATATATTTCAAAATATATTAATAGAAATATTAATGCAAATTTAAATACATTTTTAGATGTTGTAACTTTGCAATTGAGCGAAAATGTATTCAGGTCGGAATTTCAAGTCATGATTTTTATTTAAGCTGCCAACATGCTACCATCTTATATATCCTGTACAAATCTGACTGACAGAATTCACTAAGACAACCTTTTTTGATACTGACCTCTGATGTATTGTCTGAAAATCGTAGGTAATGAAAGCGCGTAACAACTTTGGATACGTAATCACAGCTAAAATCTCCTGTCCAAATCCAGGACACCATTTTACGCTATTAGAAAATTAAAACGTTTCTTTTACCATTTACCCAATTCCATTTCAAATAAAAAATCCCTTTTTTTTCCAATCACATCGTTGTATTTCATTATTTGCATTTGACACTACAAAACGTGTAAAACTGTCAATTAAATATCATATATAATTTATTATACGTAATTTAATATATTGTATAAGAATCTTTTCTTCCTGTTGAAACTTCAGACTCAATAAAAACGTGATAAAACACATCGTAGTGACAAATTATGCCGCGTCGGAATTTTCTCGAGGTAATAACTATTTCTAATACATACGAACCCGTGATAACTTTTGATAATCAGGGAATCAATTAATAGATTATGCTAAATTAATGAATCATGATTACACTTATTTTTTTATATAAGTTTACTTATATATTCCTTATTATCTTGTATTTCTTTTTATGCACAATATATATGTAAAAAAATGCAGAATAAAAGAGAAATGTTTATGGATATTCAGTCAAAATGATATTTACCCATTATTCTTGAATCCTTTTTGGTATAATAAGAAATCTGTAAAAGAAAAGAAACATTTAAATATCTCATGAAATTATTTGTTTGACGCTATACATATGTAATGATATCATTTTAAAACTTAGTTGTCACAGAACTTATAGCAGAGAGGAGGTGGGGCTTAGATGTTGATATAAAATATATCTTAAGAGGGATAAGGGGTTGCTCTTTTGATATCTTTATCACTTTAGATCCAACAAAATTTTCTTTTTATTTTGACACTATTTTTATTATTATTTTATTTTTATTTTACACCAAAACACTCTGTAATTTGATTTTTTTAGTCATATATATATTTTTATAAAAATACAAAGTTATGAAACCGTTAAATGATTATAAAAAAATTTGATCCAAAATATGAAATAGCCCAACGTTTGGCATTCTTATTCTTCTACCTTACGCTTATATAACGCATTGTTAAAGAAACCAGGTTAGAAAAGTTAGACGTAATGTTTTTTCGAAAGAAAAAAAAGGGAAAGAATTTTATTCGTCAGTTTCGTTGAAAAAAATTCTGTTTTCATGCTTACCTGGTAGAGTCTACGGCTCAGGAATTAGAGTTATCCGTCCCAAATGACATCTTCATACCACTAAATTTTAGTGTTTTTTCACCTCATTTAATAAAAGAAATTCGGAGATTTAATAAAACAATGAATCCATTAAAATTTAGTGGTGAAAATCAACCATTTGGGAAGGCGAATTCTTATTCCTGAGTGCAATAAGTCAATCTTACTGTTGAATGCATGATGTAACAATAGCACTTGATAAATACTTTAAATAGTAAACATTTCTTTAAGGTGTTATCTATACTAATAAGAGAACAAATCACTCTGTCTGTCTGTGTGTTTGTTTCAGCGATGGGAAACAAAATCTATGGCACGTATGAGGCTCAATTGTTTTGAAAAGTTAGTCGAAAGTCTCTCCTGATGTATCTGAAGCTCAGAATTTCAATTTTTTTATTCGTATCCGAGATATTAATTATTATACTTATTTGCTACGTTTGAGGCGCAATTTCCCACTTGTTTTAATATAACAAAATTTCAAAATTCTTCTGTGAAGAATTTTTGCCGGTACTTGTACTCCAAGTGCGTGTTTTAGTTGCTAAAAGTAATAATTCCATTTAAAGCCAAATTTTTTGTGCGTCGTTCTTTGCCTCAAAAGAGGTCACTTGTGCCTTCTTGAACCAAAATTTCTTCTAAAATAGTCGCTACGAGCTAAAACTCGATTAACTCCTCGTTTTGCTGTCGTCAATGCCCTTGCAATTTCAGAAACGAAAAGTTTCTGTCATAATCCAGATTTTAAAAATCTCATGGAAAGAATAGAAAGAATTCTTTCCATGAAAATTCTTTCAACTTTATAATTTGGTACTAACGCCAAAACAATAAATGGCTGCTTTTTACAGAATCTCAAATCTTTTGCATGCGCAACCGCTGACGTCATTTTGTAAAATCTGCGTAAGAACACATTTGTGCTTAAACTTTGACACATAGTTTTTTTTTCGTTTTTACTTAAACTACATTGTTTAGAATAAAAATTAAAACATAATTTTGATATTTGATACATTGAATATGGTTATACGACTTTAGTTACTAACACTAATAAGTCGAACATTAAAATAAAGTTCATATTTAAAATTTTCTGGTAAAAAAATTGTTGTTCTGTAACTTTTGATACGCAGTGTAATCACAAGTACTTATGTGGTCACATCCTTTCGCTACGATTATCGCTTTTACACAGTAACAAAAAAGACCAGCATTTCCTTTTAAAGTTCAATGCGCTGCAAACATAAAACATGAAAATGGTTTTGAATATTTCATTTCTTTTTTTATAACCAGAACATAACTAAACAGATAAATCACACACGGTTTCAATATATTTTTATTATATGATATAGGTAGATGAAGTTGAAGCACACATCTGTTATTGTTTAAAAATATTTTCCAATTGTTTTGCATGTTTTTTAAACACTTTTCTTACAAATCTATAATACTGAAAAATGCAATACATGAATTATATATAACGACAAATTATCCTTCAAATAGATATGTTTACTAATATTTGAGCAAGTAATTATCTTGTTTGTTAAACAAAAGTACCTATAAAAATCAGATTAAGATTTTCTCTTTATATAACTTTCCGACATTAGTTTAAAAAGTGTTTATGACTTCGTTTTCAATGCAGGTCTGTCACTCTAACCATGCTCTAAATCTCATAAATTTACTTAGATTATAACATAAGTGATAGATGTCATCGAGTTTTTCTATGTAAATTATAGTGTTTAATAAGACGTATGTAGCATTTATTGTTTGTTTCAGATAAATATACTGAAAAGAATTTCATTATAATATGGTCTATGGGGAAAATGTTTTTGAAATTTATTTTACAAACGTTGTATTCTTTTAAATATATTGAAACTGATATTCAGAATTTAAATGTAATACCGCATGTTTATTGTAGAACCGTGTCCCGTAACATTTATCGTTGGTTTACAGAGATACAAGGAAATCAGTTTCAGCACTGTATACTCTCTTAAAATATCACCCAAAAATAACTCAAGTTGAGCCAAAATTCGCTCATCTCACCTTTTGAAAGGCAGCTTCTCATAAAGAGTTGAAACAACTCAAGTGATTGAGTTGTTTCAAAACAATTTAAATCAAGATGAGTTTTTTAAGTAAGCAATCTAAATCAAGATGAGTAAAGCATTTAAATAACAACTCATTCACGATTCAATAAGTTACAGCTCTTTCCTGAGATGCTAAATCCACTCTTTCGCTTTAGGAGTGTATGAGCGATAATTGCTAGTAATTCACTTTCACTCAGATAAATGTCTTAATTTAGGTAATGCTTTGTATTTTACTTGGTGCGAGTATTCTATAGATCATACGCATCAGGGCAACACAAAAGTAATTTAACTTTCTGCTTATTGACGAAAATTGCCCAAATGGAAATTCGAGTTTCCCAACTGAACTAAATTTTGCCATTTGATTTACTTCAACCATTAAACTATTACCATGATTAAATTTTACGATTAATTATTATATATATTCAAATTTACAAATCCTATACAGGGCTCTGCATGTATTAATGCGGATGCTCTTATAATTACATATGATAAATAATGAAATTAGTTTTAATATGCGTTATTCGTTTTCCAAATTATTTAGTGAAATATCAGCCTTCTTACAATTAACCAGTGAAGTATTGTTAGAGTATTCGGAATATGTTGAAAAAAGTATCATAATCTATGCTTTGCAGATAATGTTTCATTCTTGTTTTAAAACAATAATTAAATAGAAAAATATTATCTTTAATTTTCCAATTAAAAACTACTCTTTAAATTGGAAATATATCAATTGTAGAGAATTTAATAAGTTTACATAATACCAAATTATAATGTCAACAAAATCTATTCCTAAAACATCTCAGTAGTTTTTTAGGTATCCAATTTTATTAATGCTACATGATAAATGCAACCCAGAATTGTTACACTTGACATATAAAATTTAAGCTCGCATTAATGAGAGATATTAATTTCAAAACACTTGGGGATTATACTTTAACTTCATTCACTATTCGTAATATTATCGTCATTACATGAAGTAAATAATTGCATTCAATTTTCATTTGTGTGACTGATGAAAGAATTAAAAGCATTGGAAAGTGAAATAAAAGATACATTACTATTGACAAAACATACGTACGATTAGTGTTTTTAAAGCCCGACTCAAAACGTGGAAATTGGATTACATACCGTTTTTAAATTACACTGTTATAAATTATTCCGGAAAAAGTCTTTTATAATTAGAAAACCCAGAAACAGCAGTACTTTGAGATTTAAAAAAGTATTTAAAAATAACTTTTCTTTATGTTGAAGAATCTTCAAATATTCATTTTCAAGCTACTCTTCAAATTGGAAATGTAATAAGATATAGTTAATTTAGTAAAATTACATAACCACAAATTTTAATTTAAAGCAATTCTACTCCTAAAATATTTCAGCAGTTTCTGTAGAAGTGCAATTAGATAAATGGTACAGGATAAACGCATCCTATAACTGTAAGGCTTGACAGATAAAATTAAAATTCTCAGTAATGAAAAGATTTAACTTCAAAATGCATGAGGATTATACTTTAATTTTGTACATTATTCTTAATTCCATTAATTTAATGAAGAAAATAATTTCCTTCAATTTTGATTTGTGTCACTTTCCGCAATAATTAAAAGCATTGAAAATCGAAATAGAAGTGGCTTTAATATTCATGAAACATACGTAATATTAGTCATTTAAAAATTGACACAAATTGCGAAAATTGAATTACACTCTGTATATAATGTACACTGTAAAGAAGCACAAGTAACTTAGTCTATTAATTTCCACAACATTATGATGACAAAAAATGTCCTTTATTTTTAGAAATCCCTGAAACAAATATATTTACAGATATTAAGTAAAAAGTATTTGCAAAAACATGATTTTTTATTTTTGGTTTTGTTTTAAAAGAGTAATTACATAAAAAACTACCTCTTTCAAATTTTATTTTTATTTTTACAATTTAAATTAGAAATTCTATACGGAGTAGTTAATTTCATAAATTTACTTAATCACAAATTGTAATTTCTCGCAATTATGCAACTTTAACATTGCCGAAGTTTATATAGAAGTGCGATTTGATAAATGTTAAAAGATAAATGGCTTCTACAATTATTACGCTCGACAGATAAAATTGAAATTCTCAGTAGTGAGAGAAATTTAACTTCAAAACACTTGAGGATTATACTTTAACTTCATTAATTCTTTTAATACTACCCATTTAATGAAGAAAATGATTTTCTTTAACTTCCATTTCAATCTCTTGCTGCAAAAAATTAAAGCACTTGAAAGCGAAATAAAAGTATATTTAATATTCATGAAACATACGTAACATTAGTGTTTTAAAAAACGACACAAAATATAAAACGTGGATTGCATTTTGTGTATAAAGTATACTGTAAAGAAGCACGCGTGCCTTAATCTGCGAAAATATAACATAACCATGAATAATAACCGCATCCAAGTTACATATGATGTTGAAACACATCTTTCAATTTTAAAAGTCTCTAAAACAAATATATTATGACGTTTAAAAAAAGACTTTACAAAAGCGTATTCTTTTTTTCTTTTAAAAAGAGTAATTAGGTTTAAAAATACCTCCTTCAAATTTTCATCTTAAAGCTGCACTTTAAATTACAAATATAATGTCTAGTTAATTTAATAAATTTACTTAATCACGAATTATAATTTCAGGCAATTCTACAGCTAAAACATTTTTGAAATTTCTATATTCTATAGATTTATTGCGCCTGAAACATAAAATTAAAATTCTCAATAATTAGAGAAATTTAACTTCAAAATACTTGAGCACTAGTCTTTAACTTCATTCATTTTTCTTAATTCTTCCAATTAAATGAGCAAAATAATTTTCTTCAACTTTCATTTGTGTCATTTGCTGCAAGAATTCAAAGTATTAAAAAGCGAAATAAAAATGGCCTTAATATTCATGAAACTTGCATGAGATTAATCATTTAAAGAATGACATAAATTGTGAAAATTGGATTTCACTCTGCATATAAAGTACACTGTAAAGAAGCACATGCCTCTTAATTTGCGAAAATACAACATAACCATGAACAATAACCCATTCCGTGTTATATATAATAGCAATAAATAGCCTTTATTTTTAGAAGTCTCTGAAACAAATATAATTTGAGATTTAAAAAAAGGTCATTATGAGAACATGATTTTTTTTCTTGTTTTAAAAGAGTAGCTAAGTTGAAAAATACCTCCTTCAAATTTTCATTTTAAAGCGAAACTTTAAATTTGAAATGTAATAAGGCGTAGAATAAATTTACTTAATCGTCAATTATAATTTCAGGCAATTTTACAGATTAAACATTGCAGCAGTTTCTATAAAAGTGCAATTGATAGATGTTACAAGAAAAACGATTTCCAAAATTATTACACCTGACAGATAAAATTAAAATTCTCAGTAATGAGAGAGATTTAATTTCAAAACTCTTGGGGATTATACTTTAACTTCATTCATTATTTTTAATTCTATCAATTTGATGAAGAATATTATTTTCTTCAACTTTTATTTGTGGCACTTGCTGTAAAAATTTAAAAGCTAAATAAAAGTGGTTTTAATATTCATGCAACATACGTAAGATTTATCATTTAAAAAATGGCACAAAATGTGAAAATAGAATTATTATATAAGCTATTTACACTCTATGTATAAAATACGAAAGCGTCTTAATCTTCAAAAATATAACATAACCATGAACAATAAACTCTTTCGAGCTATATGTGATGCCGATAATTGGTCTTTATTTTTGGAAGTCCCTGAAACAAATGCATATTTTGATTTTAAAAAAACCGTTACAAAAACGAGATTTAAAAAAAAAATTCTTGTTTAACTTTTTCACGTCTGGTGTCCTATTAATAGTACATATCTTTTAATGGAGTATAACTTTGTTTTCAGAAGTAATTTTGCTACTATTTGCAGAAAGTAATGTTAGCATATGTCTATGCATGCATTTACCTTATGACTTCATTTATGTATAGGCATTTAGTAATAATAATAATTATTCTTATTTGCTTAATACTCTTTGGACCGTTTGCGATACTTTTATTTTAAACATATATTTCACTACTTAAATTTAAAATAAAATTTACCTTCTTGAAAGAATCGTGTGTAATAAAGGGTAAAAAATATTTAGAAAGTTGCAATATAAGTTAAATGTTATTGTAATGCAATATTTTCTAAACATCTCCAACAATTTTTCCCTAGCCTGTTGTCATACGAATATGAATAGAATAGTACTCAAAACAACAACATCGTTGTTTTCAGACAATAAAATATTCGTTAAAAACTAATTAAACTATTTGCATAGCTAGTGTTAATGTTATTAACGTATAGGCAATTTTTTCTAAAAATTGAAAAAAAATTCGGACTCGAAAGGGTTAAAAATAATAATCAATTTGAAAAACACCTCCTCCGAATTTTCATTTTAATACTACTAATTAAATTAGAACTATAATAAGTCGTAGTTAATATAATAAATTTGCTTAATAACAAATTTTAATTTCAAGCAAATCTACTACTCATTTCGTCAGTTTTTATAGAAGTGCAATTTTATAAATGTTACAAGATAAACGACTTCCACAATTATTACGCCTGACAGATAAAATTAAATTTCTCAGTAATTAGAGCTATTTAACTTCGAAAAACTTGGAGATTACACTTTAACTTCATTCATTATTCTTTTAATTCTATCAATTTAAAGAAGAAAATAAATTTCTTCAACTTTCATTTGTGCCTCTTGCTGCTAGAATTTAAAGCACTGGAAAACGAAATAAAAGCGGCCTTAATAATAATAAAACATACGTAAGATTGCTTAAAAGAATGATAGAAAATGTAAAAATTGTATTAGACTCTATCTATAAAGTACGAATGTATCTTAAACTACGAAAATAAACAGTAACATCTTACGAGTTATACATGTTTTCAAAAAATGTCCCTTATATTTAAAAACTTCAGAAACAAATATCTTTCGACATTAAATAAATAAATAAAAAATAAAAAAAAACTTTACAAAATCATAATCAATTTTTCTTTCTTGTTTTAAGAGAGTAATTAGTTTAAAAAATACCCGCTTTAGGTTGTTAATTTAAAGAAACTCTTCAAATTGTGTGTGTAATAATGCATAGTTAATTTAACATATATACTTAATCCTTAAGTACAATTTAAACCAAACGTCCTCGTGAAACATTTCAGCATTTTCCATATAAGGTACCCTGGGGTAATAACGCCACGTTAAGGTTCTACCAATTTTCACGGCTCAGTTTTAGCTTGTATTTTTCAAACAAATATATGATTTGATGCAGCAACTCGTTGACTATCTATATAAAAAAAGATATGAATACATAAAATGTAATGGCGTGATTTCTTGAGCAATGCTATTTGGCGTTATTACCCACCTATATGGGTAATAACGCCATGCAAACAAAACTATGAAATAATTTGGAACAATTGCATGTAGATTGCCCAATTCTAAAAATGCAAACTCTCACCTCTAGAAATTGACAAATTGCATCCTAAGCTATTGAAAATGTTAAATTTTTTGTGAAAGTGTAAGAAAAATAAAGGTGTGGTGTGTGTGTGTGTGGGGGGGGGATGATCAAAAGAATATCAGACCGTGAGCTTCTTTTTGCTTAAAAAGGACCGCTTAAATAGAATTATTAGAAATATTGCACAGTTTAAACTGTGTTTATTTGAATCAGTATTTAGGATGTAGCTGGGCCACTGTAGGGAATAAACCGGAGTAAAAATTGCAAGGATTGGCGTTATTACCCCGTTATAGTTATTGCGCTGTACATTTTAAATTACAAATTATCTCGAGAAGATATCCAAAATCTTCCAAAACATTTTGAAAGTCCATGAAATGTACTACAAATTTATGTAATTAACAGAGTATTTCCGGATAAAAAAAAAAGTCTTCACATCACAAAACGTATCTCGCAAATTTTAGATCAAGCGTTATTTTTAGCTGCTTGTAAAAACAATAACACCTAAAAAAGAAACAAATTAACTTGAAGCTGTTTTTTGCGATTTATATGACTCAAAACCCTTCTGCGCAGAGCACATAGGTGTCATTTACCAGATTATTTCACAATTATGCAAAATATTAGCACTTGGCGTTATTACCCCGTTTGGCGTTATTACCCCGTTTGGCGTTATTACCCCAGGGTACCTTATGTTCAATTTTATAAATGTTACAAGATGCCTTCCGCAATTATTAATCCTGATAAATAAAATTTAATTGTTCAGTAATGACAGAGATTTAACTCCAAAACACATGAATAATTTGAATAGTTTTTTGAATCATTTGAATAGATTTTTGAATCATTTGAATAGATTTTGAATAGATTTTTGAATCATTTGAATAGATATTTGAAATTTAAAAAAGCATATATAAAAACAGAGTTTTTTTCTGCTGTCCGTAAACTATTTTTATTTCAAGGTACTATCCGTTTTCAGTTAAATATTTTTAGCTGCTTGTCTGAATTTATGCAGAAGAACAGAAAATGATGCTACTTTTAATGTTATGTTGTTTATCTATCATGAATGTCTATAATTAGTTTGAACGTGACAATGTTTATATGAGAATGAATAAAATATGAAAAAGTTTTACTCTGGGTTGAAAAAGCTGATTAAACACTATAAGACTCAGAGTTTTTTCTAAAAATCAGTGACAGAAAAAAAACTCAAAAAATATTTAAACACACAAAACATTCACAAAAACATTTTTTTTAACCTAATGTTTTAACAGAATAAATACGTTGAAAATACCTGTTTAAAATTTTTAGATTAAACTGTACTGCAATTTGAAATTTTAATGCAGTGTAATTAATTTAATGAATTAATTTTATAGCAAATTATAACTTCAAGCAATTTTAATCCTAAAATATCTCAACAGTTTCCACAAAATTGCAATTTGATAAATGTCATTAGACTAGCAAAAGCCATGCTTTGTTTGGATTCGCGAAGCATTATTTTATAAAATAGATATTTGAAAGTAACAATATTTTTTTTATTATTATTTTTGCATCTTTATTAAACAAAAACGTTATTTTATGTTTTGGCGCATTTTAATTTTTTATTTATGATGTAAAGCTGGCATAATAAGATATTTTCGAAGCAAACTTTTACAATTTTTTTTTTTAATTTTCAACTAAAAGCTCTTTTAAAGATGTTTTTACAATTTCAAGTAGCCACTGGTGTTTTTTAATTGTTTGAAATATGCATGTTTCCAATCTTTGTAAGTAACATCCGATAATCTTTGATAGCTATTTTAGAATAATATATTTGAAGAAAGCTTGAAGAAAGTTATTTCTTCAAAATCCTATTTTCTGGAAAAAACATTTGAAATCTGCTTTCGTTGATACTATGAATTTTTAACTGTAAAACATTTTATTTTAATTTCTTCGTTTTTATACATGTTAGCGTATGAGAATTGCTGTAATTCTCTCCGCGTGGGAGAACTTTTTACTTTCAGCGAATGGCAACTCAATTAATGGAATTACCTTTTTTAACGAAGCGCTCTCTCACTCTCGCAGTGACGTTTTCACGAATAATTATTGTTGTGTTTGCGAACTTATTAAAGTCTTATTTTTCTATAAAATCCTTCTGATTAATGAGTCGATATTATTTAGCCACAATACGACCTTCTCAAAAATATTTATAAAGAGCTTGAACCAACAACTTAACGCAGATCTTTTAATTTTTCATTTATATAACAAATTTAAGAATTAATTTTATTTGTTTACAATTATTTTGTTGCCAGTTTACAAAAAAAGAAAAATAAATCCATAATACAATTCTTTTAAAATGTTTAAGTGTCATCTGTGCAAACGATTTTGCGGGATAATGAAAACATGTTTTATTTAATAAATTAATCATGATTCTATCTATAATTATTTACTCCATGATTTAAACTTTTTTTTTCTGAAAATATACGCGTTTCATTTTTTATTTATTTGCTAAAATGCATCCGTATTGGAAATGCATGTAAAATAAATTAATTAAAATATTAATTTTTTTAACGTTTTACTGTAAAAAAAATTATATTCTGCAAATCTACAGATCATAATTTATTTTTGTGTTTAATTTGAAGTTAAAATATTGAATAGTTTTTTTGTAAAGCGTACGACAAATTGTAATTTGAGTGGACTAGTAGAGGATTCGCTTCGCTCATCCTAATAATTATAAATTTCGCAATTATTACACCTAGCAGATAAAATTAAAAGACCCAGTAATGAGAGAGATTTAACTTGGGATTACATTTTAACTTCATTTAATATTCTAAGCTAAGCGATACCGTCATTACAAGAAGTGATTGAATAATTCAGTAAATTAAATAATTTATTTGTGTCACTGCTGCAAGAAACAATAGTACTGCAAAACAAAATGAAATTCACATTAATATTTATTAAACATATTTAACATTAGACTTTTTAAAGGATGACTCAAAACGTCAAAATTTGATTTCACTCTGTGTATAAATTACACTGTAAAAAAAGACAAATATCGCTTAACCTACAGAAGTATAATGTAGTCACAAATGAAAATATAACATAATTTCTTCTGGGTCGTCTACGGTTTTTAAAACGATATTTTTCATAATCCATAACTGAATAGATTTTTGAAATTTAAAGAAGCATATATGAAAACATGTTTTTTCTTCTGCTGTTTGTAAAAAATTTCTATTTGATAGTACTCTAAATTTTTAATTAAATATATTTAGTTGTTTGGTTGAATTTATGCCAAAGAATAGAAAATGATCCGACTTTTAATGTTATATTGTTTATTTATTATAATATCTATGAATGTTTTTTGAACGTGGCACTGCCTAGATGAGAATGAATAGCATATGAAAAATGTTTATTTTGGGTTCAAAAAGCAAATTAAACACTGTAAAACTACTCAGAAACTTTTATAAAAATCAGTGAAAGCTAAAAAAAAATTCTTTTTTTTTTTTCAAATGCCTTATTAAGTTATGAAACTCCATTGTTTTCTGAAGTTTTGAAAGGTAAAGAATACATTTTGGTATCGTGGTTAACTCATTTAACGTTATTAGTGTCTTATTTGCATTCGTAGTTATTTTATATTTTTCTCGATTAGCAAAGAACGTCTTCTTTTAGAGTGTAAATAATATGCTCTTTAAGTTGTGAAACACAAAGTACATACACTGTAAAGTAATTCGTCTTAAATTCATACACTTAAGTATCTTAAAAGAAGAGTTCAATTTTAAAATGCTTTAAAATGTCTTAATTCTTAAGACATTTATATGCGTTTTAATTTAACATACTTGAAATGTCTGAATAGTGGCCATCTTAGACTATTTTTTTTCTTTTTAAGCGTTATATACCGGGTATCCCAAAAATGACTGATGGATTTTAAAATTCAATAACTTGCAAACAGTGACAGCTATTTAAAAAAATTTTGCAGGAGGGTTATGTATAATGTCAGGAGTTTTTTTACCGTAATTTTTTATTTTAGTTCGAATTTCAAACAATAGGTGACGCTGACGGCGATTGAAGGCCAGGTCGACGCTTCATTCAGATCTGATCACCTGGCCATCAATCGCGGTCAACGCCACCTATTGTTTGAAATTCGAACTAAAATAAAAAATTACGGTAAAAAAATTCCTGACATTATACATAACCCTCCTGCAAAAATTTTTAAATAGCTGTCACCGTTTGCAAATTATTGAATTTTAAAACCATCAGTCATTTTTGGGACACCCGGTAAGTACATGCTTAAACACCTAAATCTTTGTGGCTATTATTTAAATCCACGCTGAATTTCCTGGCCATTTTTGTTCTCTTTAATAATGGGAAAATATTTTATCATGAGAGACCGAACTTGATCAAGTACGTGACATAAGCTGTTAAAATATATAATTGCATTAAAATTATAAATTACTAAAATATAGTGAACATTTTTAAAGCTACAGAAACCAAAATGGGTTAACAAAACCGTATTGTATTTTAAAAAAATCCATAGACTTAAATTATGGATATTTCGGTAAAAATTCAAGCGTAATCTATTTAAATTCAAAATTAAGTTCAAAACTTAAACAAAAATGACAACACTGTAGCAATATGAACAAAATATTTTTTTGGTTTTTGTTAAATGCGTTCATCTGGGTTCAGCATCAGTATAGTTCGAAGCTTTCAGTACTTTTTAGTAATAAGCAATTTCCGACTGAATGCTCGCATGTCATTATAGTTTATTTCTATAAGCCTCATTTGCTCTATAATTTCTGACCGATGTTTCTAAATCATTACAAATTTTAATCCATTGGCTATTCTAATCGGTTACAAGAAATATATTTGAAAATTTCCTACAGTAATAAGTACACAGATTCACAAAATAAAATTTCAAGTATTTTTTCTCCTAAAACATTTTACAAATTTCTATAAAAAGGCAGTTCGATGAATGTTACAATATAAAGCCTTTCCTCAATACTTACGAATGACAGGTAAATATATAATGATTGCTGTTATAAAAGACATTTAAAATTTTACATTATTTTCATTTGTTATTCTTAATTCTACCATTATCAATCGAAGAACAGAAGTTTTTTACAGCTCGCAATAGATTCACAGCTTTAAGAATTCACCCTGTCTTGGGAAAAGCACTTCAAAAAAAAATCTATTTTTCACTTATATGATAAACCAAAAAACTTTTTTCGAAATTTTGGTGCCAATATGAAACTTGGGAATTATTAAAATTAAGTGGTTTCATAAACATACCACCTCCCCTAAAAGGGTTAAATGGACTAAAAAGCATTAAAATTCCAAATGAAACATCTGCAAGATTAATCTTCAAAGTGATGGGATGAAAACGCAAGTTATATTAAACGCTGTGTAGAAGATAATTTGACCTGCTTCGCAATCTGTAAAGAAAAAGGTTTGTGCAAAAGTACGTATGTGGATAACCACGGCTGTCTGAGGCCAAAGCGCTGCTTTATTTAAATGTTAATATGGTAGCTTAAATTTGAATTCTTTTAATTTCCGAAAGATTTTCGATCTTATTTTTCTATGATAAAATAAGTAAAAGAAAACTTATAGAAAATACTAATGCGTATTTTCAGGAACAGTGCAAACGTTTAAAAAAATTCGCGTACAGTAGCCGACATTTTTCTGTCCGTACTTAGGCCTACAATTCAGGGGACGGTAGTATAATAGGTAACATCCAGACATGTGAATATATTAGTATTTATTACTTTAATGAAGTTACTAATGGAAAAAAATAAATAATTGTACCACTAAACCAACGAAACAATTCTAAGGAATGACACAAAAATAAAAGATTACACGATTAATTTTGAAACTATCGCAAATTTCCCCTTTGAAAATACCCAGATTGTAAGTGTTATTTTGAAAATTCATTAACTTTACCTAATCAATTGAATTCAAAAATACTTCTTCTAGTCTTTTCACTTAAAAGAATGTTTTCAAATTTTAGAGTAATTGTGTAGAATAATTTTATATCTATGCAGCTTAACGAAGTGCAACTTCAAACGCTGTTTCTCATAAAACAGTTTATCACTTTCAAAATGTACTTCAATGAATGTCCTGTGATAAAGCCCTAACTTAATTGTCACGACTGACAGATGCAATTCGCTGTTACAAAAGAGATTTAGTTTATGAACTCTAGAGATTTTACTGTAGCTTCATTCGTTGTTTTTAATGCGACCGTAATTAGTCGAAGAAAATAATTTGTTTCAGATTGCTTTAGATTCAGTACATTATAAATTAAAGACATTCGAAAGGATAATAAAATTTGAATTAAATTTCATGAATTATTTTGCAAGTTTAGTTTTGTAAGGTAAGACAAAAAACAAAATTTCAATTACACGAGTGTTAATTATTCTTAATTGTATTTCGCGTAATTTTTATTTCCAACCATCTTTGTCGTTCCGAGCCCAAGCTCGCAGTCTGATTGGTTGTTGCTCTCGGCACTGTTTTCATGTAACTTGGCGATAATCATACTTGGCGTAGCGATAGATGCTTCCGTCGAGGAGTTTGATTTCCTTCCGAACCGAGTACAAACTTTAAAAGTTTTTAAACACAAATTTTTAATTTGTACTCGGTTTACTTTGTACTCGGCTCCGAAGGAAATCAAACTCGACGGAAGCATCTATCGCTACGCCAAGTATGATCATCGCCAAGTTACGTGAAAACAGTGCTGAGAGCAACAACCAATCAGAGTGCGAGCTTGGGCTTGGAACGACGAAGGTGGTTTGGGAAAAAAAATTACGCTTGTACCCCTTAACTGCCGAAGTTTTAAAAAAAAGAATCTTCAACTTTTTTGCTAAAAAAAATTTTGCCACCACAAATTTTGGAAAATAATTTTCCCTTTATTTAATGATAAAAGTTTTTTTTTTTTTTTTTTTTTTTTTTTGTTATGAAGCGAAATTTTTAACTTAAAAATGTGGTTGTTCGATAGTTAATTTCAGAAATATGCATTTATTTGAGCGAGACGTATATATACGCCCGGGACAGTTAAGGAGTTAAAATATGTATTTCAAAGCTTTCACGTTAGTTTTTTTCCCAAATATTTGAATCAGAAAAAATAAAAAATATTTTGTCATAAAAAAACTTGTCTCCTTTAATCGTGTGTTTAATTAAGACTAGTTTTCTGTAGGAAAAATACTATTATATCCTGAAACGTAACAACAGCATTTACGTATTGCTTTCATTCGCAAAACATATTTTTCCTGCATTAACCTTCCTACCCTGTTGAAAATTACTCAAACTTGTTCAAAACATTTGACACCATAATTTTTATTTAAGGCTATTTTACCTATTTATTTAGTTTAGTATTTGAATCTTTTATTTAACCTAATGTATAAAGAAATTTCTGGTTCAAATCAAATAAAATATATGATAAAAATGGGTGAATTTAATCCATTCAGGGTAGGAAGGTTAATTTTCCTCATAAAACGCAATTAATCTATCTAGAAAAATATTAAATAACATTAATTAAATTCTAAAACACCTCAACGTAATCTCAATATTTCCTCTTTGAAGAAATCTCCAGACGTTAGTGTAATATTTTAAATTCATTAAATCTACCTAATTAATGCAGCTCAAAAATACTTCTTTCAATCTATTCGCTTAAAAATATTCCAAATTTTATGTGTAATCATGTAATATAACTTTATAACTATACAAAATAATGAAGCACAACTTCAAACACTTTTTTGTCATAAAACAGTTTATCCCTTTCAAATTGTACTTCGACAAACTTTCTGTGATTTATCCCGACAGTAAATGTTACGTCTGACAGGTGAAATTTACTTTTATAAAAGAGATTTAGTTTCTGAACTCTACAGATTTTACTTAATCTTCATTCTTGATTCTTAATGGGACTGTCATTAGTGGAAGAAAAGAATTTATTCCAGATCACATTAGGTTCACTACTTTATACATTAAAGAAATTCGAAAAGATAATAAAAGTTGGATTAAAATTCATGAAACATCTCGTTACATTAATTTTTTAAAGAATGACAAAAAACAAGATTTTAATTGCAAGAGTGCTAATGATTATTACTTATGTTTAAAATAGGTATACAAAAGTTTTCACATTAAAAAATGTTTTTCGAATATTTGAGTCAGGGTTTCTATAAATTAGATATTAAGTAGAATGTAAGGAAAAAATGGAAATATTTTATTGTAGAAGACATTGGCCGCTTTAATCGTGCGATTAACGAAAAGAAGTTTTCTATGGGAAAATACTTTTATGTCCTACCTGATAGCAACCTTTGTTTAAATATTGAACAATTCACAAGCACATTTTCCTTAATTAAGTTTACTTAAAACATTACTTATTATTAAAACATACTTCATTTTTCTAGAAAGCAGTTGAGTAAAATTAACAGAGTTCTAAACCACCACTTTTATAAAACCCTTAAAACAGTAATGCAAAGTAATATACAGTAAACGCTGTCTAAGAAGAAATGTATCGAGACCGAAAAAAGTTTCCTTAGCAGACAATATTCCGCTTTAGGCAATATTTCTCTATGTTTATGGATTTCCAAGAACTTGAAAATCTTTACGATTTATAGAGATTTTCGTCTTAGACAGAATCTACCTTATAGAAAAGTTACTGTTGTAAATTGCCAAAAATGACATTTCTAGTCATTAATATGGTTAACTTTAACGGCTTCTTATATGATATTGAATTATACTATACCACTCTACTTTTCTATTGGGAAGTTACATATCTCGCCTGTTTAAGCAGTCATTGTAAACTCTAAAAAAGAGTATATTAGAAACGTTTTTTTAAAAAGAATTTCGATGAAAATGGATCTTCGCCGGAAGTTTGCACAGTTATGAATTATGATTTCTTATCTGACTTTCTTTCTTGTGATTGCCCAGAATCAATGGTGAAATAATGAAAAACTAAATGTCACTGATGAGTCTGAATCATCCCAGAGTGCCTATGGACTATCATTGAAGTTTGAATAAAATATTTCCTTAAGTTTGAACAAAATAATTTTTTATGTTTGCAAGTTATTAGAAAGTTTGCGTTTTTTCCTACAAATTTCATCCATGACGACTTGATAATTACTGAACATACGCAATTCTCACAGCACTTTTTCCTTCAATTTTCACCATAAAATGCTTTTTATAACATTGCAGGTAGGCCAGTAGCAGCTATTCGTATATTCTATTCGCACCAATATTTTTAAAAATATTTTTTGTACTATTTTTCTTTTACAAATGTTGTCAAAATGTCAGTAAAAGATTTTTATTTTCAGAAAGTGGTGCCATTTGAATTGAAAAATACCACATGAATTCAAAAAGAAGCTTTTGGTACAATCTTTGATTGGGAAAAACAAATTCCTTCCGTTCGATTGAGATGTTCTGACACATCTTTTCTACTCTTTTGATATTGTTCTGTCTGATTACTATTTGCTTTGTTCTTTCGAAAATTCCCTTCACACACACAAAAAATAAAACTTATTTGTTTGAATGACATAAAAATCACCTTGGTAAGTATTTTGGAACCAAATCAGAAAATGCTTCGAGAGAAAGCATTGTAATAATCTTGGAAATGTAGAAGAAGGTTCGCAGAACAGAATAGGGCAGATATTCTTCAATAGAATCTCGCCGTTTTCGAAATTTACCCGGGTTATTTATTGTCAAAAAACTGAAGAATTTTTTTGGGACAACCTTGTGTTATTTTTACCTTTATTTAGGCATGCTGTAGACTCATTACTTTAAGAATTAAAAACATTCAAAAGAATAATAATAATGGCATTAAATTTCATGAAACACAATATAAAGTTATTGTCTAATGAAGGACACAAAATTAAATTGGAATTATAAGGATTTTAATGAATCTTAATACTATTCCAAAGTCTATCTGATTGTTTTTCGATAAAAAAAAATTTCGTTTGTGCAGCTATGTTAAATAATTTAAACAAAGCTGTTACGAGTTAGGGAGGATTTTAAAATTTACACCAGTATTTTCTTATACAAAATGTACCAGATGTAGTTTTGTCATTAAATAAGGCGAGATTACTACAGAAAAATATTGGTATTTCTCGACTTGTAGTAATATATTTTTCAATTACTGGATTTATTAACAAAACATTCTGTCTATAAATTTTCTTCATAAAATGCATTGTAACTTTCTATAAAACTGCACGTAACAATAATTCAATTGCAAAATGCTACTATAATAAAACTTTTAAAACTGTAATGCGAAGTAATTTAATTACAGTACTGATTCGTGAAGCTTTCTTTGCGTCAGCTGCTTCCATAAAATATAATGTTATTATGTATAAAATTTTAATGTAATACTAAATGGATTTTGAAATACCTCTTTCAAACTTCCGACTTTAACCCTTTCAAGTGCGATTTTTTTTCATTTTTAGAAAAACAATATTTTTACGTTAATAAAATTAACACTAGCTATTCAAGTAGATTAGAGTTTAATGAATATTTTACTGTCTGAAATATTAAGAATGTTGTTGTTTTGCTTACTAATAAATTCATATTCAAATGACAAAAAGCTAAGGAATAATTTTTGAAGATGTTTAGAAAATATTAACTTACAAGAAGATGTAACTCATATTAACAACTTTCTAATTATTTTTGTGTTCTATTACACATGATTCTCTCAGGAAAGTAATATTTATTTTAAATTATAGGGTAAAATATATTGTTAAAATAAAAGAATTGAAAAACAATGCAAAGAGAACTAAGCGAATGTTTATTATTTTTCTTATTACTAAATGTCTAAACGCTAATTTCTTTGACACATACTAAACTTACTACATGCAAACCATATCAAAAGTATTTGTTAAAATGAAATAATACTCAATTAAAAGACATATGTACTGTTAAGAGTACATAAGATTCCGAAAGAGTTAATGAAACCTTTAAAGCTGTAAATACAAAAATGTGCATTAATTTCAAAATTCGAAAATATAATTTTATGTATTTCTCTTAAAACAAAAACTACTTTCTATAAAAGATAGCTCAGTAAGTGCTTCAATACAAAGCCGCTCCTCAATTTTTACGCTTAACCTGTTAAATTAAGATATTTGTTAAGAAAGACATTTAACATTTACAGCGTATACATTTTATTGTGCAATATTTATTTGTTATATCTAATGTTACCATTATTAGTCGAAGAAAATGTTTTTTAGACGTTTTTAGAAAGCTTTTAGAATTAAAAGCGTTCGAAAAGATAATAAAAGTAGAAATAGAGCCTTAAAATACCGTGTAAGGTTAGTTGTGTAATGGACGACATAAAATGAATTTTGAATTATATGGATTTTAATTAGTTTTAGCGATTTCAAAATGACTGTTTCAAAGTTTTTGGTTGAAAAAAACTTTCGTTTGTAATAGTAGCTACACTAAAAGATTTCATCAGGTTTGTTACAAGTGAGGGAGATTGTTAGGAAAAGTAGCAGCGTTTTCTTATTTGAAAAAAAACTGTTTCATTTAGCTTTGCGATTAGATAAGACTTATAGAAAAATATTGAGATGCTTCGACCAGTAACAATCCTGTATAGCTACTGGATCAATTAGTAACACATTTCTTGATTTTTTCTCATAAAATGCTCATTAAACAATAAAACTGCAGAGTAATATTAATTGATTGTAAAATACCACTTTAATGAAACCTTGAAAATTGTAATGCGAAGAAATTTAATTGTTGCACTGGATCATAAAAGAGTCTTTTCCTTAATTTTTTTCATAAAGTATTTCGACATTTTCTAGAAAATTGTTTGCAGTATTGAACGGATGGGAAAATATTTCTTTTAGCTTTCGACTTTAAATATATCTTTAAAACTGTAGATATAATCAGGTGTTTTAATTTAAAAATTGGATCTGATTGCAGCGATAAGTATTGCAATAATGCAATACTTATCCTGAAACATTTCACTACTTTCTATAAAAGTGTAACAGAATAAATGCTTCAATATGAAGCTTTTACTCGATTTTGACGTTTGGCATGCAAAATTATTTTTTTTATATATAAAGGACATTTAACTTTTACAGCGTACATATTTTATAGAGCTAGATTTATTTGTTACTTCTAATGCTACCATCATAAGAAGTAAATCTTTTTGGAAATGCATTAGATTCATTTCTAGAAGAATTAAAGGCATTCGAAAAGATAACAAAAGTTGCATTAAAATTCTTGAAACGTCGTGAAAGGTAAGTTGTGTAATGAACAACAGAAAGCGAATTTGGAATTATAGGGATGTTAATTTGTCTTAAGGATGCTCAAAATGTTGATTTCAAAGTTTTCGTATTAAAATATTTTGTTTGTAAGAGTAGTTGTGTTGAATGATTTCATCAGTGTTGCTGCTTCAGGAAGATTTTAAGGAAAAATACCAGTATTTTCTTATTAAAAAATAACTTGCCGCATTTAGCCGTACGTTTAGTTAAGGTCTATAGAGAAATACTGAGATGTTTGGAACAGTATCAATACTGGATTATTACTGGATTAACTAGAAACTCGTTCTTTTCTTGATTTTTTTTTTCGCGTAAAGTGTATTGCATTTTTTTTATAAAACTGCATGGTAATGTTGATTGAGTTGTAAAATTCCATTTAATGATCTTTATATGTAATTATTTATTTTCATTCGTTGTCAATATTGCTACCATTTTTAATCATAGAAAATATTTTTCGGCATGATTTAAGTTCACCTCTTTAAAAATTAGTGGCACTGGAAAAGATTAGAACTGGAGTTAAAATTCTTGAAACATAGTGTATAGTTAGTTGTGTAATGAACGACACAAAACGAGTTTGGAAATAAACGGATGTTAATTAGTCTTAATAATGTTCAAATGCCTATTTCAGAGCTTTTGAATTAAAAATATTTTCATTCGTAAGAGTAGATATGTTAAAGGATTTAATCAGATTTGCTACGTGTGAAGGAGATTCTTAGCAAAAATACCAATATTGTCTCATAAAAATATCTTGCCTGAATTTGTTATGCAGTTAAATAAGGATAGAGCATAGAGAACAATCCTATATAATTACTGGATTGATTAGCAACACTTTCTTTTAATGAAATTTACTAACAAAATGCTTCGCAATTTTCTATAAAATAGCAGAGTGATTTTAATTGAATTGCAAAATGTCACTTTAATAAAACTTTTAAAATTATAATGAAAAATATTTTAATTATAGCACTAATTCATAAAACATGCTTTCCGTTAACTTCCCCATAAAATAGTACGTTACTATGTGTAAAATTCTAATGTAATATTAATTGTGTTATGAAATACTTCTTTCAAACTTCGATCTTTGAAAATATAATCATCTACATTTATCTTTAAAAATGTAAAGTATAATTTAATGCAATTCTCTTACTAAAACATTTTAGTAGTCTCTATAAAAGTGTAGCTCAATAAGTGTTCCAGTATAAAGCCTTTCCTTAATTTTTACGCTTGACATACAAAATTAAGATATTTGTTAGAAAAGAAATTTAATTTTCTCAGCGCTTATTTACATTTTGCATACCATATTTTATTTTACATATTTTATTGTGCAATCATTATTTGTTGTATCTAATGCTACCATCATTATTCGAAGAAACTATTTTTTTTTTTACATGTTTTAGATTCAAGGCATTTAAAAAGATAATAAAATTAGCATTAAAATTCTTGATATAACATGTAAAATTATTTTTGTAATGAACTACAGAAAGTGAATTTGGAATTATGCGGATATTAATTAGCCTTAACGATGTTCAAAATGTCTACTTCAAAGTTTTTGGATTAAAAAAAATTTCGTTTGCAAAAGTACCTGGTTAAATTATTTAATCATTGTTGCTGCTTGCGATTGAGATTTTAAGAAAAAAAACTAGTATTTTCTTATTAAAAAATAATTTGCCTCATTTAGCTGTGCGATTACATAAAGAATATAGAGATTTATTGAGATGTTTTGATCCTTTAAATGCATAATACAAAGTAATTTAATTACAACACTCTTTCCGTCAACTTTCCTCATAAAATACTATGTTACTACATATAAAGTTTTAATGTAATATTAAATGAGTTACGAAATACTTTTTCTGAACTTTGGACTTTAAAGAAACCTTTAAAATTGTATGTATAACAGAGTGCATTTGTTTTTATATTGTAAAGTATAATTTTATACAATTCTATTCTTAAAACATTTTACTGCTTTCTATAAACATGCAGCTCAATAAGTGTTTGAATATTTCTCTTTCTTCAAATTTTACGCTTGATATGTAAAATTAAGATTTTTTGCTATAAAAGACAAAATTAACTTTCACAGCGTATATATTTGACTAAGCTATCTTTATTTGTATTCTTAATGCTACCATCATCATTCAAGAAATTATTTTTTTAGGTATGCCTAAGATTAACTATTTTAAGAATTTAAGCATTCGAAATGATAATAGATGAGGCATTAAAATTCTTAAGGGTGTATTTCGATTCAAACTGCTTGTTTTCCGATTTATTTTTGAATTCACTTTTGTTCTCAAACACATGAAACTCGCAGATTCTCTTATTTAGAAAGTGCACAAGGTGCCGTAAAGGTCAACTCTTTGATAAGTGTACAAAATATTCCAAAAAAAAGCAATCAAAAACAGCAATTTGAACCAATTTTTCTGAAGTGGGAGATAAGGGAACGAAAAAAAGGGTCTTCCAGAGAAGTTAATTGCTTATAAATCAAATTCTAATGAATTGAGCGTAAAAAGACTTTACTCGGCACCTCATACGTCCCTTCAAGAATCCCCTCAGCAAGTTTCATAATTCTACTTTTAAAAATGTGTCTGAAATTGTATCGGAAAATTTCGAGCTGCTGAAGGTGGAAAAGCGTTTTTTCGAATACACCCTTAAAGCAACTTGTTAGCGTAGTTGTGTAATGAAAGGCAAAAAACGAATTTGGAATTGTATGGATGTTAATTACTCTTAATAATATTTAAAATGTATATTTCAAAGTTTTTAGATTTAAAAAAAATTCAGTTTGTAAATGTAGCAGTGTTAAGTAATTTAATCTGGGTTGCGACGAGTAAGGGAGATTTTAAGCAAATATACAAGCATTTTCTTATAAAAACATTAACCTCATTCAGTCGTGCAATTAAAATAAGCCGAGGTTTTCTATAGAAAAATATTGGTATTTTGTGATCCGTAGCAATCTTGTATAGTTCCTGTATTGATTAGCAACGTATATTTTTCTCGAATTCTCTCCTATAATACATTGCAACTTTCAAAAAAAGGGGAAAATAAAATTAATTGAACTGTAAAACTGCCATCATTTTTTTAAACCTCTAAAATTGTAATGCAAAGTTATTTAATTACAACACTGACTCTTAACGCAATCTTTTATTTAATTTTTCTCATAAAATACTTTGTCACATTCTACAAAACTGTAATGTGTTACAGTTAAATGAGTTACAATAAAGTTCCTTTTAACTTTAGACTTTAAATATGTAGATGTAATCTTGTGCATTAGTTGAAAATTTCCATTAGCTTGCAAAGCAGAATTTAGGCAATACTTCTCTTAAAATATTTAACTACTTTCTATAAAAGTATAGTTCAATAAGTGCTTCAATATGAAAAATTTATTCAATTTTGACTCTTGACACATAAAATTAATATTTTTGTTATAAAAGACATTTAACTTTTACAGCGTATATATTTTATTGTGCTATCTTTATATCTTGTTCTTAATGCTACCATCATTAATCATAGAAATTTTTTTTGGCATGCTTTAGATTCACTTCTTTTAAAGGCATTCGAAACGATAATAACGAACTGCCATTAAAATTCATTAAATTTTGTGTAATATTGGTTGTGTAATGAAAAACACAAAATTAAATTTGGGTGTTAATTTGTCTTAACAATTTTCAAAATGTCTATTTTAAAGTTTTTGGTTTAAAATTTGTTAAACAATTTAATCTGTGTTGCTAAGAAAATTTTTCGGAGATTTTTTGAAAAAATACCAGTATTTTCTAATGAAAAAATCTTGCCTCATTTAGCAGTGAAATTAAATAAAGACAGTTTTCTGTATGAAATTGTTATTTCCTGACCCGCAATAATCCTGTTTAATTACTGGATTTATTTGCAATGGATTCTTTTCATAAATGTTCCTCGTAAAATGTATTCTAACCTACCATAAGACTCAGAATAATATTAACCCTTTCGGGTCTAGTGTACTATTAATAGTACTTGTCTTTAAAAGGAGTAATATTTTGTTTTAAGAAATACTTTTGCTACAATTTACATGTAGTAATGTTAGTATATTTTTATGCATTAATTTATGTAAAGGCGTTTAATAATAATTATTATTATTATTACTTACATAATTCTCTTTGCGCCGTTTGCGATTCTTTTATTTTAAGCATATATTTCACTCTTAAAATTACAATAAAAGTTACTTTTCTGAAATAATCATATGTAATGAAGCGCAAAAATATTAGAAAGTTGTAATATAAGTTAAATCTTGTTGTAATATAATATTTTCCAAACATCTCCAATAATTCTTCCTTAGAATATTGTCATATGAATATGAATTAAATAGCACGCAAAACAACAACATTCGTTATGCTTCAAACAATAAAATATTTGTTAAACACTATGTAATCTGTTTGGATAGCTAGTGTTAATGTTATTAATGTAAAATTATCTTTTTCTAAAAACGAAAAAAAAAAATTCGGACCCGAAAGGGTTAATGGAATTGTAAAATACCCCTTATAAAACTTTTAAAATTGTAATACGAAGTAATTTAATTACAATACTGACTCTTAAAGCAATTTCTGCTTTAATTTTCCTCATAAAATACTTCGATATTTTCTACAAAACAGTATTATAATATTAAATGTGTTGCAAAAAACTTCGTCTTAACTTTAAAATTGAAAAAAAAAACCGTTAAATGTTTGATGCTATTATCTTATTAAAGACTAGATAATCTTATTATCTTATTAATCATAGAATTTTTTTTTGGCATGCTTTAGATTCACTTCTTTAAGAATCAAAGGCATTTGAAACGATAATAACGAACTGTCATTAAAATTCATTTAATTTTGTGTAATATTGGTTGTGTAATGAAAGACACAAAATTAAATTTGGGAGTTAATTTGTCTTAACAATTTTCAAAATGTCTATTTTAAAGTTTTTGGTTTAAAATTTGTTAAACAATTTAATCTGTGTTGCTAAGAAAATTTTTCGGAGATTTTTTGGAAAAATACCAGTATTTTCTAATGAAAAAATCTTGCCTAACTTAGCAGTGAAATTAAATAAGGACAGTATTCTATATGAAATTGTTATTTCCTGACCCGCAGTAATCCTGTTTAATTACTAGATTTATTTGCAACGGATTCTTTTCATAAATGTTCCTCGTAAAATGCATTCTAACTTACCATAAAACTCAGAATAATATTAACCCTTTCGGGTCTTGTGTACTATTAATAGTACTTGTCTTTTAAAGGAGTAATATTTTATTTTAAGAAATACTTTTGCTAAATTGCATTGGATTGCAACGCATAATTTTAGGCAGTACTTTTCCTAAAATCTTTTTACTATTTTCTACAAAAGTGTAACTCGATAAGTTGTATAACATAAAATTCATCAGTTACGCCTACAGATAAAATTAGGTCGTTCATTCTTATAAAAGAGATTTAATTTACAGGCGATAGATTTAACTACATTTTCGGCCGTTATTCTTTATGTTGCCGTCATTAGTCGAAAAAAAGAACTTTGTCTATTTCACATTAATTTACTGTAACAAGAATAAAGGGCATTCGATACTGTAATGAAAAGTGATATTAAAATTAATAAAAAGAAAAACCATACGTAAATTTTACTTTTGTGAAAAAAAGGACACAATATTAAAAGTTTTATTATACACTGTGCATAATAGGATAGGAGTAGGGTCAGGATGGATAATAACGACCACTTTTTAAATTTTCAAGATTGTTATTTTTTTTACTTGTTTCTATTTAGTAAAGGGGTGATTTTAGAACATAGGAATTAAATTTGATACTTTAAGAACACTTCTTAAAAGTTTTAATTCTAACCCTTTTTTCATTTAAGGGTCATTCCATGTCTATTCAACCAATTTTTTCCCCATTTGTAACCCGACCGACAGGGATTTGGATGAAACTTTGTGCGCACACTAATTCTATCATTAAATGATTTCATCTGAAATTTTTCCTTCCCAGACCTCATAGTTTGTGAGATATGGAGGGTCCAATTATTGGGTTTTTCTCAAATCACACATTTCTGAGTCTGTATTTTGAGATTGCAGTTCCATCTTCAAAAAATTGTTTTTCTGGATCTAAAACATGAATCATCTTACAAATATCACTATAAGAATATAAAAAGATGCAGATTTTAATAAAAAATATTTAAAAAATTGGCTTGTAATATTTAGAATAAAAAAAGTCAGCCAAAGTTGAGAGTTATCGTTATTTTTCCAAATTTTTGTGACTTCACCAAAAAAGCTGTACACAAAAAGACAAATGAAATTTCCGATTTTTTTTTGTTTTAAATAAAAGTTTACACTTTGGGCTTTTTATCTATGAAATAAAAATGATGTCTTTTGCATGGCTTATGCAAAAATTTTGGGTACTTTCCAATTCGCCGGATGTGTGTACATATGTATAGATCTATATAAATACAGATGTATTATACACTATCTACCAAAAAGTATTTGTACACTTTCAGTTTTGACATTTTGTCAAATATTTAAAAACATACTGGTCGGATTCTTCTGGAACTTCAGAAATATAAAGATTATGTTTCACTTTATATTTATTTACATTCATTTGTTAAGCGGGTAATTAGGGGGCCGGCAAAAAAACAAAGAATAATAGAAATATTTGGGATCGCCCTGTACATGAAAATGCACGAAACGACTTATCGCTTTAGAATACAAATATATGAATACAGTAGAATATGTACACTAATTTTTGTGAGAATAGCATGTATATTTATGGCGATAGAGCGATTTTTTTGAAAAATTCAAAAAATTCTGGTATGTTTTTTGTTTATATCATAGAGGGTTTTTGACCAAATTTAACGCAAATTTCAGAAAAATTGGCAAAATCTATTAAAAAAAAATATAGCGCAATTGGAATATAAATATATTTAATACTTTATGAAACATGAGTAGTTTTATGAAATAATTTTTATCTGCGCATGCGCGAACAATAAAAACAATTCTTTTACATCATTTAATAGTCAATTCTATGGAGTAACTTATAAAAAAAATCCAATCAAATATCGTGAAAATTCAAAAAGATATCATTATTATAAGTAAGCTGTTTTTACATTGCTCTCTAAAAACGGCTGAATGATAAGGGATTTTCCACAAATTGACATTTTTTATTAACTGACTTTTAGGAAAAAATTAGTACTATTTAATGAATACAATATTGCTGCTAATAAGTATCTTGACACCTGTGATAGAAAAGGAAAAGGGCTGTTGTTCTTTTCCATCACAGATGTCAAGATACTTATTAACAGAAATATTGTATTAGATATTGTATACATTAAATACTAATTTTTTCCTAAAAGTCAGTCAATATAAAATGTCAATTTGTGGAGAATCCCTTATCATTCAGCCGTTTTTAGAGAGCAATGTAAAAACAGCTTACTTATAATAATGATATCTTTTTGAATTTTCATGATATTTCATTGGATTTTTTTTATAAGTTACTCCATAGAATTGACTATTAAATGATGTAAAAGAATTGCTTTTATCGTTCGCGCATGCGCAGATAAAAATTATTTCATAAAACTACTCATATTTCATAAAATATTTAATATATTTATATTCCAATTGCGCTACATTTTTTCTACTGCATTTTGCCAATTTTTCTGAAATTTGCGTTAAATTTGGTCAAAAACCCAGCATGATATAAACAAAAAACATACCAGAATTTTTTGAATTTTTCAAAAAAATCGCTCTATCGCCATAAATATACATGCTATTCTCACAAAAATTAGTGTACATATTCTACTTTATTCATATATTTGTATTCTAAAGCGATAAGTCGTTTCGTGCATTTTCATGTACAGGGCGATCCCAAATATTTCTATTATTCTTTGTTTTTTTGCCGGCCCCCTAATTACCCGCTTAACAAATGAATGTAAATAAATATAAAGTGAAACATAATCTTTATATTTCTGAAGTTCCAGAAGAATCCGACCAGTATACTTTTAAATATTTGACAAAATGTCAAAAACTGAAAGTGTACAAATACTTTTTGGTAGATAGTGTACATGTACATATGTATGTATATATACAGTATATTGATACATATATGTATAACACTGGTGCCCGTCTAACCGAAAAGTAAAAATTATGCCTTGTTTTAAAAATCTGCACCAATTAAGGGGGAAAAATCTGATTAAGTTTAGCTGTGGTACTTAAATAATTACTGGAGTTTCTATGAGTTATTGAATTTAATGTTATTTGATACAAAAACAAATTGGAAATTTCATTTCCCTTTTTGTGTAGAGCTTTTTTCATAAAGTCACAAAATTTCGGAAAAATAATCATAACTTTCAACTTTGGTTTACTTTTTCGGTCGTGTATAAATCTCTATTAACTGCCCTAATTGCTTTTTTCATTTGCTTTTTATGCCGCTTAAGTGGATCTGCACATTTATATTGATAAAATTTATATTTCATTAAGAGCCAAATTCTGTGATGCTCACATAATTTAATCAAACGGTTTTCACTTATTTTTCGTTTTATAAATGCAATAGTCCTAAGTGATAAAAGTTCTTTTTCTGAATCACAGAGATTTGTAGTCTATTTCTCTATTATTTGTGTAGCTAGTTTTGTGACATTCTAAACCAGTTAATAATACAATACTGCAAGCCTGAAGACTAGTAGAAGGTTTAATATCAGGCTTCAAACAATAAAGCAAAACAATATTTATACATATCACAAACTATAAAATGTGTAAAAATCAGAATATATTTTTAGTAGCACAGTAAAAGTTAGATCATTCTTCTATGATAAGAAACAACAGAATAACAATAATTTGATTGAATTGATTTCAAAACATCTGCTTTCACTAACGAACATTACCCTGCCTTTATCAGAAGGTGTTTATACAAGGCAGCTGCAATTAAATCTTTCAGACTATAGACATAAATTTAAGTTCTGCTAAACATTTGTGTATTTAAACTTGCCAATATAAATATTTAAACTGATTAAAATTACCCAAGGAAAGGAAATACAAGGTTTTGAACATTTTTTAAACACAAATAATTAATATATAAACATTCAAAAGAAAGAATGGAAATGTGAGGAGAAAAAAGTATTTATTTTATACTGTACAAAAAAAATCTGTTTTGAGTTTAATTATTGAAATTAAAAGTAAGAGATTCTTTAGATTAGCAAAAAATGTCCATTATTAAATAACGAAATGGACCATTCCCTAAATTTAATGGGGAAACATATTACAGTAAGATTTTTTTAATCAGAAAAAACAAAGCATAAACTTTACTTTGCAAATAAAAAAAAACATGTATCAAATAACATTAAATTCAATAACTCATACAAATTCCAGTAATTATTTAAGTACCACAGCTAAACTTAATCAGATTTTTTTCCTCTTAATTGGTCCAAATTCTCAAAACAAAGCAAAATTTGGTACTTTTTGGTTAGATGGGCACCAATGTTATACACATATATATCAATATACTGTATATAGTATACATACATATGTTCATGTATAATATATCTGTATTTATATAGATCTATACATATGTACATATGTAAAAATATAACACGCATCCCGCTAATTGGAAAGTACCCAAAATTTTTGCATAAGCCATGCGAAAGACATCATTTTTATTTCATAGATAGAAAGTCCAAAGTGTAAACTTTTATTTAAAACAAAAAGAAATTGGAAATTTCATTTGCCTCTTTGTGTACATATGTAATATCTAAATATAAAACACGCATCCGGCTAATTGGAAAGTACCCAGAATTTTTGCATAAACCATGCGAAAGACATCATTTTTATTTCATAGATAGAAAATCCAAAGTGTAAACTTTTATTTAAAACAAAAAGAAATTGGAAATTTCATTTGCCTTTTTGTGTACAGCCTTTTTGGTGAAGTCACAAAAATTTGGAAAAATAACCATAACTCTCAAATTTGGCTGATTTTTTATCCTAAATATTACAAGTAAATTTTTTAAATATTTCTTATTAATATCTGCATCTTTTTATATTCTTACAGTGATATTTTTAAGATGATTCATGTTTTAGATCCAGAGAAACAATTTTTTGTAGATGGAACTGCAATCTCAAAATACAGACTCAGAAATGTGCGATTTGAGAAAAACCCAAGAATTGGACCCCCCCCCCCATATCTCACAAACTATGAGGCCTGCAAAGGAAAAAGTTCTGATGGAATCATTTCATGATATAATTAGTGTGTACACAAAGTTTCATACAATTCCCTGTGGGTTGGGTTACAAGATCTGGTTGAATTGACATGGAATGACCCTTAAGTAAAAAGGATTAAAATTACCCCTTCAAAAACTCCTTGTTACAAAAGTTTGAAGTAATAATACCACTAGTGGGGAAATTATGACCACTTGATTTTCTCATACTTGCCTATACACATTTGTTTGGGGTAATTAAGAACATTAGAACTCCAAACTGACAAATCCATATATTAAAAGTTTTGGTAGAGTTTGTTTCAAATTGCTATTTGGATCTCAAAAATACTTCAGACTAGTGATAAAGAATGTCTAAAATGAAAAATACATTGTGAGGTTAATATGCAAGCGTGAAAAAAATTTTTTTTTACCATACACAATCCCACTACGAAATATCCGTAGAAAAATCTGTAGGTATTTGGCCCAAAAATCTGTAGGAAATGTGTAGGTATTTGGCCCATTCTGCATATATTTTAAAGAATATCTTAAAAAATTCTGTTGATAGTTTAAAGACCTGCAAAATTTCTTCCGATTTCTGTAAAATGTCTGAAGAAATAGGAGATATCTTCAGATAATCTTAAGATTACTTTAGTGGGGAATTTTCTCCATTATAGGGATGGTCATCTGGTTATAATTACCCTTATCTGACCCTAATAAGATATGTTTTGTAGTTTATAAGTCTTCTTGTAGAGAATTTTTATTTTAAATTTCTTTTCGACTAATAATTTATAAAATGCTTGCTAATCACCACCAAAAGGTATTAATGTTATACATAACACTAATATCAACTCATTAACCTCATCATATTAAATACTAATGCATTAATTTTGAATAATACATTTTTTTGGTTGTACGATTTTGAAAGCAATTTTATTAAAAACGTTTAAAAAAATAAGACTTACTTTCAGATTAGCACTATAAAATACACTATAATAGAAAAAAATCCTTTGATTGCTTAATCAATTTCAAATACTTTTTGGAATTAATTTTTTCCGATGAAAGTATTTTCGTGAATGCGTAAGATTGTAGTGAAAATGAATATAAAAATATCCTATACAGATAATAATGTAAAAAGTATAATTAATTTACCCTTTTTTTGTCAAAATCTTTGGAATTTATCATAATTTTATAATTTAAAAATCTATTTTATTTTCTAATTAAGATTTTTTTTCTGTCGAAGCGTAATAATAAATACTGTTCTCACAATTTTACAGATACAAGAAATTTAACATTATATGTTATTATCAGAAATCACTTTTATTGAAGAAATATATATGTATTCATGAAAATACAGAAAATAATTTGACAATCAATATTTTTTTTTCTTTAAGTGAATGACGCAAAATGAAAACTGGATCACAAGCTTGCAGAGAATAATTATTATGTGAACCGAAAAGCTCTGTCGTATAATGTTATTTCAGCCTACTTTTAAAAGACAGCAGAATGATACTTTAAGGGAACTTCTACCATAGAAGTGATGATATATCAGTGACTATATTAAAATATGTTTCAATGTTTACACTTTAACGAAAAATTTCAAACAAAATGTTTAATTCGTTCAACGTTAATTTCAAAACTCACCTTATCCGGAAAAACCCATTTTGAGAAATCTTGAAGAAGTTCTCACAGCATCCAAAAGCTTTCCTTGTAAACCAAGAATTTATCATGACATATATACAAGATAAAAGAAGTTTTTTTTTGTGTGTGTTTGTGCGTTTTTTGGGGTATTTTTACACATAGAATTGATTAGTATAGAAAACACTATTTTTTTAATTTTGGATAAGGAGTCTGAAAATCACATCTTAATATGCAATAATATTAGGATATTCAATAACTGCTTTGAACCACTAATTGCAATATATAGGCAGGTCTTTCTTTGCTATATTTTATCCCTAGTGTAATTCAATAACTATTTTAAAATAAACTCTTATCCCCAACTTTTGAGCCTGAGAAAGATAATTAAGATGTTTGCTGTTGTAAGAGAGATTTAACTTTGAAACTCTGGAGATTTTGCTACATCTTCATTCTTTATTTTTGATGTTACCCTAATCAGTTAAAGAAAAGAATTACTTTCAGCTCACATGATATTCAGTGCTGCAAGGATTAAAAGCATTCTAAAAGATTCGGCATTAAAATTCATGATACATCTGTAAGATTATTCGTGTAAAGAATAACACAAAAAGTTGGATTACATGCTATTCAGATAGTAAAATAAGTATTGAATGTTCCGTTATATGTATTGTAATTATTAATTCCAATCCTTAATTGCTTTTAATGGTTATAAACTTAACTTTTTTTTCATTAATACAGTTTAACTTGTTGTTTTCAGCTTAAATTAGATATTAGTAAAATTTCGTTCTGTTTGTATCTCGAGTAATACAGCTTGAAACTTTTAAATAGCTGAGTTTTAACTCTAAATTTTCTGTGAAAATTTTTCTGTACGTATCATGTTCTTTAATCTAGACTTTTATTCAGCTTTCGATCACGCAGCCTCAGAACAGCGTTACATTTATAATATTAATAATGTTATAAAAGTTAATAATATTTAAAAAGAAATAATACTCAATCATATTTTTATTCATGGATAAGGGTTTTTTTCATTATGTTGTATATTTAAATAAATACGTCACATAATTAAAAGATTGAATAAAATAAACAGAGTTAGAATTGCATACATTTAAAAAATTAAAATTTATATACTAATAATAAAAATACTAAAAAAAAATTAAAAATAAAAGAAATGTTAATATTTCTCCAAGCTATTCGCAAGGCATCATCAATACAAATAAATATCCATTGCATACAAACAGTGGAACAAATCAAGATAAGTTACAGTTAGTTAATTTAGTAATTACTATTAGTTAGATATTTTATTCCACTGTTTGATTTGCAATGCATATTTGTTCTGATGATGCCTTGCGAGTAGCTTGGCAAAACGTTTACTTTTTGTTTTTGTAAATGTTTTTTAGTATTTTTATTTTTTGTATATAAATTTTAATTTTTAAAATGTATTCAGGTCTGACTTAATTTGTTTTATTTAATCTTTTAATAGCTTTTTAAATTCATAAGTTAAATGTATATGCATTGCAGAATACGTCACACTTTCTCCTAACTTCCAAGAAAACAGATTACAAAAGAAAAATATACATTTCTTACACGAAGCAGAACACAAAAGATTAATTTCCGACACAAAGCAGATTACAAGCGATAAATTTCCTCCACAAACAAATTACCGATAATACAGGGTGTCCCAAAAGGTCGTTTACAAACTTAACATGCTGGTCTGTCATATCATGATGAACAATATTAAATAGGAAACTAAGGGTCCCAAACGTCTTCCAAAGGAGATATGCGCCATTAAAGTTTAGGGTCCAAAAATTCAAATGATTATAAAAAACAGAAAAATTGGTCGATTCGTTTGCGGTTTTCACTAAAACTATTCTTTATGTCAGTATTTTCTTGAAAATAAATTATAAAGATAAATTACAAATAATGTCGATAGAGGGCGCTTTAGACTTTGGAGTAACGATAAACTAGTTTTTACAATTATTTTTTGCATCTCATTAAACTTTTTTAGAAGCTTAGACATAAACTTAAATTTTGAGCTCAAAATCTAAATCGTTGGAAGTGGTTAAGTAGCTCAAACTGAATTGCGGGGGGAGGTTCAAATTTCAAATGATTATAGAAAACGGAAAAATTGGTCAATTGATTTGCGATTTTCACTAAAATTATTCTTTATGTCAGTATTATCTTGAAAATAATTTATAAAGATAAAATTCAAAAATTGCCGGTAGAGGGCGCTTTAGACTTTGGAGTAACGTACAACTATTTTTTTCTGTTATTGCTTGCATCTCATAAAATTTTTTTTAGAAGCTTAGACATAAACTTAAATTTTGAGATAAAAATCTGAATCTTTGGGAGTGGTTAAGTAGCGCAAACTGAACTGTGTTCAATGGGGGTGGGGAGGTTCAAATTTCAAATGATTATAAAAAACGGAAAAATTGGTCGGTTTTCGCTAAAACTATTCTTTATATCAATATTTTCTTGAAAAAAAATTTTACAGATATCTTTCAAAAAATTCCGTCAGAGGGCGCCTTAAACTTTATAGTAACCAACAACTATTTTTAACCGTTATTTTTTGTATGTAATAAAATGCTTGTAAAAGTTCAAACTTAAATTTTGTGCTCAAAATCTGCATCTTTGTGAGCAATTAAGCGGCCAAAAATTGAACTGCGTTCGAGGGGTGGGGAAGGTAACATTATAACTCCTGAACACAGTTCAGTTTGCGCTTCTTAACCCCTCCTATCGATTTAGATTTTGAGCACAAAATTTAAGTCTAATCTTTTGAAAACATTTAATTAGATTTAAAAATCGGTCTAAAATAATTGTTGGTTATTCTAAAGTTTAAGGCGCCCTCTAACGGATTTTTAAAAAATTATCTTTAAAATTTATTTTCTAGGAAATATTGACATAAAGAATAATTTTAGTGAAAACCGACCAATTTTTCCGTTTTTTATAATCATTTAAAATTTGAACCTCCCCACCCCCATTGAACACAGTTCAGTTTGCGCTACTTAACCACTCCCAACGATTCAGATTTTCATCTCAAAATTTAAGTTTATGTCTAAGCTTCTAAAAAAATTTATGAGATGCATAAAATAACAGAAAAAAAATAGTTATACGTTACTCCAAAGTCTAAAGCGCCCTCTATCGGCGTTTTTTAAATTTTATCTTTATAAATTATTTTCAAGATAATACTGACATAAAGAATAATTTTAGTGAAAATCGCAAATCAATTGATCAATTTTTCCGTTTTTTATAATCATTTGAAATTTGAACCTCCCCCCGCAATTCAGTTTGCGCTACTTAACCACTTCCAACGATTTAGATTTTGAGCTCAAAATTTAAGTTTATGTCTAAGCTTCTAAAAAAGTTTAATGAGATGCAAAAAATAATGGTAAAAACTAGTTTATCGTTACTCCAAAGTCTAAAGCGCCCTCTATCGACATTTTTTGAAATTTATCTTTATAATTTATTTTCAAGAAAATACTGACATAAAGAATAGTTTTAGTGAAAACCGCAAACAAATCGACCAATTTTTCTGTTTTTTATAATCATTTGAATTTTTGGACCCTAAACTTTAATGGCGCATATCTTTTTTGGAAGACGTTTGGGACCATTAGTTTCCTATTTAATATTGTTCATCATGATATGACAGACCAGCATGTTAAGTTTGTAAACGACCTTTTGGGACACCCTGTATATTTGCTCCACAAAATAGGTTTCAACCGATACATCTTTTACAGAGAGCAAATTACAGGCGATTCATTGCCAACGCGAAGCAAATTATAGCAGGTGACGGATTTCCCGCAAATCCACAAATTAATGCAAATTTAATATGATACATCTTTTTTTAAATTATTCTTCTATAAAATGTGGTTTAATTTGACACAATTTAAACGCAATTCAGAATAGTACATTTAAATGATAATTTTTTATTTAATTTCACATTCGGGTATTTCCATGAGCACTTGTCGTGTGAGTCACACTTCTGGTAACTGCTATATTTTTGGCCACCGTTATTTTCGAAAGGTTTGCATGGCCTTATTCAATTAATGAAATATCTCTGATAAAATAAGTCACATATTTTCTGTTCTAAAATACTGGTATCCAAAATCTTAGTATGCGACTTACACGACATGTCCTCATGGAATTACCCATCCCTATGTTGAAAAATCTTCATGCTCCATCAAAAAACTACTCGGATGTTGCCTTCCAAAAGTTTCTTCTATCTGATACATGTTAATACTTTCTGGAAATGAAGCATAGTATTGACATTACAACAAAAAGTAATCAACAACAGCTTATGTCAACTTCTAACTGAATCTGAAGTTTGATGAAAATCTGTGAGCTTTGGAGATTCTGCCATGAAGTCCATCTTAATGAAGTGAATCCATGAAATCCACAACACTACCCTGCTATCTAACGGCACTTTCTGTGAAAATGTCATGCAGTCTGACTGCCGTACAACGCTCTACTGCAGGAAATAGTCGTTTCTGTCACTAAAAGATAGGTGATTTTGAATAAGCCTATGTATCTCCTACCATGCAAATTTGTCACATTCGTACACTATATTGCCATTGATTATGGGACACTTGCGATTTTAGACATTTTACTAAATATCTAGAAAAATACATTAGGAATCATCTCGAAACTCTTAGTGTATAAATATAATAGTATACGTCATACATCTCCGTGAAGATGTTTTACCGAAACTCCATAGGGGACCGTCAACAAATTAAAAAAGAATGAATATCTTTAGAATAACCCTGTCAAAACTAATGTAGCAAAAGCGCTCAAACTCTAGATTATGATTGAATGCCTTATTGTAATACACTGTGTTCATTTTTATGCAAATAGCATGCATACTCGCAGAGTAATTAAGGTTTTTATAAAAATGGCCCCAAATTTTTCTAAGTTTTTCCCTTATAATTTTCAGAGTTCTTAATATAAAATAATATGTTTTTCAGAAAATATGACAAACAACATTGCACACAGTACCTTATAATCAGAATTAAAAAATAATGAAAATTGTATACAAAATGAGTTGGTTTACTAAATAATTTTTTACTGCGCATGCGTAAACGATATCAAAATTTCATTTACATATTATGTTAGCTAAATGTATAGAGCAACTATTGTGAAAGTCACAAAATCATAACTTGAAAATTCTGAAAATAATCGTCAATTGAATAAGTTGAAAATCCGTTATTCTCAAAATGAAGCAAAAACAAGAGGGGTTGTATCCATATATTCATTGATTAGTGTCAATATAGAATACACAATACGGGATGTTACGACTACTTTTGGATAAAATCCCTCATTTTTTTCCTTCATTTTGGAAACAACGGATTTTGTCCTTTTTCTATAGACGATTACTTTCAGAATTTTCAAGCTATAATTTTGAGACTTTTACAAAAGTTGCTCTATACATTTAGCTAACATAATATGCAAATGAAATTTTGATATCTTTGACGCACGCGCAGTAAAAAATTATTTAGTAAACCTACTCATTTTTCATACAATTTTTATTATTTTTTTATTCTGATTACAGGGTACTGTGTGCAATGTTGTTTGTCATATTTTCTGAAAAAAATATTATTTTATATTAAGAACTCTGAAAATTATAAGGGAAAAACTTAGAAAAATTTGGGGCCATTTTTATAAAAACCTTAATTACTCTGCGAGTATGCATGCTATTTGCATAAAAATGAACACAGTGTATTACAATAAGGCATTCAATCATCATCTAGAGTTTGAGCGCTTTTGCTACATTAGTTCTGACAGGGTTATTCAAAAGATATTCATTTTTTTTTAATTTGTTGACGGTCCCCTATGGAGTTACGGTAAAACATCTTCACGGAGATGTATGACGTATACTATTATATTTATACACTAAGAATTTCGAGATGATTCCTAATGTATTTTTCTAGATATTTAGTAAAATGTCTAAAATCGCAAGTGTCCCATAATCAATGGCAATATAGTGTAGTACAGCAATGTTTCTCAATATATGTATGCATATGTATATATATATACAGGGTGATTCAGCTCGTCGGTGACAAACTTTAAGGATCGATAGAGCACACCTAGACGAACATTTTTGAATAGGGAATGTAGGGTCCCTGACGCGATGGTAAGGCGCTAGGCGCTTTCGAAAATTTGGGTGCCGAAATTCGAAACGTCATAAAAACTAGGGAAATGGTTAGATTTTCTTGCTTGTTGCGTCGAAATGATTCTGTTTGTTTAGACTTTCTTCAGTACCAATTTGATAAGCGTATCTCTTAAAACATGGATAGGGGGCGCTGCAGACTTTGGAGAGCTAGACAACAACTTTAAGCCCGTTATTTTGATAATTTAACACATGCTCGCCAAAGTTTATACTCTAACTTAAAGTTTGAACCCAAAAGTAGAGCCCTGCAAAAAGCGTAAGAGCCGGAATAAAATGTCAAAGTACAGGGTGGTCGAAACTCGAAGGCTCCTAAGAGATAAACAAACAGATTTCTTGACTTATGGCATGCATTTTCATGATTCTGTTTGCTGGGGCTCTCTGAAACTCAGTTGAACGGTACAAAAAGAAACATCGATAGGGGGCGCTTTGGGCAAAAAACATAATTCGTTGACATTTCGGACGCTAACTGGAAACGGGGCGCTACGATCAGTTAGAAACAAAACAAGAGAGTAATTTACTTATCATAAGAAGCTATTAAAACTGCAGTTTGTTTGTTTTTTTTAACAAACATAGCTGGTTTCAATCATGCACAATGCGCGAAATAAAATTTACATAAGGTGCTTTTTGCTGATTTATGCAAAAGATATCGTACCATATCGATATGCAAAAGATACGTAATGCGTAGACGACAACGCGAGATGACGTAGTTGTATGCGCAGACACGTCTTTTGAACGTGCGGTACCTACTTAAGCTTCGGGTTACTTGTCTGCAGATCGGTAGTAGGATGGAACGGTACACAAACTCTGAATTGGCTGACATGCATTTGGCGTATGGCGCTGCTGGTTGTAATGGACGAGCCGCTCAGCGGTTGTACGCCGAGCGTTACCCCAACAGGCAAATCCCCTGCCATGCCTTCTTCGCTCGAGTACACCAGAGGTTGTCCACAACGGGATCTTTCGACGGAGGCAGGCCTGAACGGGAGCGATCAGTGAGCACCCCCGACAACGAAGAGGCTGTGCTTAACCTGGTTGAGGACAACCCAGGTCTTAGCACGAGAGATATCGCCAGACATGTTGGCATTTCGCAAGCAACTGCGTGGCGCATCTTATGTTCCCGGAATCTGCACCCCTACCACATCCAGCGGGTGCAGTTGCTCAGAGAGCAGGATTTTGGCCCTCGAGTGGAATTCTCAAGATGGTACTTGGCGATGAGATCCAGGGATCCTCGTTTTGTAAACAGCATTTTGTTTACGGACGAGTCCACCTTCAGCCGGGAGGGAATGTGGAACGCCCACAACAGTCATGTGTGGTGTGATGAAAATCCACATGAAACCAGAAGCCGAGCAGCCCAGGAGCGTTTCTCAGTAAATGTGGTTGCCTCATTGGCCCTTATTTGTTACCTGAACGGCTGACAGGTGGAAATTACCTGATTTTCCTGGATCAAGTGCTGCCGCAGCTTCTGGAGGAGGCGCACGTACCCGAAGGTTCGCGTCGCCAGATGTGGTTCCAGCACGATGGAGCTCCGGCCCATTACACGAACGACGTGCGTCTCCATCTAAACGCAAGGTATGGCCAGCGGTGGATCGGGCGTGGGGGTCCAGTTCACTGGCCTGCCCGATCACCAGACCTCACCTGCTTGGATTTCTTCCTTTGGGGTTACCTGAAGGCCGAGGTATACCATACACCTGTCAGCAGTGCTGAAGAACTTGTGGCGCGCATTGTGGCAGCTGCAGGGCAGATCAGAGATACTCCTGGCATTGTTGGAAACACACACTCCTCAATGCGACGGAGGTGCGAAGCCTGCATCATGGCCCAAGGTCGAAATTTCGAGCATCTTCTGTAGTGTTATTTTTTGTAAATAAATTTCCAGTATCATTGATGTTTTTGGTCTAAATTTATTCAGAAGTGTTGAGCAGAGGTAGAAAATGTGTTTTCATTATTACTAACTGATCGTAGCGCCCCGTTTCCAGTTAGCGTCCGAAATGTCAACGAATTATGTTTTTTGCCCAAAGCGCCCCCTATCGATGTTTCTTTTTGTACCGTTCAACTGAGTTTCAGAGAGCCCCAGCAAACAGAATCATGAAAATGCATGCCATAAGTCAAGAAATCTGTTTGTTTATCTCTTAGGAGCCTTCGAGTTTCGACCACCCTGTACTTTGACATTTTATTCCGGCTCTTACGCTTTTTGCAGGGCTCTACTTTTGGGTTCAAACTTTAAGTTAGAGTATAAACTTTGGCGAGCATGTGTTAAATTATCAAAATAACGGGCTTAAAGTTGTTGTCTAGCTCTCCAAAGTCTGCAGCGCCCCCTATCCATGTTTTAAGAGATACGCTTATCAAATTGGTACTGAAGAAAGTCTAAACAAACAGAATCATTTCGACGCAACAAGCAAGAAAATCTAACCATTTCCCTAGTTTTTATGACGTTTCGAATTTCGGCACCCAAATTTTCGAAAGCGCCTAGCGCCTTACCATCGCGTCAGGGACCCTACATTCCCTATTCAAAAATGTTCGTCTAGGTGTGCTCTATCGATCCTTAAAGTTTGTCACCGACGAGCTGAATCACCCTGTATATATGTATATATATATAAAGTATTTTAATTAACCTAAATGAAAAATATTCTTAATTCTTCCAATTTCTGATTTCCCTATCAACCCCTTTAAATATAATTATTTTCCTTTTTTTTAAATAATGTAATAGTATTCAGATATCTTTTTTTTTTTATTTCGGAGTTGCACCAGTTAAAACTTTTCCCTTTTAAATTCCCTTTCAAAAATCTTTTTTTTTTCCCTTACAATTTCTATCTCTGTGGTTTTCTGGAATGTACTTCGTGCCAAATGTTCAAACCGCAATTTCCATATTTATCACTGGTTATTTCTTTTGTCAAATGCATTTATTTTTAGACATACACTGTAAAAATTAAAGACTCAAATTGGGTTGTAAGATTTTTGGGTTTCCTAAAATGGTACAGTAGTGTTCCAAAAATGGTACAGTTAGTGTACCCAAAATGGTACAGTAATGTTCCCAATGTAGTTAACGCAAAATAGTTCAACCCAGGGCAAATCCTTTATAACATTAAAACAATCAGAAATTCTTACATGTAATGTATATATTACCTAAGATGTTTTGATTTTATTAATGCTAATAAAGATCTGTCGTGTTTTAACACCATTTGGGGCTATAAAGTGAGCTTTCCAATATGGAACACTCAAAAATCTTGCAATTCAATTTGACTTTTTTGTTTTTACAGTGTACTTATTGAATAGAAAGCTTTGCTGCACTAGCTCAGAAGAACTTTTTGCTAGTGATTTCGCCTGTTAAAACTTAACTACGTCATCAGAAGAAAAATGACATTCGATTTATGTTATTTATAACTTAACATCTTAAAAAATGTTCCCATAAAGCAATTTGAAAGTGATCTGTTATTTTAATTAATAATTTTTTAACAAACAGCTGAAGCTGGATCTCTATTTTTTAGGGAAAAGCACTAGAATTTCGACACGTGCTGTTGTTATTTTAATTCATTCGGCATATGGATAGAAATGATTGTACTGCTTTTTTATTGGGAGATCTTTTAAAGGATGGTACTCTACTGTTTTAAGAATATATCCAATCTGATTTTCTAAAAACACTTCTAAATTAGAAAATACCTGATCACTGGAGTATGTCAACATTAATCAAGTTTGTATAAAGATGTGTCATGACTGCTCACAATGTGTAACAACTTCGATTAAGCAGAATATCTATTTTGATTAACCACTTAATCGTTGCGCCCGAGAAATTCATGGGCTGCAAGCTTCACGTCTTTTATTCAGAATTGTTTAATTTCCACCAGTTTTATAAAATAGAGTAATTGGTTTTATTCTGGTACCATTTTACTTGTCATTAAATAAGAATAGGGCTTTTAGAAGAATACTTCTTTAAAAAAAGTGGTGGGAATAATGAATTTGAATTCTTAAACCGTGATTTAATGCGACCATTAAGGGATTAAAATGGAGACTACATTTACGCCTTCATTAGTCAATCGGTGTAGAAATGTGTTATATATTCATTTATACTTTTAATACATGTTTTTACATGTGCCATAATATTCTTGGTTTTCTTGTTCAAAATTAGGTTAACCTGAACTCGATCATCAAGAGTCAAAATCAAATATGAATTCAACTCAGATTTAAACTAATCAGAGACCATTACAAAATCAATAAGCAATGAAAAACATTATCGGTAATTCGACGAATTTTATGTATTTTCGGGATCGCCAGAATCGGTTTATCGAACTCGTGGCAGAAGTACACACTATCATTTTGTCATGTCATCTCTTAAAACAGATCTCATTGCTTATTTGTTTTTCTTTAGCTCCTAACAAAAACAAGTTATGTATTTTATTAAATTTTTGGGGGAACGTAATGTAATTTCACTTTCTACAGATTAATTTTGTTTTAATGTTTATCTAGAAATATATAAAGAAATTCTGTTACGAAAGGATACTTAGTGATTAGAAAATCCAATTTCCTACAACTGAGAATATATCTTTTGAATTCCTTATTTTTATTTACAGTTGATTGAAACTATCGATTAACGTTTAAAACAGATTACTTCTTTTTCAGCAAACAGAAAAATGCGGTTTCTTTCTGCGAGTAATGAAATTTACGACGTAGTTGGACCCTGATAATGTGAAATCAATAAAGCAACGGAAATTACTTATTTTGAATGGACTTAAAAAATAACTGAAAGAAAAATAAATTAATTAAAAAAATTGTCTTTGAATAAGACAGTTGTTTATAAAAATTGGCTGTGTTTATAAAAAAGGCAATATCGAGAGGCATTTATTAGAATTGTACGTGATTTACATCGTAAATCATCTGTATCGAGAATATAATTATAGAAAGCAAATAAATAAATAAATAATATTATATGCCAAAAACCATGGAACTATAAATAAACATGAATCGAAATAGCCTCAAAAGGGTAAAGCTTCAATTGTAATCCATTTTGCCGTGGCTCATCACCACCGGGGTAAATATCCACCAATAAAATTTAATAGAAGTTTTCTTCTTATTCAAAAGCCATTTCATTCTTAGTTATGGTCAAAAACAGATATGTATTTTCACTGGTGGAAGTTCACTTCGACGATAGTCAGGCCCTTCGTTTCTTCCATATTCTCACCAAAACAGCTTCTTGACAGTCTCCGTGAAAGATCTTATAATACAAGGGCCAAATTCCACCAGTTAAAACAAATAGAAATTTTAAACATTTTTGTGAGAGTAATTTTGCATGAATAAGCCGCCAAAATAAGACGTAATTTTCTATTCAAAATTTACTGGTGTAAGTTTGTTTCCGTAGTAATCAGAAGCTGTCGACCACTTCCCTGATTTGCCCGTACGTCGTACGGCAACGTATTTTTGCCAATCATGATTTGCCGGGACCACGTACGGGCATCAATATTTCAATCATGTATTATTATTCTCACCAGCTATTTTTTATTGTAAATTTTGCATTATTTAATCTGAGCGTGTTTCATATTCAACTAGGCGAAAATGTTTGCTTCGAAAAGCCGGTGATAAAAGATGAAAAATTTTGCAAAAGACGTGAAAAAATTAAGTAATATTTGATTTTTTTCACAAATACTGGTTAGTTAAATGGTTAATCCAATGCAAAAAAAAAAAAAAAAAAAAAAAAACTCACCTGTTATCATATTATACTTCCTTAGTTACTCGACTCGCAACTGGTAGACTCTATACGATATGTCTCCGTCAGTTTGTTCATGACTACATTTTAGAAAACAGCCTTTCTCGCAATCACCATAACTTTCAATAAGTACTGCTGTAATATTTGGAGTCGAAAACAGATTTTGCTTTGTACATGAAAAAAACCATTTCAGATTGCTTTTATCCAGACCCAAAACTCATCTCTATCAACTACAGAAGAATATTACGAGAGAGGATAGCAATAAAATCAAAGACATATTCAAAACTTGAGTTATCTGCTAAATAGGCAAGATAAAGAAAATGTTTTACATTGACTAGAAATTTTAACAATTATTTTTACACTTGATAGTCAAGCATTGTTCTTCTAAAATAAGCATTACGAAGATGTTGAAGGAAGGGGAGGACTTCGCGAACCAGAACGTCTCTAATGTACTAATTGTACTAATACTCTAATGTACTAATTGTCTCTAATGTACACCCTGGTACCCAGTAGCGTCGTAACCACTTACAGGATTCTTTTTTTTTATTGTTCTATAAATTGACTACGTGGTCCCTCGTAATATTTGTCGCAAGACATACGAGGTTCAAGATTTCGATATAGCACAAAACGTTTCACATAAAGTTTACATTTAAAATCCACCATATTTTTGGGTGTTTGTATATTTTTATATGAATCACGTATTATATATTTCAGGATTAAAATGGATCTTGAAATGGTCACTTCCGATTTCATGAAGATTTTTTCCGGTTTGTATTTTGGATATAACTTTGTTTTTAATTATCGTTGAAGCAAAAGTAAGGCATTTTTGGACTCCTAAATGTTTGAATTTTAATTGAACCCTTTCGGGTCTGATGTACTATTAATAGAATATGTCTTTTAATGGAATATTATTTTGTTTTAAGAGATAGTTTTGTTACTATTTACAAATAGTAATGTTAGTATATGTCATTATTTGTTAGTGACGTCAGTCAGTAGTGAGTGTTAGTAACGTTATCATATAAATGATGACGGATTCACTTAGGATTTAATAATAATTATTATTATTATTATTTGCTCAATTCTCTTTGCGCCATTTGTGATTCTTTTATTTTCAATGTATACTTCACTCTGTAAATTTGAAATAAATGTTATTTTCCTGAAAGTCTCATGTGTAATAAAGAGCAAAAAGAATTACAAAGTTATAATATAACTTAAATATTATTGTAACACAGTATTTTCTATACATCTCCAAATATTCTTCCTTAGTTTTTTGTCATATCAATATAAACTGAATAGTACGCGAAACAATAACATTCGTTATTTTTCAGACAATGAAATACTCGTTGTATAGCCAGAGTTAGTGTTATTAACGTAAAAGTAATTTTCTCTAAAAATTAAAAAAATTCTGATCCGAAAAGTTTAAAATAATAATAAAAACATCCAAATTTTCCGGGAAAAGAGCGATTTGACTGTAGGCACATACATACCATAACTTAGCTTAAAATTTAATGCTGAGGTTTAAAAGAAAACAGCGATATGTTTTATTTTAAAATAACTAGATAATAGTGCTTTCATTCTAACAGACGCTGCATTTTTCTTCTTTTGTGTAGAAGTGCCATTGTATTCATGTCAGAGTGAACACCCATTATACCAAAACAATATCCTATTATATCCCCAGTGTAATAAAAAATATATATTACCTATACTTGCTCTAGAGGACGTGACTTCCTTTATGAAACAAAAACTTAAATAAGTTTGAATTAAAAAAAATTATATTTCAATTAAGATTTCAATCCATGTTTTTTTTCTAGATTTTTAATTGCGAGCTCTTTTGTGTGAGATACAGTATAACTTCAGTGAATCCGACAACATCGTGACCGAAACTATGCCGGATTTTTGAAAGAATATCAAACGTAATAACTAGAAATATTAAAAATAATACTATATTCTTAATGCTACTTTTAGCCATAACCTCATTCATTATTAAGTGATAATTATGTAAAAATAAGATAAAATTAAATTTAAAAAACTTACTTTTATTGATATTTTCTATGGTAAAAAAATCTAATAAAAAGTGAAACTATTTTTTCTCTTGTAATTTCAGAAACATCGATGTCAGCTTTGCTTGCTTCAAATTTTTTGGCCGTTCTTGAATAAGTTTTTCGTTATTACTATTTTCTACAAATAAAAAATGTCTATTTACAGTCTTGTTTCTCTAAAGCCTATAATAATTTTTCATTTAAATTTCTTTATTTTCTAATGACACCTTTTCTTCTGTAGGTTGTTCATCATAATCTTCTCAGCGGCTTTATAGGCCATTCTATTTAAGCACCAATATTAAGTATTTTAATCGTTTATATCGGACACGGATTCGATGGACTCGACGTTGATATTTTGTATATATAATGAAATTATGAGGAGAGTAGAGCAAAAAATATGGGCTGCGATCAAATATTCAAAATCGTGCCGTTTTATACCCTTTAACATGGAGCTTTTGACAAAGCCTGGAATAAATAATACTTATTTAATATAAAATTTCAAAAGTGTACTTATCTTTATTTTTTCTAAGTTCAACAAATATCTTAGATTGCTGTCTAAGCCCACCTTCCCCTTGACTAATATAAATACGGGTAGGTTATTTAAAGGAGTTTCGTTCAGAAACAGTTTTGTTAAGACTAGAGTTCGCCCCCTGTAATGGAATAAAAAATTACAAAATTTGATATTTTTTTTGGGGGGGGGGGGTGAAGATTGTCAGTGCGTGCGTAGCATATCTGCTGAACGGAACTGTAAGCAGCGGAGAACCAGTTCGAAGTACATTCGTTTCGAGATTGGGCCTTTTGATGAGATTTTGCAGTTCAAATTTCAGTTTTATTTAAGAATATTATTACCGGGCCAGGCAACGCCAGGCGGTTCAGCTATTAATGAATAAAAAAAAAAAAAATCTGAAAAATGTTTTAAATAGAGTTTTAATCGAAAATGGAGATGGATATACAAAATTATTAGAAAAATCGAAAAATTTGGAAATTTTTTAAAAATGTTTTTAACATGAAACATTTGCATGAAAAAAAGGCAGTATTTTTTTTTCTTGGGGAGGGGGGGAGAAAGAGAAAGAGACCTGGCTTGTAGTGTGAAAGAAACTCACGGTAAAATTAGAATATTTAAGTATATTTTTCAGTGGAATTTCAATTTTCATTATAAGTAATCTACACTGAGAAGAAATATTTTGTTAAAAATAATTTCACTTAAAAATCTACTTTAATATACGAGCACTGAAGTGTAATCCAAATAAATCAGCTTATTAAAAAAGCGTAGTAAGCTTATTTAACATTATATCAATTCGTAAACCTTGACCTATTTTAAAATTACTTCCATGTCTAATTACATTAGAGGTCGTTGTAAGATCAGCAATATTTTTTGTATCAAAATACTTAATTGCTTTAAAGTCTAGAAAATGTCCTCCGGTTGAAAGGAAGATATAATAAAGCTGTAATTAACCACTCAAAAAAGTTAATTATATTGGCATTAAGATAAAAATCAGTGGATTATAAGAAAATCTCATTTAGAAATGAATCACATGAAGAGATCCGTGCAAATTAAATATGTTTGAATAAAGGGAAAAGAGAATAATTAAGTATCCTAGTGGTTTATATTTGAATAGTAAAAGAAAAAAAATCTGATGCTTTAAGATAAGAAGAAATAAAATTCACAAGTCAAGCACAGATTTTTCAACACTTTCCAAGTCATTCAAAATATTATAAAGAAAATTCATCCTTTCATAAAGTGCGAGATAATATCTATATAAACAATTTGGAAAACGGTTAAAACATCCGAAAACAAATTTTAAGCATTTACCATCTATAAAAGGAAAAATATCCAAATATTTTTGTGCATCGCTGAATATAACTTTTTTTTGCAATATATAGTGTTTTATGCGTAATTTTTTATGCAATTTGAAAAACAGTTTTACTTTGCGATTTCATATTAAATCTTTTAAAATTCTCCCTTTGTGAATTCTTAATCCTTTGATATTCTAAAAAGGATAAGAATTTTTTTTCATACTTTAGCCCAGTCATTTTAGCAAAAATAGGGGAAAAAATTAGAACAAAGCTGGATTTTTGCATAGGTGCTAGTTAGGGTATGTAGTTTAACATACTCAAAGTCCCCATCGATCCGATGTGAGCTTTCGCCGCTAGGGGGCGCTAATGAGCTTGAAAATCGGTTTTTTGCAAATATCTCACAAACAATGGTATTTAGAAAAAAGAAGTTCAATTACATAGTTGTAGATAACTTAATTTCCTATAAAAAGTGTCATTAACATTTGTTTGTCACATCAACGCTTCCCTGTCAAAAATATAAAAAAGTGAACAAATTTGAAAGTAAAATTATAAAAATTCGAAAAATCTGCTGCTACTTTAAAAAAAATTATGTAAACATATCTAAAATTCTCACCTTTGAATGGAGAAAATGAATATATAATATACATTTATCCTTATTTTCACATTACTCTTGAGGAAAAGCATTTAGCGCGTTTTCTTTATTGTGGTTTCACTCGTATGCATATTCCTCATACAGTGACTGGCTTAATCCAATTTCAGTAGTTTAACTGCTTTAGTAGTTCTTTGTACAACATCAATTTCTACACACGATTCAGATTCGTCACTATCTGTATTTCTTTCTTTCGTTTTTGTGCTGCTTTCAGTATTTTTTGTTTGCCTTTCGATATCATCACTGAATTCAGAAGTAGCGCTTCCCTCCTCCCTTGCAATGGGCAGGATACATATCAATATCTTCCTTGTCTTCAAATTCAATTTTACTTGCATTATGACACGAAACTTCGCAGCAATTTATGCAAATATCAGAACATTTCAACCCAAATTATCGGCATTCACATGCTTTTCCACATCCTTTGGAGCAAGAACAAAAAATTGATTCAATATTTTTTGGAGCAGGTAGCTGGAATTTGAGACAAATTAGGTGCATTTTGCCAGCACCAGTTCTCAGGATGTAATTCATTGCCCAACCGGTATTGTACGAATGTGATACTCGTGTTCGTCAAGTACTATTATGATAAACACATAAACTGTGCAATCTAGCTGCATCTTCGGTAAGCCGCAACGATGAAAGACTTTTTACCAACAACAACTTCTTTCTTGAAACATACATAACGGTGCTTGTCCAGAGAAATTTCTGCTTTACCACAGTATAAAAAAAGAAAAACAGTTTTTCCTGTCTCGGAAATTTCAAATTGGGATACTTGATCACTTTTTTAAATGCTGCAGCTTGTATGTTATGACCTTCTTCCTTTTTCAAAAAGTTTGCTAACGACATTTTACCATTCCCAAACATTGCTGATGTCGAGAGACAACCGGAAAAAGCATGAAGGAAAATACATTATCTTTCAGAACAGCATCATTGTTAAGACTGTGCAATGAATACAGGATGGTTGCAGTTTGTCCTCTTCCTGGCTTAATAAAATATATCGCTATCGCTGGAAGTGCTAAAGCAGTCAACAATACGAGCAAGTCAACATCATCGCCAACAACAGCAGTAAGCACACCAGACTTTGCTATTTCAATAGTTGTTTTAACAATTAGTGTGTATGCATCATCTTCTGCTTGTTTTGCTTCAAAACCATTCTCTATAAATTTCTCCATAAGCATAGATATGAGACGTGTCTTATTTTAATGATTAGATTTTAAAAACATTCTTTTTTTTGCGATACTTTAGAGCTTTTTTTTTCCCTTCTATATAAAAGCTTCGTCTAATGTATCAGAACATAACAAACATTTTTCCTTAAATTCAAACAGCGGACTGTCATTTCTCAATTTTTCCTTCAATGGAGTAATTTGTGCAGACATTGATGGTTTTTCTGCAATAGATTTATTGTATGATTTAATAGAATTCTTTCCTGTATAATTTTTTTTTTTACATTTTTTTTTACATTTACATTCACTATTGTTTTTAGCCATTTCTTCAAATATTTTCTACTTATGGTCACCTCTTTCCGAACTTGCTGTCACAAGGAACTTCAGTCCCTTTATTCCTATTTTTACATAATCTTTCGAAACGCAATCCTCACCACATACAAGACATTCTGTTCTGTCAATCTCCATTTTTCGCTCAGAATCAGCAATTAAGAAGAGTCATTTTAAACTGTCATAACTATTTAACAATTTCTATAACATGCGTTGAAAATAAAATTATTCACTCCCTAAAATCTCACACAGGGGCGTGCGAAGGGAAAACTGCGCCCGGGGCAAAGCTTCAATTTGATGCCTCCAACTTTTTTATGTGACAAGCCAAAAATTAGTTGGTAGTATAAATTTGGCGCCCCCTTAATATCCGCGACGGTGGCGACAGCTCCTTTCCCCCCGTTTTCGTACGGCTCTGATCTCATAAAGAATACTTCTTTCAGTAAATTAGGGTGATTTCATACTAGCGAAATGAGCACCAAATGAAAATTAAATATTGGAAAGGTACCTGCATGTGGTACATTTCCACAAATGCAAAGAGAGATAGGGTATTGGGACATTACTATTGCACAAGCGTGCGAAAACGGCATACAGACCATAGGGGAGAGTTGGGGGATCCAAAGTTGTTCCGTACCGTACTTGTTGCGCCCCTTCGCCGCGTTATGACTATTCTTCCGCATTTTTTACAGTAACGTTTACTTTATTTTAATTTTTGGCAGGGAAGGGTTGGTGTGACAAAAAAATGTTGATGACACTTATTGTAGGAAATTAAATTATCTAGATCTTTGTAATTGAACTTTTTTTTCAAAATGCCATTGTTCGTGAGATATTCGCAAAAAACCGATTTTCAAGCTTATTAGCGCCCTCTGGCGGCGAAAGCTCACATCAGATCGATGGGGACTTTTAGTATGTTAAACTACATACCCTAACTAGCACCTATGCAAAAATCCAGCTTTGTTCTAATTTTTTCTTCTATTTGTAAAAAAAGGTGCTAAAATAACTGGACTACTTGTATAAAATTAGAAAACAAAGTCACACGAATTCATTATACCCATCATATGTTCTTAAAAAATTTGCATAAAGCGCTGAAATTTTTGAGACAGTGTATCTTCAAGAAACAAATAATTAATTAAATTAATACAGTTGATTCTCTTTAATTCGAAATCGGATAATTCGAATCATCGCTTAATTCGAACTAAACACACTGTTAAAAATAAAGGTGACAAACCGGTGCCATTTGGGACCCGGAGGTGAAAAGGCGGTGCCATTTGGAACCCTAGGGTGTCATAGGAGCTTGAATATGCGGTTGGGGTGACGACAGATCTGTTACTGGATGATGGGAGCTAAATAAGGTGCCATGCACTTCGTAAGCACCTCATCGGGTGACTGGCAACTTGCGCATGCGCTATGTATGACGCGTGTCTTTCTGCTTTCGGTGTCAGCATGTAAAGTTTACGAGTGTGAGCAACTCAAAACACGGCAGTGTGTAAATTCGCGAAATTAATTGAGGACTAACCACTGAGTTACAATGAAACAACAATGAGGACTTAACGATCCGATTTGCGCGACCAGTGAACCGGGCAAAGTCTGATTAAAGGTAAGATTTAACTTTATTTTATTTTATTTTATTGTAACGTTAATTTGTCGTACATCCCTATAAGTAATGTCATAAAAAAGAGTAAATTAGATTTTTTTGTTAGTATGATTGATTGTTAAGTTTATTATGTGAAGCTACAAGCTACACTCTCACCAAAATACCTGCTTGCTAATGTTAAACCTATGAGGTAGTTATTTTACAATTTCTCGTTTACATGTCAATATTTTTAAATGATTTATCGAGGCCTTAGCTACCGAGGAGCAATTGGAGCAAACTGCTCTAGGCACGGGAATACTAAGGGCGCACAATTAGAAAGAGCGAAATGAAAGATTTTAAAAATATTTACATATTTTTTCATTACAAATCAGTTATTATAGACGAATCTTGTTGCAATCGGAATATTCTATGACCATTTTACCTTGTGTTTAAACTCAGCTGTTTAGATTTAACTCTTAACTGCTGTTAGTGGTCTCAGATACCATGAGTTTTTCAAGTTTCACAGTTTAACTTGTAATTTTTAGTTTAACTATAGATACTGGTCATTTTTTTTTTAGTTTGGAGCCTTATTACTACCTCTAAATACTTTTGAATAGCTGAATTTATTTATAATATTCTTATACATAAAGTTTAATATATAAATAGTATTCTGAGAATTAACGTAACATTTTATTCATCTTCAGATTAAATGGTCTGACAGACAGCTCACAGTAGTTATGTAACAATTTTTGTCAGAGCAGTTAAGGTTAAAATATATTTTTGCGTCTATATACAGTTAAAAGCAATTAATTTTATTCGCGAAGTTTTAATTTTAACCTTTACACGGGATCTCGGACAGCATCTGGCCGGCTTTGCATATATTGTCGGATAGATGCTATCCGAACCCCTCCTGTAAAGGCTAATTCACACCATATTGCAGCCTCGCGTAACTTCTCTAATATTGTTTCAGTATACCTGATTTGTCTTTATTTGAGAGGGGGGGGGGAACTTTTTCATTTAAGACAATTGAATACTTGCAAATCTTAAAGTAATCAAAACTTATTTACAGGGTTTTCATTATTAATATTTTCCTTATTAACCACCATTATTTCCAAAATAATCTTCATAATAAGATTAGATCGGGAGGCGGTAGCACGGACAATCATTTAGTCTCACTTAAGGAAAAAAATCACGGATAAAACCTCGATTTGCATATTAAAACGTTATTAGTCAGCCAAGTCATACCTTGGTGGGAAATGCCTAAAAACCCGAATTTAACGGTATCTTGGGTTTACCATTATGTTTTCTTACTCCCAATTCTTCATATTTTCATACTTTTGGTTTCATTTTCTTTCAAAAAGGTGAGAAAATGTTAGGGTATTGCATTGAATAAACCTTATGATCTGATTATCGGCTATGCAGATTTACACCCACTTTTTTTCGAAAGTATTCTTTCGCATTAAACCTTATTTAGTAGCAGAATTTTATGGTTTAATAAAATAATTTTTTTTTTCAATAATAGTAATTTAAGTTTGATTAGACCGTAATCAGTCCCCCCCCCCCCTCTTTCTCAATCATCAACATCATCCGATATGACAAATTTGTAGTCATGAACATTCAAATTATAAAAGGAAAACAATCTGTATTTACTCCACTGAACTTTCAGAATAGTTTACAGAAATAGTGTGTGTTCAAAAAATATAACAATGAATAAAAACTTATATCGTAATTTTACACAAATGTGAAAATTTTCCGCAGGTGATGAAGATCTCGTGTTTTAAAGGCGATTTTTGCACTGTCATTTATAAATCTTAAACATTTTTCTAATGACATAATTTTTAACAATCTTTCATTCCACCCGTTCTGAAACAAGACCAATAAACAGGGTTGGCTTTTTACCGGTAAAAACCTGGGGAGAAGGTGGTAAAAACTTAAGGATATACAATAAACTGTTAGTCCTTAAACCGTATTTTAATACTATTGATAAAAATTCTATTTTCATGTAATTGGTGGATTAATATATAATATCTATATAGGGGAGAGTGGGGTGGTGTGGGACTTTTTTTTTTTTTACAAAAGTAAGAATTTTTTTTTTTATTTATACACAAAAAGAAAAAAATCAATTTATAGCATGCAAGGTAAAACATTTTTTAATCCCCCTGAACAATATAGAAACATAACGTGCAAATACTGTTTTATTTTAAAGAGAACGTAAGTTTCAAAATGTGTCTCATACCTCCTCATTAAGAGTTATGGGACAGCAATAATAAAAAAAAAAGCTATAAGGCACAAAATAACCTATAGTGTCGGTAAGATAAACAATCAAACAAAGGTTGTAAGTTGATAATGTATATGCCACAATATAAAATTCCAGTATCTTCATGACTGGAATGAAAATTCAGGATTCTCTGTCATAGGTGTCATTAAGGCCCCACACTAGGCTCAGAATGTAAAGATGATAATGTAAAAGTGTATAGGAGCGTTCTTTTGAAATACCTAACTCAAATTTTAATATTTTTACATGATTCTTTTGAGCAAGATAGCTGAGGATGATCCATAACCGGCCTAGTTTTTATTTTTTCGATTTTACTTTTATATTTTTTGTACAACGATAGTTTCAATTTCAGAACTGGTTCAAACCAATTTCGTAAGTTAAAGTAATTTTTTTAAAAAAAATCTTAAACAAAAACTGAAAAAGTAAAAACTACGCCGGTTGCGGATCGCCCTCAGCAATCTTGTGCAAAACAATCACGTAACAATATTAAAATTTCGCCGAAATATTTGAAAAGAACGCCCCAATAGACTTTGCATTATCATCCGGGTCTTTTTCTGTGCCTAGCGTTGCGCCTTAAATAATCATCAATTTATTTACATTTTGAAGTATGAATGCATATATTATCAATGTTATAATTAATATATTATCGTCTAAAAAATTTGCATGTTAGCAATTTGCATTATTATTAATTAAAAAAAGGAACTGGGCGCGTCCCATTCATCCCTTTTCTGGCATGTCCCATTCCTCGCCACTTCCTTGTTTGTGTTAAACTTCTTGTTCAAACAAAAATGCTGCTTTAGGCTTAGTTTAAATTATGGATAATATACAGTATAATGTTCCATAAATGGGGAAACTATTACATTTATACATAAACAAGCCTTTAATATATTGAGAGCAAATAAATCAAATTTAAATTGGATTTTTGAAAAAAAAAATTTCTTTCAAACATTTGCAAGTCTATGCATATCAATATTTTTTTGTAAACTGAAGAATGGATTACCATTGCTTCATCTTGTATGCGATTGATGAAATGTTTAGAATAATGCACAAAGAGAAAAACCTACAGTCCCATTCCACCCGACTTTCCCCCATATAGCAAAAGGGGAAATAAAGAATTAGCCAGTTCCATAAAGCTCCTGATATACACTGAATGGCCAGAGATGACCGTCCACTTGCGGTTTTAGAAATTTTGTTAAATATCTAGAAAAATGTATGTAGAATTATCCTGAAAATCTTAGTGTATAAATATAATACACTACCTGGCCATTGATTATCGTAAACTTGCGATTTTAGACATTTTGCAAAATATCTAGAAAAATACATGAGGAAATACCCTGAAACTCTCAGTGTATAAACAATATAGTACAGGTGATCTATTTCCGTGAAGATTTCTTCCAGAAACTTTATAGGAGACCGCCAACAAATTAAAAAATGTATGAATATCTTTTGGATAACCCTGTCAAAACTAATGCATCAAAAGCGCTCAAACTGTAGATTGTGATTAAGTGGCTTATTGTTATAAACTGTGTTCATTTTTATGTCGATAGCATGTATACTCGTAGAGAAATGAAGGTTTTTATAAAAATACTCCCAAATTTTTCCAAGATTTTTGATTATAATTTGCAGAGTTCTTAATATAAAATAATAATATTTTCTGAAAATATGACAAACAACATTGCACATAATACCCTGTAATCAGAATAAAAAAATAATAAAAATGGTATGAAAAATGAGTAGGTTTACTAAATAATTTTTCACTGCTCATGCGTGAACGATATCAAAATTTCATTTGCATATTATGTTAGCTAAATGTATAGAGCAACTTTTGTGAAAGTTGCAAAATCATAGCTTGAAAATTCTGAAAATAATCGTCAATAGAATCACTTAAAAATCCGTTATTTCCAAAATGAAGCAAAAACAAGAAGGGTTGTATCCATATATTCATTAATTAGTGTCAATATAGAATACACAATACGGAACTTACTAGTACATTTGGATACAATCCCTCATTTTCTTTGCTTCATTTTGGGAACAATGGATTTTCCACTTATTATATTGACGATTATTTTTAGAATTTTCAAGCTATGATTTTGCGACATTCACAAAAGTTGCTCTATACATTTAGCTAACATAATATGCAAATGAAATTTTGATATCGTTGACGCATGCGCAGTGAAAAAATATTTAGTAAACCTACTCATCTTTCATACAATTTTTATTATTTTTTAATTTTGATTACAGGATATTATGTGCAATGTTGTTTGTCAGATTTTCAGAAATTATTATTATTTTATATTAAGAACTCTGCAAATTATAAGCAAAAATCTTGGAAAAATTTGGGAGTATTTTTATAAAACCCTCAATTTCTCTACGAGTATACATGCTATCGACATAAACATGAACACAGTTTATAACAATAAGCCACTAAATCGCAATCTGCAGTTTGAGCGCTTCTGCTGCATTAGTTTTGACACCAAACGATATTCATTATTTTTTAATTTGTTGACGGTCTCCTATAAGGTTTCTGGAAAAAATCTTCACGGAAATATATGACCTGTACTATTATGTGTATACACTGAGAGTTTCAGGATAATTTCTCATGTATTTTTCTAGATATTTAACAAAATGTCTAAAATCGCAAGTGGACGATAATCAATGGCCAGGTAGTGTACTACAAGTCATATATTTCCCTGAAGGTTTTATTCCGAAACTCCAATAGGGGACCATCAACAAATTGAAAAACAATGAATACCTTTTGGATATCTTTTGGATAACCCTGTCAAAACTAATGTAGCAAAAGTGCTCAAACTGTAGATTATGATTAAGTGGCTTATTGTAATAAACTGTGTTCATTTTTATGTCGATAGCATGTATACTCGTAGAAAAATTAAGGTTTTCTACGAATCCGAAAAGCAGTCTCAAATTTACCCAAGATTTTTGCTTATAATTTGAAGAATTCTTAATATAAAATAACATTATTTTCAGAAAATGTGACAAACAACATTGCACACAATACCCTGTAATCAGAATTAAAAAATAATAAAAATTGTTCGAATATTGAGTAGGTTTACTAAATAATTTTTCACTGCTCATGCGTCAAAGATATCAAAATTTCATTTGCATATTATGTTAGCCAAATGTATAGAGCAACTTTTGTGAAAGTTGCAAAATCACATCTTGAAAATTTTGAAAATAATCGTCAATAGAATACGTTGAAAATTCGTTATTCCCAAAATGAAGGAAAAACACGGGGGGTTGTATCCATATATTCATTGATTAGTGTCAATATAGGATACATAATAGGGGCTTACTAATAAATTTGAATAAAATTCCTCATTTTTTATTATTATTACTGGTATGGAATACCTGTACATGTTAGGGAAATTCGTTGCTATTCTGGAATAGACACTTTGTTCCAAGATATGTTTTGTAAATATGGTTAATAATGTAAATAGTTTGTAACTCTTAATGATAATACAGGAAAAGAATATCTGAATGACAAGTATGAGTTGGTCATGTAATTTTCTCGTGCTGTCCGAAAATAGGCAATAAAGAAGAAAGTGCCCGGTTAAACGGATGGCATTGAGCTCGCAGGCTATACATACAACTGTATATTATACTCTTATTTCAAAGAATAATGCCCTTCCAAAAATAAAAGAAATCAACTAACTGTAAGTTATTGGACAGTGGATTAACTGCCATCCCTCTTTATACTTAACCAATGAGCCCCTAAAACTAATCAGGAAAGTGTCTTATCAAAGTGAAATTATTAACAAAATTTGAAGAAAATGTGATAATTCTGCATGATTTCTGCATATTTATATAAATTAAGGAGGGTAGCACTCTCTTCTCCCCCCCTTCATATTTAACCAGTGAACCTCCAATGCTAATCAGTGAAGAACCTTATCAGAATGAACCTCCATATAAAATTTGAAGAAAATCTGATATTTATATAAAGAGTTATCACGTTACATACAGAACTTGCCGGCACATTAGCTGTCAGACTTTGATAGCCTTGTGAGCTATAATTTAAATTTTATTTAAATTTTATTCTTTCTTTTTTTGTTCATCTACAATTTTTGCTGTACTTTGATGATAGATTTTAATTGGACTGTCTTGTTGTGTGTTTTCCTTAATGTGTTATTATTATTTTTTCAGATAGTGAACTTAAATTTATAGTACTTACATTACCATGCTTGATACAAGAAAAGTTTCCGACTCTTTATCATGAAGAAGGTGCAGAAATTTCTGAGTTTCAACCTGTTACTGTGCTCCGCAACTCAAGCAACTTGTTAAATTACTCATGCTATGTATTAATTTTATATAAACAGTTAATTTTAAAAACTGATAATTTTATAAGCTTAGTTACTTTGTGGTATGCATTGTTTTGGTTGTTTAACGTTAACTATAGTAAAAGCCAATTTAAATTTTTATCATTTTTATTAGATACTTATGTCTTGAAAATTTTCTCAGTGGCATCAGTTCCACATAGTGTTACGTCTTTGTTTAATAATATTTAATACATTCTTCGTGTTTACAATAAAAAGATTATTTGAACTAAAAGGTTGTTTTTTTAATTCAATGTTTTATTCATTTCATTATATTTACTCAGTGGATTAAAATTTCAGATGCAATAAGTCAAAACACAAAAACAATTAGGCAGAAAGTGTTTTGATGTGGATACTGGACTAGAATTCAGCAGTCGTTAGTCGTCAAATGAAACTAAATTATAGAAAAATTATTCCTAGTCGTCAAATCTTGATAGCTAGCTTTCTTTAACTTTAATTTTTGTTTAGCAAATGCTTTCATTTGTATTTTAGCATACATCCCCCCTCCCTCTGGACCATGACATCAGCACGTGTCTTAAGAATTTTGAACCTTTCAATAACCTCTATGTTAACTTCACTTTCACCAATGACTGATAAAACTGGTCCTTGGATATTACACCCCTGTAAACAAGATTTTCTTTTATTATGAGATATTTCTGCATCCTTATATGTTCCTAAAATAAGAAACTGTATTAAAATTGTTTTAAAATTTTTGTATTCCCTTCCTCAAACAAACAAAAAAAAATGTGTGTGATTTGGAAATGTTTTAAATGCCCCACCATAATTGACAACCAAAGATTCATTTATTTGCTAACTTTTTATTTTCTGATGTACTGTTAGTCTCAGATTTTTTTAAAATTCGCTTATCCCTAGTTATATCTAAAGCTCATATTTTCTCTCTGTGGACATATTTGCTTGATTATCTGTTTTGTATGCATATTAGCTTTACAAAAAGAATAAGTTTTTCCAGAATCCAAATATTGTAGTTTAATCAGGTTTCATACTTATGGAAAGTCAGTTTTTATTTTGTTTAGTAAGAAAAAGTGTTTAATATATAAAGTTTCCTCCCCACTTCCCTTCAATACATTAAAATTAAATATGCAATGCAATATTATTACTATTAACATGGTTGTGAAAAGAAATAAGAAAATATGAAATGCATTTGGCACATCGAAAAAAAATTGTAGGCATTATTTTGACACCTTACATACAGTTCTTAATTTCTAATCCTGTGTGGATATATGCTATAAAATATGGATTTCCATAAGTTCACTATAAAGGTAAGTATTACACATATTGTAAAAATGATTTTTTTTTTACTCAATTTCATCTGTGATTTTACACAACTATAAAATGAATTTATTTTCTATAATTCATTTCATAGCTTGATGGCTAACTTTCTTGAAGAATTTTAAAGAATATGAAGTAATCTTACTAATTTAAAAGTTACACAGCATTTATTACATATTCTTTTCTAATTTGTGTTTTACATTTTTTTAATTAGATACAGCAGGGTAGCTGAAAAAATATTGGTGCGTTATTTGACATTGATATTTCATAACTAAAATTTGAGAAATGCTTATTTTAAAATTTTGTAGCATTTCTTCTACTATATGAAAATCTTAATCCTCCGAAAAGTTCACAACCGTCAAAATGATCAGCAACTAATATGTTCAACGAAGTATTCGCCTCATGGAAGCAAAATAACTTTAATGGAACTTCCAGCAGTATTGGGGCCTTCACATGGAGCAAAAACAACATTGACCATCTGCGTGGATATTTAATAACAGGTGTATTGCCTTCGAACAATCAGATCTTAACTCACTTGACTTCTGTAGAAAAGCTAGAAATAGAAAATCCCCAGTTTGCATTGTATGTGATGCGAAATTATCAAGGCATAGAATGATTTAAATCAGAATTATCTGCAGCGGACTGTCAATTCTGTGATCTTTCGTTTTCAAACTTGTGTAAAAAATAAATATCAAGCCAGTGAACAATTTGTTAAAATATTGTTATTCCTTTTATATTTTATTATTAAATTACGTCATATATTTTACAGGATATAGCATTTTTCTGTGTCCCCATACTTTTCAGTTGCCCTGTATATAAAATAATGAAAATACATGTCAAGCAATATACTATGTGTCAAAAAAGATGGTTACTTATTACTTCTGAAACTATAATATAATTATAAAAATATTCATATGAAGATAGATAATTCAATTTGTACTTTCTCTTATTTTGGAGTCAAAAAACATCAAATTTTTATAATGTTCTTGCATCTAAAAATGCCCAATCACAAAAATATTTACTGGCCCTTTCTTAAACATACCCAAAAAGTTTGATCCAAACATATGAGTTAGAGACAGTCAAAAATCATGATTTATTTCATTTTACAAGAACTTCAAAACATAAAATTGAAAATCAGGCTTCAAATTGCATGACAAAGTCACAATATTTGACTCTAACTCAGTGATTTTTAGAGGCAGAAAATAGGTGTAGAGGTTGTGTAAATTTTCCGATTTATTCTAACAAAACCTTTTGGGTATGACTAACAATGCAATAGTGATGACTTATGATTGGTGATTTTGAAATGCACAGACTATATAAAAGTTAAAATTTTGAATTTTTCTTAAAATACTCTCCATGTAAATGAAAGTACAATTTGAATTCTCTGCCTTTCTATGATTATTTTTGTAGTTCATATTATCCCTCTCTGAGTTACAAAAATATGCTACAATTTTTCTTTGGACACCTGATAATGAGTTTAAAAATATAATATTCCATCAATCTAAAAGAAAAAAAAGACTCAAAATATTGACTGATCATGATAATTTTCTCTACAGAATTCAATTTAAAAATGGGTAAACACTTTCTATTTCATGATTCAAACCAATACAATTTCTTGACAAGCAGGGTAAGGGGAGGGGGGTTGCAACTGTGGGCCATAGATTGTGAGTGCTATTTCTTGTAGGATGCCACAGGGCACACTGGATTATGTGTTTCATCCGTTCACCCTCTGGGGCACCCTGGATAAATAGTATTATTATTCTCCCCTGAGATGCCATTCTTTCACCCCTTAAGGTACCCTGGGTGAGGGGTGCCATTACTCTCCCCTCAGATGCGATCCTTTCACCCTCTGGGGCACCCTGGATAAGTAGTATCATTATTCTCCCCTGAGATGCCATTCTTTCACCCCTTAAGGTACCCTGGGTGAGGGGTGCCATTACTCTCCTCTCAGATGCGATCCTTTCACCCTCTGGGGCACCCTGGATAAGGGGTGCCATTACTCTCCCCTGAGGCGCCATCTTTTCACCCCCTGGGGCACCCTGGTTAAGGGGTGCCATTACTCTCCCCTGAGATGCCATCCTTTCACCTCCTGGGGCACGCTGGATAAGGGGTGAGATTATTCTCCCCTGTGGTGCCATCGTTTCACCCTATTGAACACTGTGGATAAGGGGTGCCATTATTCTTCCCTGAGGTGCCGTCCTTTCATCCCCTGAAACACCCTGGTTTAGGGGTGCCATCCTTTCACCCTAGTTAAGGGTGCCATTTTAGCTCCTCTAGGGGTGTCACCAGTGAGACAAGCCTTTCACCCCTAAAAGGTGCAATGTGTCACCATTAGTTTTAACAGTGCATGAAGTCTTGAAATTTTCAATGGCAGAATAATGTTAAAATTTTTCATTAATTCGAACTCATTTTCTCTCGACTTTGTTGAATAAGAACTAGCGAGAATTCCAATTTTTCATTTTCCTTTTCTTTCTCACGATTTTCAGATAATTTGAACAACTTTCTTTGTTTGATTTTTGTGAAAATTATTCCGAACGATATACATATAATCCAAAGCATTTGATGTCCACTTTCTTAGTGCCCCGTCTGTCCATCACTGACGCTTTAAATTTTTCTTCCATTGTGCTTGTTTCTAATCTTTTAATTAGTTTATGTATTTATACATTATAATTTAATATTAAGTCATATTCTAATAATAACAAACGAAATAAATTAAAAAAAAACTATAGAATAAATTCCTTTGTAATAGTACCATATTAAGCATGTTTTCGTTTCATATTTTCCATAATTCAAACTTCGGATAATTCGAACATTTCTTGTGGTCCCGACGAGTTCGAATTAACGATAACCGACTGTACTTAATTTTAATTAAATGTCGAGTATTTATTGTAAATTGGCCTCATACATTTTTTTCTTTAATTATTTTTAACAAAATTTGAAAAGTTCTTAACCTTTTAAGACGGACTATTCCTCTAAAGTTCCAAATTAGCCACAGATTACAGTACATTAAAATTTGCCAATTTTCTCTATTTACATTGTTTATCTATATGAAATCATTAACGATACTTATACTAAAATCACATAATACATTAAATAAAATAAATTGCACGCTAAATTAAAATGTCTTTAATTTAAAAGTAAGAGTCATTAATCCTGAATTAACCATTCGAAAAGTTAATTGCGACAGCATTACTCCGATAAAAATCTATTCATGATAAGAAAATATAATTTAATGATGAATGAGACGAAACATTTTATAGAAGTTAAATATATTTGTTGAAATGCAAAGATCGTGTGCGTTACAATTTCGTTTAACATTAATTATACTAAACAAAATGTAGAATAAAAGTGAAAAAAAATAGATAAATTATGAATAACCATCATTTTTACATAAATGAATTACATCTTCAAAGTAACTTAATTTATTTGCTATCAATAATAAAAATTTATTTTAAAATGCAAATATTCACTTTCGTCTTATTTATTCACTTTTGTTTTATTGCATCAAACTGCAAAATTCTAATAATTAAAATAACACAAATATTCTCCGAAAAATAAATAAATAAATAATAACTTCTGAGATGGACTATACTTCTAAAGTTGCAAATTAGTCACATATTACGGTATATTAGAATTTGCTAATATTCTCTATTTCTAACTTTCAAATTACATTATTTATCTAAGGTACCCTGGGGTAATAACGCCACGTTAAGATTCTACCAATTTTCACGGCTCCGTTTTAGTTTTTATTTTTCAAACAAATATATGATTTGATACAGAAACTCATTGACTATCTGTATAAAAAAAATAATTTAACAGATATGTATTCATAAAATGTAATGGCGTGTTTTCTTGACCAATGCTATTTGGCGTTATTACCCACCTATATGGGTAATAACACCATGCAAACAAAACTATGAAATAGGATGGAATAATTGCATGTAGATTGCCCAATTCTAAAAATACAAACTCTACAAACTTAGAAATTGACAAATCCATTCTAAGCTATTGAAAATGTTCAATTTTTTGTGAAAGTGTAAGAAAAATAAAGGTGTGGTGTGGTGTGTGGGGGGAGGATGAGGCAAAAGAATATCAGATCGTGAGCTTCTTTTTGCTTAAAAAGGACCGCTTAAATAGAATTATTAGAAACATTGCATAGTTTTATCTGTGTTTGTTTGAATCAGTATTTAGGATTTAGTTCGGCCACTGTAGGGAATCAACCGGGGTATTAATTCCAAGGATTGGCGTTATTACTCCGTTATAGTTATTGCACTGTACATTTTAAATAAAAAATTATCTCGAGAAGATATCCAAAATCTTCAACAACATTTTGAAAGTCCATGAAATGTACTACAAATTTATGAAATTAACAAAGTATTTCCGGATTAAAAAAATAGTCTTCACATCACAAAACGTATCTCGCAAATTTTAGATCAAGCGTTAATTTTAGTTGCTTGTAAAAACAATAAGACCTAAAAATGAAACAAATTAACTTGATGCTGTTTTTTGCGATTTATATGACTCAAAACCCTTCTGCGCAGAGCACATGGGTGTCATTTACCAGATTATTTCATAATTATGCAAAAGATTAGCACTTGGCGTTATTACCCCGCCTGGCGTTATTACCCCAGACCACCTTATATGAAGTCATTAACGATATTTACATTAAAATCACACTTTAAATAAAGTAAGCTGCATGTTGAATTAAAATATCGTATATATAAAAACAAAAGCCATTAAACCTGGAATTAACCATTCAAAAGGAAATTGCTGTAGCGTTACTCCAATAAAAAAATTTATTAATTATAACAAAACATATTTTAATGATGAATGAGACAAAAAATTTTAGAGAAGTTAAATATATTTGTTTAAATACGAAAATCGTGTGTGTTACATACGTTTGACAATAATTATACTAAAAAAATGTGGAATAAAAATGAAAAAATATCTAAATTATGAATAATCCCAACGCCTGAATACTGCACAGGCCAACTAGGCTGTGGTCTTGGGCCCACTCCTGAGAGCGTAATAAAATGGTTTAGAAAAAAAATTCTTAATTTTGCAGTTCCTGCAATTATTTTCTCAAACGTCAAAAATGATTTTGATTAACGTGACAACCGTATGATATAGTGATAACCATTCGAATAATATCGAGGGGGAAAAATCTAGCTCACTATTTTGGTGCGAGGGGGCCTCAAATATGTACGGTGCTTTGGGTTCAATACAGCCAGCCTTAATAGAGCTCTAAATAATCATCGTTTTTACATAAGGGAATTGCATCTTCAAAGTAACTTAATGTTTGCTATAAGTGATAGAAATTTATTTCAAAATGCAAAAAAATAGTTTTATTTATACATTTTCGAATCGTTTCATTGCATTTCAAGGCAACACTCTAAGATAGGGGTGCACAACCTGTGGCCTGCGGGCCAAACTGATACCAGTAATTTTATGCAGATTAACGTTCCTTATAATAATGACAGAAACTTTACTATGAAAGAAAACAAACGTCACTTTGCAAATACTCTGGTGGCAAACGATTTTCTGGCAAAAAGGTTGTGCATCACTATTCTAAGAATTAAAATAATACAAACGTTTTCGAAAAAAAAAACTAGTAAAACTAAAATTACACGAACATAAGCATAACGAAATTAACTGTAATATTGAAAATTGATAATTGTGAAGTTGCATTATTTTACAGTATTTTTTCATTACTCTGTATAGCACTTGTTTCCAAATTTTAGAAAGCTCCATGGAGACAGAATCATTGCACATATTCTCACTGCATAAAATGAACTCTATTGGTTCTCGGATTATGTATGTTAAATAAAAAAGGGTCTGGATGATTTATTTCAATAATTTTAAAATTAATTTGTTGATGTTCTTTGTTTTAAACAGAGTAGTCTATAGGTGAAACAATCAAAATTGAATCGATATTGTCAGTTTTTGCCATTAAAAATATTTTTTTAACAATCATAACACATATTAAGATATTTTAACGATTTAAAGTGATTTTTACATATAATTCATAGAATTATATCTTAATATAAATTCTGCATAGGAGGGGATCCTACTTATTTGCAAAGGTGTTTCACAAGTTGTATATTAACAAGTTGTGTTTCACAAGCAGTGTATTGCCAAGGTGATATCTCATTGTCATCGAAAGGAATCGCAAAAAAGTAATAAATAAATAAATAAATAAGGTGAATTTTAAACTGAACCTTCCTTTAAAATGCATTTATGGAGGAGATAATTTGTATTCATAATGTTTATGTTTAGCTCACAATCTGATATGGCGTTGATTCTATAATCTTAAAAATTTCCACATTAAAACCTTTTAGGGAGTATAAAATTGCTGTTCAAAAATTCCAATGCACACTAAATACCAAAATGTGATTAAATAATTCCATTGAAAGAAAGTATCATAAGAAAAGTTTCATTCAATGTAATTTTATTTTATTTTATTTTATTTTATTTCGACCCAATTCTTAATTTTTAGAAAGGCTAATTATATTATATGTGTAAAGAAAATCAATAATTTATTTTATGGTTAAATTAATTAATACTTTTTAAAAGCTAAATTTCTTTTATCTTGAAAAGAGATACAATAATGTAAGAATTATCCACTAGAAAAAGTTAATTACTGTAGATTTAAATAGAAAAAATAAAAGCTCCATTTAATAATCAAGAACTTAATTAAATTAATTTAAATTTTATTTTATTGAATTTTCTATTTTTTTCCTAAAAAAGGAAGATAATAATTTTAATTTGTCCACTAAAAACAATTTTAATAAAAAATTGAGTAATTAAAGACCATCATTATTCAATCATATAATACCTTAAATACCATGAATGATTCAGTAAATGAAACTATACAGACAAAAAAATATATCATTTACAACTTGCATTTTCCGCTAATACAAAACATTTCTCTTGAGCCTTTCAATCCTACATTTTTCAGTTAAAATAATATTTATTATGTAATTATTTAAAAAAACAAATCCAATAAAACCTGAATTTAAAAACAAATAATAAAATATATTTATTTTACAAAAAAAGGCTCATTATGAAAAATTTTACGATTGCAATTGTTGTTATTTAATTCTGAGTAATGTATGCTGATATAATAATAACTACATAATAATCTTTAAAAAAATGAGAATTTCCTTTCAGTCGCTATCATTTAATGCATCGAATTAAACAAAAATATGACTCCGTATAAAGCAGCTTGCAGTAAAACAAGATTTCACCACACAAAAATGTCGATTATAGTAGTATTATTTCGATACAAATCAGAAGATTGTTTAAAGTTTCTTTTGATAATGCATAGGATTAAGATTTCTGAAGAATATAAATATGTTTGATTAAAAAAGAATACGAAATAAATAAGAATATTGGAAAAATTGAAGGAATCTTTCTTGGAAAAATTGAAAGAAAGTATCTTCAGAAAAATCTTATTCAATGTAATTTTAATTTTTTTCTCATTTGATTCTATTCTTAGTTTTTAGAAAGGCTAATTATATTATATGTAAAGAAAATCAATGATTTATTTTATGATTAAATTATTTAATGCTTTTTAAAATCTAAATTTCTTTTAACTTGAAAACAGATGCAAAATGATGTAAAAAATAACCACTAGACAAAGTTAATTACTGTAGATTTAACCTGATAATATAAAAGTTGCATTTATCAATCAAGAACTAAATTAAATTAATTTAAATTTTATTATACTGAATTTTCTATTTTCTTCCCATAAAAGTAAGAGTATAATTTTAACTAACACGTTAAAAACAACTTCAGTAAAAAATGAGTAGTTACAAACAATTATCATTTAATTATATAAAATACCTTAAGTATCATGAATGATTCAGTAAATGAAACTATCGAGACAAAATATATATATATATATATATATCATTTACAACTTGTATTTTTCGCTAGTACTAAGCATTTCTCTTGAGCCGTACAATCCTACATTTTTTCGGTTAAAATAATATTTATTATGTAATTATTTTAAAGTCTGAATTCTAAAATATTAATAAAATACAGTTATTTTACAAAATTGGCATATTATGAGAATTTTTATCAGTGTAATTTTAGTTATTAAATTCTGAGTTAGTTTTTTAAAATTCCATTTTTTCATTGAATAATTACAATGTCATTAAATATACTGCCAAGGTAATATCTCTTTGTCACCGAAAAAATGGCCAAAAAAAAAAAAATCACGTGAATTTTAAATCGAATTATCTTCCCTTAAAATTTCATTTATGGAGGAGATATTTTGCATTCACAATGTTTAAGTTTTGCCTGCAAGCTTGTATGCCCTTGATTCTATATTCTTAAAGGTTTCATACATGGATATAGTACCAGCACCTTATATGTATGGAGTATGGATACCTTTTATGTAGTATAAAATCGCTGTTCAAAATTTCCAATACACACTAAATACCAAAATGTTATTAATTAATTCCATTGAAAGAAAGTATCTTAAGAAAGATTTCAATCAGTGTAATTTTAGTTTATTTTTCATTTGACCCAATTTTTTTGTCTTTAGAAAGGTTAATTATATGTGCTAGGAAAATCAATAATTTATTTTATGGTTAAATTATTTAATACTTTTTAAAAGCTAATTTTCTTTTAGCTTGAAAACAGATGCAATATGGTAAGAGTTAACCATTAGAAAACGTTAATTACTGTAGATTTAATTGGATAATATAAAATTTCCATTTAATAATTAAGAACTAAATTAAATTAATTTAAATTTTATTATATTGCATTTTCTATTTTTTTAAAAAAGGAAGATAATAATTTTAATTAGTACTCTAAAAAACAACTTTAATAAAAAAAAAAACTTGATTAGTTAAAGACCATCATTATTTAATTTTTTATAATACCTTAAATAGCATAAATGATTCAGTAAATGAACGTATACAGACAAAAATATATCAATACAATTTGTATTTTTCGCTTATACTAAACATTTCTCTTGAGCCGTTCAATCCTACTTTTTTTTCTGTTAAAATAATATTTATTATGTATTTTTTTTTAAGTGCAATAAAGCCTGAATTCAAAAATATTAATAAAATATATTTATTTTGCAAAAAAGGCTTATTATGAGAATAATTAACAGTACAATTTTAAGTATTAAATTCTGAGTTAGGTTTAAAATTCGATTTTTTCATTGAATAATTACAATGTAATTAAATACATTGCCAAGGTGATGTATCTTTGTCACCGAAAAAAATAGAAAAAAAAATCCCGTGAATTTTAAATAGAAGTATCTTTCTTTAAAATGCATTTATGGAGGAGATATTTTGCATTCACAATATTTAAGTTTTGCCTACAAGCTTGTATGCCCTTGATTTTATAATCTTAAAAATTTTCACATTAAAAACATTTAGGTAGTATAAAATGGCTATTCAAAATTTCCAATACACACTAAATATCAAAATGTAATTAATTAATTCTATTGAAAGAAAGTATTTTAAGAAAAATTCCAATCAATATAATTTTAGTTTATTTTTCTTCTGACCCAATTTTTTGTCTTTAGAACAGTTAATTATATTATATGCGTTAAGAAAGTCATTAATTTATTTTATGGTTAAATTTTTTAATACTTCTTAAAAGCTAATTTTCTTTTAGCTTGAAAAGAGATGCAATAATGTAAGAATTTACCACTAAAAAAAGTTAATTACTGTAGATTTAACTGGAAAATATAAAAGTTACATTTAATAATTAAGAACTAAATTAAATTAATTTAAATTTTATTATATTGAATTTTCTATTTTCTTCTTTAAAAAGGAAGAAATAATTTTAATTTGTCCGCTAAAAAACAATTTTAATAAAAAAATTGAGTAATTAAAGATCATTATTATTTAATCGTATAATACTTTAATAGCATGAATGATTCAGTAAATGAAACTAGAGACAAAAAATGTATCATTTACAACTTGTATTTTTCATTAATACTAAACATTTCTCTTGAGCCTTTCAATCCTACATTTTTTATCAATTAAAATAATAGTTATTAAGTAATTATTTTTTTAAAAATGCAATAAATCCTGAATTCTAGGATATTAATAACATATATTTATTTAAAAAAGACCTATTATGTGAGTTTTTATCAGTATAATTTTAGTTATTTAATTCTGAGTTAATTTTAAAATTCAATAATATTTAACAGTATGATAAACTTAAAATAATCACAATTTCTTTTTAGTTGTTATCATTTAATGTATTAAAAACAATCATTCCGTTTAAAGCAACTTGTTTTAAAATAAGATTTAATCACACGAAAATGTTGATAACAGTAGCATTATTTCGATAAAAATCTGAGGATAGTTTTAATTTTCTTTTAATAATGAATGGCATTAAGATCTCTGGAAAAGTTAAATATGTTTGATTAAATAAAAACTAAATAAACGGGAATCTGGGTGGCTTTAATTCTTCAATTTATATAAAATTTATTTCAAACGTAAGCTTTTTATTCACGATATTTGAAAGTCACTTTTATAAAACCTTCTATACAGTGACTAATAGATAATGCGAAATATTTCCTAGTACCACTCAACTTTATGATCAACTAATAAAAAATCTCTAAGTAAGTGGGTGAATGTGATCGCAGATAGCACAGAGAGTTTTGTTTAATTTTTTTCAAAGTAATTTATCACTTAATTAATAATTCGAAATTCTTAATTTAAAATTGTTAAATTCTTACATAGATTGTGGAATCAATAAATTTTATTTTAATATATTTATGAAAGGATGGTATTTAGTTTAATTGAATTAAAAATGTTCAAATCAAATTATTTAAATAAAAACCAAAATTCCAAATTTTTTGAGATTCCGAATCAAAAAGGAATTAGCCGATATATAAACAATATTTTTAATTTCCAAGTATGTATTGTGAACATGCTAGCGGCAGACCTGATTGTGGAAGATATCACCGGAAAATTCAAAGATTAGTTCAACATGCTTAATTCATAGACCGGCAATTTGGGAAAGACTGAATATTTAATAAGTCAAATGACCGCAGAAGCTTCGAAATTTCAGTCGAAGGTTTCATTTTTTTAACTCAACCTAAATCTAAATTCTTAAAAATGCTAATTATGCTTAAAAAGTTTTTTTTTTGGTTCAATTATTTAATACTTTTTAAATTTCTTTCAACATCAAAAGAGATGCAATAACTAAAAATAAACCATTTGAAAAAGTTAATTACAGTAGCATTAATTGGACAATATAAAAATGTTAGTTATAAAAAGTGAGCTAAATTAAACTATTTATGTTTTACACATTAAAATTTCTATTTTATATGTAAAAAAAGATAGAATATTATTTTGAATAGCACGCTAAAATACGACTTTATTTAAAAAAAAACCTTAAGTAATTAAAGACCATCAATTTCTTATTTAATCGTATAATACTTTAAACAAGATGAATTTTTCGATAAATAAACTGCTGAGATAAAAAACATCATTCACAATTTGTAAGTTTCGCTAATGCTAAGTAATTTCTCTTAAGCCCTTCAAGCTTACATTTTTTAAGTTAAAATAATATTTGAAATGTAATTTTTTTTTAATCAAATGCAATATAAAGCCTGTTTTCTAAAATATTATTAAAGTACATTTCTTTTTCTAAAAAAGGATTGTTATAAAACTTTTCATCAGTCAATAATCGTGGCTTAGTTTTAAAATGCATGATTACATAACTACATAATAAGTTTAAAAAAATTAAAAATTTCTTTTAGTCGTAAATAATAATGTACTAAATAAAACAAAATTCCTGTCTTTTAAAGTAATTTGCATTAAAATAAGTTTTAAATACTTAAAAAAGTTGTTTCCGGTAGCATTATTTCGATAAAGATCTAGGGATTGTATAAAAGTTTCTTTTAATAATGAATGGTATTATGGCAACTGAGGAAGTTAAATATGTTTCATAAACAAAATAAGCGACAATCATGTGGCTCTTATTCTTGAATTTAACTAAATTTATTTGAAATATGAACATTTTATACTAAAAAAGGAAAAACTTTGTGCCAATTCCAATGCACAGGTAAAAAACTAGAAACAAAGCTATAAGGCGCAAATCTCGTGAAAAACAAAGCCCCCCCCCCCCAAAACAAAATCACATACGACGTTTCAAGGATACTTCGATCCCTCAGTGAACTACTGTGGAAAAATCCTGAGTAGTGGCTTCTTCTTTTTAACTATTTCCGGTCACTTACGTCATTTATTTAAGGTATTTAAAATGATTTTGCTATCACATTTTATATCATTAATTAGCCAGTACATGGGGTGATAGCCAAGGGGTGCTTTGAATCTATTTTACTTTTTATTTTTCTCTGAAGAAGGGTATCAAGGTATCCTTGAAACGGCGTGTGTGATTTTGGAGTCGTTGTTTCTTACGAGATTTGTGCATTATAACGTACAAACGATCGCATGTAACGAACAATCGCATCTCTGACACTTTTCAACACTAACCCGAAACGCTAGTGGCAGACCCAGTTATGAAAGATGTCACGTGAAAAAAATAAAAGGTAATTCAACAAGTTTAATACATCTGACAGTAAATTGGGTAGGACAGGACATTTAATAAATTTAATGGAAGCAGTAGCTTTGAAATCTCAGTTGGAGATGAATGAGGCACATTATCGTTACTTCGCGGAAAAAGCGGTTAATCACCCATCAGAGATTCCTTACCCATTTCAACACTAGTATTAAATGGTAGCCGCAGACCGGATCATGGAAGATGTGGGAAAAATTCAAAAGCTAAATTTCACAATTTTATGACTTAGACCAACGGATCCGGTACAGTTGGGGTATTTAATACACTGGAAGATTCATAAGGCTTTAATATCTTAGCTTTGATCGAAGTTCAACCGAAGAACTCTACTATCCCATTATTATTTTCACAAGAAAAAATTACAAAGTAATAGATAAAGAATTATAAAATAATTATGCTTAACATTTGAAGCAAAACAATCACAAACGTTAAAAGAAGAAAAGTTAAAGAATCACAGACGCCAAAAATGGCAAATAAATAAACAAATAAATAAGCAAATAAATAAAATAAATTGCGGACACCACAAGGTCTATTCTCGATCAAAAAACAAAAACCATTTTCCAAATGGTTATGTTACAGGCCAAACCCGATTTTAGGCCAAACTAGATTGGCCTAGGCCAAACTAGTCTATCCTAACGCCCATCGGATAAACTAGTTTTTCCTAGGCCAAACCGGTCTACCCTAACGCTCATCGGATAAACTAGTTTTTCCTAGGCCAAACCGGTTTATCCTAACGCTCATCGGATAGACTAGTTTTTCCTAGGCCAAACTAGTCTATCCTAAGGCCCATAGGACAAACTAGTCTATCCTAAGGCCCATGGGACAAACTAGTTTTTCCTAGGCCAAACTAGTTTGACCTAACTCTTATAGGATAAACTAGTTCAGCCTGCTGTTTATTGGTCTGAACTAGTTTATCCTAGGCCGATCTAGTTTATCCTAGACCAATTGAATTTGGCGTGATTTTATTGAATTCAATGACTGCCTCAGCGCCAAAATTCTAGTTTCTCTTAGGCTGATCTAGTTTGTCCTAGGCCAATGTATTTATCCGTGTTTTTAGCTCACGGGCGTCAAAGACAGCGAAATAAAGGGCTCACAGGTTCTGTATGTATATACGTACGCATGTATGTACGTATGTACGTACGAATGTACGTAACGCTATAATTCTTGATATAAATATCAGATTAGCTTCAAATTTTGGATGTAGGTTCCTTCTGATAAGATACTTTTCTGATTAGTTTTGGAAAATCTAATCAGATTGAATAAGAATAAAATTAGCGAACGGAAGTCTAATCCCCCACCGTTAATTTAGAGAAATGCATTTATCATGCAGAATTATCAGTTTTCATTTAAAATGTTAGATATAGAATTATTCTGACAAGGCGCCTCCGGGATTAGTTGTGGATGTTTATTGTTTAAGTGTTAAAGAAAGGGCAATGTAGGTACCCCCCACCCCCCATAATTTAGATAAATGGTTTTTAACGCAGAAATTACAGATTTGCTTCAAATTTTGCTTATAGGTTCTTTCTGATAAGGCAATTCCCTGAATAGTTTTGAGGGTTTAATGGTAAAGTATGAAGGGAAAATGACGGATTTCCCTCTTACCTAGTAAAAACTAGTTTTTCCTACTGGCATATAGATAAACAAGTTTGGCGTAGGAAATCTAGTTTATATAATTGGCGTTAGGATAAAATAATTTGGCCTAGGCTAATCTATTTTGGCTCGAAATCGGGTTTGGCCGGTAAAAAACATGTGTTTCACTAGAATAAGTATAAATGTGTGTCAAGAGTAATTGCTTATAACATCAAGACAGGAATTTCACATGTCCACCCTAAAGACATAATTCACCCCTCCCCCCTTATTCTTCTCCAATGACCTCCCAAAATTAATCATAAAAGCTCCTCATAAGAATAAACCTATATTGAAAGTTTGATGCAAATCGAGTATTTCTATCAAAAATTATTGCGTTATGTACTTACGTACATACATAGATACAGAACCAACGGGCACATTAGTTCTCAGTCTTGGATAGCTGACGAGATAAAAACATGTCAAATTACATTATTTCTATCAAGAGTTATCGCGTTACGTACATACGTACATACATGCGTACATACATACATACAGAACCTGTGAGCCCATTTTTTCTTTGGCTTTGACGCCCATGAGCTAAAAACACGTAAAATTACACTGGCCTAGGATAAGCTAGATCAGCCTAGGACAAACTAGAATTTTGGCGCTGAGGCGGTCATTGAATCAAATAAAATCACGCCAAATTGAATTGGCCTAGGATAAACTAGTTCAGACCAATAAACAGCAGGCTAAACTAGGTTATCCTATAAGAGTTAGGCCAAACTAGTTTGGCCTAGGAAAAACTAGTTTGTCCTATGGGCCTTAGGATAGACTAGTTTGGCCTAGGAAAAACTAGTTTATCCGATGGGCGTTAGGATAGACTAGTTTGGCCTAGGCCAATCTAGTTTGGCCTAAAATCGGGTTTGGCCTGTAACAGTTACAAAAAAAGGGAAGCTCATTTTTTTGGCTCTTTCATTGTTTTTCATTTTTATTTCACAACTCATATTTTTTAATGAAGTTATTACATCCCGTGGACTTTCCTATTTCATTCAGTTGACATATTTCCTGTAAAACTTGCTGTTCTCTTCTAATTCCAGGCACATATAAATTGAAAAACTGATGCTCTTATTTATACATGTTTACATTGACAGTTATGTGCTCAAAATATAAAATTTCAAAGAAGTTTAATATTTTAAATACATGTATAAACAATATCTTTGGTTTTCGACTTCTATTGTAGAGATGAGATGCTTATACAGCTTAAACGTTTAATGTAAATGATTTCATTAACTGTTGTTTTTACTTACCCATTATACGTAGTATATGGTAAGTCTTGCAATCGTTTTTAAAATCATTTTTTTTTTATGGATTTACACGTTTCAGATACTAAAGTTTTCGAAAAACATATTTTAAGGAAAAAAATTTGCCGTCCGTCTGTCTATCTGTGTGTCTGTAAACGCTCTATCTTCCGAACAAATTAAGATAGAGACTTGAAAATTTGTATGTACTTAGTTTGTAAGAATGGGACGAAACCTATTTAATATCAGTAACCTTGATTATCCGGAACTATTTTTTTCGGACTCTCAAAAAATTCGTTCTGATGAAAGGTTTATAAAAAATTTCGAATTTTTTTATTTTAAGGTATGATCGTAAAATGCAATAAAATAACACAAATTTTGCATAAAGAACGAAGTCGATCGAATTATTAGTTGACGAGATATCTGTAATCCTGTTTTTCACATTCTTCGATTTTTCATGACCTTGTATTTCATTCAAATTTCCATTCAAAGATATCTTTAATTGGAAATGAGACGCTTAATCCGACGCAATAAACTGTTAGTTAATAATATTATTTTTTTTGGAATAATAAGGATGTTTCTTTTTGGAAATTCAGAACTACTTGAGTAGTTTGGCGTATTGTATAGTTTGTGGCGTGTTGTATAATAGATTCATCAGCAACTCATTAATAGAGCATTACTATGCATAATAAAAATATTTAAATACACGTTTAAATTTTGTTTTGGAATTGCACTACATTTTATAATTAGTTTACAAATGTTTTATTTTCATATATTATATATGCATATATATGATGGGTAAGTAGTACGGTGGCCCCCCAACGACTGGTTTATTTTATTAAATGTCTGATTTTAAAAGATTTTAATTTTAAAATTCTGATACCCACGTTAAAACTTATTTTAAGCCTTTCCGGCACAGTAAATCCCACTCCCCGGGTACACCTAATTTTAATTTCAAACTTGCAGTTTGGAATTAAAATTATAGTGCAAACGACACTACGAACAATTAAAAAAATTGCTTTTTAAGAGAATACTAAAATTTAAGTTCTTAATTTCGAAAAACTCGTTTCTAAATTCCGGTTTCAGTGAATAATTTCTCATTTTATGAACAAAATTTGCCTATGCCGGAAAGGGTTGAAAAATTAGCAGCTTATTAATCGTTGAAAATCACATTTTCAACGTGACTGTAAACGCAAAAAAGTTATTCCTAGGTTTATTTCAATACATTGTAATTTATTTAATTCAAGTAGGATAGATAAGGTCTTATTTCGTTTGGCTCAGTTTTGCTTTTTTTAGCTCGCTGAGTTTTGTACTGATGAAGAATTTCGTTAGTAGATTCGAAACAGCTGTTTTCTACATTCTCATTCTTTATTTGTGCATTTATAATCGTTGGTTTTCTTTCTTTAAACTATTTTCGTTGTCTTATTTATTCTGAATTAAATAAAAATAATACTTCTATTCCAAAACAGTTCTATTCAAAGATACAAATGTCTTGAAACTTTAGAAAAATCCTTTTGATGCTAGATATACACTGTTAAAAATGTTACTCTAGTTTGAACCAAGATTTGGTGCTCAGTAGCTGCCACCATAAGATGGTGAAATCTCGTACCAATATTTGGAACTTCCTATTTCAACCTCGTTCCAACTATTGGAACTATGCTTCAACAGGAGCTCCAAATATTGGTTCAAGAATTCATCATCTTACAGCGACAGCGATTGAGCACCAATATTTGGTTCAAACAAGGACAAGATTTTTAACAGTGTATTATTTGCCTTTTATTAAGGGAGCATCGTACTTTTGATAACATCTCTTCGATTTTAATTAATACTGTAATAAATGTGGTTTCACAATACTTAGTACTAAAAGTTAAATAGTAAATATTAAAAAAAAAATCTGGTAAGACACCCTAATTTTTATTAATTTATTTACTTTTTAAATTTAACATTTAGAAATTCTTATTACTTTTATAAATAGGAATATTTTGGCTTCGACTTTCCTCCCACATTTGGTGGAATATACTACATAAAAATGTATATAGATTTTTAGGTGTTTGGGATTTTACATTAAATATGATTTTTTTTTCTCTCGTGTATATCAAAAAATGAAAGAAATTTAACTCGCAATATTAATTTATTTAATAATATAACTTAATTTAATTAATAATTTAATTTAATTCTCAATTTAAATATTTTTAAAAGAACAACTATAAAGGAGAATGTTAATTACATACACAAAATATCAAATACGGTAAGAACAAATAAAAAAATTTCCAAACGTCTGTCTAAATTAGCAAATCTGACTTAGTATTTTTCGAGCAAGCAAGTTTTAAAATATGAACAGGCAGAAAAATCAGTTAAAAATTTTCATTTGTACGAGTAATTGCGATGGATCTATTAACAAAATTTGCAAAATCTTGCGATATAATTGTCGTATAGATAAAAATAAGGTGTCACATATTCACTATTAAAAAAGCTTTCAATTAATATTTAAAAAAAAGAAATCGATATATTGACCAATTTCAAAGTACTCTGTTATCTGGAAGGATTTCATTAAAAAGTTTCAATAAATAAATTTCATAAAGCTTTTCATTAAAACATTTCTATGAAATTGGATAGAATATGAAGAGTATATTAAGTATTATTAATAATTGAATGGTGACATTTTTTATCATTAATATTTCCGATTGTATTATGAATGAATAAATGAGATATCGTTTATAGATCTTTATAAAGGAATAGGCTCAAAGAAGCGTATTGTTTGTTAAAATATTGAATAACATACAAAATATGTTATTAGTCATTCATTAAAAAATTTCATTTAAAAAGTTAACAAAAAGATTTCAATAAAATATTTAATAAGATGAAAGAGAACGCAAGCTATGTATTTTGAATTGAAAGTAATTACTGATATCCTAACTTTTATTTTCTTTTGTAAGTACCATTTCCGAATATTTCAAATAAAATGTTGGATATAATTGATATAAATATGAATATAATTTGTGAAACTATAATATACAGAGTATATTTAAAGAAACGAGTTGTCTGCAAAAGACATTTGATGATGTAAAAAATCTGTTACCCATCTCATTAATATATTAGTTAAATGGTTTCAGTAAAAGTTTTCATTCAAACGTTTCAATTTAAGATTTTTATAAAAGATCTAAAAGGTTTAAATGATAGGTTTCATTAATGTTATTCAATAAAATAAAACAGAATATGAGCTACGTATTTAAAATTAACAGTAATGAATGGGAGATTTCTTTGTTAATAAAATCGTTAATTATTTTTCGTAAGAGAATAAATAAAATTGTATTGATGAGAATAATATGGGAATTAGATTATAAGAAATGCACTGTTTGTAAAGGGTTTTTGATAGTGTAATGAAATTGTTGTCCTTCTTTCATAAAAAAATTCAATAAATATTTCAATAAAAGTTTCAATTTAAGATTTTTATTAAAAAAATTTAAAAGATCTTAATGACAGGTTTCATTAGTATATTTTAATAAAATGAAATAGAATACGAGCTAATTATTATAAATAATAATGAATAATAGAATTTCTTTAGTAACATCTCTGATACTTTTTTGCGAATAATTTTTTTTTATTGATTTGAACAATATAGGGATTAGATTATACGAAATGTAATGTTTGCAAAAATTCTTTTTGTATTGTAATATAACTAAAGTGTTTGATTTATTTCATAAAATGGTTGAATAAAGATTTCGATAAAAGATTCCATTAAAAAGATTTCTATAAAAAGAAACCAAATATGAGCTGCTTATAATATATTAATATTAATGAATGATAACTGACGTTTATATTTTATTAAAATTTCCGATCACTGAAAAAAAAATATTATCCCACAGATGTAAAGTTGTCGAAATCTGTGTTTACTAACATTTTATCTGTACACTGTACAAGAAAAAATGTTAATTTACAAAACTAATCTTTGTAAAGTTACAAATATCTGTAACATTACAAACGTATCTATTAAAATTACAGTTATATTACTAAATTTTTAGCTGTAACCTGGATTTCAGTTACATAAAAAAATCTAGGAATCCCAGTTTCCTAAAGAATTCTTTGTAACTATAGAGATTTTTTGATTTTCAGTGCAAATCTGTATCTGTTACATGAAATTTCGCTGTAGTCGTTGCATAAAATGTTCTTCAAATCCCAGTTTCCTAAAAAACGTTTAGTAACTTTACAGATTTTTTTTTCTTCGTTTCTCCGAAATCTCGTTGATCGAACTACTAATATAAAGAGTATATGCAAGAATGCGTTTACATTGTAAAACCCGACTTGCCAATCCTCTCGATTTTTGAATAGTGAAGGGTGGTTCACATTGGGACATGGCCCACCTTGCGACATCTCCATTTTCAGGCTTTATTTTGCACACTGAAAAAAAAATCTGTTAAGTTACTAAAAGTTTTCTAGGAAACTGGGATTCCTAGAAATTTTTATGTAACGGCAACAGAAAAAATTCATGTAACAGATACAGATTTGTACTAAAAATAAAAAAATCTGTAAAGTTACTAAGAATTTTTTAGGAAACTGGGATTCCAAGAACTTTTCATGAAACTGCAACCAAGGTTACAGATAAAATTTTAGTAAGACAGTTGTAATTTTAGTAGACACATTTGTAAAGTTACAGATCTCTTTAATTTTACGAAAATTAGTTTTGTAGATTTAATTTTTTTTTCACAGATAAAGTATTTGTTAACAATAAAGATTTCTGCAACTTTACATCTGTAGGATTACAAATATTTTTTTTCTTTTTTTAGAGTGCAGTTAAAAATTAGCTCACATAAGTGCTAATATACGATACTTAAAGCTACTCTCACATGTGTTTTGGAATGGCTGGTAATTGCTGGCAGCAAATAATATCATCACTTTTGTTTTGAATGAGGTTAAATTATATTCATGTATGTTTTGAAGAATAAATTTTTCATTAAAGAAATAAAATAATACAAGTGGAAGCATATTGTGATGAAAAAACGTGAATTTATTGTTATTTTAATAATAAAAAATAGACTGTAATGCTAAGCTTAACAGTGTAAATGTTTTTATTAATTAATGTGTGAGATGAGACAGGCTGGGACACTCAGTTGTGTGGCACTTTAGGACATTCTAAAAATGCTGAAAAGACCAAATGAAGCTTACAGAAGGAAAAAACAGTACACAACAAGTTAGGATTTTCATCAAGCAGTGAGGATGAGGCAATTGCACAAGCAAAATTGGTGAAAATTAGCTCTGGAAAGAAAAATAATATAAATGGTTTCGTAATTTCATTAATGATGAATTAAACTATTCATGTGATGCTGATTTTTATACAGATTGCAAATTTGCTCAAGATAGGTTCCAGAAACTTACAGCCAAACCTACTGTGGGATAGAGTCCATTGGTTAAGTTTTTACGAAAACAAAGTATTGTTGCATTTGTAGGGCATATTCAAAATGTTGAAAACAGCAGCAAATATGAGATATTTATTTTGAGAAGACGAGATCAAAAGTTGTCATTTAAAAAAAAAAAATCAGGTAAGCATCATAGCTCATTTGTGTATTAAACAGATATTTTTTTAAAGCTTGGAACTCCTAAAAACAAAATAGGTAAAAGATGTGTTTTATTAGAAAATGAAGAACATTATTTTTCGCATCAAATACAAGATCTGTTAATGAAAACATGCGTTACAATTCAAATTATTAAATTTTTTTAATGCTTAAATTATTTCATGTTCAACGAAAGCTTTATAAATAAAGCTTTGTTCATCAATTAAATGTAAAATTTCATATGTATTCTTGATTAAAACTAGTTTTCCAACCTGCCCCACCATGTGGGACAGGTTGAGACATTTTAAAGTTTCGTTTTGTTTTGTTTTCACTCTTTTCCTATGTGAAATATTAGATTATTAAGGGTTTTTTTATGAAGAAATGTTTATGCTTTATATCTAATTGGTTCTAAAGTAAGAATAAACGTTAATAAAATTTAGAAAAAATATTTACTGAAAAACGTTCTAAGGTGCCCCATCTTCCCCTACTGTCCATTCCGTATTCTTTGTCATATTTAATCGCAAAAACTCTGAATTAGATAAAGTTGAAATTCGGAAATAGTGGTACTCTCTTGGGGGTTGGCAACTATGGCAGAAAAGGCTTTAATAATGTAACAAAAGTTTTACTTACCTTACATTAAAGTATCCATTATTTTTTTTAATTGTTAAAAAGTTTCTATAAATTGTTTTAATAAAATACTTGAAAAAATATTTCATTAAATCATCTCAACAACATGAAATAGTATATGAAGCTAATTATTATTTATTACCAAAATAAACGATAGCTGAAAACTTTGTCAGCAATATCTCATAATATTTTTTCTCATAAATTAATTAAATCTCATCGATGAAACTACTTTATAATAGAGAATGGAATATTTAAAGAACCATGTTGAAGGTAAAAAATTTTAGTGGTGTGAGTAATATGTTATTCGTTTTATATTCAATGCTTTGTTCAAAAATTTCGATAAATTTTTCACTAAGAGTTTGTAATTTTAGATTGTATTAAAAGGCTTTAATAAAAGATTTTATAAAATGATTTGAATAAAATTAAACAAAATATGAAATGCATATTATGAATGAATTAAAATTAATTAATGATAGCTAATTTTATATTTTCTTGATTATTTTAATATATTTATGTATTTATAAATCACAATTTGAGTATTTTTAAAACGAATAAATAAAATTGTCATTGATTAAACAGAAAGAAGGGGTAGATTCAAAGAAGATTTTTGATAATGTAATGATTGAATTACTTTTCTTAAATTAAATGATTCATGAAAAGATTGCTATCGAGTTTTAGTTTAAGATTTTACTTTAAAATATATTAAACGTAGTTTTCTAAAAAAGATTTCATATTGAAATTTTATTAAAAGATTTCAATAATTTATTTCATTAAGAGGTTTCACTAACAGATTTCATTAACATATTTTGATTTATGTCACGATATTATTGAATGATTTTTATAAAATGAAACAGAATGGGCTAAATATTTTGATTTAAGTATAATAAACGATAGCATTTTTTGATATTGTTGTTTTGTTTTTTGTCAGTGATATTTGCGATTATTTTTGCCATTAACAAATAAAATGTAAAGAGCATTCAAATAAGCACTTTGTATTAAAGAAAGTTTTCTGAAAAAGATTTCAAAATAAGATTTTATTAAAAGATTTCAATAATTTATTCGATTAAGAGGTTTCATTAGGAAGTTTTGATTTATGTCAAGATTTTATTGGATGATTTTCATAAAATGAAACAGAATATGAGACAAATATTTTGATTCAAATGCAATAACCGATGTATTTTTTTTATTTGTCAGTGATATTTCCGATTATTTTTTATATTAACAAATAAAATGTAACTAGCATTCAAAGACACATTTTGTATTAAACGTAATTTTTTGAAAAAGTTTTCAAATTAAGATTTCATTAAAATATTTAAATAATTTTTTCCATAAAGAGGTTTCACTAACAGATTTCATTAAAAAGTTTCGATTTCTCTCAACATTTTATTGAATGATTTTTATAAAATGAAACAAAATATGAGCTAAATATTTTGCTTTAAATGTAAAAAACAAGGGTTTTTTTCTTTTTTTTTTTTTTTTTTTTTTTTTTTTTTTTGTCAGTGATATTTACAATTATTTTTACATTAACAAATAAAATGTAAAGAGCATCGAAAGAAGCAGTTTGTATTAAACGTAGTTTTCTGAAAAAGATTTGAAAATAAGAATTTATTAAAAGATTTCAGTAATTTATTCCATTAAGGGGTTTCATTAATTGATTTCATTGAGAAGTTTTGACTTATGTCAAGATTTTATTGAATGATTTTTATAAAATAAAACAGAATATGAGCCAAATATTTTGATTGAAATACAGTAAACTATCTATTATTATTATTATTATTATTTGTCAGTGAAATTTCCGATTAATTTTGATGTTAACAAATAAAATGTAACGAACATTGAAAGAAGCAAGTTGTATTAAAAATACTTTTCTGAAAAAGATTTCAAATTAAGATTTTATCAAAAGATTTCAATTATTTATTCCATTAAGAGGTTTCCCTAACAGAATTCATTAAGAAGTTTTGATTCATGTCAAGATTTTATTGAATGATTTTTACAAAACGAAACGGAATTTATTTATTTATTTATCAGTGATATTTCCGATTATTTTTATCATTAACAGATAAAATGCAACAAAATGCAATGTATATTCAAAGAAGCACTTTCTTTTGAAAATGCTTCTGGGGATATATAATTATAATTATTTTTTCAATTAATTATCAGCAGTGGAATTATTGAATATTTGATGAGTAGTTATCACATTGGAAACTAAGCGCAGAAAGAGTGAAAAATGTCCAAGTTCTTTTTTCACTGTGTTGGTTCAAACTTGGTTCACTGTGTTGTTGCAGCAAACATTTAAAATTTATATCAGTTCACCAATACGCGCCAACGAAGCAGCCAGCCGCTGAGAGAAGGCTGTAAATAAGGGATTTAACGATTGCATTTGTAGGCCCATTGCTAGCCACAAATTACACACGCATTTGTTAATTTTTCCTGTTTTGATGATTTTTTTTTTTTTTTCTGATTCATTTATAATCGATCTTCAAAACCCTTCCATGGCACAATTCAAAACAAGTAGTAAATTATGTAATTACTCCTTTTATGTTTTCTGAAAGTTTGTTCAAATATGCAGCGCACGTGCGCAGAAGATTTTGCATGGAATAAGTCTCATTGAAAAAGGGAATTTTAAAATAATTCAATTATTGCATTATTTTTGTGGTTCAAAACAATTAAAATCAATGATTATATTTCTTTATCCTTCCAAAACATGGTTTTCGTAACAGAAATACATACTTGTGTTCAACCATATAAAATTTAAAATATTCCTGAAATTTAACATATTCATCAGATAAAATTAACGTATTCATCAGATATATATATATATATTAATATGAGTGCAGATTTTAAATATTCGTAATTCGGCGGATCAGCTAGTATTCATTCATGCCTAAGTGGGAAAAGATCACCAGATTGCTAGAATCCGGTGTAGACCCTATTTGCTCCACCTGGTAAGTTTCCCGGAATGCGGAGAGTCATTACAATAACTTCCAGTCCTCAGACAAGGAAGGGAAAAAACATTTTAAGACATAAAACACATAATATACAGACCGCTAGAGTGCAAAGTTCTTTCGCGACAGACAGCGTAGAGTTGATTATGGATACTGAACTATTGATCGAAAGAAATTCTATTGATTAAAATAAAGTCTATTGATGGAAAAAACTATTGACTGAAGAATGAAACTTGATTAACATGATTAAGGACCGCATCCCAACGATGGTATGCGCACCGGACGCCTGCTCTTTCGCAACAAGGGGCGCATAGGCTGCCAGAAGCTCGAAAAAGGGCTCTAAAATTTCAAATCAGTCAGTTGGGTAGTTTTTATGTAGCTGTATGCTTATAAACGGACAGAGATTACAGACAGACACGATGACTATAAATGCTGCGTATTTATATAAGAGTAGACATACCACATTGCATCATGAGCCTAAAAAGCTTATGATGCAACAGGTGAATGTTAAATGTTCATTAATAACTGTATCTGTACATGAAATTATATAAAAAATTAAACATTAAAAATTTAGAAAATCCATAAAAATGGTATTTCTGAAAACGCTATCACTGATAATATTGCTTATAAATCCTTACTAATGTGCTAATTTTTTTCAGAAGAATGACGTTTATTCGAAAATATTTATCTTGATCCAATTTGCAATTTTTAATAAAGTTCAAACATAAGTTAAAATAAAATAGTAAAAAATAATTTATTTTCAACTTTTAATTTTTAACTTTCAATAAATAGAATGGTTATAAATGGAAACTAAAGAAAAAGAAGACTTTTGTGGACACTGGAAACTACAGCTAATAAAAGGAAACACAATATAAGCTACTTATTGTCTAATAACATTAATGAACGACGGCCGAGATTTTTCTACCAGTAATATCTTCGATTAATGCTCGTGTGAATAAATAGAATGCTATTTATCGATTAAAGATTAAATCCAAAAGAGCCTATTGTTTCTAAAATAGTCTTCTGTATCTAATAGATCTGTTACTTGTCTTTCATCCAAAATGTTCTTTAATAGATTTTATTAGAGAGTTTCAATAATAGCTTTGATTAACGAATTATTTCATTAAAAGATTTCAACAAAACGAAACAGAGATTAGGAGACTTATAATGAAGATAAAATAATGAATTACACTGCTCAAAACAATTAAAGGATATTGCAGTTTTAGGTGGATTTTGTATCTGGGAAACTTTTTAGCTGATTGATACATGGTCGACAGACATAGTAGGTTATATGAGAATAAATTACACATGTTTGGCAGAAAAAATGCATTTTATTGCGCATTTGTGTACAAAAGGGAAAAAAAATGTGCATATGATAAAAAAAGAATAAGAAAATGCGTTTTCTTCAAAGAAAATCATTTTCAGTAGGGGGTATGGTTTCCACGGGCGGCCAGCAACGTTGAACACCTTTGAGGCATGGACTCAATAAGGCTATTAATGACGAGTTGGGGTATTCTGCCCGACTCTTCCAGAAGAGCTCTTTCCAGTTCTTGGACAGTTTGTGGGGGTTGTTGGCGGCCAGAAACTCGTCTTCCAAGAGCGTCCCAAACGTGCTCGATTGGATTCATGTCTGGAGAACACTCTGGCCATTCCATTCGAACGATTCCTTCTTTGAAAAGGAAATCCTCCACCAGGTTTGCACGATGTGGCCTGCAGTTATTGTCCATTAAAATGAAGTTATCTCCGATTGCTGCAGCGTAAGGGACTACAATAGGTCTGAGGATCTCATCCCTATATCGGCGACCAGTCAGAGCTCCATCTCGAATGATGTAGAGGTCAGTGCGCCCGTCAATGGAGATGCCACCATACACCAACATTCCTCCACCGCCAAATCTGACACTTTCGTGCACGAACGCAGGATTCTTCCTACTGCCTCGGTCCCTCCAGATGAAAATACGCCTATTATCCGGATGCACAGAAAAACGGGACTCGTCAGAAAACAGAATATTGTTCCATTTATTTCTCCTCCAGTTGACATGCTCGGTTGCCCACTCCCTGCGGTCGCGACGATGCCTTGATGTTAATCTAACACATACCATCGGTCGGCGGGCATACAGACCTACAGCATGGAGCCGGTTTCGGACAGTCTGAGTTGAAATCGTGGTGCCTGTAGCCGAGCGAAGGTGTTGTTGGAGAAGAGTAGCGTTCATGTTTCGGTGTCTCCAAGCTGTTAACGCTAAATACCGATCTTCATTGGGCGTTGTTGCCCGCCTACGACCTTGCCCTGGTCTTCGGCCTGCACATCCACTCTCCAAAAAACGGTTCCAGATCCTGGAAAAGACACTTTGTGACACTCCAATAGCTTGCGCTACTTCGGCTTGAGGTTGGTCTCCTTCTAACCTACCAACAATTCTCCAAGCTTCTGAATCTGTCAAATGGCTTCGCTGAGACATCGTACTCATCGAAACAAAGCAATCACTGAATGCCGATCATCCTTGTCTTCATTCTCTTTTATCCAGTTGAAAGTCAAATTTCATTCGTCGCCGCTGAAGCGACGTTTTTGACGTCGAACTCAAAATTTGCATACTCCACAGTTTGAAAACCAGAAAAATTTGCATTTTTGATTCTCTTCTTCTATTTTCGGCAAAAAAAAAATTTCGTTTATATCTTTATTTTATATAAAACTTCAAATATCCTTTAATTGTTTTGAGCAGTGTATATTGAATTTTTTGCTTCGATATTTATTCTGCGTGATATTTGGCTCGTAATATAATTCAAGTATGCATTTTTAAAATAAAATAGTGAAAAATGAGTTAGTTTTCTCTATGTAATACCCTAATGAATTTTTGTGCTACTGATAAACTTTCAATAAACAGATTCGTTATAAATGGAAACAAACGAAAAATAAGACTTTTATGAAAAGTGAATACTACAGGTAATAAAAGGAAATACAGTATAAGCTACTTATTATCTAATAACATCAATGAGCGACAGCAGAGATTTTTCTACGAGTAATATCTCCGATTATTGCTCGTGTGACTACATAAAATGCTGTTCACGGATCTAATAGAGATTAGATCCGAAGAAGCATATTGTTTTCAAAACTGTCATGATCTAATAAATCTGCTTCTTGTCTCTCATCCAAAAATCTCTTTAATACATTTTATTAGAGAGTTTCAATAATAGATTTGATTAAAGAATTAATTCATTAAAAGATTTCAATAAAACGAAACAGAGATTAAGTAATTTACAATGAAAAAAGTAATGAATTAAATTAAATTTTTTGCTTCCATATTTATTCTGCCTGATATGAAGTTTTTAATAAAATTCAAGCATTCACTGTTAAATTAAAATAAAATACTAAAAAAAGGACTTTCTCTATGTAATACCCTAATGAATTTCTGTGCTATTGATAAACTTTCATTAAACAGATTCAGCATAAATAAAAATAAAAGAAAGATAAGACTTTTGTGGAAACTGGAAACTACAACTAATTAAAAAACACAATATAAGCTACTTATTGTGTAATAACATTAATGAACGACAGCAGAGATTTTTCTATCAGTAATACCTTCGATTAATTTTCGCGTCAATAAATAAAATGCTGTTCATGGATCTAACAGAGATTAGTTCCAAAGGAGCGTATTGTTTCTAAAACTGTCTTCATTATCTAAAAAATCTGTTTCTTGTCTTTTATAAAAATGCTCTTTAATAGATTTTATTAGAGGGTTTAAATAATATATTTTATTAAGGAATTAATTCATTAAAAGATTTCAATAAAATGAAAAAGAGATTAAGTAACTTATAATGAAAATAAAGTAATGAATTATATAGATTTTTTTTATTATTATTTATTCTGGATGATATGAGGATCCTAATAAAATTCAAGCATGCATTGTTGAACTACAGCTAATAAAAAAAAAACAGTATAAGCTACTTATTGTGTAATAACATTAATGAACGACGGCAGAGATTTTCCTATCAGTAACATCTCTGATTAATGCTCGCATGAAGAAATAAAATGCTGTTCATGGATCTAATAGAGATTAGATTCATAGAAGCGTATTGTTTCCAAAACTGTCCTCGTTATCTAATAAATATGTTGCTTTTCTTTCATCAAAGTTCTCTTTAATAGATTTTATTTGTGGATTTCAATAATAGATTTGATTAACGAATTAATTCATTAAAAGATTTCAGTAAAATGAAACTGAAATTAAATGACTTATAATGAAAATAAAGTAATGAATTATAATACTTTTTTTTCTTCGATATTTATTCTTGATAATATGAGATCTCACAATCGTAGTAGAGCAAGTGAACTTTGAAAAACCAGTGGATAAGTGTGACTACAGATTGCACAGATGGTTTCGTTTAATATTTTTTTCAAACAATAAATCCTTTAACTAATAAATCCAAATTGTTAATTTGTAATTATTAAATTCGTACGTTGTTGGTAGCAACAATACATTTAATTTTAAAATAATAATAAAAGGAAACTATTTATTTAAATCAAATTAAAAATATTCAAATCAAATTGTTTAAAAAAAATCCGAAATTCCAAAATTTTTGAAAATCCGAAATTAAAAAAAAATTACCGCAGATATAAATAAAATTTTAAATTTCTTGAAACGAAAAAAAAATGTTTAAATGAAATTTACGATTAACAAATCGCAATAGTTTTTAAAATATAAAGAAAATTGAAGCACACACAATATTATGAATATCAGATGATCAAAATGCTAATAATATAAACCCCTTAACTGGCAAAAAAATACGAAATTTCCTTTAATTAAACCTATCTTTCTGAAAATTTCACTTACAGTAACCGGGGCTCGAACTGAGAACATTCTGTTTAGTAGCAAGATGCCTCAGATTCGATAGCCAACATTATAGCAGAAACTTTGCAATTTACTCTTGAGCGTAAGGTTAATGATAAGTTGCCATTTTTAGCCATCCGTTTTCAAAAGAAAAATGACAATTTTCAATTACATACAACTTCAGTCTATGGAAAATCAACTTCAACGGGTCAGTACAAGCGTTTTTATTCAAACTGTTCAATGAACCACAAAATCTCTATTATAAAATCTTTTGTATTTAGAGCATTAAAGTATTGTAACATTTGAAATTGAAAGAAACAAAATATACGAAGATCTCAAGAATTAATTTTATCCAAATATATCTGTATCTGAATTCGGCCTGTAAAAAAAAAAAAAAAAAAAAAAAAAAAATAGAAAATTTTGTTGAACCAAACAAAAGATTACCGGGCAGCAACTTTTTGTTTGTAGTTTTGTTGATTTAACATAACTACAAACTTACATCTGTTACATCTGTACACATATGTTATTTACAGACCTCAAAGAATTCTGTTAATAAAATCTCTTTTCCTTTTTTTCTGGGAAATAATTACAAGGAAATCGAAAAATAATTCCTTTTAATTTATACTTCATCCGAGTTTTAAATTTCTTGCACTCTTACTACAATAATTAATGGTAAAATTTGTGCTATATTATTAACCCTTTCATAACTAAGGGAAACATTTTTCCCATTTTGAAAATTGGTGATTGGAGTATTTAACTGTAATCTTATCGACATTTTTATACAGAATATCAAAATAAAATGTATATCGAACTCAATTATGTAAAAGATGGACAAATTGTGCTAAATGCCACATAGAAAATAGGACTTATAATATGTGTACTATGTGCAATGCTCATCCATGTTTTTCAATAAAATAGATTCACATAATATTATAATTAGCATATCTTTTATATAGTAATTTCATTTCGTCATTTTGTTTTATTATAGTTAACATTTTGTTATAATAAACCAATAAATAAATGACACTGCATAATAAGTCTAATTTTAATTTGTGTTATCTTTTTGGCTCATTGAGGAAAAGATTTCCCATAAAATTTTAAAACAAAGCTAGACATTGTTATGTATTTTTCTAATGATTTTTATTTTTTTAGTCTAAACAAACTAAATAAACTTTTTCATACTAATATTTACTACTGAGATCTTTACGGTCCTGAAAGGGTTAATAATGTTTAATTAAGGCCAAATTATTGATATTCTTTTCCTTTTGATCTTTAACAAATACCGATAAAGTTAAAATTACAAACAGAATATGAAGCAACAGTGTTGACAGTTCATTAAAAACAATACCAATAAATAAAATGGAGTTAAAAATAAAACAGCAGAAATTGGGGATATTAGAAAATATTGAAACTAGGTATACTGTAAAAACATTTAGCAATCTATAAATCGTTAAAAAATTTTCAATATGTGTTTAGAAGAAAGAATCGAAAATCGAATTTTTTTTTCTTCATATATTTCTTACTAAAATTAAAGCTTAACTCTCAAAATTACTTTAATAAAAAATCAGTACATCAAAATATAATTCATAACCACTTTCTTTGCTAAGGATATATTTTCACGAATTAATTATATTACAAATAGAAACAAAAGAAAAAATCAGTCCTTTTTGGAACTGGATACTATAGCTAATAAAATGACAAAGAATATAAGCTTACTTATTACATAACAACATTAATGAACATTTGAAAAAAAATTTCTGTCTGTAATATCTTCGATTATTTTTCGCATGAACAAATAAAATGTCACTGATGGATTTAATATAGGAAGTAGATCTAAAATAATGCATTGTTTCTGGAACGCTATTGATGATGTAACTAATGTATTGGGGGCTATGCAAATATAACGTTATCATTTTAGGGGGGAGGGATGGGTCTAGTGAATGATATAGTTAGATATCCCAAGGGGGAGGGGGTGTTGTCTTTTGATATTGATATCATTCTTGATTGAACCAAAAGTGTCTCTTTTTACTTGTAACATGGTTTTGGTTCAAAATAGTATATAATCTTTTTTTCTGTTTCTATGAAAATACAAAGTTATTATTAAAATTACAAAATTATTATAAAAATATTTAATTTTAAAATATGGAATATCCCGATATTTTATGCTCCCTGTCTTCTTCATATGTGCATGCATATACAATCACTGTTCGAGAAACCATATGTGAAGTGTATTTCAAATGAAGCTTGTATTTACTAATAAGTAAAAGGGAAAGCATCTTGCCCACTTGTTTTCTTTTAATAAGAATTTCTATTTCACCACCATTCTCTTTCGTGCGGAGCAAGTGCAACAAGAGATTATTATTGTTGAATGCATTATATAACAAAAAGCTATTATAAAATATTTTTAAATAGTAACAATTTCTTTTAAGCGTTATGTGATATAAAGTGCTACTTTATTGATTTTTCTGCATTTGAATAAATAAAACATGCGAAAAATAGATCTAAATAGTTTTGTATATCACCCCAAAGAAAATGATAAAAAAATGCACATTGATAAAGATATCATTTCCAGGAATGGGGGGGGGGGAGTTCGATGGATGATAACGTATAATATCGGAAACTTTATATATGCACGGTCCCTTACTCATCTTTCATTTAAATGTTCTTTAACCACTAAACTGACCAATATTTTTGAGAAAAATAATATCAAATAATGCCTATTTTTTAATGTCTTTTACAGTATTTTCAATTTTTAATCACGGAAAAGAGAAATTTTTGCCTAATTGAAACAGAAAATTTCTCATATCAAATAATGCAAAATCAACAATAAAAAAATACTGGTCAGAATAATAAATCATGATTGGAAAGTGAATGCCTGTATGTGTTACGGGAAAATCATAAATGGCAAAAATATGTTGCTTATATGATGTACGGGGAAATTAGGGAAGCGGTTAAAAACCACATTAGAAGCTTTACATAAAAGATTTTGTTAAGGATTTCATTAAAAGATTTCAGGAAAACAAAACAAGATTTGATCTATCTATAATGTATTAAAAAAGTGAAATATGACGGATTTTTTTCTATAATCAGTATTTATATAATGTAACAGATTTTATATAATAATTATAAATTATATTTCCTGTCCATTCCAGTAATAATAATTTTTAAAAAATGCTAGAGCTCTCAACCACATAGATTCATTTAACCCCCCCCCCCCCAAAAAAAAAAAAGAAAACCACCAAAAAGATCGGAACAGGATGTGTAAGTTTCCCCTTTTCATACATTGCATTTTTAATTCTGACCCATACATTTTGGAAAAAAAAACTTAAATGCGCTAAGTTTAAATTAAATTGCGGTGAACTCATTACAGTATATTAATGGTTTTCAACGGGAATTTCGCCAAATCAGCCATCTATCGCCAAGTTGGCTTCAAGTCGCTTCATTGGCATATTTCGCGATAATGTGCCAAAATGGTCACAATTTACCGATATTATGGTAACCCTGTCATTGGTATTTTTCAACAATTATTTATTGCATCATTGCAATGAAGCGGTCCTACCGGAATTCTGAGACACATACAGAGACTTGGATTTTATATAAGTAGATTTTAAAACGTATGTTTCTTCTTTTTCATTTAAAGGCTAAATTTTTGTCTTTTTTTGAAAAGGAGTTTTATGCATGCAACAAAGAGAAACAAACACCCAGTTTTCGAACAACAACAACAAAAAGAAATTTATTAGATCTTGTTAAAAAAAAAAAAATGTTGAACCAAGCAAATGTTTGTCGGACAACAATATCTTGTTTTCCGGATTGTTGAGTCAAGAAGAATTCGCTGGATTTATAAATGCAATACGATAGATAGTTTGTTGGCAAAACTCCATTTTATTTTTTCTTTGAACTAGTTAAGAGAAAATCGAAATAAAAACTTTCTTTTAGTTTATAATCCAACCGAGATGCAAATCTAAAACTTTTAATGTACTAAATAAAGATAATCTTTGTGTTATATGTTTAACAATTTTTAACTATGTGATTGTTACTGCTTTTATTTATTTATTTATTTATTTTATTTTATTTTATTTTGTTTTCCTAACAAATGCCGATAAAGTTAAAAGCACAAACTTTTAAGCTTTGTGTAACACTTTACCAACACAGTTTAACGTCAAACTAAAAATTTACTGTGTAGATTTTTCAATGCTAACCTTTAAGCCACAAACAAATTTTTTGTATTAAAAATAAAAGAACAATTAAACGGGAGTTTTGAAATATATTTTAACTAAGAATTCATTAAAAGATTCCAATAACATGAAATAGAGTATATGGCAATATGTTAATGTTGAAAGTTCTTTTATAACGTTATTGGTAAATTAAAGAATATCAGAAACCTAATTTTAGAAAATTAAAATAAATGTTGAAATTACAAATATTATCACCTCAATTAGCAATTTATGTATAGTTAAAAATTGTCAATTCTTTTAGAAGAATGATGAATATCGGAAAACTTTTTTTTTAGTTCAATATGCTATATTTCACACGTTAAGTGCACCGTCAATCACCGGTCACTGACAGTCTAAATATGCTGTAAAACTAAACAAACTGTATTGTTTTAAGAAAATACTGAAATTTTACTTAAAATTTATTTAACTTTTATTTATTACACTTTCTAAATAATCACTTAAAACAATATATATTTCTTAGTTTTATATCATATTTTACATTGTCAATCTCCAGAGACTGACGCGGTCTAAATGGAAAGTTCAGTGTCAGCCACCGTGGCACTCAACGTATTAATAAACAGCCACTCCTAAATAAAAAAAATCATAAAAATGAGTAATTTTTCTACATACAAATACCCCAATAACTTTTTGTGCTAGTGATAAACTTTTCCTAATAGATTTTATTACAAAGCAAAGAACAAGAAAAAAATAGCTTTTTGGGAACTGAAAACTATGGCTAATAAAATGAGACAGAATGTAAGCGACTTATTATGTAATAACATTAATGAATGCTAGCTAAATTTTTCTGTCAGAAATAAATTTGATTATTTTTCGCATGAATAGATAAAATGTCATTGGTGATATAATATAGGGACTAAATCCAAAGGAGCATGTTGTTTCTAAAACTCTCTTAACAATATAATCAATCTGTAACTTGTCTTTCATTAAGATGTTCACTGAAGGATTTCGTTAAACGATTTTATAAAAGATTTCATTAAAAGATCTTAACTGAATAAGACAAAGTATGAGCCACTTATGCTAAAAATAATTATGTATAGCAGATTTTTTTTTCCATAACTACTTATTTGTAGACGATGTACATCATCTGTTGCTTGTTTTTCATTTAAAGATTACATTTTTGTCTCGTATTTGAGGATTAAGGCTGCTGGTCATTGATTTTCTGAATTCAACACCGTAATGTTAAGTCTATGGGCGTTTAATGCATTTTTATATTCAAAATATCACGTCGGAAAATTAATATTTTTAACTTATTTTTCAGTGTTCTCCTCCTAAAATATGTTCCTTTTTTCTTAGATCTCAAGATATTTCTAAAATCTTTGCTTAGTTTAATATTTGACGTTTTTAAAATTGGCAAAAGAGGAGTAAAATTTTAATACTTCATTAATACTTTATATAAAATTAAATATAACTTTTAGAGATGTTTTGAAACCTAAGAATAAATAGACATGTTTAAAGAAGAGAACACTGAAAAAAGAAGTTAAATATATTAATTTCCTGAGGAGATATTTTATACATAAAAATGTATTAAACGTCCATATACTTAACATTACGGAAGAGAATTTTGAAAATCAGTGACCAGCCTTATTAAAATTTATGCACGGAACACAGAAAAAACGGTCTATGTTCATCAAAACACTTTTACTGGACCATGTTTAAAAAAAAAAGAGTCAAACAACTGTTTGTCTAGCAAAAGCATTTTATTATACGTTTTTGTTGATACAAGAGTTTAACTGGCTTATAAATACGTTGGATAATTTTTTGGCACAACACCATTTTCTTTTTCTTCTGAGCTAATAGAGAGAAAATCGAAATAAAAATTTTCTTTTAATTTTTAATTAGACCGACTTTCAAAATCAAAACTCTCACTGTAATATAAAGAAACTTTTGTCTTATATGTTTAACAATTTTTAAATATGTACAAATTATTTCTATATACTGTAATCATTTGTAAAGCGTTTCTCTTGTACGTATCGTTATCAATTAACATTTATTTTCTTTTATATCAAAGCGAACATATAGAAGTATTGTTAAAATGTTTATTTATTACATTGGACGTGCATTTTTTTCTTCAATACAACTATGTAAAAATGCATGTTTACAAAAAAAAAAAAAAAATTCAAATTTTTATTACGAGGGACGGTCAGTAAATAGGTCATAAACCGATATGAGTGGTCAGAAATTAGTAGTAAACTGTTTCCAAATAGGCTCATGCGTGGCAGCATTTTCCAACTATAAGATGTTAATTTCGAAATTATGAGACAACAGTTATACAAGAAGAACACGGGCGTTCAAAAGTTTTTCGAAGAACAAAATGATCGTGAACAACAATAATAACTGCAATAGAATTCAACAGTTTAAGCCAACAGCTGATTAATATAGACGTTGAAGAAACAGCTGAACTATTGTTGTTCGAAATCTTTAAACATTTCCTAAACATTCCGCACATTTCTTCAGTCGCAATCTCAACAGGACAATCACTTCGTTCTTCGTCAACAACTTTTGAACTGCCATGATCTTCTTGTACAACTGTTGTATCATAAATTTGAAATTAGATAGTTGGATAATGCTGCCTACCTATGAGCATATTTGGGAACAGTTCACTACTAAATTCTGACTTCTCATATAGGTTTCCGACCTACGCATTGACTATTCCTCGTATTAAAAATTATCGTTTAAATCATTCATTTTTTATCTCCTAACAAAATACCGATAAATTTAAAAGCACCTTATGATTTAAAACTTCGCTGTAAAAAAAAAAAAATTATCATTAAGAAGTTAGTAGGATATATATTTATACATGCGCACATATATACAGTGAAACCTCCAAATAAGGGACACCTATGGGACTGCAATTTTTGTCCCTTAAATAGAGGTGTCCCTTATGCGGAGTTTCTTACACAATGAAACCTCCAAATAGGGACATCTATGGGACTGCAACTTTTGTCCCTTAAATAGAGGTGTCCCTTATTCGGAGTGTCCCTTATTTGGAGGTTTCACTGTATATATATTTGTGTGTGTGTATAATCTATACACATATATAACGGAAATAATCAGTATTTATTATGAACGTACAAGCAAAGCATGTTAAAATAAATACATATTATTTAAATAAAGTTTTCTTATTGATCGTCTGGCTGAGAGTTCATTTTATTTTATCTTATTTATTTATTAATTTTGTGGTAAAATGTTTTACATAATGTACTAAATTACGTTTTATCTAAGTGATATACAGCAAAGCATAAGAAATTGTGTGGTACAGTTTTGAAGAAGCTGAAATTTAATCCTTGCATGAACAAAATACTTCCATTTATAAAATATTGAAATGATTGAATTACGGCAGAATTTACAAACGCAGCTTTGACGAATACTTCTAATTTTCTTTCACTCCTTTTTTTTAGAGTGTATCACTTCAGTACACCCTTCTTCCAAAGACTAGGAAAATTCTTGGAATAAAAGAATTCAAAAGATAAGAGCAACGCGTATGTACATGTATTTCAAGTTTCATCCTAAAGAAAAGGATATACGCGTTATACAGCAAATATACCTAAAAATAAAAAATAAAACACAGCCTAAAATCGTTGGTACACGTTATAAAACGGATTTTACGGTACTAGTATTACTCTATTGTTTCAAAAGTTTTCATTATATTTCAAGCAAAGACAAGTAAGTCTACAATAATTCAAAAACATTTTAAAATATTTCCATAAACATTGTAAAACAATAAATTCATTATTGTTAAGAATGCAAAAGGGTTGTAAATGAAAGTCCTTTACAGGCCAATTACTTTTAAATCAAACCCGAAATCGACTCGAAACCCTAAATGAAAACTAACTTGCACTTCAATGTAATTATTGAAGATAGTCGATGACTGTATTATAATATCAATTTTGCATTTTAAGTACAACTTTAAGAATACATATAGTTTTAATTGATACGTAAATAGAGTAAATTTATCGAAGACAATATCGATCGGAACAGAAAAATATTTCCGTTGCAGTCAGTAATCCGGTTTAAAGAAAGTTCACACTGTTTCTTCCGGATTTGGAGGGCCTCTAAAATCTTTCCCAGTTAGACAAATCTTTAGACAGAATAATTGCGTTAAATATAATTTACTTCATTCAGATTTTTTTTAATATAAATATTAAAGTCTAGAAAAAAAATTGGATTAATCCGAATGTTAACCTGTAACGAAAAAAATTTGAGTTATGAACACTGATGAATCCAGCTCAGACAAAATCAGATTACTCAACCCGATGGAATGCATTTTAATACCCTTTGACCATCACTTGAAATTTTCAATTTGGGATTGGACAAGCTGCGTATATATATTTAACATTCTACTTTTATTCATCTTCCTTACATCCCTTTTGTAATTTTTCACAAGTTATTTTCAATTGTATTATTCCACTTTCATGTATATCATTTGCGAGGATCCATTTTTAAGGTATTATAAAGAATTTCATTTTTATGATCAATTTTTCATTTGTTTAAATGGTGTATTAGTACAAACAGTTTTACTATATATGTATATATGTATATATATATATGCATATATAAAGAGGGTGTATCTGAAAATGGAGACAAAACTTTACGGGGTGATAGAAAACAGCTATACGAGCAAAGGGTATAGCCGGGTTTCATAGTAAAATATGCCTTTGAGTCAACCACATCGAGTCCTACATGGATAGCCCATAAAAAGAAATTCTTTTCTCCCCAGTTTTAAGTTTGTATCTCAAGACTATGGGGGGGAGGTAATGACACTAAATGCCTGTTTTGACCCTAAATGCGCATTGTGACTAAACTACTAAGCAAATTTCAACGAAAAAAATAAGCGATATAAAAAACCACCATACAAATGTTTGACAATTTTTTCAGATTTTTTTAAACAAAAGAACAAGTTTTCTGACATTTTTCCTGTTTTTAAATGAACATTTTAATTAAAAATAAACTGAAATTTCTGAATGGCCACCTTAATTTTTTTTTTTTTTTTTTGCATAAAATACTATGAGACATGATGCATATTCACTATGAATTTAAACTTTCTACGTATGGTGCATCATATTTAAAAAAGGCAAAATTATATTCGGAGGAAATCTGGGGCGTGTCTCGAACAAATTTCATGCCTTCTTTTCAAATCACACATATTAATTCACACGGTATTTTTAAAAGAATGCGTGAAATTTGTTCGAGACACGCCCCACATTCCCGCCGGAATATGATTTTGGCCTTTTTTTAATATGATGCACCATACGTAGAAAGTTGAAATTGATAGTAAATATATGCATCATGTCTCATAGTATTTCATGCAAAAAAATTAATGTGGTCACTCAGAAATTTCAGTTTATTTTTAATTAAAATGTACATTTAAAACCAGGAAAAATATTAGAAAACTTGTTCTTTTGTTTAAAAAAATCCTAAAAAAAATTGTCAAATATTCGCATGGTGGTTTTTTACATCCCTTATTTATCCCTTCGTTAAAATCTGCTTATTAGTTTCGTCACAATGTGCTCTTTTCCAAAACAGGCATTTAGGTCCATTACCCCCCATGGTCTTGAGATACAAACTTAAAACTGGAGAGAAATGGATTTCTTTTTATGGGCTATCAATTCATGTAGGACTCGATGTGGTTAAGTCAAGGGCATATTTTACTAACAAGGAAGGTCTCCATACTGGGCATACTCAGAATTTTTTGAAAAAAACGCTGATTAATCTATTCATGTATGTAATAAAGCATGAGTCAAATTTAGCGGCGGAATTACAAAAGAAACTCAGTAAAAAAAAAAAAAAAAAAAAAAAAAAAAAAAAAAACTTTCGAGTATTTGGCGCGAAAAGACGAAAGTGTCACGCGATTTGGCGAGCAGCATTTTCCTTCGCCAAAAGCAAACGATTTTAATGCACCCGAAAATTTCGTGTCAGTTAAATTTTAGAATACGTGCAAATAGTATTTAATGAATTTAAATTTGAATAAGGAGAGAGTTTGACACATAGATGTATTTTACGTTACATATTTCTGTTGTTTTTGCTGCAGTTTTTTATCACTTTAAAAATAATTTCTCATATAAAAAATACTTTCATATTGAAAAGAATTTTTTCATATATTTAAGGGTATACAAAATAAAAGCCAGAAGAAGAATGCTGCAGTAATGCATTTCAATATCGGAAAAGTTTTTGTTTCCATAGCAACAGAATTGAATCGACAGAGCTCAATTAGATTGGAGTTAATTTTGAAATTGAAACAATTTTAATTAATTTAAATTTTGTTTTAATTCATAAAATTTCACACGTAATTTTCATTCTAAATACATTATGACAGAAATATAGTTAAAACAAACTAAAGCTGACAAAACTAACATTATATAAATAAAATTTCTTTAAAGAAGTTCATGATGAAACATTTTTACCTTAAAAAGAATTTGGCATAAAAAAAGTATTTTTTGAAATTTTATTTTGTCGCCAACCGATGATAAATCGCCAAATAAAAGAAATTTTTATTATTTTTTTACGAACGTTCTATCTGGTTTCCTCCAAAAAAATTTTTACAAACATATATATCAACATGAGAAGAACATTCTATAATTTTTTCAGAACTTTCTGAGTATTCCCGTATGGAGACCTTCCTTGTAAGAAACCCGGCTCTACACTTAGAATGTATTGTCGGACCGCAAGCGGCGAGAAGTTAAAAGGTAGTTTTCCACTGTCGCAGTTAAAGAATTAACGCAAGAATGAGAGGAAATACTTCAGAAAACATTTTATTAATAGATTTGTAATTATTATACATTCTCAAAGAAATTCCTCAAAAAATCTTTCGTCAGATGTAAAGCGCGCTTCACATCTGCGGGATAGGGACTGGTGCACATTTTTGGGACATTAAGGACGCCAGTCATTTTCAGAATAACGCCGGCAACAATGGCAAATCGGATGACTAGATCAACATCGATTTCAATCTTAGATTAGACTTTTCATATAGCCAAACAGGTAAAAGTCCAAACGTGAGAAATCCGGCGATCTTGATGTCCAGTCTATGAAACCACCTCGACCAATAAATCGCCCTGGGACATTGGAAAATTACCTTTTAAGGCGACTGGTGACCCAGCACCGAATTCCCTTCGGTAATGTTAAGTCTATGGGCGTTTGACACATTTTTATATTCAAAATATTTCCTCCGAAAATTAATATTTTAAACCTTTTTTTTTTTTTTTTTTTTCGTATTCTCTTCTTAAATGAAGTCATTTTTCTTCTAAGTTGTCAAAACATTTCTAAAATTTTTGCTCAATTTAATATTTAATATTTTAAAAACTAACTAGCTGGAAGTAAAATTTTAACACTTTATGTAAAATTATGCTTAGATTTTAGAAATATTTCGAAAACTAAGCAAAAAAAAAAAAAAAAAAAAAAAAAAAAAAAAAAAAAAAAATGTATTTTTTTAAGAAGAAAACACTGAAAAAAGAAGTCAAAAATATTAACTTCCCGATCAAATAATTTGAATTAAAAATGCATCAAACGCCCACAGCCTTAACATTACGGAGGGGAAATCGGACGGTAAATAACCCGCCGCCTTAACTTTTCACCGGTTGCGTTCCGAGCATACATTCTATAACGGAATTTGCCGGATTAGCTGTGTTCTATCAGACCGTAAAGTTTTGCCCACTTTTTCATATAAACCCTATATATACACTGACTGTATATGATGTTACTGTTTTTTTTCATTTTTACTTTACTTTATTTATTTATTTATACATTTATTTATTTTAGACTCTTTTTATAGGTCAAATTGTCAGAAATTACTTTTCAAACTATCTTATACTCTTTCTTCATAATAATCAGCATATCAGTTTCAAGAAACAATGAAAAATAATAGCAATTTATAATTATTTCGCCATTTAGAACAGCAATTATCCTATAATAACCAATGATAAACTGTCACTGTAATGTATCTGAAAAAAGGTAATAACAATAAAGATTTGGATTTCGAAATTACAATAAATAGAATGAAATCAAATATCTGTTACTCTTTACATTATGTGATTAGAAATGAAAGCGTGGATCTTTCTTCAAATGATATCTAAAATTATCTATCGCGTGAATAAATATAATTAGTAGATCTAAAAGAGATAATAGATAAAGGGAAACAAATGCGATTGTTTCGAAAACGGCTTTAGATGGAGCAATGAATATATTTATATTTTATTGAAACATTGGTTAATAAAAATTAAATTATTAGTATGTGTTAAAGATAAAATTCTATATAGTATATGCACATCAAATTTGTACTTTTCTTTTAAAAAATGACCATGCATAAACCGTTTTTAATTTTTGGATTTTAACTCGAATCTACAATTTGTCCAATATTTTCTATTTCGAAGCTCACCTTGCTCAGCGTTCTCATAAAAAATAACAACGCCTCTCTATAATGCATTAAATATTATTATTATTATTATTTTGCCCTCTTTAAAATTCAAGTCAGTGTGAATGATTTATTTAACAGTTGACTCTGAGCGTTTTATTTTTATTTATTTTTACCATAAAAGATCTTACCTTTCAATATTCAAAGAATCTTTTTTGTTGTTTGGTTCATATTTGGAACAATTTTTCTAATTTAAGTCACACATTCACTATTTTTTCCTATTTCATTTACACTATTAACGTCTGTGTCTGTAACTGTTAAAAAACCATGTCTCTCACAGCGTCTATAAATAACCGAATAATATTAATTCACTTCGGAAAATGTAGAAGTATTACCTTCCACCCATCGGTTCTTAAAAATGCCAATTTGCATTTAAATAAAAATTCCATTTGACCGACCAGCAAATTTATCCTTTGAAAAACATATTTTCCGTGAATAATACTTTCTCTATGCAAATTATTTTTCTGCACCCAAAAAAAAAAAAAAAAAAAAAAAAAAAAAAAAAAAAAAAAAATTAAATATACTAACAGCGTTTGTAAATGCATTATGCATATTAGGAATAGAGGTCTGCAAGGGCCCAGCGAAATGGTCCGAATTTTCTAACGAGTCGCGTCTGTAGAATTGGAATTATTTTTTGTTTTGTTTTGGGCCGGGCCAGCAAAAAAATTGAACCCGCCATACGAGTCGGGACGGGCCGATAAAAAAATTTAGCAGGCCTTACGGTCCGTTATAAAGATTTCAACAAAGACGATAAAATATGAGTTATTTCAATGAATAGGGATTTAACCAGAATTAGTACTAATGTGCCTCACGATTTTAAGTATCATTTTCAAACCATATCAAGCAACTTTCCTTAATTAGAAAGAAAAGTATGTCATTGTATCATACTTTAATAAAAAGAACTACTCAATAAGGAAGCATAAAACTTTTCTTGCTTATTTGTTTCATTGTAATAGAAAAATATAAGGTTATTGCTTCGAAAATAAATAGTGATATTTGTTGATAGTCTATTGTTACGACAGCTGCTTATATATCCTCTGGCGTACATAATTTTATTAGGGAAGCAAAAAACATTTTTTCTATTGTTATTATCATAGTATTTTTTATTATGGAAGATAATAAATACATAAATTATGTCTATTTAAAAGTTCTGGGAAAAAATGATGATTCAACGGTTTCATTAAAATAACTAATAATGCATTACATTGACACAAATTATGCTTAGTTAGGAACTTGGACGTTTTCTATTTTCCATTTATTGTTATTTTTTTAAATAGAAAGAATACCTCAATATAGTGCACAATAAATTAACAGTTCAGAAAAAAAAAGTTTTCGAAAAAAAAAATCGATCGTTATTAAAAAAAAAAAAAAAAACTCTACAAAATAAAACTTTCCGCTGTGTAAAATGCATTTTTTAATTATTTGTTTCACTTATTGAAAATTTAAGATGTTTTAAAATTTTCAACATTTTCATATTCTGTATAAGTATAAAAAAAGGTTCATATTTTATTTTATATTTAATATATACACATATAAATATTCTATATTCTGTTTTATATCTATATCTATATATCTTATAGTGATAAAAATTGAAAACTTAATATAATTTCAATAAATAAAATGAATAATATAAACGCCCCGAAATGTGTATTTTCGTTGGGAGATATTTTTAAATGTCAAATTTGAATGTTACAATTCAAAATTTAAAAATTTGCGTATATTTTAATATATACAGGGCTTTGCAGGATTATTGGGACAAACTTTAAGGGGAGGTAGAAGAAATCACAAAGATTCAGATTTGCATAACAACATACGGTCATTTTCCTGGGGTTGTAGTGACAACACAAAACACAGAAAAAGTGGATACGTACAAGGAGAGAAAACATTATTCATATTCTTAGTGCTGCAAGAATGCCGATACAATTCTGGAAAGTGCTGATGATTTTGCTGAACACATCGTGGCACCTGCTGAGGAAGTTCAAGATATACCCGGTATTTTCGAGAACATTAGATCTTCCATGCGCCGGAGGTGGGCTTGTATGCATCACGTCCCGGGGTCGTAATTTCGAACACAAGCTTTGATACGATCGTTGTCTCTTTAATGCTCTTTTTTCTTAGTTTTTTGCTGTACTAAGGATAATAAAAAAAATTATCATCTTATTCATGTTCTTTCTTCATTGTGTTTCGCGTTGACACTACTGCGCCAGGAATGTGTTTCCGACCATGGGTTTCTATGGAAATATGAATTTTGTTATGTTTACTACCTCTCCTTAAAGTTTGAATAATCCTGGAACATTCTATAAATAAAAATTTTAAATATCTAATAAAAGAAATATAATTCATAATCCATTGCGTAATTGCATTTTTTTTCTCTTCGTAAAAAAACATTAAGCAAAAGAAAATACTGAAATTTACATTTGAAATCTCAAATCTCTCTTCTAGAATTCAATCTTAACAAGAATCTTAAGTATGTTTTTCATTCCTTTATTTTTAGTTTTATTCTACGATCTCATTCCAAGTGACTGTAACCTAGTTGAACATATGACGATTTCTCCCTAGGTTTCAACAATAACTCCTTTGTTGATTTTAAAACTTATTAAATAATTTATAATAAAAAAATGAAGGAGAAAAAAACTGTTTTTATTTTCAATTCTTTTTCGTTCGAATGAACCTTAAATCGTCAAATTCTAATCAAAACTTTAAAAATCAACCCTTATAAGATAAAACAGGGCGACTAATTCTATAAAACTTATTTCGTTTATTTGAACTTATTTAGATAAGTTAATTTAGTATAAATCTATTTTTAATTACAAATAATTTATTAAAAACCAATTTTTAACAGAAAATAATACATTAAAAAAGAAACATTTTATATCAAAATGTTTGTTTCAAATAAGAAACTGACTTTAAAGTGATCATTTGTTTATAAGCAAATATATAAGGTAAATATTTTGCATGCTAGAAAGAGATATCAATTTAACTTTATTGAAAGAATTGTTTTCTGTTTATTTCTACAGAATATATTTATAAAATATTGAATTTCTCTAAAATGTGAAGTTTCTAATTTTTAAAAATTAAATTTTAAGTTTTTAATAGTATTTGTTTATATTTAGGGAGTTGCAGATTTTGCATTCAAAAACATATGTACAATATATATATATATATATATATTGTACATATGTTTTTGAATGCAAATTGTGAAACTCCCTAAATATAAATAAATTCTTTTAAAAACTTAAAATTTAATTTTTAAAAATTAGAAAAATCACATTTTAGTGAAATTCAATATTTTATAAATGTATTCTGTAGAATATATATATATATATATATATATATATATATATATATATATATATATATATATATATATATATATATATATATATATATAAGGATTAATTTACACAAATATATAAAAGCTTTATGTAAAAAATCATACAAAAATTTAAAAATACCCGAGGTTTGAACTGTCAAACAGAATTCTCTTTGGAAAATCTTTTCGAATGGTGTAATTTTTTCTCTATTTTAAATCATCTATAAAATTCACATATTTTTTTTTCGAATTTTTTTTTCTTGATTGAGAAAGTTAATAGCTAAGATGCAGCATAGGGCGATTTTTGTAGAAATAACAGTTATTTGAATAAAAATCTTTAATTTTTATCAAAATTTTCAGTTTTTAAAAATTTATAAAAATGAATTTGACATCCAATAAAAAAAAACTTATTCTAAATCTTAGACAATATTATAAATAACATGCGATTTAAATTTCATTAAAATCGGTTTAGTCGATATTGAGATGTCTTGTATACTAGTCTGACAAAAGTTGTTTAAAAAAAAAAACCCGTAAAATGACAAAAAGTATTAACCAAATATTTTTTTTCTAAATTATCTTCAATATAAGAATTGTAGACATCTTATGTCTCGGAATATTTTTGAGCAGCTCTTTTCAATTTCCTGGCTTCTTTATTCTTTTGTTGGTCTTCTCTCATGTTGGTTGTAGATATTTTCTGATATTCAAAGTTTTCGAAAAATCGTATTGCTCTATGACCGAAAATAATTTGAATTTTGAAAGAATTTAACTTTAAAATATTCCTAAAAGTGTAAACATTTTATACAGTCAAAATTTAAAAAAAAAATTAAATGTTTCAAAAAGTGGTGTAACCGTATTAGAAGAAATTCTTAAATAGATATATGTTTAAATAAAAAAAACAAGAAATAAGAAATCCTGCGTAAAACATGTATTATGAAACTCTTAGCAATACATTAAAAATAATGTAACAAAACTGCATCGTATTTTAATACATATGCAGAATATACCGGGTGTCCCAAAAATGACTGATGGATTTTAAAATTCAATAACTTGCAAACGGTGACAGCTATTTAAAAATTTTGCAGGAGGGTTATGTATAATGTCAGGAGTTTTTTTTTTTTACTGTAATTTTTTATTTTAGTTCGCATCTCAAACAATATGTGCCGCTGACGGCGATTAAAGGCCAGGTCGACGCTTCACTCAGCACTGATCACCTGGCCTTCAAACTCCGTCAGCGCCACCTATTGTTTGAGATTCGAATTAAAAGAGAAAATTACGGTAAAAAAACTCCTGACATTAAACATAACTCTCCTGCAACAAATTTTTAAATAGCTGTCACCGTTTGCAAGTTATTGAATTTTAAAATCCATCAGTCATTTTTGGGACACCCGGTATATACAGAATATACATGCAGAATATACATCGTATATTCCGACTTATTTAACAATATAGAAATTTATAACACTTTTGAAAAGCCAATTTCGACTGTTTCCATTTAAATTCGAATTTTTTGAAAAGCCCTGGTTATGATACATAGATTTCTATACATTTACTAGATGCATGGTAAAATGAATTTCAGTTAAGAAATACATATACCTCAGCTAAAATCTCCCTTCGGCAATTTCCACTAATAAGGAGAATGGTACATAAATTTCTTTGTGCAGCTCTGTATATGAAGTATAAAATTTATATACAACGAGTAACATGTCAAAAATTCGTTAAATCTAAAATCGCATTCCGAATTTTCAAACGCACTTTCAACAGTTATTACTCAAAAACAATACTGTTACAGATTTCTTTTGTGTGTTCCTGTAAGTTAACAAATCATCCTATGAATGTCCTAATCTATTGTAATAATCTTTTAGTGAAATTCAGAGATTTATATCAGTTCAATACATATTAAACAGCTTAATATTAAAATACTCTACAAACAATTTTCCCCACATATACCATTATGTAATAAATTTTTTGAATACCCCTGTAAATGACCTATTAATCCGATATACTTCATATTGAACAACTAATATGTTTAGTTAGCCTAAATAATGTTTATAAATTGTATGAAAATTTGAGTACATTTACATGGTTAGAGCGTGGATAGATGGAAAGACAAATCAAAAGCATAAACATTTTTCAAATTTGTTGGAAAGTGTTAAAAAAAGAAAAAAAATGAATATTTATGTTTGGACCATGCCTAAACGTATAATATGAATATCGCAAACAGCTAGATTTTACTATAAACAACAAACTTAATTACATATTTTATTCTTATCTTTTGAACTTTTGCACCAAGTTCTCTTTCAAAAATGGCCGGTGTTCTATTAAAGAGTCTTGTTGATTTTTCGCTCGAAGAAACGGCTGAAGATTTATTGTTAGGACACTGTATTTACGTTCTAGGCTAATTTAACACTTTCTGAATTATTTAGGTAAATTAAAAGGAAAAGTGAAAAAAATTAATTCATTGAAATAAAAACAATAATTAAAAAATAGATAAATTCGCACGAAACCTGTCATGTGTATATTATAATATTATACTATAGTAAAAAAATAGCTTTTATAGATTTTTTACATAGAAAATACTCAAAATTTCTTAAAATAAAAGAACTCTGTAGAAACAATTGTTAAATTTTTTAAAGAAGTCGCATATTGCAGAATAATATATATATATATAATATTCCAATATCCCAATGTATATATATATATATATATATATATATATATATATATTGAATATACCAAACATCTAAAATTTATCTTATCTAAAATAAAGTTTTCATTTATTTATTTTTTACTTTATTTCCAAGATATCCTTCAACGGAAAGTTTTCTATTACTGAATTCTCTTTCTTTTTTGCTTAAGCAAACATGTGAAGATTTCACTTTCGAACTATTTCTTATCTACTTTTTTCTCACTGAATAATTTATATTTAATCCAGTCGGATGTGGCGTACTATTAATATTATATTTCTTTTCATCGAATATTTTTTTTTCTTAACACTTACTTGCTGCTAGCTCATGTAGTAATGGCAATGGATGTATACCTTTTATTATCATGACTATATTTATGTTTTGGCATTTAGTGATAATAATAATAATAACAATAATAAAACTTTACTTAGTTATTTTTACAAAATTGTCGATTTTTTAAAAATACATGTTTTACTCTTTAAATTAAAAATATAAGTTACTTTTCTAAGTGAATCATGTGCAATAAAGTACAAAGAGTATTAAAAAGTTGCAATATCTGCGAAAAATTATTGTTACACGATAATCGCCAAAAATATTTCCTTACCTGCTGTCATGTGTATATTAATTAAAAAATAGGCAAAGTAACTAATTTCGTTTGATTTCATTAAATGGTACATTCATTAAACCCTAGTGCATCTATTTGGCTATTAATATTATTGTTATTAATATTATTGCTATTAATATTATTGCTATTAATATTATTGTTATTAATATTATTGCTATTAATATTGCTATTAATATTACCGCTATTAATATTGCTATTAATATTATTAATATTATTGCTCTTAATATTACTTACGTGAAAGGAAATTTTTTTGAAAATTGAAAAGAAAATGCACCCAAAAGGGTTAAGGAAAACGAAAATAATGAGAATATTTTTAGCAATATAACAGCATTTTTTTACTTTCTTCTATCTTCAATAGAAGAAAGTATTGTAATCGAAATTTTTTTACTTCCGGTTTTCGACGGATTTACACGTTTTAGGGGTCAGAGATTCCAAAAAACATGTCTTTACAAAATGTCTGCCTGTCCGTGTGTCTGTGTGTATGTCGCCATTCTGCCATCAAAAAGTGTATGAAGTTATACATAGAATTGAACCAATTTTTTTGTGAATGTTTTTGGCTGTGGCAAGCAGGTCTTCCTTCAGTTTTGAAATATTCCGCCGGAAGGGGGCGCTGCAATCGCGATTTTTGTGCCATTTTCAATATTGTACCGACCAAACGTTTATGTAGTTATGCATCGAATTGAACGAAATTTTTTGTGTAAGTGTATGGCTATGGCTAGTTGGATCGCCCTGAATCTAAAAAACATCCGTCGGAAGGGGGCCCTGAAATTGCGATTTTTATGCCATTTTCAATATTGCGCCACTTAAAAGTGTATGAAGTTAGTTCTAGAACTGAACTAAATTTTTTGCATATGATTACTTTTTGGCAAGACAAGTAAGTCCTCCCTGAATTAAAAAAAAAAAAAATCTGCCTATCATTCTATTGTCCATCGGCTCGTGCAGAGACGGGAATTCGTTTTTACTCCGATTAATTGATTGAAGCAGAAATTTAAGATGAAAATCAAAGTTGGAATGGTATTGAATTAAAATTATTAAAGCATTAAAATGAGTAACTATTTTTTTTTAAATATTAAAATGTACGTATGAGATAGAATAAAGTTTTGGGATTGGCACATCCAACTAGTTTAAATTTATAATTAAACAACATCAGTTTTAGACTTGGTTACAATATTTATCTTTTGATGACCCCTAATTTATATTTCAGCCTAATATACTGAGGAAAAATAATACCGTTCTCACCGATAATAATTAGGTAATCATTTTCTTAATCCCAAAACTAGAAATACACATTTTCGAGGTATGTTTATAGGGAACACAACAAAGCTGAATAGCGAAGTAATCTCGAATTTTTAGACTCTTGTTTTTTTAAGTGAGGAAACGATAATTAATCGTTTCAGAAGCGCAAAATTACACTACACGGTAAAAAAAAAAATCTGCAAAGGTCTAAACCTTTTCTAGGAAACTGGGATTCCAAGAACTTTTCCTGTAACGGTAACAGCAAAAATTCAAGTTTCAGAATCGATTAAATGAATTTTTCCGGTTATCGTTACATGAAAAGTTCTTGGAATCCCAGTTTCCTAGAAAATGTTTAGTACCTACACAGATTTTTTTTACAGTGTACAAACTTAAATAAACACGTATTAGAATACCTTTTGTCACAAAATTTATAACGCATTAGTGTTGTGAATTCGAAAACTTCATATGCAAAACGTTTTTCATGCTGTGATCGAATTCTTAATATGTTTTAAAAGTGTTGCTATCTAGAAATGTGTTCTAAGAATAGTGTTGTTAATTGTGTTAAAATAGTGTTGTGGAAACTGTTGTTAAAAATATTTTCTTACTTTTGTGCTGTGCTGCACATCGCTTTTTCACCAATTCACATCACACTGTAAGCACCACACAATTTGGATTAGGGGAAAATGGGGATACTTGAGCCATTTTTTAAATTAAAATTTTTTTAAATTTTTTATAATTTCTTAGAACAAAATAAAAGATTGAAAATGAAAATTTGATAATTTTTCTTCAACTGAAAACCACTTTCAATTAATTTTCAATTTTTTTTCTATGTCTAATAAATTTTTACTTTTTCTTTTACATCGTGGCTCAAGTATCCCTATGGAGGAGATACTTGAACCAGATGTCACATTCGCACCAGTATTTTGCAAAGAAAAAAACCGATTTACAATATACGCGAAAAAATGCATTAAACCTTTTTCAAATAAATTTGGTCGAATTTTCTAGTGTCGTTGTGACATTTCAGAGTTAAAATTATGTGGTAGAAAATTCTACCAGCAGAGTTCAAAGGGTTAATCACCATGCTTTCAAAATGGTACCAAGGTATGTGATTTCTTTTTTACATGTTCAGAACTATAAAAATGTTAGCATGTTGCCAGTTTTAGAAAGAAAAATTGACCAACTGTAGAGATAATAGGGGTGGCTTAAGTATCCTCTATGCTCAAGTATCCCCACTCTCCCCTACTGTAAAATAACGCATGTAAAACATTTTCAAAACATTTAAAATTACGCGATTAAAATAAAATGTAGCAATGTTTGATTTATAGAGAAAAAATTGCAGGAGCTTACTGAGTGAATTAACTAATTTTGCCAATAAATATCAATAAACTGCATTCCTGGAAAAATTATATAATTTTTAACGACAGCTTTTGCTCAATCTTTTCCCTGGCACATACCCATTCGCAACACATTCACAAAACATTCAAAAGAAAATCAAAAGTGATTTTAGTCAACAATTTAGTTTAGTTTTAATTAACTATGATCGGTTTGTGTCCTAAAAGTGTTTCACGAATTTGTAGTGTATCTCTTGACTTCTGGAATAATTTCATAATTAGAATTATTGTTAGTAAAACTAACGTTCTTTTGTATGCATCTATTTGCATATATTCTCAAATAAAATAAACAATGAGAATATGGGGAAAAGCTCTTGAATTCTAGTAGGAGACTCTAGAACTCTCTAGCAAAGAGAACTAGAATTTATATCTGACACAGAACTATTTTTTCTAGAGCCACAATTTAGATTCCAGATTTATGTTAGAACCATACATTTTTCTCAGTTAATCTCTATGTATTATTCCTCATTGATTAGTGCATTTATTTTTCTTGTACAATAAACGCGAATAGACGCTTTCAGTGTGATGCCAGTCATGACGTTTTACTTGGAAATGAACTCCAAACAAACGATTCATATCTTATTAAATATAAATCGCAAAAAATGTTACCACTATAATGTATTAAAATATATAACTGTGAGATATAGCGGCATGATATAGCTATCTATACTAATAAAATAACAAATCGCTCTGTCTGTCTGCGTGAGTGCGTGTGTGTGTGCCTGCGATGGCTAGCAAAATCTACGGCACGTACGAAGCTCAAAATGTTTTTGAGAGTAGCCCAATATCTCTCCCGATGCACCTGAAGCTCAGAATTTTATTTTTTTTATTAGTTTCATAGATATTAATTATGAAGCGGAACTCACTCTCTTCAAAAAGTCATTTTTTTAATGATCGGGGAAAGAAAATGTTTGCACATGCGCAGAAATGCAATTAAGCACCTAAACGGAGGAAGAACCCTTCTCCCCCGTTTATTTCTGTTTTGGGATCATTTTGTTTAAATCCAAATCAACCAAACTGCTCCACGTAGTTAAATTTAAGAGACATATTTCAAAAGATCATATTTTTAGGTTTCAAATGCAATAATCAATTCGAAAAAATGTTGCAGTTACCCCTTTGAAAACAAATATTTAAAAATGGTCATTTTTTCCTAAACTATTTTTCTCCCTTTTGTCAATGCCACTCCAGGGCGTAATTTTTAAGATATAAACAAACCAAAAAAAAGATCTTAAAGTTGATACATTCTTCTAACCGATGGTGGAATTGGCTTTAAAATATTTGGATTTTAACCTTTTCAAATACACTGGCAAAAGAAGGTCATTTTGCGACTCGCAGAGAGGATATTTTTTCCATGCTAAAATTATCTTAACGTGCATATTTCAACTCAACCTTTTAAAATCTTCTCAATAGACCAAATTTATACTAACTACAAAAAAATCGACACATTCGGATGGATAGAAATATTTTATACAAAATAAAATGTGCGAAAAATTTGATGAAATCAATAAAAAATAAATCGTTTTCATTGCGGTTTTGGCTTAGAAAACGCAATCCTATAGGTACCGGTAAACAAAAAACATATTCTTTAAGTTTAAAAACATTTATATAATATATGATGCAATCGGTTTTTAAAATATAAGATTTAACCCTTTCAAATACACCGGCAAAAGGAGGCACTTTGCGAATCACGTATAGAATATTTTTTCTACTCTAAAAGTATCTAAGCGTACATATTTCAGCACAATCTTTTAAAAGCATCTCAATAGACCAAATTTACACCTTCTTAAAAAATTTTGAAACGTTCGGACGAGTAGAACTAATTTTTACAAAATAAAAAGCGCGAAAAATTTGACGATATCAATAAAAACCAGATCGTTTCATTTCGGTTTTGCCTTTGCAGGGCGCAATTCTATATACGTCCTGGCAAACCGAAAATATTTTCTTAAAGCTAAAACATTCTCATAATTTATGTTGCAATTTGTTTTAAAAATATATGAGATTCAACCCGCTCAAATACACCGACAAACACGAATTACATCCCGGCTAAAAGTAACTAGATGTCCGTATTTTAGCACAATCTTTTTAGAGCCTTTCAATAAACCAGATTTACATTACTTTCAAAAACTTTGGAACTTTTGTATAGATAGAATTCTTTTTCTACAGAATAAAATGTGTGAAAATTTTTACGAATTCAGTAAAAACCTGAGTGTTCCGTCGCGGTTTCGTTCGCTTTCGGTTAGCAGAGTTTCCAAAAAATCAAATTACATAGAAAACAAATACCAAAGAGCATGTGCTTTCAATTCAATATCTTTTCGCGATTTTTCCGTTTAAAAATATAAATTTTGACAAAATGGACTTAAAAGTATAAAATCATAGAAATTTGAGTTTAATTTAAGGGTCATTTAGAAAGCAAATAACACATTTAAAAGATGATTAACATCACGGGCCCGGGCAACGCCGGGCAGGACAGCTAGTACCTTCTATAAAAATAGCGAACACAACATAGTAACGGTTTGTTTGGAATCAGTATTAAAAAAAACATCATATCTGCCGTTTCGACTGAAATCTTCTATTATAAATAACATGGGATGACGACTGAAAGCGTATATTTTAAATAACATGGGATGCTGATATTTTCCCTTTTCCCTGTAATTGTACATCTTGCAAAAAAAAAAAAAAAAAAAAAAAAAAAAAAAAAAAAAAAAAAAAAACACTTAATTATACACTTGAAATCAAACAAAATTCCAGAATTCAACTAAAAAATAACCTTAAACAAAATTTTATTTTTTTTTTTTTATTCCTAAGAGCTCATTCCAAGTGATTGGTTTTCTATTATTGAGCCTTCTTTAGTTTTTGCTAGAGTAAACTCTTGAAGATTTTATTTTACGCCTCAAAATTTACTTCTATATTGTTTCACACTTAATGAATAATTTATACTTGGAAAAATCCAGACTAAGAAAATAAATTCAACGAAATTAAATCAGTTTTTTTTCTTTTTTAAACTTTTCTATCCATATCAAAGTTTAAACTGGCAAAAAACAGCACATTTGAAAACAGTTATATAGGAGAAATGGGATAAGTACATTCACTGAACAATATTTTATTCGCTGTTTTTTTTTTCTTTGAAGCAAAAAAACTAAACTTAGTATTTTTTTTTTAAAAAAGAAACGATTTAATTATAAAAAGTATTTCAAAGCAATCAGTTCGATTAGGGCACTGATATCGATATTTCGAAATAAGTAATTTTTTTTTTTTTTCGTTGTAACGGATGACCAGACCCCTACTTGCCTCGAAAGAATCAGACATAAACTGACATTAAAAACCATTTGTGTTATTTGCTTATAATTAAATATTGAAGATAGTTTCACAATTTCAATATTGTCTTCTTTCCGAATACAGTATTTTATTCACTACTCCCTTTAATACAAATAACTAAATAGATATTATTATTGTCTATTCAAATAAATAATTTATTTAAATATTAAAAAATATTTAAAAGCATTCAGTTTAATTAGGAGGCTTATCACGATGTCTTGAAAAAAGCAATCATTTTTTTTTTCTAACCGATGAATAGGCACTTATTTTCTTGAAAAGAAGCAGACTTAAAATTATATTAAAAGCCATTTGTTTATAATTAAACATAGAACGTAGTTTCATATTCGGAATGTTGTCTTCATTCAGAATAGAGTATTTCATTCACCAGTTCTTAAATAAATAAATAAATAAATAAACTTCTTGAATAAAGTATTTATTATTATATTTATTTAAATAAATAATTTATTTAAATATAAAAATATTTCAAAGCATTCGGCTCAATTTTTCTTCTTTTTTTTCAAGATCTTTCCCTAAGTGAACAATTTTCTTCTATTAAGACTATTTTATATTTTTACTTGAGCAAACTCGTGAAGATTTCTCTTTACGGCTCAATATTTAAGTGTACATTGTTTTGAATTACTGAATAACTTATTAGATTTAATAAATATTAAATTTTATTATTTATTTAATTCGGGATTAAAACAATTAGCCTAAAGAAATGAATTTAATGAAATTAAAACAGTTGGGTTTTTTCTTAATAATAATAACAATAATAAATCTTTCCTATTCATATCAAACTTGAGTAAAAGGCAAAAGTAATTATCACATTTTTAGGTAATTCTAGGAGAAAAAATATCATTCAGGAACATTCTGAAAACAATAAAAGAAATTCTTTTTTTTAATAAAAAAATTACTTAATTAAACAAAAAAATAGTTAAATTGATGGCATCGAGTTCACAGACTGTTCTACTAATTTTATATTATAATCTTATTTGAAAGAATAATACTCTTCGAAAAATACAGAAAATGATACATAAAAAAGTTTAAATAAATTAAGGCGGGAAGGATGTGCTCTCCCAATTCCCTTCCATTTATACTTAACCAGTGAATCTCCAAATTCAGTTATGGAAATCCTTATCAGGATAAACTGGCATACCGAATTTGAAGAAAATCAGACAATTCTGCGTGAAAATCCAAATTATTTAAATTAAACCAATAAATCTCCAATTCTATTCACGGAAGCGTTTTATCAGAATAAACCGGTATACAAATTTTGAAGCAAATCGGATAATTCTGCATGAAAAAGTCATTTATCTAAATTAATGATTAAGATTAGCACCACCCCCCTTTACCAAAGAACCTCCAAAACTAATAACGGAAACACCTTATCAGAATGAACATATATGCCAAATTTTAAGGAAATTGGATATTTCTATAAAGAATAATCGCGTTACGTAAATACATGCGTACATATGTACCTACAGAACCTGTTGGCATATTATCTCTCAGGCTTTGATAGTTTGTGATCTAAAAAATACTTCAAAACGTATACTTCATTTAGATCACTTATCACTATATCCGACAGGAAAACAGATTTAACATAATATTAAAAAATAATTGCTTATAAGTTAATATTTGAGATATTTTCAGGCGCGGAGTATTATTATCTTTCAGAATATGAATGATTCTTTTGAAAAAAAAATCGTCTACATATTGAAAATTGCATCAAGCTCAATATTTTTAAATGATAATAATCACTTTTGGGTACACTTTATACAATTCCTATTCAATCTTTATACAATTATAAAAGAAATATCATTAAAGATAAACATACAAGTTACAAAATATTAAATTAGAATCTAAAAAAAGTTTGCAAATTTACACCAATAATATTTCAATGTTCGATATATAAATGAGTATTATTTATTTTTTACTAGAACAAACTTGAGAAATCACTCCTTTTTTTCCTTCTTTAATAATAAACAAAACTAAAAACAGCATGAGGTGGTGATATATTTTCCCTCAAATTTTACTTCATGCGTAAAGAGCACTTAATTTCTGACAATCTGCAAATTTTTAGAAATTAATCTAAAAATAACCTTACATAAAAATTTAATTTTTTTTTTTATTAATAATGTTCACGGGATCTTTTTCTAAATAATTAGTTTTCTACTATTGAATTTTCTTTATTTTTTTGTTTGGGCAAACTCGTGAAAATTTATCTTTACAGATCAATATTTATAGTCCAAGAGACAACCGCACAAAACACTAAGCCACTGAGCACAAGAAAAATTCCTTTATTTTATGGAAGAGCAGAAAGAGAGGAATCTAATGATCCATGTTTGCCGGTAGCGAAGTGGGGTATAAGCCAAAAAATGATACCAGTAATGATTGACTCGTAGGCTTAGCATTGTGTTTGCCGTACAATCAAAAGTATTAAAACATGGAAAACTGGGTGCAGGAAACCATAATGCTTTTTTTTTTTTTACGATTGCTAAATAACTTATTCTGGGAAAAAGAGATAATAAAGAAAATAAATTCAATGGAATAAAACCAGTGTTCTATTTTATAACTTCCGTGTTCTCAACTAAACATAAACTGTCAAAACTAATAAACATATTAGAAGAATCTTTTAATAGGAAAGTATGGGAATATTACACTCATTGAACATTATTTATTTCACTGTTTTATTAAAAACAAATTTAAGGGAGTGCGGGACGCATTTTACAATGTTTTTTATTTATTAAATTAACATTTTGATTTTTTTTTATGCTTAACCATATAATTTGTAAACAAAATCACAGGATAAAACTTCCTATAATTTTATTAACATATTTTAAGTTAAATTTTATTTTAAATAGTGGATAATTTAAAATCGTTAAAACTCAAAATATTATTTGTAGAATTTCAATTTTTCGACATTTAAATAAACAAAATATCAAAATTTTAATTTTGATTTAGCATTTTTAAAAATATTAATTTAAAAAAAAAACTAAAAGTATTTTTAAAAAATTACAAAAAAATGATGTAACATTTATTTAAAAAATCAACTAATATAAAAATCCAAAAATAGTCCAAAGTAAAAATTACTATTTTTTCAAGTTTGTCATTTCAATATTAAAGTAAAATAACAAAAAAAAAAAAAATCATGTTCCAAGTTTGAAACATTTATCTTCCACGGTTCTTGAATTATAACATTTTAAATTCCAGAAATTGTGAAAAACCCATCATGAAGAAAAACGAAATTTTGCAAGAGGTCATTTCCATGACATCCATTGCTTTAAAGCCATATTTTAATAACAAACCAAAACGAAAAAAACTACATATCCTCTTCTTATAAAGATAGAAACGTGTTTTAAACGTCATTTTAAATATATATAAAAAAAAAACAGAAACACAGAGAAACAATCTATTTTTTAATACTTTCTATTTTTTTTTATAATTTATTTTATTTAAAATTTTTGAAATATTTAATTTGATTGGCTCACTTATCCCGATATAGTAAAGGAAAAGGTCAAACATTTTATTAAAAAGCTTTGGTTAATAACTAAATGTAACAGTTAATTTTAGGCTTGGATAGATTCTTCTTTCAGAAAATGAATGCAATTTTGAAATAAAGGTCGTCTAGACATTACAAATTGTTTTAAGTTCATTTTTTCAAATGGTAACACTCACTTAGATCGCCATATTTGAACCCCTTGGATCAAGTCAGCTCGGGAAATGTTATAGTTTACATACGTTACATTAAATCTTCGTATTTTTTTCTTTCATGAACAAATTTGTGCCGGTTTATCTTTGAGTCTCAATATTTACTTCCTGTTGCTGTTTTACACCAACTACATAGATTATTTTCCGAAAAAAAGGTCCAATGAAATAAAATCTAATTTTCCTTTATGATACTTACCTAGTCTTAAAAATATTAAATTTAATCAAAAAAGGTATTTTTTTTTTTTACTTCGTTCAAAAAAAAAAAAAAAAAAAAAAAATTAAATTTTCACATTAAACCCTAAACTAGTTAGAGATTTAAAAAAAAAAAACTTAAAAATACCAAGTTTTTTTTATGCCTATAAAACTCTTCGAACTTCTTAAAACTAAAACCATATGTAAATATCATTATCAGATAAAAAGATAAATCATTTTTATACTTTGCTGCCTGCGGCTGCCTAAAGAGGACTTAAAGCTTTTAATCCATTTATCTCCGAAACTATTTTTTTCAAGTCCCGTCACTTTTGTATGGAAATTTCTATGAAAAATAAAGTCGCGATACTTTGTACTAGGTATTACAGTTATTATTCTTAGAAATGTCTTCAGAATTTTGCATTATGAGTGAAATTTCCGAAATATGATTTTCATGGTTAAGAATAGTGATAAAATGAGATTTTATTTTCATAGATATTTTTGAAGATTTCTGAATAAAAATTAGTGATAATTTTTCAATACTATAATTTGATAAAGATATCTCCAAAAAGCGTTATTCTGACACTATTTATAATGTTATAAACATATAATGTTAAAATTGATCTCTTCATTTTAAGACACATTTGGTATGTAGTAATGGTAACATCATATTTAGAGATCAACCGAAAAAAAATCGATTTCTCTTTCGACTAAAACTCAGAGTTCCACATAAAATTTATTTTCGTTGAAAATTCGGCCGGAATGAAACTATCTGTATTCAGAAAATCTCGTTTCTTTTTTGAAATTGTTTCAACATTACACACTGATTTGAGCTCTATCGGCTCAAATGTGACACTATTTACTGCTATGGACTTCACTGTTTATGAGATTTCAATTATGACTGACTCAAGACATAAAGCGAGAAATGCATGTAGGATTAAACTTTGAAAACGCTTTTCACGAGTTATTCACGAAAGTATTTTTTCAAATTTCATCAATTTTATATCAAACTTGTGATGATAGCCAATGCCGCACTGTAGAAGTGGGTTTTTCCCAGAAACCGATTTACTTTTTATAACAAAGAATCAGTGAAAGATTTTCCCGTGCCAGCGCGTGATTGGCTATTGGACATCACCCCACATCACGTGCTGGCGCGTGAATGGCCCCTTAAAGTTGGCACCATATCATGCGCTTTCACGTGAGCAGCAGCGAATGTGTTAATTCCGATAGTGATGGAGAAAATAACTTATATATACTACTGTATTGTGTTTATAAAGCTCCCCTGAGGGATCTGTACAATATCAATAGTTTGTTATTAGCCCCCGATATGCTATTAATATCGGGCATACCGGGCTGATATAAAAGTGATATTAAAAGGGGTTTTCTCAAAAAATATATCAAATTTCAAACAGTTCTAAAAAATGAATTTTCTATTTTTTTTAAATTCATTTTAAAAAATTATATGTGAAACTTAATATGTATACAAACATGAATCTCTTAAAGAAGTTAGTAAACAATGTTTATAAATGAAAAAGAACTAAGTTTGTATCCAAAACAGCTCCGATTTTATACTCGAAATTTCACAAAACTTGTAGAGCTTAACAACAATCCTAAATAAAGATTTCATTCCTTTATTTTTAACCTTATTACCAAGATTGTCTTCTAAAATATAAATTTTCTATTATTATTATTATTATTATGTTGTTGTTTAACTAAACAAGAAAAGATTTCTCTTTAGAGCTCTATATTGACTTACTTGTTTCCTTTGACATTTATTAAATAATTTTGTACTTAAAAAAAACGATGAAAAAATTAAATTCAATGAAATAAAGGTAATTTTTTTTTTACTTCTTACAAAAAAATTTTCAAATTTTCGCATTAAAACTTAAGTTAATTAAAGATTTAAAAAATGAATTTACCATTTTTTTAGCCCATAAAATTCTTTAAACTTTTTAGAATAAACAGACTAAAACCATATGTAAATATCATTGTCAGATAAAAAGGTAAATCCTTTTTTATACTCTGTTGTCTGCGGTTATCTAAAGAGGCTTAAAACTTTTAATCTATTTATAGCCGAAAGTATTTTTTAAGTTTTGTCACTTTTATATCAAACTTTCTATGAAAAATAAAGTTGCAATACTTTGTACAACGTATTTCAGTTATTATTCTTAGAATTGTCATCAGAATTTTGCATTTTTAGTAAAACTTTCGAAATGTGATTTTCGTGGTAATAAATAGTAATAAAATTAGTTTTTTATTTAAAAAAACATTTTTCTGATTTCTGAAGTAAAATTATTCATATTTTTTCTATACTAAACTGTAAAAAAACTTTATTCTTCCACTATTTATATCATATTTCATATACGTCTAAAAAAATTTAATTTTTTTTTAAATTAATCTTTCAATACTTTCTTTACATTTGAAAACGGAACATATATATATACATCTTAAAACATAAAAAATTAAATACGTAGAGAGTTGCATCTGTAAAATCATATGTAAATATCATTATCAGATAAAAAGATAAATCCTTTTTTATAATTTGCTATCTGCGGTTGTCTATAGAGGACTTAAAACTTTTAATCCATTTATCTCCGAAAGTATTTTTTCAAGTTCCGTCACTTTTATATCAAAATTTCCCTTAAAAAGTAAGTCGCGATACTTTATGGAAGGTATTTCCCTTATTATTCTTAGAAATGTTTTCAAAATTTTGCATTTTTAGTGAAATTTTCGAAATTTGATTTTCATTGTTAAAAATAGTGATTAAACGATTTTTTTTTATTTCATGTATATTTTTCTGATTTCTGAAGAAAAATTAATGATAACTTTTCTAATCTAAAACTTCATGAAAATATCTGCAAAAAGAATCAAACTTACACTATTATATCATCTTTTATGTATGTCTAAAACATATTCAAGTAATTTTTTTAATTAAAGTTTGAATAATTTAAATAATTTACCTTTGAATAGGAAATATACATATTAAAACATAAAGATTTCATTAATTGGTATTTGTCACTAATTAAGTTTTTTATTTATTACAAATGAACTATAATCCATTTTTTAGATAACTTATTTAAATTATTCTTTGGTTTACGATATATTATAAGGAGCTTAATATCGTATTTTTTAGGCTTAATTCCGATAATGGTCGACAGAAAACACTTATTGTGGTTATAAACCTCCTCTTATTAATGAGTACAATACCAGTTGTTTCTTATTAGCTCCCGATATGCTATTAACAGCGGGCATATCGGGGTTATAGGAAAGTGATATTAAGAGTTTATTTTTCCTTTTTTTTTTTTTTTTTTTTTTTTTTTTTTTTTTTTCTCAGAACATATATTAAGTTTTAAACAGGTCTAAAAAATGAGTTTTTAAATTAAAAAAAATAAATTCACTTTAAATATATATATGTGAAACTTAGCGTGTATATAGACATGAATTTCTTAAAGAAATTAGAAAACATTGTTTATAAATAAAATAGAACTAAGTTTCTATCCCAAACAGTTCAGATTTTATAGTCAAAATCTCACAAAACTTCAGGAGTTTAACAACAATTCTAAATAAAGATTGAACTGTATTCCCAAAGCTGTATTCCAAAAGATTTCTAATATTGAGTTTTTCTTTATTTGTGTGTTTGAATAAACAAGAAAAGATTTCTTTTTAAAACTCTGTGTTGACTTTTTTGATCAATTTGACATCTATTAAATAGTTTGTACTTAAAAAAGACATAATAACAAATTAAAATTATCGAAATAAAGGCAATATTTTCTTTTAAAAAATTATAAAATCTCGCATGAAACCTTAGTTTGGGATTTTTTTTTTAAACTTGAAAATACGACTTTTTGCTTTTTAGCCTAGAAAATTCTGTAAACTTCTTAAAATAAAATGAAAAACACCACGAGTAACTATCGTTATTTTACACATAAAACAAAAAATGACTTATATTTTTTTGTCACAACATGTATTAATTTTTAAACAGGTCTAATAAATAAACTTTCTAATTTTTAAAAAATAAATATTTTAAAAGAGAGAGTGAATATGTGAGAATTAATAGGTTAAATTGTATAAATTGCATAAGTTTGCAAAAGAAATAAGCAAACAATATTGGCAATTAAAAAGCATTAAGTATGTATCCCAACAAGTAGAATTTTGCAGTCGAAATCTCACATAACTACCTAGACTTTAAAAGCAATCTTTAATAAAGATTTCATTCCTTTCTTTTTAACTTTATTTTCATGATTCCATTCCTAAAGATAAGTTTTCTATTATTGAGTTTTAATTTCTTTGTTTCTTTGAGTAAACAAAGACAGATTCCTCATTAAAATTCTGCATTGATTTTCATTTTTACTTTGGCATTTATTGAATAGTTTGTACATAGGAAAAGGGATAATAAAAAAATAATAAAAAATAAAGGTATTTTTTTCTTTAAAAAAACATTATCAAACGTTCGCATTAAACCTTAAACTGTTTTGGGGTTTAAAAAAATCTTGAAAACACCACATTACATTTTTTTTAGCCTAGAATGAACTTCGTAAAATAAAAAGACAAAAACCGCGTGCCGTGTAAAAAACAAAAAAAAGGCCAGTTTAGGCCGAAAACTGCTGGCAGCAATGTTGCAAACAGTTTTAGCCGTAAAAATTGCGGTAAAAACTGCTGGCAACATCGTTGCCACGAGTTTTTGCCGTAAATTTTACAGATTTTTTTTACAGTGTATAAATATCGTTTACATATCTATATATATATAAATAAAAATAATTTTTTTTTTGAAAATGTATCAATTTTTAGACTAGTCTAAAAATAAATTTTCTATCGTTTAAAAAATTAAATTCATTTTTTAAAAAATAGTCTATATTTGAAAATTGATATGTTAAATTGTATAAATTGCATAATGCATAAGTTTACAAAACAAATGAGCAAACAATACAGTGAAACTCGTTTAAGATACGAATCAAGGGACCGAGAGCATTTCGTATCTTAAGCGGGATCGTATCTTATCCGGATTTCATAGATTCTCGAATGATAATGCATATAAAAACAGTGCACATTGTTATTAACGCATTTTAGCCATTTATAACTCCTATTTTACCTATTTCTAACAAATTTTAAATATTCTAGAAAATTTGAGCTTAAGATATTGAAAATAAGGATAATTTTATTTTCCCCAAAATTTTATTCAATATCTGTTTGTACAGTAAAAAAAAAAATGCCTTTATGTAGTACTTTCTGGCAAATTATTTATAAAAGGCAATAAAATGAAAATTTTGTTAATTTTTAGAAAAAAGTAACTAAAATACATTACATTTAAAGGGGAAGAATAACAAATTTTCATAATAAATTTTTGACAAACAAGCTAAATGTATGCAAGCAATAATAATTATTCGATACATTGTAAAAATCGTGATGTAGTTCTAGTTTTTTCGGAAAAAGTCGTTTACCTTGGTTTGGTGATACTTAGGACGAGATTTTCTTAGGAAGTTTTCTGCCTTGTTGATGTGATAGAAAAAATCTTCAACGGCGGGACCAGCATCCATCGAAGAGGCATACAGTCGAAGTAAGCTGAACGAGCTCATTACAGATGCGAATGATGGTATGACTGGCACATCTGTTTCTTCATCTGAATCGTCTTCTACTTCTTCTAAAGGGCTAGGTTCATCGGAACTTTTGACGTCTGAGATTATATCTGCGATAGACCGAACTTCACTTGTTACAAGTTAATCGTCAATTTCTACAAATAAGTCCCAATCTTTGCATTCTTCTTTATACTGCTCCTCTTCTGTGATGTCAACGTCTTGCAAAGGGGCGTCAATATCAAAGGCTTTAGAGAAACAGTTCTCAATGGTGGTTGATGTTACGTCTTCCCAGGATGCACTCAGAAAATGCATGGCGTCCAAGAGATTAATAGGCTTACAGGTTGGGCAGGTTAGATCCTTTTCCCGATGATCTATTTGGTGTAGGTAACGTACAACGACACGTCTTTTGTATTTCAATTTCAGAGCATGAATTATGCCCTGATCCATGGGTTGAACCACGCTAGTCGCATTGGGTGATAAAAAGACTAGTTCGATGTTTTGTAAACCTGGGATATCATTGGGATGGGCAAGACAGTTGTCGACGAGACACAATACTTTTCTAGACTCCTTCTTCATTCGCTCATCGAATTTGCGGATCCACTTAACGAATATATCACTTGTCATCCACACTTTGCCTTGACTTTCATAAACTCAGGGCAGATTTCTAACATTTTTAAAACAACGAGGATTCCCAGATTTGACGATGACGAGGGGTTTCAATTTATCTGTTCCACTCATATTTGATCCAACGAGAACAGTGATATGTTCTTTGCTTAGCTTACCACCGGAACATTTTTCACCTTTAAATGCCATTGTTTTATCCGGCATTAATTTAAAAAAAAGACCCATTTCGTCTACATTGTAAATATCGCATCTTGAATATTTTTTCAATAGTGGTGCGAGCACATTATTTTTCGAACAATTGACATCATCTATATTCACAGCTGCCGACTCTCCGCATATCTTTCTGTAAACTATGCCGTAGCTTTGTCTGAAACGGTCTAGCCAACCGTTGCTAGGCGTTAAATCCACTCGAAGACTTGTAGCAATTTCGCAGGCATTTTCCTTAATCAATGAACCGTTAGTTGGGATATTCGTCGATCGTGTTTGAGTGAACCATTCAAATAAAATTTTCTCCAATTCTTCGAATTCGGACACTTTAATTTTCTTTCTACCAGAACCTCCAGCTGTTACAATGTTTTCCAGTTTTTGTCAGAACAAAGTGTTGATCTCTGTTTTTTAACAGAGATCGAAGTGTTGACTCGTGTATTCCCACAGATTTGGCAAAAGTGTCTTGTTCATAACATTCTCGGCGTCATATTTCCTAAGAACATCCAATATTTCAGTCAAGGAAAGTGCTTTTCTCTTTACTTTAAGTTGTTTATCCATTATCTATTCCTATCACTATTCAGCGGTTAAACAAAAGACTAGATTTGCGTAATGTCCTTTTGAGAGCTTTACCTGAACTGAGATTTCAAAGGCACACTATGGAATTGCATCACATCACGTGATTATTACGTAAAGGAAAACATAGTCTCCGAACTACTGCTAGAGCGAAGTGGGGGGGAGAAGAAACGAAAAGGGGGAAAGCAGCGAGAAACATTCAAGCGCAATTCAGTTCCTCTTTTTACATATTTTTTATATCTTGGAAGAGATAATTTATTGAACTCCAAAGAAAAAACAATCTTTTACCTCCAGTAAGAAAATGTCTGCAAAAAAATTAGCACATAGGTGACGAATATACCTAGAATGTCCAAGCCTGGCAAAGAAAAAGCAAGCGACAAGAAGAAATTCATAAAAAGGGAAACCCGGAGGACGATATACAGTGATAAAAATAATATAATAATAAAAAGCAACTAGATAAAAGTTAAAAAAGAAAAAAAGCATAAAAAATTAGGCCGATTTCATCTGCAACTTTCTAATCCAATCAGGGAAAGGCGTAATAGTAAATATATATATATATATATAAATAAAAGCAGTACTTGGTTTTGTGTTTTGTTGAAAAAGAGGGAGCCAATCAGAATTCAGCCTGCAAAAGCAGCGGAAAAGAACTAATTTGTGAAAGAAAAAAAAATTTAAAAAATACCATTTTATGAAAAATAAATAAGATTTTACATATTCTATTCTAAAAACACGTGATGGACGGATTAAGCACCAATTCGTATATTAAGCTGGTTTTTTGGCATAAAGGGACCAATTTTCTTCGTATATTAAACGGGATCGTATTTTATGCGTACGTATATTAAACGGGTAATTTTACACAAGTTTTGTGTGTTTTATAGGCAGTTTTCAAGGAACCGAAGAAAATTCGTATATTAAGCGGGATCGTACTTTAAGCGGGCGTATCTTAAACGAGTTTCACTGTATTTGCAATTAAAAAAAGACTATGTATGTATCCCAAACAAATGCAATTTTACAGTCGAAATCTCACAAAACTACAGTCAAACTAACTGGACTTTAACAAAAATCCTAAATAAAGACTTCATTACTTTCTTTTTTTAACTTTGTTCTCAAAATTGCATTCCGAAAGATGAGTTTTCTATTATTGTGATTTTCATTGCTTGTTTGTTTGAATGAACAAGAAAGATGTCTCTTAATAATGGTATCTTTTCTTTCTTGTTTACTTTCACATTTATTGAATGAATAATTAATATTGAATAATTTGCACTTAGGAAAAGAGTAATAAAAAATAAAAAATAAATAAATGAAGATTTTTTTGCCTTTAAAAAAATTATCAAATGTTCGCAATAAACGTTAAGCTCTTCTGGGATTTAATAAAAGCTTGAACATAAAACCCCCTTTTTTTACCTTTTTTTAATAGAAAATTCTCTAAACTTCTTACAGTAGTAAAATGACAAATAAACCACATGTAAATAGTATCATCGAATAAAAAGATAAATTCTTTTTTATCTGTCTGTGGTTGTCTAAAGAAGACTTTAATCTTTTAATCCATTTAACTCAGAAAGTATTTTTTCATGTTTCGTCACTTTTATATCTAATGTTTTATGAAAAATAAAGTCGGGATACTTTGTACAATATATTTCATTTATTATTCTTTAAAATGTCATTAGAATTTTGCATTTTGAGAGGAATTTTTTAAAATATTATTTTAATAATAAAAAACTGTAATATTTTTTTTTAAAGAGTTATCATTTTCATAAATATTTTTGCTAATTTCTGAAGAAAAAATAATGGTGATTTTCTGTAATAAAAACGGAAAAAAATATGAAAAAGGAACAAATTTTATGTTTTTTTATATTTGTCTAAAATGAATTTTTAAATTACAGTGTAACCTCTGAATATCTTTTATCAGTGGGACCATTGAAAAGTGACTATTCTTCAGAAGTTGGTGTTATTCAGATGTTTAATATTAAAAAATATAAAAATTACATAAATGTTAGTAAAAATACGCATTTCTTTTTCATCCTCATTGTTTTAATGCATTTTAAAAAAATCAGTGATTTGCAGTTGCATTTTTTCTGCGAATATTTTCCTTTAAAAAGTAAGTGTATGAGATTTTTTTATATTTAACTTTTCATCATTCTGGTTTAATATAAAATTGTGGATTTCTCGAAGGTTTCTTCAAAACTTCACTATATATGTTAATACTGAAAGTTTTGAGTGATTCTATAATCTCTTACATTTCCCCTTTCTCATCATTTTTCTGTTACTGTTTCCTATTTTTGACCATCTGCTATATGAATCATAAATGCGGCAATAATTTCTAAATCTTTGTCCAAACTCCAAACTTGCAGGCTTTCATATTAGTTATAACTGCCGCTCCAAGAATGTTATCTAAATTTCGCCCATAATTAATTAATGTCATCAGTTTCTCTATCTAGTTTTGAGAAAAAGATTAAGTGTTTAAGAAATTAAGTGATTCTTTGTTGACATGTCAAGTAAATTTTGTTTTCACATTTCGGTTTGCGAATAAATATAAAATTGTATCAGGAGTTGTTATTTTTTTTTCCTCGTGCTTTACAGCGGCCGTTGTGCATAATTCCACACTTAGAGTTTCCTGTAAACGTTAATGCTATGGAACGCGTTTGGTTCCATCAATATGCGGTCAATATTCGGAGGTTATCGTTGTTTAGAAGAGACCTTTCAAGGAGGTCTTACAAGGAAGGTCTCCATATCGGCATACTCCGAAAAATCTGAAAAAATTACAAAATGTTCTTCTCATGAGGATATATACGTTTATAAAAAAAATTTCGGCGGAACCCCCGTTCCCTGTTCGTAAAAAAATAATGAAAATTTCGTTATTTGGCGATTTATCTTCGGTTGGCGATGAAAAGCAATTTAAAAAAATGTTTTTTTTTTTTATGTCAAATGCATTTTAAAGGAAAAAAGTTTCACGTTCAAGGTGTTTAGATAATTTAAATATCTTTGTTTTTGTCAGTTTTAGTTTGTTTTAAGTATAATTTCGTTATATTGATATTTATATGTATTTAATTCAAATTTAATCATCAAAATTTAAGATTTGAAACGAAATTCAAATTTAAATTAATTAAAATTGTTTCAAGTTCAAAGTCCATTTGAGCATTGTCAATTCGATTCTGTTGCTATGGAAACACCTAACTTTTATCTTTGAATACGCTTAAATGTATGAAAATAATTTTACTGAAGAAGAATTTTTTATATATGAAAATATTTTTTCCAGACGTAAATTAAATAACTACAGCAACAAATAATATATACATTTGCAATTTAATATACATATATATGTATAAAATATATTAAACTCTATCATTGTTTATGTTTAAATTCATCAGACACCATTTACACGGATTCTAAAAATCCAAGTTTTCAGTTGCATTAAAATCGTTTGCTTTTGGCGGGGAAAAGTGCTACTCGCCAAATCGTGTGACACTGTTGTCTTTTCACGCCAAATATTCGAAAGTATTTTATTTTTTTACATGTTTTCTTCTGGAATTCCGCCGCTAATTTTCACTGATCCTTTATTACATACATGAGTAGCTTAATTAGTATTTTTTTCAAGAAAATCTGAGTATGCCCAGTATGGAGACCTTCCTTGTTAGTGCATTTTTTGAAAATTAAAACGTGAATACTTTAAATAAATTATACTTGAAATGATATATGTTGTATACTTCGTGATATTCTTTTAAGTTATTTTAATTTTCCGGCATAGTTTTCATTGTTTCCCAATTTTGTAACAACATCCATTATTTACTCTTATCTAGTTTACTGAAATTTAAAACGCGTATATTAATAATTATCTTAATTTAAATCTTAATTTAAAACTGTTAATTCCTTCATAAATTTTCTATCAATACCACGCTACTATATTTTGAGAGATGCTAGTTTTTATTTTCGAATGTTTTTTAAAACCATTTTTCTATTTTTATATCTGTGAATGCATCTTTCGGTGCTAGGTATTTCCGAAGCTAGACTTTTTTTACAAAAAAAACCTTACATTAGCAGATATAATCCTCCTTCGCTTAAAACACTTCCTCTCTGACACCATTAGCTGAGCATTCGTCGCCTTTCTCTATCATTGGTTCGTTTCTCTATTGCGTTGCAATTTGTCTTAAGGGTGTATTCGAAAAAATGCTTTTCCCCCTTCAACAGCTCGTAAATTTCTGATACAATTTCAGACACATTTTTAAAAGTAGAAACATGAAATTTGCTAAGGAGGTTTTTGAAGAGACGTATAAGAGGCTGTGTGATGTAATTTTGAGCTCCATTCATTGGAATTTGATTTATAAACAGTTATTTTCTCAGTATGACCAATTTTTTCGTTCACAAATCTCCCGCTTCGGAAAAATCGGTTCAAAATGCCATTTTCGATTGCTTTTTTGCAATATTATCTGCATTTATCAAAAAATGACAATCACGGCACCTTGTATACTTTCTAAATAAGACAATTTGCCAGTTTGATGCATATGAAAACAAAAATTAATTTAAAAATAAATCGGAAAATAAGCAGTTTGAATCGAAATACATCCTTAATACGCGAATACTAACAAAACCAGCCGCCATGAGTTCAGAGCTTAGATTTCTGTTTTGTTAGTAATGCTTCAAAATATATCACCTGGTGTGTGCACGTCATCTAGATTTCTAATCTACTTTGAGGTTTTATAGGACGATGTAGCTATTCACGTTAGTTTTTTACTTTTGCGTTTTCAATTTCCTTTCCCGTGTTTAATATTCCTAGTAATTTTTCTTTTATCTTTTAATATTTTACACCATTTTAATTATATTGTGTGTATTTGAACAAAAGAGCTTTCATTAAAAAAAATCGAAATGAAAACACTTATTATTTCTTTTATTATTTTTCTTTTCGTCACCACATTAAATACATAATCTCACAAAGTTATAAAACTAATCTTCACAATAATCATCATTGAAGTTTCATTCCAAATATTATTCCCAGAATCATACTTCAAAAGAACATTTTACAAGAATTGAGGTTTTTTTTTACTTTTTTATGTATTTATTTATTTACGAAATGTTATTCCCAGAATAATACGTCAAAAAAAACATCTTCCAAGAGATTAAGTTTTTTTTTCTTGCTTCTTTTTTAACTCTTGTTTGATCAAACGTGAAAATTTCTATTTAACACTCAATATTTACTTCCTTGTCTATTTTTTAAATTTAATAAATAATTTATGCTTTGAAAAATGTTTGTATATGGGAGAGGGAGTATTCAATGAAATAGAACACTTTTCTTTCAGAAACTGCTTTAATCACGTGGAAACTAATATTCGAAAATCGAATTAAAACATTATAAGTTAACATTTTTTTCGGAAAATATGGGTCAATTACGAGTACCAAACGTTACTTCATTCTTATTTCTATTAAAAAATCATTAAGAAAATTATTAAATGAAATTATTAATTTAATAAAATTTAAAGCTTCATTTTAAAGCTGAAAACTAAGAAACAAGGTGTTACAATGAGGTTTTATTCTAATAAAAGTTTTTCTTAATTTTTTTTATTATTATTTCTAGGTATTTGTAAAAAATTCATCCAAATTCAGTGAGAGAAAATAAAGTTATTAAGGGATTTTGTTTATGTAATAATACTTAAAATTTGATTTTTAAAGCTCAAATCTATGAAAAAATTTGTTACACCGGTTTTTTATGACTATATTTCTTTGTTTTTATTTAATTTTTTAGGGGATTTCTAATGTGTTTATTCAAAAATCAGTGATTTTCTTATAATTTCACCAGACATGGAAGAAAATATTTACGTCATTTCTTATGAAGATGCACAATTCATGTTTATTCTATCATTTATGTAGCACAAAATACAACACCTCAAAAAATGCATGAATAAATTAATCGTTTTTTTACATAAAGATACATGCAAATTTGTAAAACTAGACTTTTGTCCTAAAATATATATTCTTGTCATGAAAATCATACCATCTTTATGCACATCGAAGTGTGAGATTTATAATTCTTTCAAAAACTCAAATAAATGTATAAACGAGAAAATTGTACGGATTTACCCAAATTGTTGTGTTAATGTAAACTCACAAAAAAAACCTGTCTTCTGTATGATATTGTTGAAGTTGTTTATGTAAACAAATGATAAGATTACATTTACAATAAATAACACCGTTTTGATGCCAGGCTGCAATAAGTTAGCGAAAAAATATAATTTTAATTTCCTTTGGGTTTTTTAATACAATATATTTTAATATTTTTTTAATATTATTGTTATTATGCTTTTAACTGTGGATCGCAAAAAAAAGTACACTATAAAAGAAATCTGTTTGCTTTCTTTTAGTAAGCTTTTGTTTGCACACTGTACAAAAAAGATGTAAACCTACAAAATTAGTTTTTGCAAAACTACAGAAATCTGTAAATCTTACTAAAATTTTCTTTATAACTCGTTTTGCAATTACATAAAAAGTTCAAGGCATCCCAGTTTCCTAAAAAATTCTTACACTGAAAATAATAATAATAATAATAATAAATCCGTTAAGTTTGTGGCAAAAACTGCTGGCAGCAATGTTGCCAGCAGTGCTTGCTGTAAAAATTGCAGTAAAATTATATGTAAAAAAAAAATACATCTAATTTTACTGCAATTATTACGACAAACACTGCTGGCAACATTACTGCCAGCAGTTTTTGTCATAAATTTGACGTTTTTTTATTTATTTTCTTATTTATTTATTTATTTATTTATTTTACAGTGTAGTAATCATTCAGATTTTTTTTTTTTTTAATTTACAATGCAAACGTATATCTGTTGCAGGAATTTTTGCTTTTGCCGTAACATAACTAGGAATCTGAGTTTCCAAGAAACATTTTAGCAATTTTTTATTTATTTTTTATTTACTTTTATTTATTTATTTTTTTACAGTGTATATTTCATAACACAACTGAAATCTAAAAAGCTCATGAAATTTAATCTTAACAACAAACTAAAAATTTCCCTTTTTTAACTTTCTTTCCAACATATTATTTCAAGTGATCAGTTTTCTGTTATTGAGTCTTTATTTTTTCTTAATCAAACATTGGAAAATTTCTTTTTTAGCTTCCGGCGTTTACTTTCTTGTCTACTTTTACACCCAGTGAATAATTTAAACTTAAAGAAAAGGGAAAGTAAAGAAATGAAATTCAATTAAAAAAGTCAATTTCTTCTTTTTAAAAATTTTTAGATTATTCTGTTTTAGATTACACTGAAAAAGGTGTCAAAAGTAGAGTTTAAAAAAAAATTCTCCGAACATAATCGGATGCCTTAAAAAAATACTACTAAAGATTATAAGAAACATTTTGTGCGAAATTATATTTGCTCAAATACAAATAAAATCTATTCGTTTGATTATGGAAGATTAAGATTTGGTTTACAATAAAAAACTCCGGTACTACCTGGTTATCCCGTCGACCAATTTCGCCAAATTATCAAAATCGCCAAAGAAATAGCCAAATTATACATATTGACACAATTTTTATTTCAAATAACGAAAATACAAATAATTAGTAGAATATTAATAAAAATACAAATAAAAAGTCGAAATAAAATCACTTAATGACATTTTAAACATCTTTATCTTATTTAATGTCATTGAATGTGACATTCACGGTCATATATTATTGGCATTTAATCTTGTGACTTGTCGATAATTTTTTGGTCGACGGTATAAACAAGTAGTACCAAAACACCCTTTTGATAATAAGCTGAAATATATGCTAACGAAAAAATTGATTATTTTTTTCTAGGTTTGATTTACACAATATATTATTATTATTATTATTATTATTATTATTATTATTATTATTATTATTATTATGCTTTTAATTGTAGATCGCACGAAAAAATACACTTTAAAATAAATCTGCAATTCTACAAATGTACAGCTTCAGAAATCTATATGCTTGATAAAATTTTATCTGTACACTGAACTAAAAAAATGTAAACTTACAAAACTAGCTTTTGTAAAACTAGCAAAATCGGTAGTTTTACAAAAGTAACTTTGACCGATAACTTGAAATCTGTAACTTTATCTATTAAAATTGCAGTAATCTTTCAAAAATTTTATCTGATATAGCATTGCAATATCATAAAAAGTTCTAGACATACCAGTTTTCTAACAAAAAATAATTTTTAAGCTTTTAGATTTTTTGATGTACAGTAAAAACGTATGTCTTTTACGTGAATTTTTGTTGTAGCCATAATACAACTAGAAATTCCAGATTCTTAGAAAAAATTTAATAAATTTGTAGGTTTTTTTTTTTTTTTTTTTTTTTTGCACAATTGAAAATTTAAAACTTTTAAATTTAATCTTAACAACAAAATAAAATTTTCATTTATTTTTTTTTAACTTTCTTCCCAAGATATCTTTTCCAGGTGATCAGTTTTCTATTATTGTGTCTTTATTTTTTTTCTTTAGCACACGTTGGAAAATTTTTCTTTTAGCGCCCGGTATTTACTTTCTTGTCTACTTTTATACTAAATGAATATTTTAAACTTAAGAGAAAGGAAAAAAAGAAATGAAATTCAATTAGATAAGTCGATTTTTTCTATTTAAAACTGTTTTAGATTACACTGAAAAAGGTGTCAAAAGTAGAGTTAAAAAAAGTCCTTCCGGCAATGCCGGGAGGAAGAGATAGCTTTCATATACTTATATATTTATTTATTTATTTTAAGGTAAGTTACATTGTTCAAAAATACTAAGCTCAACTTAGTGGAAATAATCTTATAAAATTAGTGATTTTATAAGATTGAATATTAGTTTTTGTAAAGATTGAATATTAATAGGAATTTTTAGAAATTAGCCATCTTTTATTCAACCTGGTTTTTGTTTTAAGCAATTTAGAGAGTCACCAGATTCCACGATATCATAAAGTGTATGCCATTTTAAAGCAACATTGTGGATCGTTCAGATCAGACCGTTTCAAAATGTCAGCCATAAGAAAAATTCAAAGTGCTATAACTCAATCATTTTTTAAGATATAGACAAAATAAAAAGTGTTCTGGAATCGTCGTTTTAAGTTTTAACACGTAAAAGAAAAATATGTTTCAACTTTTAATTTTTTCGCATTTAATTTTAAATTTTAAATTTTTAAAAAAATTTAAAATGGTTACCATTTTGAACCAAAATGGTGGATAATGCTGGCCAACGTACTCGGTCGAGACATTTGTATGTACTATGTACATACAAAGTTTCATTGAAATCGGTTCATAATTACGCGTGTTATCACGTGACAAAATCAGATCGTTTCAAAATGTCAGCCATAAGAAAAATTCAAAGTGCTATAACTCAATCATTTTGTAAGATATAGACAAAATAAAAAAGTGTTCTGGAATCGTTGTTTTAAGTTCTAACACGTAAAAGAAAAATATTTTTCAAATTTTGATTTTTTCGCATTTAATTTTAAATTTTTAAATTTTTAAAAAATTTAAAATGGTTACCATTTTGAAACAAAACGGCGGATGATGCTGGCCAACGAACTCGGTCGAGACATTTGTATGTACTATATACATACCAAGTTTCATTGAAATCGGTTCATAAATACGCGTGTTATTACGTGACAAAAATCAGATCGTTTCAAAATGTCAGCCATAAGAAAAATTCAAAGTGCTATAACTCAATCATTTTTTAAGATATTGACAAAATAAAAAGTGTTCTGGAATCTTTGTTTTAAGTTCTAACACGTAAAAGAAAAATATTTTTCAAATTTTAATTTTTTCGCATTTAATTTTAAATTTTAAATTTTTTAAAAAAATTAAAATCGCCGCCATTTTGAAACAAAATGGCGGATGATGCTGGCCAACGAACTCGGTCGAGACATTTGTATGTACTATGTACATACCAAGTTTCATTCAAATCGGTTCATAAATACGTTAGTTATCGCATGACAAAAATCAGATATATATATATATATATGGTTATATATATATATATATATATATATATATATATATATATATATATATATATGTGTCAACATTTGAACGGAGGGTGGTTTTGGAGTCTGGGGGTCATGATCGGTGAAAATATACCAAAATTTTCCGGAAGTGCTTTCCTCCGGACGGCTGCAATAGGTAGCTTTTTACTTTTTGTAATGAAAGCTACCTAAAAGTCTCCAAACGTAATCGGATACCTTAAAAAAAGATACCACTAAAGATTATAAGAAAAATTTTGAACGAAATTATATTTGCTCAAATACTAATAAAAGCTGTTTGTTTGATTATGGAAGATTAAGATTTGGTTTAATATGAAAAACGCCCATTCTATACTAAGCTGAAATATATGCTAACGAAAAAATAGATTTTTTATTTTCTAGGAGGGGGGGGATTTCTTACACAATATATATTTTTATTTTATTTTTAATACTATTATTATTATGCTTTTAATTATAGATCACACGAAAAAATACACTTTAAAATAAATCTGTAACTCTACAAATGTAAAGCAGCAGAAGTCTATATGCTTACTAAAATTTTATCTGCAAAAAAAAAAAAAAAAAAAAAAAAAAAAAAAAAGATGTAAATCTACAAAACTAGCTGTTGTAAAACTACCGAAATCGGTAGTTTTACAAACGCAACTTTAACTGATAATTTGAAATCTTTAACTTTATCTAATAAAATTGCAGTAATCTTCAAACCTGTTGTTTGATATCGGATTACAATTAAATAAAAAGTTCTAGACATCCCAGTTCCCTGAAAAAACAATTTATAAGCTTTCAGATTTTTTTATTTACAGTGTAAACGTATGTCTCCTACATGAATTTTTGCCGTACCCATAATACAACTAGAAATTCCAGATTCTTAGAAAATTCTTAATAAAATTGTAATTTTTTGTGTATTTTAGTACATAACTGAAATTTCAAAAACTTTTAAAATTTAATCTTAGCAACAAAATAAATTTTCATTTTTTTTTTCAATCTAAGATATCTTTTTCAAGTGATCAGTTTTCTATTATTGAGTCTTTATTTTTTTCTTAGGCAAACGTTGGAAAGTTTCTCTTTTAGCACACGGTATTTACTTTCTTGTCTACCTTTATACTTAATGAATAATTTAAACTTAAAGGAAAGGAAAAGTAAATAAATTAAATAAAATTAAATAAATCGATTTTTTCTTTTTGAAATTTTTTAGATTATTCTGTTTTAGATTATACTGAAAAAAGTGTCAAAAGTAGAGTTAAAAAAAGTCTCCGAACGTAATCGGATGTTATAAAAAAAAGATACAACTAAAGATTATACGAAACATTTTGAACGAAAATATATTTGCTCAAATACTAATAAAAGGTATTCGTTTGATTAAGAAAGATTAAGATTTGGTTTACAATAAAAAACGCCCTTCTGATGCTAAGCTGAAATGTATGCTAACGAAAAAAAAAGTAATAGATTTTTTATTTTCTAGAGGGTATTTCTTACACAATATATATTTATTAATTTTTTAAATTATTATTATTATGCTTTTAATAGCAGATCGCACGAAAAATACACTTTAAAATAAATCTGCAACTCTACAAATGCACAGCTGCAGAAATTTATATGCTTGATAGAATTTTACCTGTACAATGTACAAAAAAAAGATGTAAACCTACAAAACTAGCTTTTTTTAAAGCTACCGAAATCGGTAGTTTTACAAACATAACTGTAACCGATAACTTGAAATCTGTAACTTTATCCATTAAAATTTCAGTAATCTTACTAAACTTTTATCTGATATCGGATTGCAATTACATAAAAAGTTCTAGCCATCCCAGTTTCCTGAAAAAATAATTTATAAGCTTTCAGATTTTTTGATTGACAGTGTAAACGTATGTTTCTAACATGCATTTTTGCTGTAGCCATAATAAAAAAACTAGAAATCCCAGATTCTTAGAAAAAAAATTGTAAGTTTGAAGATTTTTATTTATTTATTTATTTATTTTTATTTTTATTTTATTTGTTTTATTATTATTATTTTACAGTATATTTTTCAGTACACAACTGAAACCTCAAAAACTTTTGAAATTTATATAATCTTAACAACAAAACAAAATCTTCATACATATTTTTTTAAACTTCCATCACAAAATATCTTTTCCAAGTGATCAGTTTTATATATTGAGTCTTTATTTTTTCTTAAGCAAACATTGGAAAATTTCTCCTTTAGCTCCCGGTGTTTACTTTCTTGTCTACTTTTACACTCAGTGAATAATTTAAACTTAAGGAAAAGGGAAAGTAAAGAAATTAAATTAAATTAAATAAGTCGATTCTTTCTTTTTAAAACTTCCCAGTTCACATCAAACTTGAAACCGTAAAAAAATCTAAGAAAAACTCTGTAAATGTAAAGCAATCCTTATAGGGTAAGAGAGAACGACTGTATTTATTTAATTTTATTTCATTCGCAGTTTTATTCAAAAGTATTAAATTAATGATAGAAATTTAGTTATTTAAAAACCCTTTTAAGAACATATGCTTTATCAATAACATTTATTTTTAAAAGTGAGTTTAATTAGAACATACCGCTCCCCTGCAAGAAAAATGACACACATATCAAAAATTCTTTCTGCATTTTATTCCATTAAGGGGGCTCAGGGGTTGAAAACTTTAAAAAAAAATCGATTTTTTATGATCTAGTTTGATTATTCAATTAATTCTTAACTCAATGCAAAAAACCGCATAAAAATATTAGCATTTTTAACGGAGTTATAAGCATTTATGTACCAATACTTACATAGCCGCATCCATATAATTTCAACTTTAAGTCGTGTTTTCTCAAAACTTGATTTTTGACGACGAACACCAAGATTTAAAAAAAAACTATTTGATGGAATGGCTTAAATTTTTTTTGCATGCATATAACATCATAATCTAGATTATCAATTAAGGATATAACTATCACTTAATAAAAACAGTATTAAAAAATCTCTCAAAGTTGAAAATTAAAAAAACCCCTAAAAAATACAACTTTTTTCCATTAAAAATACTTAAAATATTAAACTATCTAAAATATATTAATTCATAATCTAGATATGAATGTTATATGCATGCAAAAAAAAAAAAAAAAAAAAAAAAAAAAAAGCCATTCCATCAAATAGTTTTTTTTAAATCTTGGTGTTAGACATCAAAAATCAAGTTTTGAGAAAACGAGAGTTAAAGTTGAAATTATATGGATGCGGCTATGCAAGTGCTGATACATAAATGCTTATAACTCCGTTAAAAATGCAAATATTTTTATGCGGTTTTTTGCATTGAGTTAAGAATTAAATGAATAATCAAATTAGATCATTAAAAAAATCGATTTTTTAAAAAATTTTCAACCTCTGAGACCCCTTAATAGGTCTGTCATATATGCGTCTTGCTGCACAAACATTTTCAAAAGTGCAGCTATGCAGAAAATCTCTGTATTACGCTACAAGTCCATTTGTGACCTCAGAAAAGGGAGGGATTGTGTGAAGAGGTAAAATTACCCAGCCTTCTAAATCTCATTCTATGACTTCATTCTTAATAGTCCAAAAGCCGACTACACAAATCTCTAAATCATCAAGCACTAGAAAAAATCCTTTATATTATTGAACAGTAATCATAGGAGAATCTAATAAATGATCCATGTCTGTGAAGTGGTGAATAAGCCAAAAATGAAAACCACTAGTGGTTGATTTGTAGACTTAGCATTATGTTTTTCTGCACCCAGTTTCCCGTGTTTTCATACTTTTGATCGTACGGCAAACACAATGATATATCTACGAGTGAACCACTAGTGGTATTAATTTTTAGCTGATGCACCACTTCACTTCCAGCAGACATCGATCATTAGATTCCCCTATGACTACTCTTCCATAATATAAAGGATTTTTTTTGTGGTCGATGACTTAGGGTTTTGTGCGGTCGGCTCTTGGACTATAAGGGTTTTATACTTTTATGCACAGTTTCATTACTGCATGCAGAACTTAGTACTATAATTTCACGTTGGAGTAAATAAAATCATGTAAATTTTCTTTTGCCTTTCCTGTAAAATTTGCTTTTATCGAGATTGTCACTTTTCTTGAGGTGAACAATGCATGATATCTTGGCGGTATGGTCAATGAAGATTTTGCATTATTATTTAAAATCATGTAAATTCTTTATAAACAAATACCGAAGTTAAATCCTTCCCCCTTTAAGTTTAACAACGATATCATTCATTTAATGTATAACATAAAAAATGGTGGCTAGATACATAATTTTATTTATAGTAAGTGTTTAATTATTACTTACTTGTGTCCCAATGTTTATTTAAGATGGCACCTTTCTAATTTACAGATAGTTTTAAAATAAATCAATATTATAAAGTAAAATATAACTGTGAAAAACATAACGTCATATTTACGATGGCTACACCTGGCGGATAAATTTCAGTTTTGCTGATTTTTTTTTTTTTAATTACTTATATCGCATCGATTGATATAGAGATTCATTTGATATATCGGTTCATTTTGTTCGGTTCATCTGTTTTCTAGATTCACTGGTTAACTATAAATGGTAACAACGGTAGTTGATCCCCCCCCCCCTTAATTTAGATAAATGTTTTTTTCGTACTGAACTATCCGATTTGCTTCAAATTTGGTACGCCGATTTATTCTGACAAGGAGCTTACCTGATTATGTTTTTGAGATTCATTGGTTAAGTATAAAGTGAGAGAAAATAAAATAGCTAATACCCCCCCTGAATTTAGTTAAATGGGTTTTAATTAAGATTTCTTTGTATTTCAAAGGTCATTATTCTTTAAAGTAAGGGTATAATGTACAATTAATGCGAACAGCTCGTGATCTCGATGCCATCAGTTTAACTAGGCACTTTTGCTTTACTTTTTATTTATTTTTTTGTGATTTTTTTTTTTAACCGAACAAAAACGAAATTAAAATGTAATTACTACATATGCAAATTACAAAAAAAAAAAAAAAAAAAAAAAAAAAAAAAAAAAAAAAAAGCTTTTAAAAAATTGTATTAAGAAATGAATTTTCAAAATTACATCTTTCTTAATTAATCTATATCACAAAAGCATTTGGAAATGTTTAAAACTTACATTCTTTGAAATTCTGAAAAAAAAAAGAAAGAAAAAAAAAGATTTACAATATATTGCGGTATATGTTTATAAACTTAAATTATTTCTTTTACATAGTGAAACTATATGAACTACATTTATAGTGCCAGAATCTGCTTTACTTTTAAACATAAAACTAAAAATTCGAAATTTTGAAGTATTTTATGTATTTTTGTGTTCTTAGAGATGAAAACATAAGAAAAAGTACTTAAACCTTTCTTTTCGAATACGCATTTTTCTGGGCCTCATTCTAAAACAATTATTATTATTATTATTATTTATCAAAAACAATCTTGCAAATACTTTAGCAGTAATTTTTTTTCCTTTTTCTTTCTTTTCTTTCTTTCATTTTTTTTAATAACTGTTTTATCGAGCTTTTAGAAAAAGTCAATGGCAATCATAGTGATAATATTTTATTGACCGAACTGTGACGTCGTTGCTTCGTAATGGCCTTTACCCATCAGACCACGCCCATTTCCTAATTAATTCTGAAGTTCGTCTGCTGAGAGATAAGGCATGAAAACATATTTTAATAAATAAGTCGGCAAGACAAATTTTGAAGTATTCATTGTTTTTGAACTATTCAAAACCATGGAACTATTAAGAAAGCGGAACTGACATATCCTTAAAAAAGTGAAGCTTCAACTGTAACTGCTTTCGCAGAGAGTTTATTACCACTCCAGCAAACTCCCACCAGCAAAATTAATATTTAAAAAAATTTTGCTTATTTAAACGCTTCATTATATAAAATTTCGATTAAAAATAATGGCAAAAATCGATATTCTTTTTTACTGGTACAGTTTTATTTGGCAGTTTTAGTTTCGCCACATTGTGACAACAAAGACAATGTCCTGTCAGTGTCAGTAAAACGATTAAAATAAATGGGCAAGCTGATACCAGTTAAAGTAAACAGAAAATTTTTACCATACATGTGGGAGAAATTTTCCATCAATAAGGCTTTGCAATAAAACGAAATTTTCTATTTAAGCTTTCTGGTGGAAGTTTTCATACGTGGTAATCATAAACGTTGAATCCGATTAAGAAACAACGGCAGCCATCTTATGACAACCACCTCAGTTACTTCACTCGCAACTGATAGATAATGCGCTATATGTCTCCTCCTTTTATTCATAACTCCATTTTCAAAACTATCACTAGAACGACAAATTTTATCAAAAGTTTTAAAACAAAACGAACTTTAGTGATTTAATCTTTAATTATAATAGCTTGTTGAAACTTGTGAAAATTGATTTTCGTCCGTTTTTTACCTCAGCATTTCTAAAATATATTTAAATACATTTTCCATGCAGACATGCCAACCTCCGGCTTTTTAAAAATCAAACAGTTACACTTCTAACCAGAAATTTATTGATTCAACGAAATTAAGTAAATTTCAAATGACTCTCTGAGTTAATAGTATACACTTCTAATTAAAGAAAGTTTCTGGTTCAAAGTACGTTTACATGAATTAACAAAAGCCGGAGGTTGGCAACTCTGTGCATGTATTTGATGGAGGATTTTTATATTATGTTATACAGGGTGACCCCGATAGTAGTTAATTAAATAAGGTTAGTGCTCTGTGATTTTTAACCCCTTAACCGCCGAGCAAAAGGGCAAAATTGTACAATTGTTTTCGCTGTAATTTATTTTAAATGTTAATAAAAGATGAATTTTCTAAAATAGTCGAGTATTTTTGTTATGTATATGCTTATAAGCCTTGAAAATATCAACCATAAGTTAATTTCATAAAACTGGATTATATTTGTAGAGTTATATTCAACTGCAGTGAAACCTGCAGCCTAGTGAAGGGATATATCAGGTTGCGGAAGTGGGAAGGTTTATATTTTCTAACATTTAAGCTTTAGAGCTAAACTGGTTACATTAAATCGATTACATTAGTTTTTGCTGTTATCGTTACATGAAAAATTCAGGGAAACCCAGTTTTCTAAAAAAAATTTAATACCGCTAGCGGTTTTTGTAAATGTGCAAACCTTAATAAATATTCTATTTTGACAAAAATGAAATTTGGTGAAAGTAAATAGCAAAATATATATAAATAAATATTTTTAATGCCATTTTCCCGTTACACTGTAAAAAAAAAAATAATAATAATAATAATAAATAAAAAAAATCTGTAAAATTATTAAATTTTTCTCGGAAACTGAATTTCTAGAACTTTTTAAGTAATGGCAATTAAAAAAAACCATGTTATAGATACGCTTTTGGACCGCAAATTGAAAAATCTGTAAGGTTACTAATAATTGTTTCAGAAACTCAGATGGCTAGAACTTTTTATGTATCCCTGGTTACGGATAAATTTTCAGTGAGATTACTCTAGTTTTAGCAGATTCTTTTCTAGAGTTACAAATTACAGTAGCTTTACATAAATAGTTTTGTAGATATACATAGTCCAAGAGCCGACAGCATAAAAATCTAAGGTATCCAGTAAAAAAAAAAAAAGAAAGAAAAAAGAAACATTTATTTTATGGAAGAATAGAAATAGAGGAATTTAATTATCCATGTCTTCCGGAAGTGAAGTACACTGTAAAAAAATCTGTAAAGATACTAAACATTTTCTAGGAAACTGGGATTCCAAGAACTTTTCATGCAACGATAACAGGAAAAATCCATGTAACCGATTCTAAAACTTAAGTTTTTGTTGTTACCGTTAGAGGAAAATCTTGGAATCCCAGTTTTCTAGATAAAGTGTAGTACCTTTACAGATTTTTTTTTTTTTTTTTTTTTTTTTTTTTTACAATGTAGTGCATAAGCCAAAAATTAACATTATCAGTAGTTGACCTCATACGTTTAACATTGTGTTTGCCATAGAATTAAATACAGATTTCTCATTTTTTTAACACTATAGTTGATAAGGCAAAAGAATTCTATACAAAATTAATAATAATAATAATAATAATTGAAATATCACCTTTTGACAGCTATTGCTCTGGTGTTTTATTAATAGTACATTTCTTTTCATCAAATATTAGTTTGTATTAACAATTATTTTGTTTCTTTCTATGTATAGAAATGATAATATATGTCTATAGCTTTCTTATTATGACTTCATTTATGTTTTGACAATTCGTAATAATAATGATAATAAACGTTTACTTAATTCTCTTTGCTCAGTTGCCGATTCCTTTATTTTAACGTCTTCAGAACTGAGGTACACAAATGTGTACTTCCATTCTTTTCCTCATAAAAACTAAACTGTTCGAATTTTATGCAATTTTACTTTTCTTCTATACAGCTGAATGTTTTTTGCTTTAAAACAAAACCAATAAATATCAGCACTGATGAATATTAACCAGATAAAATAATTATTATTTTCATCCGTGTTTCGAAAATACTTTCAAGATATTGTGGCCAAGAAAGTAAGAAATATTCATTATTATTTAACTTAAATGATTTACAATAAAAAATTTTGAGGATTTGCTGATCATTTATTTGTTTAAAGACCTCAGTTTTGTTATAGCGTAAATTTATATTACTAATAGTTAAACTGGGGTTTTAAAGAGGATTAGTACTTTTATATCCATATTTGTAAACCAAAATTACCCGACTCCCAAAAGTACTGATTTCATAAAAATGACTCTTTCTGTCATCTATGGTGTCATTTCGATTATGCAAAAGCAATAAATATATATAAGTAGAGTTATTTTATGCTCAGATCTGAAGAGGTTATGCACATATTTCCCTCTTTAAATTATTATATATTAAATAATATAGATTACTTTTCTGAGCAAATCATGCGTCATCAAATACAAAAAAAGATTAGAAAGTTGTAACATCTGTTAACCCCTGTTATAATACAATATTTTCCAAACACCTCAAAAATTCTTCCTTAGCCTATTATCATGTAAATATGAACTGAATAGTAAGCAACAAAAGTACATTTGTTGCATTTCAGATAGCAAAATAATCTTTAAACAACATTAAGTCTTTTTTTAGATAACTACGATTAACATTATTAAAGTAATAATTTTGCTCTCGAAATGAGAAAAATTTGGATCCGAAAGGGTTAAGACGAAGAAAAATATGTCTGGTATCCAGAACATACTAGGCCGCAACCCTGGCTACAGCATTGGTGTAGACACCAACATCTCAAAGACGGTACGTTTAAGGTTAGGGGTTAAACTCTACATTATAAAGAATTATCTTTTCCAAAGCGACAACAACAATAAACTAGTCGTTACTGGCAAATACAAAATAAATGTATTTCATAACTTAGACTATAGACCATACTTAAAAATGATCATCAAAAGTCAAAATTTAATCATTTTTAATGTCGAAGTTCAAAGACTTAAAAATTGATTTTATTTAAGAAGCATAATAAAAATAAGTATCTTCCACTGGTTGTAATCAGGTAAAAGACTGAAATTAAATGCTAATATAATTACAAAATACAGCTGCTTAAATTAAATGAATTGATAGAGTTGTCTCAAACACAACAATTGACAAGCAAATGATGCTGATCAACCAAACAATAATACAACTATTTATTTCCCCTAATAAAGCTCCTCATATAGTAGGTGATGTGGCATTCTGTTATAAATTGTTTGCAATATCAACCATATACGTAAAATAAACGAGCAAATTGCAATCAAAGTCTTCATTTGAAAGTTATGGTGTACAAAATTTAAAACTCTTTTAAATAATCACAAAATACCAACTCATATCCCCTTTTTAGATTCAGTAAAAAAATCTTTTTATGCATAATAACGGAGAAGAATAAAAAGTTCTTTGAAGACTTTTTTTATAGCCTTAACCGCGCCCAAACCTTGTATCAAAATCATCTTCTTTAATCTGTGGTTTCTAAAGTTAAAAATAGCAAACAGGGGTGTCGCAGAGAGTGCAGGTCGATCGATTTCGTCTGTGGTTCCATGGGGCAAGGATTGCTCCAGTTTCCCGCGCAATCCCCGAAATATCGTCTGCCTCGAATGCAGAAGAGAATAAGAATGAAATGCATCCGCCTTCTTTAATTAAAGGGTTTGTCTTCAAGCGCAATGGATTACGTGTTATTTATTGATACGCCCTTTAAAGTTCGAAGCATCATTTTACTAGAATATAAATGGAACTTGAGATAGTTATGAAAAGATATTTTAGTGTTCGTGCTTGACATCTTTATAGTCATGATAGTTCTTTTAAGATATAATTAATGGTGCCAAATTATGACATAACTTAGATTATATACTATTCTTTTAAAATTGATCGCCTGAGTTAAAGTTTAATAATTTTTAATGTTGAAATTCAAAGATTCCTAAATATTGATTTTATTTAAGAAGCATAGTTAAACTAAGTATCTATGACTGTTTGTACACCAATAAAACACTGAAATTAAATGCTAATATAATTATAAATTACAATTCGTTGAATTTACTAAATTGCATGAGGTGTCTCAAACACAGTACGATATTTAAGAGCAATATTGTATATGTGAAAAACTTTTGCCTGACAAACAAATATCGCATTCAATTTATTCAGTCGGAAAATATTTTTATTAATTGTGATGGAATCATAAGAACTGTTGAAAAAAGCAACCATTCACGTCTACACTGACGATAATATCCAAAATTGAGAATAAATGTCGTAACACATGCAATGTTACTAACCGAATTACAATGCAACTTCCGTAATGTTATCACATTCCACGCAAATGTGTGATAAGAATGCGGGAGAAAATAACAGAAAAATATACCTACCCTATTTAATTTAAAAAGTTGAACAATGAATCATCTCTTATTTATTGAAATGCCATTAATTATTTAACTGATCAATATTTTTGAGAAAAAAACTTTCAAATAATGTTGTTGTTTTTTTTCACGTCTTTTACAGAATTTTTAATCTTATGTCACCGGTTTTTCAAAACAGCGATTTTTAAACAATCGAACTATAAAAATGTTTGGATTAATTATTGCAAAAATTACAATAAAATTTTACTTAATAACAAATTATGATTGAAGTATAGATCCCGGTACGTGGTACGGGCAAATCATGATGGGTAAAAATCACGATGTACAGAAGAGGTTAAAAGTTCAAATCGTCATTTTGTTAGGTTATAAATTATACTGGAGATAATTACGGAAATATACTTTATTGTTTGTGCAAAGCATCTTTCTAATCAGGATAGCTTTTTTAGTATCCAGTTAATGGTGTTAGTTTATGACATAACTAAAATTATAAGACGTTCTCTTAAAAATTATCGTCAAAAATCAAAATTTAACAATTTTTAATATCAAGGTTTAAAGACATAACACTTGATTATTTTTAAGAAGCATGATAAAAGGAAATATATTTGATTGGTTTCAGTAAAATACAAGATTGAAATTAATTTCTAATAAAATTACTAACTACAACTGCTACAATTTAATAAGTAATATTGGGTGTCTCAACCATATTAGAGCAATAATTTAAGAGTAGTTTTGTATGTGGAGATGAAAATTCTTTGTATAATATACACGTTTACTGTGCAATGTATACAATCGAATTTATTTTTTGGTTGTTGTTATTGTTGTTAAATGTAATGACATAAAGAGAATGGTTGGTAAAAGCAATCATCCGTGTACAAAGAGCACTCGACTAGAAATTGAAAAACATAGAATATGTTCTTATATTGCATGCGGTGTCATTGAACGAGTTACAATGCAATTCCAGTGAATTTCAGTCATGTCATCACGTTTCAAGAATATTTTTGATTAGAATGCAAATAACCACGACAGTGAAATGCATCTACTTTATTTTTTTCAAAGAGTTGAGTAGTGAACTATCTGTTATTTATTAACATGCCATTAAAATTTCGAAACTTTATTTTACTAGAATATAAATGAAGCTTGAGATAGTTATAAAAAATATTTTAGTGTTTGTTCTTGACAGCTTTATAGTTAGGATAGCTCTTTTAAGTTGAATCTTAAACTCTTCTTTCAGGACCAACACCCTCATATTTTTATTCGGGCACTGGGGCCCTTTTTTAAATATTTTCACTTAGTGCATTTTTTTTTAAATTTTATTCCTGCGAATTCATATTCTATGCTTAATTTTGACTAATTAAAGGTGTAAAGCGCTATAAATGTACTAAAACATTTTAACATGTTTTCATGTTAGGGCCCTGGTTTTAATTGACTGTTGGTCCCAGTGGGGCCCCCTATCGTAGCTTCTTTTAAAATGGTCCGATTCACTAGCTTTTTTTAACAACATTTTAAGTCCTCCAGCTGCTATAAGAACAAAAAAAAAAAAAAAAAAAATAATAATCAGACTTCAGCTACCGCTAATTTTGAATATTAATCGCTTTCTCGGGGTTCTTGGTCAAACTTCTTTAAAAATGATCCAAATTGCTTTCAATTTTATTTAACATAGTTTTAGCGTCCATCCATTATTTTAATAACTACAAAAATATTTTTATACCGAACTACATGCAAAATAAATTCCTGGCCCCTTGGGGCTCGGTACAGAGCTCCTTGTAGTTTTTATAATAATAAATTGTTTATAAATAGCTTCCTTTTAATCCGATCTTCATTTTTAGGGTTCTCTATACAGTTAGATATTTTAAAGTTTTTATATTCCATATAGCCCCTTGTGGAATCATAGGGCCCAACTCAGGGACCCTGAATATTTTGTGAGACAAACATATTTTATTTCCTATATTTCTCATCTTCTCAATGCAAAATTTTAAAGTTATTTGGGACTCTTCTTCCAGGACCAATACCCTGATATTTTTATTCTGTCCCTAGGGCTCTTTTTTAAACATTTACCCAATCAAAAGGTGCACTTAAAAAATATTATTCGAACGAACAGTTCATACTGTATGCTTAATTTTGAGTAATTAAAGATCTAAAGTGTTATGTTCTAAAATATTTTAACATGTTTTCCTATAAGGGTCCTCTTTTTAACTGTCAGTTTTTTTGGGGCCCTTATTATAAATCCCTTTAAAATAGTACGATTCACTCGTTTTTTTTTTTTTTTTTTTTTTTTTTTTTTTTTACAACTTTTTAAGTCTATCAACTACTACTACTACAAAAAAGAGCTTTAGAATTTATCTACCACCAATTTTGAATATTAATCGCTTTTTGGGGGGCCGTTGGCACAATTTCTTAAAAAATGACCCAAATTGCTTGCAGTTTTCTTTAACGTAACTTTAGCGTCCTTCCATTACTTTAATAACTACAAAAATATGTTATATCCAACTACATGCGAAATAAGTTCATGTCCCTTTAGGTCCCGATTCAGAGTCCCTTGAAGTTTTTGTACTATAAATTGTTTTAAACTTCCCTCTCTTAATTCAATCTTCATCTTTGGAGCTATTTTTCCATTTAGTTATTCCCACGTTTTTACACTCTATTTAAGAGTCTGGGACTGCCTATGGTCCCGCAGGGCCCGGGTCAGGGCCCTTGAAATTTTTGTTCGCCATGCATATTTCACCCACTCATTTTCCCACCTACTCAGTGAATAATTTTAAAGTTGAGTTTTGAAATCTTCTTTCAGGACCTGCACCCTGATTTTTTTTATTGGTGTCCCACGGCTTTTTTAAAGCACTTGCAAACTTTTTTATGCATTTCTTTAAAGTATTATTCTAACGCCTATGATTAATGTAGCCTATAGCTAATTCTGCAGCCTATGATTAATTTTGACTAATTGTGGATCTAAAGTATTAAGTGTTTGTTTAAAGTTAGCATAACGGGTCCCGAACAACGCCGGGCGGGTCAGCTAGTTTAAAATAAAAACTTGAAGGAGGAAGGGGGCACCATAATACTTACGAATCATGGGTATGCATAATATAAAATATGAAAATAAAACGTGTGTAAACTATTTATAAAATATTCTGCAATACCAAAATAAAATTTAAACGTGCATTTAAATATTTTCAATTCATAGTAATGCTCTATTACGGAATTGCGTGACATTTTTACAACCAAGATAAATCTTTTTTTAGGATATTATTAATGATATCATTTTACGATCATTGAAAGACATTCAACGCAGTTCTGTTTTTAGAACGAGTGCACTAAAAGTCGAAGTTTAATGATTTCCTACACCGAAGGAAATTTTTTTATAAGCAATTGAAATAATATTTTTACTCTTTTCATATTTTTAATCAAAGAAAAGGATAGAACCATCTGTAAATTTAATTACCGTAAAATGCTACAATTGAATGTAGAAATTATTTTTATAATAATAAGGTACCTGTGCCTAATATGGACACCCTAAGGGAAATTCCTTTTTTTCAACCCCATGTACACGTGATAGGACTCCAAAAATATATGACCATGATCCCTGGACTGTTGACTATCATTATTAAAATTAGCGACCTTGTAACTATTCCGGTTTTATTTAAATGATAAAAAGAAAAAATGTTAACAAATGTCCATATAAGAAACCACCAGTCCCTATTATGGACAGGTGCCTCCTAATTGACCTACTACACAGGGTGTAGGGAAGAGCCTTTCTTCTATGGAATTTTAGGGAAGAGGGGATAAAAAAATATATCTTAAATTATTGAGAGTGAGGGCGCAGTAAATATCTTCAGAGCATGAACTTTAGAGCGGAGGGGGGTCATTTTCGGTTGTGGCTCTTCGAAGACCGATGCAAAGCACCCTAGTTACTACAAAATATTATGAAATAATGTAGTTGGTTTTGCTTAGCTTTCTATTTTTCTGAATCTGAAGATTCACCTGCTGTACTTCCAATGTGGACATAAGGTGTCCATATTGGGAATCGGGGTAGTTTTATTAGATCTTGTAATAAATAAATAAATAAAACTTTTTTAAGCAATATACACTGTTAAAAATAAAGGTGACAAACCGGTGCCATTTGGGACCCGGGGGTGAAAAGGCGGTGCCATTTGGAACCCTAGGGTGTCATAGGAGCTTGAATATGTGGTTTGGGTGACGACAGATCTATTACTGGATGATGGGAGCTAAATAAGGTGCCATGCACTTCGTATTGGTAGCAATGTACCACTCATCGGGTGACTGGCAACTTGCGCATGCGCTATGACGTGTGTCTTCCTGCTTTCGGTGTCGGCAAGTAAAGTTTACGGGTGTTAGCAAATCAAAACATGGCAGTGCGTAAATTGGCGATATTAATTGAGGACTAACCACAGAGCTACAATGAAGCAACAATGAGGACTTAACGATCCAATTTGCGCAACCAGTGAACCGGGCAATGTCTGATTAAAGGTAAGATTTAACTTTATTGTATTTTATTTTATTGTTACGTTAATTTATCGTACATCCCTATATGTACTGTCATAAAAAAACAGTAAATTAGTTTTTTTTTGTTAGTATGATTGATTGGTAAGTTATTATGTGAAGCTACAAGCTACACTCTCACTAAAATACCCGTTTGCTAATGTTAAACCTATGAGGCAGTTATTTTACAAATTCTTGTTTACATATCAATATTTTAAAATGATTTATCGAGGCCTTAGCTATCGAAGAGCAATTGGAGCAAACTGCTCTAGGCACGGGAATCCTAAGGGCGCACAATTAGAAAGAGCGAAATGAAAGATTGTAAAATATTTACATATTTTTTTTTATTACAAATCAGTTATTATAGACGAATCTTGTTGCAATCGGAATATTCTATGACCATTTTACATTGTGTTTAAACTCAACTGTTTAGATTTAACCCTTAACTGCTGTTAGTGGTCTCAGACACCGTGAGTTATTCAAGTTTTACAGTTTAACTTGTAATTTTTAGTTTAACTATAGATACTGGTCAATTTGTTTAGTTTGGAGTATTATTACTACCTCTAAATACTTTTGAATAGCTGAATTTGATTTATAATATTCTTGTACATAAAGTTTAATACATAAATAGTATTCTGAGAATTAATGTAACATTTTATTCATCTTCAGATTAAATGGTCTGACAGACAGCTCACAGTAGTTATGTAACGATTTTTGTCAGAGCAATTAAGGTTAAAATATGTTTTTGCGTCTATGTACATTTAAAAGCAATTAATTTTATTCGCGAAGTTTTAATTTTAACCTTTACACGGGATCTCGGACAGCATCTGGCCGGCTTTGCATATATTGTCGGATAGATGCTATCCGAACCCCTCCTGTAAAGGCTAATTCACACCATATTGCAGCCTCGCGTAACTTCTCTAATATTGTTTCAGTATACCTGATTTGTTTTTGTTTGAGAGGGGGGGGGGTAACTTTTTCATTTAAGACAATTGAATACTTGCAAATCTTAAAGTAATAAAAACTTATTTACAGGGTTTTCATTATTAATATTTTCCTTATTAACCACCATTATTTCCAAAATAATCTTCATAATAAGATTAGATCGGGAGGCGGTAGCACGGACAATCATTTAGTCTCATTTAAGGATAAAAATCACAGATAAAACTTCGATTTGCATATTAAAACGTTATTAGTCAGCCAAGTCATACCTTGGTGGGAAATGCCTAAAAACCCGAATTTAGCGATATCTTGGGTTTACCATTATGTTTTCTTACTCCCAATTCTTCATATTTTCATACTTTTGGTTTCATTTTCTTTCAAAAAGGTGAGAAAATGTTAGGGTATTGAATTGAATAAACCTTATGATCTGATTATCGGCTATGTAGATTTGCACCCATTTTTTTCGAAAGTATTCTTTCGCATTAAACCTTATTTAGTAGCAGAATTTAATTTTAAAATAAAATAAAATATTTTTTTTTCAATAATAGTAATTTAAGCTTGATTAGACCGTAATCAGTCCCACCCCCCTTTCTCAATGATCAACATCATCCGATATGACAAATTTGTAGTCATGAACATTCAAATTATAAAAGGAAAACAATCTGTATTTACTCCACTGAACTTTCAGAATAGTTTACAGAAATAGTGTGTGTTCAAAAAATATAACAATGAATAAAATCTTATATCGTAATTTTACACAAATGTGAAATTTTTCTGCAGGTGATGAAGATCTCGTGTTTTAAACGCGATTTTTGCACTGTCATTTATAAATCTTAAACATTTTTCTAATGACATAATTTTTAACAATCTTTAATTCCACCCGTTCTGAAACAAGACCAATAAACAGGGTTGGCTTTTTACCGATAAAAACCTGGGGAGAAGGTGGTAAAAAGATAAGGATTTACAATAAACTGTTAGCCCTTAAACTGTATCGTAATACTATTGATAAAAATTCTATTTTCATGTAATTGGTGTATTAATATATAATATCTATATAGGGGAGAGTAGGGTGGTGTGGGACTTTTTTTACAAAAGTAATAATTTTTTTTTACATACATACAAAAAGAAAAATTTCAATTTATAGCATGCAAAGTAAAACACTTTTTAATCCCCCTGAACAATACAGAAACATAACGTGCAAATACTATTTTATTTTAAAGAGAACGGAAGTTTCAAAATGTGTCTGATGCCTCCTCATTAAGAGTTATGGGACAGCAATAATAAAAAAAAGCTATAAGGCACAAAATAACCTATAGTGTCGGTAAGATAAACAATCAAACAAAGGTTGTAAGTTGATAATGTATATGCTACAATATAAAATTCCAGTATCTTCATGACTGGAATGAAAATTCAGGATTCTCTGTCATTGGTGTCATTAACGCCCCACACTAGGCACAGAAAGAGGCCCGGATGATAATGTAAAAGTCCATAGGAACGTTCTTTTCAAATAACTAACTCAAAATTTTAATATTTTTACATGATTTTTTTGAACAACACAGCTGAGGATGATCCATAACCGGCCTAGTTTTTATTTTATCGATTTTGCTTTTATATTTTTTGTATAACGATAGTTTCAATTTCAGAACCGGTTTAAACCGATTTCGTAAGTTAAAGTAATTAAAAAACATCTGAAACAAAAACTGAAAAAGTAAAAACTACGCCGGTTGCGGATCGCCCTCAGCAATCTTGTGCAAAACAATCACGTAAAAATATTACAATTTGGGCGAAATATTTGAAAAGAACGCCCCCATAGACTTTGCATTATCATCCGTGTCTTTTTCTGTGCCTAGCGTTGCGCTTTAAATAATCATCAATTTATTTACATTTTAAAGTATGAATGCATATATTATCAATGTTATAATTAATATATTATCCTCTAAAAATATTTGCATGTTAGCAATTTGCATTATTATTAATAAAAAAAAGGAACTGGGCGCGTCCCATTCCTCCCTTTTCTGGCATGTCCCATTCCTCACCACTTCCTTGTTTGTGTTAAACTTCTTGTTCAAACAAAAATGCTGTTTTAGGCTTAGTTTAAATTATGGATAATATACAATATAATGTTCCATAAATAGGGAAACTATTACATTTATGCATAAACAAGTGATTAATATATTGAAAGCAAATAAATCAAATTTAAATTGGATTTTTGAAATAATTTTTTCTTTCATACATTTGCAAGTCTATGCATATCAATATTTTTTGTAAACTGAAGAATGGATTACCATTGCTTCATCTTGTGTGCGATCGATGAAATGTTTAGAATAATGCACAAAGAGAAAAACCTACTGTCCCATTCCATCCGACTTTCCCCCATATATCAAAAGGGGAAATAAAGAATAATCCAGTTCCGTAAAGCTCCTGATATACACTATATGGCCAGAGATGACCGTCCACCTGCTATTTTAGACATTTTGCAAAATATCCAGAAAAATACATGAGGAATTATCCTGAAACTCTCAGTGTATAAACAATATAGTACAGGTCATATATTTCCGTGAAGATTTTTTTCAGAAACTTTATAGGGGACCGCCAACATATTAAAAAAAGTATCAATATCTTTTAGATAACCCTGTCAAAACTAATGCATCAAAAGCGCTCAAACTGTAGATTGTGATTAAGTGGCTTATTGTTATAAACTGCGTTCATTTTTATGTCGATAGCATGTATACTCATAGAGAAATTAAGGTTTTATAAAAATACTCCCAAAATTTTCCAAGATTTTTGCTTATAATTCGCTTCATAATATAAAAGTTCTTGATATAAAATAATAATATTTTCTGAAAATGTGACAACAACATTGCACATAATACCCTGTAATCAGAATTAAAATATAATAAAAATTGTATGAAAAAATGAGTAGGTTTACTAAATAATTTTTCACTGCGCATGCGTCAACGATATTAAAATTTCATTTGCATATTATGCTAGCTAAATTTATAGAGCAACTTTTGTGAAAGTTGCAAAATCATAACTTGAAAATTCTGAAAATAATCGTCAATAGAATCACTTAAAAATCCGTTATTTCCAAAATGAAGCAAAAACAAGCGGGGTTGTATCCATATATTCATTGATTAGTGTCAATATAGAATACACAATACGGAACTTACTACTACATTTGGATAAAATCCCTCTTTTTTTTTTTTTTTTTTGGCTTCATTTTGGGAACAACGGATTTTCAACTTATTATATTGACGATTATTTTTAGAATTTTCAAGCTATGATTTTGCGACTCTCACAAAAGTTGCTCTATACATTTAGCTAACATAATATGCAAATGAAATTTTGATATCGTTGACGCATTCGCAGTGAAAAGTTATTTAGTAAACCTACTCATTTTTCATACAATGTTTATTATTTTTTAATTCTGATTACAGGGTATTATGTGCAATGTTGTTTGTCAGATTTTCAGAAAATATTATTATTTTATATTAAGAACTTTATAAGAACTTTATAAGAACTTTATAAGAAATTATAAGCAAAAATCTTGAAAAAAATTGGGACTATTTTTATAAAAACCTTAATTTCTCTACGAGTATACATGCTATCGACATAAAAATGAACACAGTTTATAACAATAAGGCACTTAATCACAATCTACAGTTTGAGCGCTTCTGCTGTATTAGTTTTTACAGGGTTATCCAAAAGATATTCATTTTTTTTTAATTTGTTGATGGTCTCCTATAAGGTTTCTGGAAAAAATCTTCACGGAAATATATGACCTGTACTATTATATTTATACACTGAGAATTTCAGGATAATTCCTCATGTATTTTTCTAGATATTTAACAAAATGTCTAAAATCGCAAGTGAACGATAATCAATGGCCAGGTAGTGTAGTACAAATCATATATTTCCCTGAAGGTTTTATTCCGAAACACCAATAGGGGACTTTCAACAAATTAAAAAAGAATGAATACCTTTTGGATATCTTTTGGATAACCCTGTCAAAACTAAAGTAGAAAAATCGCTCAAACTGTAGATTATGATTAAGTGGCTTATTGTAATAAACTGTGTTCATTTTTATGTCGATAGCATGTATCCTCGTAGAAAAATTAAGGTTTTCTACGTATCCAAAAAACAGTCTCAAATTTACCCAAGATTTTTGCTTATAATTTGAAGAGTTCCTAATATAAAGTAACATTCTTTTCAGAAAATTTGACAAACAACATTGCACATAATAGCCTGTAATCAGAATAAAAAAATAATAAAGATTGTTCGAATATTGAATAGGTTTACTAAATAATCTTCCACTGCGCACGCGTCAAAGATATCAAAATTTCATTTGCATATGATGTTAGCCAAATGTATAGAGCAACTTTTGTGAAAGTCGCAAAATCACATCTTGAAAAGTTTGAAAATAATCGTCAATAGAATACGTTGAAAATTCGTTATTCCCTAAATGAAAGAAAAATACGAGGGGTTGTATCCATATATTCATTGATTAGTGTCAATATAGGATACATAATAAAAGCGTACTAATAAATTTGAATAAAATTCCTCATTTTTTAAAATTACTATTACTGGTATGGAATACCTGGACATGTTAGGGAAATTCGTTGCTAATCTGGAATAGACACTTTGTTGCAAAATATGTTTTGTAAATATGGTTAATAATGTAAATAGTTTGTAACTCTTAATGATAACACAGGAAAAGAATATCTGAATGACAAGTATGAGTTAATCATGTAATTTTCTCGTGCTGTCCGAAAATAGGCAATAAAGAGGAAAGTGCCCAGTTAAACTGATGGCATTGAGCTCGCAGGCTATACATATAACTGTATATTATACTTTTATTTCAAAGAATAATGTCCTTCCAAAAATAAAAGAAATCAACTGTAAGTTATTGGACAGTGGATTAACTACCACCCCTCTTAATACTTAACCAATGAGCCCCTAAAACTAATCAGGAAAGTGCCTTATCAGAGTGAACCTATTAACAATATTTGAAGAAAATTTGATGATTCTGCATGATCTCTTCATATTTATATAAATTAAGGGGGGTAGCACTCTCTTCTCCCCCCTTCATATTTAACCAATGAACCTCCAATGTTAATCAGTGAAAAACCTTATCAGAATGAACCTACATATAAAATTTGAAGCAAATCTGATATTTATATAAAGAGTTATCACGTTACATACAGAACCTGCGGGCACATTAGCTGTCAGGCTTTGATAACCTTGTGAGCTATAATTTAAATTTTATTTAAATTATATTCTTTCTTTTTTTGTTCATCTACCATTTTTGCTGTACTTTGATGATACATTTTAATTGGACTGTCTTGTTGTGTGTTTTCCTTAATGTGTTATTATTATTATTTCAGATAGTGAACTTACATTTACAGTGCTTACATTACCATGCTTGATACAAGAAAAGTTTCCGACTCTTTATCATGAAGAAGATGCAGAAATTTCTGTGTTTCAACCTGTTATTGTGCTCCGCAACTCAAGCAAATTGTTAAATTATTCATGCTATGTATTAATTTTACATAAACAGTTAATTACAAAAACTGATAATTTTATAAGCTTAGTTACTTTGTGGTATGCATTATTTTGGTTGTTTAACGTTAACTATAGCAAAAGCCAATTTAAATTTTTATCATTTTTATTAGATACTTATGTCTTCAAAACTTTCTCAGTGGCATTAATTCCAGATAGTGTCATGTCTTTGTTTAAATAATTTATTAATACATTCTTGGTGTTTACAATAAAAAGATTATTTGAACTAAAAGGTTGTTTTTTAATTCAGTGTTTTATTCCTTTCATTATAATTACTCTTTGGATTAAAATTTCAGATGCAGTAAATCAAAACACAAAAATAATTTGTCAGAAAGTGTTTTGATGTGGATACAGGACTAGAAATCAGCAGTCGTTAGTCGTCAAATGAAACTAAATTATAGAAAAATTATTCCTACTCGTCAAATCTTGATAGCTAGCTTTCTTTAACTTTAATTTTTGTTTACCAAATGCTTTCATTTGTATTTTAGCATACATCCCCCCCCCCCTCTGCGCCATGGCATCAGTACGTGTCTTAAGAATTTTGAACCTGTCACTAACCTCTAAGTTAACTTCAGTTTAACCAATGACTGATAAAACTGGTCCTTGGATATTACACCCCTATAAACAAGATTTTTTTTTATTATGAGATATTTCTGCATCCTTATATGTTCCTAAAATAAGAAACTGTATTAAAATTGTTTTAAAATTTTTGTACTCCCTTCCTCAAACAAACAAAAAAAAAATATGTGTGATTTGGAAATGTTTTAAATGCCACACCATATTGGCAACCAAAGATTCATTTATTTGCTAACTTTTTATTTTCTGATGTATTGTTAGTCTCAGATTTTTTTAAAATTAGCTTATCCCTAGTTATATCTAAAGCTCATATTTTTTTTCTGTGGACATATTTGCTTGATTATCTGTTTTGTATGCATATTAGCTTTATAAAGAGAATAAGTTTTTCCAGAATCCAAATATTGTAGTTTAATCAGGTTTCATACTTATGAAAAGTCAGTTTTTATTTTGTTTAGTAAGAAAAAGTGTTTAATATATAAAATTTCCTCCCCACTTCCCTTCAATACATTAAAATTAAATATGCAATGCAATATTATTACTATTAACATGGTTGTGAAAAGAAATAAGAAAATATGAAATGCATTTGGCACATCGAAAAAAAAAATTGTAGGCATTATTTTGACACCTTACATATAGTTCTTAATTTATAATCCTGTGTGGATATATGCTATAAAATATGGATTTGCATAAGTTCACTATAAAGGTAAGTACTACATATATTGTAAAAATGATTTTTTTTTACTCAATTTCATCTGTGATTTTACAACAACTATAAAATGAACTTATTTTCTATAATTCATTTCATAGCTTGATGGCTAACTTTCTGGAAGAATTTTAAAGAATATGAAGTATTCTTACTAATTTAAAAGTTACACAGCATTTATTACATATTCTTTTCTAATTTGTGTTTTACATTTTTTTTTTTAAATTAGATACAGCAGGGTAGCTGAAAAAAAAATTGGTGCGTTGTTTGACATTGATATTTCACAACTAAAATCTGAGAAATGCTTATTTTAAAATTTTGTAGCATTTCTTCTATTATATGAAAATCTTAATCCTCCGAAAAGTTCACAACCGTCAAAATGATCAGCAACTAATATGTTCAACGAAGTGTTGGCCTCATGGAAGCAAAATAATTTTAATGGAACTTCCAGCAGTATTGGGGCCTTCGCATGGAGCAAAAACAACATTGACCTTCAACACCCATCTGCGTGGATATTTAATAACAGGTGTATTGCCTTCGAACAAACAGATCTTAACTCACTTGACTTCTGTAGAAAAGTTAGAAATAGGAAATCCCCAGTTTGCATTGTATGTGATGCGAAATTATCAAGGCATAGAATGATTTAAATCAGAATTATCTGCAGCGGACTGTCAATTCTGTGATCTTTCGTTTTCAAACTTGTGTAAAAAATAAATATCAAGCCAGTAAATTTGTTAAAATATAGTTATTTCTTTTTTTTTTTTTATTAAAATATGGCATATATTTTACAGGATATAGCATTTTTCTGTGTCCCCATACTTTTCAGTTGCCCTGTATATAAAATGATGAAAATACATGTCAAGCAATATACTATGTGTCAAAAAAGATTGTTACGGATTACTTCTGAAACTATAAGAAAATTATAAAAATATTCATATGAAGATAGATAATTCAATTTGTACTTTCTCTTATTTTGGAGTCAAAAAACATCAAATTTTTATAATGTTCCTGCATCTAAAAATGCCCAATCACAAAAATAGTTACTGGCCCTTTCTTAAACATACCCAAAAAGTTTGATCCAAACATCTGAGTTAGAGACAGTCAAAAATCATGATTTATTTCATTTTACAAGAAATTCAAAACATAAAATTGAAAATCAGGCTTCAAATTGCATGACAAAGTCACAATGTTTGACTCTAACTCAGTAATTTTTAGAGGCAGAAAATAGGTGTAGAGGTTGTGTAAATTTTGCGATTTAATCTAACAAAACTTTTGGGTATGACTAACAATGCAATAGTGATGACTTATGATTGGTGATTTTGAAATGCAAAGACTGTATAAAAGTTTAAATTTTGAATTTTTTTAAATACTCTTCATGTAAATGAAAGTACAATTTGAATTCTCTGCCTTTCTATGATTATTTTTGTAGTTCATATTATCCCTCTCTGAGTTACAAAAATATGCTGCAATTTTTCTTTGGACACCTGATAATGAGTTTAAAAATATAATATTCCATCAATCTGAAAAAAAAAGACTCAAAATATTGCATGATCATGATAATTTTCTCTGCAGAAATCAATTTAAAAATGGATAAACACTTTGTATTTCATGATTCAAACCAATACAATTTCTTGTCAAGCGGGATGAGGGGAGGGGGGTTGCAACTGTGAGCCATAGATTGTGAGTGCTATTTCTTGTAGGTTGCCACAGGCCTCACTGGATTATGTGTGTCATCCGTTCACCCTCTGGGGCACCCTGGATAAGTGGTATCATTATTCTCTCCTGAGATGCCATTCTTTCACCCCTTAAGGTACCCTGGATGAGGGGTGCCATTACTCTCCCCCTGAGGCGCCATCTTTTCACCCCCTGGGACACCCTGGTTAAGAGGTGCCATTTCTCTCCCCTGAGATGCCATCCTTTCACCTCCTGGGGCACCCTGGATAAGGGGTGCCATTATTCTCCCCTGTGGTGCCATCTTGTCACCATATTAATCACTGTGGATAAGGGGTGCCATTATTCTTCCCTGAGGTGTCGTCCTTTCACCCCCTGAAACACCCTGGATTAGGAGTGCCATCCTTTCACCCTAGTTAAGGGTGCCATTTTAGCTCCTCTAGGGGTGTCACCAGTGAGACAAGCCTTTCACCCCTAAAAGGTGCAATGTGTCACCATTAGTTTTAACAGTGTATGCAATAGCAATCGAAAATATGTTTTAAAAGCTTTCTAAAACACCCCACTTTTCAATATATAAAGTAATTTTACAATATCTAATAAGAATTTAAACTTACTTGTAATTACGATCAGTACACCACGAAACAACAAGTTTAATTCTAAATGGCGAACAGCGCACTTTTTTGTACTTTCCAGGCTTAATTATCTTTTCAACTGCTTTTCTTTACGTATATGCAGCGCTATCTCACTATCAAACTTGTTACTTTTAAAAATATTAGGGGTGTCCATATTGAGAGCACTGTACATATAGGGTACAAGTACCTTATTAAAAATAATTCTGAGTAGGGGACAGCCCTTAACAAAAAATATAGGATGTTCCAAAAATAATGATTCATTTCTATAAAAACACTAATCTTTTGATTTCTTTCGCAGGTGTTTGAAGAAATGCTCTGCTTAGAAGAAAATATAGCCATCTTTTCTTGGAAATAGTGTGTTAAACATATGAAGAGGTGTAACAACTGTTCCGTTGAAAATACGGAAAACAGCCACCAACAAGGGCCAATATCAGACTAATTGTAAACACGGGCTCCTTTCAGCTGCGGTCCCACCAGTGGCCGAGAGGTTTTGACCTCTAAACTGGTAGACGGTAGGTTCTGGATTCGAACCCAGTCGCGACCGTCGGCCTAACCGTTTGGAGTTTTCTTCGAATCTTGGATTTCCTTGCGTAAATACGGGTTAGGTTCCCTTAGAAAGACCCCCACGAACGGCACCCCACCCCTTAGGGCCTATATCCCACAGTGTAGATAATTGGTAAATTAGATCATAAATACAAAACAAAATCAAACCTTTCAGCTGCCTATCGAGTGTTATTTACGATATTGTCGTATGCTAATGGTTATCCAGGATGTTTTGCATTCGCCCAGTTCCATCTCGTCTAAATTTGTTCACAAGTAGCCTGACATTGGCCTTTGTTGGTAGCTGTTTTCCGCATTTTCGATGGTACACTTCGTCACCTGAGAATAATAAGGTTCTATCTGTGTTTTTGAAAAAAAATGACTTGTCGATATAGAAAGGTTCTATTTCTATCTTTGAAGACATTTTTACATCAAAATGATTTTGCATATAATTTACACATAGCATTACATCTATATTATAACATTATTTTAATCCAGAAATGCCTTCATAGATAAAAATAGGATATTTCTATATTGATAAGCCATTTTTTTCAAAAACACAGATAGAACCTTATTATTTTCAGGTGATAACTTGACACAACTCTTCAAATGTTTTATCACCTTGTATCCAAGGAACGATGGCTATTTTTTCTTCTAAGGAGAGCATTTCTTCAAACAGCTGTGAAAGAAATCAACAGATTTGTGTTTTCATAGAAATCGATCGTTATTTTTGGAACACCCTAAGTATAAGTATTTGGAATACAGTTATTTAAACCAAAGTACAGAGTGTATAAATTCAAGACGAATATGAATATTTATTCAAACTATAACTTTAATAAGGTTACTTAAAATTTATTTTACAAATTCGCCTGAGTTCGAGTTAAACGTCATTATTCGATGAAAATGTAGAGTAATTCAGAGAAACAGAATAATATAGAGCATAAGAAATACAGAGTTCTTTAAACAATAAATGATAATGTACGGGATGACAGAATATATTATCATACATACCGTATATTATCGATACCTATTGAATGTCTGATGGGCGCCTTTGTGCAAATAAAACCCTTTAGCCAACAAATAAACCTTTCATCTATCAATTAACTTCATAGTAAAATGTAAAGTGTGTATAAATAAATGTAAATTTTTTGCTCAGTTGGAAATATTTAATTCGTATAATAACTTTACCAATCAGTTTGATTGTGTTAAAAATTGCAATCTATGTAACTAATATAGACGAATCGTAATATTTCACCTTGATTCAAACATAAAATACTAAATTTCGAAGCTCAATATTTATCAATTATTCAAACATAAAATTTCGAAGCGCGATATTTTACTCTGATTCAAACATAAAATGTATAAAGTTATAAATAAAATGTATGGCTAACTGTTGCTTGAGCATGGACAGTGGTCAGTTGCGAGCCTTATCGTCACACGCCATCAAATTCATATAAAACAAGGTGATGCATCACTCTCTAAATACTAGGCTTACGAATTGATACAAAAAATGGCAGCTTTCGAAAGTGGATTAATTTCACCGTTTGTACTGTCCCCTGAATTTAAATACCCGTATTTTTAATAAATCCTATTTTATGTAATGTTAGAAAAATAAGACTGTGATATAATTGGCGGAAATTGCTATTAAAATACAATTTAACTGTGCAAACGTTGTATAAAATCTGCCTGTGAAAGTCACCATTTTTGTTTTAGCGTTAAGGCGTTGGCCTAATATTCAAAGGGCACGTGGTGGAGTAAAGTTGGCCAAAAATATAAAAATTGAATTTTACTCATCAACTGTACAGCACTTATTTTATAATAACTGACTAATTGGCATATGGTTCCGTGTTTATTTCAGAAGTATGGACCATATCAGCCGGCTACTAAACTTAGTTCAAGAAGTGTTTTCTTTGCAAAAAGAAATGCTTTATTTTTACGTTTCAATTTTTGTATTATACGAGGTAATTCTATAAAAAATTTCATCTTAAAGTTATATATGTGTAGGTATTATCTCCCACATTGTCTTCTCCTCCTTCCCTACAAATCTCCATGTAAATATTCCCATATTTGAAGAAGTTTCGGAAGTCTTCTTCATTAGCTTTTTCATGACGCTAACGACTTTTTATTTCATAATTTTTATGGTCTGAAATTCCGATTTCTTTTAATGGATAATTTTACATTGGAGAAAAGATAAAAGTCATATAGTGCCAGGATAGGCAAATTAGGTGGATAGTCTAATACTGATATGTTATAATTGACTAGACACATCTTAATAAAAATACAGTGTGTCAGTGTGTTGTCCAGATAAAACACCTATGTCTTGTTCTTCAACAACTCGAGTGTTTTCTTTCTTTTTTTTAGGGAGTTTAGCAATTAAGATAGTAATGTTTATTATTAGTTTGACATTCAGGAATCCAGAAGAGTATACAATCCCATGATTATCGAAATTTTTTTCAGGTGTTGATCTATAATAGCAACGCGGGCGAATATCATCTTCAATGTCTTCTTGGCCATCAATGAAAGCTTAAATCACGCAAAAAACCCGCACATGGGACAAACATTAAATCCCATATATTTCTCTTAACAAATGATAAGTTTCAATTGCGGATATTTTAAAAGAAATTAAAAGGATTGTTTAAAAAGAAATTTCCCTTTAATTCGTTAATTTTTTAAAACACTCAACTTTTTTTCGACGAAACACTAAAATGGTTTAGAACAAATGAAAGTCACGGCCCCAGTATTAAAAATACAGTCAATTTTGAGCAAATAATCAATACAAGATGCTTCGCGCCACTCAGCTATTGGTCGTACGAGTTTGGCGCTTGCTCAGTTCTTTCTGTATAAGCATTAGTCTCGTTATTAAATAGCAACACCTTGTATTAAATTGTGTTTAAATGTAAATTTGTTAATGCTTCATGAGTTGTTGAACTTAATAGCTTTATTTTTAAGATAATTAAAAAAAAAATAAAAAAAATGTGTTCGTTTTAAGTATTTTTAGCTTTAATTTAAGTGCATTGATTTATGTATATAGCTTTTTAAAGATGTTCCGGGATTCGCCAGACCATTTTTTAAATAAAGTCGTTTTGCATTTTATTTTGAAAGTCATTTTTTTAATAAAACATCATCCGCATATAGTTGCTATTTTTAAATATTTACTTTTATTTGGTAACCTATCAATAACACTCAAAACCTGAATCTTTTTATGACAATTTATTTTTAGAGACTCAACATTTTGCTAAGTATTAAATGCAAGTAATACGTACATATATATGAATAATTTATTTTATGTAAAAAATCAAAATTTCAAATACAGTGCAATAACCACATAACATTACTTGCAAATAAAACAACTCTATCAAACATTTCCTTCGTTTGATAAACAGTGATAAGCAAAATAAACTTTGGGCTTTATAATTTTTATAACTAAATGCATACTTTTATTTATAAGTAACATTAAGTGTATTTGCAAATAGTAAGTCAACAACGATAAATTTAATGTTAAATACTTAAAAGATTATTTTACTCAGAATTTGGTTTCAAATACTTCACTGTTGGGCGGCGTGGTCAGCTTGAATGTCTAGTTACCCACTCATTTCCCGAAATGTCACTTGCCTACATAAGAATACAATAATAAAATGCCCCCGTCATTAACATTGTTTAACATAAAGATCAGCGATGAATTGTGAGTTATTTATGGAGATATTATTAAAAGTTCGGAGCATCATTTTACTAAATGGAACTCGAGGGAGAAAAGAGAGATACTTTTAATTCCGTGAATGACATTTTAACTGACAGGATACAACTTTTATGGTAGAACTAATTGCGTGATTTTATGACATCCTTTAGACTGCATACTGTTTATTCTTTTGTAAACGGTCATCAAAAGTCACAGTTTAATAATTCTTATGTCAAAGTTTAAAATCTTTCAATCGTTAATTTTATTTAATGATCATTATAATAAATATAAATATAGTTTAAAAAAACTAAAAGCCACGCTTTTGAAGTAATCAAACTAAAAAGTGAAAAATAAATATAGTTTAAAAAAACTAAAAAACACGCTTTTTAAGTATATCAAACTAAAAAGTGAAAAATAATTCGTACTATAAGCTGAAAACGAAAATAGATGAAAAATACTATATTACTATAAAATCATTGTTATTATAGAAATCAATTAATAAGCAATAAATAAAATTATCGTGGAAAAAAAGCCTGGGGTGCTCCATCTACCATGCTCCATCTATCAGTTCTTAAGAAGCACCCCACGCTTTTTTTTTCCACGATAATTTTATTTATTGCTTATTAATTGATTTCTATAATAACAAAGATTTTATAGTAATATAGTATTTTTCATCTATTTTCGTTTTCAGCTTATAGTACGAATTATTTTTCACTTTTTAGTTTGATATACTTAAAAAGCGTGTTTTTTAGTTTTTTTAAACTATATTTATTTTTCACTTTTTAGTTTGATTACTTTAAAAGCGTGGTTTTTAGTTTTTTTTTAAACTATATTTATATTTAATACAAAAACCAAAAAAAAACTATCCGGTTGGATAGTTTCAGAGTAATTGGTGAACATACATAGACAAAAAATGCATACGCGTCGAATTGATAACTTCCTCTTCCTTTTCTGAAGCCGGTTAAAAATAAAAACTGTAATACGGAAATTTTTTTTTAAAATTTTACATAGATGTAAATAATGTCAGGAGTGGGGTTCGAACCCACAATCTCTTTTGAAAAACAGAGCTTCACTCCAGCGCCTTAGACTGCTCGGCCATGCTGTCTACACTCCATTCATTAAACGTATTCAACAGTTTTAATTAGCGAAAAATCACTAATTTTATTAGTTTTTGCCTAATTACTAAAAAAGTACTGAACCAATTTCGATGAAACTGAAGTTGTACCAATTCGAGAGCATCGTCTTTCATTTAACACCAAAACCAAGTTAATCGGTTGCATGGTTTCGGAGTAATCGGTGAACATACATAAAATAAGGAGAGTTACAAACTCACAAGCTCACAAACTCACAAACTCACAAACTCACAAACATACAGGTGAAGCTAATAAAAGCGTGTTAAAAATACCTATATTTGACACTTTGTAAGAAGGTAAAATGTTGCAACTAAATGCTATTAAAGCTACAACAAACCTTTAATACAATTTAATATGACACGCAAAAAATTTCTTGAACATTTTATTACTATAGATTTATAGTATGCCTAAAGATAAACAATTTTTATAATAAAAAAAAAGAAGCAACCTACGTATTATTCAGACAAAAACAGAGAGAGCTCCTATTCGAATCCAAAATTCATTTATTAACTGACTGCAGATTTTTGTTATTTTACGAGTTATCGCTTCTTCGAAATTTGGTTGAAAACACTGACTTTCACAGTATTTTCTTTTGCCTTTATTTAAAAATGAATAAACACATTCGATAACACATGCATAGTTTCTGAATAAGAACACCTCTTAATCTTATGTGTTTTGCAGATAAAATGAACCCCGAATTGTATTAGAAAGTCTATTCTTTGGATTTAGGAAGAGCCTTAATAAAAGACTAGGAAATGTTTTTACAAACCTTCTTTTTACTATAGGACCTTCAAAAGTTTGATGTTTTTAATCCTCATTTTTTTACTACGCTATTTTTTAAAAATGAATCCTTCTATTTACAGGCCTAAGATTCTTAAGAATCATTAATGTTATTATTGTGTGTTTTCGGTCTTGCAAATATATTTTAATTTTAAAATATACTGTAAAATTATTCCATAAATTTGTATGCAATATTCTTTAAATAAATGTTAATTATATGTTGAAAAAAATCTGCATTTTTAGTGGAAATTTAGTCGGACTGGTTCAAGTCTTATTTAATGATTTTTCCACAGGCCGGGCCCCGCCTGTTTTAACTTATTTTTGTTTATGGGCCGGGATGAGGAATAAAATTTAATTTTTATACCCGGTCGGACACGAGACTAAACATTTCGGCCCGTGAAGACATCCAAATGCACTCCTTAATACGTGGATGATGCACTAGTACAATTTGAGATTTTATTACACCAACTGTATGCAAAACTACTGACAATATACTGGTAATATTAAGTTAAAGTTCTGGGAAATTTTTGAAAACTGCTTGTTATACGCAAATTAACAACAAAAGCAACAACGTCTATCCTTTAACTTAGAGACCCTCATAATCTACGACTTTTTGCCATCGTTCTGGCAGATTCTGACCCCACTAAAAATAATCTTAAGATTATCTGAAAAAATCTACATTTTCTGTAGAAATTTTACAAAAATTTGAAGAAATATTGTAGATTTAGCTTTACATTATAAATATTAGCAGTTTTTTTTAAAGACATACTTAAAAATATCTGCAAAATGGGCCAAATCCTTGCAGATTTTCTAAAGATTTTTCGGCCAATTACCTACAAATTTTCTAGAGAGTTTTTGTAGTGGAGGAATTTGCTGGAATTATCACGGCGGCTACTTGTAATAGAAAAACTCTTGACATGCATCTTCAAATTCATTAACCCTCATAGGGCGTTCATTTCGAATGTACATTATTTTAAATATACAGAGCTTTCACGTTTCGTACCTGTATTTTTATCCCGGAAATGTTCTATCATATAATCGTAACATTTGAGAGATTTAACAGAAGAATATTTTTTCAAAATAATACTGGTGTGCAAAAAGCCGCAGATTCAATAACTCTAAATTTTGGGTCGAAATAAATCCGAACACCTTTGCAGGGTTAAAGGATTCAAATCGAAGGCCCTGAAAATAATATATCATTAAAATCCCCCATAATCAGATGGAGTCATGTCTGTACCGAACACACCTGGACGCCTATAGATATGCCATTAAGCATATGCATATGTACTTCTATATAAGATACGAATTCTGCTAACTATTAGATTAAAAGTTTCCCTGGTCTTTTTGCTCAATCTAATAAGATATAACACGATTCCTATGAGATTGTTTGAGGAATCGAACTGTAATATTTAATTTTATCATAAATTTAACTTTATTCATGAAAATGCGAACATTTGAAAGCATTTTTTAAAAAAACGCCAACATTTGAAATTTTCGTCTTGAAAATTATTACTAATTTTGAGGTCACGGATTAATAAAGACTTTGATCATAAAAGCTATACATTATGTGTTATTTATTATGATGTCACCAAAAGTTTGCAATATCATTATATTAAAGTTATGAAAAGCTACTTTAGTTCCCGCGCGTGACATTTTTAAGATCAGGATAAGACTTTTAGGATAAAATTAATGGTGTAATTTAACGGTGCAATTTTAAAGAAAAGACATCAAAAATCAAAGTTTAGCTATTTTTAATATAGAAGTAGCAATATTTTACAGCTTTAAATGTTCGATTATATTTAACCTCTGCACGCCTGTCGTTGGCGTTGTCACATATGTATACGTTCAGTTTTTTAGCAATTAAAATTACTGTAAACATTAAAAAATACAAAACTTTCATAATAACTTTTCGCTACAAAATCTCTCAAAAAATGAAGTAAACATTTTATGGTTTGGCTGCGTCAGAATGCTAACATTAGGTAATGTTATATCCGATGTATAGTCCTGGAAAAAGAGTAAACATCTCCCGTTAATTCCTCAACAAATTATCGCAGAAGAAGTTTATTGGTACCGAATTAATGGAAATTTTATCTACTTTTAAAAATTGTACATAAAATTGGCTTAAGAGGCCATTTATATGTTAAATCGAAACCAAACGTTATTTTTTTCTAAATTACAGGATATTTCTAATTGTTGGTTCAAACTATGCTAGACATTATGGAGAACAAACTATGTTGCCAAACTATGTTATGTTCAAACTATGCTAGATTTAAAGTAATTTGAATGATAAATTTTTTAATACTAGAACAACGGTAAGTTTATTTCTAAATTAAAATAAATATTTGACACCAGAAATTTTATGTGTAACTATTTAATTTGTTTGCGTAAATTATTTTTTGTATAGTGTAAATTAAAGATATTTTATTGAATAATTTCCGGTTCTAATCGATATCTATTCATTATGTGCGGGTCAAAATGACCCGTCATCGCGGTTCTAGTGTTAATTATAAACATTTAAAATTTAGTCCATCTAATGTTAAATTGCATTTTAATACTTTTATAAATATCTCCTGAAATTATACTCCTAATATGTTCATGTTTTTTGCAGCAATATTACTAAAATACCTAAACATAAATACGTTGAATTTGCAAGTTTTAAAATTTTACGATATGAGTTATGAAAAAATATTAGAAAAATATTTAAATTGCGACCTACAATTTTTTTTTTTTTTTTTTTTTTTTGCATGATTTGGTTTTTTTAAGTTCTGCTCTATGGAAATCCAGAATTTCTAGTTTGTCTTCTAAGGAGTTTTTAAATTATTTTTTAAAAACGAAAAATAGATGGTTTAACTTTTTTACAATACAAGTGACTAGATATTTAAAAATTTCTTAGACTATTCTGTAATCTAGCAGTCCTCAATGACTTCTTGATTGGCACTAAAGGTGTTTTGACGGAGAAAGAAGCTCACGCGCTCAACAATGCAATACCAAACTTCAATTTGGTTATTCCTAAAATATGCTCGTTTTAAAATAATTAATTTCTCTGAAATTTTATCGTACGAATTGCTTGAAAATTTGTTTTCAAGCAATTCGTACGATTGTAATGTTGATGTGTTGTTGTGTCGTTGATGTAAATGAATTTTGCAGTTTTCAACTAGAAAACTGCAAAATTCATTTATGATGTCAGAATCAGATACTGAAATTGAAAAAAAAAATAGTGTTCGTTTTAATATGTAGATAGCCTCCTAAGCAAATTTTATATATATAATTTAAAATTAGACTTTATTTCCAATAGTTTGAAACAGTAGCATTCTTCTGCGATTAATTTTTGCACAGTTAATAGGGTGGCTTTACTTTTTTTCCACGACTGTATAATTAGAAATACAAAAAAAAGCGTGGAGTAATTTTTCAGTGTTCTTTGATTATTTTATCTAATTGTTCATATTTGATAAAAGTAATCTCAAATATATTAGGTTTTCATAATTTGTAGAAATGTAAGAAATAAACTTACTGTTAGATTCTTATTTTATGAAAAAGCATTTGTCTCAAAAATTATCATTAATGCTCAGTGGCCACAAATGATGGACTTTTTTTTGCAAATTTTTATTTTTATTGTTTTTTTTTTGTTATTGTTGTTGTTCTTTTTTAATTCTTATTAATGTAAAATGAATAAATTTGGAATTTTTTTTTCACCAACAAAATCGTCTCTGCAGAGAATAAAATACGTAATAAAATTAAACATATTTTTGTGTTATCAGATAGAATGTTTATTAAGTTAATATAAAACATTATTTTAAGATTATAATAACTTATTTATCATCTCCATATTCATCTATATAAAACAAAACTATTTCAGTAAGTATTGATGATGTCAAGTTGATGGTGGTTAATCTACTAATGTCGCAAAATTGCAGACTACTAACTAAATTCCAATGTTTTAAATTCTTCTGTTTTAAACAAGAATTGTTTTATTGTGTTAATTCATGAAGTCTTAAGGATCATAAATCTCTTTATGGAAGCAAATTAGAGTCCATTTTGGTATAATAGTGCACGAGTACTGTTTATTTAGAGTAACACTGAGTCGTTCTTATGTATGTGAAAATTATCCTCTGCTTGTAGGCTAAATGTATCCAATATTTGCACTTCTTCTGCATTAAGTGAGTATCCTTCTATTATGTTTAATTTCTGAGCTGCAATCGGAACATCTATTACGTTTTATTACTGCATGAACACTAGTCCTTTTATTATAAAATTTAATATTTTTCATACATAAGAAAATTATCCTCTACATATGGGTAAAAATATCACTATATTTTTAATTCTCTTGCAGTAAATTTTTCTGTTATGTTTAAATTTTCAGCTGCAACAAGATATCTATAATGTTTTAGCACCGCATGAATACTATTGTTTTTATTATAAGATTTGGTATTTATCGTATATAAGAAAATGAACCTTCACTTATGGTTTAAAATATCACTATATTTTTAATTATCCTGCATTAAGAGATTATTCTTCCATTTTGTTTAACTTCTAATCTGCAAACAGACATCTATTATATTTTAGCATTGCATGAATACTATTGTTTTTATTATAAGCTGTAATATTTCTCGTATCTAAGGATACTAATATTTATACTTATATCTGTATTTTGCCATAGTTTTGGTAAACCTTGCATTTAATTTATAAAAAGCCATTATCATTACTTCGAAGGTAATACTGATGACGTGACTATAGTAATAATAAGTGATCTAAAATCGATAGATTGCAATTTCCTCTCTTGCTTGGTTCTTGCTTCAAGATAAGTCACATCTGCTCAGTTTTATTACTTTTAGTTGGATAATAATAGCTACAAATATTGGCTTTAAATAGAATTTATAACTGTTTGGAGACTTACATTAACATAAAATGGTTTAAGTACTTTTCTGAATTGCTTTTTTATAAATTATAGCACAGAGCAATTTCCATTAATGAGTAAAAAATTGGTGTCGTTTATAAAAAACATTAGTTTCCATGAAAAACAAGTAAGTATAGTTTAATACAATTTTACATAAAAAAAAACTTTAAAGACATAAATTAAGTAATAACAATTAAAGTATATATAAGTATTGAAATTTACGTTTTAATAAAACAAAAAAAGAAAAAGGCTTGTATTGGCCAACAATTTTAATGCATTTTCCTTTTTATTTGTCTAAAATAATATAATGAATGTATATACTCATTACTATAAAAATATGTAATTTCAGTCAGCTCAAAAAATATTTTTGAATATCTATAGAAATTGGAGAAATCCGAAACCCCCACGAAAACGAAATATTTTAAGCTAGTCTGAGGAAAGCACGAGTCCAATGAAAATCATAACATAATATAAATTTATGTTGTTATAAAAAAAAGTGTACTGCCCAATGATTTAATACATTTTCCTTTTACTTGTTTAAAATACTATAATAGACGGTATATTGCTAAATACTATTCAAATATGTAATTTTAATCATCTAAGACAACATTCTAGAATATTTATAAAAATCGTATTATCCCGAAAAACCACGGATATGAAACAAATAAAGCTACTCCGAACCGAACACGACTCCAACGACAAACATAGCACCAACACAACTGAAATTCCTTTAGGCTACCCAAAGCAAGCCTGAAGTATCAATTCACCACCAAATAATGACAAAGTACTGTTTTTCTTAGACAGGAATGAAGTCTTGAAACTTTCTTAGAAGAACTGTTTATTATTACCCAAGATCTGAATGTTTTAAAATTTTCGTTATAGTATGAACGCACCTCATTTGATACGTTTGACGTGCAGTTTCCGATTTGTTAAATTTCTTATGGTTTTTTAAATGAATCTAGATTCTTTAAATGATGAAAAATATATAAAAAAGGATTTTATCAAGTTAAGAGAACTCTTTTGTGATCAAAATCCGTTAATGCATTAAGAACATCTAAGATACCACAGATAAATTTTTTAGTGAAAGGGAATGAAAGCCTGCAAAAGTAAAACAGCCATTAGCTAATGTATAAAAGCAGAAGAGTTAATTAATGGTTTTAGTTAATAAATTCAAATTTACAATTTCTTTGAAGTATCAGCTCCTCAACTTGTAATGCATTGAATCGATATTTTGTAGCCAGTTATAAGTCAAAAATTAAGTTTCCTATCAGATTTAAAACGATTCAAAAGGTTTATCATCCGAAAGTTCAAATGATTTGTATGGCATTTTATTCATAAACTTTATAGTCTGATTTTTGTAGGATGTAGAAAATGAACATGATATAATTTGTTACTATTATTTTTTCTTATTTTAACAGCATGATAAACTGTAAAAGGATGACTTTTCTAAAATAGAAAGGTATCTTATTTAGTAGTACATAATCTACTACTGCATTTAAGCAGGATTCTCATTATGAAAGTGATAATTCCCAAAACGTATTGATTTATGTCAGTAAAAAGGGAAAATCGAAATTTTTACTAAATTTTAATATTTGTAAGGTGTTTTTAAAAGTAAAGGGTTAGTTCTTTTAAAGGGCAAGCAATTTAAAAGTAAAAATACATTTATTTGTATCAACTACTTTGTCGCAAAAATAGAAACTACTAATATGGCAGCTGTCATAATCTTATTTTGTACCCTTTAAATTATTTTTTATCTTATGCAAAAAAGTGATGCTGAAGTGCATTGTGTACCACTCAAAAATACAGATGGATACAGATAAACAGATAAATCATCTTCTAAAATGCAAGAATTAGCGCCTCCTGAAGATTTCCGTTTTTTGTTCAGCTATACCAATCCAGAAAATTAATGACCGCAACTTTTATTTTTTGACACTTGTATAAATACAATGATTATTGGCATAGTGACAAAAGACTGAAAATATATTAACGAAAAAAAACTACGCCAATAAACCTTTTGGACCTTTATCGTGCATCATTTTAATCAATATTTTAAATTAAAATTTAAATCAAACTGTTGTTTGCATACTATAGTAAGATGAAAGAGAAGAAATTGCGAAATTATTAATTGGTAATTGCAGTTCTAGAAAGTCTACATTTTACTAATCTTTTGAACAAAATATAAACTTAAAATTAGAGACTTCTTGAAAAGTAAACAATCTGTCGCTGCCTTTCAGCGAAAGGAAATGAAGTCTCATTAGCGTGGAATTTCAAGGAAACATCAAATGCTAACTAAGCATCAAGCTTGTGAAGAATGTCCAACTTAAATTTATCACACAAACAAGCATCTTAAAATCAGAATTTCTGCTACTGACAAAGATTGTACATTTTGAAATTTGATAAAGCTGCTTTTGATTTTACTGTAGGAGTTTTATATTATGTATGCCTGCGCTACCTATATTAAGAATTAATGAAATAAAAGGTTAGAGCGTCTAAATTAGATATGAAAAGTATAGTTCTATTATACAAAACTTCCATAATAGCTTGTTAGATGTAGAAATTTCAATTTGGAGTCTCAGTGAAAAGTAAATACATAGACGCTACATTATATTGCAACAAAGGATAATTGCCATTATCTAATATTAATAATGTGTTGTAAGGACCAACGTATCAGCGCACGCAAACATATATAAAGCATTTTGCGAGTAGTCCTACGTCCATGACTGTAATATTGAAGATTTCAAATAAAAAGATTTATAATAAGAAAACTGATCTAAAACAATTCTTGTCAACATTTCTGAAGATATTTTTTAAATGTAGTTTTTATACATTCTATTTTTTTAATCTCTCAGATAAAATGTATGAAAAACACCATGTAACTGGTTTTGTATTTAACTAGAGAGTTTATCTCTAGCTCTATCCCCTTAAGGACACGTGTTAGTTCAGCTGATAACGAGCTGTTATTGTTGTAGCTCGAAACGCGTCCTGATTTGTTATTTTCGTTTAATGGTGATTTATTGTATTTAAGTGTATTAATTGTGATTAAGTGAATTATTGTAATCAATCAAGTGCATTTAACCAAGAACTAGTGTTGTGATGGAGTGACCTTTGTAATAAAGGCACTCTAGCATTTTTGAGATCGTGACGTCAATGATTTAACATGTGTAAGCGTGAAAGCGATGTCTATCCTCTCTTTTACTTTAACTTTCTAGAGCGTGTGTGTCTCTTTCGGATTCTACAGTTAGGTCGCGGTTAGTAGTAATATGTAAATTTGTAGTATCTCAGTTTGCAGCATATAAAAGCTTGGAGTTTGAGTGTGTGGAGTGTGTCTCTGGCGACGTTAGCCAGCTGAGTGTGTCTCTGGCGACGTTAGCCAGCTGAGTGTGTCTCTAACGACGTTAGCTAGCTGAGTGTGTCTCTGGCGACGTTAGCCAGCTGAGTGTGTCTCTGGCGACGTTAGCCAGCTGAGAATGTCTCTAGCGGCGATTGCCCGCTGGTCTAGGCGGCCTTGGCCGACTAGGTGTGACTAGTGGCGTCTAGCAGAGTGTGTCTAGCTGCGTTGATTGATCCAGAGCAAGCGATATCAAGTGTTAGCGAGCCTTCAGTGAGTTGGCAAGGAGTTTTGGAATTCGACTCGAGAAGTTGGCCGGTGGTAAGAGATTAATAGTAATTACGTTGACTATTTCAAAATTAATAAAGAATATCTACAGCCACGGGCTGTCTAATAAAGTTTTATCCAGCAGATTAGCTGAAGTTAAAGGAGAAGTAATCGAAAGTGCCCCGATTGAGCTAGTTCCGGAGCTGTGAGTATGAGTTTAATCTTTTAGTAGTGTTCTCAGTTGTTAAAATTACAGACTTGCTCCACTCCCCTTGAGCCCTTATCGTTTTTAATGAACTGTTTTTATCTTATGTTCTGAGTTATGTCTGCATTTAACCCCCAGCATGAGCACCCAACCGTTACAGTGTAAATTTACAGAGAGTCTCGCTTTCTTTTCTGTGTTTTTACAGATTTTTTTCATCAGTGTGAGCACGGCTCTGGAAAATTTCGTCATAATATAATTATGTTTTCTGAAAATTATTGCCGTAAACTAAAGTGGGATTAAGTTAGAACACCATGCATTAGAATATTTCATTTTGGAATCAAAATTAAGGGGTTTCATAAACTTTGCATCGCACCTGAAAGGATTAGATCAATATTTATAATTCTCGTTATAGTAAAGTAAGATGCAAAAGAAGAAAAGCAATGAATTGATGAAAGCAATTATCAAAAGCATTAATTATACACGTATACTGAACCGACATATAAACTTTAAATCAGAGAGTTTGCGAAAACTGTATAATTTATTCCTTTCAGGGAAAAGAAATGAAATCTCATTAGTGGAATAATTAGTAGAAATAGCAAATGCTAATTAAACCTGCTGCTTTTTAAAAATGTTCAATTTAAATTTACTTTATAAACAAGCATCTCAGAATTAAATTTTCTGTGTTGACAATAGCTGTATATTTTGAAATTTAATAAAGCTGACTTAAAATTTACTGCCACAATTTATAATTAAATATGCTTATGCATTCTATATTAAAGATCGATAAAATAAAATATTACAGAAATAAATTTTTGTGAGAAAATTATATTTCTGTAGTGCGCAATTTTCTTAGCTCTAAATTTGAAACTTCGAGCAAATTATATACCTTTTAATGAAAAAAATCTTGATTACTTTATCTTAATAAAATTTCGATTCATGAAAAAAATATTTTAATAAGATTTTTTTTATTACATTATTGTTTTCCTCTAACACATGTTTCATGTTATAATGAGAATAAAAATGACACAGAAATTTTCTGATGATACCTGTATGCAAAATAAATAAATAAATAAAAATAAAAGACAATAAATTTTTAAGTTAAACAGACAAATTAAAAATGAATTTATATATATATATATATTTTTTTTTTACAGTTTCAAAGATTACCAGAAACGCGCCACACATGATTGAATATATGATTGAATATCTATCAACATAATCAATTCTTATATATCCACAGTCTATATTATTTTAACAGTAATTTAAATAAAAACGAATACACTTCTTTGCCCTGTTCAGATCTCATGTATGCTATAGGATACACATCTTTACAATTTTCTTCAGGCATATAAATAATCTTTAAAAAAGGAGAAATTGGTGTGAATGGAGTCTAACAGACAGTAGAACTATTGCGTTACATGTTACAGGCTTGCAGTAGAAATGTATGAAATGTACAAAAATATAAACGTTAATAATTTTACTGTGAATTAAGATGCCATTTCCAGAGTCCATTAATAATAAAAAATTGAATTTACTATATGTTGTTTGATCTTTTGCAATGCAAAAAAATAAACTAAAATAAAAAGTATCCAAAGAAATTAGGAAAAATGTACTTTTTGAGTCGCAGTGTATCATCAAATTTTATGTACAAAAAATAGAATTACATTTTTTCGTTATTTAACTTTATCAGTTTTTTATATAAACCGATAACTGGAAATTCAACAACTAAGAAAAATGATGCATTAAGCATAGATTATGAAACACTTCCTAACACTTTCAGAAATCTTTAACAACACTTCATTATTTAAGGAAATAAGGTTTCTATAGCCAAATATGTATTCCAATACTTCTGAATAGCCACGCATTTTATCTGTCGGTTGATACATATTTATATAATGGAGAAATTTAGTTTAGCAAGAAAATGCCTAGCAGATTAAATTTTCTCTTTTAGCCATTCATACTAATAAATGGAAACACTTGCATACTTTTGTTCAGTTTTGTAGTTTACCTAGTACCTTTATTACAAGCCAGTATTTTGTTAAAATTTTTTTTAGACTAAAACACTTTCGAAATACTGAAATGCCATGCTCAGAAATTATCATTTATAGGCGTCCACCGTCCATGTATCCAATTCTTTGTGTGGACCAGTATATCATTTTATCTTTATTATACAAATATTTCTTAGTAAACTGAATTTATTCCAGAGTAAAAATGCATAACTAATTTAAAAACCACGTTCATATTCATTAACGTTTGCGAGCTCTTTTGTGTAGCCCTGTATATCAACTATAACATTCATACACTCCATATAATATGCATAGATTTAGTGAAACTTAAAAGCGCATAGTATGATTAAATTGATTTCATCCATACATCAGTCATGATTGGGTACACATACAATAGTTCAAAAAGAATATGTTATTTGAAATCTTTTATATGTCTCTGTAAGCGCTATGCACTTCGTATTATGCATGACTATCTCATATAACTTATATTAAACCTCAGTTTTGTATATCAATTTTATTATTAAAAAAATATTTTAATGTAATTAAAATATATTGCACAAAATTCACCCCTCTTTACCATTATGTTTTGGAATTATTTTGTGTGGCCATGTAAATGAATATAAGCTATTTTTTACACCGCCATTTACTACCATATTTTACAGAATGCATATTTTAGTGCATTTTATAATGCATAAACCTTTTAATACATTTGACAAGGTACGATTTTTTCGCATAGGCGTAATGCAACAATAAAATTTTGACTGTCCCTGTAAATAAAATAATCACAGCAGAATCGTATTTGAAATAGAGTTCATTCTAGGGTAAGAGTCAATAACTTCCAAAAATAAGAGTAACCCGGGTATATTTACGGGATTTAGAGCGCGGACAGAGGAACAAACAAACCGAAATCACAAATACTTTTCAACTTTGTTAGAAATTTTTAAAAAGGTCATAAATAAACCCTGGGGGTGTGGAGAGGTTAAAGTAAAGTAAGCTGCAAAAGGAGGATACGAAAACGATGCATTGATTAAAACAATTCTAGAAAGCTCAAGGGTCATTCCTTGGTAACTTACGTTACATTTTCAGTAATTTTCAGTAATTTTAGTAATATAACACACACAAAAAATAACTCAAAATGTAAACTTGACATGGTTTTCTAATTAAACTTATTTAAAGCCCAATTTAGATAAAAAAATTACCTATTTTTAATGTTATTTCTTAAATTTTAGTAGTTTTATTCACATAGTAACTGCCATTACTGAAAAATGAATGTAAGTTATCATATAAATTGTAATTTTAATTATCATTTTATTAGTAGTTTTCATCCAAATTGACTCTTAGATAGGTGTTATTGACAAATGATGTTAATTTTACATTTGAATATATTTTTAGTGTTATATTACTAAAATTACTACAATAAATTGTTCTAAATGCAACATAAGTTACCAGGGAATGACTCTTAAATTTTACAAGTTAACAAATATATAAACTTTAAATTGGAGAGTTTGCGAAAACTTATCATTTGTCGCTGCCTTTGAGGGAAAAGAAATGAAGTCTCATTAGTGGAGTAATTAGTAGAACCAACAAACGCTAATTAAGCCTGTAGCTTGTTAAAAATGTTTAATTTATATTTACTTTATGAACAAGCATTTCAAAATTATATTTTCTGTTGTTGACAAAGGTTGTACATTTTGAAATATAATAAAGCCGAAACACCACAGTTTTAAATTGCACATGCTTGCGCATTCCATATTAAGGTTTGATTAAATGAGTGCACAACTCTTAGATACTGAAAAATATATTTATGCATGAATAAGTCTTGAAGTCTTCCACAATAATATTCTTAGATACTTAAATATATAAATTTTATAATCGAAACTGATAAAACTATACACCTTGACTCTTCCTTCCACTTGAAAGAAAAATAAATATTATCAACTTGATTTAAGAATATTTTGTTTAGGGTAAAAAAAAAAGTTTATGATTGCCGTTTATCTTTAAAACATTCTTAAGTGTAAACCATCTAAAAAAATGGTAAATATTGTAAAATAACTAAATAAACAAACCATAATAAATAACTTATAAGAAATATACAATAATAAATAAATAAATAAACCTATAAAGATTATAAATCAGGAATAAGGGATGCAAGCGCTGAGCTACAAATGACTGATTTTAAGCCCTAAGTTATAATAGTGTACTTTACTTTACTAAGTCTAGGAAATCTTGATATTTAATAAAGCAATAAATACTATTAAAATTAAGTGGTACCAATGGGTCATTTGTGGCGCAGTGCATCCCTCATAAATAAACCATGAAAAATAAATAAATGAATACATATAATTATAATAAATTAAGCTTAATAAATAAATAACAATAAACATAACATTGCAATAAATAATCCACAATAAATAAATAAACAAAAGTTTAAACTATAACGAATAAACCATAATAAAAAAGATGATAATAAACACTACACTGTAATAATTAAACCATAATAAATAAATAACAAAAAAACTATAAATTATAATAAATAATTAACAAAATACTATAAACTATAATAAATAAAAAAAGCCATAAACCTACTAAGCATGTCAAATATTTGCTCGTTGATCACGATTGGCCCACGGACAAGTTCCCGATAATTTGAAAAGCTTTTGGCATTTAACCTGTGGTTAATTGAGTTGTTCGACCTGTATACCGAAAATGTAGTAAAACCTTCCTAAAGCGATCACATGCCGTTCCTATAAAATTGGTCACTCCGAGAGGTAATCTCTTAATGAAGATCCCTATGGGGTAGTGACAACGACATAAGATATAAATAATGTTGGCGAAAGTACTGTCACCATCATTTTGAAATAATTATTTTTTAAATCGTTTCTTTACTTTCCGAGATTGCTTAAAAATTCAACTTAGAATGTTTTTAAGACTTTTTCGCGCGTTTTTACGTCTTTTAAATTTTCCCTTTTTTTAGAAAATGTTCTTAGAAACCACTTTTATCTTATAACTACTTTAAATGCCAAAATTCATGTTTCTATATTTTTCAATAACAGAAAAACGTATTTTGAGGAAGTTTTTTGCTCATGCACCACCTTTCTGGTAGTGACAACGACACAAGATATAGCCTATGTTGGAGAAAGCACTGTCACCATCATTTTGAAATAATTATTTTTTAAATCGGTTCTTTACTTCCCGAGATTGCTTAAAAATTCAACTTAGAATGTATTTAAGACGTTTTTCGCGCATTTTTACACCTTTTAAATTTCCCTCTTTTTTATTTTTTTCTTCTTCTTTTTAGAAAATGTTCTTAGAAACCATTTATATCTTATGACTAATTTAAATGCAAAAATTCATGTTTCTATACCCTTCAGTAACAGAAAAATCGTATTTTGAGAAAGTTTTTTGCTCCTGCACTCCCTTTCTGGTAGAGACTCAGACAAAAGACATAGCATATGTTGGAGCTATCACCATCATTTTAACATCATTACTTTTTAAACCGGTTAGTTACATGTTGAGATGTCTTATAAATCGCAATTTAGAACATTTCTAGAACACCTTTCTCGCCATTTCATCCCTTTTAAATTTCGATATTTTTAGGAAATATTCTTAGAGATAATTTACATCTTATAAGTAACTATTGTGCCAAATTTTCTGTTTCTAGATCCTTCCGTAACAAAAAAACAAACAAACAAACCAAAAAACACCGCAATTTAGCATGTTTTTTTTCCTTCTGAAACGTTTTGGTACTTCCTGATATCGCAAAGAAAACGCTATTTAGAGAGCTCTTTAGAATGCTTTTATGCACATTTTCACCTCTTTTAAATTTTGTTTTTTCTAGGAAATGTTCATTTATGTCTTATAACTAATTAACATGTCAAATTTTACTTTTCTACGCCGTTCAGTAACACAAAACTTGTATTTTTAGAACATATTTTACTCTTCAAACCCTTTGAGGTAGTAACACCGACGTAAGATATGGCCTATGTTGAAGCAAAGTCTGTTACCATCATTTTGACATAATGTTTTTAAAAAGTTGGTTCAATAGCTGATCCTGCAACGCATTTATTTTAATAAAAAAATAGATTATGTAGTTTTTATTGCACATTTAGGTAATTATTATTGCTATTATTTTAAAGCAAAATTTTTCAAAAAAATAATAGAAGATGTTTTTAAAAAGCACGTTTTCTCAGTGGAATATAAATTGTAAAGAGAAACTTAATTGTTTGATGCATAAGTACAGTCAGCCAATTAAAGAAGAAAACACCGTATGTATGCTAATTTTCAAACTGAGACAGGAAAGTAAGCGGATACAACCATTAAAATGAAAAGTGTGCATTCTCTAAATTACTGAGCAAAAAAGGGAAAGCTTTGAATGACGTTGTCGTATTAAAATTTACCAAACTCTGAAACTTTTAATACGAAAACTTAGTTAACAATCATAACTAAAACGTTATAATTAAAACATCATATTAGGCTTTTTCTATAAATTTTATCTTAGGATACATATTAGGGTACAACTCATATTTTGTCGAAAATTTATTTTGAATACATATTTACATTTTTTAAATTAATTTCCAAAAAAATTGTGAATTTCAATTTATGATTGTTTAGAACAGAAATCAATTTCAAAAAGATTCAGATGTATAATTCTAAACTTATAGAACATTCCTGAATATTAAAAATCACAAGTGAATGACGTTATTACTTTTACAAGTAATTCCTCATACTATAAAATCGTTCTTTACGCAAACTTTTAAATTAAATTATTTAACATAATAATCGAGTTTAATTAGCATAAAACCTACCAATTATATTCTCTATTATAGTTTATTCTAATCACACATTTTACTACATATCTCCCCCCCCCCCCAAAAAAAAAGAGCTATCTTTCCTCAGTTTTCCAATGTGTTGAACAAACCAACATATTTTTGATAGTGCATATGAGAATGAAGATATTTGAAATTCTCTTCTCTGTTTTTTTTTTCTTTCTTACCATGTTTATAATACTTTGTTATTTCAGCTGAAACCATCCACGATAAATACCAAGTAATATTTTTTATTGAACATCGTATTTTTAGTTCAGGATGATTACTTTCCTTAGATAATGTTATTTCTTTTATAAATTATTCCTCATATTGGAAACTTGTTCCTAACATAAACTTCTAAATTGAAATATTTAACATAATAATCGAGCCTAATTAACATAAAACCTGCCAATTTGTAACTCCGTTATAGTTTGTTTTAATTATATCTTTTATTCTTCACAAAGACTGAGTAACTATCGTGTTTTCGTGAAGTTATGAATTCACAGAATGATTTGAATCTAACTGTCTAATCTAAATATTACACGTTAAGCCGCCTTTATTCAGTTTTCGATTGTGTAACTAGAACCAACGGATTGTGTAAAATCAACATTGATTTTGATAGTGTATATGAGAAAATAGATGTTTGAATAGCTCCTCTCTTTCTTTTTTTTTACCATTTTTATAATACTTTGTTATGTTAGTTTAAACCAACCACTACAAATATTCATTCAATACTTTTACAGAAGAACTTTTTTTTTACTTTAAGATATACTGAGATTGCTTTCCTTAGATAAAAATGTCATTTCTTCGACAAATTATTCCTCATATACGTAACTCGCTCTAGTCATCTCTTTTATTCCTCACAGAGACTGGGAAACTATTGTATTTTCTTAAAGTTATTTATTCACAACGTATTGATTTTGAGTCCAACTGTCTTATCTACATATTACACTAAGAGCCGCCACCTTTCTTCCGTTTTCCATTGTGTAACAAGAACCATTGGATTGTGTCAAACCTACAATGATTTTGTTAGAGCATATGAAAAAGGAAATGTTTTAATAGTTCTTCTCTGTCTTTTTTTAACCATGTTTATAATGCTTTGTTATGTTTGTTGAAATTACAAAAAATACTCAATCAATATTTTTATTTCTATAAAAATATTTATTGAATATTTTTTTTACTTCAAGATATACTGCGATTGTTTTCGTTAGATAAAAATGTTATTTCTTGTTCAAATTATTCCTCATATTCCTAACTTGCTTTAGTTATATATTTTATTACTCACAGAGACTGGGTAATTATTCTAGTTCCCTGAAGTTTTTTATTCAGAACGTATTGATTTTTAAGAATCACTGTCCTATCTATTTATTACAGAAGAGGTATTATTCTTGGTATTTAATTCTATTAAACAAACGAACATCGATTTTGCTAGTAATCATGATAATGGAGATATTTGAAAGGCTCTTTTCCTTTTTTTACCAAGCTTGTAATACTTTGTTACTTCAGCTGAAACCGCTCTCAACAAATACTCATAATTTTTTATAGATCATTTTTTTAACTTTAAGGTATACTATGATTGTTTTGCTTAGATATCAAAGTTATTTCTTTTGCAAATTATTCCTCATACTCGAAATTTGTTCTTTACATAAACTTCTAAATGGAATTATTTAACATAATAATTGAACTTAATTAGTATAAACCCTACCAATTATAAACTCCATTATATTTCGTTCTCGTGACATTTTTTTTATCTTTCAGAAAGCCTGAGTAACTATCGTAAATTCCGGAAGTTATTTATTCACAACATGTTAATTTTGTGTCCAATTGTCTTATCTTCATATTAACTAATAGCAACTAACCATCTGTTTTCCATTGTGTTAAACAAACACGCATAAATTTTGATAGTGCATATTGCATATGATAATGAAGATGTTTGAATGTCTCATGTCTTTTGTATCATCATGTTTATAGTACTTTTTTATTTCAACTGAAGCCACCCATGAGAAATACTCAGACAACATTTTCATAGAACATTGATTTCCTTTCAAGATGTACTCAGATTGTTTTCCTTTGATAAAAAATGTTATTACTTTTACAAATAATTCCTCATGTTCAAAACTTGTTCGTTACATAAACTTCTAAATTGAATTATTTAACGTAATAATCGACTTTAATTAGCATAAAATTTACAAACTTTAATCTCTGTTATATTTTGTTCTAGTCGCATATTTTACTCTTGGCAAAAATTGGCGACTAACCATTGTATTTTCCTGATGTTAAGTATTCAAAACATATTAGTTTGGAGTCTCCCCTGTCTTATCTACATATTACAGAAGAGTTAGCATCCTTTTGTTTTCAATTCTCTTAACCAAACCAACATCGATTTTCATGGCGTTTATCATAATTGTGATAATTCAAAAGCTCGTCTTCTTTCATGACCAGATTTGTGTACTATGCTATTTGAGCTGAAACCACCTAAACCACCTAACCGAAACTTGTTCGTTACATAATCTTCTGAATTGAACTATTTAACATATTAAGCTTAATTAGTATGAAACTTACCAATTATACTCTCCTTTATATTTCGTTTTAGTCACATTGTTTATTCTTCATAAAGACTGAGTAACTATTGTATCTTCCTGAAGTTATTTATTCACAACTTATTAATTTTGTGTCTAATTGTCTTACCTTCATGTTAACTAAAGGCCACTTTTCTTCCGTCTTCCATTGTGTTAAACAAACACACATAAATTTTGATAGTGCCTATGATAACGAAGATGTTTAAAAGTATCACCTCTTTTTTTATTTTGTTTATAATACTTATTTATTTTAACTGAAGCCACCCATGACCAATACTCCGGCAATAATTTTATAAAATAAGTTTTTTAAATTCAGGATTTACTACAATTGTTTTCCTTTGTTAATAATGTTTGTACTTTTACAAATAATTCCTCATACTCGAAACTTGTTCTTTACATAAACTTCTAAATGAAATTATTTAACACAATAATTGAGTTTAATTAGCATATAATTTACCAGTTTTAGTCTCTGTTATATTTTGTTCTAATCTCATCTTCCCAAAGAATGAGGAATAACTATTGTATTTTCCCGAAGTTATTTATTCACAACGTATTGATTTTGAGTCTCACTTGTCTTATCTGCATACTACAGAAGAACTAACTTTCTTTCGTTTTCTATTCTGTTAAAGAAACCAACATCGATTTTGATCGCGTTTATCATAATGGAGATGTTTCAAAGGCTCGTCTGCTTTCTTGACCAGGTTTGTGTACTTTGTTATTTCAGCTGAAACCACCCATGACAAATAATCAGGCAATATTTTTATTGAACATTGTTTTCCTTTCAAGATGTACTCAGATTGTTTTGCTTAGATAAAAAAGTTATGGAAAAGAGAATTTTTTCCTTGAACGTTCATATATATTGATATACCCATAAATTTATTCTTTTCTCTAATATTAATAACAACTTCTTAAAATGTACAATTAAAAAAAAATTATTTTTTTAAAGTATTGTTTTAAATTAGAAGTTTTCAAGTACTTACTTAAATGCATAGATTAGTTTTCCATAATAAACTGTTTGTAAAGTTGGTATTCCAAATGTAATCTTATTTAATTAGATAAATAAATTAACTAAATAAATAAATAAACGAAACCCGCTGTGCGATTTCCGATCCCACTTATCTACTTGTTTTTACTTCAAGACATATACTACGATTGTTTTCTTTAGATATTAATATTATAACTTTTACAAAATATTCCTCACATTCGAAACACCTTCTACTTAAAATTCTAAATTGAATTATTTAACATAACAATGAATCTTTATTACCATAAAAACACTGTTTTCCTTTTAAGATGTACTCAGATTGTTTACTTAGATAAAAAAGTTATAGAAAAGAGAACATTTTTTCCTTGAACGTTCATTTACATTGATATATATATAAATTTATTCTTTTCTGCAATATTAATAACAAATTCTTAAAATGTACAACTATATATATATATATATATATATATATATATATATTTTTTTTTTTTTTTTTTTTTTTTTTTTTTTTTGTAAAGAAATTTATTGTTTCAGATTCGACGTTTTCAAGTACTTACTTAAATGAGTAGATTAGTTTTCGAAAATAAACTGTTTGTAACGCAGCTATTTCAAATGTAATACTACTTATTTAAATAAATAGCTAAATTAAATAAATAATTAAACGAAACCCGCAGTGCGATCTCCGATCACACTTATCTATTTTTTTTTTTTTTTTTTTTTTCAAGACATATACTACGATTGTTTTCTTTAGATATTAATGTTATTACTTTTACAAATGATTCCTCATATTCGAAACACCTTCTACTTGAAGTTCTAAATTGAATTATTTAAGATAACAATCGATCTTTATTAACATAAAAATCTACCAGCTATAAATTCTGTTTTATTTTGTTTTAAGCACATATTTTATTCTTCTCAAAGACTGGGGAGTAACTATTGTATTTTTGTGAAGTTATTTATTCACAACGTATTGATTTTGATTCCCTCCTGTCTTATATACATATTTCAGAAGAGCTACCTTTCTTTCGTTTTCTATTCAGTTAAACAAACCAACATCGATTTTGATCGCGTTTATCATAATGGAAGTGTTTCAAAGGCTCGTCTGCTTTCTTGACTAGGTTTGTGTACTTTGTTATTTCAGCTGAAACCACCCATGACAAATAATCAGGCAATATTTTTATAGAATATTGTTTTCCTTTCAAGATGTACTCAGATTGTTTGATTAAATAAATAAAGTTACAGAAATGAGAAAAATTTTTTCCTTGAACGTTTTTATATGAATATACTTATAAATTTATTTGTTTCCCTAATAAAAATAAGAAATAGTAAGAATATACGATTAAAGAGACTGTAAATATTATTATTATTTATTTATTTATTTTAATCTTAGCAAAAAAAGAAAAGTTTTGATACTACTTGCTTATCCCGTCGACCAAAAAACTATCGCCAAATTATAAGATTAAATGCCACTAATAGATGATTATGAATGCCACATTCAATGACATTAAATACGATACACGTGTTTAAAACGTCATTAAGTGATTTTTATTTTGACTTTGTATTTTTATTAATATTTAACTAATTACTTGTTTTTTCGTTTTTTAAAATAAAAAATTATGTCAATATGTATAATTTGGCTATTAGTTTGGCGTTTTGTATAATTTGTCGAAATTGGTCGACGGGATAACCAAGTAGTACCAAAGTTTTATGTGTAATTCAAAGTTTTTAATAATTTCCTAAATGTAAAGATGAATTTTCAAAAATAAACAGTTTGAAAACTTAGCTATTTCAAATGTAATTTTGTTCTCATTTCATTATAATTATAGTTTCTAAAAACACTCATTACTAAAACCTCTTCATTTTATTTTATGTATTTAACAAATTATGCTAAATTCTTTTAGTTTGTTTTTACATTATTTAAAATTTGTACTATTCATTTTTTAATTGTATTTTAAATCACCATTTTTAATAATATCACACAAAATAACGCATCTTTTTAAAAAAAATCATGAAAAGAAACAGCTTCATTTTCTTACGAAATAAAACACATGTAAAAATACTATTGAGGATGTGAATTTCAAAACTTGCCTTATCGCTTTTGTTTTCTAAACCAGTCTATATCTATATGTACTAATGTAACACTACAATCTTCAAAATAATGAAAACCAAAGGATGCATTTAAATATTTTCCTTGATTTCTAAAATTTGATTTTCTCGTTAAAGACATTTTTGAAACCGACATCTTAAATTATTTTAACCAATTTAGAAGTAAATTAATAAAAATTAACAAGACCGTAAAACTTACCTCATTTAAAATATTTTTGTAATTAGAACTATATGTCTGTGACAAATGGTTTAGCAATTAGCCATTGGATGGCGCTGAAAATGGACGCCCTTTATAATACTTTAAGCACTTAGTGTGCGTTCCCTTAACTCCCTGACTGCCCAGCCAGAGGGTAATATTGTAATGTTGTTTTCTCTGTAATTTATTAAAAATATAAAAAAAGATGTTTTTTCCAACCTGATGCAAAATACGTTATTAGTATCGGTGTATAATATTTGATAGCATCAATCCTAACTTAATTTTTCAGAACTGGGTGTTATTTGTGGAATTATACTAATTTAAATATTGCTTATGTTGCAGTGAAACCTGCAGCTTAGTGTGTGAAAAAATCAGCCGGCGGCATTCAGGAGGTTAAAGTTTAGTCAAATTTACCCGTTTTCAGTTACAGAAAAGTGGTTGTTTAAGTCATGAAATTGAAAGTTTCATAACTCGATCAATTTTAACGTCAGATGAATGGGACTTTTTTGTATTGCTTTTTAGAGTGATGGAAAATTTTACTAAACATCACTTATAGGACCAGGGGATTGTATAAAAATTTAATTTTCGTAACATTTTAATAAGTTTTTCTGGCCTAAATCGATTTAAAAGAATTCTTTACCTATTTTTAAAGCATTTTTCCAATTGGAACTACATGTCTATGACTAACGTTTTCGAACTTACCCATTGGCCACAGTTGAGAGTGGACACGCTGTATAACGTATTATTATTATTATTATTATTACTATCCGTTTTTTCCATATACTTTATATAGTCTTGAGTTTTCCATTAATTTCTTTTTTATTTTTTAATTTGCTTCATAATTCTCCTTCAATTGCGTTTTCTCCTGATTGGAAAATGCTGTTGTGTTATTGACTATTACAGTGAAACCCCGATCTATCGTTCCCGCATCCATCGTTTTCCCGCATTGATCGTTTTATTTCTATGGTCCCTGCGCAAATTATATTTAAATAATGTTAACGAATCCCGCATGTATCGTTCTTTAAAAAATCGTCTTCCCGCATTCATCGTTGTAAAGCTTTTCTCCTCATCGAAATTAAATTGAATGACAAGTGCATGGATATGACAGACAAACTAACATTATTTCTTTAATCTTAAAATGACTCATTTGTGCTTTAAAAGAGATGGGAGAGGCAAGGATTAGCGCTGATATTATACCATACATGTACGTAATGATGAACAGGTGTTCTTGTTTGGTGAATGGGTTACGCTATTCTGTGTAAAGGGGAGGATGGATGGACTGTTATTCCAGCTACCTGTCTAATACCATTCCTGGCTAATCTGTTGTGCTTGTTGTTCAATGCATATTTGTTCAATTTCAATTATTTTAATTTAATGCACTCTGAGCTAAGTTTTATGAGTTTTGTGAATTTTAAGAATGCTGAAACTAGTCCGAACCTTAGAAGAAATGCTTCACATTTTAGTTGAAGTGAAAAAGAATCCTTTTGAGATAAAAATTATCATAGCGGAACGTTTAGGAATACATCCCCTTCAACACTCAATTCGATAATTTCAAGAAAAAAAAGAAAAAGAAGAAAGAAAGAAAGAAAGAAAGAAATTAGAGAGCTGGTTGTTAAGTATGGAACTCCTGCAAAAAAGAAAAAAAACTAGAAAAGTGTCTTACCATGAATTGGCGAACGTTTGCCTGACTTAGTACGAGCAGGTAAACGTGTCAAAGATTCCTGTGGATAGGAGTACTCTTTGAGAAACGGCACTTGAAATAGCGGCCTCATATAGCATGGATACTTTTTCTGCATGAAATGGGTGGATTTCACGTTTTAAAATTCGCCATGGATTGGTATCCAGAAAATCATGCGGCGAAAATGCCACAATAGTAAATACTAATGAAATAAAAATGTGATTCACAAAATACAAGGATTGTAACATCTACAATGCGGACGAAGGCCTGTTATAAAAATGTTTGCCAGACAGAGCGCTAGCGCTCGAAGGAGAGACTTGTAATGGTGGTAAGCATTCCAAAGAAAGACTTGGAGTGCTACTATGCACAAATAAGGACGGTTCTGAGAAATGAGTATTCCTCGCTATTAGTAAATCTGCTAGACCTCGATGTTTCAAAAATGTAAAGAAACTGCTAGTAGTCTACTATTCGAATGCCAAAGCAAGGATGAAAAATGGCATTTTTACAACAATTTTTACAAAGTTTTGTTGTTTCAGCATAGCATGAAATAACCTCTTCAGACATTCTGAATTGCTTCGAAAAATGCGTTTTTGAGCGAAAAATTTATGAATAATACTCAACAGAATGGAAAGCAAATAATGACGATGTCACCATTGAAGGTCATCGTGTCATCATCGCATGAAGAGAGGTTGTGTGTATCAGAAGATGTAGCTGGTGTGTAAATAAGTGATTATATTTAAATTGATCAAGATGTTGCGAGATGTGGTGTGCTAAGTATAGAAGAAATGTGTGATGATGCAAAAAATGAAAATAATGGCAATGAAGTAGATGATAATGTTCATGTCGATGCAGCTGAGCCTACGTCAGTACCAAGTCTGCCTGAAGCAATTAAAGCATTTGAAACTATACGAACTTTTATATATGTACATGAAATTACAGAAAATGACCAGAAAAATGTTGCACAACTTGAAAATTTATTGTTTCATTTAAAAAATGAACGAAAATCCCAATATAGAATTACTGATGTTTATAAATATCAAATTTCTATAACGTCGATTTATTTCTTTTACAGTTTCGTAAATAACAAATTAGAATTTATAAGTATACTGTATATATTGCATGTATTAATAATGTATAAACACTGTTTTTTCATATTTTAACATTAACCCACATTCATCGTTTTTTTCCACGCATCACTTGAAAAACGATGGATCGGGGCACATCTTTGCACCTAATGGAATAACATATGAAATGGAATAAGGCCTAGTGTATTTACATATTTTTTATTGTATTTAAGAAGGTTTTTTATTGTAAACTTATATCTTTTTTTTTTCCTGTAGAAAGTATTTGTTGTTGTTGTTGGTGGTGGTGGTGGTTTCGTATACCATTAAAATATATAATCCGTTGAAACTGGTGTTAAAGAATTGAAGTGAAAACACATCAAATAAATTAAATTGCGCAAGGTCTTTCGAAAGAACTTAGTCTTTCTTCGTCAGGGGCAAAAAGTAGACGCACATCTACTAACATAGTAAACGCACGTCTTTTCACGCACGATGAAGAAAGACTAAATTCTTTCGAAAGACCTTGCGCAATTTAATTTATTTTGTGGTGTTTTAAAGACATTTTTACACTTACATTAAAATATCTATGGTGAACTATATTGTGATGTTATTGATGATTGTTTTTTCTTTAACCTAAGATTTGCTACAATTATGTTATCATCATAAAATATGAGATAGAACTGGTGAACAAGCATTTTTGTAGCGCGAGAAATTTTGACATTACTTAACATTGTTATTTGACATTACTTGCAAGGCATTTAGAAGGAAAAATTAGAACTATAATCTTAAGAAAGATAATGTAATATTTTTAGTTCTTTCTGAATTTTGACACAAGTATTACAGTAAGCTTCTTCTTTATTATTTGACCTGAGATAAATCAATTAATTATGAGTGAAAATTATGGGTTTTTACTTTTATAAACTTTCCAGTCGGTTTACATTTATCTGGATAATGCTTTTGATAAAAAAGATGCTTCAAATATACTTTACCTTTCTTTAACGAAGTAGTTAGTGCTTTATATATTTTTAATATTTCCCTCAAATCTATGTAAAATATTCTCAAGAGAGTTGTGTAGTTAAGATTCACTATAATTATTTTATCGCCGTAAGAAATGGTACTGGAATTGCAATAAATATTTTTTTAAGTTTTTTGGTTGTTTCGAAGTACTTGTAAAGTGCTTTCAAAAAAGCAATATAATTATAACTGTAGTCGTTAAAAATTTTTAACTGTTTTTTCAGTTTTTCCAAAAAGTGGATAAATAAGAATTGCTATTATTTAGAGTTTTGTTGTCGTAGCCTTAGGTAAAGATTTTGGGGTTTAAGTATTTCCTTGTATATATTTTTTACGCAGTTACAAAAACATCTCGTTTGGATGGTAATATTTTTAATAATATCTCTCTTTAACCTCTTCAGGGGTGGTGGGATATATTTTATCTCAGCTAAATTAAACGAGATTTGCATCAGAAACTTTTAACAAAATTTTATATTTTAAATTTTGGCGGCAAAATGTTGAAAAAATGCTTTTCCTTAATTTAAAATTATTTTATTTTTTAATTTTTTCTGTGAGAATTCAGTATTATAGAGACATAATTGATTGCATTTTAAGGGTTTAACATTGTAACGACTCTTTCAGTTACCGCCAAATATGAAGGTAGCTGTTAGTCACAAAGAAAAACAATAAAAACAATTTATTTAGAATAAAAAATAAAGGACTTTTGATAGTAGAGCAAAAGTGGTAATTTAACAGTGATTGAATTATAATTTCAGGCAAAAAACTACACTGCAAAACAAATCTGTAACTCTACAGATGTAAAGTTGCGGAAATCTGTAAGCCTACTAAAATTTTATCTGTACACTGTACAAAAAAAATTAGCTGCAAAACTCATTTTTGTAAAGCTACGAAAATCTTTAGCTTGTAACTTTCTGTGTAACTCAGGTTACAGTTACGTTCTATGTTCCCAGTTTCCTGAAAGAAGTCTCTGCAAGCTTTTAGATTTTTTCCTTTACAGAGTAAATGTATGTCTGTTACATGACTTTTTGTCGTCACCGTTACATAAAATGTTACAGGAATCCCAGTTTCTTAGAAACACTTTAGTAACTTTACAGATTGTTTTGTTACAGTGTACAGACGGGCCTTAGTAACATCAAAAACTTCTCCAAATATCAATAGTAGCTTAAAATAAAATGGTCGAATGACACGTATTTCATAACTCAAAAGAAATTCTAGAAATTTAGCTCAATTTATTTGGACAATATCACTGATAACTCTCAAAAAAGCACTATAATATAAAAATCCTTTAAAAATGTAAATAACTGAAGAGAAGCTTTTCTATATACATTTGTTTTAAGAATTAAATGTAGCACCTTATTACACAGACAGCAATCGGATAAACAATCTCGTTTTTTCAAACTCATTAAAAATGGACGGCACCGCCGGATGGATTGCTGAAACTCAAGTCTAGACTTGTTTTTCACAAAGACGATATCCCAATAAATCCGCTGGGTTCAGCGTCTACCATTGTTAGTAAACTTCAGGGCCGTTACGTTTTAAGGGTGTATTCAAAAAAACGCTTTTCTGCCTTTAGCAGCTCGAAATTTTCCGATACAATTTCAGACACATTTTTAAAAGTAGAAACATGAAATTTGCTGAGGGGATTCTTGAAGAGACGTATAAGGTGCCGTGTGATGTCTTTTTACGCTAAATTCATTAGAATTTTATTTATAAACAATTAACTTCTCAGGAAGACCCTTTTCTTCGTTCCATTATCTGCCACTTCGGAAAAATCGGTTCAAATTGGCGTTTTCGATTACTTTTTTTGAAATATTTTGTGCACTTACCAAAGAATCGACAATCACGGCACCTTATAAAGTTTCTAAATAAGAGAATCTGCGAATTTGATGGGTTTGAGAGCAAAAGTGAATTAAAAAATAAATCGGAAAACAAGCAGTTTGAATCGAAATACACCGTTAAAATGTTGTATAAACTTTATTTTTGATTAATACACAAAAAAAATTTACTTAAAGACATAGATAAGACATGTAAAATAAAATACAGTAATCCCTTAACATTCGCGATGGTTAAGTTCCTAAATACATCCGTGAATGTCAAAATCGAGAATGCTGAGAATGTTTTTCTGTACATATAAGGAGGTTAGGTTCTAATTTTCTGGAAAAGAATAATTGAATTTCAAAAAAATATATTTGTTAAGCATTATATATTAGAAGAACATGCTTTAATTAAATTTGAATAATTATAAACTTATTGTGTACAAAATTCATTTGCTAGTGCATGGTGTAAAAATTTTAGTGATGTGCAATTGTTTGACAGAGCAGATCTTATGTTTATGTAATGCCTTGTAAAGAAAAGTTGCGGCTTCAATTTCTATATTAAATTTAAGCCTTCTCACTAGTAAAGAATCGTGTTTCATTGCTTTTTCAAGAAGTTGTTGTTTATCTTTTAAGAAAATTTTCCGACAATTTTTGAAGAAAATGTTTCCTCTGGAATAAAAATTTGGAATTTTAGAAAAGTGAAAAATTGAAAAAAAATCTGCATACAAAATAAAGAAAATTGCTGATCTACATTTTCCCTCCACACAAGGGCTGCATTTAGGGCAACTTAGGCCACACTATAACACAGTAGGCGTACAATACACAAGTGTCCAGTATCACGTAGTTCAAAGAATTGGTAAAACAAAGTAAATTTACTTTGTAAAAAAATATTCTTTATACATAAAAAAAATTGTGTATAATCAAGTTCAGTCTTCGCAAATGTTGAATTGTTCCGCATTTTTTTTTTTTTTTCGAATAAACAAGAATTGCGAATGCTAAAGGATTACTAAAAGTATAACAATTAAAAGCTAAAAATCTTAAAACAACAAGTTTCAGCTACACAATCTCCATCTCTTTAAATCCAGATCTCTTTAAGTCAGTAAGATACTCTTTAAAGTAGAATAATTCTGAAAATAGTGAATTTGAAGATGATTACAGTGTAGCTGAAATTTGTTGTTTTTAAGTTTTTACTTTTTTATCTTTTATAGTTTCTAAATGTTTTAAAAGTTTTTCTCATATTTTTATCAATGTCTTTGTGTGAACTCCTATGTGTATATAATAAAGATCAAGATTAATGTCTACCACTGTATTTATGCCAGCTAGATGATCATAGAAACCTAATTATCATATCACTGCTTGAATCTAATTTCAATACATTCAGCCACACAAGAAATGACAGAAAAGGGGTCTTGATCGCTATTAAATATTAGAATCAGAACAACCTTTATGCACACAAAACCCAATTATCCAATTGAACTTAAAAGGGAACGATTTTTTTTATTTTGTTCGCACCCAGCATTCGGACCTGGGGAATTTTGTAGCCTTATGGATAAAAGCTAGAGAACCGATAAAAATTCTCTATTAAAATCATATTATATGTATATATATATATATATATATATATTCATTTATTTATACTTTAGATATTTTATTATTGGAAGTTTATTTGTTTATTTCACAACAAAAGTGAGTTATGTCGCTAAACATGGTGCTACGAAACTTTTGCTTGACTAATTTTAGGGCTATGACAATTGACTAGGATTCCCGGACTATTTTGAACCAACCCTATTTTGAAATTATGGCAACTTTTTCCCCCCGTGAAAAATATTAATATAATGTCGTTATTTTTCAAAACCAAATTCGTAGGTTTTTGAAGGAATTTTGAAGGAATTTTTTTTCAATATTTTATATTTATTATTATCAATGGAGTTATGAATAAACAGGAGAAGACATATAATGTATTGTATAGCATTTGCGGGTGAAGTAACTGAAGAGGTTGTTACAAGATGGCGGCCGATTTTTTTAAAATTAGATCAACAGTTTCTTCCAACAGTAAATTTGAATAAAAAAAGCTCTCTAATTTAAATGCCGTATTGATTAGATTTTTTTTCACAAATCTGATAAAAAATTTCTATTTATTTTTATTGGTGTCAGTTTGATTAAGTATCATACTATTTTCCCTGACACAAACTGTAGTTTGTCTTGTTGTCACAATGTGGCGGAACTACTACCGCCGAAATAAATTTCCACCAGTAAAATTGAATAACGGATTTTAGCAGTTTATTTATTAAAATTTTCCATTGATGAGGTGTTTAAATAAAGAAAAATATTTTAATTAAATTTACGGGTGGAAGATTTTCACTATGGTAAAGAACAACTCGTAAACGGTTACAGTTGAAGCTTCACTATTTTAAGGATATATCAGTTCTTCTTTCTTAATAGTTCCATGTTATTGTCTAATTTGTATTTTTAAATGCTTTTCTTAAAAAAAAAAAAAAAACTATTTTATAATCCGATATGTGGCTTCGAAAATAGCATTTTCAAAAAGTTATGCTTCTTCCAAAAAAAAAAAAGAGTTAAAAAAATTGTTTCGATTCTCAAATTTCCTAATATAGGGCTTTAAAATGCACCAAGTCTGAATGCTAGGTGCGAGCAATTCCAAAAGAGATTTCCTTTTTAGTCTATCTTCATAACAGAACATAGACTGTTACAAACCACGTGTGAACAAAGAGAACGACGCCGTGTGGTCGCCGATGGAAACCCAGTGACGTAATGTTTTGCTAAAAAATCAGAAGTTGTTCCGAATTCATGAAGTGTGGAAGAAAATGTTACTTCCTCGTAAAAAGTATATCTTTGTGTAAATAATTATGATTTAAGTGTTAGTGTGTATGTTTACCTATATGTGTGTCATGTGAAATAAAAAGAAAAAAATGTCACGTGAATTATCATTTAAAGAAAACAATCACGAACTTCTCGAATATAGCTTCTAGGATTAAAAATATTCTCTCGAATGTTCCTTTTCGTCATAGACACTTATGCTACAATGCGTCATCTCAAATACCCACGAAATAATGTTAAAGAATTTTTTTTCTTACGACTTTCTGTAATTATTTTAGTTTAATAAAAAAATATACAGAAATGAAAAAAAATGCTTTTTTTTTCCCATGAACAGTTGTAACACATTACTTTTTAAGTATCGAATAAAATAAATATTTCGAACATTATTCATATCTTTCAATTTTACCAAAAATGTAATGGAAGCAAATTGTTTATTATTAGTATTATTATTGTAGCCCATGTACTTAGAACATTCTTTTGATCTTTGTGAGAGGCCTTGTTTGCTAAAGATTTTCTTTTACTTTATTCATCAGGTAAACAAACGCCCATCCATTTCAATCAAATGATAACAATTGAGATGCTTCAACTACTCTGTTCCTTTCTTTTACAAGAAGTTATTGCTTCGACATTCCTCTTGAATACGCCCACTCTAAATACTTCAGGCTATTTTTTTAGAATACGTTTCCTTATTGTTTACTATAATTACATTTCTGAAATAACAAATGATACATAGAAATGGAAGAAATTGATTTTCGGCGTGAAGCGGCTGCATCACATTAATTGTAAAACTTTCCAGGAAAGCAAATCAGTTGGAACATTAGTCTATTGAAAGTAGTAGTGATTTTTGAAAGCAGAAAAGATTAATATAGTATCTCTATATTTTTCACAATGTAGGATAAGTAAGAAATTCATTCTTTATCAGTATTTTAGGGAACTGGAGATACTTAATATTATTACTATCTTTCAATTCTACTAAAATGTAATAAAAGCAAATCGCTTTTTTTTAAGTCTATGTACTTATAATATTCTTCTATATTTATAAAAGTATTTGTTTGCTAAAGATTTTCTTTTTCCTTTATGCATGTGATAAACAAACGCCCATCCATTTCAATCAAATTATAAGAATTGAAATGCTTCAACTATTCTGTTCCTTTCTTTTACAAGAACTTATTCCTTCGACATTTCTTCTCAATACGTCCACTCTAAATGCTTAAGTTTTTTTTATAATACTTCTCCTTACAATTTCCTCTAATTACATTACGGGAATAACAAATGATATAGAAATGGAATAAATTAATTTTCTGCTTCGAGTGTCTATGTCACATTGATGGTAAAACTTTCCAGGAAAATATATCACTTAGAACATTAGTCTTTTGTAAGCAGCAGTGATTTTTGAAAATATTACTTAGAAATAAATTATTATAGTATACTATATTTTTCACAAAGTAGGATAAATAAAAGATTCATTCCTTGTCTGTATTTTAATAATTGGAGATACTTAATATTGTAACTATATTCAATTCTAACATAAATGTAAATAAAAGCAAATTGCTATTTTTTTCTAGCTTATGCACTTAGAATATTCTTTTTATATTTATGAAAGTCTTTGTTTGCTAAAGAATTTCTTTTACCTTATGCATCAGATAAAAAAACAACCATCCATCGCAATCAAATTATAACAATTGAGATGCTTCGACTACTCTGTTCCTATCTTTTACAAAAAATTATTGCTTCCACAATTATCTTGAATACGCCCACTCTAAATACTTAAGGCTGATTTTTGAGAATATGTTTTCTTACAATTTACCATAATTACATTACTGAAATAACAAATGATAACAAAATGGCAGAATTTTTTTTTTTTTTTTTTTTTTTTTTTTTTGGAGCGGCTATGTTACATTAATTGTAAAACTTTCCAGGAAAACAAATCAGTTGGAACATTAGACTTTTGAAAGTAGCAGTGATTTTTGAAAATATTACACAGAGATAAATTACTATAGTATACTATATTTTTCACAAAGTCGGATAAATAAGGGGTTTCCTTTTTTGTCATTATTTCAGGGAACTGGAGAAACTTAATATTGTAACAATTTTTCAATTCTAACATAAATGTAATAAAAGGAAATTGCTACTTTCTATCGTTCTTTTTTTTAATTGCGACCATTTGTACTCAGAATCTTATTTTTATATTTATGAAAGGCCTTGTTTGCTAAAGATCTTCTTTTATCTTTTATGCATCATATAAACAAACGCCCATTCATTTCAATCAAATGATAACAATTGTGATGCTTCAACTACTCTGTTCTTTTCTTTTACAAGAACTTATTCCTTTGACATTTCTCTTGAATACGCCCACTCGAAATATTTAAGGCTATTTTTTGAGAATATTTTTCCTTACAACTTATTGTAATTACATTACCGAAATAACAAATGATGTAAAAATTGTAGAAATTAATTTTCTGCTTGAAGCAGCTACGTAACATTAATTGTAAAACTTCCCAGAAAAACAAATCAATTGGAACATTAGTCTTTTAAAAGTAGCAGTGATTTTTGAAAATATTACATAGAAATAAACTTCTATTATGTACCATATTTTTTACAAAGTAGGATAAATAAGGGATTCATTATTTGTTAATGTCCCAGGAGATTGGAATTACCTAACCACTGAACTGATTATTTTTCTAAATAGAATAAACTGTATTTAAGGGATTACACCACTTTTATTGAACTAAAATATCCATAATATTTAGAATAACTATAAGCTATTAAATAGTATGGAGTTTTAATTAAAAAAAATAGCGGTATCAAAAATTTTTAAGTGATAGATTAAGCAGAATCTCCTCGCCCGTACGACGTGACGTACGGACAAAACAGGGAAGCAGTTAAAGAACTTTTTTTTTAAGACTTAATAATTTTGGCTTAATAAAAGTTTATATAGAAATGGAAATAGTAAATACATTTTTTCCATGAACAGCTGTAACACATTACTTGCAAAGTATCAAGTAAGAAGAATATGATATAAAAACTGTAACTGTCATGAAAGTCTTCCAAAAATGTAACAGGAACAAATTGCTAATTTTTCCGTTTTTTTTAATTGTAGCCTATGTACTTAGAATGTTTTTTATGTTAATGAAAGTCCTTGTTTTCTAAAGATTTTCTTTTATCTTATACATCAGGTAAACAAACGCCTTTCCACTTAAATAAAATTATAACAATTGAGATGCTTCTGTTCCTATATTTTACAAAAACTTATTGCTTTCACATTTCTCTTGAATACGCCCACTCTAAAATACTTAAGGCTATTTTTTGAGAGCACATTTCCTTACAATTTATTCTAATTACATTATCAAAATAACAAATGATGTAAAAAAGGTAATGTTACAGGCCAAACCCGATTTTAGGCCAAACTAGATTGGCCTAGTCCAAACTAGTCTATCCTAACGCCCATCGGATAAACTAGTTTTTCCTAGGCCAAACTAGTCTATCCTAACGCCCATCGGATAAACTAGTTTTTCCTAGGCCAAACTAGTCTATCCGAACGCCCATCGGATAAACTAGTTTTTCCTAGGCCAAACTAGTCTATCCGGACGCCTATCGGATAAACTAGATTTTCCTAGGCCAAACTAGTTTGGCCGAACGGTCATTAGGATGAACTAGTTTAGCCTGCTATTCATTGGTTTGAACTAGTTTATCCTAGGCCGAACTAGATTGTCCTAGGCCAATTCAATTTGGCGTGATTTTATTGAATCTAAAGACCGCCACGGCGCCAACTTTCTATTTTTGATCTAATTTAGCCTAGGCCGATGCAATTTGACGCGATTTTAGCTCACAGACTATCAAAGGCCTGAGAGCTAATGTGCTCGCAGATTCTGTGTGTGTATGTAACCATGTACGTACGTATGTACATACTTATGTACGTACGTATGTAGGACTAATATAAAACGACTAATATAACGGACTAATGTGTAACTAATATAACGCGAGCACTCTGGTGTTGGAATTTGGACGCGATTTAGTTCAAACCAGCCGGCTTCGCCCGCTATCGGGCAGCTTCTTTTATATAAAATCTTGAAACGGACGTATGTTGAAGAGAATGAACTTCGAAGAGAAAAAAACATGATGATAAATATTTAAGAAAAAAGATTCTGCATCGAAATACCACTATTTTCTAATAGTAATTTTTGTAAAAATGTTATATTCTTGCTGGAACTTTTTGAAACTTTGTGATAGTTTATGGCATATGATATAAATTTATAAAAAAAAAGTTACATTTCGGCGTGAAAGAGGAGGTTGTTGCGAACAAAATCAGGAAATATAACGGAAATTCTATGTTTTAAAGCACCGCGACTTCCAGGTACTAGTAGGTTGTTTAACGGAATTTCATTCAGATACAGTTTTGTTAATAATAGAGTACGCTCCCTGGTGTTGGAATGAGGAACTAATATAACGTGGCTTAGTTGAACTTGCTGGCTTCGCCCGCTATCGGACTGGCGTGGGCAGCGGGTATATGGTTCGAATTTCGTTCGCTTCGAGGTTCTTTCGAAAAGGAGGGTTATGTTCGGTGGTGCATGCTCAGCACGCTTGCTATGATTTAAATTTTGTTCGCTTCGAAGTTCATTCGAAAAGAAAGACGGCATTCAGCAGTACGCGTGCAGCATACCTGCTATACGCTGCCGCAGGCTGTTGGGACGCGGCTGAAGAACTAATGCACGAAATTTAATAAAAAATTATATTCAGGTAGTCTCTGATCTAAATTGATGCTGATTATTTTTTGGTGTAAATCGTTCATCAGGTGGAGCTACTGTTTTGCATTTTTACGATTTACGCATCAGCTTTATCTTAATAACTAATACCATCAAATTTCTGTCAAACTTTTGGTTCAGTTCGTCCATGACATGAGTTGGTGTTGTTTCTATTTTGAAGTAAATCACTCAACATGGCTATGGTATGCTGCATTTTTCACAATTTTCACAATAGCTGTATCTCAAGAACTAATGAACGGAATTTAATAAAAAATTATATTCAGATAGTCCCTGATATAAATCGATACTGATTACTTTTTCATGTAAATAGTTCAACAGATGGCGCTTCTAAAGCGCGTTTTTAATGATTTGCATTAACACTATTTCAATAACTAATTTACGGATTTTCATCAAACTTCCGAATCAGTAAATCCGCGATATGAACTAAATCTTTTTACGTATTCCTGTTAATTGCTCAATAGGTGGCGCTGTTGTGCTCAATTTTCACGATTCCTGAAATAGTTTTGTCGCAAGAATTAATGCACGAATTTTCATCAAACTTTAGATTCAGTAAGTCCCTGATATAAATTAGTATTCTGTAGTTTTTGGAGTAAATGTCTTGAAAGGTAGCGCCGCTATACGGTATTATTCGTGATTATTGCAATAGCTCTATCTCAGGATCTAATGCATGAATTTTTATGAAACTCCAGATTCTGTTAGTCCTTGATATAAAAAAGTACAAAAGTACTTTTTAGTTTTTGGAGTAAATCGTGCAACAGGTGGCGCTGCTATGTGGCATTATTCACGATTATCGCAATAGTTCTATCTCAAGAAGAAATGCACGGATTTCCATCAAACTTCAAATTCAGTTAGTCCCTGATATAAATTAATATTCTTTTGTTTTTAGAGTAAATGGCACAATAGGTAGCGCTTCTATCCAGTATTTTTATGATTTCTGCGATAATTCAAATATCTCAAATAGTATTAATACACAGATTTTCATCAAATTTCAGATTGAATTAGAATTTGAAAAACGTTGTTACGGATTTTTCAAAAAGTTCCGGCAAGAATTTAACATTTTTACAAAAATTGCTATTAGAAAATATTGGAATTTCGATGCGGAATTCTTTTTCTTATGTATTTATCATCATGTTTCTTTCTCTTCGATTCAACATTCGTAAATACCTAAATCGTGTTGTATTAGTTCCAAATTCCAACACCAGGGTGCTCGCATTAGTTTCACATTCAACACCAGGGAGCGCACCTTATTACCAACAAAACTGTATCTTAAGAAAACTCCGTTAAAGAATCTATCAGTAGATATGTTATTCGATTTCGCTTCAAAACAAGAATTTAAGATTTTTTCAAAAATCACTATTCTTCAATAGTGGCATTAAACGCGAAATATATTTTTATAAATTTATATCATATGTCATAAACTATTTTAAAGTTTCAAATAGATCAACCTAGAATTTCCGTTATATTTCCTGATTTTGTCCCCCCCCCTCTTTTCCTTTCGTAATGGGATTTTTTATACAATTTTTTTTCACGTGTTATAAACTATCACAAAGTTTCAACAATTCCAACAAGAACTTAACATTTTTACAAAAATTACTAATAGAAAATAGTGGTATTTGACGCGGCATCTTTTTTCTTAAATCTTTAACATCATGCTATATTATGTTTCTAAAAGTTTCAAAAAATGGTAATATTTAATTAGCAGCTAAAACTTTAAAAAACGCTGAGCCTTAAAAAAAAAAAAAAAAAAAAAAAAAAAAAAAAAAAATCTAGCGTCCCCTTACTTAACTACCCTTCCCCCCCCCCTCCGTATCCTAAATTTCAAGCTTTATGTTTTATTTAAGCTTTTTCTTATTTTTAAAAGGATTCGGATATTTACTTTTTTAATATGAACAATTTCGCGTGAAGTGATGTGTGTGAAAACCAATATCTGTTACGAATTAAAAATCTTTTCATAAACCAAAAGTTTCCATCCGATTGAAAAAATAATCCGCTCTATCTTTATATTTAAACTCAGAACCCCCAAAATTAATCAGGTAAATGCCTTATCAGAAGAAATCTACATCCAAAATTTGAAGCAAATCGGTAAATTATCCGTGAAAAACCTATTTACATAAATTAAGAGTGTTACCTCCCATTCCTCCTTTCTTTATATGTAAACAATGAACACCCACAACTAATCATGGATGCACCTTATCAAAATGATATTGTACCTAAATTTTAATAAAATCTGATACTTTTGCATGGAAAACTGACTTAACGAAATTAAGGAAGGAGGGGGGGGGGGTGCGGATTAGCCTTTTGTTCCCCTTCACTTATTCTTATCCAATGAACCCCTGAAACTAATCAGGAAAGTTCGTTATCAGGATAAATCTATGTCCAAATTTTGAAGCAAGTTGGATATTTCTATCAGGAGTTATCGCATACGTACGTACATACGTACGTACATAAGTGAATACATACGCACATGGTTGCATACACACACACAGAATCTGCGAGCACATTAGCTCTCATACTTTGAAAGTCTGTGAGCTAAAATCGCGTCAAACTACATTGGCCTAGGCTAAATTAGATCAAAACTAGAAAATTGGCGCTGTGGCGGTCTTTAGATAAAAAAAAAAATTACGCCAAATTGAATTGGCCTAGGACAATCTAGTTCGGCCTAGGATAAACTAATTCAAACCAAAGAATAGCAGGCTAAACTAGTTCATCCTAATGACCGTTCGGCCAAACTAGTTTGGCCTAGGAAAATCTAGTTTATCCGATGGGCGTTCGGATAGACTAGTTTGGCCTAGGAAAAACTAGTTTATCCGATGGTCATTCGGATAGACTAGTTTGGCCTAGGAAAAACTAGTTTATCCGATGGGCGTTAGGATAGACTAGTTTGGCCTAGGAAAAACTAGTTTATCCGATGGGCGTTAGGATAGACTAGTTTGGACTAGGCCAATCTAGTTTGGCCTAAAATCGGGTTTGGCCTGTAACAGTAAAAATTATTTTTGTGCTTGAAACGGCTACATCACATTACTTGTAAAACTTTCCAGAAAAACAAATCATTAGGAACATTAGTCTTCTGAAAGTAGCAGTGACTTTGAAAATATTGCATCGAGATAAATTACTGTAGTATACTATATTTTTTTCACAAAGTAGGATAAATAAGAGACTCAATCTTTGTCAGAGTTTTAGAAAACTGGATATACTTAATATTGTAACAATCTTTCAATTCTTCCAAAAATGTAACAGAAACAAATTGCTATTTTTTTCATTGTAGCCCATGTACTTAAAATATTTTTTCGTAAATACGCTCACTCTAAATATTTCAGGCTTTATTTTGAGAATGCATTTCCTTACAATTCTCTGTAATTACATTACCGAGATAACAAATGATGTAGAAATTTGAAAAAATAATTTTCTGCTTCGAGCGGCTACTTCACATTAATTGTAAAACTTTCCAGCAAAACAAATCAATGGAAACGTTAGTCTATTGAAAGTAGCGGTAATTTTTTTAAGCATTACACAGAAATAAAATACTATAGCATCACTATATTTTCCATAAAGTAGGATAAATAAGGGATTTATTCTTTGTCAGTATTTCAGGGAACTGGAAATACTGAATATTGTAACTTTCTTTTAATTCTACCAAAAATGTAATAAATGCAAATTGCTATATATATTTTTTTTATTTTAACCCATGTATTTGGAATATTTTTTATATTTATGAAAGTCCTTGTTTGCGAAAGATTTTCTTTTACCTTATTGTATCAGGTAAACGAACTGCCTTTCCATTTCAATCAAATGATAACAATTGAGATGCTTTAACTAATCTGCTCTTTCTTTTACAAAAACTTTTTGCTTCGACATTTTTCTTGAATACGCCCACTCTAAAATACTTAAGGCTATTTTTGAGAGTACATTTCCTTACAGTTTATTGTAATTACATTATCAAAATAACAAATGATGTAGAAATGGTAAAAATTATTTTTCTGCTTGAAACGGCTGCATTACATTAATTCTAAAACTTTCCAGAAAAACAAATCATAAGGAACATTAGTCTTTTGAAAGTAGCAGTGATTTTGAAAATATTGCATCAAGATAAATTACTGTAGTGTACTATATTTTATCACAAAGTAGGATAAATAAGAGACTCAATCTTTGTCAGAGTTTTAGGAAACTGGATATACTTAATAGTGTAACAATCTTTCAATTCTACCAAAAATGTAACAGAAGCAAATTGCTATTTTTTTTTCATTGTAGCCCATGTACTTAGAATATTTTTTTTCGTAAATACGCCCACTCTAAATATTTCAGGCTTTATTTTGAGAATGCGTTTCCTTACAATTCTCTACAATTACATTACCGAGATAACAAATGATGTAGAAATGGGAGAAATTAATTTTCTGCTTCGAGCGGCTACTTCACATTAATTGTAAAACTTTCCAGAAAAATCATCACTTGTAGTTAGTCACTTAAAGTAGTAGTGATTTTTGAAAGCATTAACATAGAAATAAATCACTATATTGTACTATATTTTTCACAAAGTAGAATAAATAAAGGATTTATTCTTTGTCACTATTTCAGGGAACTGGCGATACTATTGCAACTGCCTTTCAATTCTACCAAAAATGTAATAGAAGTAATTTGCTATATATGTATTTTTTATTTTAGCCCATGTACTTAGAATATTTTTTATGTTTATGAAAATACTTGGTTGCTAAAGATTTTCTTTTACCTTATGTATCAGATAAACAAACGCCCATCCATTTAAATCAAATTATAACAATTGAGATGCTTCAACTACTCTGTTCCTTTCTTTCGCAAGAACGTTTTTCTTCGACATTTCTTTTGAATGCGCCTACTTTAAATACTTCAGGATGTATTTTGAGAATATGTTTCCTTACAATTTACTATAATTACATTAAGCGAAATAACAAATGATATAGAAATGGAAGAAATTAATTTTATGCTTGGAGTAACTACGTCAAATTGTAAAACTTTCATGCAAAAAAAAATCGATTAGAATATTAGTCTTTTAAAAATAACAGTAATTTTTGAAAGCATTACACAGGAAAATATTACTATAGTAATTCTATATTTTTCAGAAACTAGGATAAATAAGCGATTCAATCTTTATCATTGTTTCAGGTAACTGGGGCTACTTTAACCATTCAAATTATTCTTAATTTTAAATACAATGAACTGTAAATATGAGATTAACCCAACTTTTATTAAGCTAAAATATTCATATTTATTCTAGACATTTCTGTTACTAAGTAGTATGAAATTGTAATTAAAGAAAATAAATAAATCAAAAAGCTTTAAGTGATGGATCAAGCTGACTCTTCTTGCCCTTACGAAATACGGGCCAAAACAGTTAAGTAGTTAATATTGTAAGAATAGCAATCATTACAAAAGCAATAGTAAATCACTGGAAACTTTAAATGTTTCAATATGTCAATACTATATACAAAATCAAACGAAATTAGTTAAGCAATTGATTACATTGATTTTCGAAATATAACTTATTATAAAAGATTCAAATATTTTATTTGTAATGAAGAAAATTTTTTAATACACTACATTACGTTTTACTATTTATATTCACTCGTCGCGTGTTTACCATATACGTGTATAACATCATGCAATGTAATGAGATGTTTTCAAATATCATTAAGTAAGATATTTCTTAAAATGTCATACATAGAGTTCGTCTACGTAAAAGGGCCCAAATTTGGATGTGATCTCTTCTAGATCGCCTTTCAATTTTTATCTAATCTATCAGAACAAACATATATATTTGAAGTAGACAAAAGTACTATAGTTGGGGAAAATGGATTCTTCAGTAAAGGTCATATCTCACTGTCGAAGAAAAACAATCGAATCGTCAAATTCGTGATCTTGTTCCTCAAGATACAAAATTAAAAACGTTTATTCTTGTATAACGTTTACTGCTGAAAAGCATCGTTGCAGTATTAAGGAACAGAAATCAATATATTAATCAATATATTAATAATCGTTTGGCCTCAAATTAAGTCATAATCCATATCGCAATGAATTTGTCTATTGTTTTAAAACGCCGTAACTATTAAAAGTATTATAAAAATGTCTAAACTTCAGCAGTTAGTAAACTATAGATATGACATACATAAAATCTAGTTTTTTGTGTGTGATTGTCCTAAAAAGTTTACCCATCATGGAAATCCCTTAAAAAAGAAATTAGTTTCTGTTTTAATTGATGTTTACTAATCAAATTTTACTGACTGCACGTCATTGCTCCAGTGAAAAATAACAAAAAAAATATCTGATAAATACATCAATAATATATGTATAATGATAAATACATAAAATATGATAAGTTAAATATCAGCAGTTATTGCATTTAATGTAATTTTGATATTCCATAACATTCAAAATCATTGTTCTATCACAAAAAAATTTTATTACATGAAACATTTTTATTATTTTTATTTTATCTTTTACCCACACTTTAATTACAAATACTGCTATTTTATCTAAATTTATCAGACGAGCAACTCACCTTAAATTTCTTTTAGGAGTAGTTAAAAATACTTTTGCCAAATCTACCAGATTTTGTAATACAGAAATTCTGAATAATTAACAGAAAATTTCAAAAGCTAATTTTCCTTTACTGAAATAGGCGAAAGTGTTTGTAACTTCATGAACTGCCTAACTGCAGTGCAATTTAACATCCTGTGTATTAGTAGAAAGACTTGCAGAGCCAAGAGCGAGCCATTAAAAGAAAAAAAAAGTTCACTGTAGTAAAAATTACATGAAAATAAAAGAGAAGTAAAAATTTTGAATACAAATATATTAAGAAAATGGGATAAATACTGTGAATAATCGAAAATATTATTTAAAATTTTGCTAGTATGAATTAGGAATGTCTAAAAAAATATTCACCAGATTTAGAAATACTGGTTACATAAGACCTTCTTCTATTTAGATAATGCTTTGTTTATAAAAATAGAGCTTTCAACTGTTCTCGTATTTGTATTGCAAGGCATTAGATGCTCTCATGGCCCTTTTTATTATGCTTCCTTCAAATATTTATGGAATATACTCAAGGAGCAAGGTTCTTTCTTCAAGATTAATATCAAATTCTTCTGCAGGAATATAAAACAGAAATTTATAGATGTATATTATTTTCTTCCTTAAGCTGTATTAGAATAATTTTAAGAATACATTTTGTTTAAAAAACGGAGAAACACACAATATGGAAAATATAGTTAGATAGAAGAAGATTTAGAATATAGATCATGGCAGCACGTTTAATCACTCAAAAATTATATGTGATTTTTAGCTTGACTTAAAATTCTATTAAAACGCAAAGTTGTTTTGCAGTATTTTATTTACAATACGGTAAGTCTCACATAAATTTGGATAAGAAAGTTTTATGAGAAATGCTTTTCTACACTTGAAAAAAAACTGAGATAATATAAAAGAAAAAAATAAACACTATATATAATTAATCTAAATTTACATTTATTTTTCAGTGTGTCCGAAAATTATTTTAAAACGATGAGATCTTTTCTTAAGTAATATTTACTATACGTGTCTTTTTTTTTTCAAATTCGCATAAAAATATATATTTTATATGAAAAGATTACTGTTTTATTTACAAACAAATAGAAAAATAAAATTAAATAAACATGTAGAAAATTCATGTACTCAAAACCCACACAGTTTTATCAAATTCGCTAAAATTCAATTGCAAATTAAAAACGTTTTGTAAAATTTTATTTATAATATTTATAGCATGTATTACACAATATTTCTAAAATTGTATAAATATCAGTCTTTTTGTAATAAATGTTTTATATATAGAGTAATAATAGTATAGAAATATAGAAATATATATAGTAATAAATGGAAAACGTGTCACAGAAAGAACACAGTAAAACGTGTGAGGGGTCAGTTCAGGTGTTTTATATGTACGTGAAACTTCATAAGTTTGAAAACTTATTCGAAAAGAGAAAAATTTTACAATTATATATATATATATATTATAATTGTTCATGGAAATTATCTGTTATAGTGGGAATTGTTACTTGTGTTTAGAAATGAATTGGAAATTATTTTTTTAAATATATCACATAAAGCAATTAATTACTCAAATATTGCTCAAATTTACATTTGTTTTCCAGTTATAATTTTTTTTATTTTTTTATAAATATATTTACAGTTTTTTCTACTTCAGAGAAATTAAAAAATCTGGAAGTTTTTAAATATTAATCTCAAAATTTGACTTTTTTTCACCGCTGTATTTTACAAATGATGTATTAAAGTATGTATTATAGTATAGTATGTAAATGATGTATTATAATGATGTTTTATAGTATTATCGTCCAGCAGGCTAATAAAATAGGCTAATACAATATTTACCCTTCAATGCCTTTTCGCAATTCTCCGAAAATATCGCAAAACAGCATAGGAAAAAGATAATATTCTTCAAGAATGTTCGACAAAGCATTTGAAGTGAACCTCTACCAAAGCAACATAAAACCTCAAATTCTTTCTAAAATAAGAAACATAATATTTGGAACATTCTGTTATTGTAAGCATTATCAAAACAGATTCAGATTTGTTTACCAGAAGAGAAAATGGCTTTTATAGAGTATTGAGATGAAATAAGAGGTATTCTAATCAATACTTTATGGATAAAAGACTTCATGAAATCAGAAACTTTTAGAGGAAGAATTTATAAAACAAAGAAATCTTGATTATAAAGGAAGGGATGTAGGTTACTTTTAGCACAACTTAATCATTCATTTTGTATCACATGCATTCGTACAAAAATTCAGTTTCATTATATATGAGAATATATTTTATAACTGTGTTCTTATAAAACTTTTGTTTTAATTTGTTATTAAACATGAAATTTTTGTATTACCAAAAATACTGTTTTCTGTCATTTTGTAAAATTTATAATTCTTGGTAATGTAACACTGTATGTATGATAAAGTAACTTGGTAAACTTTTTTTTTATAAGAGAAAGGACATTTTACATCGTCACTAAAACATTTAAAATACAAATTTTGTTTCTAACAGAATTTTAGAAGAATTAACAAATAACTAGAATTTACGAATGATCATTGTTGTACATATTTAGCATTTTGTTTTTACAGAAGGTTTTGTAAGCATAATCACTCAGCAGGCTAATACAATAGGCTAATATAATATTTATCTTTCGTTGTCTTTTCCAATTTCTTCGAAATTAATGTAATACAACTTAGGTAAAAGATGATACTTTTTAAGAAAGTTCGACTAGTCTTTGAAGTGAGCTTATACCAGAGAGACATAAAGCCTCAAATTCTTTGTAGAATAGGGAACATTATATTTGAAACATCTCTATTATTGTAAGCATTATCAAAGTAAATGCAGATTTGTTTACCAGAAGAGAAAGCTAAAGGAAAATGGATTTTGTAGAATATTGCATTGAGATGAAAACAGAGGTATTCTAATCAATACTTTGTGAAAAAAAAGACTTCAGGAAAGCATAACGTTTCAGAGGTAGAATGTGTAAAACAAAGCCTATACGAGAGAGATATAAAGCCTTAAATTCTTTGTAGAATAATTCTTTGTATAATAACAATCGACTGATGTAAATAAACATCACTTTTGGTGGCAACTTAGTTACCACCATTTTTGGTGTAAAGTAAGTACTATGTTTTAAATGTATATTATAATATATTGTCTCAATTAAATGGAAGTTTAACAGCCCCTTTGAGTGAAGCTATTTATTTTAAAGTATGACTGGATTAAATATAAAATGTAATCTTTAAATTATTCATTTTTTTATTACCGCTTATTAAAATACACTAAATAAGTAGTTGTTTGTAGTAGTGAGTTGGTAAAAAATGAAATTCCTTAATACTTACAAGACTTTAACAGCAAAAGAAAAAATAATTTTAAGATTACATTTTAAATTTAACAAAGCCAGAGTTTAAAATAAATAGTTTCACGCAAAGAGGCTGCTAAACGTCCTTTTAATTGAGATAATATATTTTAATGTACATTTTAAACATAATACTTAGTCAGTAAAGAATGAAATTCCCTATATTTACATGCTTTAAAATATCTTTATCATAGGTCCCATAGTGTATGTGTGGGGGGAGGTGCGAATGGAGCTGCAGCGCCGCTAAATTTTGGTATAGTATCATTTATTATACATGTTTAGCTTTAAATTATGCTTGTTTTGGTGAATTTGACAGAAGTTTACTTACTGAACATACCCGCCTCCCCTTCATGAACGTACTGAGATTTTCCATTAAATGTAATCAAATAGGCGCCCATTATCATTTTAATTATGTTTTACTAATTTAATGCATAGAAAAATAGGAGTAAAACAACCTCTTTAACTGTTTCAGTATCAACATCTAAAAAAAGAAATAAGAATTATGAAAATTTTATACTTTCCTAATGTTGCTCCCAATAATCAGAAAACATTAAAATGCAAATATAAATTGAAAAAATGTAGTATTAAAACAAGATATAGCACCATGTTTATTTACTACTTCTTTAAGTTCAAGATTACGAAACTTAAAGCATGTAAAGCATTGTAAAATCAACACTAAATATTTCAAAGCTCTGTATGAAAGTGACAATTTTACGTATTTATGTTATTAAATAATTTTGATTTACAAAATATCGAAATAGCTGGACTACAAAATCATATTTTACAAGTATAATGCTCATACGTAAAACAGATATATCAGAAAAACTTGAGTTTACTAAGAATTTAGGGTGATTGTAAACATAAATTAAATATACGTCACTTACTTATTTTAAGAATATTCTAAGCTTTGTTTCGCGTAAAAAAAAAATGCGGAGTAGCAGTATTTTTTTCACTTCATAAAGCCCAGGTAGCAGCCGTAGAATGCCGCCAAATGTTTTTAATATTTGATTTCGTAAAATGTCCAAGAAAATTAAATTAATCACAACTGTAAGCCGATAAAAGTGGAATAAGACTTTTGTCAAGAGCTTTTTTTAATCAGTAATCATTACTGAGAAATATAATCAAAAATCAGACAAAATTTTAACCCAAAACATGACAACCAGAACATTTCGAAATGACGCACTAGTTCGTTTACAATTGGTAGTTCATTTCCCTTGAACTGGGGTAATGCTCGTACAATTTATTTAAAGGGATAAAATTACATCATTTTTAATATTTAAAACAACTTAAAGATGTTTTGCCCTTAAAAACAGAGAATTTTTTTTCGGCAATTTATAAACCGAAACTAGGTGCAATAATACTCTCTTTTTTACATTATATAAAATACTTTTTATGAAAATTGTAGCATATAGTGTCAATGTAATGAAACTATATAAAACCATATTGCAGATAACATGTTTTAAAACTATAGTTGGTTTCTTCATAATTTCAAAAAAAAGGAACAACATTTAGAATTGTCTGATAAATTCAGTTTTCTATATTTTTAATTTTTACATACTTTTCTTACTTTCGAGTAATAATCTGTACATTACAAGGTAAAAGTCATTTTTTTTAGGAAAATCTAAGAACAATATGAAATCTCTGTATTCAGAGTAAATGCCATTGCTTTAAAATCTTTATAAACAACGGAAAAGTTCAGTTAAAACATTTCCATTATCATAATCATTATCTAAATAGACACACATTTCTTTAACTGAAAGAAAATTGCAGTCCTATAACATTAACATAAGACTGCGGGATTCATCATCAATAGTTTTTGAATAAATGACTTCTAGAAAACAAAACATTTCACCTCCATTTTTCATAGAGAAAAATGTGGTGGAAAGAAAGATAAAGAAGACATTTTATAAGAAATGATAATTCAAAAAGGCGAAAGAAAATAATTGAAAATAAATTAATTTCAAGATATATATAACATCTAGTTTATTTTTCACTAACACTAAACTATTATATTAATACTAATTTGAAAAAATATTAGTTCTACGTCTTAAAATCAAAATCTATATTAGCAACATTCGTTATATTTTAGTCAAACATTCCGTCAATATTTCATTTACATTTAATATACCAAATTTTCTTAAAAATCGATTCGTCATTGGGCTTATATCCCAATAAAATATGACTGAAAGACACCATAATTTGTATCAGAAATGTTTGCAATTAACTACAATATTGACGAACAATTGCCTTCACGTTAGAAATATTGTAAATAAAATAGTGAAATCATTCTTGTTTATATGATCGAAGGATCAGCAAAATGCCTACGTGTCAGTCTTGAAGAAAAATATTCCATTCAAAAATTAACCAAGTTATAGCAAATATAAAGCAAACATCATGATTGCCAATATTTGTGCTTTATTACCTCTTTTTATTAATAATAATATTCACTTTCCACAGCAAAACAGAAATTGCTGCTGGGACATAGCGGTGACATTAAAGCCTAAATTTGTCAGCTATGACAGTACATTATAATGTTTTTCTACTAGAAACTATTATCAATAAAACTTTTTGAAAACGCAATTCACTTCTCTAGAATTTTAGAAAAAAAAATAAAAACAATTGGAATTATGATTTATAGTCCACATATTTCTTATTTCCCTTTAATGGAATGCTTAGATTATAATGCCTTTTAGTAAATATCCGCTTGAGGCATAAAAGAATTTCTATATCTGTATTTATTTCTGCATAATAATGTGTATATCTTGAGAAAAAAAAAGTTTTTTAAGGACTGTTCAAGATATAGTTTAAACCGTGTGTTCACAGACAATGCCGAAATGCTAAATTCCTTATAAAGAACAAAAATAGGTACTTGAAAATCTCCTTTATTATAAGCCTCATGGAAATATTTTTTTTCTAAATAATGGAAAACTAAAGGAATCTTGAAGTTCCGTGGCATAGAGATAAGATAGGGGATTTCTAATCAATCGATTGCAAGTAAAAGATTATTTTAAAACAAGACAATTTAGCTCTATGTTGGGTACATTAGTTATATTTGGATCGAACATTCCAGCAACATTGCATTTACATTTATCATACCAGTATTTCCTAAAAATCGGTTTGTCATTGGGCTTATATCCAATAGAATGTGGCAGACAGACGCATTGATTTGTATACGAAATATTTGCTATCAAACTCCAATACTGCCGAACAATTGCCTTTACACTAGATATACTGGAAAGATAATGATGAAATCTTTCTTGTTTATATGATCGCAAAACGGCATATCAGCAGTCAGCAATATCAGCAAAACGTAGACGCGTCAATGTTGAGGAAATATATTCCATTCCAAAATGAGCCAAGTTATAGCATATATAAAGAATACTGTATGATTGCTAATGTTTGTGCTTTTTTAAGTGTATATATTATTAATAATATTCACTTTTTTTAATCCCAGAAAAGCAAAAGTTACTATTGGGATATAGCGGTAACAAATAAGCATAAATTTGTCAGCTATGGCAATACTTTATAATGTTTTGCTACTAGAAAATATTGTCAATAATTTTTTTAGAAAACGCATGTCGCTTCTCTTGAATTTTAGAAAAAAATTAAAAACATTTGGAATTAGCTTATGATTTATATTCGACATATTTCTTATTTCTCTTTAAAGTAATGCTTCAATTATAATGCTTTTAGGAAATGGCAGATGGAGGCATAAAATAATTTTTCTGTTCGTATTTCTGCATTATAATGAGGTAAAAAGGCATTGAGGTAAAAAAGCATTGTTTTTGTTAAGAAATATTTGAAATCATGTGTTTACAGACAATGCCGAAATATAAAATTCCTTGTAAGGAACAGAATTAGGTACTTCAAAATCTGAATTATTATAAGCTGCATCAAAATACTTTTTTATTTTCTAAATAATAGAAAACTAAAGGAAGATTGCAGTTCTGTGGCCTAGAGATAAGACAAGGGAATTTCTAACCAATAGACTGCGAATAAAAGATTTCCAAAAACAAACAAAAAAAATTCAGCTCCAATTTTTTTTAAGGAAAAATTATGATAAAACAAAATATAGCGAAACTATCTATTCAAAAATGATGATGCATGAAAAAAGAAGGAAGGTACGTAAATAATATCGAAATATTCGGCCTGAATACGATCAACAAAATCAGTATGTTTTTTGCTATTAAGATAGAGAACTAGTTTATATTTTTGCAATATAAGTACCAACTTTTAGTAAAAAATTCCTGAAAGTGTTTAAAATATTTTTTTTTTTTTTTTTTTTTTTTTTTTTTTTTACTATAGAGTGACTTCAAAAACATTTTTTCCCAGTCTTAGAAATTTTTTTAAGAGATATGTTTTTATTTAAGACATTGTTTCTTTAACATTTTGTTTATTTTGAATTGTTGATGATATATTCTATTACTTTCTCAATAATTTGCTAGATAAGCCGAAAACTTAATATTTCATGCATCAGAAATTTACATTGTACACTACTAAAGCACAAAATAAGGCATTGTAATTTTTCTTTTTTTTCAACGGGTTTTTTTTAAGTTTGAATGTTTGATTTTATACATTAAAGCTAGTACAAATCTTAAATGTATGTCTTTTTTGAATTCACTAATAATAATGAACTTTTATAGTATTAGATAATTCTCTTTAAGCGGCACAGAACTGATATATTTACCTTAATATTGTGCTAACCTGAATAAATAATTAATACACCATCTTTTTAGCAAAATCCTTGTTGACTACAATAATTATAATTGCACTGAACATTCCGTGAATATTTCATTTAGTTTTAATATTTCGAATGAAATAATATTGCTTAAATATCTGTTCGCCATTGAAATTAAACAAAATATTACAAGATCAGACACATTGATTTAGTTGCGAAATATTTGAAAATAAACTCTAACAGAGGAGAACAATTGGCTTCGCTTTAAAAATATTGAAAATATAATGATAAATTATTACTTGTCTTTATTGATGCAGTATCAGCAAAAGGCAGAGACATCAATGTTGATGCCATATTCCATGCCAAAATGAGAGACGTTATAGGAAATATACAAAATGCTGTTTGGCTGAATAATTTTATGCCTTTTTATCATTATTTATATTTAGTAATCTTCGTCTTACTTAATCTCAGTGAACGAAAATTACTATTAAGACATAGCTGTAAAAAAAAGTCATAAATCTGTCAACTATGACATTACATAATAATATGTATTACTTGCCAATATTGCCAATAAAACTTTTAGAAAGCGTAATTTGCTTTTTTTCGAATTTTCAAAAAAAACTTAAAAACAGTTGGAATTATGCTTTATAGTTCACATATTTCATATTTCCCTTTAATGGAATGCTTCGATTATAATGCTTTTAGGAAATAGCCACTCGAGGCATAAAAGAATTTCTCTACTGTACTTACTTCTCTTTAATAATGCATATATCTTGAGGTAAAAAAGCATTGCTTTTATAGGACTATTCAAGAAATGTTTGAAATCATGTGTTGATAGATAATACCGAAATGTTAAATTCTGTGTAAGGAACAGAAATGGGTACTTGAAAATCTGCATCATTTTAAGACTCATTTAAAAAGTTTTGTATTTTCTAAATAATGGGAAACTGGAGGAAGCTTGCAGTTTGTGTGGTATAGAGATAAGGCAGGGGGATTTCTAACCAATAGATTGTGAATAAAGGATTTCCAAAAACAAAAGAGTTCAGTCTCAGTATTCGCGAAAGAAAAATTATAGTAAAACGAAATATAAGGAAAAACATTTTCATAAAAAAGGGAGTTTAAAATCTCAAAATAAGAAATTCAACAAAAATTTTTAAATTTTAATTATTTATATAGCATACAAGGATTTTTATATTAAAACTGTGGTACTTATACTGTAAAAATATAATATTAGTTAGATGTCTTAGTAGCAAAGGCCATACTGGTTATAATGATCATATGCTGACCGATTATTTCTCTTTTATTAGGTTCTGGGAAATTTTTATCTAATAGTTATCAGAATTTGGATGAGATATACAAGTACTACTGATATATATATAAAAGTTCAAGAATTTCGGTTCAGACGTGGCTTCATCGTATTATAGCCTCTTTTGATCAATGCAAAGCTTTTTTCAAGGACCGTCGCTTTCTGTAATGGCAACCACCTCAGCTAGATTTTCCTTCAAAATTTCCCACATCAGTCTGATTTTTTCCTCATAATGAAGTCATCTGTGTTGCCCTCTGTCAGAAAATTTCTAACTACATTATTCCCTATATATCCCCCCCTTTTCTCTATTAAGCTTTTGAATATTCATTAAAATTGTACATTTTTAAAGAGAAATATACAACAAAAGTAAATAATCAAGAACTTTTGAAAAATATTTCTTATTTCAGTAAAACATAAAGTATGTTTTCGAGGATTAACTTCCTTTATTTAAGCTAAGCATATTTTTTCCGATGATTAGTTATAATTTGAATAATTGCATTGTTATATTTCGTTTATTTTTGATTTATTTATTTTTATTTATTTGATTTTTACCTGTTTATTTGTTACATTAAATAATTTCAAAATTATGCTAAATTAACTATAATCTTAAAAGTAAATCTCCTTCTTATAAACAAATTTCAAATTCATGCGCATTGCGTTGTGTCTATGATGCTCCAAAAATATTTTCAATTACCTTAAGATAAAGGTCTCTTAGTAAGGAAAATAATCAAGACTCTTGGAATTAAAGAAACCCACTCTTAGATTACTAACATAATAGATTTATTTATAAAATTCAACAAGTAGTATTTAATTGATTTAGATATATTAAAACACAATAAGTCATATTAATACCAGACTTCTTAGAGCAAATTAAAAATTACAAATTAAATATAATACAACTCGTGTAAATGTTATGAATTTCCTTGAGATAGAATTTATAGTACAAATTGATATAGGCATTCCTCAAAACATAATAAACAACACTTACCACAATTTATCATACACAACCCACTTTTCTGTCTATATAAGCTACAGCAGAATTACCGTCAGGCATCTCAGAACTTAGCAGATCCTCCATAAGAAACTATCATGGTCGATTCCAAACATTGCGGCTAGAACAGCGACTCCGGCAAATCTCTCCCGAACAAACGTCCCGTAGAAGAAAAGAAAAGAGCTATCCTCCCTGGCCCGTGACCGCTCATAGGTTGACCATCTATTCCATCCGTGTACCCGTCCTCGGCATTAGAAGATGCTCCAGTCCGCTTTCAAAATATGCGCTCTCATCTCTAGTGCGCACCATATAAAAATACAGGATCATTAGCTTCCCGCAATATAGTCTAACTTCCGTCGGAACCTTCGACAAGCAACATCATAGCTTCCCACACCTTAAGAGGCTTATTCGTCCGGAATAGCGGCACAAAAGAGCAAGAACCGTGAGAGCTTCCAAGCAAAAAAATAATTATAAAGATTCCGACATCAGAGCTTTCTTTCGCACGGAAAAAAGTGCAAGTACTAAGTCCGGTCGTCAGCAAGAGAGTGAGTGACTTTCTTTAAAAAAACGCAACCCCCTCTTTTTATTTTTTTTTAACTTTAATTAACCGACGGGAGGCTCCTTTTAACACCCCCAAACTTTCATTGGCCAAAATGGTCAACGCCTTTCCTGACGCAATGAATTTTAAAACAACGCTGACCCCCTTTTAACCTCCGCAATCCGGGAGAGTTAAAGCCGGCACCTAAAAGAAAATAACCGTCTGCAAATTCCACCTGCGCGGGATACTTTATGTCAAAACCATATCCCGTCTTCAACTTTATAGATCCCCAAGTCAAAAGTCACATCGGCAAAATCTTTGAAAATGAATTCCTCTTCCGCACCATTTCCGCGCCGCCTCTTAAGCGGCAAAACACTTAACCTCCCCTAGGAAAATAAGAAGCGATAATTTTAACCATCCCCTTTAATGATAAAAAAAGAGAAAATTTCAGCAGTCCCTACTTTCTAAAAACACGGATAGCCTAGAGTTTAAATTAATATTTTGATACTATTTTCTCCCTAAAAACCCGTATAAACACACTATAACAGCATCTTAAAACAGCTTAAATATATTTGCAATTAAAATTTGAAAATTAAGAAATCCAGTTCCTCTAATATTGGTACAATATAAAGAAAAACGTACGGTTCAGGTTATGAAGCGAGAGGCATAGTACGAGGCTTGACTTCCCAATGCATTACTATGGTGTTTGAAAATACTATTCAGATGCAATTAAATAATTTAGAACTTTTAGTCTGAACGAGGTTTTAAGAATCGTGTACGGTAATTACGCCACTTATTTTGGGAACAAAATGTCTAAGTGAGAAAATTCTCAAAAACTTCAAATTTCCCACAAAACCACAAAAAACTCCCTTTTTCCTACACTGCTCTGTTTTCCCCTCAAATGAGGGAAATTTCCCAAGAGTTACCATCATTGTTCGCTTTTAATCCTTTAACCCCTTGGGGACGAGCGACATCTATACATGCCGCAAAAAGGCTTAAGAATAGTTGTTTATTCCCACCGGCAAAAATTTACTGTAAAATTCTCCTTTTTTAATCGGAGAAATTTTATCAATTTAATAACGTTCGAATTTCTGTTTTTAAAAACTGGTGAGAAAACTTAAAAATTTCTTAAAAGGCTCCCGTCGCTAAAGGGTTAATGATGTTCAAGAAGTATGTCAACAGTTTTTCGATTCCAATGAGCCACCATGGTACTTTTAGCAAATCCGGAAGCTTTTTCAGAAAGAATCACGTTTTGTGCACTTTATCGCCAGATCAACGATTGGCAACAGCAACCCTTTCCTCTTCCTTCTGCAAAGGGATCGTGCTCATTGTTCAAATATTTTTTTAAAAATACTCGGTCTCATCATTTGAGCAAATATCAGTACGTAAAACAATTTGTTTCGAAGACAATTTTTTCTCATCTAAAACACAATATTAGGTAAGACTTTGATTCTAAAATACGATAGATCGTCTGCCGCCATTCCGGATGAAAATCAAAACAAAACGACGATTGGCGTTTGGCGATGCTGCTAGCTGAACATTCTCATTTTCGCCAACTCGCCAAGGCTGGTGCTCAAAACGCGATTCTTTCTGAAAAAGCAACCCGGAATCTGGCAAAACGATAGCAGAAAATTTGTGGACTACGATTGTCTCTATTCTGAAGAATTGTCCTTGTTGCTTTTGTTGTTAATTTGTGCAGAACAACGCAACTTTCAGAAATTTCCCATAACTTTTTCCTCAACCTAGCATTTCCGTCACTTTCTCTTTTTTATGTACCATTCTTTTTAAATGTATATATTCCCTTTATTTAATGAATACTATAAAATGCAGATTATTATTTGGAAATCTCTAAAAAAACCCCTAATGATTAGGCAAAGATGTTTAATGTTAGTAATGACTAGGCAAAAATATCTCCACTCACATACAAATAATGAGTAAATATTGCTTTTTCATTGGATTTATTTTGAATGAAATCCCCCTGTAATGGACATATTTTTATAATGAGAAAATTTTAGTGGGTTCAATGTAATAATTTTACAAGCATAATTTACATAAAATGCATTGGAAAGGAAATGGCAAAATATCTTGCCAATATGGGTATAATAATTAAAAAATAACATTACAGTGTTACAGCAATATTGCATGGCCAAATTTTTCCATAATATTTTTTATTTATTGTATTTATAAAAATATGGGTACAATATTGTCATACTACTAATACTCATTGTGAATAAATGTCTTAAAAACGCAGTTCAATGTTACTGAATTTTCAAAAACAAATAATATATTTTTTAAATGTCTTATATGAGACCTAAGGTAATAACGCCAGTGGGTTAATAATGCTAAAAGCTAATATTACTTATATTTATGAAGGAATCTGGAGAATGGCACTAGGGGTTGTGCGATGAAAGATTCTGAGTCTCCTGAATTACAAACAACTGTAGAAGTTAATTTGTTACATTTGTAGACCTTATCACTGGAATAAGCACGTGCGAGACAACGCCCGTTCATAAATATCCTGCTTAATTTCTGTGATGTAAAATCGTTCTATTTATTAAAAAATACTTTCTTATATAAATTTGTAGTGTATCTCAGTACTTCTAAAATGTTGTGGAAGCATATAAAACATCACTTTAAAATATCAAATTAATTATATATGCTATAAGTGATCTGTTAAAATGAAATAAAATGGCAAAAAACCTTTCCATTTTACATGTTTTGTGTGCTCTCACGGCAACTTTTTCAAAAACAAAAAATTATAAAAGAAAATTTTCTCTAAAAAAGCTAAAAAAGCTAAAATTCGCTAAAATTCTTTTTTTTTTTTTTTTTTTTTTTTTTTTGAAAAAGGTGCCGTTAGAGCACACGAAACATGTAAAATTAAAATTTTTTTGCCATTTTATTTTATTTTAATAGATCACTCATAGCATATATAAATAATTTGATGTTATGGAAGATTTCGGAGTTATTCGCGAGGTAGCTGATAGTTTAAAATGTACAACGCAAAATGTATACAAGGTAATAATTAAATCCACAATTGCTATTACACCGATTGATTCTTTACAGTGGCAGAACTACATTTTATTATTTTGGTACTTCTAGGTTATCCCGTTGACCAAAAAATTATCGCCAAACTGAAGATTAAATGCCAATAATGGATGATCGTGAATGTCACATATGACATTAAATACGATTCACGTGTTTAAAATGTCATTCAGTTATTTTTATTTCAAATTTTATTGGTATTTTTATTAATATTCTACTAATTATTTGTTTTTCCGTTATTTTAAATAAAAATTATGTAAATGTGTATAATTTGACTATTAGTTTGGAGATTTGTACAATTTGGCGAAATTTGTCGACGGGATAACAGAGTAGTACCATTATTTTTTTTTTTTTTTTTGCATGAGAGGCCATTATTGTTATTTTTGAAAACTAAAAAAGGATATAAAGTAATTTGTATGCCCTAAATGCTGCTAGTTTTTTCATGTCAGAAGAATAAAATATCAAATCATTATCATTGTACAATGATATCGTAATTAATTATTAAAGTAAAAACATTTTGTCAATTTCTAAGAATGTATAGTTTAGAATTTTTAGAATTGGACTGTTTATATGCAATTATTTCATCTTATTTTATAGTTTTGCATGCATGTAGTTATTAGCCACATAGGTGGATAATACTATCAAATAGTTTTCGTCAAGAAATCCCACCACTACATTTTATGAATACTTATCTGCTAAGATATTCTTTTTTGTACGCGTAGTCAATAAACTGCTGCATCAAATCCCATATTTGTTTGAAAAAATCATACAAAACGTAGGCATGAAAATTTGTGAAACTTTAAGAGGTTGCTCGAGTGTCTCAAAAAGACCTGGACGATAATGTAAAGTCTTTCCAGGCACTATTTTCAAATATCTCGCTCAAATTGTAATAGTTTAATAGGATTTTTTGGTACTTACGTATTAACGCCACCGCAGCAGAAGTGACTCTATATCGGCCCATTTTCCGCCGAAATCCGGTATGTTACTTTTTTTTAAAATATAGTGTTTTGAGTTTTGAAAATGTTTTAATTTATGCTTTGTCGCAAAAAATTTAGGTGTAGATTAAAAATCGGCAAATCTGCAACTGCGGTGGCGTTAATACGTAAGTACCGATTTTTTTTCATAGGATAAATGAGGACGATTTACAATCATGCTAGTTTTTACTTTATCGATTTATATATATATATATATATATATATATATATACCGGGTGTCCCAAAAATGACTGATGGATTTTAAAATTCAATAACTTGCAAACGGTGACAGCTATTTAAAAAAATTTTTGCAGGAGGATTATGTATAATGTCAGGAGTTTTTTGCCGTAATTTTTTATTTTAGTTCGCATTTAAAACAATAGGTGTCGCTGACGGCGATTGAAGGCCAGGTGATCAGTGCTGAGTGAAGCGTCAACCTGGCTTTCAATCGCCGTCAGCGCCACCTATTGTTTGAAGTTCGAACTAAAATAAAAAATTACGGTAAAAAAACTCCTGACATTATACATAACCCTCCTGCAAAAAATTTTAAATAGCTGTCACCGTTTGCAAGTTATTGAATTTTAAAATCCATCAGTCATTTTTGGGACACCCGGTATATATACATATATGATATTATGATAGTTTACTTCAGATCAGTCTATTATGATAGTTTGAATTTCAGAACCGGTCCAAACAGGTTCCAAAAGTTATAGCAATTTTTAAAAAATCTGAAACCCAAACCGGAAAAGTAAAAACTAATCCAGTTGAAGATCGTCCTTAACTATCCAATGCAAAGCAATCGTATAAAAATATTCAAAATTGAGCGAGATATTTAAAACCAACGCCCCCATAGACTTAACATTATCAACAGGGTATTTCTAAAGACTAGTGCAGGCTCTTAATGTTGTAATATTACCCCAGGACATCTTAACATACGTCATACATAAATTTTATTTTCCTTTAGCAGAATGTTTTGAATATAACGCTTTAGTATGAAATGGCCGCCAAAGGCAACAATGTTCTTCTATTTCTCCACTTTTCCTCTCTTTAGCATAGCAATTTATATACCTTGGAGTGAAAAGCAATGTTGTTCGGGAATATCCAAGAAACATTTGAAATCGGTGTAGTCATGGAGAATATTAAAGTACTAAATACGAGTAAAGAGCGGAAGAGAGTAGTTGGAGTATAATGGAAACGTTATTTTAAATATTATGCGAATGAGTACGACTTTCCTTAAAACCTTTTACAGGCCGAATTCAATTCCAGGTACATTTTGAATTATCTTTTTGCACATTACAGTGCTCAGCAAAAGTTTAGACAATGATCGATTTCGCTTCTATATTCAGAAGTATGCATCGAATGTTAGTAATCCATCTGTCATACATTACTTGTGACTTATCCTTTATTCACAAACATTAAATTTTAAATTTTACCTTTTACATAAAATATAATGGCAAGAAAATGAAATTAACATTGTGGCAAAAGTATAGACAATGTGTATAGTTACAGAAAATTAACTAGAAATTAAAATCGAGTTGCACCCACATTGTTTGCAGTTAGTGCAAGAATGTGACTTTCCATCGAAGAAACTAAATGCTGCGTCACTTGGTGGTCAATTTTGTATCAAACATGTTCAACAGCAGCTCGAAGCTCATTAAAAGAAAAGTATAGCAAAAATTTGCATAAACATTACGACATATAATGTTACAAAGGTTTTCGATTGGGTCCGGATCAGAACTACACTCCGGCCAGTTAAGATCAGTAGTATTTTCAGAGTTAAACGAAGTTCTTCTTTTGTATGCAACATGAATAGACGCATTATCTTGCTAAAATCCATACTTTAGATCAGCTAAAAGTTCCCCAAATGACTAAAAATTAATCTCCAACGCATGTACGTAGTTTTGTGTAGTTTGGCAACCAATGAATAACTCCACAGATACTCGAGCATTAAAGCAAAGTGAGGACCAAATCATTAAAAAGTCACCTTCTTGTTGTCGACTTAAGAGAGTCCCAGACTCTTTACGCAAGTCGTCCCAATAGTATGCCCACCCGTTTGAGCCATTCAAATTCCACTTTTTTTTCGTTACTGTATATCATTACGTACCATTTGGGTCCATATGACGTATGTTTGCAAGCTCATTGCATTCTCGCCAATTTGTAGCGAGATTTGAAAGCTGATTGTTTTATCATTTTCATGTAGATTGATTTACCTGGTTCTGTAATTCACCTACGAATCATGTCCACCGACACAGACAGTCCAGACTTACTTTTAATGTGATTAGCAATCATCATTTGTGTAAATGTCAGTTTTTGGATTCTTTTGTCATCTCATTTTCTCGTCACACAAGGTCTTCCAGATTATGTTTTGTTTTGAAGGAGTCATCCTTAGACTATACTTCATATACAGACCGCTTTGGACGATTCAATGCTGCTGAAATTTCTGCAACAGTCTTCTCTTTCCACTTCAGCTTTCCTACTTCAATTACCTCATCTAACTGAATATTTTTAGCTCGCGGCATCTTCAATAACTGATGCTATATCGAGGTATAATTAAATACTTCAGACGTGTGACATCATAATTTGGAAATTTGCATTTTTCCACGGCTACAGTTGGCTAAAAATTAAAAAAATGTCTAAACTTTTGCAATATGCAAATTTTACTTTTTTCAGTTAAATTAAATATTATCTTATATTATAACCATTATTTTTATTCTACATTGTATAAAATATATTTATAAATAAGTATAGCCATTTGTAAAACTCACGTGTTCGTATTTTTACTTTCTTCTATCTTTACAAGAAGAAAGTATTGGATTCATGAAAATTTTCGACTTCCGGTTTTCGTCGGATTTATACGTTTTAGAAGGTCCTGAACACGTTTTGACTATTTTTAGAAAATGTCTGACTGTGAGTCTGTCAGTCTGCCTGTGAGTCTGTCAGTCTGTCTGTGAGTCTGTCTGTATGTGACAAAAAACTTGTGGGCGCTCTATCTCAAGACCTAATGCTCAAAATTTAATAAAATTTTATATTCAGTTAGACCATGATATGAATTAGTGCCTATTGGTTTTTGGTGAAAATTGGCCTGCAAGTGGCGCTGCTGTACTACGTTTTTCATGATTTTCAAGATTGCTATATCTCAAGAACTAATGCACAGAATTTCATCAAACTTTAGATTCTGTGACCCCTTGATATACATAGATACGGACTAAGTTTTGGTGTAAATTGGCCAGCAGGTGGCGCTGCTATGCCACGTTTTCCGTGATTTTCATGATAGCTGTATCTCAAGAACTAATGCACAGAATTCCACCAAACTTCAGATTCCGTGATAACTTGAGATACATAACCGCTGATAAGGTTTTGGTGTGAACTGCCCTATAGATGGCGCTGCTATGCTACATTTTGCACGATTTTTGAGATAGCTATATCTCAAGAACTAATGCAGAGAACTTCATCAAATTTTAGATTCTGTTACACTAGAATATATAACATAATTAGACGCTGATTACATTTTTGTATTAACCTTGCAACAGGTGGTGGAGCTATGCTCCATTTTGCACGATTTTTCTGGTAGCTATATCTCAACAACCAACGCACAAAATTTCATCAAACTTCAGATTTTGTTACAAAATGACATATAACATAATTACACGATGATTACGTTTTGTTATAAATCCTTCAACTGATGGTGCTGCTGTGCTATATTTTACATGTTTTTTAACTAGCTATATCTCAAGAACTAATGGACGAAATTCCATCAAACTTCAGATTCTGTTAGGTCTTGACATAAATAGATGCTTATTAGGTTTTAGTATCAATTACCCAGCATGAGGCAGTACTAAGCTCATTTTCTCAGAATATTAAATACATTTTGCGTTTTAGGCTTTTCGGGTACCAGAATCTCATTAAGCTAGGTCAAATGTTCGAGGAAATTCGATAGTGGGTAACTTTGGAGGCACCACGTTTTTTTAAAAAAATATTAAAATGTGCTTATGAGATAGAAGAAAGTTTTGGGATTGACACATCCAACTAGTTTATTTAAAAGTTAAAAAACATCAGTGTCTAAACTTTTGCTGAGCACTGTAGTAGTGTATGCTTTAGTTAAGGGACATGAATCATTAATATGGTGAATTTTTTTTCTATAATTTTTAGAATGTTTCCAATTGGGGACATTTGTCACTTCTGGTGGTCAATGTTTTCCAGTAGTCATTGGTCATTTTTACGATTTTCTGTACATTTCTCAATTAATGTAAGGAATGTAAATTTTATTTCAAAAAATCAAGTTACCTATTTCAAAAAAATCCTTTTTATGACTGGTCATTTTCCGGTGGTCATTGGTCATTTTTATCGTTTTCTGTACATTTCCCCATTAACGATAGGTATGTAACTTTTATTTCAAAAGATTAAGTCATCTTTTTCTATTTTTGCTATTTTTTAAGTTAATTTCGATTAAATTTAAATTTTACTAGAATTTTTTAATTTTGTGTTTCTAATTAGGAATATTGGCTTGTAAAATGTTAACTCACTCATATTAGGTATAAAGGTTAACTATTCAAGGTATGATTTACGCATTCATATTAACCATGTGTTTAGGTTTAGTTCAAGATAAATATCATACAAATAAAAAGGAGCTTTTAAAGCTATCCATTTTCGTAGCCATAGACGGATTTTTAAGAGAAAATAAAAACATATTTAAAATTTTAAAAAATCATTAATTTTTTTTCCACAAAAGAATATTTTTCAAACATAATTTTCAGCAAGTTTTTTTTCAACAAATGTAGTATTATATATATGCATGAGATTAATGCATGGTGTTGCATTTTAGCAACCATTTAAAAAATCCAAAATACTGAAAAATACGAAAATGGCAATTTTTTCTTTAATGTATGCCCATTAAGGAATCAATTATATATATATATATATTGAGAAAAAATATATCCACTAAAGGATTAACCAATCACAAATATACTAAAGGAAAATGTAGGGAGCTAAAATTATTAGTAAATAAAAATATTTTTTATGTATCGTGTGTCAGCTGTATTAAAACTAAAAAAATTGTTTTAAATTTAGGTATTTTATTTTCAGAGGTAACTTGAAAAATGTAGAGCAAAATTATATTACTACAATTTTATCTCGCAATATACCGAAACTAAAATTATTTAAAAAAAAATACGGGTAGTAGAAATTAAAACTTGATTTTAAAGCGTACAATTTTAGAAAAACTTATCTACATATACGCAAAATTATTCCCCATTTTTTAACAAATAATTTCCGCACTCCTAGAAAATATATTAATTTTCCCTGAACGTCTAAAATGAGAAGGAGAAATTTCGTTCATTTCTAGCACGCATGCGTATTGGGTCGAATTTTATAATAATTTCGAATTTTCAATAATTAAAAAATAAATAACAATTATTTTTCTCATTCATTCAAAAGTACTCACAATTTTTCAAAGTTGAATAAATATGAATTTACGTAGTTTTTATAAATAAATGTATGCATTTAAAATATACTTTAAATACATACATTTAATTAAAAGATATTGTATTTAAAAATTAAATGAAAAAACAATAGTACTCAAAATCTTATTGAATAAAATTTAATATTAATATTGTACCTCTAGCAATATACGTAATATGTTTATAATTCATATTTTTATCCTATATTAATACTAAAGAATAAAAACCGCAGCCACAATTTCATTCAAAACGAAATCTTAGCGAAAATAACTTAAGTTTTTTAAAGAAAAATATTTAAGCCATGCCCATTTGAAGCTAACATATTTACATCGAAACTTTTGCTGCTGTATAACTATAGCTCAATGCCGGCGTGCTCAAATTGCAACGCTTAGATGGCTGCTTCAAATTCAACATCAGCCGCTTTTTCTTTTTCCCAACTTTCTTCAATTGATGGACATTTTACCTCCTGCAATAAACGGAGAAAAGAAAACTTATATTTGTAAATTCACGGAAATATGCCGGCAGCAATGCAAACAGTACATTTCCTGTAATTTAAAGGGGTTTTTTATGAGAGAGAGAGAGTGTGTGTGTGTGTAACGAGTAACCTAAGTCATACAATTTTTGAGAAAATTCCATTTCACATTAAACAAATTTCACTTGGCGGACTCTCACAAGAAAGTTGAGGGGCTCTCAAGAATTAATGTGAATGTATAAAAATACTGTTGATAATAACACTAGTTTACAAACACTAGTTAGCAAATTTTTGCCTTCTTTTTATAGCTATTTGGATCAGTTTCTCTTATAATTGACCAACAGTGATCCTCTAGTATGTTTTTTATCCCAAAAACTCTGATGTCGTTCTTCAAAAACCTTTAAATCTTGGTGAAAACGTTCTCCTTATTCGTAACTCATACTTCCTAAGTTTTCAGGGAAAAAACTCCTGCAAATGCAGAAAATGAATCTTTAATGACATATTTACTCCCATCTGTTGAAAATTTTTCAATAAATCGGCAACAATTTCTTTGTAATTTTTACTTTTTTTATTTCCCCAAAATTTTTTCCACAACCATTTTGAATGACTTCCAAGCAGATTTTTCATTAACAGATAAAAGGCTTTCAAACTGAGAATCTTTCATAATTTTACGGACCTGTGGACCAACAAATATCCCTTTTTTTAGTTTCGCCTCTGTAATGCTTGGATTTTTTTTTTTTTTTTTGTGGGGGGGGGGGGATATTTGAAAGCATTAATGTTTTTGTCAAGCGCCTCCTCATAGTTTTTCATGAATCCCAATTTGATGTGTAAAGGGGGTAGAGTAATGTTATTTGGATCTACCAATAGCTCGTTTTTGATGTTAATTTTCCCGGAATATATTCGTTCGGAATCGGCCATTCTTTTCTTACATAATGATGTTGTTTTGCTCGGCTGTCCCACAAACAAAGGAAACAAGAGAATTTTATGTAAAAACCCTTCAATCCCAAGAACAAACCGATGACTTTGAGGTCGTCGCACACTTTCCATCGGTGTTCTTTATACTTTATTAAATTAATTAAAGTACACATCGTTTCGTAGCTCTCTTTACAATTCATTGCGTGTCCTATTGGTATAGACGGCTTCTTATTTCCATTGTATAATAAAACAGCTTTTAGACTGTATTTCGCAGAGTCTACGAATAAGCGCCACTCTGTTTTAGCAGAGTTTTGATTTATTGCTTCTAAAAGTGCCGTTGTATCAGTACAGTAACAATATTCAACTTCCTTTTTGAAAAATTCTGAGTAAACTTTGCTTCTGTTTCTAGACAACATAACTTTTGTGTTTGATGTTAATCAGTTCCATTGTTGTAGGCAAGAGCCAAGAATCTCTGCTTTAGATTTTGATAAATGTATGTCTCTTATAAAATCATTTAATTCGGCTTGATTAATTAAATGTGGAGTCTTTTCTTGAAGAGAAAACTCGTCAGAATCACTAGAAATCGATTTGAATTCAACATCACTTTCATTGTCATCTCCTAATATATTTACATTCTCATTACCGGGACAAATTGGACGTGGAAGATCTTTGGAGTGTAAAATGGGCTTAGTAAAAGACAAAACCTCGTCATATATAATACTCGCCTTATTTTTTGTATTATATCCCACTGTCTTCGTAACACAAAAGTAGCAATCAGTTTCATGAGTACTAGGTTCTCTCCATAGCATTGGTGAATCAAATGGAACGTGTACGTTTTCTCCTGATGACCACTTGAGTAAAACGATGTTGCAGCTTTCGCAAAACACTTGAGGCACCACTTTTTATCTTAGTTTGCCACAGGAAATCCAAAATAATGAAGATATCCACTTTTTAACGAATCTACAATTGGTTTCTTTTAAGAAATATATATATATATAAACTGTCTACAAACATAACAAAAAAGATCAGAACTTTGTTTACACTTTCTACTCAACATTTTAATTCAATCCGAAACAAAATATTTGTTGTTTGAAGCAAATGAATGAACATAAAACTGTCGTCACCACGTTGGGTAGTTAAAAAAAAACAATTGACTGCAGAAAGAATATTGTGACGTGATAGAATATTTCTGCTAACACTTTTAGGTTTAAGGTAGGTAGACTAATGCATTTATATACATTTTCTTCGGGGTATATAAAAAAGTTGAAATTTGTAAACTAGTGTAATGTTCAAACGATATTTCGGTAAGTAGTCGAGATATTAACCTTTAAAGGCACGGACTGTTTGAACATAGAAAAAGGCACAAGTTTCATACTCTATGTGCCATATGTTTCCAAAGCCTAGAAAATTATTGCAGATGATATCAATGTAAACTTCCGAAACAATACTATAAATTAACTCTTGGGATATTTTTAAACTGTTAGTGTAATTTTAATTACGCAAGAATCCACAACAAGGGAAAACAAAATTAGTGACACGGTATTCAAAAACATTCTCGTGCAATTTGCAGCTATTCATTCATTATTTATTCTTCATAAACAGAGTTGGTTTAGATTTTTAAAAATTTACACAGAATTGTAATGTTTGATACTATTTAGGATTCATATTTTTCTAAATTTCCATGGTATATTCATTTATACTTTCCTGTTACGCATAGCTATACACAACTACGTGATACAATCCATAAATTCGGGGACTGCGGCCATTACTTACGACGAAAGCAAGTACCGAATGTTAAACCGCTTGAAATAGATTCTTCTAACATTTCTACTCCTGCCCAGGTTGGTTTAGCCGATGTCATGTGACCGAACCACACGCCAACCTGTTATCTTACGAAGTACCAAAGTATCTTTACTCCATGACTTAAGAAAAATGTATTTTCTTGAATAGCGCTGTAACATTAAATTCTGTCAATGCTTAGTTAAAACACCAATGGAGACATTGGAAACGCTATGAAAGGAGTACGGCGAATTTACCATGATGAGATCCAAAATTTATGAATGGAATCGGCGTTTTAATGAAGGATGAAAATACATCGAAGAAGATTAACTCATTGAAGACCTTCGACTTTAAGCAACGCGGATAACGTTCCATTGGTGTCCGAATGTATTCGAAAAGATTGTAGCCAAACACAAATCGCTGAGACTACACACTATTAACTTCAGCATGACAATGCACCAGCACATCGGTCCCAAATGGTGAAACAGTGCTCGCCAAAACTCGCATTAATGTTATTCTAAATTCCCCTATTCACAGGATTTAACACCATGTAGCTTTTATTGGTTCCCATCGATTAAAAAACACTCACAGAGATACCATTTTATGCCATTAGATGGGGTGACAGTAGCACCGCAAGAGGCCTTGTGGGATGTTGGTTTCCAGCACTTTATAACGCTAGCAGAAGTGTATCGTCGCCAAAGGTGGCTACTTTGAAGATGGATGTGATTCGATGCCATGAACTATTCAGGGTAAAGTTTTTTACATGTTTTCCCGAACTTTTAGATTATTATACTATGTATATGTTGTGTAGTTTTTTACAAAGTTTATTATTGAATTAGCAATGATTTTGTTTTAATATTACAGAGGCTAAGTAATATATTTATTGTACGGAACCAACTGTACGCTTATAATACTCGCACTTAACTTAATTGTTTAATAACAGGCACACATACCAGAGGACTATAAATAAAATAATCATGGCGATATATTAGTATAACAAAGAAGTAATTACAGATTGTACTGGTCAGGTAACCTCAAAGATAAAACATTTGCGAATAGTAATAGTCGCCTTTCCTTATCGAAGATTCCTTGGATTAAATGAAGCAAAACATTGTTCGGAACTAGTGATGTTCAAATTCTGTAACTTCTAGTAAATCTAAACACCTTCATTATGATAATATCTAACTGGAAATGACGTTGCCATAGCATTTTTGGCGTTTTGTTAATCCGACGATACTCTATCTGACTCAATCCTCTGTCTGTCCGTCCGCCACAGCATCCGTATACAAAAAGTGTATAAGTTAGAGACTTCAAATTTTATGTGCTTAAAGCTGAATGTCTCGTGTTGTTAGCGATTCATAATGTTTTGATATTTTATCATTTTAATTAAAATGATTTTTTCAATGTCATCCGTTTATTTTTTCGATTTAAATTTAAAAAGAGAATCTTAATTTAAACGTTTTTCGTTTAGACATCATAGTTTGGAGGTAAAGCAACTCGCTAATGCACAGGAAGTTCTTGGTTCGAACCCCGATGCTAGAACTTGAAACTTTCATACTGAGATGGATTTAATTAGAAGACAATTTCGTTTTTTTTTTCTAATTAAAGTTTTACATTATTAGGGTTTTGTTCATCTGAAATTCATAATATCCTTTTATAATTATTTTGAAATTAAAATTGTTGCTGCTACCTTCTCTGTAAAAATTTAATAATTATAGAGTAACAATTCGAACTTATTTATTGAGGGACATGCTGTTTTGAAAGAATTATTAAACGAAACCTTGTGTGCGATCTGCGATCACACTTACCCACTTGTTTGAAGTATTGAAATACGAATCTATAAATCAATATTTTGTGAATAGAATATTTAAAAAAAAGATCTATTTTGCATCAATATTTATAAAACACAAAAAAATCTGACATGGATGAAACACTAACTAGACTATTAAAATTTCTTAGTCCAATTAACTAAATATTTTTCTCTTTTTAAATTACTTTAATGATTTGGCTAAACAACCGAAATCCGCAATTTCTACAGAAAGTATAATTGTGCAATGATTAGAAACGCTAATGATTAACAACTTTTCTTTGAAGATTGTTGAGTAAATTTTGACATCATTTAAACTTCTACATTAGTTTTATCAGAAAGAATTAAGAATAATTGGTGTAATTTGTGATTTACTGTGTAACAAATATTTCTAATCATTCCTACAATTAAATTTTGCATTTAACGAGAAAAATTTTGTAATTCATTCTAAAAAATTATAAGTTCTGGAAAATAAAGTAATTAGTGTCGTACAGAAATCCATGTGAAACAACGAAACTGTTAGTTTAAAACTTCAAAAATACAAATTGTGCAATGATTATAAATGTTAATGATGTGATCTCTGAAGTTGATTAAATTTTTATATCATTTAAAATTTTGTATCCCACTTTCAGGAATAATGAAATTAAATGATTTAGTTTGGATTTTATTGTAAATAAACATTTCTAGTTATTTCACCGTTTAAATTATGGGTTCAACGTCAACATTTATTGTTGGTTCTGCATACACGGAATAGCAGGAAAATGGAGCGAACAGAACATACATACGAATGTTTATGTGCTATACATTTACAAATAATTTATGAATCTATTAGTTTTAAAATTCAAAAGTAGAACTGTATAATAATTAGAGATTTTATTAATTAAGAAGTGTTCTCTGAAGTTAGTTGACTAAATTTGGACATTTAAAATTTTGTATTCAATTTTTAAGAATAATAAAAAATAGTTGATTTTGTTTTAATTTTATTGTAAACAAACATTTCTAATTATTTCACCGTTCAAATTGTCCGTCCGACGTCAATTGCTTTTTATTGGTTCTGGTTTTTGCATACACGCAATTGCAGAAAAATGGAGTAAACAACGACATACAAAAATATATATCCTACACATTTACAAATAATTTATTAATCTGTCAGTTTAAAAACTGACAAGAAGATATGTTCAGTTAATGGTAATGTTAATAATTAACAATTTTTCTCTGAAATAGTTGGCTGAATTTAGACATCATTTAAACCGTTGTATCCGATTACTAGCAAAATTTAAAAATAATTGATTTAATTTGGATTTTATTGTAAACAAATATTTCTAGTCATTTTGCCGTTTAAGTTATGCGTTCAATGTCAACGGGTTTATTGTTAATTCTGAATACATGGAATAACAGGAAAATACAGTAAACTGCAACATACGGAAATTCATTTATTACACATTTACAAATAATTAAAGAATCTATTAGTTTCAAACTGCAAAAATGCTAATGCATAATGAACACTGAAATTTTACAAATACAATAGATTCAACTGATTAAAAATTGAACTGAACATACCTTAAAACTTCAATGTCTCTTTTAGCGCTTTCAAAAAAAAATATCCTGGAAAATAGAAATAAATATTATTAGTCTACTAACATTTATGTATTCCGATAAAAAAAAAAACTTAAAAGGAAAAGTTAATTTCTTAAATATATAACGTATAATTCCAGAAACATTTTTAGAGTTATTTTGGAGGCAAAAGAAACGCAACGCAGATAATAGTAACAGAAACTAAACATCATTATTTGAATAACTATAAGAAGGTGGCAAGTGGTCAGGGAAAAACACAGTTTTAAAACAAGTTGAAAATTGCATGTGAAGCGTATCAAATGCGGTGCGTTCATACGATAACGAAGTTTTAAAAATATTCAGATCTTGCTGTTATAGTAGACAATACTTCGGATACAATGTAGTGGTCGAAATCTTTTTTGTGTTCCTGTAAATACGCAGGAAGTAACTTTTATTACACTTCAGCAATGTATATCATATTCATAAAATGTGAAATAGTTTAATGTAATTAAAACATGCCCCAAACAATCTTTTACAATATAGCATTATGTAGTGGTATATTTTTGTGTGGCCCTTTAATTTAATAATAAATATTCTTTGCATCACATATTTTATGGAATGTATATTTTAGTATATATATATATATATATTTCATAGTTTCATGCCAATTGTATTATGTTCGAATGAGTGTATCACCATTAAAATACATTTAAAACTTTTTTTTCCCATTGATCGTAATGCAACGGAGCACTTTTGATTGTCCCTGTAATTGATCTATGCATCCGATTTTCATAAAATTTGAAATGACTTGACAAAATTTCGTAATAATTATATGTTTTAAATTTCAAATGATTAAAATGCATTTGAAACTTTTTTGCCCATTGACCGTAATGTACCGGAATCTTTTTGATTGTCCCTGTAATTGATCTATGCATCCGAAATGACTCGACAAAATTGTGCAATAATTATGTATTTTAAATTTCAAACGATTCAGTTGGGTAGTTTTTACGTTGTTATATGCGGACGGACGGACAGACAGACGGACGGACTGAACGACAACTATAGGTGCTATGTATTTACATAATTATGAACGCTCCTAAAAAGGGTGTTATACACCAGTATTTTGTTAAAGAAAAATTAACCTTCATTAATCCCTTTATATACCTAAAAATATTTTCTATAAAAAAAGACTGGAAGTTTTTTTCTCCTGATCACTTGCCATCCAATCTAATAAAATTAAGCGTATTTCAAAAAGTTATATATGTCGCTGTAATCAGTCACAGTGGAAGTTTGAACAAAATACAGTTCAGATCATGTACTCAAGCGTTATTTAAAATTGCAAGAAAAGACAGAGACAATGTTTCATATTTTGATTTGCATGGTTTTTATAGCGGAGCTTCTGCCCATTTCCAGCAAAAGAAAAATCTATAAAATTTACAGAAAAACGACGTCAGAATGTGATTTGGAAATTCGCTGATGCAGCATATCAATACAGACATGTGTTTGAATTGATAAAGCTTTTCTTCTACGATGACGAGATAGTATTTGCTATGAATCCTTTTTACAAAAGAAGATTTGCAGGACATTTTTAAAAGATTTTTTTAAAGAAATTTTACGCGTAAACTTTCATGTGTCAGATGACAATATACATCTGAAAAAAAATAATCCCTTATATCATTTAATTTCCGCATTACAGAATCATTATCCGTGCATTCCAAAGTCGTCCATTAAATAGCACGAGTGTGCATAAGCATTTAAAAATCAAGTATAAACCTCGAAATGTCAAACATAATCTTTCTTTGTACCGTTAAAAAATATTCGTATAATTTTTCCTTGATTTTATTATTATAACTTATCTTCCGAGAGCCTGAAATTTAAGTGCCTTTATCTCCTTTCTCGTCTGGTGGTCTGGCCAGATACATTTTATGATGCAATTGAATGATTCTATGATATTCTCGACTGACGATATTGACTGATATAAATTATTCAGAAAATTATTAGATAGTTACTGATTAGGGAAATTTATGGCTACAGTTGTTCTCATTCTTGATACATGATTGGCACACTAATGAAGATAAGTGAAAAGAGTTTCCTTGGGAAAGATTCTCGTTATTCTTTCTGTGCAAAATAAAAACTTTATTTTTCTAATGGTGCACATGAAATCCAATTTTATTGATATCTATCAAGAAGGTTTTTTACCGCATTCTAGAATTTCGCCGCATTATTGAATCTGTAAAACAGCGCGTTTTAAAGCGGTCCATTAAATAGCAGAAGTATGCATAAACATTTTAAAATGAGGTATAAACCTCGAAATATCACACGTAAACTTCCTTTATACTGCAATAAAAAAAATTCGCAAACCATTTACTTTCTTTTAATATCATAACTTATTTTCTGACAGTGAGAAATTTAAGTGCCTTTATCTGCTTTCACGTCTGGTGCTCTGCCAAACTAGATACGTTTTATCATGCAATCAAATAATCATTTCATATTCTCTCCTGACGATATTGATTGATATAAATTATTCAGAAAACAATCATATAGTTACTGACTAGAAAAATTTATGGCTACAGTTGTTCTTATTTCTTGATACATGATTGGCACACTAATGAAGATAACCATAAAGAGTTTCTTCGGGAAAGGTTATTATTATTCTTTTTGTACAAAATAAGAACTTAGTTTCTAATGGTGCACCTCAAAACAAATTTTATTGATATCTATCAAAAAGGTTTTTACCGCATTCTTGTATTTCGCTGCGTTAAAAAATCTGTAAAACTTAACTGTGCGTTTTAAAGCGGTCCATTAAATAGCAGGAGTATGCATAAGCATTTTAAAATCATGTATAAACCTGTAAATGTCGCACGTAAACTTTCTGTATATCGTAATATAAAAAAAATTCGCAAACCATTTACTTTCTTTTAATATCATAACTTATTTTCCGACAGTGGGAAATTTAAATGCCTTTATCTCTTTTCTCGTCTGGTGGTCTGCCGAACCAGATACATTTTCTCATGCAATTGAATTAGCCTTTGATATTCTCTACTGACGATATTGATTAATATAAATTATTCAGAAAATCATTATATAGATACTGATTAGAGAAATTTATGGCTGCAGTTGTTCTCATTCTTGATACATGATTGGCACACTAATGAAGATAAGCGAAATGAGTTTCCTTTGGAAAGAATCTTGTTATTCTTTTTGTACAAAATAAAAACTTATTTTTCTAATGGTGCACCTCAAAACAAATTTTATTGATATCTGTCAAGAAGGTTTTTACCGCATTCTAGTATTTCGCTGCATTATTGAAACTGTAAAACAGCGCGTTTTAAAGCGGTCCATTAAATAGCAGAAGTATGCATAAGCATTTTAAAATCATGTATAAACCTGTAAATGTCACACATAAACTTTCTTTATATCGTAATAAAAAAAATTCGCAAACCATTTACTTTCCTTTAATAATATAACATATTTTCCGACAGTGCTAAATTTAAATCCCTTTATCTCTTTTCTCCTCTGGTGGTCTGTCGAACCAGATACATTTTATCATGCAATTGAATCATCCTTTGATATTCTCTACTGACGATATTGATTGATATAAATTATTCAGAAAATCATTATATAGTTACTGATTAGGGAAATTTGTGGCTACAGTTGTTCTCATTCTTGATACATGATTGGCACACTAATGACGATAAGTGAAAAAAGTTTCTTTGGAAAGAATCTTGATATTCTTTTTTGTACAAAGTAAAAACATAGCTTTCTAAAGGTGCACATCAAAACATATTTTATAAAGATAAATCAATGTTTTTTTATAAGTTTAAAATATTTCTTTTATAAAATATGAAATTTATATGGTAACTAAAAAATGGCGTTTGAACTGAAATTTAATCATGATTAACCCCTTCGGGACAAGCGTCTTTTGAGGAGTTTTTAATCTTTGATCACCAGTTTTTTAAAGCAGAATTTTTTCACTGATTAAATCGTGAAATTTCTCATATTAAATAAGGCAAAATGTGAAATAAAAATTTTCTGGTAAGAATAAAGAATGATTCGGGGCATCTTTTGTGGCACTTATACCGGTTACGTATAAGTGCCCCTACTCACTATACCCCTACTCAATGGGTTAACGAAAATAAATAATGCTTTTATATTATATCCATCCGTTCAGAAGTCAGGCACAACAAGATAAAATGATTTTTAAGTATGAAATTTAAAAAATAATTCCCGATTCTCTCTTATCACTAAATAATCAAGGATTTATTTAATCCCTTAATTGTCGCGGTGTAGGCTACTTTTCTTTAATTCAGATTGTATGATTGCAAACAATTTTTTAAAGTGGAAATATTCATAGTATTTAGTGGAAGACAAAAGCATGGGAGAATAAACACAATTAAGATATTTTTAAAAGTTGACGGGAATCAAACAATAAATCTGAAATTTAATTCGTGAATTTTTATTTCACATTTTTAGCGAGAATTTAATAGATAATAAAAGAATTCTTATAAAATAGATTCGATTTTCAGATTTATCTCAAAACTTTTGACAAGCTGCTACTAATTATTAATATTATAACATTAATTTAGCATTTAAACGACGTTCATTGTGTCTGTCATTTTCCGAAGCACTCATATATTATTTTAGAAAGAAGTAGATCCTCTTATATTCTTTACTGACAATACTAAGTGAAATATTCAACCTATAATTATGTGGGTAATGGCTTAGAAAATTCCTGCCAGAGAAAATTTTAATTCTTCTGTGCGCAGGGTTCTGGCTGGCTTTTGACCAACGTTAGCGATTTGACGAATAAAACATAGAAAACAGTAGATTTTTTTATTGTAATGGCGTGAAACACGAAAAAATTGATCTTTAATCATTTAATGTATCCATTTTTTAATATATTTATTTTTTTATGTGACTGCTTTTAAATTAGAAATTCATTTATGAGCTACAAAAACTATTAAAACTAAGTACATTCTAAATGTCACCTAAATGAATAAATGTTTCAGACATTCTTTTAGTAGTATAAATAAATTTTCAAAACAACTATTTTCGGCTTAATATAGTGAAAACATACACTAAAAACTGCAATCAGATATCGACTCTAATCGATATAAAAAACTGACTGGTTAATGAGACTTTGCGTACAACTAATGAAAACTATTGTAAATAGCAAATTGCAACACCGCATTGTAGAAAATTTTCTTTTTTTATGGCACTTGATGCAAGTAATTTTGATTGTGCTTTTATCAGCGTGACGCAACACTGGAACATAGCATAAATAATGATTAAGTGACAGAGAAATACCTATAGCTTGGTCTTTAATATGTCTTTGGCTGTTGCTAAACTGAACTGGTTACGAGTCTGTATATCAATAAACAGAGCAATGTAAATGGCACGGTGCACCTGAACATTTGTTTAGCAATACGCACAAGAATCTTGACTATATTGGCATGTTTGTGCACACACAAGAGCAGAATTTGTGCACTCACAATTTGGCGAGGCTGATTGTTCGTTTACTCTCCATATGAAGTATTTTGACACGATTTAGCGCAATGGCGAGAGGCAGCGAGAACCCTGACTAAGTGATCTGTATACTAGTAACGATGAATATATTGAATATCTTTAACACAAGGCTAACATTGATAACAGTCTCCTTGTTAGCAATGTGAATTAAAAATTCACCAATTGATTTTCATATTTACTTGTTCTCCGGTGTCATCCATACCATAAAAATTGAGAATCTAGCAATCTGAATTCAAAAAAAGACAATAAAATACCATGAAAGTCACGGGTGGCAGAATTAAGGCTCAACATTGGTCGCAGAAAAAGACCCGGATGATAATGTAAAGTCTATGGGAGCGTTCGTTTCAAATATATCGCTCAAATTTTAATATTTTTACATGATTTTTTTTGCATACGATAGCTGACGACGATCCACAACCGAGCTAGTTTTTACTTTTTCAATTTTGATTTTAGATTTTTTTTAATTACTTTAATTTTCAAAACTGGTTTGAAACGGTTCTGAAATTGAAACTATCATAATATAAAAATAAAAAAATATATAAACAAAATCGAAAAAGTAAATACTAGCCCGGTTATAGATCGTCCTCAGCTATCTTAAACAAAAAAATCATGTAAAAATATTAAAATTTTAACTAGATATATGAAAAGAACGCTCCCATAGACTTTACATTACCATCCGGGTTTTTTTCAGTGACTAGTGTGGGGCCTTAAGGCGCAACACTAGGACGATCTATAACCGGTCTAGTTTTTACTTTTTCAATTTTGGTTCCAGATTTTTTTAAATTACTTTTAATTACAAAATCTGTTTAAACCGGTTCTGAAATTGAGACTATCATAATATAAAAAATATATTAACAAAATCTAAAAAGTAAAAGCTAGATAAAAAATATCTTTGTTCTTCAATTTCATTCCGTTTAGATATTAAACGCCATAAAAAGAAGTTTGTGGCTTCAAATTTTAAAATTATTTTGAAAATTCTTATCAGTTGGTGCAGTCCAGTGTCATAAATTATTTAAAATTTACAATAAAACTATTATCATTGTCCTTCTAAAATAATATTTATCCAGCGAAAATTTATTTTTAAAATTAAATAATAAATGGCAATATTTAAAAAAATATCAATACGAATGAATTTCAAATTTCGAAATGCGTATTGTCTTACCCATTTAAGATGAATAAAAAGAAACATAATTGTCAAAATCCTTCAAAGTAAATATGAAAATTGGTGTTACCAAGATATAAATATACTTGAGCATGGTTAAATAATTCCAAGTACACCCTTGCCATTATTAGATTGTCACACTTTTGAAGGGACGAATTTTTTTAGGATCAATCCTATATTTTCCCACCTGAGATTAAAGACTTAAAGGGTGATAGACATACAATGATTTACTGAAACTATAATCATGTATCTTATTTCATCTAATCAAGACTTTCACTTTCAATATGTAATCGGGTTTTATTTCTAAATAATATTGACTGTTTTTCCCCAATAATTATATATTTCAACTTAACGATGCAATCGATGTAACATCAAAATGAAGTACATTACTTTGTCAGTCTTCTAATTTTCTCTGTAAGCTTAAAAGCTAAAAATAATGTTTCTGCAATTTTAAATGTAACTTTTTATTAATCTTTTTATTTAAATTTTATTAAATTTAGTTATCCAAGAATAGATTTTTCAAAGGACTTTTTCCCGTGCTATTGGGTTATTATGTGTGTGTTGTGAATTTTATCAAGTAGGATAACTCCATTCGGATACCTTATGAATCAATCAAGATAGGCCAGACTACTTTATTATTATTTTGATTGTTGTAAAAATGAGAAGCAAAAGTACTAAAGTCCAAGTTAAACATTTAATAAAGGGCATATAATCAGAACTGTTTTTATGTTTTTTCGTAATCACAGGGTTTGTTCGCTTCAAGGACTTTCAAGGACTTCTTACTAAAATTTTCATAAAGTATTATTTGCAGTATTTAATGGAAAAAAAACTACATCCAGATATAACGACAAGAGAACTTCAGGAAATTTCTGATACTGTAACACCTAAAATCCTCTGAATGCCCTGATGAATACGAACCCTAAATCAGAATTTTACACCTCTACTTCCTGCAAATGAAATCTTCAAATATTTGGCCGAAAGGTGGCTTCATGTGGTAATGATAAATAACATTAGACACCTTAGCAAAAATTTTAAATTAAGTGTTTGTTCATCTTAAGCAAATACTTTTAAAATATCAGATTGTTATTGTAACTATCAGAGCTATTGCGCAAAACTGTAAAAGAGAAATTCATTATAGAGGTTTATCTTTAAAGAATTAGACACACATACACTGGTGTCCAAAAGTTAAGCATAATTGGTAATTAAGTAAGTAATGAAAGAAATATAAATCGAAATGTGGTGAAACTCCAGGTGTGTAAACAAAATAGTATGCGTCATATATTTCTGCGAAGAGTTTTCCCCGAAATCGAACAGGGGACCGTCAACAAATTGAAAAAAACGAAGATCTTTTGAATAACAATGTCAAAACTAATGTAGCAAAAGCGTTCAAACTGCATATTATGATTATGTGGCTTATTGTAATGTACTGTGTTTATTTTTATAAGGATAGCATGTATACTCGTAGAGAAATTAAGGTTTTTATAAAAACAGTCCTAAGTTTTTTGCTTATAATTTGCAGAGTTCTTAATATAAAATAATGTTATTTTCTGAAAATATGACAAACATCATTGTACATAATACTCTGTCATCAGAATTTAAAAATAATAAAAATTGTTTGACAAATGAGCAAGTTTACTAAATAATTTTTTACTGCGCATGCGTGAACGCTATTAAAATTTCATTTGCATATTATGTTAGTTAAATGTATAGAGCAACTTTTGTGAAAGTCTCAAAAACATAGCTTAAAAATTCTGAAAATTATCGTTGATAGAAAGGGATCAAAATCCTTTATTCCCTAAATGAAGCAAAAAGATGAGAGGCTGTATCCATATTCTATTGCTTAGTGCCTACACAATATTGCACGTACAAATATATTGGGTAAAACCCCTGATTTTTTTGCTTCCTTTTAGGAATAAGTATTTTGAGTTGATTCTATAGGAGACCATTTTCAGAATTTTCAAGCTATGTTTTTGAAACTTTTACAGAAGTTGCTCTATACATTTAGCTAACACAATATGCAAATGAAATTTTGATATCCTTGACGCATGCGCAATGGAAAATTATTTACTAAACCTACTCATTTTTCATACAATTTTTATTATTTCAAAATTCTGATGACAGGGTATTGTGTACAATAATGTTTGTCATATTTTCAGAAAATAACATTATTATTAAGAACTCTGCAAATTATAAGCAAAAAATTTAGGACTGTTTTTATAAAACCTTAATTTCTCTACGCGTATACATGCTATCCTTATAAAAATAAACACAGTACATTACAATAAGCCACTTAATCATAATGTGCAGTTTGAACGCTTTTGCTACATTAGTTTTGATAGGGTTATACAAAAGATCTTCGTTCCTTTTCAATTTGTTGACGGTCCCCTGTTCGATTTCGGGGAAAACTCTTCGCGAAAATATGTGACGCGTACTATTTTGTTTACACACCTGGAGTTTCACCACATTTCGATTTATATTTTTTTCATTACTTACTTAATTACCAATTATGCTTAACTTTTGGACACCAGTGTAATTAGAGTTGATTTTATGTTATAAATAGACCAAATTTGTTGGATAAAACTCACATAATTCAGTTTCGTAAATTTTTTTAATTTTTAATAATACGTATAAAACAGTAAGTAAACTGATGAATTTTCAAATTAAGATATAGTATTTGTAAATGAAATGTAAATATTTCAGAAAAGTGGAGAAATTAAAAATAAAATAAGATAAACATAAATAAATGTATTTTAGGTACATCTTTTTTTTTTTTACAAAATGAACATTTTAGGGCATTTTATCATTTACTAATCATTTACCAGTCCAAATATTAAATTCTCATCGAAATTTGATAATCAAATGAGTTTTGAAAAAAAGCTGCAAAGTAATCCTCTGAATAAAATGGTTCAAATGATGAACATTTCGTATGCTATGTATGATGATCGCTGCAGTTTATATATACCTATATAAATGAACTGAGTTTCTTATCGACAGTGAACAAACTGGAGCTTTATTCAATTTTTGAATTTTGGATACAAGTGGTGGTCTAGATAATTTGATTAATATATAGAGATAGCGATACTTTATTGGGCGTTATTTGCATGTTTAGTTTGTTTTTGGTCTTTTACAATTGTGATCTTAACAATGAATGGGAACTTGCATGCCTAAAATCTTTACTTGACATTGACTGTGCATGTCATGAGCCATGTTTCATCCATAATGGTTTTGTTTATTTGTTTTTAAAGTTATAACGCGTGATTAACGTTAACTTTTATAACTATAAGTTTTAACTATATTTATATATGTTTAAATACAGCTAACTTCTCTCTCAATAAAAAAATTTTTGAATGATATCTTCTAAAATCTATCACAAAATAACTAAGTCTTAAACTGAGTAAAGAGTAAAAATTCGCATTTTTGCTAAAATTTTAAAGTTTCCAATCTCTTCAACTAATTTTTTTTTTCATGTTTAAAAATATTTTCACTTTTTCTGAAAAACTGTGATATTAGCATAAAAGGAATAATAATAACCATTACATTGAAAGCTGAGCTGTGGAAGAAAGCGAAAGCTGAAATATCTGAAACAGCAGCCTTTTCAATTTAATTAATTCCAAAAGAATTCTTATAAAATCCAAGCGATTTTTGAATTACCTCAAAACTTTTTACAAGCTGCTACTAATTATTAATATGATGACATTAATTTAGCTTTTAAATGAGGCCCATCACGTCCGTTATTTACCAAAGTATTCATATATTATTCTAGAAAGAAGTGGACATCTTTGAATTCCCCACTGATAATGCTGAGTGGAATGAATTATTCAACCTGCAATTATGCAGGCAATGGCTCAGGAAATTCCTCCCAGAGAAAATTCCGATTCTTCTATTTGATTTGTGTACTAGTAAAGATAAAGGAACAACATATCTTTCAAAAGATATTTATTTAATCGTTTTTTTTAACCCTCTGACAGTCTTGCAAAAGGGCAAAATTGTAATGTTGTTTTCTCAGCATGTTGTTTTAATTGCTAAAAAAATAAGATTATTTCAAAATTATAGAAAAATCGTATTTACGAATATGAATGTTATCCTTGAGTGTGTTAATCATTGCACAATGTATTAAAAATCCATTAAATCAACTGAGTTATATCCTTTTAATTATTGCTTGCATTTCAGTGAAACCTGGAGCTTAGGGAACGTCTATAGACGGGCTTGTCAGTGAGAGGGTTAATGTAGGTCATGTATTCTATAAAATGATTCTAATATTTTTAAGGAAATGTTCTTATGCAAAGGAAAAGAAAGTAGCATTTTATTGACTGTCATGGAGTTTTCCGTTTAAAATAGAATTCTTTTATATTGGATTGCTATTTTAAAACATTATATTGTAATAGTATTTGTACTTGTGCATTTATATTTGTGTATTTATATTTATGTATTTAACTTAACACATATACACAATTGGGTATGAATATGTGTTGTTTTAGCCACCCTTTTTAACAGTAACTAGTGAATGAAAGAGATAAATTAAATGTTGGAATTGTATAAATATCTGAATCAGCCACGTTTTCAATTCAATAAGTCCCAAAAGAGTTCTTATTAAGCTATTGCATAGCTTTTATCGCGGGCTTTGAGCGCGGTGACCGAATCCAAAAATTCCGTAACGCGAAAAATCCTAACACATCGGTAACGAAAAAACCTAACACTCGGCTAACGTCGTTTCCTTTCGGAAAACTTCGGAACGGTATCCTTCGGTAGACTTCGGCAGACATTGACGCGGTATTTTTCAGATATTAGAATATCAAGTCTCAAACTTATGTTTCTTATGATCTAATTTTCATAGCGCGGCCAAATTTGGTTTGGTAATTTATTATGAGACAGTGTTTATTTTGGTGGTCTTATTTATTTTGGTGACAAGAGACCCCCCCACCGTGAAGGTCGAAAAATTTAAAATGCTTATAACTCGCGATCTAACTTTCGTAGCGCGGCCAAACTTTGTTTGATAATTTATTATGAGACATTGTTAATTTCTGGTGACAGGATACACCCCACGGTGAGGGTCGAAAAATTTAAAATGCTTATAACTCGCGATCTAATCTTCGTAGCGCGGCCAAACTTGTTTGGTAATTTATTAGGAGACAGTGTTAATGTTTGGTGACAGGAGACCCCAGACGGTGAGGATCGAAAAATTTAAAATGCTCATAACTCGCGATCTAATTTTCGTAGCGCGGCCAAATTTTGTTTGGTTATTTATTATGGGACAGTGTTGATTGTTGGTGACAGAAGACACCCCACGGTGAGGGTCGAAAAATTAAAAATGCTTATAACTCGCGATCTAATTTTGGTAGCTTGGCAAAATATTGTTTGGTAATTTATTATAAGACAGTGTTAATTTTTGGAGACAGGAGACCCCCCACGCTGAGGGTCGAAAAATTTAAAATGCTTATAACTCGCGATCTAATTTTCGTAGCGCGGCCAAATTTTGTTTGGTAATTTATTATGGGACAGTGTTGATTTTTGGTGACAGGAGATCCTCCAAGGTGAGGGTCGAAAAATTTAAAATGCTTATAACTCGCGATCTAATTTTTGTAGCGCGGCCAAATTTTGTTTGGTAATTTATTATGAGGCAGTGTTAATTTTTGGGGAAATTAGACACCCCCACGATGAGGGTCGAAAAATTTTAAATGCTTATAACTCACGATCTAATTTTCGTAGCGCGGCCAAATTTTGTTTGCTAATTTAATATGAGACTGTTAATTTTTGGTGACAGGAGAGCCCCCACGGTGAGGGTCGAAAAATTTAAAATGCTTGTAACTCACGATCTAATTTTCGTAGCGCGGCCAAATTTTGTTTGGTAATTTATTATGAGACAGTGTTAATTTTTGGTGACAGGAGACCCCCCATGGTGAGGGTCGAAAAATTTAAAATGCTTATAACTCACGATCTAATTTTCGTAGTGCGGCCAAATTTTGTTTATTCATTTATTATGAGTCAGTGTTAAGTTTTGGTGACAGGAGACCCTCACGGTGAGGGTCGAAAAATTTAAAATGCTTATAACTAGCGATCTAATTTTCGTAGCGCGGGCAAATTTTGTTTGGTAATTTTTTATGAGACATTGTTAATTGTTGGTGACAGAAGACCCCCCCCCCCCCATGGTGAGGGTCGAAAAATTTAAAATGCTTATAACTCGCGATCTAATTTTCGTAGCGCGGCCAAATTTTGTTTGGTAATTTATTATGAGACATTGTTAATTTCTAGTGACAGGAGACACCCCACGGTGAGGGTCGAAAAATTTGAAATGCTCATAACTCGCGATCTAATTTTCGTAACGCGGCCAAATTTTGTTTGGTAATTTATTATGAGACATTGTTAATTGTTGGTGACAGAAGACACCCTACGGTGAGGGTCGAAAAATTAAAAATGCTTATAACTCGCGATCTAATTTTGGTAGCTGGGCAAAATATTGTTTGGTAATTTATTATGAGTCAGTGTTAAGTTTTGGTGACAGGAGACCCTCACGGTGAGGGTCGAAAAATTTAAAATGCTTATAACTCGCGATCTAATATTCGTAGCGCGGCCAAATTTTGTTTGGTAATTTATTTTGAGACTGTTAATTTTTGGTGACAGGAGAACCCCCACGGTGAGGGTCGAAAAATTTAAAATGCTTATAACTCACGATCTAATTTTCGTAGCGCGGCCAAATTTTGTTTATTCATTTATTATGAGTCAGTGTTAAGTTTTGGTGACAGGAGACCCTCACGGTGAGGGTTGAAAAATTTAAAATGCTTATAACTAGCGATCTAATTTTCGTAGCGCGGCCAAATTTTGTTTGGTAATTTATTTTGAGACTGTTAATTTTTGGTGACAGGAGACCCCCCACGGTGAGGGTCGAAAAATTTAAAATGCTTATAACTCACGATCTAATTTTCGTAGCGCGGCCAAATTTTGTTTATTCATTTATTATGAGACAGTGTTAAGTTTTGGTGACAGGAGACCCTCACGGTGAGGGTCGAAAAATTTAAAATGCTTATAACTCACGATCTAATTTTCGTAGCGCGGCCAAATTTTGTTTGGTAATTTAATATGAGACTGTTAATTTTTGGTGACAGGAGACCCCCACGGTGAGGGTCGAAAAATTTGAAATGCGTATAACTCGCGATCTAATTTTCGTATCGCGGCCAAATTTTGTTTGGTAATTTATTATGAGACATTGTTAATTTCTGGTGACAGGAGACACCCCACGGTGAGGATCGAAAAATTTAAAATGCTCATAACTCGCGATCTAATTTTCGTAGCGCGGCCAAATTTTGTTTGGTAATTTTTTATGAGACATTGTTAATTGTTGGTGACAGAAGACACCCCACGGCGAGGGTCGAAAAATTAAAAATGCTTATAACTCGCGATCTAATTTTGGTAGCTTGGCAAAATATTGTTTGGTAATTTATTATAAGACAGTGTTAATTTTTGGTGACAGGAGACCCCCACCACGGTGAGAGTCGAAAAATTTAAAATGCTTATAACTCGCGATCTAATTTTCGTAGCGCGGCCAAATTTTGTTTGGTAATTTATTATGAGATTTTGTTAATTTTTGGTGACAGGAGACCCCCACGGTGAGGGTCGAAAAATTTAAAATGTTTATAACTCGCGATCTAATTTTCGTAGCGCGGCCAAATTCTGTTTGGTAATTTTTTATGAGACAGTGTTAATTTTTGGTGACAGGAGACCCCCCCACCGTGAGGGTCGAAAAATTTAAAATGCTTATAACTCGCGATCTAATTTTCGTAGCGCGACCAAATTTTGTTTGGTAATTTATTAAGCTATTGCATAGCTTTTATCGCGGGCTTTGAGCGCGGCGACCGAATTTAAGAATTCCGCAACGAGAAAAATTCCTAACAATCCGGCTAACGAAGTTTCAGTTTGACAGACTTCGGGAAGGTATCCTTCGATAGACTTCAGCAGACATTGACGCGGTATTTTAGCATACGTTGATAAAAAATGCTATGCAATAGCTTTACCGCGGCAGTCCCCGAGTGGCACACATATTTTTTTTTAGAATTATCTCAAAACTTTTGACAAGCTGCTACTAATAATTCATATTATGACATTAATTTAGCATTTAAACGACGCCCATCACGTCTGTTATTTTCTGAAGCATTCATGTGTTATTCTAGAAAGAAGTGCATGCATCTGTATTCCCCGCTGACAATGCTGAGTGTAATGAATTATTCAACCTTTAATTATGTAGGCCGTGGCTCAAGAAATTCGTACCAGAGAAAATTTCGATTCTTCTGCATGATTTGTATACTAGTAAAGATAAAGGAACAGAATATCTTTTAAAAGATATTTTTAATGGCTTTTTTTAAATGTCAGTCATGTGTTCTATAAAAAGCTTCTAATTTTTTTTTTTAATGTCCTTATATAAAAGATAGAAAAGTAACACGTTACACACTGTCAGAAAAAAATTCTTTTTTAAAGACAGGATCTACATGAGATTAGGGCCAGAAGGTGTACTGGCACAATAATTATCAGTCATTATTTTTTTCAAAAAGAAATCAACTTTGACCCATGGGTCAGTTTAGATTTAACCTATAATATTTTTGTTTTATTATTGCTCGGTAATGATTATTTTATGTTAAATAATCAAACTTTAGCAACGTTCTCATTAATAATAAAGAAGTATACATTCAATATTTTTATTTTTATTTATTTTTTTTATACACTATATATATACATATATATATATTGTATATTTGACACATACATACCTTTATCAAAAGTACAGAGTACAAAAGTAGTAAAACTAAACTTTGAAGATAAATAGGAAGTTAAAAAATATATAAATTATGTGTAAGGCAAAATGTCAAGTGATAAAAAAAAATCATTTTAAGACAGATTCAATCTTTTAAGATACAGTGTCTCTTGTAATTGCATTATACTACATTTTCATGAACATAAAGATTTCCGTTTAAAATTGAATTATATTGTACTGGATTTCTGCTTTTAAAGATTATATTGCAATAGTATTCTACATATTACAATATATATTACAATTCTACTTAGGATAAAAACATAGATATGTGCCAGGTACATTTATATTGTGTATTTATATTTATGTATTTAACGTAAAACATATAAGCACTTTGGTATGAATATGTGTTACTTTAGTCACCATATTAAACAGTAACTAGTAAACCAAAAAGCTAAATTAAATGTTAGAACTGTATAAATATCTGAATCCACCGTCTTTTCAATTTAATAACTTCCACAGAGAAAATTTTGATTCTTCTATATGATCTGTATGCTAAAAAAGATGAATGAATAGAATATATTTAAAATATCTTTCTTTAATCGCTTTTTAGGTGCGATCGTAATTATGTAAATACGTAGCACGTATAGCTGTCATTCAGTCCGTCCGTCTGTCCGCATATAACAACGCAAAAACTACCCATCCGAATCGTTTGAAAAATATATAATTATTATATAATTTTGTCAAGTTATTTCAAATTTTATGAAAATCGGATGGATAAATCAACTATAGGGACAATCAAAAGTACTCCATTACATTACAGTCAATGGGGAAAAACTTTCAGATGCATTTTATTGGTGTTACACTCATTCGAACACAATAAAATTATTTTGTATATATGAAGTACATTTATAATATAAATGTTGCACAATCTGTGGTGCAAAGAACATTTGTTATTCATTTACAAGGCCACACAAAAGTATTCCATTACATAATGGTATAGGGAGAACATTTTTTGGTGAGCGTTTTAATTGTAATTGACTATTTAAAATTTTATGAGATTGATATACGTTGCGGAGGAATACTACAAGTATTTCCTTCATAAAAGAAAACAGATAGTATATAGCGTATGATATACATTGCTGAGGTGTAATAAAAGTTTCATCCTTCATATTTACGGGAACACAAAAAAAATTTCGATCACCATACTGTATCCGAAGTACTATCTACTACAGCAGCAAGATCTGAATATATTTAAAACTTCGTTATCTTACGAACGCACCTCATTTGGTACGCTTCACGTGCAATTTCCAACTTGTATTTCTTTTAACAAGATATAATTTTGACCCATGGATCCAGATCAATCTAGTCTTGCTCGATAATGAATATTTTATGTTAAAAATTCAAACTTAAGCTAAGTACTCATTATAAATCAAGAATAATTCATTCATTTTTTAAAGACACTATATATATATATATATATATATATATATATATATATATATATATATATGTATATGTATAATATATATATATATATATATATATATAGAACACATCAAGATGAGTAATAGTAAATAGGTAACCAAGGATCCCAAACGTTTTCCAAAGGAGATAGCCGCCATTAAAGTTTGGGGTCCAAAATTTCAAATGCACATAAAAAACGGAAAAATTGGTCGATTGATTTGCCGTTTTCACTAAAATTATTCTTTATGTTGGTATTTTCTTGAAAATAAATTATAAAGATAAATTTCGAAAAATGCCGATAGAGGGCGCTTTAGACTTTGAAGTAATGAAAAACTATTTTTTGCCGTGATTTTTTGCATCTCATCAAATGGTTTCGTAAGCTTAGACTTAAATTTTTAGCTCAAAATCTGAATAGTTGGAAGCGGTTAAGTAGCACAAACTTAACAGTGTTCAGAGGGTTTAAATTTCAAATGATTATAAAAAAACGGAAAAATTGGTCGATTGATTTGCGGTTTTCACTAAAACTATTCTTTATGTGGGTATTTTATTGAAAATGAATTATAAAGATAAATTTTAAAAAATGCCGATAGAGGGCGCTTTAGACTTTGGATTAACGAAATAATCCATCCTAATGCTATTTTTTGTCGTTATTTTTTGCATCTCATTAAATGGTTTCGTAGGCTTAGAATTAAACTTAAATTTTGAGCTCAAAATCTGAATAGTTGGGAGTGGTTAAGTAGCACAAACTGAACTGTGTTCAGGGAGTTTAAATTTCAAATGAAACGGAAAACTATAAAAAAAAAAACGGAAAAATTAGTCGATTCGTTTGCGGTTTTTGCTAAAACTACTCTTTAAATCAGTGTTTTCTTGAAAATAAATTTTAAAGATAACTTTCACAAAATGCCGATAGAGGGCGCTTTAGACATTGGAGTAGCGTAAAACTATTTTTAATCGTTATTTTTTAAAATGTCATTAAATGCTTTCAAATGCTTAGATTTAAATTTTGAGATCAAATTCTGAGTCGTTGCGAGTGTTTAAATAGCGCAAAAGGGAACTGTGTTCAAGGGGGGGGGGGGTAAATTTCAACTCCTGAACACACTTCAGTTTGCGCTTCTTAACCTCTCCCAACGATTCAGAATTTGAGTTCAAACATTAAGTTTAAATCTAAGATTTCGAAAACATTTAACAAGTTTTAGAAAGCATTTAATTAGATGCAAAAAATAATGGTTAAAATTTGTTGTTGGTTACTCTGAAGTTTAAGGTGCCCTCTAACGGAATTTTTTTAAATTTATCTTTAAAATTCATTTTCAAGAAGATATTGACTTAAAGAATAGTTTTATTTTAAACCGCAAACGAATGGACCAATTTTTCCGTTTTTTATTATCATTTGAAATTTGAACCCTCTGAATATAGTTAAGTTTGTGCTACCTAAACACTCCCAACTATTCAGATTTCGAGCTCGAAATTTAAGTTTAAGTCTAAGCTTACGAAACCATTTAATGAGATGCAAAAAAATGACGGCAAAAAATAGTTTTTCATTACTTCAAAGTCTAAAGCGCCCTTTATCAGCATTTTTCGAAATTTATCTTTATAATTTATTTTCAAGAAAATACCAACATAAAGAATAATTTTAGTGAAAACCGCAAATCAATCGACTGATTTTTCCGTTTTTTATGTGTATTTGAAATTTTTGACCCCAAACTTTAATGGCAGCTATCTCCTTTGGAAAACGTTTGGGACCCTTGGTTTCCTATTTACAATTACTCATCTTGATGTGTTCTATCACCCCCTAGCGTGTATACCATTTGTTTAGGGACACCCTGTATATATACTATATATATACATACAATTATACATATATATATATATGTATATATATATATTATACATATTTGACACATACACACCTTTATGAAAAATATGGAGTAAAAATATAGTAAAAAATAGAATATGAAGATGTACATAAAGTTTTGAAGTAACATAAATGTAATAAAACAATGCTAAGGTAGAATCCCAAGGATCCGAAATAAAAAATCATATAAAGACTACACTGTATCTTCAATCTTTGAAGATACAGCTTCTGTTGTAATTGCATCGTTCCACATTCTCGGAAACAGAGTTTTCCGTTTAAATTATATTTTGAATTATATTATAATGGTTTTATGCTTTTAAAGTTTATATTATTATAATACTTGTACATGTGCATTTATATTTGTATATTTATATTTATATATGTGTATTTAAATTAAAACATGCAAAAATTTTAGTATAAATATGTGTTACTTCAGCGATCATGTTAAATAGTAACTAGTAAATCAAAGGGATAAATTAAATTTTTGAAATTTTATAAATATCTGAATCCCCCACCTTTTCAATTTAATAAGTCCCAAAGGATTTCTTATTTTTATATCTCAAAACTTTTGACAAGCTGCTACTAATAATTAATATTATGACATTAATTTAGCGTTTAAACGATGCCCATCACGTTTGTTGTTTTCTGAAGCATTCATGCATTATTCTAGAAAGAAGTGTATGCATTTGTATTCCCTGCTGACAATGCTGAGTGGAATGAATTATTCAACCTGTAATTATGTAGGTAGTGGATCAGCAAATTCCTCCCAGACAAAATTCTGATTCTTCTGTATCATCTGTATAGTAGTAAAGATAAAGGTGCGATAAAATAGTAAAGGTAAAGAAGTTTTTTTAGGTACGTTCGTAATTATGTAAATACCTTTGTAAATACCTTATGTAAATACCTTATGTATATATTTAAAGTTGTCGTTCAGTCCTGTCCGTCTGTCTGTCCACATATAACAACGCAAACATTACCCAACCGAATCATTTAAAATTTAAAATATATAATTATAACATAATTTTGTCGAGTCATTTCAAATTTTATTATAATGGGATGTATAGTTCAATTACAGGGACTATTAAAAGTTACGGTCAATTTCAAGTGCATTTAAATGATGCTACACTCTTTCGATCATAATACAATTCATATGCATCTATGTAATATATATTAAAATATACATTCTGTGCAATTTGTGGTGCAAAGAATATTTTTCATTGATATACAGGGCCACACAAATGTATCCTATTACATAATGATGTAGAGAAATAGCTTGTTTGGGGTGCGTTTTATTTATATTAAATTATGTCAGATTTTATGAAATTGATATACGTTGCTGAGGTTTACTACAATTTACTTTCTGCATGACAGAAAGCATTTAATATTTAAGGGAACACACAAAAGATTTCGAATACGGTACTGTATATTTTTAAAACTTCCTTATAGTACGAAAGTCCCTCATTTGTTACATCTGACTTGCAATTTCTGACTTGTTTTTATGTGTATTCGTGTGTTCTACAAAAAACTTCTATTTTTTAAGGAAATGCTATTATGTATAGGAAAGGAAAGTAATATTTTGTACACTGTCAGAAAAAAGTTCTATTCAACTTGGTTTCCAGTTTTCGATTTTCTGCACACATATTTACATTCATTTCCTAGTTTTATAAAAATATGTATGCTTTTACTTATGGTGACCAATTTAAACAACTACAAAGTAAAAACAACTATTAATATTTATCAAATATAAATACGTTTATATTCAGAGTAAAAAAAAAAAAGTCGCGATTTTTCCTGCACTTTATACTTTAATTTTTCAAGCATCGATGCTGTGAAATGTAATTCAAATATCGATGATCTGTAAGTGAATTCAAACAACGAATGATGTAAAAATCGAGATATTTGAATCACTTGCACCTCATAGCCAATAGTAGCGTAAACTTTTCGAGATTTGAGAAATTTTACAGCAACTACGTTTGCAGCCAGGGTGCCCGCACATTTTACTGTAAGATACAATGATTTTTCTTGCGCTATATATCATAATTTTTCAAGTGCCAATGCTATGAAATTGAATTTAAGTACCGATGCTGTGAAAGCGAATACAAGCATTAAGTGAAGTAAAAATTGAAGCCTTTACCACGCATCCAATTGCAACGCGACTTTTTCCCGATATGAGAAATATTCACTGCTCTCTTTAAGGCAACAACTTGTAAATTTTAGAGTAACTGTGTTGGCAGCCGGGGAGCCAGCAAATTTTTTTGTAAAATGCATATTTTTTTTTTATTTCACAGTGCTTACAAAAATTCATAATGTACAAAAAATCAGGAATAGCGAGATATAAATGTATATATCGAACCCCTCGAGAAACACGGACATTTGCAAAAAGTTTGTTTTATTAGTTAACTTATTCATACAATACCTAGCAGTTCAAAAGAGATCAATTAAGCCGCAAATCTGCAGCAATATGTGAAGTTTTCGTCATTTTCACATTTTCAAAAATAAACATTTTAAATGAAAGTCTGTTTTATTCACCATATTCATACCATACCTAGCAGTTCAAAAAAAAGCAATTAAGATGCAGAACTTCAGGAATACGTGAAGTTCACGTCATTTATACTCCAGATATCTCCAAAGATTTCACAAAAAACAGTTGCGATTTAAAAAATATCTTAAAATTTTTATCAAGCGATTGCTAAATTTCGCAAGATGGCATTAATTTAGCTTTAAAGATACTTTTATCTTATTACATGCGTTATTCAGTTGAAGCCATCATATTTTATTCTACAAAGGAAGATATCCTTTTGTATTCTCTATTGACTGTACTGAGTAGAATAAATTATTCATCCTGTCACTATGCAGTCTGTAATTACGGAAATTTATCCCAGTGAAAATTTTGATTCTTCAAACAACACTGGCATTCGTATGAAGATTGATTAAAGAAATATGTACGCAAATTCCTCCATTAATGTTTTACTCAAAAGTAAGCTTGAACGTTCAACACAAAAATTCTAATATTTATAAGTGACGATTTAAAAAAATATTTTAAAATTTGCATCAAGCTATTGCTGCTTTGACATTAATTTCACGTTAAAGATGTTTTAATCTTATTAGTTTGGTTCTTCACTTGAAGCTTTCATATTTTATCCTGCAAGGGAAGATATCCTTTTATATTCCCTACTGATAGTATTGAGTGGAATAAAATATTCATTATGTCAATTTGCAGTCGGTAACTATTGAAATTTATCCCGGTGAAAAGTTTGATTCTTCAAACAACATTGGCTATTTATGAAGATGAATTAAAGAAATATGTACGTAAATTCCTCCATTAATGTTTTACTCAACAGTAACTTTAGCGTTCTGCATAAAGATTATAATATTTATGTGATGATTTAAAAAAATATCTTAAAATTTTCATCTGCTGAATTTGACACTAGTTTCTGTTAGCGATAATTAGCATAACATTTAAAATTGCGTATGAACTTCCTCACTAGTTTGACTAAAAACAGTTATTAACAGAAAAGCCAGGTAAGATTGACTTACCTTCAATTTGTTTTCATCTCAGGGCAGGCCGTCCAGATTTTAGTATCCATTTGGTTTATACACTTTTAATCACATTAATCGTCACACTGTAAGAAAAAACACTGCTACATTTAGAAAAACGAATATTATATTGAACTTGCTTTGGTATTTACGGAGCTCTGACGACAGCTCCTTTCTCTACAGCTACATATTCATCTCTGTGAAAAAATACAAGAAAAAATTATTATTATATTACATTGAAAATGAAAATTTATTATTTGAATGTTTCTATCATGTAAAAGTAATTTAGAGTTTATTGAAATTAATGAGCTCTTGATGACAATGTCCTTGAAAGTTAATCATCACTTATGTATTATAAATCAATTTGATTATTTGCAGATTTCAGTCTTTTTGTAAACAACTGAAGATTATGTTGCGTATGATGATAGTACTTTCACTTTCGATAAAATAAAATTGTTCTTGCTAAAAATCATTTCCTGGTTGCTCTTTAAATTATGCGATGATGGATGAAAAATAATTTAAGTCTTTTGTTTATTGTTTTCTGTAATCTTCATTTAGAGTTTACATTATAATGTTTTTAACAAACCCCCCCTTAAACTCTTAATGGAGATTATCCAGTAGTTTGAGTTTGTTTCTATTTTCTATGTATTCAGGTTTGGGTTCCGGTTTTGTAAGGATGTCGGCAATCATTGATTTGCTTGGACAATAATGTAATTGGATTATTCCGTTTTCTTTAAGCTGTTTAATTACATGATACTTGATATCGATGTGCTTTGTTCTGTTGGAATATTTTCCAGATTCTGTCATTTTTATACAAGAGATGTTATCTTCGAAAATAGCAATTGGCAATTGTTGTGGTACGCCAAGATCTTCTAATAATTTTAATAACCACGTTAATTCTTGCGTAGCACTGGCCGCTGCCACAAATTCTGCTTCTGCAGAGGATTGTGCAATGCAGGTCTGCCTCTTCGTGATCCACATTATAGGATTTTTTCCTAGTAAGAATAAATTTCCTGTCGTTGACCTTCTTGTCTTTAAATCACCCCCCCCAATCCGAATCACTATATATTTCCAAGATCGGTGGTTCTTGTGTGCTGATTACCAAATTTAGATTTTTTGTTGAATTTAGGTATCTTATAAGTCTTTTGACTCCTTTCCAGACCGATTCGGAGGGGGTTTCGTTTTTTCTGCTTAAAATGTTTACTGCTACGAGTATGTCTGGTCTTGATATCGTGGCGATGTATAACAATGCACCTATCGCTTGACGGTATTTCGTTTTGTTTGGCATTTGTTTACCTCCATCATTTAATCGCTGAAATCCTACCTCCATTGGAGTGCTGTATGGTTTAGACTCCGTTAAGTTGAATTTTTTTGCTACTTCTTCTATCTTTGCAGTTTGATTCAGTTTGAATCCATTCTGCGTTTTTTCTATTTTTATTCCGAGGTAATAGTTTATTTCTCCTAGATCTTCAAGAGTATATTCTGTTTTCAATTTATTTATTATATCTTTTATCTGGTCATCATTTCCTGCAATGAGTATGTCATCGACATACACTATGATGTAAATACTATTTTCCCCTTGTTTCTGTATGAATAAACAAGTGTCTGCTGTGCTTTGTGTGAAGTTTAATTCTTTAAGTGATTGGGTAATTTTTATATACCAAGCTCGTGCCGCTTGTTTTAGCCCATAAATTGCCTTTTCCAATCTACACACTTTGAAAGGTTCTTTTGTGTCTATGTATCCTTCAGGCTGAGACATATATACTTCTTCTTCCAGTTCTCCATGTAGGAAAGCTGTTTTAATGTCAATGTGATGTATTTTTAACTTATGATATGCTGCGGCAGTTAAAAAGCTTCTGAGTGTGGTGTGGACACCACTGGCGCATATGTTTCGTCATAGTCTATCCCGTATTTTTGTCCGTAACCCTGAGCTATGAGCCTAGCCTTGTATCTTTTTATTTTTCCAAATTCATCGTATTTTGCTTTAAATGTCCATTTTGATCCGATTACTTTAGCTCCTTGTGGTGGATGCACAAATGTCCATGTTTTGTTTTCTTTAAGTGAATTTATTTCCTCTCGCGTCGCATCGATCCAGTTCTTTTTTTCGTGTGGGTTCTCAAGATTTATCATTTCTTGCCAACTTTTGGGCTCATATATTGGATTGTGCCGGACTGCATAAGCAAATCTGTTCGGTGGTACTCCTTTATTTTCCCTTTCGGATCTTCTAACGTGTTGTGTTTGTAAAGATGTGGATGGTGTATCTGTATCGATGTTTTCTGGTGTTAGATTTAGTTCCATTACATTTTTTTCATTCTGCTGAGCCTGTTTTTTGATTTCAGACTTTGAATCATTTGTGTTTGTATTTTCATTAGTGTTTACATTATCTATTTTGTTTTCGATAAATTTTACTGATCTAGCTAGTATGACTCTTCCATCACTTGTGTATATTCTGTACCCTTTAGAGCGATTGTCATACCCGACAAAAGTGCCCTTTTCTGCTCTATTGTCAAGTTTTCCTCGTTTAAAATTATGTATATAGGCATATGCGGTACAACCGAAAACCTTTAAATATTTTATGTTTGGTTTTCTACCTAGCCAAAGTTCATATGGTGTGGTGTTGATGGATTTAGAAGGCAGTCGATTTTGCAAATGGTTTGAGGTACATATGGCTTCTCCCCATAATTTATGTGGGAGATTTGCTTCGTTTAGCATGCTCCTAGTCATATCCAGAAGCGATCTGTTTTTTCTCTCTGCAACCCCGTTTTGACTTGGAGAATATGGGACGGTAAGTTGGTGTTCTATGCCATTATACTTTAGGTACTTTTCAATTTCGTCATTTATATATTCACCGCCATTGTCGGATCTGATCGCAGTTGGCATTTTACCAAATTTATTTTTAACTGTAGCGATGTATTCTTTTAATTTTTCAAACGCGTCACTCTTATTTGACATTAGGTAAATTATACAAAACCTCGAAAAGTCATCGATGAAAGTGATGAAATATCTTTTCCCCCCTATAGTGGGTGTGTTTATAGGGCCACATACATCAGTGTGAATTAATTCTAGTCTTTCTTTGGCTCTATATGCTCCTGATTTCGGAAATGGTGTTTCGTTTGTTTTGGATTGAATGCATACCTCACATACATTGTTGTGTTTGCATTTATTTATTGTTACACCGCTTACTAATTCATTAGACACCATGTTTTTTATTGTGTCGTAATTTCTATGGCCCATTCTTCTGTGCCATAAATCTATACAATTTGCATTTGTGCAATTATACGTTACATTTGTATAGTAGCTACTATTTTCATCTTCGTTTACGTGTATTTCATACAAATTGTTTTTTAATTTACCTTGGAGTATTATTTCACCTTTGTGTGTAATGTTGCACCTATCCTTTTCAAAATGTACCTGGCATCCGTTTTTTGTTGCCCTGCTAACTGATAACAGATTGGTTTCAATATCTGGTACGAACAGAACATCCTTTGTGTTACTTGTTTATTATTTTTTCCGGTCTGAATAACAACTTCACCTGATCCATATGAAATCAATTTGCTACCGTTTGCTACAGTGACATTTGTCTCAACGTTGTTTGTTATTTTTGTAAACATTTCTTTTGAGTTTACGATATGGCTGGAACTTCCGCTATCTACAATAAAGGTTTTTTTATTATCAGGTTGCTCTGTAAGTAAGGCTACATCATTCTTTTCATATACAGCATTTTTTCTGTCTTCAGTGTTTTCTTCAAAACATAGCGAAGTGGAATGGTTTTTAGTTTTATTTTGCTTATTTTGAGTGTAAGTGTTATTATTTTTCCCTTTTAGGAACCAACATTCTTTATTTGTGTGGTTTTTCATTTTACAGTGTGAACAATATTTGTTCATTCTTTTATAATCAGAGTGGACAGATTTTCCTTGAGCTTTATATGCTCTGGTGTTATTTTCTGAATTTTCAGAGCTTTCCGTTCGACGGATATATTCATCCGTTAATTTATTTTTTATAAATAGTTCTGTGAGTTCAGGTTCTGGACGGGCCTCAAGAGCCGTCACTAATGTATCGTAAGAAGGGGGAAGTGAACACAATAGTAAGGCGGAAACATGGGAATCTGTGATATTTTCTCCTATGGCAGATAGTTTATCCACAATTTCTAGAATTTTAGTAATGTGGGCTATCATGTTACCACCTTCGTTTAATTTTGTGCTGTACAGTTTTCTTAATAAGTACAGCTTGCTGGAGAGATTGGATCTCTCATGAATTTGTTTTAGAGTGTCCCATGTCTCCCTTGCCGAATTCAGATTTTTAACATGTACTATTTGGCTATCTTCAATACTGAGATTGATTAATGCTCTGGCTTTGCGGTCTTTCTTGGCCCAGTCTGTGGTTATGGGGGTTGGAACCTCATCTGTAATGACTTCAATTAAGTCTTCACGAATTAAAAGCATCTCAATTTTAAATCGCCAATTTGAGTAATTATTGGCATTTAATTTTTCTATTGTTGTGCTGTCTTTTACAGCAGCCATGATATTGTTATAGAAAAGTTTTTTTTTTTCTTTAAGATTGCTAAATTGTTTAATTATGGACTGCCTGACCTGATTTTGTTTCTATTTCTGTCTCATTAATCATAATTGTTAGCGATAATTAGCTTAACATTTAAAATTGCGTATGAACTTCCTCACTAGTTTGACTAAAAACAGTTATTAACAGAAAAGCCAGGTAAGATTGACTTACCTTCAATTTGTTTTCATCTCAGGGCAGGCCGTCCAGATTTTAGTATCCATTTGGTTTATACACTTTTAATCACATTAATCGTCACACTGTAAGAAAAAACACTGCTACATTTAGAAAAACGAATATTATATTGAACTTGCTTTGGTATTTACGGAGCTCTGACGACAGCTCCTTTCTCTACAGCTACATATTCATCTCTGTGAAAAAATACAAGAAAAAATTATTATTATATTACATTGAAAATGAAAATTTATTATTTGAATGTTTCTATCATGTAAAAGTAATTTAGAGTTTATTGAAATTAATGAGCTCTTGATGACAATGTCCTTGAAAGTTAATCATCACTTATGTATTATAAATCAATTTGATTATTTGCAGATTTCAGTCTTTTTGTAAACAACTGAAGATTATGTTGCGTATGATGATAGTACTTTCACTTTCGATAAAATAAAATTGTTCTTGCTAAAAATCATTTCCTGGTTGCTCTTTAAATTATGCGATGATGGATGAAAAATAATTTAAGTCTTTTGTTTATTGTTTTCTGTAATCTTCATTTAGAGTTTACATTATAATGTTTTTAACAAACCCCCCCTTAAACTCTTAATGGAGATTATCCAGTAGTTTGAGTTTGTTTCTATTTTCTATGTATTCAGGTTTGGGTTCCGGTTTTGTAAGGATGTCGGCAATCATTGATTTGCTTGGACAATAATGTAATTGGATTATTCCGTTTTCTTTAAGCTGTTTAATTACATGATACTTGATATCGATGTGCTTTGTTCTGTTGGAATATTTTCCAGATTCTGTCATTTTTATACAAGAGATGTTATCTTCGAAAATAGCAATTGGCAATTGTTGTGGTACGCCAAGATCTTCTAATAATTTTAATAACCACGTTAATTCTTGCGTAGCACTGGCCGCTGCCACAAATTCTGCTTCTGCAGAGGATTGTGCAATGCAGGTCTGCCTCTTCGTGATCCACATTATAGGATTTTTTCCTAGTAAGAATAAATTTCCTGTCGTTGACCTTCTTGTCTTTAAATCACCCCCCCCAATCCGAATCACTATATATTTCCAAGATCGGTGGTTCTTGTGTGCTGATTACCAAATTTAGATTTTTTGTTGAATTTAGGTATCTTATAAGTCTTTTGACTCCTTTCCAGACCGATTCGGAGGGGGTTTCGTTTTTTCTGCTTAAAATGTTTACTGCTACGAGTATGTCTGGTCTTGATATCGTGGCGATGTATAACAATGCACCTATCGCTTGACGGTATTTCGTTTTGTTTGGCATTTGTTTACCTCCATCATTTAATCGCTGAAATCCTACCTCCATTGGAGTGCTGTATGGTTTAGACTCCGTTAAGTTGAATTTTTTTGCTACTTCTTCTATCTTTGCAGTTTGATTCAGTTTGAATCCATTCTGCGTTTTTTCTATTTTTATTCCGAGGTAATAGTTTATTTCTCCTAGATCTTCAAGAGTATATTCTGTTTTCAATTTATTTATTATATCTTTTATCTGGTCATCATTTCCTGCAATGAGTATGTCATCGACATACACTATGATGTAAATACTATTTTCCCCTTGTTTCTGTATGAATAAACAAGTGTCTGCTGTGCTTTGTGTGAAGTTTAATTCTTTAAGTGATTGGGTAATTTTTATATACCAAGCTCGTGCCGCTTGTTTTAGCCCATAAATTGCCTTTTCCAATCTACACACTTTGAAAGGTTCTTTTGTGTCTATGTATCCTTCAGGCTGAGACATATATACTTCTTCTTCCAGTTCTCCATGTAGGAAAGCTGTTTTAATGTCAATGTGATGTATTTTTAACTTATGATATGCTGCGGCAGTTAAAAAGCTTCTGAGTGTGGTGTGGACACCACTGGCGCATATGTTTCGTCATAGTCTATCCCGTATTTTTGTCCGTAACCCTGAGCTATGAGCCTAGCCTTGTATCTTTTTATTTTTCCAAATTCATCGTATTTTGCTTTAAATGTCCATTTTGATCCGATTACTTTAGCTCCTTGTGGTGGATGCACAAATGTCCATGTTTTGTTTTCTTTAAGTGAATTTATTTCCTCTCGCGTCGCATCGATCCAGTTCTTTTTTTCGTGTGGGTTCTCAAGATTTATCATTTCTTGCCAACTTTTGGGCTCATATATTGGATTGTGCCGGACTGCATAAGCAAATCTGTTCGGTGGTACTCCTTTATTTTCCCTTTCGGATCTTCTAACGTGTTGTGTTTGTAAAGATGTGGATGGTGTATCTGTATCGATGTTTTCTGGTGTTAGATTTAGTTCCATTACATTTTTTTCATTCTGCTGAGCCTGTTTTTTGATTTCAGACTTTGAATCATTTGTGTTTGTATTTTCATTAGTGTTTACATTATCTATTTTGTTTTCGATAAATTTTACTGATCTAGCTAGTATGACTCTTCCATCACTTGTGTATATTCTGTACCCTTTAGAGCGATTGTCATACCCGACAAAAGTGCCCTTTTCTGCTCTATTGTCAAGTTTTCCTCGTTTAAAATTATGTATATAGGCATATGCGGTACAACCGAAAACCTTTAAATATTTTATGTTTGGTTTTCTACCTAGCCAAAGTTCATATGGTGTGGTGTTGATGGATTTAGAAGGCAGTCGATTTTGCAAATGGTTTGAGGTACATATGGCTTCTCCCCATAATTTATGTGGGAGATTTGCTTCGTTTAGCATGCTCCTAGTCATATCCAGAAGCGATCTGTTTTTTCTCTCTGCAACCCCGTTTTGACTTGGAGAATATGGGACGGTAAGTTGGTGTTCTATGCCATTATACTTTAGGTACTTTTCAATTTCGTCATTTATATATTCACCGCCATTGTCGGATCTGATCGCAGTTGGCATTTTACCAAATTTATTTTTAACTGTAGCGATGTATTCTTTTAATTTTTCAAACGCGTCACTCTTATTTGACATTAGGTAAATTATACAAAACCTCGAAAAGTCATCGATGAAAGTGATGAAATATCTTTTCCCCCCTATAGTGGGTGTGTTTATAGGGCCACATACATCAGTGTGAATTAATTCTAGTCTTTCTTTGGCTCTATATGCTCCTGATTTCGGAAATGGTGTTTCGTTTGTTTTGGATTGAATGCATACCTCACATACATTGTTGTGTTTGCATTTATTTATTGTTACACCGCTTACTAATTCATTAGACACCATGTTTTTTATTGTGTCGTAATTTCTATGGCCCATTCTTCTGTGCCATAAATCTATACAATTTGCATTTGTGCAATTATACGTTACATTTGTATAGTAGCTACTATTTTCATCTTCGTTTACGTGTATTTCATACAAATTGTTTTTTAATTTACCTTGGAGTATTATTTCACCTTTGTGTGTAATGTTGCACCTATCCTTTTCAAAATGTACCTGGCATCCGTTTTTTGTTGCCCTGCTAACTGATAACAGATTGGTTTCAATATCTGGTACGAACAGAACATCCTTTGTGTTACTTGTTTATTATTTTTTCCGGTCTGAATAACAACTTCACCTGATCCATATGAAATCAATTTGCTACCGTTTGCTACAGTGACATTTGTCTCAACGTTGTTTGTTATTTTTGTAAACATTTCTTTTGAGTTTACGATATGGCTGGAACTTCCGCTATCTACAATAAAGGTTTTTTTATTATCAGGTTGCTCTGTAAGTAAGGCTACATCATTCTTTTCATATACAGCATTTTTTCTGTCTTCAGTGTTTTCTTCAAAACATAGCGAAGTGGAATGGTTTTTAGTTTTATTTTGCTTATTTTGAGTGTAAGTGTTATTATTTTTCCCTTTTAGGAACCAACATTCTTTATTTGTGTGGTTTTTCATTTTACAGTGTGAACAATATTTGTTCATTCTTTTATAATCAGAGTGGACAGATTTTCCTTGAGCTTTATATGCTCTGGTGTTATTTTCTGAATTTTCAGAGCTTTCCGTTCGACGGATATATTCATCCGTTAATTTATTTTTTATAAATAGTTCTGTGAGTTCAGGTTCTGGACGGGCCTCAAGAGCCGTCACTAATGTATCGTAAGAAGGGGGAAGTGAACACAATAGTAAGGCGGAAACATGGGAATCTGTGATATTTTCTCCTATGGCAGATAGTTTATCCACAATTTCTAGAATTTTAGTAATGTGGGCTATCATGTTACCACCTTCGTTTAATTTTGTGCTGTACAGTTTTCTTAATAAGTACAGCTTGCTGGAGAGATTGGATCTCTCATGAATTTGTTTTAGAGTGTCCCATGTCTCCCTTGCCGAATTCAGATTTTTAACATGTACTATTTGGCTATCTTCAATACTGAGATTGATTAATGCTCTGGCTTTGCGGTCTTTCTTGGCCCAGTCTGTGGTTATGGGGGTTGGAACCTCATCTGTAATGACTTCAATTAAGTCTTCACGAATTAAAAGCATCTCAATTTTAAATCGCCAATTTGAGTAATTATTGGCATTTAATTTTTCTATTGTTGTGCTGTCTTTTACAGCAGCCATGATATTGTTATAGAAAAGTTTTTTTTTTTCTTTAAGATTGCTAAATTGTTTAATTATGGACTGCCTGACCTGATTTTGTTTCTATTTCTGTCTCATTAATCATAATTGTTAGCGATAATTAGCTTAACATTTAAAATTGCGTATGAACTTCCTCACTAGTTTGACTAAAAACAGTTATTAACAGAAAAGCCAGGTAAGATTGACTTACCTTCAATTTGTTTTCATCTCAGGGCAGGCCGTCCAGATTTTAGTATCCATTTGGTTTATACACTTTTAATCACATTAATCGTCACACTGTAAGAAAAAACACTGCTACATTTAGAAAAACGAATATTATATTGAACTTGCTTTGGTATTTACGGAGCTCTGACGACAGCTCCTTTCTCTACAGCTACATATTCATCTCTGTGAAAAAATACAAGAAAAAATTATTATTATATTACATTGAAAATGAAAATTTATTATTTGAATGTTTCTATCATGTAAAAGTAATTTAGAGTTTATTGAAATTAATGAGCTCTTGATGACAATGTCCTTGAAAGTTAATCATCACTTATGTATTATAAATCAATTTGATTATTTGCAGATTTCAGTCTTTTTGTAAACAACTGAAGATTATGTTGCGTATGATGATAGTACTTTCACTTTCGATAAAATAAAATTGTTCTTGCTAAAAATCATTTCCTGGTTGCTCTTTAAATTATGCGATGATGGATGAAAAATAATTTAAGTCTTTTGTTTATTGTTTTCTGTAATCTTCATTTAGAGTTTACATTATAATGTTTTTAACAAACCCCCCCTTAAACTCTTAATGGAGATTATCCAGTAGTTTGAGTTTGTTTCTATTTTCTATGTATTCAGGTTTGGGTTCCGGTTTTGTAAGGATGTCGGCAATCATTGATTTGCTTGGACAATAATGTAATTGGATTATTCCGTTTTCTTTAAGCTGTTTAATTACATGATACTTGATATCGATGTGCTTTGTTCTGTTGGAATATTTTCCAGATTCTGTCATTTTTATACAAGAGATGTTATCTTCGAAAATAGCAATTGGCAATTGTTGTGGTACGCCAAGATCTTCTAATAATTTTAATAACCACGTTAATTCTTGCGTAGCACTGGCCGCTGCCACAAATTCTGCTTCTGCAGAGGATTGTGCAATGCAGGTCTGCCTCTTCGTGATCCACATTATAGGATTTTTTCCTAGTAAGAATAAATTTCCTGTCGTTGACCTTCTTGTCTTTAAATCACCCCCCCCAATCCGAATCACTATATATTTCCAAGATCGGTGGTTCTTGTGTGCTGATTACCAAATTTAGATTTTTTGTTGAATTTAGGTATCTTATAAGTCTTTTGACTCCTTTCCAGACCGATTCGGAGGGGGTTTCGTTTTTTCTGCTTAAAATGTTTACTGCTACGAGTATGTCTGGTCTTGATATCGTGGCGATGTATAACAATGCACCTATCGCTTGACGGTATTTCGTTTTGTTTGGCATTTGTTTACCTCCATCATTTAATCGCTGAAATCCTACCTCCATTGGAGTGCTGTATGGTTTAGACTCCGTTAAGTTGAATTTTTTTGCTACTTCTTCTATCTTTGCAGTTTGATTCAGTTTGAATCCATTCTGCGTTTTTTCTATTTTTATTCCGAGGTAATAGTTTATTTCTCCTAGATCTTCAAGAGTATATTCTGTTTTCAATTTATTTATTATATCTTTTATCTGGTCATCATTTCCTGCAATGAGTATGTCATCGACATACACTATGATGTAAATACTATTTTCCCCTTGTTTCTGTATGAATAAACAAGTGTCTGCTGTGCTTTGTGTGAAGTTTAATTCTTTAAGTGATTGGGTAATTTTTATATACCAAGCTCGTGCCGCTTGTTTTAGCCCATAAATTGCCTTTTCCAATCTACACACTTTGAAAGGTTCTTTTGTGTCTATGTATCCTTCAGGCTGAGACATATATACTTCTTCTTCCAGTTCTCCATGTAGGAAAGCTGTTTTAATGTCAATGTGATGTATTTTTAACTTATGATATGCTGCGGCAGTTAAAAAGCTTCTGAGTGTGGTGTGGACACCACTGGCGCATATGTTTCGTCATAGTCTATCCCGTATTTTTGTCCGTAACCCTGAGCTATGAGCCTAGCCTTGTATCTTTTTATTTTTCCAAATTCATCGTATTTTGCTTTAAATGTCCATTTTGATCCGATTACTTTAGCTCCTTGTGGTGGATGCACAAATGTCCATGTTTTGTTTTCTTTAAGTGAATTTATTTCCTCTCGCGTCGCATCGATCCAGTTCTTTTTTTCGTGTGGGTTCTCAAGATTTATCATTTCTTGCCAACTTTTGGGCTCATATATTGGATTGTGCCGGACTGCATAAGCAAATCTGTTCGGTGGTACTCCTTTATTTTCCCTTTCGGATCTTCTAACGTGTTGTGTTTGTAAAGATGTGGATGGTGTATCTGTATCGATGTTTTCTGGTGTTAGATTTAGTTCCATTACATTTTTTTCATTCTGCTGAGCCTGTTTTTTGATTTCAGACTTTGAATCATTTGTGTTTGTATTTTCATTAGTGTTTACATTATCTATTTTGTTTTCGATAAATTTTACTGATCTAGCTAGTATGACTCTTCCATCACTTGTGTATATTCTGTACCCTTTAGAGCGATTGTCATACCCGACAAAAGTGCCCTTTTCTGCTCTATTGTCAAGTTTTCCTCGTTTAAAATTATGTATATAGGCATATGCGGTACAACCGAAAACCTTTAAATATTTTATGTTTGGTTTTCTACCTAGCCAAAGTTCATATGGTGTGGTGTTGATGGATTTAGAAGGCAGTCGATTTTGCAAATGGTTTGAGGTACATATGGCTTCTCCCCATAATTTATGTGGGAGATTTGCTTCGTTTAGCATGCTCCTAGTCATATCCAGAAGCGATCTGTTTTTTCTCTCTGCAACCCCGTTTTGACTTGGAGAATATGGGACGGTAAGTTGGTGTTCTATGCCATTATACTTTAGGTACTTTTCAATTTCGTCATTTATATATTCACCGCCATTGTCGGATCTGATCGCAGTTGGCATTTTACCAAATTTATTTTTAACTGTAGCGATGTATTCTTTTAATTTTTCAAACGCGTCACTCTTATTTGACATTAGGTAAATTATACAAAACCTCGAAAAGTCATCGATGAAAGTGATGAAATATCTTTTCCCCCCTATAGTGGGTGTGTTTATAGGGCCACATACATCAGTGTGAATTAATTCTAGTCTTTCTTTGGCTCTATATGCTCCTGATTTCGGAAATGGTGTTTCGTTTGTTTTGGATTGAATGCATACCTCACATACATTGTTGTGTTTGCATTTATTTATTGTTACACCGCTTACTAATTCATTAGACACCATGTTTTTTATTGTGTCGTAATTTCTATGGCCCATTCTTCTGTGCCATAAATCTATACAATTTGCATTTGTGCAATTATACGTTACATTTGTATAGTAGCTACTATTTTCATCTTCGTTTACGTGTATTTCATACAAATTGTTTTTTAATTTACCTTGGAGTATTATTTCACCTTTGTGTGTAATGTTGCACCTATCCTTTTCAAAATGTACCTGGCATCCGTTTTTTGTTGCCCTGCTAACTGATAACAGATTGGTTTCAATATCTGGTACGAACAGAACATCCTTTGTGTTACTTGTTTATTATTTTTTCCGGTCTGAATAACAACTTCACCTGATCCATATGAAATCAATTTGCTACCGTTTGCTACAGTGACATTTGTCTCAACGTTGTTTGTTATTTTTGTAAACATTTCTTTTGAGTTTACGATATGGCTGGAACTTCCGCTATCTACAATAAAGGTTTTTTTATTATCAGGTTGCTCTGTAAGTAAGGCTACATCATTCTTTTCATATACAGCATTTTTTCTGTCTTCAGTGTTTTCTTCAAAACATAGCGAAGTGGAATGGTTTTTAGTTTTATTTTGCTTATTTTGAGTGTAAGTGTTATTATTTTTCCCTTTTAGGAACCAACATTCTTTATTTGTGTGGTTTTTCATTTTACAGTGTGAACAATATTTGTTCATTCTTTTATAATCAGAGTGGACAGATTTTCCTTGAGCTTTATATGCTCTGGTGTTATTTTCTGAATTTTCAGAGCTTTCCGTTCGACGGATATATTCATCCGTTAATTTATTTTTTATAAATAGTTCTGTGAGTTCAGGTTCTGGACGGGCCTCAAGAGCCGTCACTAATGTATCGTAAGAAGGGGGAAGTGAACACAATAGTAAGGCGGAAACATGGGAATCTGTGATATTTTCTCCTATGGCAGATAGTTTATCCACAATTTCTAGAATTTTAGTAATGTGGGCTATCATGTTACCACCTTCGTTTAATTTTGTGCTGTACAGTTTTCTTAATAAGTACAGCTTGCTGGAGAGATTGGATCTCTCATGAATTTGTTTTAGAGTGTCCCATGTCTCCCTTGCCGAATTCAGATTTTTAACATGTACTATTTGGCTATCTTCAATACTGAGATTGATTAATGCTCTGGCTTTGCGGTCTTTCTTGGCCCAGTCTGTGGTTATGGGGGTTGGAACCTCATCTGTAATGACTTCAATTAAGTCTTCACGAATTAAAAGCATCTCAATTTTAAATCGCCAATTTGAGTAATTATTGGCATTTAATTTTTCTATTGTTGTGCTGTCTTTTACAGCAGCCATGATATTGTTATAGAAAAGTTTTTTTTTTTCTTTAAGATTGCTAAATTGTTTAATTATGGACTGCCTGACCTGATTTTGTTTCTATTTCTGTCTCATTAATCATAATTGTTAGCGATAATTAGCTTAACATTTAAAATTGCGTATGAACTTCCTCACTAGTTTGACTAAAAACAGTTATTAACAGAAAAGCCAGGTAAGATTGACTTACCTTCAATTTATTTTCATCTCAGGGCAGGCCGTCCAGAATTTAGTATCCATTTGGTTTATACACTTTTAATCACATTAATCGTCACACTGTAAGAAAAAACACTGCTACATTTAGAAAAACGAATATTATATTGAACTTGCTTTGGTATTTACGGAGCTCTGACGACAGCTCCTTTCTCTACAGCTACATATTCATCTCTGTGAAAAAATACAAGAAAAAATTATTATTATATTACATTGAAAATGAAAATTTATTATTTGAATGTTTCTATCATGTAAAAGTAATTTAGAGTTTATTGAAATTAATGAGCTCTTGATGACAATGTCCTTGAAAGTTAATCATCACTTATGTATTATAAATCAATTTGATTACTTGCAGATTTCAGTCTTTTTGTAAACAACTGAAGATTATGTTGCGTATGATGATAGTACTTTCACTTTCGATAAAATAAAATTGTTCTTGCTAAAAATCATTTCCTGGTTGCTCTTTAAATTATGCGATGATGGATGAAAAATAATTTAAGTCTTTTGTTTATTGTTTTCTGTAATCTTCATTTAGAGTTTACATTATAATGTTTTTAACAAACTCCCCCTTAAACTCTTAATGGAGATTATCCAGTAGTTTGAGTTTGTTTCTATTTTCTATGTATTCAGGTTTGGGTTCCGGTTTTGTAAGGATGTCGGCAATCATTGATTTGCTTGGACAATAATGTAATTGGATTATTCCGTTTTCTTTAAGCTGTTTAATTACATGATACTTGATATCGATGTGCTTTGTTCTGTTGGAATATTTTCCAGATTCTGTCATTTTTATACAAGAGATGTTATCTTCGAAAATAGCAATTGGCAATTGTTGTGGTACGCCAAGATCTTCTAATAATTTTAATAACCACGTTAATTCTTGCGTAGCACTGGCCGCTGCCACAAATTCTGCTTCTGCAGAGGATTGTGCAATGCAGGTCTGCCTCTTCGTGATCCACATTATAGGATTTTTTCCTAGTAAGAATAAATTTCCTGTCGTTGACCTTCTTGTCTTTAAATCACCCCCCCAATCCGAATCACTATATATTTCCAAGATCGGTGGTTCTTGTGTGCTGATTACCAAATTTAGATTTTTTGTTGAATTTAGGTATCTTATAAGTCTTTTGACTCCTTTCCAGTCCGATTCGGAGGGGGTTTCGTTTTTTCTGCTTAAAATGTTTACTGCTACGAGTATGTCTGGTCTTGATATCGTGGCGATGTATAACAATGCACCTATCGCTTGACGGTATTTCGTGTTGTTTGGCATTTGTTTACCTCCATCATTTAATCGCTGAAATCCTACCTCCATTGGAGTGCTGTATGGTTTAGACTCCGTTAAGTTGAATTTTTTTGCTACTTCTTCTATCTTTGCAGTTTGATTCAGTTTGAATCCATTCTGCGTTTTTTCTATTTTTATTCCGAGGTAATTGTTTATTTCTCCTAGATCTTCAAGAGTATATTCTGTTTTCAATTTATTTATTATATCTTTTATCTGGTCATCATTTCCTGCAATGAGTATGTCATCGACATACACTATGATGTAAATACTATTTTCCCCTTGTTTCTGTATGAATAAACAAGTGTCTGCTGTGCTTTGTGTGAAGTTTAATTCTTTAAGTGATTGGGTAATTTTTATATACCAAGCTCGTGCCGCTTGTTTTAGCCCATAAATTGCCTTTTTCAATCTACACACTTTGAAAGGTTCTTTTGTGTCTATGTATCCTTCAGGCTGAGACATATATACTTCTTCTTCCAGTTCTCCATGTAGGAAAGCTGTTTTAATGTCAATGTGATGTATTTTTAACTTATGATATGCTGCGGCAGTTAAAAAGCTTCTGAGTGTGGTGTGGACACCACTGGCGCATATGTTTCGTCATAGTCTATCCCGTATTTTTGTCCGTAACCCTGAGCTATGAGCCTAGCCTTGTATCTTTTTATTTTTCCAAATTCATCGTATTTTGCTTTAAATGTCCATTTTGATCCGATTACTTTAGCTCCTTGTGGTGGATGCACAAATGTCCATGTTTTGTTTTCTTTAAGTGAATTTATTTCCTCTCGCGTCGCATCGATCCAGTTCTTTTTTTCGTGTGGGTTCTCAAGATTTATCATTTCTTGCCAACTTTTGGGCTCATATATTGGATTGTGCCGGACTGCATAAGCAAATCTGTTCGGTGGTACTCCTTTATTTTCCCTTTCGGATCTTCTAACGTGTTGTGTTTGTAAAGATGTGGATGGTGTATCTGTATCGATGTTTTCTGGTGTTAGATTTAGTTCCATTACATTTTTTTCATTCTGCTGAGCCTGTTTTTTGATTTCAGACTTTGAATCATTTGTGTTTGTATTTTCATTAGTGTTTACATTATCTATTTTGTTTTCGATAAATTTTACTGATCTAGCTAGTATGACTCTTCCATCACTTGTGTATATTCTGTACCCTTTAGAGCGATTGTCATACCCGACAAAAGTGCCCTTTTCTGCTCTATTGTCAAGTTTTCCTCGTTTAAAATTATGTATATAGGCATATGCGGTACAACCGAAAACCTTTAAATATTTTATGTTTGGTTTTCTACCTAGCCAAAGTTCATATGGTGTGGTGTTGATGGATTTAGAAGGCAGTCGATTTTGCAAATGGTTTGAGGTACATATGGCTTCTCCCCATAATTTATGTGGGAGATTTGCTTCGTTTAGCATGCTCCTAGTCATATCCAGAAGCGATCTGTTTTTTCTCTCTGCAACCCCGTTTTGACTTGGAGAATATGGGACGGTAAGTTGGTGTTCTATGCCATTATACTTTAGGTACTTTTCAATTTCGTCATTTATATATTCACCGCCATTGTCGGATCTGATCGCAGTTGGCATTTTACCAAATTTATTTTTAACTGTAGCGATGTATTCTTTTAATTTTTCAAACGCGTCACTCTTATTTGACATTAGGTAAATTATACAAAACCTCGAAAAGTCATCGATGAAAGTGATGAAATATCTTTTCCCCCCTATAGTGGGTGTGTTTATAGGGCCACATACATCAGTGTGAATTAATTCTAGTCTTTCTTTGGCTCTATATGCTCCTGATTTCGGAAATGGTGTTTCGTTTGTTTTGGATTGAATGCATACCTCACATACATTGTTGTGTTTGCATTTATTTATTGTTACACCGCTTACTAATTCATTAGACACCATGTTTTTTATTGTGTCGTAATTTCTATGGCCCATTCTTCTGTGCCATAAATCTATACAATTTGCATTTGTGCAATTATACGTTACATTTGTATAGTAGCTACTATTTTCATCTTCGTTTACGTGTATTTCATACAAATTGTTTTTTAATTTACCTTGGAGTATTATTTCACCTTTGTGTGTAATGTTGCACCTATCCTTTTCAAAATGTACCTGGCATCCGTTTTTTGTTGCCCTGCTAACTGATAACAGATTGGTTTCAATATCTGGTACGAACAGAACATCCTTTGTGTTACTTGTTTATTATTTTTTCCGGTCTGAATAACAACTTCACCTGATCCATATGAAATCAATTTGCTACCGTTTGCTACAGTGACATTTGTCTCAACGTTGTTTGTTATTTTTGTAAACATTTCTTTTGAGTTTACGATATGGCTGGAACTTCCGCTATCTACAATAAAGGTTTTTTTATTATCAGGTTGCTCTGTAAGTAAGGCTACATCATTCTTTTCATATACAGCATTTTTTCTGTCTTCAGTGTTTTCTTCAAAACATAGCGAAGTGGAATGGTTTTTAGTTTTATTTTGCTTATTTTGAGTGTAAGTGTTATTATTTTTCCCTTTTAGGAACCAACATTCTTTATTTGTGTGGTTTTTCATTTTACAGTGTGAACAATATTTGTTCATTCTTTTATAATCAGAGTGGGCAGATTTTCCTTGAGCTTTATATGCTCTGGTGTTATTTTCTGAATTTTCAGAGCTTTCCGTTCGACGGATATATTCATCCGTTAATTTATTTTTTATAAATAGTACTGTGAGTTCAGGTTCTGGACGGGCCTCAAGAGCCGTCACTAATGTATCGTAAGAAGGGGGAAGTGAACACAATAGTAAGGCGGAAACATGGGAATCTGTGATATTTTCTCCTATGGCAGATAGTTTATCCACAATTTCTAGAATTTTAGTAATGTGGGCTATCATGTTACCACCTTCGTTTAATTTTGTGCTGTACAGTTTTCTTAATAAGTACAGCTTGCTGGAGAGATTGGATCTCTCATGAATTTGTTTTAGAGTGTCCCATGTCTCCCTTGCCGAATTCAGATTTTTAACATGTACTATTTGGCTATCTTCAATACTGAGATTGATTAATGCTCTGGCTTTGCGGTCTTTCTTGGCCCAGTCTGTGGTTATGGGGGTTGGAACCTCATCTGTAATGACTTCAATTAAGTCTTCACGAATTAAAAGCATCTCAATTTTAAATCGCCAATTTGAGTAATTATTGGCATTTAATTTTTCTATTGTTGTGCTGTCTTTTACAGCAGCCATGATATTGTTATAGAAAAGTTTTTTTTTTCTTTAAGATTGCTAAATTGTTTAATTATGGACTGCCTGACCTGATTTTGTTTCTATTTCTGTCTCATTAATCATAATTGTTAGCGATAATTAGCTTAACATTTAAAATTGCGTATGAACTTCCTCACTAGTTTGACTAAAAACAGTTATTAACAGAAAAGCCAGGTAAGATTGACTTACCTTCAATTTATTTTCATCTCAGGGCAGGCCGTCCAGATTTTAGTATCCATTTGGTTTATACACTTTTAATCACATTAATCGTCACACTGTAAGAAAAAACACTGCTACATTTAGAAAAACGAATATTATATTGAACTTGCTTTGGTATTTACGGAGCTCTGACGACAGCTCCTTTCTCTACAGCTACATATTCATCTCTGTGAAAAAATACAAGAAAAAATTATTATTATATTACATTGAAAATGAAAATTTATTATTTGAATGTTTCTATCATGTAAAAGTAATTTAGAGTTTATTGAAATTAATGAGCTCTTGATGACAATGTCCTTGAAAGTTAATCATCACTTATGTATTATAAATCAATTTGATTATTTGCAGATTTCAGTCTTTTTGTAAACAACTGAAGATTATGTTGCGTATGATGATAGTACTTTCACTTTCGATAAAATAAAATTGTTCTTGCTAAAAATCATTTCCTGGTTGCTCTTTAAATTATGCGATGATGGATGAAAAATAATTTAAGTCTTTTGTTTATTGTTTTCTGTAATCTTCATTTAGAGTTTACATTATAATGTTTTTAACAGTTTCACATTTAAGATGCTTTTATCTTATTATATACGCTGTTCACTTGAAGCGCTCATATTTTATCCTACAAGGGAAGATACCCTTTCGTATTCCCTACTGACAGTACTGAGTAGAATAAATTATTCATCCTGTCACTATACAGTCGGTAACTAAGGAAAATTATCCCAGTGAAAAGTTTGATTCTTCAAACAGCATTGGCATACTTAAGAAGATTAATTATAGAAATATGTAAGCAAATTCGTCCATTAATGTTTTACTCAACAGTAAGCTTCAGCGTTCTGCATAAAGATTATAATATTTATGTGACGATTTAAAAAAATATCTTAAAATTTTCATCAAGCTATTGCTGAATTTGGCATTAGTTTCACATTAAAGATGCTTTTATCTTATTACATACGTTGTTCACTTGAGGCGATCACATTTTATCCTACAATGGAAGATATCCTTTAAAATTCCCTACTGACAGTACTGAGTGGAATGAATTATTCATCCTGTCACTATGCAGTCGGTAATTAAGGAAATTTATCCCAGTGTAAAGTTTGATTCTTAAAAAACATTGGCATACTTAAGAAGATTAATTAAAGAAATATGTACGCAAATTCCTCCATTAATGTTTTAATCAACAGTAAGCTTCAATGTTCAGCATAAAGATTCTGATATAAATAAGTGATGATTTTAAAAAAAATATCTTAAAATTTTCATCGAGCTATTGTTGAATTTGGCATTACTTTCGCGTTAAAGATGCTTTTATCTTATTGCATCCGTTCTTCACTTGAAGCATTCATATTTTATCCTACAAGGGAAGAATCCTTTTATATTCCCTACTGACAGTATTGAGTGGAACAAATTATTCATCCTGTTACTATGCAGTCGGTAACTAAGGAAATTTATCGCAGAGAAAGCTTTGATTCTTCAAACAACATTGGCATACTTATGAAGATTAATTAAAGAAATAAGTACGCAAATTCCTCCATTAAAGTGTTATTCAAAAGTCAGCTTTAACGTTCTACAGAAAGATTCTCATATTTATAAGTGAAGTCATAGGAAATTGTCTTGAAAAACAAAGAAGGGATTTTTAGGGAGTACTAGAGAGTAATATTTGTTTTATGGAGAGTCTTTTATTTTTCTGAATAAAGTGACACGCCTGGAATTCACTGAGATCTTTGGGGTGCAAAATAATTCATTAAAAATTAATTAAATTTTTATTTTATTTGCATATTATCCGTTCCAAAAAAATATTAAACTGCGACAATCATACTAATTATAGAAAATTCTACATTTTTCATTTCTTCCAATTCCATAGCTAATATTATGTAACTGCCAATTTGAAAACAACTTCAGAAGTATTTAAGAACAATTTATTACATAAATTTTAGATTTAATCCCATCGGACGAAATGCGCAACCCCCTAGAGATATCTCTCTAATACAGAGTAACCTGCTTTTGGTCTTTCTTTTGTTGTATCTGAAAAGTTCTGAAAAGGGCTGTTCAACGTTTCACTGTTACTCCTCTGGTACACCAGCTTTCTTATAGTTTCATTAATTGCATCATCTAATCTGCCATTTTGTATTAAATAATTGGCACTAAAAGTGTTTACAAAAATGTGACGCTAACTTTCTAAATAATTTATTCAAAAAAAAAAATTCAATCGAAAGTTGGAAGATTATAGAAGAGAATGAAAAAGGATTATCACAATGCATAGTAATATGCGAATGTGCTTCAACAAAATACCTGACATAGAAAAAGATAACAGACTTGGGTATATATGGCAAAGAAATTGCAATTACGCCTCCCAGCAAATTTTAAATAATAAAAACCACCAGAATCTCCAAACAGTAATTGTCAATTAGTTTAAATAAAGACAACTTTTCTATTCGGAAATTGAGTAGATTTTTGACAAAATAATAAATGTCTTTCAATTAGTAAAATAGAAACTTTCTCAACAATTTACTTGCAACTTAATATAAGGAAAATAAGAAAAATGTACAATAGTTACTAAAACTGATGATCAATATTGATGGCAATAAACAAATGGCGCAAGTAGAGTATAGTATTCAATTATAGTATTCAATATAGTATTCCCTGATAGTATTCAATTTGGCGTTACCGTTACGCTAACACTGCATTAAAGCAAGACATATCTCTGAAGACTGCTAATTTCCTGATGATTCCCTAAGCACTTCTTTCGATTCACATATATCCTTTAACACAACAAGACTGACAGTTATATCTTGAATGTAAGTATTTAGAAAAGAATGCACTGGGAGATCTCTTACACTAATCTTCGTTAAGCTGCCAATCATGTTCGAAGAAATAAGACATTTATTCTGATGAATTCCCACAAGCGCTATCTACATCATTATCTATTGAATAATTTGTTCCACTCAATAGCGTCAGTAGGAAAGCTAAAAGGATTATTATCTTCCTTGTGATGGATAATATGCAAATGTTTCAATATAAAAATGGGCGTAAAAGACGATAGGAGCATCAAATCAGGAGATGATTTTATTGTATTGATAAATATTGAAAGCTTTGGCAAAAAAGCAATTACAATTCCATGTGGTTTATTTTAGAAAGAGTATGTAACATTCGAAACAAATACAAGATGGCGGTTTTTTTTTACTGATGAAATACACAAGTAGGTTTGAAATCTATATACAGTGTGCTAACTGTACCAGTGTTAAAAAAATTTCTGTGAAATTACAGGTAATCTACGGGTAATCCATTATCTTATGTGTTATGTAAAATTACAGAGTTTCTGTTAAATAACAAAGAAATAATTCGGTAAATTTACAGTAGTCTCTGTAAATTAACACTGTTGAAAATACACAAGACTGTGTAAATTTATTTCTGATTATAATAAAGTAATTTAATTTTCAAAATCAACAAATCATTCAATATTCAGAAAGCCTGAAAGAGTTAGAATTTTTTCTAATAATTTAGAACTGCTGTATCATATATTTTTTACATAAAAACCTGGACGCGTCTGGGGTTTGAACCTGGAACCACTTTACAGTGGCAAGGCACCCTGGTGACTGAAATATGGGAGCACTTTTTATTTAGTTCAAAGAAGTCTTTTATAATTCCATGGGGAAAAATAGATAAAAGTCTTCACTAACACCGAGAAGATGATTTTCCCTCCCTAAAATATTCTAACATTGTACATATATATATAATTATGTAATTTCTTTTCAATATTTCTAATAAAATTGCAAAATAATTTTATAAATGTATATTTTTAATTATAAGTTTTAACAAAGATAAACGTATTTTTTAATAAAGACGAAATCCCTACAGAAAATTGGGTATAATAAAAGGAAAATGTCGGTTGAATGATGACCGAGAAACTCGATCGAATGCATTTAACCGAGAACTATTGTAAATTTACAGAGAATCTAGCTTTTTTTTCTGAGCTGTTACAGAAATTTTTAATAGTGTGTTATGGTGCCAACACCTTTTTCAACCTCTTTCATCATACTTTTTGCAATTTTCACCGATTGTTTCTTAAATAAATAACTTTTTTTTTTTGCCAAAGCTTTCAGTGGATATCAATGTTATAACATTAGCATGTTTCACAAAATATTCTGTCTCAATAATTTATATTTGCATTCTACTTAATGTAATTCAACTAATTAGAAAGTGTGAGAGTTGCCAAAATTAGTAATCATTTGCCCAAAAATAATGGTAGCAAATCAAAAAGAAACAAAAGCTTTTTATTTAAAAAGATAAAATATCATTAAATTGCGCTACAGTTTGGGAATAAAGTAGATATGTTTGTCAATCAAATTTTAATGATGCGAAAACAGGAATTGCATACATTCTAGCGTAGAACTTTCTCAACATCGTTATGGCATAAGTGTGCCCCATACTAATTTGCAAGATGTATTTATAATATTAAATGATCTACACATTTCTCATTAATTCTCTTCAGATGCATATTGACAGAAATATTACTTTGTTGTTAATAGTAGTATGAGGGCTTTCACATGCGCCATTTTTTTATATATATTGGCATCACTAATTATATTAAATAAAGTTTGTTCTATTATTGTTCTGCCCATGTTTCTTCGTTTTACGTAAATTTATTTTGATTTGAGGCAGTGGTGGCAATAAAATAAAGAAATGGCTTAAGTAGAGCCCTGGTAGTATTTAATCTGACGTTACCGTTACGCTAACACTGCATTAAAGCAAAGCGTATCTCTGAAGACTTAATTAATTTCCTGACGATTCCCTAAGCACTTCTTTAGATTCCCATATATCCTTTAACACAACAAGGCTGACAGTTATATCTTGAATGTAAGTATTTAGAAAAGAATGCACTGGGAGTTAGATCTCTTACACTAATCTTCGTTAAGCTGCCAATCATGTTTGAAGAAATAAGACATTCATTCCGATAAATTTCCACATGCGCTATCTGCATCATTATCTGTTGAATTCTTCTGATGCTATTATTTCAGTCAATAGCGTCAGTAGGAAAGCTAAAAGTATTATTATCTTCCTTGTGATGGATAATATGCAAATGTTTCAATATAAATATAGTCGTAAAAGACGGATCAGGAGTTAATTTTATTATATTGATAAATGTTGAAGGCTTTGGCAAAAAGCAATTACGATTTCATGTAGTTCATTTTATAAAGAGTATGTAGAATTCGAAACAAGTACGAGTTGGAGGGGTTTATTTTAAATACTGAAATATACATATAGTTTGGAATTCAGTATATAGAGTGTTCACGGTTATTATGGTGTCAAAGCATTTTTTAAACACATTAATGTAAATACAATCATACTTTTTTCAAATTTTACATATTCTTTCTAAAATAAATCACATGAAACTGTAACTTTTTTTCGCCAAATCCTTCAGTGATTATCAATGTTATGATATTAGCTTGTTTTATAAAATATTCCACTTCAACAATGAAAATTTGATTACTGCATAATGTAATGTAAGTAATTTTGAAGTGTGAGAGTTATCACAATTTGTAGAAGTGGTAGCAATAAAATAAAAAAATGGCGCAAGTGGAACCCTGATAGTGTTAAATTTGACGTTATCGTTACATTAACACTGCATTAAAGCAAAACATATTTCTGAAGACTTAATTAACTTCCTGACAATTTCCTAAGCACTTCTTTAAATATATATATATCCTTTAATACAACAAAGCTGACAGTTATACACTGTTAAACATTTGTGTAACATTACTCCATAAAACTGGTGGCAGCGAGTTATGGTGTGATTTTTTTCAATTATATAATGGTGTAATTTAAACATATGTTACTGGAGTAACATAATGTATTAGTGTAATGTTACAATGATTATCTTGGTTTATCGTTGTTCCACCATAAACTTGGGGGAAGCTTGGCTGCCACCAACTTTATGGAGTAATGTTACACAAATGTTTTACAGTGTATTGTGCATAAAAGGATTTAGAAAAGAATGCACTGGGAGACTTCTTACACTAAACTTCGTTAGGTTTCCAATCGTGTTCGAAGAAATTAGACATTCATTCCGATAAATTTTCACATGCTGCAACTACATCATTATCTGTTGAATAATATATTCCACTCTAATACAGTCAGCAGTAAACCTAAAAGGATTATTATTTTCTTTGTGATGCATCATATGCAATTTTTTCATTATAAAAATGAGCGGAAAAGGCGATAAAAATTTCAAATCAGGAGTTGAGATTTTTATATATTCTATATTTTGAAGGCTTTGGAAAAATATACTAACAATTTCTTATGATTTATCTCTGAAAGAATATGTAGAATTCGAAACAAGTGCAAGTTGGTTTTTTTTATTAAAGGAATACATTGAAATCTGTCTAAGCCAGAATCTGCCTAAGCCGGAAGTCTTTCTATGGCGGAAACATTTCAGAGTCCCACATTTTTAAACATAGATATTTCTGAGAAATGTGTCTAAGGCGGAAAGAATCTGTGTAACGCAGAACGGGACATTCATTTTGGGTCCCAGGTAGCAAATTTACTGTTTAAGACGGAAAAAAATTTCTTGCGAAATATGTAAAGAATTTTTTTCTTTTCATATTGAAATGTGTAGTCGCATTCCCAGAGGTTAAGAAAAGGCGTCACTAATTGCTAACAGTAGTTTGGGGATGATTTTATTATTGTATATGACTGGGAACTGTTGAACAACTTGTGTACTAGTGTGTATGTGTACTATCAATTTGTAGTGTAAATTATTATTACTATAAATATATAAACATATGTAAAGACTTCATGCCTAATTAATTAAAAAAAATTGTTAAAGACACGTTAGTTTTAACTTTTAAAAAACGGGATGTCTATAATTTTTTTCTGTTTAACCAGGAAATCTGTCTAAGGCGGAATTTTATTTCAGTCCCAAGCGATTCCGCCTTAGACAGATATCGCTGTATGCAAATAGTTTTGAAATCAATATACAGTGTGTTCATGTTATTATGATGCCAAACCCTTTTTAAACGTCATTCATGAAAAAATAATCATACATTTCTCGACTTTTACATATTCTTTCTAAAATGAACTACATAAAATTACGCCTTTTTTCGCCAAGGACTGTAGCGATTATCTGTGTTATAACATTATCTTGTTTTACAAAATATTCAATCCCAACGCCAAAGCTTTCAGTGGATATCAATGTTATAACATTAGCATGTTTCACAAAATATTCTGTCTCAATAATTTATATTTGCATTCTACTTAATGTAATTCAACTAATTAGAAAGTGTGAGAGTTGCCAAAATTAGTAATCATTTGCCCAAAAATAATGGTAGCAAATCAAAAAGAAACAAAAGCTTTTTATTTAAAAAGATAAAATATCATTAAATTGCGCTACAGTTTGGGAATAAAATGATCAGGAAGCATTACTCTATAGAATGAATTAAGGATATAACAATCACTCGAAAAAAAATTATTAAAAAAACTCTCATACTTAAAAATTTTTAAAAACCCTAAAAAATACAACTTCTTTTTCATTAAAAATACTCAAAATATTAAACTATCTAAACTATATTAATTCATTCTATAGATCATGATGTTATATGCATGCAAAAAAATAAGCCATTCCATCAAATAGTTTTTTTTAATCTTGGTGTTAGTCGTCAAAAATGAAGTTTTGAGAAAACGCGACTTAAAGTTGAAATTATATGGGTGCGGCTATGAAAGTGTTCATACATAAATCCTTATAACTACGTTAAAAATGCAAATTTGTGTATGCGGTTTTTTGCACTGAGTTACGAATAATTTGAATAATCAAACTAGATCATAAAAAATCGAATTTTTGAAAAGTTTTCAACCCCTGAGAATTAAGTCATGAGAAAATAAATCCTGAATGCTACTGTAGATGTTTGCGCACATCGTTATGATAATAATGGTCCGTACTGTTCTTCAAGATGGATTTATATCATTAAATGATGAATACATTTATTAACACATTTTTTTTAAAAATGCATATTAAGAAAAACATTATTTTGCGTGATCAATAGTATTAAATAAGACGCTATTGCTATTGCATTAACCTAGCACTGCATTAAAGCAAAACGCATGTCAGAAGACTTAACTAACTTCCTGGCGATTCCCTAAGCACTTCTTTAGAAACACATATATCCTTCAATACAACAAGGCTGACAGTTATATCTTGTATAAAAGGATTTAGAAAAGAATAGAGATCGCTTACATTAATCTTTGTTGTGCTGAAAATCATGTTCCAAGAACTAAGACATTCATTCCGATAAATTCCACATACGCTATCTTCTTCATTACCTGTCGAATAATTTATTCCACACAAAAGCGTCAATAGGAAAAGCAAAATGATTTATATATCAGTTATAAAGTATAAAATATAAATGTTTTGTCATAAAAATAGGACTCCGAAATATTTTGAAAATAAGCATTTATCTTTAAATGTACTTATATCCCCATTAAAAGTGTACTCTCATATTCATTGTAAACACCTTGTATACCAGCCTTTTGTAAATTTACCTTCATAAAGAAAGTATCATATTTTTTTTTTATAATTTCGTTTATTCTTTCTATAATGAATCAAATGAAATTGTACTATTTTTCCCCCAAAGTCTTCAAAAAATGTTAATGATGTATCATTTACTTCTAATTTGCTAACCGTGTGCTGCCATACAAAAATTTCTCCACAAAAAATGTTTGCTCACAATATAATTTAATGAAACTAAGCAGAAAGTGTAAGAGTTACCATAATTGGTAACTAATTGCCCATATTTAATACAAGCAAATTAAAAAAGAAACGAAAAAGTATTTATAACAATAAAAAATGTCAGTAATAAATTGCAAAAAATAAAGATGTCAATTCGATGCTGTCAAATTTTAAATCGTGAGAAAATAAATCCTAAATGGTACTGTAGGTTGTTTGTGTACATCTTTATGATAATAATGTGCCGTACTACTCTTCAAGATGGATTTATAGCATTAAATGATGAATACATTTATCAACGCGTTTTTTCAAATACATATTAAGAGAAACACCATTTGGCGTTACCAATAGTATTAAATAAGACGCTATAGCTATTGCGTTTTGCTAGCACTGCATTAAAACAAAACGTATCTCAGAAACTTAACTAGCTTCCTGGCAATTCCCTAAGCACTTCTTCAGAAACGCATACATCCTTTAACAAAACAAAGCTGACAGTTATATCTTGCATAAAAAGATTTAGAACAGAATGCACTGGGAGATCTGTTACACTAATCTTCGTTAGGCTGCCAATCATGTTCCAAGAAACAATACATTTGTTCCGATGAATTTGCACATGCGCTATCTGCATCATTATCTGTTGAATAATTTATTTCACACAAAAGCGTCAATAGGAAAAGCAAAATGATTAATGTATCAATGATTAATAAAGTACAAAATATAAATGTTTTGTCATAAAAATAGGACTCCAAAATATTCTGAAAATAAGTATTTATCTTGAAATGCACTTATATCACCATTATAAGTGTACTATCCTATTCATTGTAAATACCTTCTATATCAGTTTCAAAAGTCTTTCGTAAATTTACTTTCATAAAAAATAATCATACTTGTTTTAAATTTTGTTTATTCTTTCTGTAATGAATCAAATGAAATTGTACTATTTTCCCCCCAAAGTCTTCAAAAAATGTTAATGATGTACCATTTACGTCTAATTTACTAACTGTGTGTTGCCAAACAAAAATTTCTCAACAATGAATGTTAGCTCACAATATAATCTACTGTAACTAAGCAGAAAGTGTAAGAGTTACCATAATTGGTAATTGATTGCTCATATTTAAAACAAGCAAATAAAAAAAGTATTTATAACAATAAAAAATCTCAGCTATAAATTGCAAAAAAAAAAAAATAAATAAATAAATAAAGTTGTCAATTGGATGCTGTCAAATTTTAAATCATGAGAAAAAAAAAAACATCCCGAATGCTATTGTAGATGTTTGCGTACATCTTTGTGATAATAATGTAGCATACTCCTCTTCAAAATGGATTTATAGCATTAAATAATGAATACATTTATCACCACATTTTTTCAAATGCATATTAAGAGAAACACCCTTTTTGCGTTATCAATAGTATTAAATAAGACGCTATTGCTATTGCATTAAGCTAGAACTACATTAAAGCAAAACGTATCTCAGAAGACTTAACTAACTTCCTGTCAATTCCCTAAGCACTTCTTTAGAAACGCATATATCCTTTAACACAACAAGGCTGACAGTTATATCTTGCATAAAAAGTTTAAAACAGAACGCACTGGGAGATCGCTTACACCAATCTTCGTTAGGCTGCCAATCACGTTCCATGAAGTAAGAGATTCATTCCGATGAACTTCCACATGCGCTATCTGCATCATTATCTGTTGAATAATTTGTTCCACTCAGTAGCTTTAGTAGTAAACATAAAAGGATTATTATCGTCCTTGTGGTGAATAATATGCAAATGTTTCAATAGAAAAATGGGATAGAAGTAAAAGAAGATAACTGCATCAAATCACTCGTTAACTTTGTCATTAAGTATCGAAAGCCTTCGCAAAAATCAATTACAATTTCAAGCAATTTATTAGAATATACAGAAATTGAAACAGATATGAGGGATATATTTTTATGAAACAGATTTTTTTACAATGTTTTTTAAATGAATTATCAGTGTGTTCAAGGTTAGGGTAGAACTTAGAATAGTAATAGTACGTGTCAAATTATGTAAAAAAATCACAGAACTTTGGTTTGCAATTTGTAAAGAAATGTTGTTTTACTGTACAGAAATAAAATTTCCCTCAATAAATTTGCGAAAATTGAGGCTATTGTAATGAAAATTATTAAAGTCTCCCTTCACTTTTTGAAAAGGGATGATAAACATTAAAAAATACGTTTATGTTGATAATAAATGAATTACTTATACTGCATGCAATGGTCAATTCCTTCACTAAGGAGAATCCACGATTTCTTGCTTCCTGGAAGGACGGTAGAGATTTCTAGCACTTACTTTGATATATAAAACTCTTTAGATACTAATCAAAGCACAATAACATAAAACTAATATTGAAACTTATAGTCTGTTACAAAATTATAAAAGCACTTAGAAATTCACCATTTTTCTAAAAGAAAATATCAGTTTGGATTTGAAAGAAATTGAATCAAAAGAAATAACTCTATAATGTTTATTTCAATCAGGGAAAGTCAGTTTGAATATTTTTACTTTCTTCTATCTTCAATAGAAGAAAGTATTGTAATCGAATTTTTTTCAACTTCAGGTTTTCGACGGATTTACACGTTTTAGGGGGTCAGAGATTCCAGAAGATGTTTTAACAAAATGTCTGCCTGTGTGTGGGTCTGTGTGTGTGTCCGTATGTCGCCATTCTACCGTCAAAAAGTCTATGAAGATATGAATAGAATTGAACCAAATTTTTTGTGAATGTTTTTGGCTGTTGCAAGCAGGTCCTGTTTCAAATTTGAAATATTCCACCAGAAGGGAATCACGATTTTTGTGTCATATTAAATATTGTATCGACCAAAAGTGTATGAAGTTATGCATCGAATTGAAACAAATTTTTTGTGTAAGTGTATGACTGTGGTTAGTTGGTCCTCCCTGAATTTGAAAAAAAAAATCCGCCATAGGGGGCGCTGCAATAGTGATTTTTGTGCCATTTTCAATATTATACCACCTACAAGTGTATAAAGTTATACATGGAATTGAATCAAATTTTTTGTGTAATTGTTTAGTTATGGCTAATTGGTCCCTCCTTAATTTGAAACAAATCTGCCTGAAGGGGGCGCTGCAGAAGTGATTTTTGTGCCATTCTCAATATTGCACCACCTAAAAGTATATGAAGTTATATATACAATTGAACGAAATTTTTTGTGTAACTTTTTGGCTATGAGTAGTAGGTTCGCCGTGAATTAAAAAAAAATCCGTTGATGTTGGTACTATAATCTCGATGTCTGTGCCATTTTTATTATTTTACTATCAAAAAGTTTATGAAGTTGTGCATAGAGCTTAACTAAAATTTTTGTGTATTATTATTTTTGCAAGTAGGTCCTCCCTGAATTTGAAAGAAAATCTGCCTACTCTTCTATTGTCCATCGGTTCGTGCAGAGACAGAAAATCGATTTTACTCCGATTAGTTGACTAAAGCAGAAATTTAAGATGAAAATAAAAGTTGTTATAGTACTGAATTAAAATTATTAAAACATTAAAATGTGTAACTATTTTTTAAATATTAAAATGTACGTATGAGATAGAAGAAATTTTTGGGATTATCACATCCAACTAGTTTTGTTTCATGCCAAACATTTTAAGCAAACACGCTGTTTTATAAATATAAGACCACTCTTACATTATTAATAAAACAGATGATTTTATTTTAAACGCAGAATTTAACTGTAACCTAAACAATCTTTAAAATTTAGAAAGAAGAATAAAATGCAAAAAATCTGCATTGTATCTGATTTTTTAAAAATTATTTATTAGCAAAATGCCTCGTCGGAGTGAGCTGTCTGAAACAGAAATGAGAAGAGTGTGGTTTTGCACAGGAAAAGGAAAGTCTGAACGTGAAATAAGTAAGACTGTCAATTGTTCTGTAACTGCGGCTCATAATGTTTTAAGTAAAAAAGGATTGTATAGAACACATAAACACCCTGGTTGTAAAATGAAGTTATCGAATCGTGATAACACGCAAATTGTGAAACTGGCAACGAAAACATACAAGTCGATTCATAAAATAGCACAACAGATGACTAAAGGGTATCACATGCAACTGTGTGGTGAAGTCTGAAATCTAATGCTGGTAGTATTCGTCGCAAATTAAACTAGTTGGATATGCCAGTCCCAAAACTTTCTTCTATCTCAAACGTACATTTTAATGTTTAAAAAAATAGTTACTCATGTTAATTCTTTAATAATTTTAATTCAATACTATACCAAATTTTACTTTCATCTTAAATTTCTGCTTCAGTCAATTAATCGGAGTAAAAACGAGTTTCCGTCCTGCACGAGCCGATAGACAATAGAATGATAGGCAGATTTTTTTTTTCAAATTCAGGGAGGACCTATTTGCCATGCCAAAAAATAATCATACACAAAAATTTTATTTTAGTTTTCGGCGTAACTTCGTACACTTTTAGGTGGTGCAATATTGAAAATGGCACAAAAACCATTATTGCAGTGCTTCATTCCGGCGGATTTTTTTTCAAATTCAGGGAGGACCAACTAACAATAGCCAAAAATTTTTTAACACACAAAATTTGGTTTAATTCTATGCATAACGTCATATACTTTTGGTCGATACAATATTGAAAATGGAACAAAAATCGCGATTGCAGCGCCTCCTTCCGGCGGAATATTTCAAAATTGAAGGAGGACCTGTTTGCTACAGTCAAAAACATTCACAAAAAAATTGGTTCAATTCTATGCATATCTTCATACACTTTTTGATGGTAGAATGGCAACATAGGGACACACACGTAGACATATAGGCACACACACAGACACACGGATAGAGAGACATTTTGTAAAAACGTGTTTTTTGGAATCTCTGACCCCAAAAGAATCTCTGACCCCAGTCTCTGACTTTGGAATCTCTGACCCCAATTCCGTCGAAAACCGGAAGTCGAAAAAATTTTCGATTACAATATAAACCACTACTACTTCAGTAGTAGTGGTTTACATTTAGTAGTAGTGGTTAACAAAACAGCTCGTTTTAAATGGGCAAAGAATAATATGCCCTGAAAGAAATATATTGTTTTCAGAAAAAAAATTGGTCCAGAAAGGTGTTGATGGTTCAGACAGCAATAATTACTACTGGCATGATTTAAGGCAAAGATCGCGCGAGTTCTACAGTAGGCAGATTCGAAGTGGTTCCGTTATGGTGAAAAGCGCATTTTCACATACAGGAAAATATGATCTTCAAAGAATTGAAGGAAAAATGAAGTCGAACAGTTACCAATAAATGTTTTTTCAAAATCTAATACTTTCGGACCACTTTTACAAGTTACAAAATGGAAGTATCAACAATATAATTATCTCCGTCATTCATCGAAATCTACAAAAGAGTGACTTAGAAGAGAAAAGATTGATGTTTTACTTTGACCAAGTCGAAGACCTGACCTAAACCAGATAGAAAACTTGTAGTGTTACTTGTATCTTTAAATGTATGAAAATAACAAGCAATATCATTCAACATGTGAATTAGAAAATGCTCTTAAGGAGAAATTGTACAATATTTCCAAATCGTTCCGTAAAAAATTAACTTTATGCTAAATCGTATGCTTGAAGTTATTCAGAGAAATTGTAGAACAGCAACTCAGTAAATTTGAGAAAACTGCGTTTCCCACAATTGGTCCTATAATTTCGTTACAGTTCATTTTGACACTTTTTATGTGCGTTCGTAATTATATGCATACGTAGCACCTATAGTCATCGTTTAGTCCGACCGTCTTTCCGCATATAACAGAGCAAAAGCTACCCAACCGAATCGTTTGAAATTTGAAATATATAATTTTTGTATAATTTCGTCGCATCATTTAAAATTTTGTGAAAATCTGATGAATAGTTTAATTACAGAGGTAATCAGAAGTATTCTTTTACATTACAGTCAACTGGAAAAAATGGTTTCAAGTGCGTTTTAATGATATTATACTTTTTCGAACATATAGAATTTATATTTATCTATGAAGTATATACTAAAAAATACATTCTACACATTATGTGGTTTAAAGAATATTTTCTACTCATTTACAGGGCCACACAAAATTATTCCATTACATAATGGTATAGGAGATAACATTGTCTGCGGCGCAAATTATATTAAACCCTTTCACATTTTATGAAAATCATATACCTTGCTTAGGTTTACTACAGGATTTTTCCTGTATAATAGAAAGCAGATAGTATTTACAGGGACACACAAAAGATTTTGACCACTATACTGTGTGTGTATTTTGTGACGGCCGATTATCCACGCTAGGGATATAGGCCCAGGGGGAGGGATGCCCTTCGTGGGGGTCTTTCTAAGGGAACCTAACCCGCATTTACACAAGGTTCGAAGAAAACCACGAAAACTCCGAACGGTTAGGCCGACGGCCGCGATTGGGTTCGAACCCAGCACCTGCCGTCTACCAGTTGAGAGGTCAGACCCTCTCGGCCACTGGTGGGGACCACTATACTGTATCCAAAGTATTATATACTATTATACCAAGATTAGAATATTTCTAAAACTTTGTTATAGTACAAGTGCCCTGATTTGCTACGCTTTACATGCATTTCCATCTTGTTTACTTATATATTCAGAATTTTATAAGCAAAAGTTAACATGGGTTTAAAGTATAGAAACTACGATAGACAAAATGCTTAGATTTGAAGAAGTATCGAAATGTCGCATAAATTATTCCAGTGATCAATTATGAAATAAACAAGGATCAAACTTTAAGAGGATTCCTAAGTTTAACTATCCACTTCATTTGAAAGTTTTTAAGATCTTTTTGCGCTAGGCTACAAATTTTTTTAATCAAATTACAGAGATAACAATAAAATCTATATGAAAAAAGGAAGGTTTTAATCAATTTTACAAAAGTTAGTTTTAAAAAACTTATCGAATTCAATCATATGACTTTGTATTTCAAAATGCTATTTTGGATAGAAAATTCCAAAGAAGATAATAATTAATGAAGTTAAACATTTTTCAGCAATATTTTTTTTAATTTTAAGTAAAAATATTTAACACCTTATGTTTCATTCTAGAAACTACACTGTATGCCCGAAGGTGACCAGTTACGTTCGATTTTAGACGTTTAGTTATATACCTAGAAAAATGCATGAGGAATTATTTTGAAACTTCACATATTCATTCTTTTTCAATTTGTTGACGAGCCCCTATAACATTCATTAAAAAAAATCTTCGCGGATATATATGATGACCTCTATTATTCAGTTTACAAACCTGGAAATTCAGGATAATTATTGAAGAATTTTTCTATATATTTAACGAAATGTCTAAAATCGCAAGTGACTGGTCACCTTTGGCCATATAGTGTATTTTCATTCTACAACATTTATTCCGAAATTCTCAGAATAAATAAACCCTGGTAACTACTATTTATCTTTCTTTATATACCTTCATATCCTTATTTATCATCAAAAATAGTATTTTAATGGGAAATAAATAACGCAGGAGTGTTAGGTATCGAAACCAACGATGGACAAAATACTTAAATTTGAAGAAGTTGGTATCGAAAAATTTTGTAATTGATTCATGAAATAAATTACGAAACAAGCATTAAGAGGATTTTGTGTAATGATAGTTTTCATTTCGGAGATTTTATTGAACTTAATATATTATCCTACAAAATAAAAAAAAATAATTACAGCGGTTGAAAAAGAATAAAATCCAACCAAAAAATACATGTTTTAAATAAATCAGTACAAAAACATTTTGAAATTCTTGTCGAATACAATCATATTATTTCACATCTGGAAATGAGATTTTGGCAGAAATTTCCAAAGAAGGTAAATCTATTTTTATCAATGTAGATCTGACTTTTAAATCTTGTATTATCATTCAAGAAAATATTTAATTCTCCACAGTATACACTATAAAATATTTTCCTTATTTCCTTATTTACCTGATTTCTCTATTCGAAAAAACAATAAAGCCTGGGGATCACTGATTGGTTTCATCTCAGATACACCTTATTTATTCCCTTACTTAACCATATTTTATGGGAAATAAAAAATAATTGAGCGCAATAAAGCGAAACCACGCTATCAAAACGCTTGAGTTTGAAGAAATGTGTATCGAAAAGTTAAATAATTGATTCCTGTAACCCAACATGAAATAAATATGGTTGAAACAATGGAGTTATGAATAAAAGGAGGAGACATGCAGGGTGTCCCAGAAGTAATGGGACAAACTTTAAGGGGGGTAGAGGACAATACAAGGATTCGCATTACATAGCAACCCATGGTCGGAAATGTTTTCCTGACACAGTAGGGACGACACAAAGCACAAGAAAGACCGGACATGAATAAGAGGAGAAAACATGTTTATTATCCTTAATACAGCAAAAAACTAAGAAAAAAGAACATTAAAGAGACAACGATCGTCATCAAAACAGGTGTTCAAAATTACGATCCCAGGCCGTGATGCACAGAGCACATCTCCGGCGCATGAATGATCTAATGATCTCGAAAACACCAAGAATGTCCCGAACTTCCCCAACACCTGCCACGATGCGCCTAACAAGTTCCACAGCACTTCCCAATATAGTCTCAGTATTTTTGCAGCACTAAGAGCATTAAACATGTTTTCTTTCCCAGTTCGTGTCCTTTCTTTCTTGTGTTTTGTGTCGTCACTACCGCGCCAGGAAATTGTTTCCGACCATGGATTGCTATGCAATTGTGAATCTTTGTGATGGCCCTACCTCCCCTTTAATTTTGTCCTATTACTTTTGGGATACCCTGTATAGTGCATTATCTATCAGTTACGAGTGAAGTAACTGAGGTGGTTGTCATAAGATGGCTGCTGTTTTTCTTAATCGGATCCAAAGTTTATGATTAACGCATATGAAAGTTCCACCAGAAAGGTTAAATACAATATTTCATTTTATTTTAAAGCCTTATTAATGGAAAAATTCTCTCACATATATCACAAAAAAGTTCTGTTTATTTTAGCTGGTATAAGCTTGCCCATTTATTTTAATCGTTTTACTGACACTGACAGGACAACATTGTCTTTGTTGTCACAATGTGGCGGAGCTAAAACTGTCAAATTAAACTGCACCAGTAAAAATAAACATCGATTGTTGCTATTATTTTCGATCGAAATTTTCCCTTAATAAAGCGTTTAAATAAACAGAAATTTTCTGCATTATTTTTGCTGGCGGAAGTTTGCTGGCGTGGTAATGAACACTCTGCGAAAGCGATTGTAGTTGTAGCTTCACTATTTTAAGAATATGTCCGTTCCTCTTTCTTAATAGTTCCATGGTTGCAACTTAGAATGTGTTCAGAAGTGCAGCTCAGGCCGTGCGCGCGCTCAGAAGATTTTACACGGAGTAGGTCTCAAAAAAATTAAAAAGAATTCAATTATTGCAATTTTTTTTTGGTTCAAAACAGGTAAAATCAACGACTATATTTCTTTATCCTTCCAAAACATGGTTTCGTAATAGAAATACATACCTGTATTCACTGAGAAAATTTTTTAAATAAGTGGGATAAGCATCACGTGATTCATTTCATCTACTTTAGTCTTTTAAGCATTAAAAATCTGACGACCAATCTTACGCGCACTACTCAGAAAAAATTACTGGGTGCTTGATGACGTGATTGTGCACTTTGTGCTTATGTTTCATTGGTTGTGCTTTGTTTGGCAGGTTGATTGATACAATTTAAAAATTCAATTGTTGATTTAAAAATTTTAACTTTTTAACCATTTTATTTTACTTTATTGAAAAATGAATTGCCAGTTTCTTTATATTTTAATAAAGAGAATGCTGTTAATAAACCAAGATTAAAATATTAACATATTACGACATTTATTTCTAATCTACAATACAGGATGGATTTCAATGGAATTTTTCAATGGAGTTAGGCAGCTTTTCAGAGAAGGTTTTAGTATAAACATATATATTTCTTATTTAATTATTACTTATTTTAATACCGTGTGGATAACAGACCAAAATACATCAGAAAACATCAGAAACAAACACCCAAAACCGTGTTAGCATAAGCAAAATACATACTTATGCACTGTAAAACATCTGAGTAACGTTACTCCATAAAATTGGGGGAAGCCAAGCTTCCATAAAAATGCATGGTGGCACAACCGATGTAACCGGTTGAAGCGATATAACCGGTGTAACATTACACTAATATGTAATGCTACACCAGTAACATATGTTTAAATTACACCATTACATAAGTGAAATAAAAAAGAATACTGCAAAGTTAAACTGATGGCATTAAGCTCACAGGCTACAAATACTAATTGTACATTAAAGCCTTATATTTTAAAGGGTTAATTCCGTTCAAAAAAAATTAAGAAGAGGAAACAGCTCTCCCCTTTCCTCTTTTTTTATACTTAATCATTGAACCTCCTATACTATCAAAGACATACTTTATCATATAAAAAATCTATATTCAAAATTCAGAGCAAATGAGATAATTCTTAATAAAAACCCATTTAGCATTTATATAATTTAAAAGGAGTTATCCCCCTCTTTCATACTTAACCATTAAACTTCCAAAACTATTCAGAGATTTGAACGAAATCTGAAAATTCTGTTTGAAAAACCCATTTATATAAATTAAGAGGGGGGACATTAGAACCCCTGTTCCCCCTATTTATACTTATTCAATGAACACCTAATAACAGTCACGGAATCGCCTCATCAGAATGATCCTAATCTAAATTTTGAACGAAAACTTAATTATGCATGAAAATCCCATTTATATCAACTAACGGGGGACATGAGCCCCCCGTTCCCCCTCTTATACATATCGAATGAATTCCAAAAACTAATCAGGGAAGCGCCTTGTCAGGATATACCTACATACCAAATTTCAAGTGGATCGGATATTTTTATCATGAGTTATTGCGTTACGCACGAACGAACATACAGAACGGACGGGCACATAAGCTCTCAGGCTATGATAGCCTGTGAGCTAAAAGTCACTCCATAAAATTGGAGGCAGCAAAGCTGCCACCAATTTTATGGAGTAACGTTACACAAATGCTTTACAGCGTACTTTCAGTAGAAAATTTATAAACATTCTAATCATACTTTATTCGTTGCAAAACTAGAAGGCAAACACCATAATACGTCACCTCTTTAAAACAATATGTATGCAAATATTTTTAATTAAAATAATGTACATCTATTATATTTTGCTTTTTGTAATATTTTCCATGTTGATTTTAACATCGTAAAATATGATTTGCATTCTGGTCTCTATAAAATCTCACTTTTAAAATTTTTAAAAGAAAAAAAAGAAAAAAGAAATTATTTTACGCTCAAATGGATATTTTTGCACAGTATTTATTTTTTAATTTGCTTAATATGTAAATCACTTCGAAACGATAATTTAATTGTTAAAAGGTGTTCAAATGTAAAAACCTTCATTGCGGAATATCTCATTTTCTTGAATTTAAATACGTATTTTATTATTATAATAGAAATGCACGTGCTTCTATATTATTATTATATTTTTTTTATTAATGTAAAGCAACCAATAATATATAAAAAATAGAATCACAATTTAGGGGCGCGATGGATTTGAACCTATAACTCCCAGCTGCGAGCTCAGTGCTCTATCTATTCAGCCATCTAGATCTCCATCAACTGAAACAGATTATATTTATAATTAGCACCGTAATTAATCCAATCCATAATCTCTTCCTAATCTGTTCCTTAAAGCACAGAATCGAGCACTCAACGCTATCTTAAAGACTCACTCCATGTTCCCGCTCCTGAGCACGCGCGTGTGGCGCCGGCGAATTTTGAACACACCCTTAAACAAGATTTTTTGTGTAATGATAGGTTTCGTTTCATAGTTTTTATGAACTTATTATACTATAATACAAAATTTAAAAATTAAATCACAGAGATTTATTAAAAATATTCCAAAAAAAAAGAGGTTTGAATAGTTCAATACAAAGTTTATTTCAAATCCTTATCTAATACAATCATATTCTTTTCAATCTGCAAATGATATTTTTGAAAGAAAATTCCAGAGAAGTTACTTTCATTTCCATTCAGTTTTTCATTCAAGAAAATATTTAAAACCCTGCGTAACATTCAAAGGTATACTTTCTTTTGCCTCTTTATTCTCGCAATGGCAGAATAAGAAAACCTTGGTAATGAATTTTATCAGAGAAGCTTTAGTTTTTTCATTTATAGGGAAAGTGCAGTTAATTGAAAAACGAGAAACGACATTTCTTTCCATTGGACCAATCTGAAAATAAAATTACACTTGATAATAAAATGGTTTATTTATATAACTATATTCAGAAATAACTTATTTTAAAATCGTATGAATCAAGTCCAAATCATTTTGAGATAGATGAGAAACTATGACTTGATTTTTACTTTTGATAATGTCCATTAAATACACTACATTAAAATTGAAATTCCCTGCTCAAATATTGAACTCTTTGATCTGCATGAAACGTAATCTTCTTTCATAACATTTTTAAGTAGGCATATTATAGAAAACTTTTTTGCTTTTATATCATCTCAATTTCTTTGATATTTTCTCCGCTATAATGAGTAATCTCTTTCTTTTTAAAAATTTTTGGGAACGTAATTCAAAACTAATTCTATGAATACTATTTCTCAAGAAGGTTTCTTTGAAACATTTCATAAACTCAAAATATGTTTCGAAAGAATGTAATGCATAGTGAATTTTTATATTAGACACCTTTGAAGATGAGAGTTACATAAAAATAAGATCCTTATATGGATTACAGTAACTCTAAATTGATTTTTTTTAGCTTAAAAATATCACGAAACCCCAGTTATTTTTCTTTTCTATGGTTTTGTTCATATGTTCACCAACTACATGCTATATTTTGTTTCATTCAACCATGACGCTAGATAACACTTAGAACTTTTTAGATAACACTACTTTAAATGCTGCATATTTTGAAAATTTTTAATATTTAATAGATTATATCTGCTAAACATCAACAATACCTCGTTGCAACATATTATTTAGCTTGTCCTTGTAGTACACTTTCATATTCTATAAGAAAAAGTTTGGGGTATTATTGTTTAAATAAGATATTAAGTGCGGAAAATGGACAAAAACTTTTTTTATTGTAATTTGTGACAACATAAGAATGTAAAGTAACAATGTCCCATAGAAACAAATAAATTTTAAAAAGCCGTTAGTGTCATACTAATAGTTTATTCCAAAAGAATTTTGGTATGTTGTTGCTTGCCAGAGGTATAACACTCCAGACATGCTGATATTTCATTTTTCATGAAAATGACTTTCAGAACTTTGAACTTCAACATTTTCTATAGGGAAGAGAAAAAAATTTCAGAGCTTCAAAATAGCAGATTATTCATTAAATATGATTTACTTTAACATAAAGAAATATCAAGCCATTTAAAAAATAAAATTATCAAAAGATCTTTTTTTGTCTGTATTTCAAAATAATAAGCTGCATTTTTTTGGGGGGGGAAGAGGGGAGGGGGGCGGCTCGGAAATATTTAATAGAAATGTATAGATTGTTTAATCGGCAGATTATCCCGATTGGAAATGGTAAAATTCACTATAAAATTTTTCCTGGCAAATAAAACGAGAGATGTTGGGCGCTATGAAATAATGGTTCTTAAATGAAAGGAACTGATATATGCTTGAAATAGTAAAGCTACAATTGTAAGCGCTTTCGCATGTTTTTATTACCACTGCACTAACTCTCATCAGTAAATTTAAGAACGAAATTACCAGAAGATTCAATTAAAAGATATTTTTGAATTATTTAATAATGAAAAAGTCTGTGATAAAAAGTTAATTAAATCCAATTGATTTTTTTAAAATCATCAGATTTTAAAACATTCACCTTTTATATAAACATTTTAATAAAAATTTTAATTTTCCTTAAGAAAGGTGTTATAATAAAAATAAAATACATTGATATGTTTCGGAACCGTCAAATAAGTTCCATAGTCATAATATACATAAAACAAAATTTCAAAATATTTCTCGGTCAATACAAATGACACGCGACAATAAAATATAAATAACAACAAAAAAAAAAAAAAAAAAAAAAAAAAAAAAAAAAAAACACGCGCTCTATTGTAAAAAATTAAATTAAAATATAGACCATGATCTAAAACCTAAATAAAAATAAAATTTCAAGATATTTCACGGTCAATACATTTCAATATTGAAATTCAGTATCAATTTCAATATTTCAATTCATACAATGTCATTTGTAATGACCGTGAAATATATTGAAATTTTATTTTTATTTAGGTTTTAGATCACGGTCTATATTTTAATTGCGCTTTTTTTTTTTTTTTTTTTTTTTTTTTTTTTTTTTTTTTGTTATTTATATCTCATTGTCGCGTGTCATTTGTATTTACCAAGAAATATTTTGAAATTTTGTTTTATTTATATTATAACTATGGAACTTATTTGACGGTTCCGAAACAGGTCAATGTATTTTATTTTTATTATAACACTTTCCTTAAGAAAAATTAAAATTTTTATTAAAATGAAAAAGTCTATTTTGTCAAAAATTACTTCTCCATCTGTCACTTTTTCCCTCCTTTTTAAGTGCGTTCGTAATTATGTAACTACTTAGCACCTATAATTATCGTTCAATCCGTCCGTCTGTCCGTCCGCATACAGAGAAAAAACGAATCTTTTGAAATTTAAAATATATAATTCTTGCATAAATCAATCGTGTCATTTCAAAATCTAATGAAAATCGGATGCATAGTTTAATTACAGGAACAATCAAAAATATTCTATAGCATTACGGCCCATGGGAAAAAATAGTTTCAAGTGTATTTTAATGGTGTTACACTCTTTCGAACATAAAAAAACTGATAATACATCTATGAAGTATATACTAAAATATGCATTCTGTACAATCTGTGGTGCAAAGAATCTCGTTATTCATTTACAGGTCCACACAAAAGTATTCCTTTGCATAATGGTATAGGGGTAAACATTGTTTTAATACTATTAAGCTATTTCATATTTTGTGAAATTGATATACGTTGCTGTGGTTCACTACAAGTTACTTCCTGTATAATAGAAAGCAGATAGTGTTTATAGGGATACACATAAGATTTCGAATACTCTACTGTATCCGAAGTATTATATATTATTACACCAAGAATTGAATATATTTAACCCATTAGTGCCTAGCGTCCCATTTTTGGGACAGTTTTAAAAAATTCAAGTAAACGCATTTTTCACCAGTAAAAAAGAGGATAAATAAACACCTTCTTTCTCGAGACAAAGTCCTCGATAAATTAAGATAAAAGCTCTTCTTTCCTTAAAAGTGGTGGGAAAATGCAAAATTTGATTTTTAACGAAGAAAATAATTCAGGGACTAATGGGTTAAAATTCCGTATGGTACAAACGCACCTATTTGCTACGCTTGAAGTACAATTTCCAACTTGTTCAATAGAGTATAGTTATAAAGTATAAATAAATTCCTAACATTTAATTACATTCGATCTCCAACCTTTCCCTCTTGTTTGCTGTACATGTTGTAAAATATTTCCCTTGTATTATAAACTATATATAGAATCGAAAATAAAGTAACTATATTTATCTCATGAAAATATAGTTTTCAATTTATATTCTAACTTCAACTTTTATATTTCTTGGCAAAAAATGTAGTTCATTCTAAAAGAAAGATCTAGCTCTTTTTTTTCTAACGTAACAACCGCATATTATCTCGAAAAAGGTAAAAGAGCACGTCAGATAGAATAACCACGGAAAAGGAAATACTTGAACTTGAAGAAGTATAAATGGAAATGTTACGTAATGCGGATTTTCAAGCAATGTGGAAGGAAAATTGCATAAAATACTATGACGATTTCTTAATATAGCATTAAAGAAATCATTTCAATTCTATTTAATCAGTATAGAATATAATTTTAACAATTTCTTACTGAACATGTTTTTAAAGGCAAGAAAATGAATTTATATCAAAGGTACTTCTAGAATATATAAAGAAATATATTATAGAATACTTTTGTGTGGCTCTGTAACTTGATAAAAAAAATTATTTGCATCACAGATTGTACCGTATGTATATTTTAGTTTATATATTATAGTTTCATATGAATTTTGTTATGTTCAAAAGAATTTACCATCATTAAAATGCACTTGAAACTATTTTTTTTCCAGTTGACTTTAATGTAATGGAATACTTTTGATTGTTCCTGTAATTGAACTATGCATCCAATTTTCATATAATTTGAAATGACTCAACAAAATTATGTAGTAATTATACATTTTAAATTTCAAATGATACCGTTCGGTAGTTTTTGCGTTGTTATATGCGGACAGACGACGGACGGACAGAATGAACGACATAGAGCTATGTTTACATAATTACGAACGGACCTAATAAAAGCTCAACACTTAATTACACTCTATCTCCGACCTTTCCCCGTACATGTTGCAAAATATTTCCACTGTATTACAAACTATATATAGAATAGAAAATCAAATAACTACTTTTATCTCATGAAAATAGTTTTCAACTTATACTCTAACTTCAACTTTTATATTTTTGGGGGAAAATGCAGTTCATTCAAAAAGAAAGATTTAGTTCTTTTTTTTTTTTAACGTAACAACTGGTTATTATCTCGAAAAAGGTAAAAGAGCACGTCAGATAGGATAACGGAAAAGGAAATACTTGAATTTGAAGAGGTATAAATGGAAATCTTACGTAATGCGGATTTTCAAGCAATGTGGAAAGAAAATGGCATAAAATACTATGACGATTTCTTAATATAGCATTAAAGAAATCATTTCAATTCCATTTAATCTGTTTCGAACATTATGGCAATTTCTTAATAAAGCAAAGATGGAAGTTTGGAGATTGAATGTAATTAAGTGTTAAACTTTTATTCATACTTTATAAGCACACTCTATTGGAAAAAAAAAAACTTTTCGAAAAGTGTATATATAACGACTTCAAAAAATGCGTTAAAAAGAATTAAATAATTATATAAAATTCCCTAATGACATATCGTTATCCAATAGCCACATATCAGATACCATGTACAGGCATAAAAACGGTTATATTTAATTAAAAGAATTTAATTCCCACCAAACACGGATTTTCGAGAGAATATTTTTTACAGGAGATTAATTTACATATTTGTGATTGAATGTATGAATATATACATGCAAAAAAGTAATGAATTACTTTTTGAAATCGGTGCCAAACAGTCACAATCGATAATGATATCAAAAATTTATTTATGATGCTATCATAATATCTACATAATTTTTAATATATAGTTTGGCACTAACATCAAAGCGTAATTCGTTACTTTTTACATGCATCCCGTAAGACATGGTGACGTCACTGCAACGTCGTTGTGAAGTCACATTGTGACTTTGTGACCAGCGATTGTCGACGTGACGTCACGTGACGTCGATGTGAAGTCACAGTGACTAAAATGTGAAGTCGTTATGGCCGTTTTAGAGCTTTTTTGTGACGTCACATTGTGACCACTTTGTGACGTCACAATGTGACCAATTTGTGAAAAGTGTGTCATTTGTGACTACTTTGACATTAACATTGTGACGAACTGTGAAAATTTTTTTAGAAAGTCACATCTTAGTCACAATGTGACGTCACTGAGTGGTGGCATTTTCGTCACAGATGTGATGTGACCAAAGTGACTCACAGGGACGTCATTGTGACGTCACTGTGAACATGCATGCTATGAGGGATATATTCATAAATTTAATAAAAAATTTGTAAATTAATCTCTTGTAAAAAATATTCTGTCGAAAATCCATGTTTGGTGGAAATTAAATAACATATATTAAATTTAACCGTTTTTATGCATATGCATGATATCCGATGCGTGGTTTATTGGATAACAATTCGTCATTAGAGAATTTTAAAGAATTATTTAATTCTTTTTAACATGTTATTTGAAGTCAGTTATATATATATATATATATGTGTGTGTGTGTGTGTGTGTGTATTGAAAAAGTTTATTTTATTTCATTAGAGTGTAGTTATAAAGTGTAAATAAAAGCCTAATTACATTCGATCTCCAACCTTTTGCTTTTGTTTGCCGTAAATGTTGTAAAATATTTCCCTTGTATTAGAATTTATATATAGAATAGAAAGTCAAGTAACTACTTTTATCCCATGAAAATAGTTTTCAACTTATACTCTAACTTAAAAAATATCGGCTAATATACACAAACTTTTCCCTAAAATTTTACGGAATAGTTTGATTTTTCCAAGAAAACAGCAGTATATCCGTTTTTTTCTATTTTGAGATTAAAAATACAGTAACTGTTCCGTAAATCTCACCGCAAACAGAACATCTTCCGTTTTAAACAGCACAAGTTATCAGTATTTTCAACTGATAAGTGTCGTGGCGCCATCTGTATGACAAATAGAAAAACATAACAACATTTCTTTTATTTTTTTCTGTTTTAATTATGAAACGATGGCATATTTTTACAATATTAAAATAATAATAATAATTATTATTATTATTAATTCTTTTTAAGTTTCAGATAGTTAAGGAAAGTTTTTTTGTTTTTTCAGTTTGATTTTGTTTAATTTATTTATATTACAATATAAAAAGTGCGTATATTATTTAAAGTGAAAAAAAATCTACTTTTAATTTTAATGTATATTTTTTTAATCTATTCAAATTAAGAAGTTCGCACATAAAATTTAAAATATTTTAAAGAGATAGCATATTTTTACAAATTAAAAAATAATAATAATAAGATTTATTAATTCTTTTTAAGTTTGAGATAGCTAAGGAAAGTTTTTTTTTTCAGTATAATTGTAAATATTTTTAATTTATTTATATCATGATATAAAAAGTGCGAAAGATATTTTAAGTGGAAAAAAAATCTACTTTTAATTTTAATATATACATATTTTAATATATTCAAATTAAGAAATTCGCTCGTAAAATTTAAAATATATCGAAATATATTACCGAAATTATTATCATTTTGGCGATTACCTAAGTTATAAAAATCAATAAATGTAATTAATTTTAATAACCCATAACCCATAGTAATTATCTTTATTGAGTTTACAATAGATCGTCATACAAAATATTTTTTTAAATACATGTTTTTTTTTGTTTTTTTTTTAAGTGTGTTAGTATCCTTTTATAAAATAAATAAATAAATATGAATAAAATAGCTTTAAAACTCTTCCAAAAAAGAAGGAAACAAAATTTTTTAATACTTTCATTTATGCATGTAATATTTTAAAGGTTAAACTTTTTTTTTATAAAGCTAAAATTAAAAAGCTAACTATTAGAATTTATACAAAGAAAATCTGTAAAACTTGATTTAGAACTGTCCGTTCAATAAAAAAAATATTATTTCTACAAAAATAAACGCGCATTCAAAAATCTTGCCTTTACTTCATGAAATGTGTCCGAAATAAGTAAAGGTATTTGAAATGGTGCTATATGAAATCATAGCGTAATAGTATTACACTACCGGCTACGACAGACAAGGTCGTGAGTTCAAACCCCATGGAAGGTTAGTAACATTTCTTCTCTGTTGTTTAAATTAAATGTATATAATGTGTCCCTGATATTAACGCGCCTTTGTAAAGTAAAGAATAAAAATCACAAAGATGTTAGTTTGTCCTTGAAATTTCTTTTAACTTTACAAACGAAAATTTTTACATAAGGAAATATTAAAAAACGGAAATATTTTGTGAAAAAACGGAACTATTCCTGGAAATTTATTTCCGTTAAAAAACGGAAGTAGTACTGGCGTCTAGATTACCAGTACTATTTCCGTTTTTTAACGGCAAAATTTTTTACAGTCAACTTTTATATTTCTCGCCAAAAATGCAGTCCATTCAAAAAGAAAGACCTAGCTCTTTTTCTTTTCTAACGTAACAACTGCATATTATCTCGAAAAAGGTAAAAGGGCACGTCAGATAGGATAACCACGGAAAAGGAAATACTTGAATTTAAAGAAGTATAAATGGAAATGTTACGTAATGCGGATTTTCAAGCGGAAAGGAATGGAAGGAAAATTGCATAAAATACTATGACGATTTCTTAATATAGCATTAAAGAAATCATTTCAATTCCATTTAATCAGTATAGACATTATGACGATTTCTTAATATAGCATAAATGAAATAATTTTGATTACATTTAATTAGTATTGAACATTATTGCAAGAATTTAATATTGAATATGTTCTTAAAGATAAGAAAGTCAATTTTATATCGAAAATAAAATAAATATTAACTCGTAAAGTACGCGGAAATTAATGTTGAAATCTATTTTTTATTAACATAACTTTTATTTTTACTTTCTTCTATCTTTAATAGAAGAAAGTGTCATAATCGAATTTTTTTTCGACGGATTTACATGCTAAAGGGGTCAGAGATTCCAAAAAACATGTTTTTACAAAACGTCTGTCTGTCCGTGCGTGCGTCTGTGCGTGCATATGTGTGTGTGTATTTGTGTGTACATCCGTATGTCGCCTTTATACCAGCAAAAAGTGTATGAAGATATCCATAGAATTGAACTAAATTTTTTGTGTATACTTTTAGCTTTGGCAAGGAAGTCCCCCTTCAGTTTTGAAATGTTCCGTCAAAAGTGGGCGCTATAATAGCGATATTTGTGCAATTTTTAATATTGCACCATCGGAAAGTATATGAATTTATGCATAGAATTGAACCAAATTTTTTGCGTCAGTAATTGGTTGGTCCTTTCTGAAATTGACAAAAATCCACCGGAAGATATAACTGCAATAGTGATTTATATGCCATTTTCAATGTTGTACCACCGAAAGGTGTATGAAATTATGCCTAGAATTGAACCAAATTTTCTGTGCAAGTGTTTGGATATGGTCAGCAGACTCTCCCTGAATTTTAAAAATGTCTACCGGAAGGGGCAGCTTTAAAAGCGATATCCATTTGAGTACTATTTTCATTATTGTACCATCAAAAAGTGTATAAGATTAAGTACAGAATTGAAGCAAATTTTGTGTGTAAATTTTTGGCTATATCTAGCAGTTCTTTCTTGGATTTGGAAATACTCCGTGGGAAAGGTGATTGTGTTACCTTTATTCTTCGTCGTTCTATTGTCCCCTGGCTCGTGCAGAGTCGGAGACTCGCGTCCTGCTAATGCGATTATTTACAAAAAGCTGATGGTAACAGAATAACGGAAAATTATTGATTTTAATAAGTATCATGATCTACATTAACTCGTTTTTACTCCGATTAATTGACTGAAATTGATTGAAAATCAAGGTTGGTATAGTATTGAATTAATAATATTAAAGTATTCATATGTGTAACTACTTTTGGAAATAATTAAAATGTGCGTATGAAATAGAAGAAAGTTTTGGGATTGGCACATCCAACTAGTTTCAAATTAGGAAACATCAATTTTTTTTTACATTTTGCAATGTTTTAATGGCAGTTCAAATATTACATACCTACGGGCGGGTTTATTCCATGCTTGAGTAGATCATAAATTTTAATTAGCAATTTATAAGCGAAGATTAAAAATCACTTTATATTTAAAAAAACAAGTACTATTTTCTTACAAAATGGTGGTTAATAAAATAATCTTATGTAAATAACTTACCCCACATATTCAAACATTTATTTAAAAAAGTCAAAATCCAATTTCTTCTACGTCAGTAAAAAGTATGATTAATTTTAATTAATTAAACTGCGTTCTTTTTTACTCATAAAAGGCTCTATCAATATTGTAATCAAAATAATTTATTACTTGTCCTAATTCAATAGTCTTTCATTTTTCTTTCTAAAGGTGATTCAAATAAGAAAAATGAATTTTTCTTGTTCTTATCATGCCTTTTGCTCTGTCGTATTTTCTGGGAATCAGTTTACTTTTATCAAGTACACATAGCCATTTCAGGAAAATGTCGTCATAATAACATTTAAAATTTAACGAGAGTTTTTGTTAATGATGTATAGATATGACCATGTAGAAAAAGAAATTGTATAATAAAAAGAGGAAAATTTATAATAATAAAAGAATAGTTTGTAGATATTTTAAGGACAAAAGAAATATTACTATCTTTATATTTTGTAACCTTAAAAAATATATAAAAAGAAAATAAATCGTGAAAAAATTAATAGATTTTTTTATCAATTCTCCCCCCCCCCAGCCCGCCCACTTTTTCTTTTTTTTGTGGGGGGGGGGTATTTTTTGTTAGTTAATTTGCTTCTAGTAAAAGATAAACCAGTTATTTAAGGATATTTTTCTGAAGACTTTATAAAATAAAGCTTAACTTTGATACAAAACAGTGATTAAAATCAAACTTAACCATATAATAATCCAAGTGTTCAAACACAATTTAAAAAACTCAAAATACAATTTCTCCTGCGTCAGAGTAAAGTATGCTTAGTTTAATTAATTAAATTTCTTGAACTTTTAATCAAAAAAAGTTCTATCAATATTTTAAACAAAATAATCAATTACTTGTCCCAGCTTAAACAGGTGTTCATTTCTCTTTCTATGCTTGCTTCAAGTAATAAAAAAAAATAATTTTCTTATTCATCTTTTCTATTTGAGTCTTTTCTATTATGTATGAATATGCTTACTTCTGTCATATATAATCAGCGATTTTAGGAAGTTTTAATATTAAGTGAGAATGTTTGTTAATCATTTAAAGATGATATCATGTAAGGGGGAAAAGGGGGGGGGTAAATGTAATAAATTTAAATTAAAAAATATGAAACATAAGTAATAAAAATAATCGAAGATACTTTGGCGAATATCTGAAAAGAAAAAGAAAAAAATGCTTTGCAACTAACTTTATCTATATTATAAAGGCCAAACGTATCTGTGCGTAACGCATACGTCATTTTGCGATTGGCAACACTTTTACATGCTATTCGGTTTTGCAATTTTCGATACAATAAATTTTACACTTCTAAACATCGCAAATTTTCAATTTTTACACCGTCGTATAGAAAAAAATATGTACTTTTAAATGCAATTTGTTTGAAACCTGTATCTCAATTTATTCTTGGCATATTATTTTTTTTATAGTTTTTAGTACGAATTTTGTAATTGTGGCAACAAAAATACGCCATTTTCTCTTAAAATTGATAAAAATTGAAATGTGCGCATGTAAATTTTGAGAAGATGAAAATGAAGACGGGTTTAGATTTCACGTGAAATTCTAAGATCGTGTCAATTTGAAATATATATATTTTTTTTTTCATACTCATTTATACCAAACATAAGAGCCATCATAACTTCATCTTAATAACTGATCTTTTTTATATTTTGCTTTATTATTATATTTTTACATATGCGATTAAAGATTAATTTAAATAATTTGGATAACTGAGTTTTATAGAAATAGTATTTCTTTTTTTTTTTTTTTTTAATTTTAGACTGACCATTGTAAGATGCATTTTTTACTGTAGCTAATTTTGTAGGTTTATTATAAATCAATGAGACAGCTCCTTCTTAAAAATTTACTTTCGTCGAAACTCGACGGGTTCCACCTTGTATTTTATAATGTTAAAGAGGATATAATTACACATTAAGTTTGAAAAAATAATAGATATATTTTTTATACTTAATGTCTTTATTAACGTATTGTTCAAATTAGTATGCTTTAGTATAACATTTCCAACAATTTCAGAAAATTTTCGTACGATTGGTTATGTTTATGACGGCTAGTTTTCAGTACGAAGGATATGGGTCCTGAGGGAAGAGTGCCCCCCCCCCCGTTACGGATCTTTTTAAGGGAACATAACCGGTATTTACGAATCTAAAACTAAGTTGGAAGAAAAGCACGGAAAACTCCAAACAATCAGGCCGAAGGGTGCGATTGAGTTCGAACCCAGCACCTCTCATCTACCAGCTTCGAGAGCAGAATCTCCGGCCACTGATGTGGCCCAGAAATTTTTCGTAAATTAAAAAAAGAGGAAAATTAATAATTAAAAATGAGCAAAGATTTAAAATACTCATTAAACAACTTTAACATTTTAAATAGAAAAGAAATGCATGATTAACTTTGCATTTTGTATGTAATGTTAAGGGAACGCAGTATCTTGAACTTTGTCAAAATACCTATTTTCTTTTTTTAATGTTAAGTGAAAGCTTCTTTAAATGTGAATATTTTGATTCCTCATTTTTACCTATTCTACAAATATAGCGCGAAATATTGTGAATTTTCTTATAGATACAGCGCAATTACCCTCACAAATGAAAACTTTAAGCTGATTTTCCTCCATGTTCATATTTTTATAACTTGCTTGTTCGATGATATTATTTAAACAAAGGTTTAAATAATTTTTTTCCATGATATATTTAATACTTTTTACACGGATTTAACATTCAAGTTTAAAGTTTTTTTTTTTTTATATTTAAATTGAAAGTTTGTTGGATTTCCTTCCTTTTTTAATAGATATGAGAGGAAACTAATTGAAGCAAAAATATTTATAAATATAAATGCAGTAGAAATTTTTAAAAATATTTTTTTATTTAAATTTCAATAAAATAGGCTGTTTTATGTATATTTTTTAATTTTATTTAATTTTTAGTTATAAATTTTGTACCCCCACATATATTCAAAATTGAAAAAAAAGATTCAAGGATGCTGTGTCTCCTTAAAGAAATTTAAATTTAAAATAAAGCGGAAAAAGAAATAAATATTAATAATAACACATTGCTCAGTGGTGCACAAAACAGGAATTTTAATATACATTAGTACATATTAAAATAAAAAAAAACTTTCAACGTTTCGTGCCGTCTTCTGCGAGCGTCTTCAGGGCGTCTTCTTTTTCCTGAAGACGCCCGCAGAAGACGGCGCGAAACGTTGAAAGTTTTTTTTATTTTAATATGTACTAATGTATATTAAAATTCCTGTTTTGTGCACCACTGAGCAATGTGTTATTATTAGTTAAATTTTATGGTGCAACTGTCCTATATATATTTATGAAATAAATATTTTTTTCTTATTAATCAATTTCTTCCTCTTTGTATTCGCTTTGAGATATTGTACGTGAATTAATTTGCTTTACTGACCAGTGGCGCCAACTTTTGAAAAACATTGGGTTGGCTCAAAAAGTATTGGGTGAGCTCAAAGATATTTTGATAAAATGATACAACCAGTTTGTTTTAATTTAAAGGGTGGACAGCTGATGAAAGATGAGATTTTTAAGTCAAGCTATCATGTTTTAAGGTACCTGCCTACCTTTAAAAAGCAATTTTCGGTCAAAAAATCCAATTTTCTATATTTGGTTTAATATTAAACCCTGATATTTTAGCTTTCTAAATCAGTTTGAATTGCGTTTCTATCTTGTTTAGAACTCGAGTTACAGGCATTTTAATATTAGTCATTCGCAAGTTTTTAAAACCGGAAATAGCATTCCGCTACCGGAAGTGACCGTAAATGTTTGTTTACATTAATCTTTTACTCCATATAAGCATCATAATTTGCCACTACATATAAAATGAATTTAAAAATGACAATAAAAAACTTTGAAATTGATTTTTCATTTAATAGGTAAAATCTGGTTTTCAATTATATTTTGTGCTTTTTCTCAAAATGGGATTTTGCACATTTTGCTTTAACGCAAAACATCATAACTCGAAAAATCATGATTGTAACATTATGAAACTTTGCAAAAATACTTTTAAGGAGTTTATTTAGGTTTTGTGCCTCTACTATTATGATGGTTAATTATTTTTTCATATTTTAGTTGATACAAGTTATGAATTGTCATATATTTCATGATTTTTCTGTGTGTAAAAACTTCAACTTCTATAATTTTTTTAATAACATAGTTATAGCTATGAAAATGCTTGAGTACCTCAAGAAAGCTTCATTAATCATAATAAAATTTACAGAATAAAAATATCTTCATTTAAACTTGAGTTTTGATGTTTTGCAAAAGTGCCATTTTATAGCAATTTTTAAGTATGTTTTGAGCCTAAAAATTAAAATATTCAATAATATAAATATTTTTTACATGTTATTCATAATTTTTAGCTATATTCTAAAATATAATGCACAGAAGTAGGCAATTTTTCAAATATTAAAAAAATCCCTTCTGAAGGTAGGCAGGCACCTTAAGATAGTTGCAATTTTTTTAAATCATATTCTCATGCATTTTCCTTATAAAGACAGTAATAATTATTGTAATATCACAAAATCATGAACACGACTACAAATTGAAGCAGCAGAAAGTTAAACATTTACATTTTAATCATTTTGGATTTATGGGTGTCAGTCGGAAAATTAAAACGCGCGGTTATTTCAAAATATATTTTGTCTTAAGGAGAAAAATGAATAACAAAATATTAATGAAATAAATAACGAAATAGAACAATAAAAATTGAGTACGCTAGAATTCAAAATTATTGGGTGGGCTCAGGCCCCACGGGCCCATATAAGTCGGCGCCACTGTAGCTGACAACACGTCAACAATTTCATTAATTTTTCATTCATGACATTTTAAAAAATCAAGCAAGAGTGTTTATTAATGATTTGAAGATGTTATCATTATAGAGAAAGAAAGAAAGAAAGAAAAGAAATTTAAAATTAAAAAAAGAAAAAAAAATTAGTTAATTAAAAATAAATGTAGTTACTTTATCCAGTATTTTAAGGACAGAACAAAATATATGATTAATTTGGGGGGGGGGGGGGTTATGTTAACGAAAATAAAACTTAAAATAAATCTGAAGCAATGATGCACAATTTTTTTTCTTATTAATCTGTGAACTTTCTTTCTGTTTTCGTTTTGACGTATTTCATGCGAATTAGTTTGTTTTGAGATATACTACCAATTACTCTAGAAAATTTTTGTGAACATGAATTTCAAAAGTCTTTTTTCATATAAAACAGCGATTATATTAAGCACAAATTCCATGCATTAATTCATTTATTAAAAAGAACTAAAAATCCAATTCCTTGCACGTCAGATTCTACGTTAAATTGCTTGCGCCTTTACTAAAAAAAAGGCTGCATCAATATTGTAAGCAAAATAATTAATTACTTGTCTGAACATCAATAGTCGTCCGTTTTATTTTCTACGCTTGAATCAAGCATGAAAAATTAATTTTTCTTATTCGGTTGTCTCTTTTCTTATGTTGAGTTTTCTATGAATTAGTTTAATTTTGTCAAGCATAACCAATCATTTCTGGAAGATGCCCCCATAAGAACTTTCAAAATTAATAGATAATTTTTGTTAATGATTTAAAGATGTAATCTTATTGAAAGAAAAGGAAGAAATGTACTTTAAAAGGAGAAAAACTAATTAAAAAAAATCAATATTTTATCGAGTATTTTCAGGATAGAAAGATGAGTATGAATAATTTTAAATTCTGTGATATTAAATAGAATAGAACTTTAAAAAAATCGAAAAAAATGGATATTTTTTTTAATCTAGAACCCGATTAAGGTTGTGGAGGGCCCAAGGCTCAGTACCTTTTTGAGGGCCCCTCGTACCAAAAAATTTGCTATATTTTGGAAGGCAGAGAGAGCAAAGGAGTATATTATTATTAAGATACAGTTACAAAGTTAACCAAAATAAATTTTAGTTTTTGAGAGATTTCAATTTCACGATTTCTTTTTCTAAATCACTTTACCTAATTTTGGGCCTTTAGTTGCTTTGGGCCAAGGCCACAGCCTAGTTGGCTCTGCAGTAATCAGGCCTTGTTTTTTATCGATCTTTCTCCCTCCCCCTCCCTTCGATGTTTTTTCATTTATTTTATGTTAAAGCACTATCAACCATTTTAGGGCGTTTTTGTGATGCCTTAAAAATGGAAGCTTTAATTTCTTTTAAAACAGTGATTAAAAACCAAACTTAAGGTATAATATTCCACGTATTCAAACAATAAATTTAAAAAATCAAAATTCAATCCCTTCTACGTCAGAATAAAGTATGATTAATTTTCATTAATTAAATTGATTTCTCTTTTAATTAAAAAGAATCCCTCCATCAATATTCTAAGCAAAATAATTAAATATCTGTGCTTGATTCAATACTTGTTCATTTTTCTTACTATGCCTGCTTCAAGCAGTTAAAAAGGAAAATTTTTCTTATTCATCTCCTCTCTTTCGTCTGTTGTATTTTTCATGAATTGGTTTACTTTTGTCAAACATGAGCAGCCATTTTAGAAAGATTTTTTAATAAGAACTTTATTAATCGAGAATTTCTGCTAAATGACTTAAAGATGTAATCATGTACATTAAAAAAAAAAAAAGACATAAAATAAATTTATATCAACAAAAAGGAAAGATTAATAATAAAAATAAATCAAAATGCTTTGTCGAGTATTTGAAGGATAAAAGAAATAAAAATAATATTGCCCAGTTAAACTGGTGGCATTGAGCTCAGAGGCTACGTATACTAATTATACATTACAGCGTTATATCTTCAAGAGTTAATTCCATTCGAAAAACCAATTAAGGATTTTTATTTGAGGACTAACAGCTACCGCCATTTACACTTAATCATTGAACCCCCTAAACAAATCAGGGATATGCTTTATCATAAAAAAAATCTATATCCAAAATTCAGAGCAAATATGAAAATTCTCAATAAAAACCCATTTATATAATTTAAGAGGAGTTACCCCTTCTTTTATACTTAACCATTAAACTTCCAAAACTATTCAGAGATTTGAACGAAATCTGATAATTCTGTATGAAAAACCAATTTATATAAATTAAAGGGAAAATCATTAGAACCCTTCTTCCCCCTGTTTATACTTATCTAACGAACACCTAATAACAGTCATGGAGGCCTCTCATCAGAATGATCTTGGATCTAAATTTTGAACGAAAACTGATAATTCTGCATGAAAAACTCATTTATATCAATTAAGGGGAGGGGTTATGAGTCCCCCGTTCCCTCTCTTAAACATATCAAACGAACTTCAAAAACTAATCAGGGAAGCGACTTATCAGAATATACATATATACAAAATTTCAAGTGGATCGGATATTTTTATCATGAGTTATCGTGTTACGCACATACATACAGAACGGGCGGGCACATAAGCTCTCAGGCTATGATAGCCTGTGAACTAAAAATAGTATTAATTTTAAATTTAGTACATGTTAAAGAGAATGAAATTTAAAATAAATCAGAAGTAATGGATATATTTTTTCTTATTAATCAATGTCTTTCTTTCTTCGTTTTTGTTAGTTATGACGTATTGTATCCGATTTTCTGTGAGCTCTACTTATGTGAATGGATAGTTGGACTTCTATGTTACAGATGACGCTATACAGTAACGTATTCATTACAGAATATTTTGGTTTTTACTTTTGTGAACTAATAAAATTTGTCTCTCTCACATTGTTTATGGGCCTGATGAAAGCCCCAGAGTGGCCAATACTTGTCGGTTGGGGATTTTATTTAATGTTTTAAGTGTTTTTAATCGTTGTGTATATAAATACGTCTTTCAATAAGGAATTTTTAATATAAGTGATTAATTTGAAAGCGTAAATTACCCTTTAGTTTATTAACAATTATATATTTTAAATTTCAAATGATTCAGTAGAGTAGTTTTATTCTCTGTTATATGCAAACAGATGGATGAACGGACTGAACGACGACTATAGATGTTACGTATCTATATTATAAAGGCCAAACGTATCTGTGCGTAACGCATACGTCATTTTGCTAATGGCAACATTTTCAAATTTTAAATGAAACTATGGTATCGCCATTTTTGCTATTAAAAATTTTTATACTTTTAAATATCGTACATTTTCAATTTTTATACCATCGTATAGGGAAAAATGTACTTTTGAATGAAATTTGTTTGAAAGCTGTATTTTAATTTGTTTTTGAAATATTAATTTTTTAGTAGTTTTTAATATTGCTTTTCTAATTGTGGCAACAGGATTACTCCATTTCTATTAAGAGCAAAGGAAAAAAGGGAAGAAATTGATTACTGTATCTTTATGTTGTCATTTTCTCATTAAAAGCGAAAAAATGGAAATTTAAATATCTTCTATAATAAAACCCGGTGACTTACGATTTCATTTAGAAAATCTGTTTTACACGTAGAAGAATATCAGCAGTTTACCATCTGTTTTAGCTAATAGTATTGAGACTTCAAGTCTTGAATCAAATGATCAAATTAAATTATCATTTTTTTCTGAAAAGGTGAATACAGATACGAAATGAACATTTGTAAATTTTGATATGGTAAAAATGAAGCCGGATTTAGATATCACGGGAAATAAAATCTGTGACTGAATCAAAGTGGAATAAATTTTGCTTTTTTTTACTTTGAAATACTAACACAAGAACCTAAATTGATAACTTTGTCATAATAACAGATTTTTATTATTTTTTACTGCTTACATGTATGATTAAAATTTAATTTTAACAATTCCTACAACTGAGTTTTATAGAAATAGTATTTTGCTAATTTGACGTTAAAACGTTTGTTTAAGAGTTAGACTTACTTTTAGGTGCATTTTTTACTGTAACTAATTTTGTAGATTTATTATAAATCAATGAAACAGCTCCTTTTTAAACATTTTCTTTCGTCGAAATTCAACGGGTTCAACCTTGTTTACATAATTACGAAAGCACTTTAAATAAAAAGAGATATGCAAAAACGTTTACCTGACAAAATATTACCATTATAAACAAATAAAACTATTTGCAGGAGTATTAAGAACAAAATGCATAGATTATTAACCTTCATCCTGTATTGTTAAAAAGAATGAAATTTAAAATAAATGAGGGAAAATAATATGTTTTTCTTATTAATCTCTCTTTTTATGCATTTTCGTCGAGGATATTCCTCGTGAGAAAAAAAGAAGGAAAAATAAAATCGTGAAAAAACAATTTTAATCATATAACATTCGAAGTATTTAACCAGTCGTGTTTTGATCGATTTTATATTAGGTAGTTTGCTTTAGTGAAGAACAATAAGTTAGTTTAAAATATTTTTGTGACGACTTTAAAAACTGAAATTTAATTTTATTAAAAAACAGTGATTTAAACCAAACTCAAGCATACAATTTTCCAAATATCCAATCAGTCTTTTAAAAAAAAAATCAAAATTCATTTTTTTCTTCGTCAGAATAAAGTATTATTAATACTAATTAATTGAAATACTTCTTTTTTACACAAAAAAGGGTTTCATCTATATTATAAGTAAAGTAATTTCCTGTTTTAGCTTCAATAATCATTAATATTTCTAAATATATTTAACTCTTCACTGCTACAAATGATTATAAAATTATTCACTGAGGAGTTTTTCTGAATGCCTTTATTTATAAAGCTGTAATTACAAAAATGCATTTCTAAATAGATTTTCAGCATTTTCTTCTTGTGAATTTTTTTTATGAAAATGAAGCTGCGCAAATGATTTTTTATTTATTCATTTCAAATCACTTTTTCCCCATGATAATAAAATTTCTGTTTATAACTTATGTTTTCTTATAGATTTTAATTATAGATTTTAATTATAGATTTAATTTCATATGTGTTAAATTTCAGTCTTTTCCCCTTGTGAATTACAGTTGGAAATGTGTTGTAAAAGCAATTTTTTAATTAGTTTCTTTCAAATTACTTTTTATTACCATAAGAACATGGCATCTGGAGCAACGAAAATTCTTTTATTATTTATTTTTTTCAGATAGACTGTAATTCTAGATTTAATTTCAAAATGTGCAGAAAAAAATATTAGTATTACTGTATGAAATATTAGAAATACTTGTATTGTGAAAATCCTAAAAAAAAAAGAAAGAAAAAAAAAGAAGAAATATAAAGAAAAAAAACGAGGAAGAAGCTGAGCAAATAAGCATGATTTTGTTGCTCACAGGTAAAGTAAAGCTTCCTTTCCTTTTTACTTCCTTTTATTTTTACAAGAAAAAAGTATTGTATTCGTAAAAATTTTCAAATTCCGGTTTTGAACGGGTTGACATGTTTTAGAGGTCATAGATACCAAAAAACATCTTTTTTCAAAATGACTGTCTATGAGTGTGCGACTCTGTCTATCTATCTCTATGTGACATAATTTTTGTGGTCGCTGTATTTCACGAACTAATGCACCGAATTCAGGTAGTCCCTGATACAAATTGATGATGACTAATTTTTGGTGTAAATTGCTCAACATGTGATGCTGATGTGCTGCATTTTTTTACGATTTACACAACAGCTGTATCTCAATAAATAAGGTACGAATTGCCATCAAACTTTAGATTTAATTAGTCTTGACATGAATTGCTGCTGTTTACGTTTTGGTGTACATCGCTCAAGAGGTGGCGTTGCAATGATGCATTTTTCACTATTTTTGCAATAGCTATCTAGAACTCCTCAAGAATAACCTCCAGAATTAATACATGGAATTTAATAAAAATTCTTATTTAGATAATCCTTAATATAGATTGATGCTGAAAATTTTTCTGTAAATCGCTCATCAGGTGGCACTGCTGTGTTGCATTTTTTTTCGATTTACGTAACAGCTCTACTGAAAAATTAATGCACGGACTTTCATCAAATTTTAGATTCAGTAAATCCGTAATATGAACTAATTCTGTTAATATTTTGGTTCAATCGCTCAACAAGTGACGCTGAATACACTGAATTTTCCCGATTCCTACAATAGCTGTATCTCAAGAAGTAATCCACGGTTTTTTTCATCATACTTCAGATTCAGGGTAACTTAATAATTATTTTTGCTGTTTAAGCTTTGATATAAATCTTCCGACAAGTGGCACTTTTATGTTGCATTTTTACCAATATTTGTAATAGACCTATTTCAAGTACTAATGCATAGAATTTATGCCTTTAGAATCTTCATGATGAGTGTAGTTTGTCATTTAATTTTGGCACTATGGTAGCGGCTTTTGAAATATTAGCATGCATGACATAGAAGAAAATTTCGAGATTACCATTTCCAAATAGTTCAAATCATTTTTGATTTTTAAACTATATATGTTATAATGTTACTTTTTAAATATCATTAAAGGAAATTTATTTTAAAAAAATTATCTAACTATTAATAACAGTGTATATTTTGAGGCTTATTCAGAAAACAATTCTCTGGCTGCCAGTCAAAAAAAACAAGACTTTATGACTTGGATAAATTTGTTGAAAAAAGACACGGCAATGTTTTAAGTACTTTATAACATAAGAAACACCGAAATCGTAACACGTGCCATAGCGTGCGATACATTTTTATAGTCCAGTGTCACAGACGTTTGCAGCCTAGGAAATGAACCAGCTTATCATAATTTTCAATTCTTATTTCATCATCTAAACCTAACCTAATTAGGTTACTCATTGCCCTCAAAGTTATAGCCAAAGTTAATGCTGTCCCCATGCATTTGGTTTTGTATTCGGGTGCAAAGTTCTTCAGCCCCCACCTGGTACAAAGTTTAAGAAACAACATGTGTTTCGTTATGATTTCTACATCGCTGATTTTTTCTGCAAGGGTACCACGGTGAGGACACGGAGTACGTCGACAGAATCGTTGCGGATGTTAAAACGTGGATGGCAATTTATGACAAGCTGGTTCTATAACCAGGCAGTAGACTTTTGAGACACAGGGCTAAAAAAACTTATGCGACATTACGACAAACGTTACAGTTCCAGTGTTACTTATAGGAGGAGGAAGGAGTAGAAACATTACTGTATCTTTTGCATTAAATCTTTCCAAGTATCTTGCATTTGTGTTTTGTTTCATTTAACGGTCGTAGAAAATAAATTAATAAAAAAATGGAAACAGAAGATATACGCTCTAAACAGAGGGTATACGGTCAAGGCAGAAGGTATACCCTAGAATGTATATACTATAGTTTAAAAAAAAACAAAGCGTATACGGTAGTCTTTAGAAAAAAACAGAAATTATATGGTGTATACCTCCGTATTCCCTCCACTATATGTCTGATGTCGTATGCAGGACTGCTCAAAGTAGTTAAAACGGTATCTGAAAATTGTTAAAATTGGGTTTGCAAATATATTATGCTTTCACAAATGTTTCAACAAGACATCCTATTTCAATTTATTAAACCGTGTGTTTTGCTACAATTATATATATATGTTGGAAAGTGTTTCATAATCTAAGCCTGGCACGTAGTTTTTTCCTTCCTGTTTTTTATATTTAAAAAACTAATTCTGAAAACAAAGTGTCTTTCCCTGCCACTGATTTGCGGAGTAATTATCTTATATGTATTAATAATAATTATTTTTCTTTAACAGGAATGTTGGTTTCACAGATGCTGTCAATTTCCAAATAAATCCCCCCCCCCCCGAGTAAAAGAATTTATGTATGCGAGAGTAACAAGCTAACGTCTAATTTAATATTAATGTTAATTTTGGTAATTTTTATACCTGTCTATGACTCTTGTTTGTCCAAAACGAAATTGATTATTTCTTAATTGTTAACATATATAGTATATGCACAATACACCAGTTTGACAAAACTCATTAATAGACAATAAAAACTACTCGGATTCGTTTTCGAAAATCAGTGGCGATAAAAGAAATTTTGTTTATATGTAATCTTGTTGAAATTTAGAAATTATATAAGCTTCTGGTTATTTTAAGATAAAGAAAGTTTTTTGGAATGAGAGGTAACTCAAAACTCGTTATTATATATTTACATTCGTGGTTTGATTATATTTAGTTAGATTAAGAAGCATTTGTCTTTTTTATATTATATAATTGAATCCGGATCTAAAAAATATTTCTTTAAATTCAAGAATTTAATCGATTATCGTTAAATCGAGTATCATTAAGTTGGAGTTATATTGGACTTATAAATTATAGATATTTGGCTATATTAAAATAAATTTAAATGCACTTCTAGGAAATACATTCAATCAATTTATTTATATATTTAACACCATACTTAATTATTTTTGATTTATTAATTATTTTTTATACTTTTAAATGCATAATTATATTAAAAATATATATTAAAATGATTATTCTCAATAAAGTTACAAAGCACTGCTAAAATGAAAAACTGCGTTTCAATAGAAGTAATTAAAAATCCCTTTTTGCAGATCATTTTCGAAAATGACATAAATAAGTATTTCTATTTCAAGATGCCTTTCGTAATTGAAATTTCAAAAAGCTATTCAAAAAAAATCTTTAATAAGTAATTAAGTATTAATCTCTGGTGGGCAAATTTTAATTATAATACGATGGAATCAATAAAAAGGGTAAAAGAAGCTAATGCCGATATTTTAGTAATCAGTTACGTATTGACTAACTATTCATCAATGAAATTAAAACTTTAAAAAAAAACATATGTTTAATATAAATGTAAATTTATCAATAAAAGTTAGTCTTTGAATTAATTTCTTAAATGTAATTAAGTTTCGTCAACAGCTCTTATTAGAATTTTGTCATTTATCAATATGTTTATGATAATTAATAAGTCAAAAAAATGTTTTATAAATTTTATCTCTAACATATTATTAATGTTATAACATTTATAAGTTTTCAAACGAAAAATAAAACAAAAATATCTAAAACTACTTTATAATAAACATCAATTAAAAATGCGTAGAAAAATCTTTAGTGAATAATTAAATATTAATTTGTGATAGCGAAGTAATAATTAAGTTTCACTATAATGAATAAACTTGTTTAAAACAAGGATAAAGTCAATACTTTCGTAATCATCTAACATCTTAATAAAAATTTTATCAATGCTGTGAAAAGAAAACAACAGAATTTAATATAAATTTAAATTTTCTGACGTTCAATACCGAGTATAGAGTATATTATTGAAATACTTGCAGGTAATTTACGTATATCTTATAGCGGCCATCCATATAAAAATATTCCATGCATATATGCTAATAAAATAAAGTGTTTTTCTCTCTCTCTCAGTGTTGAATTCAGACACTTTTCTCCGAGAGGGCTTCTGTAGTTCCGGGGGGGAGGGAAATTGCAATTTTTGACCACTAAAGATACAAACTCTCAAATTTTCTGGGGGGACATTTCATTGCTCCGGGGGGAAGGGCCCCCCCCCCTCAGGCCACCCCCTGAATTCAACTCGCTCTCTCTCTGTGTGGATAGAAAAATCGACAGCATGTTGAAGTCCGAAAATTTTAGTAAGAATAGTTCGTGGCATATTCTGAAGCACCAGAGGCTTAAATTTTATCCTTTTTGGTAATTAGCCGAGATATAAATTAAAACCGCATTTAAAAATTGCATCACTCTAAAAAGCATAGCAATATGTTGTGTCACCTCTGAAAGCGCAGGTCGGGAGAAGAACTGTTTTACTTTGGCATTTTATCAAAGTGCGAAATCTTTCAAAATAAAGAAAAAAAGTCTATTTAATCCTTCCATTTATGTGTACTTGTGTTTTATTAAAGTCATGATTTTCAAAATATAATAATAATAACAATAATAATAAAGAAAGAAAGAAAAGCAATTTTGCGACTTCTTAAATTTTTTTCGCCACCATTTATTATCTATTCAGGTGTTACAGATTCATATTTTTAATTCTAAAATTTTATATTTTGTTATCACGAAATGTTTGCCATTAAATAGAGAAAAAAATATTGTTTGGAATTTCTACTGTGAATTTTGAATTTCTGAATAAATTAAGTGACATGTTTCATGTTATTTATTTGTCATAAAAATAAAATGAAGACAATGTTTAAATCAGTTTAATAGATTTGTGAATGTTTAGTTAAACTATTGTTAAACTATGTTAAACTATGTTAGTATTTATATTTTTTGAATCGATTACGGCATTTTAAACATATAGAAATTTAAGAATATTTTTTGTTTTTCTTTATTTTGAAAGATTTCGCATTTCGGTAAAAGTACAAAGTGAAACAATTCTTCTTCCTGTCTGCGCTTCCAGACGTGAATTACATCTTGCCATGATTTTGATGCTGTTTTAATTAATATCTCGACTAATTATCAAAAACAGTAAAATCCGAGCCTTAGGTGTATCAGGATATATCTTGGACTATTCTTACTAAAATTTTCATTCAACATGCGGTCGATTTTTCTATCCACACAGTCTCAAAGAGAGAGAGACATATAAACACACACACACAGGCACATATTTTCTTTTATTAGTATATGTCATTTATTAGTACGTATTGAATGTTATTATACTGATGGATACTATAAGATGAATGTAAAATACATACAAGTATGTTGATAATACATTCGATACTTGGTATTAAACATCAGTGAATTTAAAAATTGAATCTTATACAAAAACACAAATAACTACAGCACGTAAGTAAAATTTGTCGATAGCTCTTCTAGTTATTTATTCTAGTTATTTTAGATATTATTCTAGTTTTTTTATGAAAGTTTGCAACTATTATAATTTAAAGCCGAAGTTCGTAAAACATATATTTTCATTTTCATTTTTTTTTATTATACACATGCTTAGAATCAACAAATATAATAACAGTTCTTAAAACATCTTAAATTCAAGCGATATTCATTCAGTATCAACTTTTTATTGATAAAAAATTACATTAAAGTCAGTTTTTTCTTTTCATGGCATTGATAAAACTTTCATTAAAATATCAGATGATTATGAAAGTATCGACCTTGTCCCTGTTTTAACAAATTTATTCATTATAGTTAAATATAATTATTACTTCGCCACCAGAAATTAATGTTTAATTATTCATTAAAGATTTTTTCGCGTATTTTTATTTGATGTTTACGATAAAGTAGTTTCAGAAAGTCTTGTTTTATTTTTCGCCTGAAAACTTATAAATGTTTTAATATTAATAATATGCTGGAGCTAAAAATTTTTGTAACTTTTTTCTTCGTCTTATTAATTATTATAAACACATTGATAAACGACAAAATTCTAATAAAAGATGTTGACGAAACATAATTACATTTAAAAAACCTAATTCAAAGATAAACTGTTATTGATAAATTTAAATTCATATTAAACATGCGTTTTTTTACTTTTAATTTCATTGATGAATGGTTAGTTAGTCAATACATAACTGATTACGAAAATATCGACATTAGCTTTTTTTACCCTTTTATTGATCTTATTTTATCATAATTAAAATTTGCCCACCAAAGATTAATAAGGTACCCTGGGGTAATAACGCCAGGCGGGGTAATAACGCCAAGTGCTTATATTTTGCATAATTATGAAATAATCAGGTAAATGACACCCATGTGCTCTGCGCAGAAGGGTTTTGAGTCATATAAATCGCAAAAAACAGCTTCAAGTTAATTTGTTTCATTTTTAGGTCTTATTGTTTTTACAAGCAACTAAAATTAACGCTTGATCTAAAATTTGCGATATAAGGTTTTTGATTTGATGACTATATTTTTTATCCGGAAATATTTTGTTTATTACATAAATTTGTAGTGTATTTCATGTACTTTCAAACTGTTGTAGAAGATTTTGGATATCTTCTCGAGATAATTTGTAGTTTAGGATCTACTGCGCAAAAGTATCCCGGGGTAATAACGCCTCTCGCTCCTTTTTCTTTCACTTTCACAAAAAAATCAATATTTTCTATCGCATAGAATGCATACATGGGAATATAAATACTAATTCAAATAATCCGTGTAATGTTTCTAATAATTCTATTTAAATGGTCATTTTAAAGCAAAACCTAGCTTAGAATCTGATATTCTTTTGCCTCCTCCCCCCCCCCCTCACCACACCTATCTTTTTCTTACACTGTCACAAAAATTTTAACATTTTCAATAGTTTAGAATGCAATTTGTCAATTTCTAGAGCTGTAGAATTTGTATTTTTAGAATTGGGCAATCTACATGCCATTATTCCATCTTATTTTATAGTTTTGTTTGCATGGCGTTATTACCCATATAGGTGGGTATTAACGCCAAATAGCATTGGTCAAGAAAAAACGCCATTACATTTTATGAATACATATCTGTTAAATTATTTTATTTTATATAGATAGTCAATGAGTTGCTGTATCAGATCCTATATTTGTTTGAAAAATACAATCTAAAACTAAGCCGTGAAAATTGGCAGAACCTTAACGTGGCGTTATTACCCCAGGGTACCTTACTTAATTACTTACTAAAGATTTTTTGAATAGCTTTTTGAAATTTCAATTACGAAATGCATCTTGAAACAGAAGTACTTTTTTATGTCTTTTTCAAAAATAAAGTGCAAAAAGGTATTTTGATCCCCTTCTATTGAAATGCAGCTTTTCATTTTAGCAGTGCTTTGTAACTTTATTGAGAATAACCATTTTAATATTTTTTTTAATTATGCAGTTAAAAGTATGGAAAATAATTAATTAATCAAAAATAATTAAAAATGGTGCTAAATATATAAATGAATTAACTGAATGGTATGTCCTAGGAATGCATGTCAATTTGTTTTAGGTTAACTTTAGAATTATAATTTATAAGTACAATATAACTCCAAATTTTTTTCTTTTTCGTTTACTAATACCATTAAATCAGTTAGAATACATAGGGGCTTCTAAATAAATGCATTAATCGTACTTAGATGTCAGTACTAGATCATTTCTAGCATTATTTACAATTATGGCATTAGAAGAAAAATGAAGTTTATTTTTTGTTTTGTTTTAAGCTGTTTTATTTTTTGTAGTGGGATTTACACGAAAATGTAATTAAAAGCATAGTACATAAAGGATTAACTAAATCTAAAGTTTCGTGAAAATCCGTCCATTAGTTCTTGAGATATAGCTATTTTTGAAATCGTGAAAAGGCAGTATAGCAGTGCCACCTGTTGAGTGACATACTCCAAAAAGCAATCATATCCATTACTTATGAAGGTATAACTGAATTTAAAGTTTTGTGAAATTCCGTGCATTTGGTCTTGAGATAGAGCGCCCACAAAATGCAGACAAAAACACTGAAAAAAAATTGTTTTGTTGAGGCAAGTAAATTTCGGTTAGTATAATTCCGAGCAAACATTTCAATTAAAATGACCAAATTTTAAATGGAATTTGTTGAATTAACAAAATTATTTGGGCAGTCCAACCATAATTTGGACATTCCAACGAAAATATTTGGTATGAGCTACTTTAACCAAAATTTAGTTGTTTCAACAAAACAGTTTTTTCTGTGCGGATAGGCAACAGACTCGCAAACTCATAAACGGACATTTTGTAAAAACATGTTTTTTGGAATCTCTGACCTGTAAAATTGTAAGTCTGTCGAAAACCGGAATTCGAAAATTTTCATGAATCCAATTGATTAAAACTACAAAACATGTTTTGTTGAGAACATTTTGGCTGTTTTAAGCGAATTTTTTAATTAAAGGCTAGTTCCATGGGTTTTGTAGTGTAAGTCACATTACCTTATAATTGCTATGCTTGTTTGCCACCGTTATTTTAGAAAAGTATGCTTGGCCTTATTCAATTAATGAGAATGTTCCGATAAAATAAATCACATTTTTTCATACCAAAATACTGGTAGCCAAAAATCGTAGCCTGTGACTTACACTACAAGTACTCATGGAAATAGCCTAAAGAGAAAAATTGGTTTTGTTGTTCAGACAAGAAAATATTGTTAACACTCTTATAAAATTTTAACAAAATTTCATCAATTTTATTTGAGTCTTACTAAAGTCTTGTATTTTCAGTTTGTAATTCCAACAAAATTTTGTTGTTTTTGCAAAATTGAAATTGGTGTGCAGTAGCCATAACTCTCTCACATAATTTTGTTTAATTGACTTATATAGCTATAAAGGATTAACATATTTTTTGGATAATAAAATCTTTTCAAATTGAAATGGTTTAATGTTGTTACGTTACATTAAATTTTGGATGAAAATTGTGGACGAAAAGTAGCAAAAAAAATCAACATTTTTTTTTTTTTTTTTTTTTATTCAAATAAAATTTCTATTGACCCATACTTAAACGAAAAGATTGGTTGGACAAAACAAATTTTCGTTGATTCAACAAAACTTTTTTTTCTGGGCGTAAAAATGTATAAATTGCAGATTGGCAAAATTAAATTATGTCAAAGGAAATTTCAATTAACGATATTCTTCTCTTGAGAAATTTACATCCACATTAAACATATTTTTTTTCTTGTAATTTCATTGATAAAATTTTTGTTAATGCATTAAGTAATAGCAAAAATATCAATAAATGATAATTTTTCTCCATATTAAAATCCGATTCATTACTAAAGATTTTTTTTTTTTTTTTTTTTTTTGTCTTTTGTGAAACTTTTATTAGAAAATCATTTCGAAAAATGTTTTCAGCTTGTTTCTCTTTTGTGGATTTTACAAAAATAAAATATAAAGATGTTAATTAATACACTTTTTGTAAAACAGGTCTTCATTTTCACCGAGATTTACATCTACATTAAGAATTGCTAATAAGAGAGTAATGGATAAAGATAATAAAAAAGTTACTAATTATATAAATCAATTCACTGTATAATAAAAGGTATCTTATGAAAAGATGAAAAAGGACATTTTAAGAGAAATCTACCTTAAATATAAAAAATTAAGTCTATCTCAAAAACAATATTTTAGTTTTATGATTAATAACCAAAAGATTGAGACGAGTGTTGTTTAGGAATTAGAAAAGTAAATTTTAATAGTTTTTGTTTGTGTTTCAGTAATAAAATTTAAAATATTTTTCTCTTTTATGTCTATTATGAAAATAAAGTGCAAAAATGTTTATTAATTCCTCTTAAATCAAATCATACAAATAAATACTTAAAAGGTGTTGCAAAAATATATATATTATTTATTTTATCTGAGATCTTTCGAATGCACACGCATTCATTTTCAAGGAATATAAAAGAGGATAATTCATTAATTAATTAAATATTGTAATAATTGTAATATTGTAATTGATAATTTGTAATTATCTTCTTTTATATTCCTTTGAAAATGAATGCGTGGGCTTTCGAAAGATTCCAGGTAAAATAAATAAATAATATCTATATTTTTGCAACATCTTTTAAGTATTTATTTGTATGATTTGTTTTAATAGCAAGGTGTAAATTTCTATCAAAGACACTAGTATTAATACATTGGTTCTGACTCATTTAATTCCTCTTTTCAAAACAGTTTTTCTCCTAAAGACCATCCACAAATGATATTATGCTAAGAGCGGGTAAGTGAGGGGAGGGGGGGGGGCTCGTGAAATTGTGACATTTTGTAAAAAAGGGTTGAGAAGGGGTAGAAAGAAATGTGACATCATACATTTTCGTTAAAATAAAAACATAAATCAGCTAGTTAAATTTAGAAGTTATTTTGAAATTAAAGTATTTTGTATTGATAGAGTACAGATAACATTTAAAACCAAATTTTTACATTCCATTTTAAATTCTAAAATACTGCTGCTTTCCTATTAATATTTTATTATTATTGTATATCAATTATGTTTCAAGTTAAAAATCTTAATCTTTTTTGCACAAAATAAGTACACAAATCTTTTTTTATTATTATGTTAAAAATTGTCATTAAAACACATAGTCAAAGTTTAAAAATAAAATTAGAAATATGATCTATTATGTAGTGCTTTGATTCTGAACGCGAGTATATATTTACGTAGTATAACGTGACATATGGCAGGGGGGAGAGAGGGGGTATGGGGAGGTGTGACAATTTGTGACATAAGGGGGGGGGGGGAGGATGTCAAGAATATTTTAAAAAATTGTGACATCATTCATTTATAGCCCCTTAACAAATATAGAAATCGAAAGTAAGATTAAATAATTAATCTAATTACTTATTTTAATTGTAGATTTAATTTGAAAGTGTAGGAAATAATGAATAAAAATAATTAAAAGTAATTACATAAATATATTCACTGCATAATGAAAGATAGCTTATGAAAACATGAAATAATTTTTTTTTTTTTTCAAGAAAATCTCTTTCAAAATATTGAAAAAGAAGTTTATTGTGGAAACAATATCTGGAGTAAATTTTTGCTTTCGCCGTTAAATAAAAAAAAAATTAAGATTTTTCTTTTTTTGAGCATCATACATCTGACTTGTGTGCTCGACATGAAAGCCTGTTTATAAGTCATCGTCAATATACAGGGTTGTGATAGCTCAAGAAAATTTTACATCACAAGAGAAATACAACCAGGAGTGCCACACAAATAGTGTGTGCAATGGAGCCAGCGGGATTCGAACCCACAATCTCCTATGCTCTCAAGAGATTAGCGGTGTATTTGGTGTATTTGTGTCGGCCGATTATCTACACTAGGGATATAGGCCCATGGGGAGGAGTGCCCTTCGTGGGGGTCTTTCTAAGGGAACCTAACCCGTATTTACGCAAGGTTCGAAGAAAACCACGAAAACGGTTTCGAACGGTTAGGCCGACGGCCGCGATTGGGTTCGAACCCAGCACCTGCCGTCTACCAGTTGAGAGGTTAGTACCTCTCGGCCACTGCTCAAGAGATTAGCAGCGTGGTGTCTTAACCACTCGGCCACGGATGCTCAGATTAAGACTTGTTGATACGGGATTCTGATAGAGGTCCCTTGACAAAATTTATTTATGTTGTAGATAATATCAGTTAATAATAATCTTCTTTTTTTTAAAAAAAAAATAGCATTAACTGTAAATATGTTGTTGTGTTAAGGTATCCGAACACCTTTAAAGCGTAATTTTCGATCAAAATATCGATTTTTCATTTTTGCAACACTATTCAAATCGAAACTTTTATCTACAGAAATCTGCTTAAATTTTGCCTGTATCTAAAATAAAACCCGAGTTACAGCCGCTTAAAATTACATCTATTTACAGCTCTTGAATTGTTTTTTAAAGTTATTTATAGCTTTTTCTTAAAATGGAGTTTTTCAGATTTTTATTTTACGCAAAACATCCTAAAATAAAAATAAAATATACATAAAATGTCACAAAAATTTATGCACTTCTCTTTCAAATGTCTTTTGAGGGAACTGACTGTACTCATGATAGTATATTAAATAGTTTCACATTTACACTGATATAAATGACAACTATACGATTTGATTCATTCCAACTGAACGAAAAATTGCCCAGGCCGGGAATCGAACCCAGATACTTGGCTTACAAGGCCAATGCTTTACCTGTTAAGCTATCTGGGCGATAGCCGGCTGCAATTTCTCGCTCAGATAACCTTATTGGCCATAACATCTGGTCTGTCATTTAGACAGCTCAACAGAATAGACCGCAGGTAATGGAACTCCATAGGACGATGGGTACGTAGAAATACTATTATTTTTCAACACAATCTACGTACCCATCGTCATGTGGAGTTCCATTACCTGCGGTCTATTCTGTTGAGCTGTCTAAATGACAGACCAGATATTATGGCCAATAAGGTTATCTATCTAAGGTAATAAGCCAAAGTATCTGGGTTCGATTCCCGACCTGAGCAATTTTTCGCTCAGTTGGAATTAATCAATTTGTATGATTATTTTACCAAATCTGTTAGATTGTGTTGAAAATACAGTTGACTCTCGTTAATTCGAAATCGGATAATTCGAATCTTCGCTTAATTCGAACTAAACATGAAGTCCCGAAATTTTCAATGGCAGAATAACGTTAATTTTTTTCATTAATTCGAACTCATTTTGTCTTGGCTTCGTTTAATTCGAACAAACTAGAATTCCGATTTTTTATTTTTATTTTCATTCTCACGGATTTCAGATCATTTGAATAACTTTCTTTTTTTTTTGTGAAAATTGTTCCGAACGAGTATACTAATAATCCAATGCATTTCATATCCACTTTCTTTATGTTCCGTCTGTCTATCAGTGACGCTTTAAATTTTTCCCCATTGTGCTTGTTTCTAATCTCTTAATTAGTTTATGTATTTATACATTCTAATGTAATATTAAGTCATATTCTAATGATAACAGACGAAACAAATTAAAAAGAACCCACTATAACATTAATTACTTTGTAATAGTACCATATTAAGCATGTTTTAATTTCATACTTTCCATAATTCGAACTTCGGATAATTCGAACATTTCTTGTGGTCCCGACGAGTTCGAATTAACGAGAGCCTACTGTAATAGTATAAATGACAATCTTGAGACTAATTTTGCGAATGTTTCATTTCTTTAGCACTTTAACTGTCATATCATCTGAGATAGAGATGCGAATATAATGTGTGTAGTCTAAGTCGTAGGGAAAATTATTCTGTTTATTATTTAATTTACAAAATGTCAACACCTTATTTTATTTTTGAGATATCATATTTTGCGCAAATTCCAATTTTTCACATAATTTTGACTATTTTTCTTTAAAAAATTATTTCTGGGTAATAGATAATTTTTTCATTTTTTTTTCAAACTTTTAAAGAAATTGTCATTATAAAAAATGGATAATAACAGAAATTTTCAAAAAAATTAAAAAATATATCACTTCCGAAAGTGCGCGGATACCTTTCCACACAACACATACGTTCAAATTAATTCTAGTCTTCCTCTGTTAATTCCGAAATACGTCTATAGATGTACAGTCGAGTCTCTGTATAACGAAATCCATCGTTCCAATAAAAAATTCGTTATATAGAGAAATTCGATGTATAGAGAATGATGTTAAAAATCGCATTTAATGTGCAAATTTTGAACAAATATTATTTTTGATCTTTTTAATTAAGAATTTGAAATGTTTAAAAGTATATATTAACCTAACGTTTTATTTCTTAGTAATTTAAGCAGTTTCAAAAAAGAGAACAGACATTTATTTGAAAGCTTAGTGAAAATCAAATAAGGAAGACTTGCATTAATTTCAGAGGAAGAAATCTGTAATTTTTTGTTGTTTTAATTTTTAAATTGTTACGCTCTCTCAAAAAAAAGGTCAAATTGTAGCAAGGAATGAAAAATTGTAGTTAACCTTTTCCTCCATTTGAAGTCCTCTCTTATGTGCCTCTCATTGATTCCTCTCTTATATGTGTAACAATCCAATTGACTCTGTTTTGAGAAGGATGTTGAAAGGTGTGTGTGAGGTGGGATAAACTCGTTGGATTTAAAGAATAAGGAGAGAAGTAATATTGATAGAAAAACTCAGCATTGAACGATAAATCAAAAATAAGTGATGGAAAATTGATTCCATATGTTTTGGAAGCTTTTTTAAAACTGAATAAATTAAGACCAATTTATGAAAAAATTCGTTATATGGAGGAAGAAATTTCGCTATATAGAGACTGTTTTTAATGTAATTATGCGAAAAGGAGACCGTTCCTACTAAAAATTCGTTATGTAGAGAAATTCGATGTATGGAGTTTCGTTATAGAGAGACTCGACTGTATTTTGTACCTAATCAGTGGGTTAGAATACGTCCAGAATTTGTTGAATGTTTGACATAGACGTATCTGCAAAATATCTACAAAATAAGAACGTCAGTTCAGAAATGTTAATTGTATGAAAATTTGACTAATCCAATATTCGCCCATTCCGGAACTAAATCTTGAACTATTTGTCCCGTTTCATGACATAAAGTAGATAAAAACGAAACCAATCCAATTTTTGTCATTTTTGGAAAAAAATCTTATCATTCCTACCTCCATTTGGACATAACTTGAATGAGAACGGAACTAATCCAATCTTCGTAAACTTTCGAACTGAATCTGAACTTTACTGACGCCATTTTAAAATGGTGGTATATGCAGGAGTCTAAGCGCTAATTTTTATTTGCTTCTGTATTTTGATTATAAAAGTATTATGTAACCAGTGTGATGCAGAGTTTCATCAGCATTTTTTTACATAATGAGAACAAATCGTAACACTTGGATTAGAATGTATTTCTATTATTAGGAAGTTTTCTACTGCGGAGCCTAACAGACTTGCACCTAATTTACAGAAACTTGTAGGAATTTTTTTCTTTAATAAAGGGAATTATTAATTATATAAAAAACCCTTGAATCATCGTTGATTAGAAATGCCATTATGAATATAAACTCTACATCTATCAATCAACCATAATTACTGTCCGGATTGGGAAGGCGTGTGTTGTGTTCGTTTTGATGAGCAAAAGCGGTTAATAGGTAATACTTTTAAGCACATCAAAACATTTCATCGATGGAATTCTAATTAAAATTGCATCGATGAAATGTTTAGAATTCAATAACAAAATTACTAAATCATCAACATTATCAATTTTATTTTTTATAGAGAAACATAATTACTACTTCATTACCGTAAATTTATACTCAAATATTTTCTAAAGATTTTTCTGAGTAGTTTTTTAAATTTTGAAATACGTTTTAAAATAAACTTTATAATTTTCTCTTTCATTTCTGCTAAGAAAATAAAGTGTAAAAATATTTATTAATTTTTTTTTCATTTTTTTTTTCAAAAAGTCTTTTACTTTAACAGAGTTTGACATTTGTATTAAGAACCATTAACCATACTAATTAATTATTAAAATTGTAAATTTAATTTAAAAGTGTGGAAATAATAAATGAAAAAAAGAATTAATTAATATATTTGTGTTTATTTACAGTATAATTAAGGGTTTATAAATCATTTATTTTTACTCTTTAATTATTAATTATGGTAAACACGTTTATAAATTTAAAAAATATATAAAATGCAGATTGGTAAAATTTAATTATATCGAAGAAAATTTTAATTAACGATAATTTTTTTTGAGAAATTAACTTCCACAGTAAACATGATTTTTTTTTCTTGTAATTTCATTGATAAAATTTTTGTAAATATGTTAAGTAATAGCAAAAATATCAATAAATAATACGTTTCCACCATACTGATATCCGATTCATTACCAAAAATTTTTTTAACCCTTTCGGTTCTGGTGTACTATTAGTAGTACATGTCTTTTAATGGAATATTATTTTGTTTTAACAAATATTTTTGCTACTACTTAGAGATAGTAATGTTAATATATGTCTATGCATTTACTATATGACATCATTTATGTTTAGACATTTAGTAATAATAATATTAATAAATGTTTACTTAATTCTCTTTGCGTCGTTTGCGATTCTTTTATTTTAAACATATATATATTTCACTCTGTAAATTTAAAATAAAAAATACTTTCCTCAAAGAATTCTATATAATAAAGTGAAAAAAGTATTAAAAATTAAATTATGACTTATATCTTGTTGTAATATAATATTCTCTAAACATTTCCAAAAACTCTTCCTTAGCCTCTATTCGTATGAATATGAATTGAATAGTATGCAAAACAACGACATTCGTTATCTTTCAGACAATGAAATGTTCGTTACACACTAATTAATCTATTTAGATGGCTACCGTTATTGTTATTAACATAAAAGTAATTCTTTCTAAAAAGTGAAAAAAAAAATTCGGACCCGAAAGGGTTAAGTAACTTTTGTGACACTTTAATTAGAAAATCATTTCGAAAAATGTTTTCAGTATGATTCTCTTTTATGCGTTTTACAAAAATAAAATATAAAAATGTTAATTAATTCACTTTTTGTAAAACAGTCTTTCAATTTAACAGAGATTGATATCTATATTAAGAATTGCTAAGTATACCCATTATATATTTCAGTTGTAGGTTTAATTAAAAAACTAATGGATAAAGATAATTAGTGTTATTAATTATATAAATCAATCACTTGCGTAATGAAAGATATCTTATAAAAAGAGGAAAAAGGACATATTAAGAGAATTTATCTCTAAATAACAAAAATTAAGTTTATCTCAACAGAAACATTTTGGTTTTATCATTAATAACTGAAAGATTGAGAGAGTGTTGGGTATTAGAAGAATAACTTTTCATATGTTCTTGTTTATAATTAAGTAATGAGATTTAAAATATTTTTCTATTATACATTTATTATGAAAATAAAGTGTACAAATGTTCATTAATTCTTTTTTTCAAAGCAGTTTTTCACTTAACAACGACTAAAATCTAAATTAAAAATAAATAATTATAGTAATTGCTTATTTCAGTTGTAGATTTAATTTAAAAGCGTAGGGAAAAATGAATAAAATTCATTAAAAGTGGTATTAATTATGTAAATACATTCACTCTATAATAAAAGATAACTTGTGAACGCATGAAATATTTTTTCTTTAAAAAAACCCTCTTTCAAAATATTGAAAAGGAAGTTTATTGTGAAAGCGGTACCTGAAGTAAGTTTTTGCTTTCGACATTAAATAGTATAAAGATTAAGATTTATTATATAGGGATTCTGATAAAAGTCTATTGGCAAAATTATACTAATTACTTATTTCAAATCTAGATTTAATTTTAAAGTGTAAAAATTTATGAATAAAACTAATTAAAAGTTGTATTAATTATATAAATACATTCACTGTATAACGAAAGATAACATGAAAACATGAAAGAAAATTTTTTAGGGAAAGTTCTTCCAAAATATTGAAAAGGAAGTTTATTGTAAAAGCGATATCTGAAGTAAATTTTTGCTTTCGACATTAAATAGTATAAAGATTATGATTTATTATTTTGGGATTCTGATAAATGTCAATTGGCAAAATTTATTTCTGTGTTACAATAATTACACTAATTACATATTTCAAATCTAGACTTAATTTGAAAGTGTAGAAATTTATGAATAAAACTAATTAAAAATGGTATTAATTATATAAATACATTCACTGTATAACGAAAAATAATATGAAAACATGATAGAAAATTTTTTAGGAAAAGTTCTTCCAAAATATTGAAAAGGAAGTTTATTGTAAAAGCCATATCTGAAGTAAGTTTTTGCTTTTGACATTAAATAACATAAAGATTAAGATTTATTATATATGGATTCTGATAAAAGTCTATTGGCAAAATTTATTTATGTGTCACAATAATTATACTAATTACTTATTTCAAATCTAGAGTTAATTTGAAAGTGTAGAAATTCATGAATAAAACTAATTAAAAGTGGTATTAATTATATAAATGCATTCACTGTATAACGAAAGATAACATAAAAACATGAAAGAAAATTTTTTAGGAAAAGTTCTTCCAAAATATTGAAAAGGAAGTTTATTGTAAAAGCGATATCTGAAGTAAGTTTTTGCTTTCGACATTAAATAACATAAATATTAAGATTTATTATATAGAGATTCTGATAAAGGTCTATTGGCAAAATTTATTTATGTGTCACAATAATTATACTAATTACTTATTTCAAATCTAGATTTAATTTGAAAATGTAGAAATTTATGAATAAAACTAAAGTGGTATTAATTATATAAATACATTCACTGTATAACAAAAGATAACATGAAAACATGAAAAAAAAATTATGAAAAGTTCTTCCAAAATATTGAAAAGGAAGCTTATTGTAAAAGCGATATCTGAAGTAAATTTTTGCTTTCGGCATTAAATAATATAAAGATTATGATTTATTATTTAGGGATTCTGATAAAAGTCTATTGACAAAATTTTTTATGTTGTGCAAAATATCAGTTAATATGAATCTTCTATTAAAGAATTAACATTCATGTTAAATATGTTGTTACCTTAAGATTGCATTGATGATATGTTTTGAATTTAATAACACATTATTAAATCATCAACATTGTCAATTTTATTTTTATAGCTAAACATAATTATTACTTCACTACCGTAAATTGCTACACAAATCTTTTCTGAAGAGGCCCCACCAGTAGCCGAGCGATTTTGACCTCTCAACTGGTAGACGTCAAGTGTTGAGTTCGAACCCAATCGCGGCCGTCGGCCTAACCGTTCGGATTTTTCCGTGGTTTTCTTTGAACCTTGAATTTTCTTGCGTAAATACGGATTAGGTTCCCTTAGAAAGACACCCAAGGAAGGCATCCATCCCCTTTAGGGTCTATATCCCTTGTGTAGATATCGGCCGGCATAAAATAAACGAAATAAACCAAACCTTTTCTAAAGATTTTTCTGACTAGCCTCTATGAAGTTTTAATTTTGAAATACTTTTTTAAATAGACTTTCTATTTTTCTCTTTCATGTCTTTTACAAAAATAAAGTGTACAAATATTTTTTAATTCCCTTTTTCGAAAGAGAGTCTTTCACTTAAACAGAGGTTGCCATCTGTATTAAGAATAAATAATTGTACTAATGACTTATTTAAATTGTGAATTCAATTTAAAAGAGTGGAAAATAAGGAGTGAAAAAATAATTAAAAGTGTTTTTAATTATATAAATGAATTCACTATATAATGAAACGTAAATTATGAAAAGATGTTAGAAAGCGTTTTAGAAGCGCTATCAAAATACAGAAAAGGAATTTTATTGAGAAAGCGGCATCTGGGGTAAGTTTTTATTTTTAGGATTAAATATCACAAAGGTTCTGATGTATTGTTTAATATTTTCTTACTTATACTTACGTAATAAGAAATAAAATTAAATACTCATTTTTAGCAAACTTTTAAATGCTAATAAAAATCTCTACAGGGTGATTAAAAAAAAAACGTGGAGAAAATGATATGATAAATCAAGCATACAAAAAGGATAAAAAATCACATAGGAACATAGGGTCGCAAACTATTTATTCAGTCAAATACAGGATGACAAATACAGAGTGTTTCATTCTAGCTACACCCGGTTTGAAAGTAATATTTTTGAGCAAAATAAAAATATGTAACAAAAATGCAACTAAATGTACCTTATTTTGTGTGAAATGTGATAACGTTATGAAAAGATTTGCAAAAACATATTGCTGAAGCAATCGATGATACCATATAAACTGATTAACACTGTCCAAAATGTGAGGTGCCAAGTGCATATTGCTGGTGCGCATAATGCAAACTTGTACTACTTTTGTTTGGTGTTATCACATTTAAAACAAAGGTGAAAATGTCTGCTAAATGTTTTATTATAATATACTTCAGTTTTCTGAAATTTATTACCGTCAATCCAAATTGAGTTAGGATGAATCACCCTGTATTTGTGACTCAATAAGTGGTTTGCAGCCCTATGTTCCTATGTGATTTTTTATCCTTATCGTATGCCTGATTTGTCATATCAATTTGTCCACGTTTTTTTTTTTTTTTTTTTTTTTTTTTTTTTTTTTTTTTTTTTTTTAATTACCCTGTATATAATAAAACACAGTGTAATTTATAGCGCGCCAAACCAGTTTTTCCCTAAAAAAATGTCATTATTATTGATGCTTCCATCGATACTGGTATGTAATCTGTGTGCATCCAAAGCTTGACAGCAGAATCAGAAGTTTGCCAACAAGTGGGAAAAATGACAATCTTTCTTTTTTTTTTCGTAGGGAAGGGGGGGGAATAACCGAAAAAAGTACAATTTCAAAGTGCTATAAAAATAGTAATAATTATTAGTACTATTTTAATAGTTGCAGCAGATTTTTTTAATTGGGAAGTTTTATGGCATATTTTTTATAATATTGTTTTATTAAGAAATCTTCGCTATGGTATATTAGCCGCAAAGCCTGGTTTACCCAGAAGTAATGTAAATGTTGAAAGTTTGCTTATTAGAGCATAAAATAGCCGATATTTGCTCCATATTGTCAATTATTTTTATCAGTTTTTTTTTTTTTTTTTTTTTTTTTTTTTTTTTTTTTTTCAAATTTATGAGAAAAACACAATTTTTACCCACCGTCCTAGGGCGAGCATCTATATTAGTATCATACAAAAAATCTAAAAAATATGTGATCGAACACTTTTTTGAAAATTACTGATAGGAAAACAAAATTTGACGTCATCAAGTGATTTTTAATTCGGCGTTTTCTTTTCTTTTCTTTCTTTCTTTTTCTTTTTTTTTTTTTTTTTTTCTTTTTTGTATTTTTATTAATTTTTTATTAATTTATCCCAACCCAAAATTTAGTAACAGAGCATTACAATGTATTAAAAATATTTACATATATACGCTTAAATTATATTTTGGAATTGATTTTTATAAATAGTTTAAGCATGTTGCATTTTCATATTTTACTTTATGAATTTGCTTGTTTTATTACTAAAAGCTTCAAAGACTACACTAATTTCAAATTGCAGTATTCAGTTTATTTCATGACAGGGCATATTTTGAATACATACGGCAAATGTTTTAGTTCATTAAAAGTGGTGTAAAATTCCTATTTTTAATTTTTTGGATAAAAAATATGAACATATAAGAGATTATAGATTTAAATAAATGATTACTAAACAATAGAATTCTTTGAAAAAAATTTCGTTTCTATCAAATTGTTTCACAAATTTATTTTGTAACATATTTATTTGAATTACTTTACCATTACTAAATTGTTCGATTTTTTAAAAGTAAAATATAACTAACTAATGGCATTATTAGCACATAGATATGCTTGTATATCAGTAATTTCCTTTTTTTATTAAGAAAATACGAATTTCTACAAGAAATCCTGAATAGTAATTTTTGCTTTATTTCATGACAAAGGTTCGAGATTACTTAAAGTAAAGATTCTTCTTTCGGAATTTTGACCCTTAAAATTTGTAAATTCGTTGAAAACAAAAAATTGGAGAAAATTTCTATTAGAATAATTTAAATTATTATAAATATGAGAAATTAAAAATGAAGAGTTACTTAACCTGAGAGAACGTGCGCCAGACCAAACAGACCCAGAGTTCGTATGGTTTTTGCAATTGTCGCCACTACTATTTATAAAAAAAAAATCATCAAGTCATTTTATCACAGAATTTTTAACAATTGTCTCCGTCTAAATAAGGTGATGATTTTAATTTATATTTATTGGTAACATAGTAAAAACAATTAATATAGTGCGCGGTTTTGGGGTAAAACACTCCCGCTTCCGTCTTGGTGGCTTAAAAAAATTAATTATCAGTTCATAGTGTAATGTGATTTAATTTATGATTATACATTTAGACATCAAACTCCCGTTAAGAAATGGTATATATTCGGAAAGTTTTTCCTAGTAAAAATTCAATCCACTACTACGCTAAATAAATGTTGTCTTGTATTTTCCGGATTTTGGAGCTTTGATTAAAAAAGTGCAATATCTACTTTCTCCGGAAGAGAGATTTTCTGCTTGAATTAAGTTTCACGTAAGATGTAGTTAACATTTATAGGGAGGCTTAAGTCCAGTCGCTTATTTCCATCCTATTTATATTTACAGCTTCTCAAAAGTAGGAATATTTACTGTGATTATTGTAGATTTTTTTTAAATATTTGTTTGCATTGAATAAATGTAAAAATAATATATATATATATATATATATATATATATATATATATATTTCTTCATGCACTGAATATTTCTCTGCAAAACCCACGTCTCTCCGATCCATAGAACTTTTTTTGTATCGCATTTTATTTGCGAACTCGAAATTTTGAAACACCTTGTGCGTACATACATTATTTATGTATAGGTTCAGAAGTTTCCTTGTTAATTTGTAATGGTTTATAATGGTTATTATATCTATCTAATTAATTTGATCACTCGGTTCATGTTGTTGCAAAAAATTTCCTTTACAAGGCATTCATTTCGAGTGGGTCATGATTATCTCGGTTTGGGTTTATGTATTTTCGTCTGCACAGACGCTTATTAAACGCATCTCAGTGTATAACATAATCTTACTTAATCGATGATGCTCTATAACTTTGTTATTGAAATTTTGTTCAGATGCCTGATAATTTTCAGTTTATGATATCTAATTCCAGAATATGCCGATTGGTGATGCTTAAACATTCCATATCTTGTAGCTCATAGCCGCTTCATTATATCTACACATCAAAGACTGACCCCAGCTTTTTGGGTTTACCAGTTACTTTTGATAATAAGGTCATAAGAGATACTTTTGTATGTACAATTATAGAATGTAAAATGTAGAATAAAATACTAATTATAAATACTTATTAGACAATTCTACTATAAAACATACTTTAAACATTTTTTTTTTTTTTTTTGTTTAAACTAAATGTAATTTGATAAATAGTAAATGAAACATACAAATGACAATACAAAAACATTAAAAAGGACTGAAAATCTGCGTTTCAAATAGCCTCCGTGATCGTCTTTAGAATAGAATGATGTCAAACAAACCTAAAAGTTTAAAAACTGTCACCGTTTCTAAACTTTTAGGTTTGATTAACATGCTGAAGAAGAACGCGGGTGCAATTTGAAACGGGAATTTTTACTGAATTTTAATGTTTTTGTATTGTCATATATATATTTTGAGTACCGCTTAACAAATTGTATTTAGTTTGAATACAAAGTTTTTCTTAAATAACACTTAGAGTTTTAAATAAAATAAATATAGATTATAGAATAGAATTTTCAAAATACTTATCTTATGGACAAAAATCTTTTAGATGTAAGATGGCAGTTTGAACTTGTTTTACAGTCAATCTATTTTATATTTTTTACAGTTACGCATTTTTTTTACTGCTGAAAGCAGATTTATTTATGTAAATTAAAAGAATCTTTACCTGTACCCTGTCAGACATATCATGAACTGTTATTGCTGTGAATAGTGTAAATATTTGGAATAGGTTTGTGTTAGTAAATCATTAATAATCTTTTTGACAGAATGTTCCAGATTATTATTGTTTTTTAACCATTTGGAAAACAATTGTTGTTTCCGGTCGAGAATAGACGTCGTGATGTCCGCATTTTATTTATTTATTTTACCTTTTTTAACGTCCATTATCCTTTAGCTTTACTTCTCATATTGCGACTCTCTAGCGGAAGCCAGGTTAAAAATTTCCAACCCACGTCAAAATAGCCTAGTCTAGTGGAAGCGGGTAAAAAATCAAAAATTAAAACCGGAAAAATTAGAACGGAAAAAAATTGAAATTAAAAATACCGAAATAGGTTAAGGGTGGCAGTGATGGTAACTTGTGGGAAAATTCCCACATTTGTGGCGAAAATAGAGCTGTGTGGGGAAAAGGGGAAACTTGAGGTTTTGTGGGAAATTTTGAGAACTTCCCAATCCACTTTCATGAACGTGCTTTTTCTCTTTCTTTCTGCAAAACTTTTTAGAAAACCCTTTCTTTCGTCTTATTTTTCAAAACTCCTGGCGAATTGCATCCTAACTATTTCGCTGAATATTGCTGTTGCGTTCCATTGACTCTCGAAGCAGTAATACAACTAAACTTCTCAAAGTTAATAGATGAGATTCAACCATGTGACCACATGTCCCAATTTTCCACCAACCAATCAAAATTACTGATCTTTTATCGCTCAAAACTCAAGCAATGAATGTAGAGAAACCTGGGGGATTTTTGGAAGGGGGAAAAAGGTTATGACGTTAGTCGGAACTATTCTATTCGATTTTCGGTTTCGATCGCTCGCTTGCTTGTGAAAAGCATAAAACGAAAACAGTTTTTTAGTTTTAGATTTTAGTTCCAATTTTTCTAAAATGTGTAAAATGTAATATCCCAAAAGTTACATTTTAGTGTTTTATAGCTATGGATTTGGATAAAGGAGAAGACTCGAATGTTGCGACAACCAATGTTAAAAGGAAAAATAGTTTTTCTGATAAGGAGAAATCGAAAGTAAGAAAAAAAGTATTTCAATACGAATGGCTTCATCTATCAGAATTTAAAGACTTGTTAACACCAACAGAATCAGACCCAAATCGATGTAAGTGTACAGCATGCGATGCGATATTGTTCTGTGGAAAAAGCGAATTGCAAAAACATGCGGACACAAGGGGGCATAAAAATTAGTCAAGGTGAAACAAAGTCCAGCAATTAATACATTTATCAATTCAGCTGCATTTTCCGAAGAACAGGTACATGAAAAAAAGGTTAAAGAAGGAGAAATAAAACTTGCAACTTTTTTTGCAGAACATAACTTGCATTCCAGGTGGTGGATCACCTTTTGCCGCTAATGAAATCAATTGCTTCTGATTCAAAAATTTTGAAAGACATGCATATGAAAAGATGTGAATGCACTTTTATTGTAGAAAATGTAATAGCAGAGGCAGAATTGGACAAAATTTTAAGTGAGATTAAACAACAACCCTTTTCGTTGCTCGCGGATGAGAGGACTGATATTTCGCCGACAAAATTTTTGAGTGTACTTGTGCGATATGTTGCTTCTGATACAGCCCTTGTTAAAACAGACCTTTAAAATTATTTCCTTTAACTTCGTCAGATTTTTCAGCAGAAGAAATTTATAAGGCCGTCAAAACCTATTTAACAAATAAGAATATCCCGCTAAAAAATATTATCGGTTTGTGATGCGATGGAGCAAAAGTCATGATAGGAGAAAAAATTTCTTTTTATTAATAAGCTAAGAGAAGATTCTCCAAAAGTCATTTTATTATGATGTGTTTGCCATTCAGCTGCTCTCATAGCAAGTCGCGCCTGCAAAGCATTCCTAGATCGACTGAAAATTTAATTAGAGAAATTTCTACTTATGTATCCCGAAGTGCTAAAAGAAATGCTCAATTAATAAAAATCCAGGAGTTTTTAGGTGCAGAGAAATAGAAGATACTAAAACCTAGTTTAAAGAATTGTAAGGAATCTGCTTCTATTTTCATCAGAATAAACTTTTTATGTTCGAAAATAGATACTGTGTGAATAGAAAAATTAACTTTAACCAGTTCATTCTGGAGAAATAACAAAAATAAACTTCTGTTTCATAGAACTTTTATGAATGAATAACAGTTTTGAAAAAAAAAAATCATTATTGCCTTAAGCATTTATTTTTGTATTATGTTTATTAAATTACTTTTGTTCTTCGATTGATTGAAAGATTTTTGTTTTGAAGAACCAAAATGAAAAATATTATAAAATATATTTTGATCATTTGCCGATAGATGGCAGCACTGCCGAATTTAACAGTGTGGGAAAAATTGAGCTCACGAGGGAAATTTTGAGGGGAAAATTCAGCTCATGAGGGAAATTTTGAGGGAAAATTTCAGTGACGAGGTTACCATCACTGAAGGGTGGTCATGAAATTCTAAAGGCTCCAAATAAATGCAGCTGCGTTAAGTTTATTATTATTAAACCATTAGCTTACAGTTTATATTGGATAAACTTGAATCTGAATCTGGTAAACTTTCGTTATCTGAATCTCAATCTAATATTTCTAATTGATTAGAATTTCATTTTCCAAATGGTTTTTGTAATTTCTTATTTTTTTTTTTATTTTTTTTTTTTCTATCTAAGTTTTCCATCACGAGACTTACAAAAGAAACTATCAGATGTAGTGATAAAAATGAGAGTATATTTGTAAGTTGCATGTTATTTGTTTATTTACGATTTGGATTTTACTTTTGTCGCCAAATAATTTGCTTTTAAGCCAAACACAGGTGTTGCGCCGGTTCGAACGGTGTTCAGAATAATGGAATGCCTTTATGTGAATGACAGTTTTTTTGAGTATTTTTTTATATGCAAATGTAAATTACATAAATAGTAGTTAATATTATGAAAATGGAGTCAAAGTTTGGTGTAAGTGTCTACCACGCACATATTAATAAAGTATTTTAACTGGAGACATTTAAAAAAAAAAATCTGTTTTTTTCTTGTTCATTTATTTTAAACAGGGCTCATACGGGTACCTTTATTTTCCAGATGAAAAACCAGTATGTTTAAAAAAAAATAAATCTAGTCCAAATGTACTAAATATCACTTTATTTATGGAGAAATTTTTTTACAAGAAACTATTGTTAGCGAAAAATTACCTGATTTTGAAATTTCAGGACATATACAAACCGTATTAAAGAGATCGCTTTCTTGGTGGTCCTTGAATTGCAAATAGTCGGTAAAAATGAATTAAAATCCAGGAATAAACCTGGTGTTTCGTAATTTACATTCTAAACAAAATTTATTAGCATTCTCAAAAAGAGGTTTATTTTAAAATTTTTACTCATTTTTCCAATCTCCGTACATTAAAAATGACCGTTTTGATAAAATCTTTGGAAATTTTCTTTTATATTGCTTTATTTGAAAGAGCAATCTTTTACTATTCCAAATCTATTTTAATTTTATTCCTAGTATCTTTAGAATAGGAGTTATGAGCAAATTGACAAACAAGAAGTAATAAGTCAATTACTGAAAATGGGAATTGGAAGCCCAGGAGAAATGTAAAAAAAAAAATTATGCATGATTTTCTTTCGTTTTTATGAAAAATGCTCATAAACCGCAATTGGCACTTTTAAATTAATTTTATATATTAGAAACAGTATAAAAAAGAAATTTTAAATGCAATATCTAGAAAATTAAAATTTCGACTAATTTTATGTTTAATAAATTCCATTACCAAAAGAAAAAAAAAGAAAAAATTAGTGAAATTTTTTCAGAATATTTTAAATAGTCACTCACTGTGTTCTGAACGAGAATCTAACCTCTAAGTGATAATTGAAAATTTTTACATGTGTTAAAAAATAAAAATGATAATATTTTTATAAAAAATGTGCTTTTTTCCACATATTTTGAAGTATTTTTTAGTTAATTTTAGACACATTAAATAGTTAGTAAACCAGATAGTGTAAAACCCCTATTCTAATGCACAGGTAAATGCAATAATAGTATGTAGTGCAAAGGAAATTGAGGTATATTTATTTCAATTGAGTATATGCTGTGAGACAAAAACCTGAAATTTTACAAAATATGACCAAAAAAAAAAAAGTTTTTTTTTTAATGTTATGACGATATTGTCAAAATTTTTCAGCTTTCTGTATTACAATTAAACTAAAACTATGTTAAGCTATTGCATAGCTTTTATCACGGGCTTTGAGCGCGGCGACCGAATCGAAAAATTCCGTAACGCGTAAAAATCCTAACACACCCGTAACGAAAAAACCTAACACTCGGCTAACGTCGTTTCAGCTCGGCAAACTTCGGCACGGGATCCTTCGGTAGACTTCGGCAGACACTAACGCGGTATTTTTCAGATATTAGGATATCAATTCTCAAACTTATGTTTCTTATGATCTAATTTTCATAGCGCGGCCAAATTTTGTTTGATACTCGCGATCTAATTTTCGTAGCGCGGTCAAATTTTGCTTCGTAATTTATTATGAGACCGTGTTAATTTTTGGTGACAGGAGACCCCCCCACAGGAGGGTCAAAAAATTTAAAATGCTTATAACTCGCGATCGAATTTTTGTAGCACGGCCAAATTTTGTTTGTTAATTTATTATGAGGCAGTGTTAATTTTTGGTGACAAGAGACCCCCATGGTGAGGGTCGAAAAATCTAAAATGCTTATAACTCGCTATCTAATTTTCGTAGCGCGGCCAAATTTTGTTTGGTAAGTTATTATGAGACATTGTTAATTTTCTGTGACAGGAGACACCCCACGGTGAGGGTCGAAAAATTTAAAATGCTTATCACTCGCGATCTAATTTTTGTAGCACGGCCAAATGGTGTTTGTTAATTTATTATGAGGCAGTGTTAATTTTTGGTGACAGGAGACCCCCCCCCCCCCACGGTGAGGGTCGAAAAATTTAAAATGCTTATAACTCGCGATCTAATTTTCGTAGCTTAGCAAAATTTTGTTTGGTAATTTATTATGAGACAGTGTTAATTTTTGGTGACAGGAGAACCCCCACGGTGAGGGTCGAAAAATTTAAAATACTTATAACTCGCGATCTAACTTTGTAGCGCGGTCAAATTTTGTTTGGTAATTTAGTATGAGGCAGTGTTAATTTTTGGCGACAGGAGACCCCCCACGGTGAGCGTCGAAAAATTTAAAATGCTTATAACTCACGATCTAATTTTCGTAGCGCGGCCAAATTTTGTTTGGTAATTTATTATGAGACTGTTAATTTTTGGTGACGGAACCCCCCCCCCCCCCACACACACACACACACGATGAGGGTCGAAAAATTAGAAATGTTTATAACTCGCGATCGAATTTTCGTAGAGCGGCAAATTTTGTTTGGTAATTTATTATGAGACATTTTTAATTTTTGGTGACAGGAAACCCCCATTGTGAGGGTCGAAAAATTTAAAATGCTTATAACTCGCGATCTAATTTTCGTAGCGCGGCCAAATTTTGCTTGGTAATTTATTATGAGACAGTGTTAATTTCTCTTGACAAGAGACCCCCCCAAGATGAGGGTCAAAAAATTTAAAATGCTTATAACTCGCGATCTAATTTTTTTAGCACGGCCAAATTTTGTTTGTTAATTTATTATGAGGCAGTGTTAATTTTTGGTGACAGGAGACCCCCATGGTGAGGGTCGAAAAATTTAAAATGCTTATAACTCGCGATCTAATTTTCGCAGCGCGGCCAAATTTTGTTTGGTAATTTATTATTATAATGTTACTTTTTGGTGACGGGAGCCCCCCACACGATGAGGATCGAAAAATTAAAAATGCTTATAACTCACGATCTAATTTTCGTAGCGCGGCCAAATTTTGTTTGGTAATTTATTATGAGACATTCTTAATTTTTGGTGACGGGAGACCATCCCACCTTGAGGGTCGAAAAATTTAAAATGCTTATAACTCGCGATCTACTTTTCGTAGTGCGGCCAAATTTTGTTTGGTAATTTATTATGAGACAGTGTTAATTTTTGGTGACAGGAGACCCCCCACCGTGAGGGTCGAAAAATTTAAAATGCTTATAACTCGCGATTTAATTTTCGTAGCGCGGCCAAATTTTGCTTGGTAATTTATTATGAGACAGTGTTAATTTTTGGTGACAGGAGACCCCCCCAGTATGAGGGTCAAAAAATTTAAAATGCTTATAACTCGCGATCGAATATTTGTAGCACGGCCAAATTTTGTTTGTTAATTTATTATGAGGCAGTGTTAATTTTTGGTGACAGGAGACCCCCCACCGTGAGGGTCGAAAAATTTAAAATGCTTATAACTCGCGATCTGAGTTTCGTAGCGCGGCCAAATTTTGTTTGGTAATTTATTATGAGACAGCGTTAATTTTTGGTGACAGGAGACCCCCCCACGGTGAGGGTCGAAAAATTTAAAATGCTTATAACTCGCGATCTACTTTTTGATCGCGGCCAAATTTTGTTTGGTAATTTATTATGAGACAGTGTTAAATTTTGGTGACAGGAGACCCCCCCCCCCCCACTGTGAGGGTCGAAAAATTTAAAATGCTTATAACTCGCGATCTAATTTTCGTAGCGCGACCAAATTTTGTTTGGTAATTTTTTAAGCTATTGCATAGCTTTTATCGCGGGCTTTGAGCGCGGCGACCGAATCTAGAAATTCCGTAACGAGAAAAAATCCTAACACTCCGGCTAACGTCGTTTCAGTTCGGCAGACTTCGGCACGGTATCCTTCGGTAGACTTCGGGAGACATTGACGTGGTATTTTTGCATAAGTTGATAGAAAATGCTATGCAATAGCTTTACCGCGGCAGTCCCCGAGTGCCACACGTATTTTTTTTTATTCAGTATTGTACACTAAAAAAACGCACTGAAGGTAGGCACACCTCAATCCTCACAGTTCTAAATTCAAAATATTATTCAAAAGCCTTAGATTTAAAAAGAGGGAAATACCACAGCTAAATTATGCCTCAATTTTGACTCATTCAATAATTTTAATGTTTACACAGCGCGATGCTTCATTTCATTGAATAGCAAACGGAACAGAAGAATAAGAAATAGCAAAATGAGAAAGGCATCTAGACTCGCTTGCATGGTAACGCTGTACTCACAAGGCCACCTAATGAACTACATTTGGCAGGATGCCAAACATTCTTTTTCTTTCTCTTAAAACATGATAAATAATAGAACGCTTTCATTTATTCCCCGATTGTCAAAGATGAGGTCAGTGTCACCCAATTGGCAATTTTTATAAATAAACAAAAAAAAATTAACTGTGCGAAATTTTCTAGATATGCAAAACTATGAAAGAAATTTTTGCGGAATAATTCCAGAAAATAGTTTTAGCATACATATCCTACATGAAAAAAATGCGAAATGCCCAGATGGAGTTAAACTGATCACGTTTTAGTACTGAAAGGATTAACCCTCCTACCTTGTTGAAATTTTACTCAACCTTGTTCAAGATATCTCACATCAGCATTTTTCTTTAGAACATTTGGACGTATTTATTTAGCATAGTTCTCTGCCGTTTTTATTTATTTTTTTTTCATGAAGAGATTTTTGATTTGAATCGAATGAAATAAATTATAAAAACGGGCCGATTGCACCCATTCAGGGTAAGCAAGTTAACACTTTCGCTGCCGCTTACATGAAGATGTGATGACAGTTAATGCGGCACTGTAGAAGTGGTTTTTTTCCCAGAAGCCGATTTACTTTTTATAACAAAGAATCAGTGAAAGATTTTCCCGCGCCAGCGCGTGACTGGTTATTGGACATCACCCAACATCACGAGCTGGCGCGTGAGTGGCCCCTTAACGTTGGCGCCATATCACGCGCTTTCGCGTGAGCGGCAGCGAACTTTTTAAACGATCACTACTTTATATCAGAGGTTTCCAAAATAAATTGAAAAACTTTTGCATTTTTAAATTGTACAAATATCAATATACATTATACACACATAATGAAATAATATATCAATTATGATGCTTACTTATTATTATGGTAAAAATATTTTCACTCACCAAAAAAGAAAATGAGAAAAATATTAATACGTATATAGATTTGATCGCATTATTAAAAAAAATGCTTACTTAGATTACAATAAAGCTAACCATAAAAAAATACATTGTTAAAAAATAAAGCTTATTCGATAATTCTTTTTATTATCTTTGTTTAAATGTTTAAGTGCAATCAATCATGGTAACTTTTCGCCATATCAATGTAACTTTCTCCGACTTTACAAAACTTTGATCCATTCTGCCACAGTGGAATCTTGACAAATTATTTTCAGTGAGTTGCCAAGCTCACACTAGTGTTTATCTATATTTTGAGGCTAAAAATTTGCCGTTAACACAAGTGGACCAATAACTCTCCTGCCGATCTTGGGGAAAATATTCGAAAAACTACTCCTAAAAAGAATAAATTTTTCGCTCAGGAATTCTACGGAAGTAAGAACAAACCAACACGGATTTATCGAAGGTAAATCCACAGAAACAGCCATTCAAGACCTTCTATCAACAATAGACCTACTGACGGAAGAAAATAATTACATATCACTCATATCACTAGATATCAAAAACGCCTTCGACACCCTTCCCTGGGAAGAAACAATGCAAGAACTAAGACGGATTAAACTGGAAGACATCTACATAAACATCATAAGATCCTTTCTCTCGAAAAGAGGTGCTCTACCAAACTGGCAATCAAAGGAAATCCACTGGTTTAACAAAGGGTGCCCTCAGGTATCGTGCTTCGGGCCGTTTCTGTGGCCCATTCTTCTCCTACCTCTACAAATTCAACAAAGTCCACTCTCCTTTATGCATATGTGGAGAATACGCAACATCTCTCCATTACCTAACCCAGTGCACTCTAACATCTCACTTCCACATAAGAAAAACACAGTTACCCCTAAAACAATGGTTCTCACTTGTCCTATTAAAACCAAGCCTATACCAAAACATAATAGACTGCATAAAACTACTGGAGAAAAACCAATTCTTGTTCCAGAACCCAGAAGTTTATCTCCAAGACTAGCTGTAAAAACTGTTATTGTGCATCTAATTTAGATCATATTATTAACCAATCTGAACATATTAAGCATGTAATATATATATATACATATTATTGTTATAATTTACAAATTGTCTTTAAAAATCAAGTATCAACAATGCAAACCATTTGTGTACGCCCTGCAAGCTCGGGAGAACCCTTGAAAAATTGCATTGTAATACCCCTCACCCATTCCCTATGTCATTTCAAGAAAAGTAACAATCCATTACCTCCCCATAACACTTCAAGCTTATTTTAAAAATCTTAATTTTAATTTCAAATTTGCAATCAAATAATTATAAAATCCTCATATCAAAAAACTCTAAAATCCTATTTTTTTTTTTTTAAATAATTAAACAAAAAATTTCAACTATAGATATACAATGATTAAAACTTTTATTGTAACCAACCTCTATTTTTTTTTTTTTTTTTTTTTTTTTTTTTTTTACAAGAATTTTGCCAGGCGGGGCTAGTGAGTGCTTAAGCCATCTGGTAGGCCTCCCCGCCTGGTTGACCCTTGACCCCGTTAACACAAGTGATGTAACAGATCTAATCTTCTTTCTCTCTTTCCCCAAAGTTACCTTGACTGACTATATCTGGATTTAATAAAAATAAAATCCTACTTATTTAAAATATTTTCTATAGGCTAGTTCCTTGCGTTTTTATAGTTTAAGTCAAATAGCTGATGTTTGATATGCTTCTTTACCACCGTTATTTTGGAAAAGTTTCTTTCTCATTAATTAATTTTCACATAGTTTGAAGTACAATGAAATCAGTCACATTTTTCCATTCTAAAACACTGGTAGTCAAAAATATCATACCTATACCATACCTAGAGATGAGAATGCTCGAAAAAAACCCGGAAAAGTTGGGAAAAAAACCGTTTTTTCCGACGGCTTATTTTTCAATTTTTCCGAACTGGAAAAATTGAAATTTCTTTTATGAAATAATATATTGAAAATTTTGTAATAGCTACATTCTCATACTTTTTATTTTATTTACTCTTATGTTGAGTGTCCCACGTGAAAACTTTAATGTGGGTAATTTGATCTCTGAGCAGAAATCTGTTTGAGAAGACTTGAAAGGATCCTTCACATTTTTTTCTTGTTTAAAACACAAAACGCTTCGCAAAATTTCTCTTGAAAATAGACATTTCAGAAAAAAGTTTAATCTACAAATTGAATCTTCCGCAAATGCAGTGATTGAAGAAAAAAATCACATGCCATATAGCAGCTGAATCTTATCAAGTTGTATATATGTGTAAATAACCTTATTAAAAATGTCTAAATAAGAGCCTAAATATAGTAATAATTTCTAAAACATAAATTCTTATTATATTTTGTATAAGTATATGCAAGAAATTCAGAATTTAAAAAAAAAAAAAAAAAAAAAAAAAACAGGATTACATGAAAAAAATCTAGATATATAATTAAATTCAACTTCTCTTTTTAAAAATTAATTCATGTGCAAAATTATTTCAATAATATGCCGGCTAATGGAAATAGTAAAAATAAAAATTTAACATGAAATTTAAAGCAAACATTTATTACTTTCTTCTATCTTTACAAGAAGTAAGTATTGAATTCGTGAAAAATCTGACTTCCAGTTTTTGGTGTATTGAAACGTTTTGGAAAGTCCTGAACACGATTTGATGGTTTTTGGAAAATATCTGTTACTCTGTGATACTGAATGTGATATTGCACTCTATCTGAAGAACTGATGCACATAATTTCACAAAATTTTAGATTCAGTTTCACCTTATAAACTCGAGATGTTTAGTTATTAGTGTATATCGCCCAACCGATGGCACTGCTATGCTGCATTATTCATGATTTCCACAATAGTTCTATCTCAAGAACTAATGTATGAATTTTCATAAAACTTTCGATTAAGTTAATCCTTTATATAATTTCTTGCTTATTATTTTATGGTGTAAATCGCTCAATAGATGAAGCTGCTATGCTGCATTATTCATGATTATCGCAATAGCTCTATCTCAAGAACTAAAAGACGATTTTTCATCAAACTACAGATTCAGTCAGTTCCTGATATATATTAATGTTGTTTAGTTTCGGGTGTAAATTGCCCTAAATGTGGCACTAATATGCTGCATTTTTCAAGATTTTGCTACAGCTAATTAATTGAATGTTTTTTCAAGGTGTTGAATCGAAAATTGATCTCTATTTTATCTCCATAATATACAGTAATGTTGCAAAACATGGGCAATTAGCATTAGAAAAGTACAGCTGCGATGAAAAAAAACAAAAAATCGATATTTTATTACAAGTAAATACGCTCCAAATTATACGTTCCTTCTTGATTAAACTTTGAATTTTAATAGTTTAGCAGCACAGTAGAAGTTTATCTCTGTGTGTAACTGCTTTTGTTAATTTCTCAAATAGCGAGCATTTTCTATTAGTAGTATTCTGTTTTCATAACTTTTGAGTTCCGCTCTTAGAAATATCAAATTAACATATGGAAATATTATTGCATATGATTTCTTACTCAAGAATAGAATACCAGATTTCAGGATAAAAAGAAAAAAATTATATTTAATTTAACTTTAAAAAAAAAAAAAATCCTGGTTTCGGTGAGTAAAAATCTAACGGTTAATAAATCTTATGCTGCTGTTTAGTTGCAGACCTGAGTAAGCCAAACTAAAACTTAGTTTTGTTTGAATTTAGATTTTTTTAATCTAAATCAAAACTTTTTTGAGTTGAGATTGGAAAGCTATACTAAAACTGAATATATTTTTAAAGGAAATAAAATTATAAGTATAAAGAAAAATGAATGATTTTTCTTCTTGATATAAAATCTTTGTAAAAATATACATTTTTTAAACAACCAATGGAATTTTTGAATACTGATATTCATAATAATGATAAAACTGCAATAATTTATTTCATTAAACTTGTATCATTTATATAAAAACTATACATATATAAATGGGAAACATAATTTATTTCATTCCAAACTGTATTGGCTCAGTTTTTACGTTAGGTCAATTGGTAGTTAAACATGTAACTGAAAAATCATTTCAACAGAGATATGATATAACAAACAATAGCATTTAATAAAAATTCTTAGGCTGTGAAAAAAAACTAAACTTTTAAAAGTAGGCTTTGCTTCTTTTTTTTTATTTTGCAATATAAAGTGAAAATAATTTTCTTTTAATACAAATAAATGGAAAAAAATTTTTATTATTTAATATTATCCAAGAAAATGTAATTTATTTGGGGAAAACAATCATGAAAAATTAATTTTTCCAACTTTTCTGTTTTTTCCCGAAAAAACCGGTAAAAAACCAGATTTTTCCGCCACTTATATTTTTCTGGAAAGTTTACATCTCTAACCATACCTATGTAATAATTTAAGTCAACATTTTTGTAATAAAAGATATTTCATAAATCCATGCAAGATCCTTATGTCCTATAGGTAAAATTGCTTATTAAGTAAACTCATTTATTTTGGTGGCGGAGTCGCATATTAAAAATTAATATTAAAAAATTATATATTCGTCAAGCTATAAAATGTATGTTAGCTAAAAACGGACCGTGCTATTTTTATGTCTCATAAAAATTTTTTTATTAACCTTTAACAAAATTCATACATTATCATCGATTCTTTTAATGTCATCTTAGATATATTACGTAAGTATATAGCATTATTTTATTACAAATTAGCTAACTTTTTATAAATAAAATACGATATATATTTCAACAGATCAAATAGAACACTTCACTGACTGAGGCATCACTTCCAGCTAAGTGGTAAAACGATACCCACTTAAAAACAGTGTTACCATGCCAACAGCACACATTTGTGTAATATAGTCACGATTCTCTTACTTGTGACACTTATTTAAAGGCATTAAGGGTATTTTATGACATTTGTATTCAAAATTATTAGTCTTAACTCATCTGACTTATATGAAATAATCAGTTATATAAAACAAAATTGATTGTCTTTTTTAAGGATGTAGAATACCATAAATCTTTTTTAAGTATCAAGAAAAAAAGGGGAAAATAGGGAAAAGTGTAGAAGCGTGTATAAAAAAGCATCATGAAGTCATTTTCATTAACTGTTTAAGTGAAAACACGAATGGGAGACATAATCACTCACATTATTTTTTTCTGACATTTTATACTTATTTTTTAAATTTAACATTAACTCTTAAAGTATTCGAACGATTTCGATATAAAAATTTCTCTGGTGGTAGAATATAAGACATTTTTTAAAACTTTTTATTTGTTGCAGAAAAATAAAATCTGGAAATTGTTATTATTCTAAAATACCAATTTTTGGTCGCAGAAAAAAACTGTCTCAGGCAAGCCTTGAGCATAATCATGTGAATAAGGATTTCAAATTTCATTAAAATCGGTTGGGTACTTTCCGAAGAAAAGAGTATTTTTATTTGAAACAATCAAAATTTTGAAATTGTTGATTATACATTTTTTTCTTAAGAATCAATCATTATATATTTTTAGTGTAGGCCATTTTAAATACATACCATATTTTTACTCCTGTGCGAGTGGGATATATATCCATAATGCTAAATTCATTAGTTAAAAAAGGCATTAAATTTCAAGCAAAATTGAAAAGGTTTATATACAACTAGATTTTTTTAAAGAACATTAACTGTAAACGTATACTTCCTTTAACGCGTGTTTCCAATTATATATTTTTAGTATTCGAAGGAAATCGGAAATCGCACGTCAAACGTGGCAAATGAGATGCGTTCGTGCTATAACTAATTTTATTCATATTCAGATCTATGAACAATATGCACTCTTATACAAAAAGGCATAAATACAAAGTTTATTAAAATGTTAAATTCAGTAATACGGACATAATGCTCCTATTGGACCCCAATAAGACACCATCTTAAATTCGACATCATACCGTGACAATTTAGAGTCATTACCTATGATGAGATAGTATTAAAATAATTATGTATGATAGAATTTAATTTAAAAAAATTATTAATTACGTTTTTAGGATTTGATTGCATTTTCATAAAATTTTAAAAGATTCGCCAAAATTTTACAACGATTATGTTCATTAAATTTCAAACCATTCGGGTGGGTAGTTTTTGCGGTATTATATGCGAACAGATGGACGGACAGTCACGATGATGGCTATATGTGATATTTATTTATACAATTACCAACGCACCTAAAAAATGAACCAAAAACGCGGCCGCTAGAATACAGTGATTTTATCGAATGAGGTTAATTTAGAAAATTTGGAGTGTTTTACAAAGTTTAATTAATTATATGATTAATAATAGTTTCTTTCCATTAACTAATATTAAATAAACCTAGTACCATCTCATTTTTGTTCCTCTAATATACTGAAACTATAAATTTAATTTCATTAAAGCATACTCCTTTATAAACAATTTTCTGTTCATTTATTCGTTTATGAATATTTCCGTGCAAATGTACAAATGGTATTAAAGAATTAATCCCTTAGCTAAAATGTGTATAATATTTCTTAATATAAATGTTTTAGAAGAGTTTGCGTGTAATTATGAAAATGCTTTTAGAATTCGTAACTATTAATGAACTAAAAACGTTTAAAAAGAAATCGAAATGACAAACCCGTTTTATCTTGCTAGCTCACTTAGGGCAATTTAGATGTTAAAAGTGTTTATTGTAATGCGATTATGTCGCTTAGTAAAATATAATTGCTTTATTGCTTTTCAAAAACAGTTGTACATGTTCCATTAAAATTCTATATCTTGTCAATGTCGATATATACAACTTTGTAGATTTAAAACAGGAATTGTCTTTGGACGTTTATTATTATTATTATTATTATTATTATTATTATTATTATTATTATTGAGTTCAATTCACTTTGATTTCAATTGAAGAATACTATTTTTTAAAGTAATTTTTTAGAACATTTTTGGGTGTTATTAAAAAAATGCTTTTAAAATTCGTAACTGCAAACGAACTAATTAAGTCAAAGATAATTCGAAAGGAGTCACCCGTTTTAAGTTGTCAGATTAATTAAGACAATAATATAAAAGTAAAAAGTGTTTTTTGTAATACGATTAAAATGCTTAAAAAAGACAATCGTTTTGTTGCTATTTCGTATTAAATACTACCATATGTTGGACTTTCTGAAAAAAATTTTAATCTACGCAGTGTATGATTCAAGAAACCAGAACCACCCCTAGTTCAAAGCCTTATATGTGCATATATATATACCGGGTGTCCCAAAAATGACTGATGGATTTTAAAATTCAATAACTTGCAAATGGTGACAGCTATTTAAAAAATTTTTGCAGGAGGGTTATGTATAATGACAGGAGTTTTTTTACCGTAATTTTTTATTTTAGCTCGAATTTCAAATAATAGGTGGCGCTGACGACGATTGAAGGCCAGGTGATCAGTGCTGAGTGAAGCGTCGACCTGGTCTTCAATCGCCGTTCAATCGCCCAATCAAGACAGGTTTGTGATAGGACAAACTCTTGCATAAAAAATGAATAAATAATGAGGATTGAAGAAAAAAAATATCGTATTAACATGAATCTAATAGAACCAACTTTTGCAGAGAAATGAAATTAAAAACTCATCATAAATCCCAATGCCTTTCCAGATAGAATTGTTAATCTGTATTTATCTCTGATCTTGATTTAGATTTTTTGGTGAAATCAGCTCTTAACTTCTAAAACTACCTACAAATTGTAGGCCACGACAGTAGGTTTTTTTTATTATCCTTTCGGCTACGATTTTTTTTTTCGATTTTGAGAATAAAATTACTTTTACTTTAGTAATGTTAATCGTAGCTATGTAAATAGATTTTTCAAAGTTTAAAGATAATCTCATTGTCTGAAATCCCTCAAATGTACTTATTTTATATAATATGCCATTCACTTTTAAATCATTATAAACTAAGGAAGAATTTTTGGAGGAGTTTGAACAATATCTTATTAAACACTGTAAAAAATGTCAGATGTTTCTGAATATATAAAAATGTACTGTAATCAAAAACGAAATATACAGTAACCTCTTTTAACTCACCTAAGGTTTCGAAAACCGTTCCTTTACATTTAAAAATCCCAGAAAAGTATTTGTTTTCGAAATATAAAGAAGAATTTATAAAAATTAATTTTTATTAGCTGTCCATCCTTTTCGGAAAGGTTTCTAAGTAGCTTTTACAGTACAATAATCACTTTTCTCAAATCAAAATATCACTTTTTCGGATGCTACCAATTCATACAAAAATACATGTTTAATAGACAAACATACAATATTAACAGTACTAACATCAATATGAAAATCAGCATTATTTTGCTACAATTGCATGCACAAAATCAGTTATGCAGCGGAAAATGTTTACTTGAGAATTTATAGAATCCGAAAAAGTGATATTTTGATTTGAGAAAAGTGATTATTGTACTGTAAAAGCTACTTAGAAACATTTCCGAAAAGGACGAGCAGTTAATAAAATTAATTTTTATAAATTCTTCTTTAAATTTCGAATACAAATAGCTTTCTGGGATTTTTAAAGGTAAAGGAACGGTTTTCGAAACCTTAGGTGAGTTAGAAGAGGTTACTGTATACAGTAGAACCCCGCTAATTCGGAACCCGTTAATCCGGATCTCCAGATAATCCGGATAGGTTTGGCCTTTTCTTTTACAAGTTTGAGAAGCGATTGGCTAATTTCCATAACATTAACTCGTTTCATCGTCGTACTCCGAATAAAAAAAACTTTTTCTGAAATATTTTCGAAAGAATTAAGCAAAGTAAACATTTTTACTGTCTGTAATTATTCAATAAGTTTAATATAAAGGTGTTTTTCTGTAAGTATGTTTTTTTTATTTCATTTTTTTCTAATTCTCCAGATAATCCGTATTGGATGAGGTCCCAATTAATCCGAATTATCGAGGTTTTACTGTATTTTCGTTTTTGATTACAGTACATTTTTATATATTCAGAAACATCTGACATTTTTTACAGTGCAACAGGGATACACTGATACAACAGACATTACATTTTTCTAGTGTTTTTTGCATTTTATCGCATGCTCCGAAAAAAAATCTCTATTTAAAATTTAAAGAGCGAAATATATATGTATAAAATAAAGGAATCGCCAACGGTGCAAAGAGAATTAAGTAAATTCTTATTACTATTCACTGTTATTACTAAATGTCAAAGCATAAATGAAATCACAATAAGAAAGTCATAGACGTGTACATTCTCATATAAATAATTTTACTAAATAATTGTTTAGACAAAGTAATATTCGATTAAAAGACATGTATTATTATAGTACACTAGACAAGAAAGTGTTAAACTGCTGTGTATGTTCCCGATGGTGAATACTGTTCATATACATGATCAAGAGATTTAAGTGTTTGTGATTCATGAACTTTGTTTTGATAAATATTTACTCAGATGTTAGGACTCATCCTTTGAAGAAAAAAAAGAAAAGTAAAATAAAATGAAAATTTATGAAAATTTATTGACTAAAAAGAAGACTTAAGAAGCTGCCTACGATGAGTTTATAAAGTTACTTGGGGGTGTTTACTTTTTTTTCCCACGATTGCTCGTTATTAAAATTTCGTTCTGTTTTAAAGCATGTCATTGAAAATAGAATTTAAAAAAAATAACAAAATTTCCTAAGATAATAATCTGCAATGACTTTCCTTTCCTATCACCGCTTTCAATATCTGCAGCATACCCAAATCCCACATTGCTTATGCATAGCGGATTTTTTATTACTATTTCATTTAATGCTGCTATCTCCCAATAATTCAGTTAGTACAAATTGCTCATACACTTTTCAATAGACAACGATTAATTAAAATTAATCTTTAAATTAATTACTCTTCTTAAATCTACTATTAGCAGAAAATCACAACTTTCACGAAAATATTGCCAATTTTCCAACAAAAATTCGTAATGTGTACAATCTTAGCTTCTTAAAAAAATTGATTTTAAGATGTCTCCAGCTTTTTTATTTAAACAAATTTACGAATTTTTCTAAGAATAATTGTGCAAAACTCCTCTAACATTATGCAATACTTTGGTATAAAAAATGTCTGAGTATCGTAACTTTTTTTGTAGAGGTAGTGCACCAAACAACACATATAAAATAATGCAGAGTACATTCTCATGCAAATGTCATACTATCCTCATGTTTTAAATATCTGGGATATTATCCCAAATCGTGACTGTAGCAGTTGTGTGCTGTTGTTATGGTAACGTGTTTAAGAGGTTATCTTCCAGGAAAAAAATTATATTAGTATTACATCATAAGAGAGCTTTTCTTTACTTCCGTGTTATATATATTGGCGTTTTTATTAAAAATCTACAGTCAACCAATATTAATTAGAAACACGATGCTACGGAGTTTTATTATTCATCTTTATTAACTGGGCCATTTTCACCAATTGCTTGCATTTCAGAAATTTATTTTTATTTTTCAAATTTAATATGTAAAAAAAATGGAGACAGGTGTTAAAGTAAATGTTTAAGGTACATGAAAAAAAATTGGTTGTGCACTTTGCCCTATTATATAATATGTAAATGCTATTTAAAGTTGGATTGTAAGGTAAATTGTCAAGTCCGTTACCATACAAAATTATTGAAAATACTCAGTTTTAAATTTATTAAATTTCCTAAAATCAACTTACTTTGAAGTGACTTATGTCCTTAAATTTCAAAACATGACATTTATTAATATACTTAAATTAAATTGAAACGAAAGACAGTTTTAGCCAGAAGATTTTGATTACATAAAAAATTATAGAAAAACTTTTTTTAATAATTACTGTATATATCCATTTAAATTATTAAATTTTAAGGAAATTGCATATTTGTTTCTTAGTTGAATAAAAAATAAAAGTAGAATTGGTGAAAAAAGGATAATCATTAAAAAACCGTGCGGTAACGGACTTGACACTATGTTGAAAATGGCCAAAACCTTTTTCGCGCGGAGTAATTATGTTTGTAAAATGATGAAATGGTGAGCTGGCCTTAAAATATACAAACTATTTTATTAGAAATTAAACTAGTGGTTGGGGACCACCGTAGTAATTACCCATCAAGGATATGCCTGAAAATGAAACATGTGTTAATAGTTTGTAAAATGCATTGCATTTACAAAATAAAGTTTAAACTTATATTTAAAAATTTTAACTCATAGTTTATTATTGAATTGCTGATGAACCAATTTCGACAAATTATATAAAATGTCGAACTACTCAAGAAGTACTGAATTGCATAAAAGAAACAACCTTATAAGTCCTAAAATGATAATCCTATTAACTAACAGTTTACCTCATTGGATTAGACGCCTCATTTTCAATTAAAATATGTATTTGAAGTGAAATTTGTAACACAGTCATGAAACACAGTCATGAAAAATCGATGAGTGTGGAAAATATTATTACAAATATCTCGGTAACTAATTATCCGATCGACTTCATTCTTTATGAAAAATTTTTGTTTTTTATTGTCTTTTACATCAATTTCTTAAAATTAAATTTTTTTTAAAAAATTTATATACCTTTCATCAAAACGAATATTTCGAAAGTCCGAAAAAAAATAGTTCCAGATAATCGAGGTTACTGGAATTCAATTGTCTTCTTCCCATTATTACATACTAAGTACACACTAAATTTCAAGTCTCTATCTCAATATTTTTGGGAGATAGAACGTTTACAGACACACAGACAGATGGACGGCAAATTTTCTAAAAATATGTTGTTGATTTTTTTTACTCTCCAGTGCCTCAAACGTGTAAATCTGTCAAAAAAAAAGTTTCTATTTTCAAAACGATTGAAAGATTTAGCCTTGCTACGTATGATGGATGTCGTATGTCGTTGCGAGGAAGGCAGGAAAAATGTTTTGAATGAAAAATAGCTTTTATTTTCGTTTATTTATTGGTAGAAGAATATTTTTCTGTTCTACGAAAACATTAATTGTATTGAATTAGGAACTTTAGCTTCTAGCTTCTAATTTTGATGTCAACATTCATATTTGCCAATCATGGAAGTATTAAAAAAAGAGAAAAACCGACATATCCTCAAAATTATGAATCTTCAAATGCAACCGGATCTGCAGATTCTTATTAGCGCAAAAACAAACTTCCACCAGCAAATTTGATCAAATAATAATAATAATAATAATAATAATAAGTTGTGTCGCACACATTGCGACTTATTTTCAAACATCGTGTTCCTGTTATGGTTTGAAATGTTTAAAAATGCCATCTGCAACTAGGATTTTTGACGTAAGGTATTCAGGTTTAATAAAAGAGGGGGGAAAGCGTGTCATAGATTTGTTATATCACTTCTGTAGAAATAATATTTTTACGATTTCTGATTAATGGAAGAAATTAAAATAAGAAACATAATAAACATTGGGATAACATTCAACACACATCAGACATACCTTCTAAAATTATTACATATTCAAGGTAACAGAGATCAGCATCGACAAAATCAAAACAATTTATAATAAAAAATGCACTTATTATTAAAAGAAATGATACATACTAACAAAATAATGATTATTATCCAATCTATACTTTAGTATAAACTTAAAGATGGTTTAAAAATAAAAACAGAAAAACAAAATAAATCTAAATCCTTCGATTTAATCTTAAAACCATCTTCAGGAGTACAATTTTCTAAAAACGCAAATCGTCCGTAAACAATATGCATTGTAACATGGTCAAAAGTTCTATTCAAACAGATAAATTTATAAATTTGATAAATTTATGAAATGTTCCTTTCTAAAAAAATTAGATAAAAAAATATTGCATATTTTTACTTCTTCGCGTAAATTTCGCTGAAATAAATGTTTTTTTTTTTTTTTTTTTTTTTTTTTTTAGAATAAAAAAGGAAACTTGTTCAATAAGCTACTATTGCATTGATATATCTACCCTTTTAAAAATAAAATTGACGAAATTCCTAAATATCCTACACTGAAAAACTAAAGCAATATTGTTATACATTTTTTTTTTTTAGTATTTCATAAAGATTTATTCAAGTAGTATAAAGAACACTAACATACTAGCTTTCGAATTTCTCTTTTTTTTTTTTTTTCCTAAAAAATAAAACTCCTAAAATCGACTTAAAATGCACAATTTTCAAATATTATTCCCTTTAAAATCCAAGAAAATATTCTTTGAAATTCTCCATAATGTACTTTTCTGGCATTCAGAGGAATCAAGGCAAATGTATTCAGTTCAGAATCAATATTTAGTGCACATAATAGCAAAAACACTAGTAGATATTCTTTTAAGAAAGATAAAATGAAATATGTTCTGAGATAACTTTTCCAAAAAACAAAATAAATATTATTTAAAATTCTGTTTAGTGTATTTTTACATTCTTTTATTACACCAACTTTGTTTTTCTAATAAATATATGGGCCATTTTCAAAGTTCGCTTACATATGCTGTCCCTGAGTAAAAAGAAAAAAATTCAAACATAAATTAATATTTAAAGCTTGATTTGAGCTATGCATTAGCTAAAGAAGATTACATTGAACATTTCTAACATGAAAATTAAAAAAATGAATAAAAATTTTTGAGATATAAATCTTTAAAATTTTGATTGTAAGCAAAAATGCCTGTCCCATTCCAAGTTTTATGTTTTTAACTTTTTTTTATTTTTTTATTTTGAGCCAACTTTTTTTAAATAAAAAGGGTTAATTATTTAAATCTAAATTGTTAGCGTTCTGTATTAATGAAAAAACTATTATAAAAGATATTTTCTTTAAGAAATTACAAGAAATCTTCTGTCTCTCACTTTTTGTCAAGTCCGTTACCTTGTGATTATTTAAGTCAAAATAGGTTTTGAATGCTGCCTAAAATTAGCAATGAATACTCAGCGATATAGTTAAACTCTTCACGCAACTACTACTTGCGATTTTTTACTCTTAAATTGTGAAGCAATGCAATAGTGGCAAGAATAAGCTTTTATCAAGGTTGGTATTTTTTTCACTGTCAAGTCTGTTACCGTAAATTTTAATATTAAAATAATGATTTTTTCAGTTTCGTAATTAAATATTGTTTACTAAATAGTTTCAGAAGGTATGTGTATTATTATCTAAGTTAGAAATTATACAAGCTAGTTCGTTTCTAATAGTTTTATTTGAAATGTCAAATCTGTTACTTGTCAAGTCCGTTACCATGAAACGTAAGCGATGAAACGTAAGCTGCTAAGTAAGTTTTCTAAATAGTTTTAGAAGGTATTGTAAATTTTAGAAGGATTTGTAAATTATTATCTAAGTTAGAAAATATGCAAGCTAGTTCATTTTAATAGTTTTTTTTTTTTTTAGTTTTATTTGGAATGTCAAATCCGTTACTTGTCAAGTCCATTTACCATGAAATGTAAGCGAATGGTGAAAATGGCCCACATTCTTCCGGGATTAGAATAAAAGAATCTATTCAATAAATATCTTCTATATAAACTTCTTTGAAATATTCTTTTAAAATCTTTGAAGTACCAGTTCCTTATTTTAAACCGCTAAAACTTATTGATGATTTTTCCATTAAAAATCAAAAACAATAACCTCTCAAAAATCCATTTAAATATTGCATTTAATCTTCATAATACATATTTCATTCATGTGAATGAATGAAATATTTTAGAATTAGCAATCAATATTCTCCAATATTTTCATCTTTCGGTTTAAAATAACTGCCAAATCCTATTTCCTTTCTTTAAAAAGTTAGCAATATTCTTTAAAGTCCCTAATAAATATTTTCTCTCAAAAATCCTTTGAAATATGTAATCTGCATAATACATCTTTAACTGTTATATCGCAATTTAATAGAAATTTAAAAAAAATTACAATTAGAAATCAATATCCTACTAGTAAATACATCCATCGTGAAACAATGAAAGAAACTGGCGTGTTTCTTTTCTCTAAAATCTTCAGAAATATAACTTACAATTATTTATATAACAATTTTTCCAGGAAACCTCCTCCTTACTTGTGTCATCTACGAGCGTTAGATTCCATTTTCCACTAACCTCTGTTCGCGTTCGATCAAGATCGATAGGGTCTGTCAAGAAATTGCTTTCGTCTGCCTTTCCTTTTCCCAGTTAAGTACCACAGATGAAAGAGTAGATGTCAAAAGTTAACAGAACTGATAACTTCAGACATAAACAGATAATCCAGTAATGAATATCGGGTAAATTATTTTTTATGAAATATGCTATTTAATTTTTTATTTGTTATATAAAATAGAATGCACAGTTATCGGTTATTTTTTAAAAAGAATGACAAGGATCGTACGGGTACCGTTATTTACAATAGATCAATATCCCAACAGTATCTACACATTTCGCGAAAGAATGAAAGAAACTGGAGTTCATTTTCTCTAAAATCTTCAGAAATATAACTTAAAATTATTTATTCTACAATTTTTACAGGAAACCTGTTCCTTACTTGTGTCAATTAAGAGCGTTAGATTCCATTTTCCACTAACTTTTATTCGCGTTCGATCAAGATCGATAGGGTCTGTCAGGAAATTGCTTTCGTCTGCCTTTCCTTTTCCCAGTTAAGTACCACAGATGAAAGAGTAGATGTCAAAAGTAAAAAGAACTGATAGCTTCAGATATAAACAGATAATCCAGTAATGATTATCGTGTAAATTATTTTTATGAAATATGCTATTTAATTTTTAATTTGTTATATAAAATAGAATGCACGGGTATCAGTTATTTTTTAAAGCGAATGACAAGGATCGTACGGGTAGCGTTATTTACAATAGATCAATATCCCAACAGTATCTACACACTTCGAGAAACAATGAAAATAACTAGCGAGTTCCTTTTCTTTATAATCATCAGAAATATTACTTAAAATTATTTATATAACAATTTTTCCTGGAAACCTCTTCCTTATTTGTGTCATCTACGAGCGTTACATTCCATTCTCCACTACTCCCTATTCACGTTTGATCAAGATCGATAAGGTCTGTCAGGAAATTGCTTTCGTCTGCCTTTCCTTTTCCCAGTTAAATACCACAGATGAAAGAGTAGATGTCAAAAGTAAAAAGAACTGATAGCTTCAGACATAAACAGATAATCCAGTAATGAGTATCGTGTAAATTATTTTTATGAAATATGCTATTTAATTTTTTATTTGTTATATAAAATAGAATGCACAGTTATCGGTTATTTTTTAAAGCGAATGACAAGGATCGTACGGGTACCGTTATTTACAATAGATCAATATCCCAACAGTATCTACACACTTCGCGAAACAATGAAAATAACAAGCGAGTTCCTTTTTTTATAATCATCAGAAATGTTACTTAAAAATATTTATAGAACAATTTTTCCAAGAAACCTCTTCCTTATTTGTGTGATCTTCGAGCGTTAGTTTTCATTCTCCACTAACCTCTATTCGTGTTCGATCAGGATTGATAGGAGTCAGTCAGGAAATTGCTTTCGTCTGCCTTTTCTTTTCAAAGTTAAGTGCCACAGATGAAAGAGTAGATGTCAAAACTAAAAGGAACTGATAGCTTCAGACATAAACAGATAATCCAGTAATCCGTATAATTTAATTTTGTGAAATGATGCTGGCTAAATTTTCCTTTTTTATGTAGAATAGAATGCATAGTTATCAGTTATTTTTTAAAGCAAATGACGAGGTTCCATAAGGGTACCGTTATTTAGAATAAATCAATATCCCAATAGTATCTACACACTTTGCGAAACAATGAAAGGCGATGACGAGTTCCTTTTTCTCTAATGAAAGGTATAGGTGAGTTTCTTTTCTGTAAAATCTTCTAGAAATTACTAAAAATTATTTATAGAACAATTTATCCAGGAAATCTCTTCCTTATTTGTGTGATCTACAAATATTAGATTCCATTCTCTACTAACCTCTATTCGCGTTTGATGAGAATCGTTATTGGTCTGTCAGGAAATTGCTTTTGTATGCCTTTCTTTTACCCAGTTAAGTACTATAGATGAAAGAGGAGATGTCAAAAGTAAAAGCAAGGTACAGTTTCATACACAATCAGATAATGTATTAACACTGAAACAGCCGGGTATTTTACTAAAGTTTTATAAATAGTGTTTCGCACCAGAATTTTAATTTTAAACTATTTAACCTATTTAATTAGTCTATTTTTGTGCTGTATATATTTAACACATCCTATGAAGAAAATTCTGGTTCAAATCGACTATTATCATTCTGTCAGGGGTCATTTTGACCCCTAATGGCGGTTCTAGTGTTAATGACTATTGTATAATGCAATGTTCAGAAAACATGCTTTCTAATTTTTCGAATTTTAAGTAGATTAGAAAGCACAGTTATCAGCTACATTTTTCATGCGAACAAACCAATGAAAATATAACTAATGACTTATTTACCTATTATTCCAATTTAGCAAAAATTAATCACATAATTTGAACATTTTAGAAGCCAATATATCATCAATAAATACACAATTGTTGAAATGTAATAAAAAAATCTGCAAAATTGTGTGTCTCTAAAATCTTCGGAAATACTGCTTAAAGTTCCTTAAAACAAATTTCTCTCAAAACTCCTTTCAAATATTGTATGTATCTTTTATTAATGAGCAGTAAAAAAATGAAAAGTTTTCCAATTAGAGATCTATATTTCATCAATAAATATATGTTTTGTGAACCAAGAAAAGCAATCCCTTTTCTCTAAAATATTTACAAATGTTACTTTAAAATAATTACAGAGCAAGATATCCAGGTAACATCTTCCTTATTCGTGTGAATATGAACGTTAGATTCAATCCTCCAAGAACCTCCATTTACGATTGATTAGGATCGATATTGGTCTGTCAGGAAATTGCTTTCGTCTGCCCTTTCTATTCCTAGCTACGTGCAATGGATAAAAGAGAAAATGCCAAATGTAGAAAAAGAACTGATAGTTTCAGACATAAACAGATAATTCAGTAATGAATATCGTGTAATTTAATTGTATAAAATATGCTATCTATTTTTTTTTTTTTTTTTTGTAGAGAATAGAAAGCACAGTTATCGAATATTTTTTAAAGCGAATGAGCCAATCATGAAAAAAAATCTTAACTACATGTCATTTGTATTTTGACACTTTGAGAAAAGTGATGATTTTGATCGTTTCAACTGAAAAGTGCAATAGATAAAAAGTCCTATGCAATAGTTAAAAGAGGCGATGCCAAATGCAAAAGGAACTGATAGCTTGAAACACAAACAGATAATGTAGTAATGAATATGATGTGATCCAATTTTAACATACATGCTCTCTAACGTTCATATTTTACGTAGAACAGAAAGCGCAGTTATCGGTTACTTCTTAAAGAGAATGAGCCAAAGATAAAATAAAATGAAGACTAACTTATCTAATAACGTTAAATCCATGTTATTGACTAGATTTAAACATGATAATAGGATCCCTTTACAATAAAAAAAAATATATGTGTGGCACTCGGGGACTGCCGCGGTAAAGCTATTGCATAACATTTTTTATCAACTTATGCAAATATACCGCGTCAATGTCTGCTGAAGTCTATCGAGGGATACCGCGCCGAAGTCTGCCAAACTCAAACGTCGTTAGCCGGAGTGTCAGAATTTTTTCTCGTTACGAAATTTCTAGATTCGGTCACCGCGCTCAAAGCCCGCGATAAAAGCTATGCAATAGCTTAATAAATTACCAAACAAAATTTGGTCGCGCTACGAAAATTAGATCGCGAGTTATAAGCATTTAAAATTTTTCGACCCTCGCCGTGGGGGTCTCCTGTCACCAAAAATTAACAATATCTCATAATAAATTACCAAACAAAATTTGGCCGCGCTACGAAAATTAGATCGCGAGTTATAAGTATTTTAAATTTTTTGACCCTCACCGTGGGGGGTCTCCTGTCACCAAAAATTAACACTGACTCATAATAAATTACCAAATAAAATTTGGCCGCGCTACGAAAATTAGATCGCGAGTTATAAGCATTTTAAGTTTATCTACCTTCACCCTGGGGGTCTCCTGTCACCAAAAATTAACACTGTCTCATAATAAATTACCAAACAAAATTTGGCTGAGCTACGAAAATTAGATCGCGAGTTATAAGCCTTTTAAATTTTTCGACCCTCACCGTGGGGGGTCTCCTGTCACCAAAAATTAACAGTTTCATATTAAATTACCAAACGAAATTTGGCCGCGCTACGAAAATTAGATCGTGAGTTATAAGCATTTTAAATTTTTCGACCCTCACCGTGGGGGGTCTAATGCGTCCAAAAATTAACACTGTCTCATAATAAATTACCAAACAAGTTTGGCCGCGCTACGAAAATTAGATCGCGAGTTATAAGCATTTTAAATTTTTCGACCCTCACCGTGGGGTGTCTCTTGTCACCAGAAATTAACAATATCTCATAATAAATTTCCAAACAAAGTTTGGCCGCGCTACGAAAGTTAGATCGCGAGTTATAAGCATTTTAAATTTTTCGACCCTCACGGTGGGGGGTCTCCTGTCACCAAAATAAATAAGACCACCAAAATAAACACTGTCTCATAATAAATTACCAAACAAAATTTGGCCGCGCTATGAAAATTAGATCATAAGAAACATAAGTTTGAGACTTGATATCCTAATATCTGAAAAATACCACGTCAATGTCTGCCGAAGTCTACCGAAGGATACCGTCCCGAAGTTTTCCGAACGGAAACGACGTTAGCCGAGTGTTAGGTTTTTTCGTTACGGATGTGTTAGGTTTTTTTCGCGTTACGGAATTTTTGGATTCGGTCACCGCGCTCAAAGCCCGCGATAAAAGCTATGCAATAGCTTAATAAATTAAGAAGTTCTGTAGATAATGGTTAAAAAATAAGATATAGGTATTTAGATGATCTTTATACGTTAATTGCAGTGTCGGCAAATAAATTCAGCAATCATTTCTTGATGGGTCATGGAAAAATGAATAGGTTTTTCAAAATTAAATTTATTTCAGTAAAAACATAAATTGAGCAACAACAGAAAAAAGAGAGAAATGAAAAAAGCCATTGATAAATAAGAGATGTCTTTAATGTGAGTAAATCTATAAAGAAGTCAAACAAAAAAACTTATAAAATACGTAACATAACTTCTCACATTGATTGCAGAATTACTTAGAAAAGATTTTTTTAAGCACGTGTTCCAATTAACATATGTGTAATAATACAAAATAAAGCTTGCTTTAGATAATAAATATATAAATTTGACCAAAAAAAATGAATAAGAGAAATATTTTTTCAATTACTAATCGGCATTTCACAAATAATTCAATTAATTCCACAAAAATTCAGTCCTTCTACAAATAAAATTAAAAAAACTGTCAGATTTTATTTTTCTAAAATCTTTAGAAATATTGCTTAAAATTTCGTATAGGTTAGTGCGACGAGAAGTAAACAGCTCCCAGTGAATGAACAATTCGTAAATATTTGAACAAAGAAATGTTTTAAAAACTTCCTTACTAGATGTGGTTACAGTATTACTTTAATTCTATTAAATATAGGAAGCTATCGCATTCTTGATTGGCTATTGAAATCACATTATTTCACTTTGAGAACATTTTGTATTTATCATGTCTGAAGAACACATTGTTTCTTTGCTAAAGTAATAAGCGAAGTGCTATGTCATTCCATGTGTTCGAGAATAAGTCGTAAGAATTTATTGTTTTTATCTGCATTATGTACTAATTTTACTGTGCATACATTAAATATACATGCATAGCTATATTTCGAATTGTTTTAACCATTATAGAATATATACAATTTGAGAACAGCAGTATTTAATAAGCAGTTAGGCAAATATTAAAAATCCAATGAATAAACAGCTGTTCATTCACCGGAAGAAATAAATTAGGCTACTTTTACGTATTTAGTGTGAAATGAACTGTTTCGGCTTTAATTTTTTGTGGATTCTTTTTTAGCGTATAATTTGAATTAAGTGATTTTTCAATAATGGTAAAAAATGAAAAGTTAAGAGAGATAAAAATTTAACCAAAGAATATATACACATATATCATTTTTAAAGGTTTGATGTGATTCAAATCTTACTTTTTCTACGTTTTTAGGTGACTGCTACAAATGTTTTTAATGATAACTAAAAAAATTCCTCAAAAAATTAAATATAAAAGGTTCAAGTACTCTACAGAAGACCTTAAAAATGTTATACGAGCAATGAGGTCAGGCCAGTTCAGTATGATGAAAGCATACCTTCACTTTAATACTACAAAAGCAACGCTCTGTACTAAACTGCGAAGGAAAACAATTGAAAGTAAGCGTATAAAATATTGCCTGTGTTGTTCTTTGAAGAAGAAAAATTCGTTGAAGATTGTATAGTTGAAAAAGTGAAAATTGCATTTACAGTGCATACAATGTCATGAAACAAAAAAGGAAGAAAAATCTATTTATAGAAAAACATCAAGGGGAGAAATGGGAATTTCTAAAATAGCAAGGTTAGAATTATGAACTAAGCACCATGACACCAACTAATGAACTAAGCATCACAGGTCTACATGTTGTGAAATTGGAAATAGCCAGCTGTAAATGATAAGATCTGATATTTTAAGGATCATATGAAAGACATAAGAAAAACCCTTAATTTATTTTTGCGCCATCTTCCCTTTAATTAGCATATGTACTTCACTTATTATTTTCCAAATGTTTAAGTGGAAAATTATGTCTTGTAATTGTTAACGCATCTATAAAACATAGTACAATTGCTGTCAATGTATGTACTGGTGACATTTCTTATGAGTTTCAGAACGAAAACTAGCAAACTGAATTTATGTATCCTTATGTTATTAACCGTTGAATAATATTGTAAATCTAATCATTATTAACCCTTTCTGGCGCAGTGTGTCCACTCCCTCCCCCCTGGGTACACCTAATTTTAATTCCAAACTTATAAACGACCCCAATATTATTTTAGTAAAATTTTACTTTTACAATCGCAGCTTAAATCAGAGAGTTCTTAATTTCTAAAAAAGTCTTTTGTAAATTCCGGTGTCAGTCAACAATTTCTCATTTTACGAACAGAATTTGCCCGCGCCGGAAAGGGTTAATTTATCTAACCATATTCAGTGGATTTGAGTCCCCCCCCCCCCCGGAATTCCACTTACACTCTAAAGCGAAATTCCCGGGGAAGGTCATCACTGTCATCCCTGAAGTGAAGTTTATCATATTACTGAAACGAAGACGTACAAATCCAAAAATTTTAGGAAATAAAATCACACACTTTTCTTTTTTTAAATGTATAATTTAAGATTAATTTCAAGAATTAAAAGTGACAGTTATTCAAACTAATTATTTATCCTTCAGGGTTTAAAACTCGTAGACAGTAAAAACATGTTATAAATTATTTGAACAAGAAGTAAAATAAAAATAGAAGTATGAAACTGAAATACTTTTAAATTGCCGTCTGTTCATTCACAGTAAAATTTTCCGTTTATTCACCGGTAACAACTGTTCATCACTTGGTTTTGAAGCAGTTTCTATTATCCCACCGCTTGCATCCCGAACAAATAAAATATAAAATTTCTTTTGTTGTTTTTTTATTATTTGTAAAACAACAAATGCATTGCCACTGCCAAACACCAATAGATACTTTTTATTAAAATATAATGAATCATCTTTTTAAAAAAAAATGTGGTAAAGTGTTCATTTACAGGTCCCTGTTACAATGTATACATGAAATCTATCCCTTATTTAAGTGACCTAAAAGCATTGGATTCCATTCCCCAGTAACCTCCATTGGCATTAGATCTGGATCGATAGGGAACTGTCGGGAAATTGCTTTTATCTGCTCTTCCTTATCTCAGTTAAGGGGCCATAGGATCATTAAACTTTCAAGAAATCAGATTTCAGATTTTCCTTTATTCTCATTTTTAGGTGCGTTCGTAATTATGTAAAAACGTAGCACCTACAGTCGTCGTTCACTCCGTCCGTGTATCCGCATATAACAACGCAAAAACTGCCCAACGGAGTCTTTTGAAATTTAAAATGTGTACTTATTACATAATCTTGTCGAGTCATTTCCAATTTTATGAAAATCGAATGCAGAGTTCAATTACAGGCACAATCAAAATTATTCCTTTACATTACGGTCAAAGGCAAAAAAAAATAGTTTCAAGTGCATTTTTATGATGTTACACTCTTTCGAACATAATGTACTTCATATGCATCTATGAAATATGAAGTACTAAAATATATATTGTGTGCAAACTGTTTACTAACTGTACTAACTGTAGCAAATGTAATTTTTCCATTTTTGAATCCGGGCCAGAATTCGAACCAGGGATGTATTGGCTGAAGCCGCCAATGCTCTACCAACTGAACTATCCCAGACACGAACACTGGAGGACTATTTCGCCCAATTAACCTCAACGATCACTTTATCAAAATTACATTTGTTATTATAAATTTACCGATTGAATAATCGTGTTTAAAAAATTAATCTAATGTACTAACTTTGTTCATTTTTTTTTGTGGATAGCATATATACTCGTAGAGAAATTAAGGTTTTTATATAAATATTCACGAAATTTTCCAAGTTTTTTGCTTATAATTTGCAGAATTCTTAATATAAAATAGCGTTCTTTACCAAAAATAAGACAAACAACATTGTGCAACATACCCTGTAATCAGAATTAAAAATAATAAACAATGTGTGAAAAATGAGCAGGTTTACTTTTGTTACAAATTATTTCATACTTTTTGAAGAATAAATTAGCAATAGTTCCTCTTTTCCCCTCGTTGAAAGGAACCAAATTGAATGAAACGTTGAAAGGATTCCACAAATTGAAACCACGCAGGAAATACCCCAATATATTACAATTATCTGAGCAATGTTGTGATAAATTGAATTATTATTTAACCTGAATATGCATTATATGTAGAATGAAATTATGCTTGACGAGGTCATTTGATAATAAAAAGGAAATACTGACTGCTAGCGATGTTAGACGTAAGAAAGTTGATAGTTTCAGGCACAAACAAATGATGCAGTAATGAATATGGTGTAATCCAATTTTCTGAAATATCCTACCTATTTTTTTAATATTTTCACCGCATTGGATGCAGAAAATTAATGATTTTCTATTATTACAAGTTTTTTATAAGTAGGAGAATCGGTGATGTAATAGGGTGAAAATTTACTTATCGGTTGTACCTTGAAATTTTACTATATATTGATTTTAAGCATGATATTCAGATCATTTCCTAATAGGAACAAAATAATTAATGCGATGATGATGATTGCATGAAAAATAAAAATAAATGTGCCCTATTAAACTGATAACATTGGGCTCAGTCTATTTACAATAATTGCATATTATACTCTTATTTAAAAGAAAAATGCTCCTCGAAAAATAAATTAAGGGGAGATCAGCCAATCCCCCCCCCTTCTTTATACGTCAGGAGTTCTACTTTATACTTCCCTTTATACTTCCCCTTTATAGTTCCCTTTATACTACCCCTTTATAATCAGGGAAGTGCCTTATCATAATAAACCTGTATACCAAATTTGAAGCCTATCGGATAATTCTGCATGAGAAACCCATTTAGGGAAGAATTAGCTTTCCCATTACCACCCTTTTATACTTAATCAATAAATCCTCAATTCTACTCAAAAAATCAATTTTCCAGAATAAACTGGTATGCCAAATTTGTAGCAAATCAGCTTGAAAATCCCGTTTATCTAAATGAAGGGAGGTTATCCGTCATGCTCCACTTTATATTTAACCAATGAATCTCCAGATCTAATCAAGGTGCGCATTATCAGAATAAAGCGGTATACCAAATTTGAAGTAAATTTGATAACTTTGCATAACAACCCCTTTTATCTAATTTAAGAGAGGGATTAGTACCCGTATCCCCCCCCCCTTATACTTAACAAAATAACCACCAAAATTAATCATGTCTTTTACCAATTTTTAATCTTTTATCACCGATTTTTCAAAACTGAAAATTTTGCCTAATTGAATGAGAAAAATGCTCCGATTAAATAATGCAAATTTTACAATAAATTTTAAATAGTGAGACTAATAAAACGTGATTGGAATATGGATGCATGTACGTAGTATGAGCAAATCATGATGGCAAAAACACGTCGCCCGTGTGATGTACGGGCAAATCATGGAAGCGGTTAAATGTCTTAAATTTGAATTTTATTTACATGTATTTTTTGTGGATTCATAAAGTTTTAATTTCGTTATGGAATATAAGCTGGAAGCAAATTCAGAAATAAATTATTTATACTAATTTTAAGTATAAACAGATTTATCTTTTATTATCGTAGTATGCAAATGAAAGAGGTAGATTTTTAAAATAGTTCATTGTTTGTTTGTTTGGAGGGGGGGGATTTTTGAGACTTATAGCGGCTGAGCTGTTGTCTCGAATGATCCAAAGAAAATAGTTCATACTTGAAAATTATTTTATAAACAATAAAAATTGAGTAAATTCTGATACAGTATTCAAGCTAATTGCGATATAGTTTACGAATAAGTTACATTTGGAATTACATTTTTTTCTCTATTCGATAGTATAAAAATTAAAAAAGTGCGATATTAAGAAATTTTAAAAATCGCAATAAAAGTAAATAAAAGTTATATTTGGTCGTCTGCTATTGTCATTAGCAAAAATATTTTAGAGTTACGCACCAGATAGGTTTCTCTTTTATAATATAAATATGAGAAATATTATAGGACATAAAGTTTCATTTAGATATAAAACAGATAAATTTGACAACAACAAAAGTCTTGTTTATTTCTTTCATGTTTTCCAAATAGGTACCGATGTCGTGCAAAAAATCCTATCAATCCCACCCACCAACCAATTATCTTTCTTGAAAAAAAATGGAAGAAACTCTCATATTTTCTATTTTTAAATCATTAGAAATATTACTTAATGGTACAATGGTATAATTTATTCTGAAAATATCTTCCTTATTTGTTTGATCTATAGGAGCGTTAGATTGCATTCTTCGCTAACATCCATTCTCGGTCGATCAGGATCGATAGAGATCTGTCAGGAAATTGCTATCGACTGCCCTTCCTTTCCCCGGTTAAGTGCAATAGAAAGAAAAGGAGATGTCAACTGTAAAAAGAGCTGATAGATTCAGGCACAAATAGATAATGCAATAATGAATATTGTGCAATCCAATTTCCTGAAATTTAGTTTCTAAATTCTCTTATTTTTCATATCAAGGAAAAACACAGGTTGGAACGATTATTATAAGCGAGTGTGTGCAGGATGTAATAGAATGAATTTTTGTTTGTCTGTTTTAGTTTGAATATTGTTTTATATCTGAGCATGATAATGTAATCACATTATAAGAAAAAAAAGTAATAGATATCATTAATAAAGGGTCAAATCGATGAAAATCGTCTGCACTTCCCTTCCCCAGAGAAGTGCATTAGGTAAAAAGGAAGATTTCAAATATAAAAAGAACTGATAGTATCAAACAGAAACAGATAATGCAATAATATACGTTGTGAAATCCAATTTTCTGAAATATAGTTTCTATATTCTCTTATTTTTCATATCAAAGAAAGAAGATTGCAACTATTATTATAAGCGGTTGAATGAAGGATGTAATAAAATGAATTTTTATTTATCTGTTATAGTTTGAATAAGGTACCTGTGCCTAATATGGACACCCTAAGGAAAATTTATTTTTTTCACCCCCAAGTACACGTGATAGAACTCCAAAAATATATGGCCATGATTCTTGAACTGTTGACTATCATTATTAAAATTAGCGACCTTGTAACTATTATGGTTTAATTTAAATGATAAAAACAAAAAAATGTTTGCAAATGTGAGTTATAAGGAACCACTAGTTCCTAATATGGACAAGTGGCTCCTTATTGACCTACTACACAGGTTATATGGAAGAGCCACTCTTCTATGGAATTTTAGAGGAGAGGGGATAAAAAAAAATAGCTTAAAGTATTGCGGGGGAGGGTAGGGCACAGTAAATATCTTCTAAACTAGCCCTTTAGAACGGGAGGTCATTTTAGGTTGTGGCTCTTCGAAGACCGATGTAAAGCACCTCAGTTACTACAAAATATTATGAAATAATGTAATTGATTTTGCTTATTTTTCTGTTTTGGTGAATCTGAAGATTCACCTGCTGTATTTCCAATGTGGACATAAGGTGTCCATAATGGGAATCGGGAGTAGTTTTATTAAATCTTGTAATAAATAAATAAAGAAAACGTTTTTAAGCAATATATGCAATAGCAATCGGAAATATGTTTTAAAAGCTTTCTAAAACACCCCACTTTTCAATATTTAAAGTAATTTTAAAATATCTAATAAGAATTTAAACTTACCTGTAATTACTATCAGCACACCACAAAACAACAAGTTCCCTTCTAAATGGCGAACAGCGCGCTTTTTTGTACTTTGCTGGCTTAATTATCTTTTCAACTGATTTTCTTCACGGACATGTAGAGCGATCTCTCTACAAAAATTGTTTTTTTTTTTTAATATTAGGGGTGTCCATATTGAGAGCACTGTCCATATTGGGTACAAGTACCTTATTTGTTATAACTGAGCATGATAATGTAATCACATTATAAGAAAAAGAAAATAGTAGATTCCAATGATAAGAAATAAAATATTTATAAAAATTTACTCTCTTTTCACGGCTAAGTGCAGCATTAGATATAAAGGGACAAAGAAAGATGTCGAATGTAAAAAGAACTGACAGAATCAGACTCAAACAGTTAATGCAATAATAAATATGTTGCAAACCAATTATCTGAAATATGGTTTCTAAATTCTCTTATTTTTTGTATTAAAAAGAGCATAGATTGCAACGATTATTATAAGCGAGTGAGCGAAAAATTTAATAGAATGATTTTTTGTTTATCCGGGGCTGACCAAACCGGCCCCATGGCACCCTTTGAAGGTTTAACTGGTGCCCTTTTAAAGGTTTCTCGTTACTTGTCCTTTTTTTTTAAATACAAATCCCTAGTGAAAGATACTTTATTTAAAATCAATTATATTTCCATGAGATATTTTAAAATTTTCTATAAGTGTATTTCGTCTATCAACAATTATAACGTACGCAAAACATTAAAAAATTGCAACAACACATGATTAGTTTAAAAAAGAATTAATCACGCACTGTTGCATTTCTTTGGTTATTTATAGTTATGCTTTATTAATTTCTTTATGCAAATTATGCCGATAGAAATTAATAAATGTCGACAATAACTTTTTGAGTAAAAATGTAGAAAAATTTAACCGATCCTTCTCCCCTTTCGTTTATGAAAGTTCAGCATTTTTGTTATTGTTATTGACGATGTTTCACTGGCTAGTTACTGTTTTAAAAGGACGGGAAAAAAGTTGTCTTTTTCTCCCCTAGACGTTCGAAAATTTAGGAGTTAAATTTGTGTTTTAAAAAAATATATATATTATTGTGCGAAAGGATTTCATTCAATGAAAGCTCTTTCTGGCTCTTTCTTTGGAACCACCCATGAATTTCTTTCTGTACTTTTTATGGCAAATTTACTATTTTGTACTTATAATGACAAATTTACGACTCCAAAAAAATTTTAGTTATTGCAGAGTATTTGCGTCCCCCAAAAACCTAACAATATCTCTCATATCTCTATTAATTTAATAATAGATAATATTTCATTTTCTGGCTATTTCCAATTCAAAAATGTTTGAGGTAACTCTTCGCAGATAAATGTTTTATTAGAAATATATTACAATGTCTTGTTATTTTGATTTATTTTTACATGGCTTTTCAGATCTATATGGATCATTATATTTCATTTGCATATATATATTGCTAATTATATTAAAAGATGATTTTATTGCATGTTTTGAGACATGTTAATATAAGGGCACCTTTGGTTGCTTGCCAAAAGTTGACATATGCCTCTGCTTAGTACAAGGTTGGACAGTCCTGGATTATCTATTATACTTTGAATATTGATATATAAACCGAACATGATAATGTAATCACATTGTAAGAAACAAGTTGGAAATTGCACGTGAACGTAGCAAATAAGGTGCGTTCGTACGACAACGAAGCTTTAAAAATATTCAGATCTTGCTGGTATAGTAGAGCGTACTTCGGATACAGTATAGTAGTCGAAAACTTTGTGTTTCTGTAAATATGCAGGAAGTAATTTTTATTACACCTCAGCAACGTATATCTTATTCATAAAATGTGAAATAGTTGAATATAATTAAAACACGCCCCAAGCAATGTTTCCCCGTATAGCATTATGTAGTAGCATTTTGTGTGGCCCTGTAATTTAATGATAAAAATTCTTTGCATCACAGATTGTACAGAATGCATATTTTAGTATATATTTCATAGATTCATGCCAATTCTATTATGTTCGAATGGCTGTAACATCATTAAAATGCATTTGAAACTTTTTTCCCATTGACCGTAATGTAATGGAATACTTTTGATTGTCCCTGTAAATGATCTATGCATCCGACTTTCATAACATTTGAAATGACTCGACAAAACTACTTAATAATTATATGTTTTAAATTTCAAACGATTAAAATGCATTTCAAACTTTTTTCCCCATTGACAGTAATGCAACGGAATTCTTTTGATTGTCCCTGTAATTGATCTATGCATCCGATTTTTATAACATTTGAAATGACTCGACAAAATTACGCATTAATTATATGTTTTAAATTTCAAACGATTAAAATGCATTTGAAACTTTTTTCCCCATTGACCGTTATGTAACGGAATCCTTTTGATTGTCCCTGTAATTGATCTATCCATCCGATTTTCATAAAATTTTAAATGACTCGACAAAATTATGTTATAATTATGTATTTTAAATTTCAAACGATTCGGTTGGGCAGTTTTTGCGTTGTTATATGCGGACAGACAGACAGACAGAAGGACGGACAGACAGACGGACAGATAGACAGACGGACAGATAGACAGACGGACAGATAGACAGACGGACTGAGCGACAAAAATAGGTGCTACGTATTTACATAATTACGAACGCACCTAAAAAGAAAGTAATATATATCATTAACAAAGGGTAAAATTAATGAAAATCGTCTGCCTTTCCCATCCCCGGTTAAGGGACTTTGCCAATATAACGTTATCAACCTTTTCGTAATTTTGGACCGCTTTCTACCCCCCCCCCCTTTCGATGTTATACGTTATCATCCCTTGAATACCCCCCCCCCCCCTGGGTAATAATATCGTTATCAAAGTTTTTTTTTCTTCTTTTTTATTTTTAGAATTTATTTTTTCTTGTTTGGAGTGATAAAAAAATGGTTACATTTATTTTTTTAATACTTTATTGATTCAAATAAAGAGAAGTCTATAAAATATTACTTTATATCAAACAACATAAAAGAAAATGGGTGCTATTTAAAAGTATTTTATAATACATTTTATCACATAATAGTCCCCTCATAGCATGCATGGTTACAGTGACGTCACTGTGAGTCACTTTGGTCACACCACATCCGTGACCAAAATGCCACCACTCAGAGACGTCACATTATGACTGAGATGTCACTTTCTTAAAAATTTTTAGAAAATTACAAATATTCTTCAAAACATGATATTTACTTTAAAAAACATGTTTCTGGCAATTTAAATATCGTCGCTTTTGTCGCAGTTTCGTCACGATGTTAATGTCAAAGTAGTCACAAATGACACACTTTTCACAAATATGTCACACCGTGACTTCACAAAGTGGTCACAATGTGACGTCACAAACAAGCTCTAAAACGGCCATAGCGACTTCACATTTTAGTCACTGTGACTTAACATCGACGTCACGTGACGTCACATCGACAATCGATGGTCACAAAGTCACAATGTGACTTCACAACGACCTCGCAGTGACGTCACCATGCCTTATGGGTCTTTACCCGTAACAAAGTGGTCACAGTGTGACAAATTTGTGAAAAATGTGTCATTTGTGACTAATTTGACATTAACATTGTGACGAAACTGTGACAAAAGCGACGATATTTAAATTGCCAGAAACATGTTTTTTAAAGTAAATAACATGTTTTGAAGGATATTTATAAATTTCTAAAGATTTTTAAGAGAGTCACATCTCAGTCACAATGTGACGTCACTGAGTGGTGGCATTTTGACCACAAATGTGATGTGACCAAAGTGACTCACAGTGACGTCACTGTGACCATGCATGCTATTAGGGTAACAGCAATAAAGTCTTGGTGCAGTTGGCATGAACGGTGGAAGGCCGAGGCATACATAGAAATTCTTATTAACAAAAGAAGTGAACAACATTTTTTCTCTTTCTGTTTTATTTATAGTAAACACTAGCTTCCTTTCAAATGTGCTTCAGATGCAGTTTCTCGCAGTGATTATATATGTATGCACACATAAGAAAAAATAGAACGTCAAACGTTGGCGTATTTTAGAAATTTATTAAATAATTGTATATTATAATATTTTAGTGATTTTAATAACTTTGTTTTATCATAAAAATAGATATCAGACTTAAAAAAATACCATACTATTTTGAACCAAAGATCATTTTACAAATAATAAGGGAAAATTTTGATTGGATCAAAAGTGATATCGATAACAAAACACAACCCCCCCCCCCAAACATAATTATATTTCTATTCCAACATTTGATTTAACATCTCAATTCATAATATTCGATTCAAACATTCGATTTAATATTTCGATACATTATGTTTGATTCAAACATTTGATTTAACATTTCGATTCATTATATTCTATTCAAAAAATATTTTATAAAATGATATTCCATATAAAATGATATTCCAAAAAATATATTCCATAAAATAAAGTTAAATAGGACTAAATAAAAGTTGGGGCATAAAATATTTGTATATGATTTGAGTACAATTTCCGGTGGTTCAAGAGTCAAAGCCTTTTGATAAAATGTTGTGAACAACAATAAAAAAAAAAGATGGTAAACTACAAATACATAAAAAAATGCACAAAACCTACAAACATTTTAACTTGTATTTATTTTTTTAAAACATGTCGCAGAAAAATGGGCTTTCAGTATCACGTAATAATAACATTTCATTCTATAGTTATGAGAAAATAGACTGAAAATATTTTACATAAATAACGCATAAATCTATTTATTTATGTCTTAGAAGACAACGTTCTTAATGGTATTTTTATGAAAATTTTTCGAATCGTCTGAGTAAACACTGCATGTTATTGTGCATTCATTGATTTATTTCTTGGTTTTTTGCCTTACTCTAGAATAAAATGTAATGTGTGCATGTTTTCATGGGTTTTACTTGAGAAGTCGATTTAGGTTATGTCTACACTTTTATACAATTAAAACAACAAGAATGTTTTTAACTATTTGGAAAATATTTGTTGTCCTAGGTACAGAACTGATAAATCTGAAGTATATCTTAATCTTTTTATTGGTTGCATTCCGCGACTTATTCATTTTCTGATTGGTCCATGCTTAATGTCTAGAAATGGAATACTTCTGTTGCTACAATGACAAAAAAAGTATTAAAAAACTACAAAAAAATTCAAAAGCAAATTTAGATACAGGTTTTAAACAAGTTTCATCTTAAAGTAATTTTTTTTCTTTACCTGACGGTGTAAAAATTAAAAATGTGTGATGTTTAGAAATTTAAAAATTTACAGTACCGAAAATTGTTAAACTGAAATTACATTTAGTGTTTGATTTGATTGGTCCAGAATTATTAACGTGACTCTAAATGCCTAAGCATATTAAAATGACTGTGTTATTACATAAGCAACGTTTTGAACATCATAAAAATGATGTTATTATTGTTTTTTTTAATAGAAAATCATTTATCTCTAAAATTATAGTCTTTGAAAATATTATTTTCCAAATAATCGTTGCAATTTATTAAATTACAAATTTTACATAATTTAGACAGAGTGTTTGTTATTTTTTTTTCATACTAGCCATACTAGTTTGTTTTGAACGAAATGTAGAAATTTCATAAAATATTGTAAAGAACTATTATGTAACTACTGACATGTTCCAGAGCATTCAAAAATAGTTGCTATCGTTAATGGGAAACGGGGTTTTCAGTTGATGGATTGCGTTTGTTGGATAAATGATATCCAACGAACATGTATCAAGTGTGTATAAAAATGTGCGTTTACAAACAGATGAAATAACTATCTATCATGTATTTATTATATACTAGTGATGTCTATTATATGTTGGTAGAATATGTTTTCGAAATTATGTTTCCCCTGTTACATTTCTTTTGAAGGTATAGGATATTGTCGGGTATTTCAAAAGTTCGGAGCGGAAGTAAAAATACGATAAAGAGTAAAAAGATATATGGTTGGATAGATATGCGCTTTGCAGATAAATATTCGGCGTTGTACGAAATTTTTTATGACACCAACATATAAATAGTTCAAAATATCGACAACAGAGAACATTACTGACGATAATTCCGTTGAATAATTCTATATTGCTCGTACAACTTAATATTTGGATACAAAAAATATACATTCAGTATTCTCTAATATTTTGTATCCAAATTTTGTGTTGTGTAAGAAATGATGACGATGAGGAACAACTCGCTGCGTCCACATCAAGTTTTTGAATACCAAAAATGTAACTAAAGAACTTTTGGACTCTTATTGTCGAATGGGTTTCGGAAAGACTGCAGAAACGCTGGGACTTGCAAGATCGATTGTGCATCAAATCGTCAGGAATGAACGTGAAATGTAGAAAATTTGTGCCACTCTGATTTCAACACATCTTTGAAAGGGACACAGTGACTTTCAAAACACAGTGTCGCAACTTATCTCATCAACTGTGCAGTAGTGTGGAGTGAAAAATCGAAAGTTGGAATTTGGATTTTGGATAGCAGCCAAAAGTTGCCTTTTACTACCTCTAATACGCGTGCAAAATTTCATGAATTTTTAAAAACTTCTTGAGTTAGCTACCAGGACATTTCTATTTTCATTGATTTATACGATAGATTCTTACAATAAATTATACATTAACAGGATTTTTTGGTAATCTCGTTTCATATTTTTATATTTAAAATGTTTAGCGTTATTTCTTTCATAATTTCCAAACTTTAAGTCTTTATTTTTAAACATTTAAAACGGTTTATTTAGTTTTAATAATTGTATGTTGTCATTTTTACAGTCAAAATGAGTGCGTGTGTAAGTAAATCGAAGTTTACCATGAAGTTGGTGATTCTTCAACACTAAATAAAGCTGTTTTGCCAATAATAGCAGAATGCTATAGAATATTATTATTATTATACAAAACAATAAATAAAACACAGCAGTAATTGTAAAGTTTCGCCAAAATCAGAGGTAAAAAATTCCTAAGAGAAAACACCGAAGGCATCAATTAGTGTAGTTTCCCAAAGACGTATTGATCAAATGATAGACAGTTTTTTTTCTGAATATCAGATGCTTATTCCATGCCCCAAAATCAAAGAAAGTGGTGGAAAATTGGAGATACATGAAAGAACTATAAGGGTAAAACATAATCTCTGATTTTAGGAGTCAAATGAATTAATTGTATTTGGGGCACTTTACACCATCTTTTGGACCAGGAAAGATCATTGCAGGAAGTATCAAAATATTGCACTAAATACATTTAAACCTTGATATATTTATGGCAATAGGTTGCGACGGAACAACTGTAAAAAGTAAGAGAAAAAAATTATGATAATAGATTTTTGAAACTACAACTAGTTGTCCGTTGTAGTTGTTAATATCTCAGCTCTCTGCAAACGAATTGCCAAAAAGTCATTGAACTTGATAAACAAAATAAAAGCTCACGAGCTTTTCCTGTTCTAATCGGAAAGTCGTTGGATCAATGTGAACAATAGACAGTTATGGAAATTTAAAAATACCTGCTCTTATCACCGAGAAATGAACCCTGGAGAGTTAAGTGCAGAGTAAAATTATTTTTATGACATGTGTCAAACATTTGCATCCAGTTATTGCTTCTCAAATCTGGTAAATCTTAATCCAGCAAGAATGTCGCACTCTAAATGATTGACATCAGCCAATTGACTACTTTGTTTACAGATTGGAAGTAAGAATGCATCCCAAAATCTGAAGATTATGGCTGAATTTGAAATGAAAGTACATTCATCTATGTTGTTTCACTTCAAGAAAGGTTCTTCTTACAAAAATTGAGCTCAAAATGTTTTTTATAAACAATTAAATTGTTTCGTTATTTGAGGGAATATTTAAAAGAAAATTGTCGATCCCGTTATTCAACAAAACCTATACTTCTGTCATTGAGATGAAAATTTACAAGAACGATAACTGATGAAAAAAATCAAGTTGGAAAATTTGGATTCCGAAGAATATTGAAGATTAAGTATATTGCATGTTCTACAATAAGGCAGTTTCATATTCCAGTATTGAAATTCAGTGTTATAAACTATATAAACATTATTGACTGGCAAGAATATGAAGTCACCTCATATTCTTACAAGAGTACCAAGAAAAGAACTGGAAATTCTCAGAAAAAGATCGGAAATACCATCTTTTCAATTGAAAAAATTCCGTGTTATTCGTGTTAAATTCAAGTATTCGAAAGATGCGTAAACTTAGTTACTAAAGCGCCATTAGCACCTGTAGTAGTAGAAGCAAGAACCGGATATACAGCTCATATTCAAAATATTAGAATAATTGAGAAAAAGTAATAAGAAAAAATTATTTGTCATTTCTTTATTTTTTATACTAAATAAATGCAATTAAATTTCTTATAAATTAAATCTGGAATGTTTAGATAAGATTTTAACATTTATAAAATATAAAATACAGCACAATAAATTAGGTATACAGCTTCCTTAAACACACCAGAATATTAGAATAAAATTTAGATTGGTTCAAAATATTAGAATATTTTATTTTACGCAAAAATATTACCTTATGAATATGAAGTAAATGGTAGTTAATATTTTGTAGCATCCCCTTTAGCTTTCATAACAGCGTACAATCGATCTTGCATACTATATACAAGGTGTTTACAAACATTTCTATCAATATTAGCCCAAATAGACTTTATACGTGCCACTAACTCAGTTTTACTTGAAGGAGAATTTTTTTTGAAGTTTTTTCTTCATTATACACCATAAGTTTTCGATGGGATTAAGATCTGGTGAATTTGGTGGCCAAGGAAGTACCTTAATGTTGCGTTGGCGGAACCAATTCTTAGTTGACACCGAGGTATGCGGGGACGCTAAATCTTGTTGAAAGATGAAATCATCTTCAAATAAATCTTCTGATGATGGAATCATGTAATATTCTAAAATTTCTTGATATATCAGAGAGTTAACCTTTTGGTAGACGATGCATAACTTTCCAGGTCCTTCTGCACTCATACAACCCCAAACCATGACACTAGCAGCAAATTTAACGGAACGTTTAAGGCATTCTTTATCAAATGCTTCTTGCTTCATTCTCCAAACTCGAATACCTTGATTACCATATGAAACACAAAACATACTTTCATCACTAAATAATATATTTTTCCAATCTTCATTGCTCCATAAACGTCTTGATTTACACCAATTCAATCTTATACGCTTTTGTCTTGCAGTCATGAGAGGTTTTGTTTTCGGTACACGAGATTCAAATTTAAATTTATGGAGACGTCTTAATGTTGTCGATGTAGAAACTTCAACTCCCTCTTCTTTCCATTTTCGGTGCAAGAATCGCACACTTTTAAAACGGTTTTTCTTAACTATACGCTTCAGTTTCCTGTCATCTCTAGCAGATGTTTTTGGTTTTCGGCCACCATTTCGGCGATTATTTTGAAATTTTCCAATTTTTGAATATTGTGTTAGTATTTTACTAACGCTCGATTGCGAACAATGTAAATAATTCGCTATAAAACATTGATTTTTACCGTGCCGATACAAATCAACCATACGAAGTTTAGTAGATTCAGGAATATCACTCACACGGCCCATTTTAAGACGAAAAAGAAACAAACTGCAAAAAAGAATACTGATTTTAAATAAAATAGTCTGAATTTAATCAATGATGCCACCAGTTAAGAATTGGTAATAATTAAAGGAGAATTAATGTGAAATATTCTAATATTTTGAACCACTTGAATAAATATTCTAATATTTTGAGTTTTCAAAATATTTTTTTTTTGCAATTAATCTTTTCAAAAATGATATTAAATTTAAAATAACAAGTAAGTTTAATCAACAATAAGTTCTTAATAAAAATATCGTTTGCATATTTTCATTAAAAGACATTAAATTACCAAACGATATTTTCAATTTCTAAAAAAAAGGTAATTATTCTAATATTTTGAATATGAGCTGTATATGAGCAAAAATCAAATCACGAAAGATAATACCTAATTTTGATAACAAAGACCAATATAAATTAGAGTGAAATGAAATATCGTTTCACAATATACCGTATATATTCTTTTCCTTACATTACTATATATTCAGAAAACTGCATTTCCTTTATATTTAGAGAACTATTTTTCATGTGCATTCGAAAAACAAAAGTGCATGTCTAATTATTGTGTTTTTCTTTGCGACAATACGATTCACATTTTAGGGTTTTTTCGCGATTCAAAGAGTTAAAACACAAAGATACTTAGGTAGTTCACAAGTAACACTTTAAGAAGTCCGTTTTGTGGGTTCTTTTACTGAAATCAGAAATTTAGTTAAAAAAGTTAATTAATTTACACTACATTGTGAAATCTTGGTTTTCTCATATAAAGGGCATAATCTTTAAGATCTTTTAGGGAACTAAAGATGAATTCCAAATGAAATGAAATTTTCACCTTATATTAAGGGTGAGAAAAGCAACATTTTAGACCTATCAAAAAAAAAAAAAAAAAAAATTCCGAAAAAAAAAATTTTTGGTCATTTACACTACATAGGGAAATCTTGATTTTCATATATAAAGAGCATAATCTTTAAAAGCTAGTAGGGGACTAAAGATGAATTCCAAAGGAAACGAAATTTTAACCTTATATTCAGCGCGCCAAAGGGCAACTTCTTAGACCAAAGAAAAAATTCCGAAAAACAATTTTTGGGTCTTTTTCACTCCACCCTACTGTACAGCTCCGATCGGTTCCTGCCATGCTTTTTTTATTCCTTCAGTTAAAATGCAGTTCAAACGTTCATCATTTTAAAAATATCGAAAATTTGCAGAAAAACGTATTGCTGTTTTTGGACAGCACTCCAGTAGAAGACTTGCAGACGGGCATTAATAGGTGGCAAAGCTATTTGCAACGGTGTATTAATGCATGGAGCAAGTTATTTTGAAGAATATTAAATGTCCATAACATTATCTTCAAATTACAGGATTTCGTGCAATCAATGTCATTATTATAGACAGATTCTGTATTTTATTACTTTCTGTGTATTACTATTTTATTCATAGTTATAGATGTAGCAATATCTTCAATGTCCTTACCTATACCACATTTTATCAAATTAAATATAAAAGTCACTCATATACCCAAAGAAAAACTAAAATAAGTAAGCTATTGACTTAACTATAGAGACAATAGATACTTTTGTATCTACCTGGCTAGATTAAGAAAACTCCTAAATGACAAACAAATCAATAACATATAACTTTTTTATTTCTTTCATGTAACTTCGAGAACAAATGTAATAAAAATATCAGAAACTCTCAGAGATAACAAACTGTGTTTCAAGCACAATATTACATCTTTTCTATATCAAAGACCTTTCAGATTGCTTATGATAGAACAAAATTCTTCCTAGTCTAGTACAAAGATTAGTTCTTTCACTTTATTATTTTTTTACATGCATACGAAAACTTGGGTGTCATGAAAATAGAAATATTATGTTAAAAAATTGATATTTTTTATTTTAAAAAATAGGCTGGATTTTTGTATTAAATTTTAGCAATTACATTCATAAATGTAACACTAAAATAGTACATATAATCATTCAAGTTCGAAGTATCTGTGAAGTTATTTATGATTCCTATTAAATTATCTTTTAAGAACATATTATTAAAAAAAAAACAATATTTCTTTACTCAGATATTAATAATACGAGGTGGATCCCGTTAAAATTCGACTAAAGGAAACGTTTAAGAATGAAGTGTTTCATTGATTTATGTTAAATCTGCAAAATTAGTTACAGTAAAAAATGCATCTTATATTGATCAGTCTAACTCTCAAACGAATATTATTTTAAGCTAAGATCAACAAAGTACTGTTACGAATTTTGTAAATATTAGTTTTTGTTACATTGTCTCTGTTATCATGCAAGCTTGTCTAGTATTTTTCAGTGAATGTCTACGGCAGTTTGGCGAAATATTATAGTTGTTCCCAAATTGGCGTCACTTTTGATGACTATTTTGGTCACCAAATTTGGCAATATATCGCCAAGTTGGGAACAAACTTGGCGGTTGTTGGTGATGGTACCCCTCCCCTTATAGGTATACTGATACATTAAATGTTATTCCGGTGTTTTCTGGATTTTTCTAGTAACTTGTAGAAATTTCCTGTGCACGCCGCGAGTCTATATATAGGAGAACGATGCGAGCTGGGTGTGGTTATTATTTATCAGTCCGTAATTGAGTGAGCTACTAGACGATTATTTAAGCAAGTTTCCTTGATATATTGTGATTTATCTACATTATTTTGAATTTGATATAGTGTTGAGATGTTATGTAAATAGTCTCTGTGACATATATCTGTACTTGAACATTGGATTTACACAGTTATTTCTGAAAATCTGGTGATATTTGTGAGTTTCGAAGACTGTATAGCTGCGAAGTTTTATAAATAAATTATTTTCCATTTTTTTAAGAGTCTAGGTTTTGAACTTGACCAACCATAAGATCAGAAGAACCCTATATACGCAACAATTTTTGGTGTCAGAATTCAGGGTCTTATGGCGAAAACAAGAGCAATGGATGAACAACTGAGTGAGTGATTGGAGGCTATTCACGGATTAAGGACAGAGCTGACCAATAAAATCGACAAATGCCAAGAAGAGTTATCGGGTAAAATCAACAAAAGCCAAGAAGATTTGGCGGATAAAATGAATAAAGGCCAAGAAGATTTGGTGGATAAAATGAACAAAAGTCAAGAAGAAATGAAGAAAACTTTAGAAGAAAAGTTCTCGTCTGTAGAGAGAAGAATAGATTCGGTAGAAGAGAAAATAGAGGAAGTAGAAGAGAAAATTCAGAATGAAGTTAGTAATTTTGAAGAGAAAATGGAAAATAGAGGAAGTAGATGAAAAGCTAAATAAAAGAGTACAAGATCTTGAGAAGAAGCTTTCAGCGTCCAGAGGTAATTTTGAAGAATCTAGGAATCCGCCTGTTTCTAGTGTGCACATTAAGCATATGTGTTATGGAAACAAAAATTATTTTTTTTTAGTTAATAAAAAGTATAGGTTTTTTTTAAGTTAATAACATTTTTTATTCAATGACAATGGTAGCCGGAATTTGTTTTTAAATTTTCTCAATAACAAAGTGATTTCTACTTAAAAGTACATTGAAATAACAAATATTGTCATTCAAATCCGAAGTATCTGCAATTTTCTAAATGATTTATATTAATTTTTATTTTAAGAATGCATTGTAAAATAAAGAACATTTCTTAATCTTAATATGAATAGCATGTATTTTTTAATTACATAAATCTAATATCGTTTCTGCGTTAATTGTTGATTGTTCGATCTTGAAAATGTATCTTACAATTTTCAGATTTTCTAGACAATCAAAAATGTAATGATAATTTCAATCATCTTACACATATATTTCCTGAATTTAATTTTAAGAACCTATCATATACTCTGAGTAAACCTAAAACAATGTTTTTTTAGTTAATAACTTAAAGAGAATAATCAGTTAATTTATCGTGTTCCTGGCTAGACTAAAGCAAACACCCAAATCAAGGACAAAACAATTATATACATATAATTTTTTATCGTGTAATAAAACAAATATAATAAAAATAAAAAGAACTTCAAGAGATAACAAGCTAAGTTTCAAACACGATATTACTTCATTTCTGTAGCAAAGATCCTTTAATTTGTATATAATAGAAAAAAAAATTTCCTTGGTGTAATACAACAATTGTCTCCTTTGAGTATATTAATTTTTCTTATATGTACTTATTAACTTGAGTGTCATGGAAAAAAAATAAGAGGTTTTATTAAGTTAATAATATTTCTTATTCAATGATAATAGTAGCTGGATTTTGTTATTAAATTTTCGAAATAACGAAGTAATTTCTACTAACTAAAAATAGATTAAAATAGCTAGTGGCGCCAACTTATATGGAAACATGGGGCGCTAGCCCACCCAATAATTTGATATCTCTATCCACCCACTATTAATTGAGCCCACCCAATATTTATGTACTTGTTCAAAATTTTTTTGAGCCCAACCAATATTTTTCAAAAGTTAGCGCCACTGAAAATAGCTTATATTATCATCCAAGTTCGAAGGATCTATGACGTTCTAAATGATATTTCAGATGAAAATCATATTTGAACAACATACATCTGACTTGTTTTCTCGACATGAAAGCCTGCGTATAAATCTTCGTCAATATACAGGGACTAGATAGCGCAAAGAAATTTTACATCACTAGAGTAATACAACCAGGAGCTCCACATAAAGAGTGCGTGCAATAGAGCCAGCGGAATTCGAACACACAACCTCCTACACTCCGAAGCGATTAGCGGAGTGGTGTCTTAATCATTCGGAAACGGGAGCCCCTGAAAATCAAATTTTATTATTTTTTAAGTGCTTATAGGTGTAAATGCTAATCTAGTGAACAAGATTCCATGCCGGGAATCAAACCCAGGCCATCAGTAAAGCGCACTGACATTCTACCCACTAAACTACATAAAACGACACCCAGCCTGGGACTTCAAACTATTAGATGTTGGCAAGGCTACAAACGCAGCACAAGGAGGAATATATTCCATGAGCCACCGACCTAAGCAAACAGGAAACTCAAATAAGACCAGCAAATTTATTTTAGAATTGTTCTAAATGATTTGTGTTAATTTTTGTTTAAAAAATTCCTTAAAAAAATACTTTTTTTAATCTACCGCTAATTTTATTTATCATATTTCCTAAAATTAATTTTAAAAATCAATCATATATGCCAAGAAAAATTAAATCATTATTTTAATTGCTAACTTAAATAGAGTAAACATATACCTTATTGTATTCCTGGCTAGACTAAAGTGAACTCACAAAGGAAGAAACAATCAGTTACATTTGATTATGTGTGTGTGTTACCTAAATAAATATAATAAAATAACAGAAACTTCAAGAGATAACGACTTGTGCTTCAAATACGAAATTACTTCGTTTCTCTACTAAACATCTTTTGGCTTGTTTATAATAGAAGACTATTTTTTTCCCTTTAGTGTAATGTGAAAACTGGCTCCTTTGAGTATATTAAATTTTGTCATATGCAAACGAAAATTTGAGAGACACGGAAAGAAAAATAAACGATTTTTTTAAGAGGATGTTTTATAATTTAATATAATTACATATTAAAGATAACGGTAGCTTATTATTTTTTTTATTTTCTCAATGACAAAGTAATCTCTATTCATAAGTATATTAAAGTAGAAAATATTGTCATTCAAATTCAAATTTTCTGCGAAGTTATCAATGATTTTTATTTTTTTTTTAAATAAAACATTACAAAAAAGGATATTTTTTATTTTAATATTAATAACATATATATTTTCTGTGTTTCATGAACATATAATCTTTTTTGTATTAATTGCTAATCGTTCAAGCATCGCAATCTATCTAACCACTTTCACATTTTCTTCAAAATCAAAAATGTAGCGATGATTTTAATCCTTTTATATAAGCATTTCATGAAGTTAAACAAAAAAAAAACAATCATACATTCCGCAAAAAACTAAATGAATATTATTTTAGTTACTGACTTAAATAGAGTAAATATATACTTTATTATGTTCCTGTCTATACATTCCTGTCTAGCAAACTCACATATGAAGAACAAATTAGTTACATTTAATTTTTTTTTTTTTTTTATCGTGTACGATAAAATATCACCAAAACAAAAATGAAAAAAACTTCAAGAAATAACAAACTGCGTATCAATCATGATATTACTTCCTATCTACAACAAAGATCCTTTAGATTGTTTATAATAGAAAAATCTTTTTTTTCCTTAATGTAACACAAATACTAGCTCCTTTGAGTATATTAATTTTTGTTACATGCGCCTGGAAACTTGAGTGTCATGGAAATTAAAATAAGAGGTTTTATTAAGTTAATAAAATTTCTTATCCAATCACAATGGTAACCAGATTTTGCAATCTGATCAAAGTAGTTTCTACCTAAAAACACATTAAAATAGCAGGTATTGTTATTTAAATACCTGTGGACTATAAATGAATTGTATTAAATTTCTTTTAAGGGTGTATTTCGATTCAAACGGCTGATTTTCCGATTTATTTTTGAATTCATTTTTGCCCTCAAATGCACCAAACTTTCATAATCTCTTATCTGGAAAGTCCACAATGTGCCGTAATTATCGATTCTTTGATAAATGCAGAAAATATTGCAAAAAAAACAATCAAAAACGGCATTTCAAACCGAGCTTTCCCAACCGACTTGGGAACGAAAAAAAGTCTCATACTGATAAGGTAATTTTTCATAACTCAAATTCTAATGAATGGAGCGTAAAAAGACATCACACGGCACCTCAACCGTACCTTCAAGAATCCTCTCAGCAAGTTTCATGTTTCTACTTTTAAAAATGTGTCTGAAATTGTATCAGAAAATTTCGAGCTTTGGAGGTAGAAAAGCGTTTTTTCGAATACACCCTTAAAAAACATTGTAAAAAAGAATATTTTTTAATCTTATTAACAAATATTTTTTGTATTTCATGAATTTATAATCATTTTTGTATTAATTGTTAATTATTCACGCATCGCAATTGATTTTGACACTTCCACATTCTCTTTAAAATTAAAAATGCAGTGATGACTTCGTTTATCTTATACATGCATTTCATGAAACTAAACATAAAAAACATTCATACACTCCAAGAAAAACTTATCTCAACAACTAATAATCCGATCGACTTTGTCTATTATGCAAAACTTATGTTATTTTATTGCCTTTTATGTTTATACCTTAAAATAAAAAAATCGAAAAATTTTATATACCTTTCATCAGAACGAATTCTTCGAGAGTCTGAAAAAAATAGTTCCGGATAATCTAGGTTACTGACATTAAGTAAGCTTTGTCCCATTTATACATACTAAGCACATACAAAATTTCAAATCTCTATCTCCATTTGTTCAGGAGAAAGAGCGTTTACAGACAGACACACAGACGGACGGACGGCTTTTTTTTTCTAAAAATATGTTTTTCGGAATCTCCAGTATCTGAAAAGTGTAAATTCGTCAAAAAAAATTTCGATTTTCAAAACGATTGCAAGACGTACCCTATACTGCGTATGATGGGTAAGTAACATAATAAAAATAAAAGAAACCTCAAGAGGTTAACAAGCTGCGTTTTAAATACGATATTACTTCATTTCTTCAACAAATGTCCTTTAGCGTGTTTATAACAGAAAAATATTTTTTTTCTTTAGCGCAATACAAAAACTGTTTTCTTTGGCTATATTAATTTTTGTTACAAGCAAACGGAAACTGGAATGTCATGGAAAGAAAAATAAAAGATTTTATTAAGTAAATAACATTCCGTATTCAATGACAATGGTAGCCGGATTTCGTTAGTAAATTTTCTGATTAACAAATTAATTTTTACCTTAAACTACATTAAAATAACAGATATTGTCATTGAAGTTCGAAGTATTTGTGATATTCTAAATGATTTGTATTAAATTTTCTTTTAAAAATTTACTGTGAAAAAAAATAGTTCTTAATTTTAATATTAATAACTTACATATTTTTTTAATTACGTGAGCCTAATATCGTTTCTGCAATAATTGTTAATTGTTCGATCTTGACAATGTATCTTACAATTTTCATATTTTCTTGAAATCAAAGGTGTAGCGATAATTTCAATCATCTTATGCTTTTATTCCTTGAAATTAATTCTAAGAACCAATCATAGAGCCGGAGAAAAACTAAATCAATGTTATTTTAGTTATTGACTTAAATAGAGTAAATAGATACTTTGTAGTGTTAGATACTTAATCGATACTTATACAAATAGATACTTAAACAAATATTATAAAAATAAAAGAAACGTCAAGAAATAACAAATTGCGTTCAAACATGATATTACTTCATTTCTGTAACAAATGTGTTTTAGCTTGTTTCTAATGGAAAAATATATTTTTTTCTCTTTTGTGTAACACAAAAATTGGCTGATTTGAGTACCACTAATTTTTGTAACATGAAAACGGAAGCTTGAGAGTCGAAGAAAGAAAAATAAGTTTCAAAGGTATAAAACTTTCAAAGGTACTTGACCCCTTGAACTTCATTTGGCATTTCAGAAAACTAAATTCAGCGTAGTAATAATCTTTTCTGTTTATAGTGCAGCTAAAACAAAGCCCTTCCCTCATGGCATGCATGGTCAAAGTGACGTCACAATGACGTAACTGTGAGTCACTTTGGTCACATCACATCTGTGATCAAAATGCCACCAGTGAGTGACGTCACATCGTGACTGAGATGTGACTTTCTTAAAATATTTTAGAAAATTACAAATATTCTTCAAAACATGTTATTTACTTTTAAAAACATGTTTCTGGCAATTTATGTATCGCCGCTTTTGTAACAGTTTCGTCACAATGTTAATGTCAAGGCAGTCACAAATGACACATTTTTCAAAAATTTGTCACAACGTGACTTCAAAAAGTGGTCACAATGTGACGTCACAAACGAGCTCTAAAACGGCCATAACGACTTCACATTTTAGTCACTGTGACTTCACATCGACGTCAAGTGACGTCACATCGACAATCGATGGCCACAAAGTCCCAATGTGACTTCACAACGACGTCGCAGTGATGTCCCCATGCCTTTCGGGTTGTTCAAAGTTACAACTTGGCGTTTTACTAAGCGCGATACGAAAGGAAGTCTCAAATATACAACGTCACTTTGGTCCGTACCGTTATCCAAATATGTTTTTGATTAACGTTTATTGACAGAGGATGTATATTGAAAAGTCCACTCAATACACACAAGTCGCGAATCACATAGTATTTATGAAATTAATTAATATTAAATTAGTAAGTCTTTTGCAATTTCACGTTTATTGATTTCATACTGCTATTGAATATTGAATTAATATAATACATGATTAAAAGTTGTAATTTAAGTATTAAAATCCGATGGCACACAGCCGATTATACCTCCCCTAACATCATGTATATCCGAACCGTCCATGGTTTTCAGGGTCAATATCTCGGCTAATTATCTATGATTTCTTTTCCAAAAACATTATCAATAATAATTTTATACTTCTGCTACGATAGACTCCACCTGCGATAGACTGCTACGAATAACTCCCATCGTTTATCAACATCTTTTCTAAATGACCGAAAATCCAAATTTGTGTGTAACGGAAAAATGCGCTTTTCTCAAAAACTATGTGATCTATGATAATCGCTATAGTTTTCCTGCAAGGTTAAAACTGATGTCCGTTACCTCTAATTGTTTCATACTTTTAATTTCAGTAGATTCAGAGATAGGTTAAAGGTGGGGGAGGAAATATTTTTACACTGCATTTTCGACGATATCTCTGAAAATGAAAAAGACACTACACTGAAAGAGAAATCTGTAAAACTATTAAAATTTTTCTTGAAAACTTAGATCCCTAGAACTTTTTATGTAACGGTAATAGCAAAAATTCATGTGCGCCGAAACTAACCTTTTTTTGCGCCCGGGGCAAACATGAATTTTGACGCCTCCACCCCCCCACATATCTGTATTCTTTTATATCAAACACACTAAGCAAAATCTTAATTTGACGCCCTTTCATCTACTGTTCTGGTGGCGCCCGGGGCACGTGCCCCCTCTGCCCGCCTCTAGTTTCGGCCCTTGCTCTTACCGTTACATGAAAAGTTCTGGGAAACTCAGTTTCCTAGAAAAAGTTAAGTAACTTTCCAGATTTTTGTTTTACTGTGTACCTAAAATTAAAACAAAAGTATTTTAGAGTTAAGCTTTACGAAAACATTCACACGATAATTTAAACGAAATACCAAGAAAAGATTTTTTTCGAGTAACTTGATTAATCCCTGTAACCCTAAGTTAGAGATCTGCACGGGCCCGGGCCTGGCCCGTGGCCCGTACCCGGCCGGACCGGCGGAATCGTTTCAAATTTTCTAACGGGCCGGGCCGGCAAAATTAGAATAGTTTTCTCAACGGGCCGGGCAAACAAAATAAACGTGTCGGGCCGGCAAACAAATTGAACGGGCCATACGGGCCGGGCCGGGCCGATAAAAAAATTTACGGGCCTGCCGGCCCGTTCTGAAGATTTAAGCAGAAACGATAAAATATGATCTATTTTCAACGCAAATGGTTTTAACGAGAATAAATATAAATGTGCGTCACGAGCCATACTAGTTTGACAGCATCAATATAAAAATGTAACTTGTACAGTGTGAGATCGGCATCGGACAGTCAAATTGTGTGTAATCCGTTTTAATATTATTTTAGCTGACTCATACCGGGCCGAGATGAAGCTTGCTTTATTTTTCTACATATAGACTTGCCGGACCGGAACAAGACTTAATTGTTCTCAAGATTTGTAAGGCAGACAACATGATTTGTAAAATTATTAACACCGATAAAGAACTTATGTTAGATTAATCTTTGGATATATACTTCTTGATGGTTTTTAAATTAATTTCTCAATAACGCGAAAGTTTGATGGTTTTTAAATTAATTTCTCAATAACGCGAAAATATGACACATTTTCAGATTAATTTGTAATTGTAAAAATATAAAAGTGATAAGCCTGACTATTGAAGGCATTTTGAATCGAATAGCATTTTTCATTTTTGATGAATAAAGTACTTGCATAAATTTGTTCAGATACATTAGGTTCTCAAATGGTTGTAGGTTTTCCTTCCTTCCCATGCTATCGCTTTCGGAAATTCTATTGAAAATGCTAACTATAACAATAATTTATTTCCTTTCAGTATTCTTAAATTGCTTGTATCATAAAACGGATAATGCCACGTGATTATGTAGTTTCTGAATAAAGAGACCTGCTGTACGTTTCTGAGAAAAAAATGAATTTAGAAATGTATCAGAAAGGCGCATATTTGAGTTAACGAATGAATTTGGATTTAAAATCTTTAATAAAATGATATAGAAATATTTTTATAAATCTTCTTTTATTAAACAGCTTCAAAAGTTACGATGGTTTTAACTTTCTTTCTTTTTTCTTTTATTCTAAGCCATATTAATTTTTTGATGAATCTTTATTTGATTGTTGAAAGCCTAAAAATCTTAGTAATCACTAATGTTGCTAATGTGTATTTCCTGTAAAATATACTGTAAAATCATTCCATAGATATGTATGCAGTATTCTTTAAAGAAATCTTAATTATATGAAAAAAATCTGAATTTCTTATAAATCGTAGAATTTGTAACGGGCCAAAACGGGCCGGGCCTGTTTTCACTGATTTCTGTACGGGCCGGGCCTAAAATATAAAAATTTAAACGGGCCGGGCCGGGCCCGGGCCGAACTTTTGAGTTTTACAACGGGCCGGGTCGGGCCGAAAAAATTTTCCTACGGGCCGGGGCCGGGCCTGGAAATTCCGGCCCGTGCAGACCTCTACCCTAAGTCCTAAATATATTTATAAATGTTTAATAATCTGTAAATATATGAGTCAATAGTCCTTATTATACACTGTAAAATTAGCGGTAAAATTAGATGTAATAAAAAAATTACATCTAATTTTACTGCAATTTTTAAGTCAAAAACTGCTGGCAACATTGCTGCCAGAAGTTTTTGCCGTAAATTAAACTTTTTATTACAGTGTATTTTCCAACTGGAATTTTCTACGTTCCATAGTTTTCGAGTAAAATGTCTGAGACAGGAAATAGGCAAACAGATACAGAAGTTATCTAATAATGGTTCCATTTTCACCTTTTAAATACACTGTAAAAAAAATCTGAAAAGTTACTAAACTTTTTCTAGGAAACTGGGATTCCAAAAACATCTCCTGTAACGGTAACAGCAAAAATTTTATTTTCAGAAGCGATTACACGAAATTTTCCTGTAACCTTTACATGAAAAGTTCTTGGAATCCCAGTTTTCTAGAAAAAGTTTAGTATCTTTACAGATTTTTTTTTTTTTTTTTTTTTTTTTTTTTTTTTTTACAGTGTACAGCATTTTGAAAATTAATGTTTCCTGTTCTAATTAAGACAGAAACATGGTTTAAACGTCATTTTAAGCAGAAAAATACAAAGAAAATTTTTATGCAATAATTTATTTTAGAAAACTGATGTTTTTTGCATCTCGTACTCGCTTAAACCGAGATATCGGTTTTCTGTATACTCAGAATTTTCAACTCGGTAACTAAATTTGTACATGCAGAAATACGGGTGTAGTGGATGGGATACGGAGATATACGTCATATAAGGTAAGTGGTAGTGGGCCACTTAAGGACATTCATTTATCTAATTAAAGTATTTATGAATTTAAAAAATATATTTTTTAAGCCTAGTCCTTACCTTTAGGTATAAGAATAAACATTCAAATTTTTAAAATATATTCTCTAGAAAAAATAAAAAATAAAAAATGTTACCTTCTTCTATGCGCCAGTAGTGAGCTATAGTAACTTTCTGATGCTCCAGTAGGGCCCCCCTAGAAGTGCGGCACTCCATTCTTGAGTTTAATACATACTGCACAGAAGTTATGTTTTTTTTTACATTTCTACACTTAAATATACACAATAATGAAATCATATTTAGAAGTTTTGATGATTACGTAAAATAATTTTAACTTCTCTTTAGTTTTTTCGTATAGTCTGTGAAAACAACCTTCAAACTCAAAAACTATGAGAATACTGAAGTTGTCCCTTTGCCTGATAACAGATAAGGGTTCCAGCCAATCAGCAATTAGTTTTTTATCTGACAGGGGTGACTAAAAAACTTGTTTTTCAACTTTGAAAACTGGTGGCCCACTGTTGGTACGTGGCCCACTACTGATACACTTACCCTACCTTCTGTATTTTTTTAGACGTTCGGCGTACATTCTGGTTTTTAAATAAAGCAATACAGTGTACTCCAGGCATGACGTTTGCGAATTTTACGTATGACCTCTGATGTAGCATATACCTTCTGCACTGTAAAAAATCTGTAAAGTTACTAAACTTTTTCTAGGAAATTGGGATTCCAAGAACTTTCATGTAACGGTAATAGGAAAATTCATGTAACCGATTCTGAAGCTTGAATTTTTGCTATTATCATAACAAGAAAAGTTTTAGGAATCCCAGTTTTCAGCAAAAAGCTTAGTAACTTTACAGATTTTATTTTTTTTCTACAGTGTTGGTTTTTTATGACTACAACATTGTAATAATTTTACAGTTTGCGAAACATATAAACTGGTATTTCTTTTGGAACATAAAATTTCAGAGAAAAAAAATCCAGATAAATTTTTTATTTACTTGAAATTAATGAAATAATTAACTGAATGAAAATAATTTCCGGAGAAAATATTTCCTTTTAAAATTCGTGAAACGTACAAACGAACATAGTTTTTGTAACACAGAATTTCGCAGTAAAAAACAAAGAAAATTATTTCATTCATCTGAAATCGATGAAATAATTATCAGAATGAAAATAAGAAGCAGGATAAAAATATTTTATAAAGAAAATAGCCAATTTAAAAAATTGTAAACCATGCAAACTGACATAGCTTTCGTAACTTATAGAGCATCGAATAATTCTCAGATAATTAAAACATTTACAATGGATTTCTAGTTCTGCAAAATATAATTTGACATATTCATCATTAAAAAATAGAAATAAATGAGAAATAAGTAATACTTTTAAGTTTAAAACAAATTTATAGGTTAGAGAAATGATATATTTTAAAATATTAAAATAAATTAGTGTTTTGAAAACGATTATTTGAAATTGTTCATTTAAAATGGAATTTTAAATTTGACGTTTTTATATTTAATAAAAAACAATTATTATAAAAATTTCCATACATGACATTTAAATAGCTTTGTGTTTTAGATTTAGAATTTTTTTAATAATTTATTTCCAGTAACAAAAAAAAAATGTTAAGTGACAGAATAAAACAATTGAACATAGCAAAAAAAATTAACTATTTCTTATTCTTAAAATGAATTCATTTTCTTTCTGCCGTAAAAAATTAAAACTTTTTTAACGAGGTTATTAAAATTCTTCTAAAATTTTAAAAGAATTAAAAGAAAAGCATTTCGCTTGATTGGTTCGAATCACTGATTCAAGAGAAGAAAATTTAAAATCGAAAACAACAAATTTAATGCAAATAACTTATGATTAAAGTTTTTGAAATATACAAACTCTTGTAGCTTTGTTATGAACAACAGCTTTGACAGTTAATTATTTCTTATATTAAAAGAAGACCCAGTTTTTAAAAAAAATAATTCAACTTAAATCTTTAATTTGAAAAGAATTGACAGAAAAAATATTCGCATGGTGAGATTTAAATCATTAATTAACTGCTGTAAATTTCAAACCATGAATAACTAGTTTCATCGGGTTTGGATTAATTTTATTTTCGAATTTGAATTTTTTAATCAAATACTCTCAAAACTCTCGTTAAATCTCAAACCAAATACTTATCTTTTTCTTTCCTGGAATATTTTATAAAAGAAATTTGAAGAAAATTGAAAAGTTTAAACGATTCTATTTTTATTTTCGGATATTGATTAATTAGCTATTAATAAAAATTACAATTTACATTTAAATAATTTTGAAATTGATCATTTTATGCCACATTTTGCATTTGAAAGGCGTTAAAAACACTGGTAATCATTACTTATGTTTTTCTAGATTAATTTGATAGTTTTTTATAGATAATGTCATATGTGTTAAGAATTTTTAATGAATTAAAATGTATACATTTCACATCATTCTGATAATTAATAAATTTATTACTAGCGTCACGTATTTAGAAAGCTTAAAATTTAATAAATTTGTATAACTTTTTTTTTCTTTTTTTGCTTGAACACTAAAATTTCATGTAACAATTAGCTATAAATGACTTTTATCCAGAGATGACAGCACAAAATGGATATTTATTCGATCAACTAAATATTTTTTCAATACTAATAGATTTTTCAGTGTTCAAAGTGGTAAATTATAAAACGTAAATACATTTGTATTTTTTTTATCATACATCCAAATAAATAAGTTATAATTTTAGCTCATACAATGTAAAAAAAAAAAAAAAAAAAAAAAAAAAAAATCTGAAAAGCTACTAAAAGTTTTCAACGAAACTGGGATTCCTAGAACTTTTTACTTAACGGCAACAGCAAAAATGTATGTAACAGATACAGATTTGCACTGAAAATCAAAAAAATCTGTAATGTTACTAAAAGTTTTCAAGGAAACTGGGATTCCTAGAACTTTTTACTTAACGGCAACAGCAAAAAATGCATGTAACAGATACAGATTTGCACTGAAAATCAAAAAAATCTGTAAAGTTACTAAAAGTTTTCCAGGAAACTGGGATTCCTAGAACTTTTTACTTAACGGCAACAGCAAAAAATGCATGTAACAGATACAAATTTGCACTGAAAATCAAACAAATCTGTAAAGTTACTAAAAGTTTTCAAGGAAACTGGGATTCTTAGAACTTTTTACGTAACGGCAACAGCAAAAATGCATGTAACAGATACAGATTTGCATTGAAAATCAAAAAAAATCTGTAAAGTTACTGAGAATTTTTTAGGAAACTGGGATTCCAATAATTTTTCATATAACTGCAACCCAGATTACAGATAAAATTTTAGTAAGATAACTGTAATTTTAGTAGACTCGTTTGTAAAGTTACAGATTTCTGTAACTTTACAAAAATCTGTAATTTACATTTTTCCTTGTGCAGTGTACAGATAAAATGTTTGTAATCGTACAGATTTCGGCAATTTTATATCTGTAGAATTACATATTTTTTTCACAGTGTACAGTTCTTTGGACTACATATTTTTTTAATTTCTCCCATTACATATGTGTGGTTGTTTTTATGTGTGTTTTTAACGTTTCAAATATAGAATAAAAACCTATTTTACACAAACGACACAAAACATATAATAATGCATATTATACAATTATAATAATATTCAATTCTCTTATTTAGGACATTTACATTTTATAAAACAAAAATATACAAAATGTATTTAGCGTAAATTTCGTTAGAAATTTCCCAGTTCATTTTGTAACATTTTAAAATAATTTCACTAGATAATTTTAGAAAACGAAAAAACGAGCATAAATGGACTAGTATCAAATGAAATATTAAAATTTATAAATCAGTTTAAAGAAATTATTATTTTAACATCCAAAATATGAAAATTTTGTTATATTTACACTGACTTCTTTTTTCGAATTACAGTCAATACCGGGTATATAGTCACCCGCTTATAAGATCACCCCACTTATAAAAGTCACTTTTCGTAAGTCCGTACTGACAGAATAGGTATTTTGTGTTAAAATACACCGCGTATATGGTCAGTTTCTAATGGTTTCTATCGGATATATGGTCATAAAGCTTTAGAATTTGTTCTCTCAAATTTCGGATTTGATGCCGATATTTGGAAAACATATCATTACGTCTTGTGACCGGATGTGAATAGATGATTGAGAAAAGTTAAATCCGTGCAGAAAAATGTCATATGATATTTTTTTGATTTCACGTTATTTGTCATTGCGTATAAAGTGTTCGTTTACTTGTTAATTGTCATTTGTGAATAAAATATGTCAGCAAAATGAAAAATTTGACATTAGTGAAAAAAAATGATAGAAAACTTTGAAAATTGAATGTATGGAAGCAGCTTTTGCAAAGACTCGACACTGAATGACGTTTTAGTGTTAAAATGTTTCTTATCAGAAAGATGTTATCAATCAAAAATAAAAGTGGCATTTTTTTTCACCATTTGTGGATGTTGAGAAGGTCTTTTCACTTCGATAAGATATGCCAGATCCAGAATGGTGCAATATCATGGATTATTGTAAAAGAAAAGTCTTTAAATATTGCTGCTGAACTAGGAAAGTGAAGCTGCTAACTTTATGATAGTGTACCAAAAAAATGGAAGGAATGGGTATTAAGCGACGTTTTTTACTTTGTACAAACTTTTGTGACTTTTTGTACAAACTTTGTCATGTTTTGAATTCAGATGAATGTGAGCTGTTTTTTCATATTTTTCCAGATGATCTGTTATTTATAAGAACAAAAAAATGGAGTGGTGGGAAGGTAAGCAAACAAAGGTTAAGCGTTTTATTAGCAGCGGATATGGATTGCTCAGAGGAATTGACTTCATTAGTTATTCATAAATTTCTTAAGCCTCGTTGTTTGAAAAACTGTAAGTCTTTGATTTTATCATAAGATGAAAACCAAAAAACCTGGACGACAAACAAGAATTTAGGTAAAAGAATTTCAGCGTTTTTATAAAATTTAGACTGGCAAAAAAATAAAAAATAAATAAAATAAAATAAAAAACGAAAGAAAAAAAGTTGCTATAATCGCGAATAACTGTTCTGCCTGTTGCATGATTTCCAATTTAAATTCTATTGGCCTTGTTTTCTTGTCTTCGAAATGAACTAATATTGCACAACGCTTAAATTAGGGGATTCTTAAAAATTTTTAGATAAATTATCGAAGACTGCTTTTAAAATATATCATTGCTGTCATTAATAAAGAAGAAAGGAGCTTCGCGTAACTGTGTTAAATGCCATGCGTTAGGTAAAGTTGGAGTATGGTAATAAAGAAAACAAATGAAGATATTTTTAAGCATCCTTGGCTTTAAAAATGTGAAGAATTATCGTTAGATGACGAGGATATTGATGTAGATTAAGATGGTTATGATGTACCTCTATTTGAATTTTCAGAAAAATTATCGAATGCGCGTGATCATAACAAGAAGTACCGACATAAACAGTTGTTAACGATAAGATTGCAACTAATGAGCTTTACCCGCGAGAGGTAACACCAGAGACTTCTCATATAAGATAGTTCAATTTGTCATCTAAGGGTAACACTTACACCTTTCTTGTTATTTATCCTCCAAAGAAGTTTTGTTTTTATAGCTCCCTCTGGAAACCTTTAAAATCTATTGGTTTCTCAGATTTTTAAAGATACAAATTGCTTTTCGGTAAAAAACTTATATCCCGGTTTGAAGAATAAAATATCAATAAACCATACTAACTATTCGCCGACATTTTTAATAATCCGTGACAGTAAAAGAAACTTTATTTTTATAGATTAATCTTGAAAGTATATTGGTTTCACTGGTTTCTAAAGATAAAGAATACTTTTTCAAAAAAAAACTTATATTCTGGTTTGAGAAAACATATTAGTCCACACACTATACCAATTATTTGCGAAAATTTCCGAAAATCAATGGCAGCTACAGAAAGACCACGACTGAAAGCACACATCCTGCAATTACAATTTAAAGGCAGTAATGTAAACAAATTCTTTTTTGTCCGCCTGTAAATGGACGATAAATTCTATGCACACTATGAGCCTAGTAGCACAGATCACTGATTATATAATATCGTAAAATTTGTTTATTTGTCCGCTTAAAAGCAAGGTCAGATGAATAGAAAAAGGAAATTCATAAACGCTTTTCAATTTCACTTTTTCAAACCTCTAAATGAACGATAAATTCTATGCACACTATGCGCACTACACTATAGTACAGATCAGGGATTTTTAATAGCTTAAATATTTTTATTTATCCGCTTAAAAGGAAGGACAGATGGATAGGAAAATCGAATTCATAAACACGTTTTAATTTCACTTTTTCACGCTTCTAATGAACGATAAATTCTATGCACACTATGCACACTACACTGTAGTACAGATCAGTCATTTCTAACAGCTTAAACATGTTTATTTATCCGCTTAAAAGCAAGGTCAGCTGGATAGAAAAACCGAATTCATAAGCACGTTTTAATTTCACTTTTTCACGTTCTAAATGAACGATAAATTCTATGCACACTATGCACACTACACTGTAGTACAGATCAGTCATTTTTAATAGCTTAAATGTGTTTATTTATTAGTTTAAACCCAAAGTCAGATGGATAGGAAAACCGAATTCATAAACACTTTTTAATTTCACTTTTTCATTCTTTAAATGAACGATAAATTCTATGCACACTATGCGCATTACACTATAGTACAGATCAGTGATTTTTAATAACTTAAATATGTTTATTAATCCGCTTAAAAGCAAGGTCAGAATGGATAGACATCATAGGATCACATGGTTCAAAAAACCGAATTCATAAACACTTTTTAATTTCATTTTTTCATTCTTTTAATTAAACGATAAACTCTATGCACACTATGTGCATTGCACTATAGTACAGATCAGTGATTTTTAATAACTTAAATATGTTTATTAATCCGCTTAAAAGCAAGGTCAGATGGACAGAAAAACCGGCTTCATAAACACTTTTTTACTTTCAAGGCAACTCCTTTCAAGGCAATTTCAATTTTTCACGCCTGTCAATAAACTATGAATTTTACTAACTCTATCCGTCCTATAATACAGATCAGTGACTTATAATATCTTAAATATGTTTATTTATCCGCTTAGAAGCAAGGTCAGATGGACAGAAAAACCGGCTTCATAAACACTTTTTTACACCTGTTAATGAACGATAAATTCTATGCACTTTATGCGCCTTATAGTAAAGATCAGTGATTTATAATATCTTAAATATGTTTATTTATCCACTTAGAAGCAAGGTCAGATGGACAGAAAAACCGGCTTCGTAAACACTTTTTTACACCAGTAAATGAACGATAAATTCTATGCACTCTATGCGCCTTATAGTAAAGATCAGTGATTTATAATATCTTAAATATGTTTATTTATCCACTTAGAAGCAAGGTCAGATGGACAGAAAAACCGGCTTCATAAACACTTTTTTACACCTGTAAATGAACGATAAATTCTATGCACTCTATGCTCCTTATAGTAAAGATCAGTGATTTATAATATCTTAAATATGTTTATTTATCCACTTAGAAGCAAGGTCAGATGGACAGAAAAACGAATTCATTAACACTTTTCAACTATATTGGGAAGTGTTAAAAATAAACAAGATTCTTTACACATAAAAATATATTCGGTTACTTTTTTTCCCCTATACATACAAACTAGAAAAATAAAATATATCAGCTGATAAACTAGAACGATTTTTTCACATATATGAAAAGAGGAAATAAATTAAATATTTTTTGTTGAAAGAAATATGAAGTTGCTGTATATACTTTTTTTTTCCTTTCCTGTATAAAAAAGGAAATTAGAACCTATCAGCTTATGAACTAGAATGGTGTTGGTTGAGTCATACATGCAAAAGGAAATACTGAACAAGTCAAATTACAAATTACAGTTTATAAACAATACTGTAAACAAATCTTTTGTGTCCCCCTGTAAATAAACGGTAATTTACATGCACACTATGCGCCTTATAATACATATGCTTATTTATCCGCTTAAAAGCAAGGTCAGATGCACAGTAAAACAGAACCCATAAACACTTTTCAACTATGTTGTAAAGTTTTAAAAATAAACAAGATTTTTTACACATAAAAATATATTTGGTTATTTTATTTTTTCTAATACGTACAAAGAAAAAAAACAAAATTTATCAGCTGATAAACTAGAACGATTGTGTCACATATATGAAAGGAGGAAATAAATATATTTTGTTGGAAGAAAAATGAAGTTGCTATATATATATATTATTTCTTTCTTTCCTATATAAAAAAGGAAATTAGAACCTTTCAGCTGATGAACTAAAACGGCGCTGACTGTGTCATACATGCAAAAGGAAACAGTGAACAAATCAAATTACAAATTACAGTTTATAAACAATACTGTAAACAATTCTTTTGTGTCCCCCTGTAAATGAACGATAAGTTACATGCACAGGCAAATTATGCGCCTTATAGTACAGATCAGAGATTTATAATATCTTAACTATATTTAGTTATCTGGTTAAAAGAAAGGTCAGATGGACAAAATAACCGAATCCGTAAACACTTTTTAACTACGTTGGAAAGTGTTAAAAATAAACAACATAAATAAAAAATATATTTGGTTTCATTTTTTTCACCCCCTTATATATACGAAGAAGAAAAATAAAATCTATCAGCTGATAAAGTAGAACGATTGTGTCACATATATGAAAGGAGGAAATAAATATTTTTTGCTGAAAGAAATATGAAGTTGCTATATATGTGTATATATATATATATATATTATTTCTTTCTTTCCTATATAAAAAAGGAAATTAGAACCTGTCAGCTGATGAACTAGAATGGCGTTGACTGTGTCATACATGCAAGAGGAAATAGTGAACAAGTCAAATTACAAATTAGATTTGACATGGGCTCGCGGGAAACTGAGTGGAACAATTGAAGGTCATTTTGCTGCATTGAGTAATTATTTAATGCTCACAGAAAAGAAGGAAAAAGCGAGTTGTAAAGTTTTCATTCACATGCAACATTGGCATTAAGTGTGTTAGTAGTAGTTGTATTGATATATTGTGTTAGTAGTATTGATATACGGAGTAGAGTTTAATATTTTACCGTTGATAGTATTTGTTTTTAATTCTGGGGAAATATGTAGTCGAATATAGATTTTTTGCGCAAAAAAATATAGGTATGTGCATATGTCCATATGTGTATTTCATAAAAGCAGAATTTAAATTAATCAAATTAAAAATGTTCAAATTAGATTATATAAATAAAATCCAAAATTCCATTTTTTTTTTTTTTTTTTTTTTTTTTTTTTTTTGAAAATTTGAAATTAAAAAATATTAACCGGAAACATGAATAAAATTTTTAAATTCTAAAAATGAAAAAAATGCTTAAGCGATATTTAAAATGCTAAATTTAAAATCATTAATAAATCTCAATAATTTTAAAAATAGAAGGAAAACTGAATTCCAAAAAATATTATGAATGTGAGTGGTAAAAAAAAGGTTATATAAAACTTTAAAAAAAACCAAAAATTACGAAATTTCTTTAAATTAAATACATCTTAGTATAAAAATTTCACGCTCCAGCAACTGGGATCGGACTAAGAACTTCCTGTTTACTAGCGAGATGCTTTACATCCAAGCTATGATGTATACACTCAAAACGTTGAAATTAAATCTTTGTTATGAAATTTAAATCGGAAAAATAAACGGACGTCATTGATGAGATTGATTTCGTTAAAATATTAGAATTCAAAATTTAATGATTTGTCGTGTGACCCAAAATTTGAAGCCTCTAACTTACGCAGGTCTTCTTTGCGAATTCTGAGACGGACAGACAGTCAAAGGCAAGAGAGGAATATGGTTTCGTCAGATGAACGAAACCCTAAAAGAAATACAGGAAATGTATTTACTGAATAAATGTAAATAATAAATTACTATACGTAAGAAAATAATAAATTAAATAACGATTTAATTTATAATTACGTAACACCGTTAAAGCTTAATAAAATCAGCAAAAAAATGTAGTTTTCTTATTTGATTTTAGGTAGATTTCATAAAAAATATTACCTATTAAATTCTCCCTAATGTTAAAATTTCTGAAAAAGTTTTTAAGATCTACGCCGTTCATGATCCCTTGAACCCAAAACCAGTCAGCAAAAGACTTTATCTATCTGTCTGTCTACCTATCTATATATCGTCACCTGAGAATAATAAGGTTCTATCTGTATTTTTGAAAAAAATTGTCTTATCGATATAGAAATGCTCTATTTGTATTTATGAAGGCATTTTTGGATTAAAATAATATCATTATAGGATAGTAAGGTCATGTAAATTATATATAACATCGTTCTGATGTAAAAATGCTTTCATATGTACAAATAGAACTTTTCTATATCGATAAGTCAATTTTTTCAAAAACACAGATAGAACCTTATTATTCTCATGTGACGATATGTCATATTTTATGAAAATAATCCCCGAACAGTTTTTTTCAAATTAAAAGTTTCTTAACTTCTCTTCCAGAATATTTAGGATTCTTATTCAAGAAAACGACAACAAAGAAAAATTTATCAAAGAAACAAACGGATGCATTTATGAACAATAAATCACCAGGGAAGAATGGGTAATTTAGAGAAACAGGAAAATGGGTCATAAAAAGACGAAAATTTCAACATATGTTCCGTTGATAATGAAAAAGATTTCCATTTGCTTTGAAATAATTTTACGAGCAGTTGAAACTTAAAATATTTGAGCAGAAACTGTAAATTATTTAAATTAGAAATTAGTTATATTTATGAGTAAAATTAATATTAATTATTATATGTGTATCTCATACATATTCATTAATATATGCATTTTTTATCATTTTAAAAATATTAATTATTATTAATGATTTTAATTATTTATAAAAAAGTTAATTAATAAAAATTAGACGAAAAAATAATATAAAAACATAAATGTAAAAATAATAAAAAATAAAATGGTAAGTGATGCATAATAATAACTTAATAACAATACAAAAATATATATAAATTATTATTTAAAATTATTAATTGTTTGGGTCATGATTAACTATATTTATTATAAAAATTTAAAATATTAATTATATTTGTATATCACACAGGTTCTTAATAATTGCTGATTGATTGGTTGGTGTGATGCACTATTTTCACATTTTGCTCCTGAGAATTTTCCACTTAACTGATCAATATTTTAAAAAAAGCTTTCGAATAATCTCTATTTTTTCATGTTTTTTACAGAATTTTTAATCTTTTTTCACCGATACTTCAAAACAGAAATTTATAGCTAATTGAAGCAGAGAAATGCTCGGATTAAGAGTGTATTCGAAAAAAATGATTTTCCACCTTCAACAGCTCGAAATTTTCCGATACATTTTCAGACTCATTTTTAAAAGAAGAAATATGAAACTTGCTGGAGGGGATTTTTGAAGAGATGTATAAAATGCCGTGTGATGAAAGTTTCATTAGAAATCTAAATTCATTAGAATATGATCTATAAGCTATTATTTTCTCAGTAGGATCAATTTTTCGTTCCCAGATCTCCCTGTTCGGAAATTCTGTTCAAATTCGCAACTTTGGCAATATTTTTTGCAATCTTCATTTACGAAAAAACTGACCAACATGGCACATTATGTAGTTTCTAAATAAGAAATTTTGAAGCATTTGAGGGCAAAAATGAATTAAAAAATAAACATGAAAAAAAAGCAGTTTTGATCGAAATAACCCTTAAATTACACAAATGTTACAATAAAATTTTACAGCTGAGAATAATAAATTATAATTGAAGTATCAATGTCCGTACGTAGCACGGGCAAAACATGACTGGCAAAAACTCTTTACCCGTGCGACGTACGTGTAAAATAGTGAAACGGTTAAACACAAGAGAAGCAGATTGCAAAAATATCTAAAAGTATCCCAGTATGTAAAGTATATAAAAATGTGAATAGCGGATGAAAAAGAATAGAAATACATTGATAATTTTTTTAATAAATTTTAAAAAATTATTCGATTAGTAAGAACCTGTGTGATATATAAATATAATTAATATTTTAAATTTTAATAATAAATATATTTAATCATGACTTAATTAATAATTTTAAATAACAATTTATACATTTTTATATTCTTATTAAGTTATTATGTATCACTTACCATTTTATTTTTATATTACTTTTACATAATCTTATTTTTATTAATTATTTTTTTATAATTAATTAAAATAATTAATAAAAATTAATGTTTTAAAATAATAAAAAATGCATATATTAACAAATATGTGTGGGATACACACATAATAATAAATACTAATTTTAATCATAAATATAATTAATTTCTAATTTAAATAATTAAATCTGAAAAATCATAATTTGTGTGTTTTGTTATATTTTTACAATATTATTTATATACAATTTTTATTTATTATTTTATCTTATTTGATAATTTTTATAATAAATTGAAATAAATATCCATTTAATCATAGATTTAAATATATTTTATTTTAATTATAAATATATTACAGTCGGCGGATCCTTTATTACACTGTACCGCCCTTAAGAGCCTACAGTAGTCACTCAAAAAGACGCTGAGAATAGTGTTATGTCTATGGGGGCGTTATTTTCAAATATCTCGCTCAAATTTTAATAGTTTTGAACGATTTTTTTTTTTTCATAGGATAGCTGAGGACGGTTAGTTTAACGGCTAGTTTTTAATTTTTCGATTTTGGTTACATTTTTTTTAGATTAGAATTGTTTCAATTCAGAACCGGTTCAAACCGGCTCCAAAAGTTAAAGTATTTTTTTAATCTGAAACCGAAATCAAAAAAGTAAAAACTAGCCTTAAAACTAGCCGTCCTCAGCTATCCTATTCAAAACAAATCGTTCAAAAATATTAAAATTTGAGCAAGATATTTGAGAATAATGCCCTCATAGACTTAGCATTTTCAACCAGGGTTTTTTTTTTTTTTTTAATGACTTAGTGTAGGATTATAAATTTGAAATGGAAATCTCGAATATACTAACAGCAACTGTATTTATTTAAAGTACAAAAGCAAGAACGAGTTACAATAGTGTTTAAAATTACCTGCACACTTAGGACATGTAATTGAAACATATCAAGACTACAGTGTCCGAAGCACCTTTTCGCACAAGACATTGGCCAGAGTTTTATCTCTAGAGAAACAATTTCATTGTCTTATGTTCAAATGCATTTCTTATATTTCCCTCTCAGGATGAGGTATAGACACGAAACTGTTAAGAAAAAGGAAGTCACATATCCTTAAAATAGAGAAGCTTTAATTCTAACCGTTTTCGTAATTCTAACCACGGCAGTAAACTTCCATCAATAAACTTATGTGGTAAAATTCTCCTTATTTAAATGCCTCACAGAGGAAAATTTCATTCAAAAGTAATATCGAAATCTAAGTAATAAATTCAAAAATAATATCAAAATTTCAAATTAAAAAAAAGCAGAGATTGTGTGCTGAACCCCCTATAAATCTATTATAATAAGTTTATCGACAAAAAAAAAAAAAAAAAAAAAAAAAAAAAAGTGTTCAAAAATAGTACATATTTTGACAAATATTCAGACACATTTTTAAACGCAAAAGCATCTTTTTGTTTTCTTTCTTTCTTTTTTTATGATTTCTTTCTTGTTCTTTCTTCTCTGAACGATTGTTTTCCTGGTAAAGGAATTGTACCGTCACTTGTAAATGGTTATTATCTCATGATGTTTCAACCTTACCTACACTATCACGTTCTGTAATTCAATTCTAAAGGCCAATTTTGACCCGTTTTCTAGAATATTTTCTTCTTTTACGGGTATGATAAAATGTTCGATTGCATGGTTTCTGAAAACCAGGCTTCTTCCGATTTCATATGTTTGGAATCAAAAATGAATTAAAACCCTCTGAATGCCTTGCAAAGTTGTAATGTTGTTTTCTCTATATTTCTTTTTAAATGTTAGGCAAATATGATTCTTTCAACATTATTAAAAAAATAAAAATTAAAATAAAACCTTACATTGAAAAAACGTTGCAGCAGAGATTCCAGACAATGTCCGTAAAAAAATAGACTTTATCCTTATATCAACGGGCTTTTGCCAATAACGGATTTTGCCTATAAATTACAAAAATTTGCGGAAGTTGACCGTTAATGTGAAAAAAGGGACATTTTCCTCAAATTTACTGCCAAATTCACGATAAAGTTGAGTAAATTTACAATTTAATTTTTACAGTTTAATTACAAATATGAATGTAATCCTAGAGAGTATTAATCATTTTAAAATGTATTAAAATTTCATTAAGTCTATAGAACTACATTATCTTAAATTTTTCTTATATTGCAGTGAAACCTGAAGCTTAATGAACGGAATATTAAGTGCCATACACTTAAAGGGCTAAAAAGTGCCAGGCAAGTAGTCACTTTTTATTTGCTACTTCACATCTTATAGAAAATTTAAAAAAAACAGCTCTTCGTGATTTATTTATTATTATAATTATTTTATATATTTTTTTCACAAAGTTTACTATTTTCATTTAATTAAAAATAGAGTTCCTAGTAAAATATTTCTTCTCTGAATATTTACATATGTTATAAAAAATTATCCAATTGAAAGTTATTTAATAAAGCGCCTTTAATTTTTAAATATATTTCAATCCGAACTTAATTAATTTTGTTTATACATTTATGAAATTAGAACAACTTAATACGAAAGGATAAAAAATCGAAACATTTCGACTGAAAATAAAAATAATGGCATTTCTTCTCTCGCAAAAATGTTAAGACAACAAACAAAAAATAAATTGTTTTGTTTCTGCGCCTTCTATAGAAAACCTTTTCTAAAAATATTAATGAATTTATATTTGAAAAACTATTTATTTTTTTAAACAGTTAATCAAAATATTTCACGTTTGATTAACTTTATCTTGGGTAAGTAATTATAAATAAAAGTTTACGTTTTTTAATAAAATAAATAATTGCTCCATTAATTAAAGGTAAGTATAAGAGATTTTAAAATAAACTGAACATTTTAAAATTCGATAATAAGTAAACTATGACATCTATTGAACTTATTCTGGGATTTAGTTTAATCTGTGAAATAAAGAATGTCTTTAATAGTCTTCCTTGTTTCAGTTGCATGTGTCACCGATACATGGCGCTGCACTCCTCCAAAAATGTAATATTGTTGAATAAAACTCTCAGTTTCAAAATACATGAAAGTTAAAATTTGATTGAGCTTTGGCCCATTTTATGTGTTAGTTTAACGTTCTAATATTTTGCGCTATTTGTTAAAGATATTTGGCATTGTAACTAGGAATCATAGCAAAGAATTTACGGATATTACATTTTACTTTTTTCTAAGGTGTTGGTGTATTTTGTGACGGCCGATTATCTACGCTAGGGATATAGGCTCAAGGAGAGGGATGCCCTTCGTGGGGGTCTTTCTAAGGGAACCTAACCCGTATTTACGCAAGGTTCGAAGAAAACCACGAAAACTCCGAACGGTTAGGCCGACGGCCGCGATTGGATTCGAACCCAGCACCTGCCGTCTACCAGTTGAGAGGTCAGACCCTCTCGGCCACTGGTGGGGCATTACTTTTTTCTAAGAATAACCATGATAGCAATTACATTTAAGTTTTGAAAGTTTCACTCTAAATGATTCTCTATAAATATAAAACATTAAAAAAAATTACAATTATAAAAAAAAAAAAGATGGAACATAGTAATTTCTTCAAACGCTTTTTACCTAATGTTTTTATCTCATTGTTATCACGACAATAAACAGTATATTCTGTGCATGGATTCATTATAATGTATTAAATCAATTAATAAATAATAAATGAAAAATATTTACTTTCATTAAAATTAACAAAAATGTAAAAAATAAAAACTTTTTTGAAATGCCCTAAAAAGTAGAAATCAGTATTTCCTAAAATTAGTCAGCTGTTGCCAAATTTGCTTCATATAATATATTTTGTCCCCATATTTAGCAAAATGTTGTCAAATTATCAAAATTTAGAGCTATTGTGGTAATTCGTTTCTTAGTATTTTTCAACAAATACCATAATTGGTATAAATTTGCAATCAAATTTGCAAAATATGGCCACTTTGGTTAAATTTCGGCGCTATTGTGATAATCAAGTTTTGAGAATTTTTTCCAATTCGGTTAAAATTTGTCGCTATTGTGTTAACTATGCCATTAGTACTTTTCATCAAATACTCATTGTTGAAGCTGATAGTAATATCTCCATAAGAAGTCAACCATTGCCTCAACTCCATGAGGAATCGAATTAAAGAGAAAAAATTAATTCATGCATTGCCCAAAGAAAAAACACATGTATCCCTCATTTTAAGGCTCTTTGCTAACAGGAAGTAGGTGAAAAATGACTAACAAGATTTCACTGCCACATACAAACAGACAGAATTATGAGTTAAAAGAAAGGATGTAAAAAAGCTCATTTAATTAGAATTAAAAATAAATTGTAAATTAAAGTAGATATTGTTAAATAGATTTTAATTTATATTCAAAGTTAGAATTTCAAACTTTTTTTATTATGGCATAATATGACACAAATACATTGATGCCACATACTCATGATGGCGTTATTAACATTGTGATGTTCACATACATTATATGAAGACATAATTAATAATTGTGAAAAAAAAAACATGAGTGATAACATAGCGTTTGAAGCATACTTGAAAAAATTACAAATAAATAAATAAATAAATAAAGGGTGATCACTCTACATTGTTAAAAATTTGCAACAAACTGTCCAGTCATTCCACCGTCTTTACAGAAAACGGTTAAACAACCATAAAGTAACACTATTCTGACTAAAATATGGACAATAATATAGTCAAAATATCATTAAATTATGGTTAAGTAACTGTTTTCTATAAAAACAGTCAAATGATTGGACAGTTTGTTGCAAATTTTTTACAGTGTAGGAATGGAAAGGAACAAATGGAACAATTACACTGTAAATTACTGTACCAACGGTTTAATCACTATAAATGATAATTATACTCATCCTACATGCAGCGCCGTGCGAAATGGGGGCAAAGGGGACGGTCGCCCTGGGCGCGAAAATTTAGAGGGCGCCAAATTTATAACACCAAAATCATTTTTGGACTGTTAGAAGAAAATTTTAGGCGAGGAGGGCGCCAAATTCTAACTTTGCCTCAGGTGCAATTATTTTTGGCATTCCCCTGCCTACATGTAAACAAAATCACAATTCTAACTGTAAAAATTAAAATAAACAGCGCAAAGGTTACAATAACAATCACACTATTAATGTTTGTTCTGATTATTCAAAAAGTAATAGCTATAAATAATAATTCAATTCAACAATTTACTTGTCTCTAATGGAATTTAAAATGTCAACATTTTAATGTCATTTTACGGATACATGTGCTTTTTGTTTGCTTTGAAAGCTTACGAAATACCCTATTTTAAACTTTCTGTGAGCAAGAATAATTTATATTTTTATCATAGTTCTTAAAATCCATGCATGTTTAATGTTGTAGAATTTTATCTAGGAACATTATTTTCTCAATTATAGAGCACTAGTAACAAACTGCTTTTTAGCTGTAAACCCTTCTTATGATTATATCTTTATGATTTTTAAAAGCATTTTTACCATTATTTATTTAAAAAATGAAAACCTAAAAACATATTTAAACTGATTTTCGAAAAATCGGACATTTTAGGGTTAAAATCCATTACTCATTTTTGGGACACCTGGTATATGGCCTCCGTTTATTGCGTTGAATTCAACATCAAATTTCCATTCATTTAATAAATGAATTACTATATGAAGTGTAACAATTTTTAGAAGCATTCAAAGTTCTAAAAACATTCAAATTTCAAAATAGGTCCATAAATTTAGCTACTACACTATGTACTTGTATATATATATATTCTCAATGAATGCAAAAAATGTAAAAATGTATTTTATTCAATGTAATTACATTGCAGTATGCGTGTAACTCTCGGCTTGTACTCAAACATTAAAGTTTCACTCGTCAAGGTAGTTATTCGTATTACTTATCCATGATATTTAGCTGACACAGTAAAAAATAAAAAGAATATTGTCCAGTTAAATTGATGACATTGAGCTCACAGGCTACGCATACTAATTGTACATTACAGCCTTGTATTTTTGTTAATTCCGTTCGAAAAAAATTAAGAAGGGAAACAGCTCTCCCCTTTCTCCTTTTTTATACTTAATCATTGAACCTCCTAAACTATCAAGGACATGTTTTATCATATAAAAACTCTATATCCAAAATTCAGAGCAAATCGGATAATTCTTAGTAAAATCCCATTTAGCATTTATATAATTTAAGAGGAGTTATTCCCCTCTTTTATACTTAACCATTAAACTTCCAAAACTATTCAGAGATTTGAACGAAATCTGACAATTCTGCTTGAAAAATCCATTTATACAAGTTAAGGGGAGGGGCATTAGAACCCCCGTTCCCCCTGTTTATACTTATTCAATGAACACCTAATAACAGTCACGGAATCGCCTCATCAGAATGATCCTATATCTAAATTTTGAACGAAAAATGTTAATTTTGCATGAAAATCCCGTTTATATCAATTAAGGGGAGGGGCATGAGCCCCCCGTTCCCCCTGTTTATACTTATTCAACGAACACCTAATAACAGCCACGGTATCGCCTCATCAGAATGATCTTCCCTCATAGCATGCATGTTCACAGTGACGTCACAATGACGTCACTGTGAGTCACTTTGGTCACATCACATCTGTGACGAAAATGCCACCACTCAGTGACGTCACAATGTGACTAAGATGTGACTTTCTAAAAAAATTTTCACAGTTCGTCACAATGTTAATGTCAAAGTAGTCACAAATGACACACTTTTCACAAATATGTCACACGGTGACTTCACAAAATGGTCACAATGTGATGTCACAAATGAGCTCTATAACGGCCATAACGACTTCACATTTTAGTCACTGTGACTTCACATCGACGTCACGTGACGTCACATCGACAATCGATGGTCACAAAGTCACAATGTGACTCACAACGACGTTGCAGTGACGTCACCATGTCTTACGGGTTATTATTAATTCTGCATGTTAATTGTTAATTCTGCATAAACATCCCGTTTGTATCAATTAAGAACAGGGGCGGAGCCCCCCGTTCCCCCTTTTGATACTTATTAGTTGAACACCTAATAACAGTCACGGAATCGCCTCATCAGAATGATCCTATATCTAAATTTTGAACGAAAACTGTTAATTCTGCATGAAAATCCCGTTTATATCAATTAAGAGTAGGGGCATGAGCCCCCCGTTCCCCCTCTTATACATATCGAATGAACTCCAAAAACTAATCAGGGAAGCGCCTTATCAGAATATACCTATGTACAAAATTTCAAGTGGATCCGATATTTTTATCATGAGTTATCGCGTTACGCACGAACGTACGAACTTACATACAGATCGGACGGGCACATAAGCTCTCAGGCTATGATAGCCTGTAATCTAAAAAGACTATACGGAAATTGCATGGTAATCGGGACGACAATATAATTCACTGTTTTTAAAGGAAAAATTTCCGTAAATTCCAGAAATATTTCCGCTTTTTGAAATGTTTTCTGGAATTAATGGGAATTTTTCCATTAAAAAAACAGTTAATTGTTCTGGCGTCTCAATTACTTGTACAATTTCCGTAAAATCATTCATTTTTTACTTATTTTATTTTATTTTATTTTATTTTATTTGCAATGTACGGTAAATTTTGCAATCGTTTTGAAAAAAAAAAAAAAAAAAAAAAAAAAAAAAAAAAAAAAAAAAAAAAAGACGGATTTAGACGTTTTAGACACTGGAGATTTCGAAAGATATATTTTGAGAAGAAAAAATTGGCCTTCCATGTGTCTGTGTTTGTGAGTGTGTGTCCGTCCGTCTGTCGGTCCATCTTTTTGTAAACACTCTATTTCCCAAACAAATTGAGATAGAGACTTAAAATTGGTTGTGTACTTAGTATGTAATAATGAAAGAAGCCTACTGAATGTCAGTAACCTCGATTATCCGGAACTATTTTCTATCTCTCGAAAATATTCGTTCTGACGAAAGGTATATGATTTTTTTTTTAATTTTCTTATTTTAAGTAGTGGCTGTAAAAGATAATACAAAAATAAATTTACATGAAGAATGAAATCGATTGGATAATTAGTTGTTGAGACATTTAAAATCCTATTTTCCACACATTTCGATTTTTCATGACCCTGTATTTCATTTATATTTCAATTTAAAGATATATTTCAATTGGAAATGAGGCGCCTAATTCGATGTAATAAATTGTTATTTAATATGATTATCATTTTTGGAGTTATAAGGATGTTTCTTTTACGCAATTCGGTGCTTCTTCATTATCCCGTTGACCAAAAATCTTTGCATTTTATAAGTAGTTTACGCATGTTTTATTTTCATATCTTATATTATGTATATTCATGATGGGTAAGTATTACGGTGGCCCCCAGCGACTAGTTTCCATTGTATTAGTAATTTACGGACACCTGAACAAATAAAATTATATGCTATGAATACAGTCGGCTCTCGTTAATTCGAACTCATCGGAACCACAAGAAATGTTCGATTTATCCAGAGTTCGAATTATGGAAAGTATGAGAGGAAAACATGTTTAAAGGGGTACTATTACAAAAAAATTCATAGTGTAGTATTTTTCAAATTTATTTCGGTTGTTTATATTAGAATATGATTTAATATTATAATAAAATACATAAGTACATAATTGAATCAAGGCATTAGGAACATATTCAAGTAAGAACGAGTAAAGGAACCTTTAATGGACAGACGCCGTATTAAAAAAAAGCAGATATCAAATGTATGGACTATATATGTAATAGTAAAGAACAATTCTCACAAAAATGAAAGAAAAAAATTTTCAAGCATCTGAAGTCCGTGAGAAATTAAGGAAAAATGAAAAATCGGAATTCTCATTAGTTCGAATTAAATGAAGTCAAGAGAAAATGTGTTTGAATAAATGAAAAATTTTAACATAATTTTGCCATTGAAAATTTTGGGACTTCGTGTTTAGTTCGAATTAAGCAAAAGTTCGAACTATCCGATTTCGAATTAACGTGAACCGACTGTATATTACATAAAAATACACTTTAAAGCATTATCTTAAAACAAAAAGTAATATAAATACATCATACGAATTGTTATTCAAGAAAATCTGTCAAATTATAAAATAAAGTTATCAAACAATTTCATTTCTTTTATGTCCGCAAAGTATGACATTAAACAAAAGATTAGAACCTACGAGAACTATTTTTATAGCAATACTTTTTCTTTAATATTTTATCTGAATTAAACATTGCGTCCTACGCGCTTTAACTAATCCTTATCGAAACTTCTTTGGCATTTTCCTGCTAATAAATAATAAGAAAGACAAAGACGGAATAATTATTCTTTACTTGCTTCTTATTTATAGTTTTTCCATACGCAATTGACACAAAAAAATACTCTGGGTTTATTTTTAGCGCAATATTAATAATTAATTAAAATGTAAAAAATTGGATATTAATTGTTTTGTAAGTAATACATTTTTCAAAGATAAATAACAAAAGAATATTTTTTCCAAAAGGAATAATCGTTTTGCTAAGTGAAAGCTAATTTTATGGTATTAATTAATATATTATTTACATTACAATAAATTAAACAAGGAAAGAAAATTCATCGTTGATCATATTTTATGAAAGGCTTTCTAACACAACTGATTGAATTTCTGTTTAGCTTAATTCGTAATTATGTAAATACGTAACACCTGTAGTCGGCGTTTTGTCCATCCGTCTGTCTATCCGCATATAACAGCGTAAAAACTACCGAACCGAATAATTTACAATAAAAAATATTTGATCAAGTATCTCAAAAATGGCCTTTTGATTTTTTTTTAAATTCAGAAATACGTATTTAGGACGAATTTATACCGGAAATTCTGAAAAGTTATTTTTGCTTTAATGAATGAAAACCATTTCGTAATTATATTAAGTAAAAACTCTGCTTTTAGGATTTATTGTAGGAATTTTGAATTTCTCAGTTAAAACATAAAATAAAATAAAAAAAAATTAAAATTTTGTACTTATAAATAAATTCTAAATATAATAATACTAATAATAAACATCATTTTTATGGTGATCAAAACGTAGCTTACATAATAAAAGAGTCAAATATTACGTAGGCCGTGGATTAAACTTGAATATTCCTGCACCAATCATAAACAAGTTTTAAATGAAATTTTAGTTCGCAGATTTTGGTATTGTAAATATTTAAACTTCGAAATGTCGCACATTTTCAATTTTTGCACCGTCATGTAAGGAAAAAATGTACTTTTAAATGCAATTGTTTGAAAGCTATACCTCAATTTGTTTTTGAGTTATAAATTTTTTATACTTTTTCATACTTTTTTGTCATCGTGGCAATAAAGGTATTCCATTTCTGGACATTAAGCGTAGACCAATCAGAAAACGAATAAAATCCGGACATCACTAGGTTTTAAATAAGCTTCAAATATCTCTATTCCCGACCGACAGAAAAATACGTTTTCCAAATGGTTAATAAAATAAAAAAAATTTATTAAATAAATATAAAAACAAGTTGGAAATTGCACGTGAAGCGTAGCAAATTAGGTGCGTTCGTACGATAACGAAGTTTTAAAAATATTACTTTCATGTATCAATCTCATAAAATTGTAAATAATGAATTACAATTAAAACGCTCATCAAACAATGTTCTCCCTATACCATTATGTAATGGAATACTTTTGTGTGGTCTTGTAAATCAATAACAAATGTTCTTTGCACCACAAATTATGTAAGATGTATATTATAATATGTACTTTATAGTTGCATATAAATTTTATTAAGTTCGCATGAGTGTAACACGATTAAAATGCATTTGAAACATTTTTTTCCTATTGACCGTAATGTAACGGAATACTTTTGATTGTCCCTATAATTGATCTATGCATCTGATTTTCATAAAATTTGAAATAACTCTACAAAATTATGTAATAATTATGTATTTTAAATTTCAAACGTATAGAATATATTTGAAACTTTTTCCCCATTGACCATAATGTAATTGAATACTTTTGATTGCCCCTGTAATTGATCTATGCACACGATTACCAAAAAATTTGAAATAACTCGACAGAATTATGTAATAATTGCGTATTTTAAATTTCAAATGATTAAAATGCATTTGAAACTTTTTCCCCATTAACCGTAATGTAATGGAATACTTTTGATTGCCCCTGTAATTGATCTATGCATCCGATTTTCATAAAATTTGAAATGACTCGACAAAATTATGTAATAAATACGTATTTTAAATTTCAAACGATTCGGTTGGGTAGTTTTTGCGTTGTTATATGCGGACGGACAGACGGACAGACGGACGGACTGAACGACCACTATAGGTGCTACGTATTATATAATTACGAAAGCACCTAAAAACTGGTGACATTCGGGAACATCTTACAATCTTAATTGCCCTATGAATTTTTGCTAATCAGTTGTAGAAACAGAACACACAGTTTTTTTCCAATAAATTTTAAGAGCCCACACTACTGATTGAAAAGACCCGGATAATAATGTAAAATGTATGGGGGCGTTCTTTTCAAATATCTCGGCCAAATTTTAATAATTTGAAGTGATTTTTTTTTTTTTTTTTTTTTTTTTTTTTTTTTTTTTTTCATAGAATAGTTGAGGATGATCCACAACTGGGTCTAAATTTCACTTTTTTTTATTTTGGTTATATTCTTTTTCTATTAGGATAGTTTCAGTTTCATAACCGGTTCAAACCGGTTCTGAAAACTAAAGTATTTAAAAAAAAATAACTGTGACACCAAAATCGAAAAAGTAAAAACTAGGTTGGTTGTGGATCGTCCTCAGCTATCCTATGAAAAAAAAAAAATTACTTCAAAATATTAAAATTTGAGCGAGATATTTGAAAAGAACGCCCGCCATAGACTTTACATTATCATCCGGGTCTTTCTCAGTCAGTAGTGTGACATCATAAGTATGGCAAAAACCGAAGTGAAGTTTCCTATTTCCCTTTTATATTCTCTTATTGCAGAATAGAGCGATCATTTCCAGATATTATTTTTAAATTGGGATTAATAAATAATGTTTAACAAACTGCGTAAGAGACTATAAATATAGAGATACATATTACGATATTAGAAACAAATGCATATTTTTTTTCGATGATTAAAATTTTACTGTATGACTTTAAAAACTGGACGTTAAATTTAATTACATTTGTTAATGATTTACTTAAGTTGCAATTAATGGTTTTAATAAGTAAAAGACGTTGAAGGTGTTTTTACGATCTTGGGATAAACTTTAAGCAAACGTAAAATACACATAAAAAAAGCGATTTTCGTATAGCAATGTGGGATCAAAAATGAAAAGTTTTGGAAAAAAGCAATAAATGCGGAAAAAATGAAAATAAGTGTTTTATTGGCATAACAATTGCAGTAAGTGCTCAAATATGCTACGATCAACATTTACACATACCTAACAACGTCCACTGTTTAAATTGTTTCTGTAAAATTAGCAGCAGAAATTCCAGTCAGACCTCGTAAAAAAATTCATGCCCATCATTTTGTGCAGCTCGTAACACAGGATATAATATATTTTAAAATACAATAACACTTTACTTAATGTTTCATAGCATGTAGCACATCATATAGCATAATCATCGCTTAATCATTTTTTCTTCTGCGGTGGGTTGAAAAATATGTTATGGATAAGTGACTTTATTTTTCGAAACATGATTAATATGAACCATTACACCCTAGCGGAGAAAATTCTATGTGGTCGTAAAGTAATTTTGATAACAGATAGGCTAAAACTGTAAAAATACGTGGATTGATCTTAATTTTTCTAAGCAACTAAGTTATTAGACCTCTTATTTAGTGGATCACATCGTTTTTCATCAAATAATGCTGTTGCCGTGAAAACTGAAGAGCAAACACTCAAATTATAATTTTTCTAACGCTCAAATTGCAGTAAATTCGCAGTTTTTCTGAGATTGTCTAGCAAGTGATTTGGTACATTTTCAAAGGTTCTAAATGACACATCAGTCGATTCTGATGACGGCATCATTGCAAGACTTTCAGTACTTACTACTAATCTTCTTGAAGCCGTTGTAATCTGAAAAAAAAAAAAGAAATACACCAATCACTTGCTAGAGGCCACCAGTGGCACATTTCAGCACTTACTCTAATTGTTATGTCAATAAAACGCTCGTTTACATTCCCTCCGTATTTTTTATTTTTCGCCAAAACCTTACAATTCTGTTTATAAATTCCTGAACAAAACATGTTTGCTTTAGTCAGATGCAGCACCCCTTCAAATATGTCCCATGATCGTAGAAACACCTTGTATATAAAGTAAAACCAAAAAACGGAATGCGATATTCCTCGTTAACTCAATCACACACTTCACAATATGAATTTTAATATTTTTTCTAATTACTTAATCCTACACGACACGGTTTTTACTATTTTTATGAAAAAAAAAAAAAAACTTTTTTAAATCTATATATCGGTTTAATAATGGGAAAAATAATATAAATAAATAAATAAATAAATGTCAAATTTTCAGCAAAAAGTTGATATTCTATGACGTGTACCTTATATACACAATTCGGGTTTTTAAATATTGTATTGCTATTATACTGTAATTCGGCAGTACAGACAATCCTCTCATCGAGTTTATGGATCAAAATCTAGGATTAACTAAATCGCGATTCACATATTAAAATTCAATTGGTAAGCCAAGTCATATTTTTGTGGTAGATACTTAAACATTTTATTTTAGCGGTTAACTCATAGGTTTACCATTGTGTTTTCTTGCACCCAAAAGTACGAAAACATGGAGAATTGGGAGCAGGAAATAATAGTTGTAAATCTATGAGGCAACCACTAAAATAGGATTTTTAGGGGGTTTCCACCAAGATGTGACTTGGCAGACCGGTTGGGTTTTAATATGCGAATCGAGATTTAACTAATCCTAGATTTTCATTCGTAAACTCGATGAGATGACTGTCTGTGCTGCCGCCTCCCGGTCTATATATTTTACAATTAAATGGACTTAAATTAATTAATTTTATCTGCTTAACACTCTGAAACTTTCTCTACATTATTATTTTTAAATAATCAACAATAATAATAAAATTAAATTTTACCTTAGTAGCTTGATAGATTTTTTTTCGTTTCTGAAGAGCAAAGTATAATATTTTGTCAAATTTAACCACCTGATATGTGCCAAATAAGCGTTATTCCACTTGTACTGTTCTTGGTCAGTTATAGTGGTCAATTAGCCAAATTCATGGCACATAATGAGAGTTATGGTGTTTTTAGGTGTGTGCCAGATGTGGCACATGGTGCAGCGAAGGATTAAAAGGCAATAATACTATAGATGTCACAGTTTAAATGCACATTTAATTTAAATCTCCCAGTAGTTTCGGTTTACGATTTGCAGCTATTGTCAAGGAATGTTTTCATTAATTGCCTTTCTATTCATTTCACATACGCGACTTCGTTTAAAATGGCAGAATTTATAATTCTTGAGTTAGCTGGAAGTAGAAGTAGTAGTGCTGTGGAATAACCTGTTGTATTAGAAAAAATAATTAACCACCGATTAAACTTTTGTAGAGGTAAAAATAATTAACTGCCGATGTTAAGTTTCTCCTGCACAAACGTTTAAATCAGAGCATTACTACTTCTTGTTCAAGCTCTTCAAAGAATTAAAAGTTCCCCCATTGTAAACAAAGTGAGGTATTTGAAATTAATAGAACAGCAATTTATAAAAATTTTCCCTGGCAATGACTGTAGGATTACAGACAGTAAGTATGTACCAGGAAATTTATAATTAAAATGTATACCGTATGTATTCGTGTGTATACACTGTAAAAAAGTTGTAAATTTACGGTACTTTACCATGAATTATCCAATAAATTTACGAAACATATAATTTTTTCACATAAACCCTCAACTCCCGTAATTTTTTGTGTTTTACGGCCAAAAACCGTTAATGTAATGGCAAAGTTCATTGATACAAGAATAAAGTCCGTTTTTTACGGACATAGTCTGGAATCTCTTCTGCAACTTTTTTACAGTGAGTGGGTGGCCAAATTGTTAGTTACACTACATTTTTTCTTATTGCTAGTCTTGGTTTAATATTTTTGTGTTGACAACACTGACTGGCAATATTTGAGAGGTGTAGTCAACCAGTAATGGTCTTAAAGATAGTGCACTGTACAAAATTTGACCCTTTTTGCTGCATCGTTACTCCATTGCTTTATAGGAAACGATTACTTCGCTGTATTATGGAGCATTCTCATTGGTCAAAACAGAGATATTCTATAAAAGCGATGGAGTGACGATGCAGCAAAAGGGTCAAATTTTTTACAGTGTGGACAGAGATAAAAGCGGACAATGGTCATTTTCCTGTGATTGACAAAAAAAAAATCTTAACAATAATGTCCCTGTAATTATCCTGTGCACATTTTCTCTTGGGATAGAATTCCCTACAATATAGGAATATTCTTTTCAACATTTTAATCTCCTTTTTAAAAAAAATAACTGCTTGAAAATGCTTTTAAGATATCTCTTCTTAAAGTTATACAATACAAAGAAATACTATATTTTGGCAGTCTAAGAAGTTGTTTGGTTTTTAAATGAAGCTTGCAAAGATCTTTTTTATCATTATTATTAAGTATTATTAAATTATGTGAATAGTTTTCAAAATAGTTTAAACTTATTCAGTTTTAAATAATTATTCAGTTTTAAAACGTTGAATTTTCAAGAAAAAGTCTGATTAGAAACGTAATATTTTGTAACTAATTTAATGAAAATTTACTAAATTATTTTATCCATGGTTGCAAATCACTTTCCAACATATTACGAGAAATGTGGTTCGACTTATGCATGATTCTTTTTTTTAATTTTTCATAAGAGTTGGTGTGTGGGGAGAGGGAAGGGGGAGATCAGGGTTCTCGCTGTCGCTCTCCATTGCGCCAAATTGCGAATAAATTTTCCATTTGGCGAGTAAACGAGCGAATAGATTCGCCAAATTGCTAGCGCTCAATTTTTGCTTTTGCTTTCTTATCTTTTTCGTTTTTCATACATGTGCATATATATATATTTTTTAATATATTTGTAGCGGATAGTTGAAATTCGATTAATAACAATCGTTATCGCAGTTATAAAAACTTAGGTTATTTTAGAACATATTGAAAAAAGGGGTACATTAAAAGATAAAAGATAATTTTTTTAGAGCTACACGGCGAATTTATTTTGCTAATACTTTCTTCATTTGGCGAATGTTTTTTTGTTTTTAATTAGCCAAATTACTAACATTGGTCAAATGTCAGCGGGAACACTGGGGGATATTGACTTATACCGGAGTATATACGGAATTTTAAACTTGTAACATCTGTAGTATTATTATCTGTCACCTTTTAAATAAACAGAAAACGTTTTAGAACTCGTTTTGTGTAGTTTATGAAAAATATATTGCTTAATAAAAAAGAAGGCTTGTAGTTAAGTAAATATATTATTAAACGAAATATTGTTTTTTAAATTATGTTTAACATACCATTAATAAATAATGCGTAAAAACATTACTAAGTGAAATATTTTTTTAGAAGATATTTTTTAGTATCCACTAATAAATAATAATATCTAATAAATTCCGTTCTAGATTTGAAGGTGCAAGAATGTGATAATACTCATTTTTTCTTTTTTTAAAATTTTAATGAATTTTGGGTCTTTTAAATACCGAAAGTTAATTTTTATTTTATTTATGAATGCTTTAGTTATTTGTCAATATAATGTTAAAAACGTACAATAAAAGTCTTTTAAAAACCGAACATAAATTTTTATTTCATTTGTGACTGTATTAATTATTTGTAAATAACATGTAAAAAATGTACAATAAAAAAAATAAAATGTTTTTTATGTGAAAATAAAAGTAGAATAAAGTAAATTATTCAGTAAAAAGTTGTGTTGAGAGGCTATTTTTGACGTTGAATTTATAAAATATTTAAATACAACACATCAATAGATATATATGCTGATACATACTTCGATTTTAAAAATAATAATAATAATAATAACACGCAATTGCTTTTGCTACCTGAAATTGTAATGAGTGTTCAGGATTTTTTTTTAAACTGGACGCTATTTTATTTTATAAAATAATGAAATATTTACGTTGTACTTGCGAAAAAAAGGATAAATAAAATTTAGTAATCATATTCTCTTTATCTTAATAGGAAAAATGGATTTTTAGAACCTATTTTTAGAAGAGCATTAATAAAGAATATTTAGCAAATCCCACGATAAAATATGTACATTTTTATGCATATTTTGTGGGAAGAAAGTGTATTATTTATTTAATAAATTGCGTTGTAGATTTGATGGTGCATATTTTAAGCATAAGATAATGCTCAATTTTTTGTCTGTATAAAATATTAATGAATGTTGAATATTTTAAAAGACGAAGATTAACTTTTATTTCATTTATGAATGAATTAGTTATTTGTAAATAATGCATTTTAAAAAATATGATGGAAAGTAAAATGTATTTTTCTATCAAGATCAAAGTAAAATAAGGTACATTATTAAGTCAAAAATTATGTTGATACTATTTTTGGCACGGAAATAATAAAATGTTTAAAATGTGGCACAGCAATATATATATGCTGATATATATTTCAATAATACGCGAATTATTCCATGTCTAAAATTTTAATAAATATTCATTTTTTTTATTTTATATATATATATATCACTGAACTTTATTTTATAGGATAATGAAATATTTATGTTGCACTAGATAGATAAACAATATAAAAAATATATAATAATCATTTTTTTTTCTTAGAATGAAAAAAGGGTTTTTAGAATCGCATTAATAAATAATGTTTAACAAATTACGCTAAAAAATATGTACATTTTTATGCAAAGTTCGCGGAGAGAAAGTAACATTTTGCTGTATCAAATTTTAATCAATTATAAAGTTTTTGAAAACTGAAGATTCATTTTTGTTTTTTCTTTTATTAATTTATAAGTTATTTACGTTGCAATCATTAAATGAATGAACGGGATAAAATATAATAATTATGTTGTCTTTATCGTAAAATGCGAAAAAATCTTTGTTGGAGATTATTTTTTTAATAGCATAAATCAATAATGATTAATGAATTGCACAATAAAATTCATACTCAATGCTACATATTTGACAAGTATGGAGTTACTCACAACTTTTTTTTTATTATATAGAATTTTAATTTAGGAATAAGATTTTTATAATTAACGTTAATTTTTGTTTTATTTCTTAATAAATTGTTTACATTGCAATTAATTCACAACTAAAGTTTTATAAACTATAAAAGTCTGTTAATATGGTTATTGAATAGAATAAATTTTGGAAAATTGGCACAGAAGTTGAGCCTATTGACACCAATAAATTTTAGTGGTATTTTAAAATTTATTTACTGGCAAAGTTTCGGAGTTTATATAAAGCTGACGAATACTATAAATATTTACCGTGTTAACAGGCTCCATCTCTGCGCCGATTTTCCAGCGCTGGTAGAATCCATGTTTTCGGAATTCTTACACATTACTCTTATGAATGACAAAAAGTTAGTGAAACCGAAATTTATACTGTCATACAAGCACAAATAATGTATATCAGTGAATTATGTTTGTATACAACTATTGCGAAATAGTATTTATATTATATTGTAATAATTACTACGAAAATATACTTAAATTTTTGAGAAGTATTTATGTCATATATGTATTAATTTTTTATAATAATTGATTAAATACATAATTATGTGAATTGTATTTGTATATCAAAAACCTACACAGTATGAACGTTAATATGTTTTCTGTTTACTTAAAAGGTGACAGATGTTACAATTTTAAAATATACATTTTATTTAAATTTCCTCTAGTACGGGAATATTTTCATTAATTGTTCTTCTATTAATTTCAAATAAGTCACGTCTGAAATGGGAGAGTCCATAATTCTTAGGGTACCTGGAAGTAGAAGTAGTAGTACTCTGAACAAAAGTTAAATCCGAAGATGTTGCTTCCTTTTATGTCATTATATATTAAGTAACCTAGATTTAATACAGACTGGTGAGGATAGATATAATGCATTTTGTTATTGTTTGTGTTCATTTTGTACAGGTATATAATTGGAAATAAATTCTGTTAGTTATCATTTACAAATTAATTGTCTGAGCGAAGCGAAGTCTTTATACTCAGAGATACGAAACGATATTAAAATTCAAAAAAATTCTTTCGTCAAGCAAATCTCAAAAAGTACTTGTCGGATTTCGATTCTGTTTGTACCAATAGGTACCTGTGAAGGTAATCTGGTGAATGCACATACTTTTAAAAATTAATTCCAAATAGTTTAAAAGTTATATTAAAAAAACTGATAAAAAACACAATTTATGTGCATACGTCACAGAATTTTGGTGAGCGTGATTTTCACCGGCTGGACATTTTCGTAGATAACCGAATTAGTACATGGAGTAAATAGTAATCATTTTCGCACTCAGAAATATTGAATACAATAAAACATTTTAAAATATTTAATCATGCAGGAAAATAAAACTGTTATTTTTTTATATTAAAAATGTCATAAAAACTTTGATTTTGAGATTTTGTGATAATCTCTTAATAGCATTTTTTCATCGCTAAAAGAATGTTTTATATATTTCGCGTGTGAAAATTAGAAACAATTACGTTTTTAAATAAAAAGTTTCTTTTATGACATCATTTTCCCTTTATATTTATTTTCATTGCATGTTTTCTTTTAACTTATATTTTGTTTGTGTATGGAAGTCAATTCTGGTCACTAATTTTTCGGCACGGATACCACAAGCGCATCAGATTTGGCGCAATTCTTTTCAAATCCCATTTGGCGAAAACTCCCCTTTCAAATAACGCTTACATACACATTTTTAAATTATTTTCTATTTTCAAAAAGAACTTACAGTAAATAAAATAATAATAATAATTAATAACTATAAAAAGAAATATTTTATATAATTAAAAGAAGGAAGTGAAAGTAAATAAACATTTTATGAGTAAATAAACAAATAATAAATAAATAAAGCCGGGTTATACCATCTTAGGTAAAATAATGCCATTTTGACGCCAATTATGTACCCTGGTGCATATGTGACATTTTTTCCCATTTTTCATCCGTTTCCTGTTGGCATACAACTTTGAAATATGGAGTATGTATGCAGACCTGGGAGTAATACTGGAATTAGACATTGATTTTTCTTTTAATTCGATCCAAAAAGGGGCAACGGGGCTATTTTTTAAAGTTTTATACAATTTATACTAAATAAAGGAGCCACTTACCTATTTCTATATACCAGAAGAAGTAAGTGGTATGTAAAAACAATTATAGTATACATAAATAAAATACTTGAGATAATATACTAGAGATATAAGCACCGGGTTTGGCGAGATTTTTTATGCCAATTAGGCGAAAACATCGTTTTGATTACCAGATGCATATAGCATGCTATAACAACACGTTATTTATTTATTTCAAAATGAAAAAAAAAAGGAATAAATGAAACATTTCCTGTTATTAAAAAAGATATAACAATCAATAAATGATAATATTTTTAGAACAAACAATTTATTATAACATTTATATGATAACCAGCATGTTAGGCAACTAAACGCCATTTTGGCACCAAATAGGTACCTCGGTGTATATAGGGCATATATGTGCCATATTTATTTGTAAAACTGAGCATGAAAGTTTACCAGGTGTGTTTTCATAGGCGCTTATATCTTTTTGCAACATAGCGCACCTTTCAAAGCCAAAACTGCACAAAAGAAAAAATAATCAATATTTGCAGCATCTTTTTTTAATGTAATGCACATTTTTTAATCAGTAGGCTCGATAATCAGACCTCGTTTTTTTTTTTTTTTTTTTTTTTTTGCTTTAAAAGATGATATTTCATACGACGTCTTTTTGGGATTCGTCGTTTTTCCATATTTGATAGTATGTGTCTACTCGTTTTGTACCCGTTTTTGTAACTTTCTTCTTTATTAACAGCGACATCTGGATTTCTTATTTAAATAAAAATTCTTCTAAATACAAAGAATTTTGTTAAAATAAATAAATAATAGGAAATGCGGACATCTATTGCTCAAAACACAAAATTTTTCCTATTGAGTTAATAAAAATCAGTAAAAACATAATTTTTATGATAATAAAAAGGTGACTTATGTAATAACAGAGTCATATATTATGTACGTTATGGATTAAGTATGAATATTTCAATGAAAAGTGATATTTCAAAAGTATTATGAAATTAGTTAAAAACCATTTATTTTAAACTAAATGAATAAAAGATTTATATTTTTAATGAAATAAATGGGATTTGAAAAATTAATGGAAATTTATCACCATAGATGTATTAATATTACAATCAGTACCTTGTATGCAAAATGGAACAATTAGCAATACTTTTTGTACCCGAAAAATGGTCGTTGCTTTTTTTAAGATTAAAAAGTAGATTACGAAATATTCCTATATAGAGATGCCAAACCCTTGCTTATTGCATAGCAGAATTTTCTTATAGGAAAAGTTATTTTTTAAATCCGCAGAATGTTCCAATTTAATAAAGCATTTTCTGTATTAAAATACCGGTACCCAAAATGCCGGAGACTTGGCAGCTCTGCCTATAACATTTTAATTAATCACGGTACTTTTTTTAATCGGATTCAAATTTAGTGAAGACAACGTTTTTTGGCCGAAAGCAGCTTTTTTCCACATGTGTGACTACGATACAATTCCTTGATGTTGATTTATGAATGTTTTGACTTATGCTATTATTGCTTCCTCTCGTTTATTTATTTGAATTTTAAATAAGATGACTCAAAATCGTGTTTTTTAAATATACGAAAAAAAAAAATGCATTTCGAGAGAGGGCGAAAAGGACAATATTTGGCGATTTATTACCTGCGTTTGGCTAAGTGTCTTACTACCTTGTATTTAATACTCTTCACAATACTTCGCTGTTATATGGACTTAGGCGCTTTTATAAAAAGTTTGACGTAATTCGGGCTTAAGAAAGTGAGTTTTTTACTGAATAATACAAATAAATGAAAAATGAATACTAAGAAATACTAATAAAAGAAAAATGAAGCATTATATTGATCTATGTATATTTAAAAATTCATCTGCTAGCACTAATTAGATAATTTATGTCATGTGTTTAGAGTAGGAGATAAATTCTTTATTTCTATGCTATAAAGTTTTAACGTTTGTGTGTTTTCCGTTAGCATTGGGAGTACCTAGCCGATTTAAAAAATAATGAGGGCAAAAGATGTTGGTAACCATCTTTGCTGCAAAATATACTATATTTTGCGTAGGAACAATAATCACCATCAATGCACGAGCAAAAAAAGTTCTAAAATTGAGAATTCTTTGATGTTGATATGACTAAAAATTTAAAATCTTTTTTTTTTTTTTTTTTTTTTTGTGGCAACTTTTAAGATATAATATTCTCGTTATGAACGATTTCTAAAACATTCGACAGTTTAATTTCACATATTAAACATTATTTTTTTCTAGAAAAAGTTTTAAACCCAATTTATTGTGAATATTGCAATTTCTAGGATACTGTTGGGGTCAGAAACTATAACTTTGGCATCACAGTAACTTATAAGATGTAAGTGCTCGTTTAGGACAAATTTTTAAAAAAGGAGTCCTTAACTCTTATAGACAACCTCATTGCATCCGTGGAAAACAGATATTCAACATTATAAACTATTCGGACGGATTTCACACCATATAAAATACACTCCATTTCTCTTCAAACATAATAGTTTATGTTATTTATAGTTTCTCAAATCGGTGCGAAGCTTCTGTTTCTGCTCATGACATCATTTCAAAGAGCTATATTTCCAATATAGGAAAATTTGGTGTTTTATTTTCTGTATTACTTTTAACATTTTGCATATTTCCAATTTTATATCCATGCATGGTTTGCTTTTCTTTTATAAAAATAGTATATGCAACAAGATTTTGTAGTTCTACGATTCGATATGCTTATTTTCATCATTATATTTTATCACAATGAATGACCAATTAAAGGTAACATCTCATTTTCTTTACTTATCGCAAGTTATTAAATGTGTGTTCTCAGCAATATCGCTCAGACTAATCCCTCTGAGGGAAGTCCTAGTATATATATATTTCTTGCATCATGTGTAATTTATTTTATTTTAAAGATCCTTTTTACTGTTTATTTATTTTTAATTTTCATTCCCGGTGGGAAATTATAAATTATTTTCTTTCAGAAATTAGAGCTTCTACATAAAAAATCACAAAGTTTTGCATAAAATTTCAAATTGCAGATTAACTTTTTTTTTTATTGTTGTTGTTTGTATGTTTGTAATGATTTTTAGTGAGCTGTAAAAGTTATCACCAGAGATATGTATATAATTTTCACATGATATATATATATTATTTTTACGATCATATTCCTTATGAAGTTTTTTTTGTATAATCAGTCAGATGCCTAAGAGAACTATAAAATTTTGTAGGCACATTTTATGTAGTATTTATTTCTTTTTAACAATGGCATTAATATAAAATGTTTAATAAATTCTGTAATCAAAATTATTCATTTTAATGTATATTTAAAAATAGAAAAAGTATCATTCGACTTTTATGACCGTATAAAATTTTAAAGAAGGCTTGGGATTTCAATAATTAACTTTAATTCTTATTCTAACTCTTTATAAATTATTTACGTTTCAATTAAATAAAGAATTAACTAAAATTTAATAATCATATTCTCTTTATTAATGAATAGAAAACAGGGATTTTACTTTTAGTATGGCACTAATCAATAATGTTAAACGGATTGTACTATAAAATTTAAAAAAAAATAAAAAGTAACATTCTACTTTTTTTCTGAATGAAATTTAATGCATGCTTATCATTTAAATAATAATTATACCTGATGTTAATTCTAGCTTCTCGTGAATTATTTACATTGCAATTACTTACAAGTGAAAGAACAAAAAGTTATTAATCAAACTTTTTATTGCAGAATTGAAAATTTGTGCTTTGGAATTATGTTTATCATGGCATTATTGAATAATTAACAAATTGTACGATGGAATGTAATAATGTTGATACTTATGTTAAAAACATAAAGTAACTACAATATTTTTCACAGCTTGAAATTTAATGAATGCTGAGTATTTTAAAATATGAATATTAATCTTTATTCTGTTTAGTTATGTCACAAGTGTGAAAGAAGTAAAAAGAAAATGAATTCTGTTAAAAACAAAACTGTGTCATTAATATGTAAAAGAGTAATCAGAAAGTATTATTAACCCTTTCGCGTCTGGTGTACTATTAATAGTACACGTCCTTTAATGAAGTATTATTTTGTTTTAAGAAATAGTTTTGCTACTACAGTCGAGTCGCTATATAACGAAATCCGCCGTATCAGTAAAAAATTCGTTATATAGAGAAATTCTATGTATAAAGAATGATGTTAAAAATCGTATTTAATGTGTAAAATTTGAACAAATATTATTTTTGATCTTTTGAATTCAGAATTTGAAATATTTAAAAGTAAATATTAACCTAACATTTTATTTCTTAATTATTTAAGCTGTTTCAAAAAAGAGAACAGACATTTATTTGAAAGGTTAATGAAAATCAAATGAGGAAGATCTGCATTAATTTCAGACGAAGAAATCTGTAATTTTTTGTTGTTTTGATTTTTAAATTGGTACGTTCTCAAAAAATGCTCAAATTTTAGCAAAAAATGAAAAACATTAACATTTTCCTTCATTTGAAGGCCTCTCTTATATGTCTCTCATTGATTCCTCTCTTACATGTATATCAATCCAATTGACTCTGTTTTGAGAAGGATATGGAAAGGTGTGTGGGAGGTGGGATGAATTCCTTGGATTTAAAGACAAAGGAGAGAAGTAATATATATATATATATATATATATATATATATATATATATATATATATATATATATAAACTCAGCACTGACGATAAATCGAAAATAAGTGATGGAAAATTGATTCCATATGATCTCGAAGCTTTTTTAAAACTGAATAAATTAAGACCAATTTATGAAAAATTTCTTTATATGGAGATAGATATTTCGCTATATAGAGACTTTTTTTAATGTAATCATGCGAAAAGGGGACCGCTCCTGCTAAAAATTCGTTATATAGAGAAAATCGATGTATGGAGTTTCGTTATAGAAACACTCCACTGTATTTACATGTAGTAGTATTAATGTATGTCTATGCATTTACTATATGACTTCATTTATGTTTAGGCATTTAATAATTATAATTATTATTATTCTTTTCTTAATTCTTTCTGCATAGTTTGCTATTCTTTTATTTTAAACATACATTTCAAATTTTAAAATTAAAATTAAAGCAACTTTTCTGAAAGAATTATGTGTAAATAATAAGACATAAAAAGTATTAGAAAGTTGTAATATAAATAAAATCTTGTCGTAATACAATATTTTCTAAACATCTCCAAAAATTCTTCCTCAGCCTATTGTCATATGAATATTAATTGTATACTATGCAAAACAACAACATTCGTTATCATTCGGACAATGAAATATTCGTTAAACTCTAATTATTCTATGTGGACACTAATGTTAATATTATTAAAATAAAAGTAATGTTAACAGAGTAATTTATTCCATTTTTCAATATTGGGTGAAAAAAGTCCCTGGTTCGAATCCTGGCATGGACTTTTTTCACCCACTATTGAAAAATGGACTAAATTACTCTGTTATAGTTAATTTTACCGATTGAATAATCGTGTTTAAAAATTAATCTAATGTAATTTCGTATGCAGCGATTTTCTGCAGTTCCATATACTGACCTTCCAGTTATTCTGTTGTTCTGATCCAGAGTATCAGACCAGATAAAGTAATCGTTGAGGTTAATTAGGTGAAATAGTCCTCCAGTGTTCGTGTCAGGGATAGCTAAGTTGGTAGAGCATTGGCGGCTTCAGCCAATACATCCCTGGTTCGAATCCTGGCCCGGACTTTTTTCACCCAATATTGAAAAATGGAATAAATTACTCTGTTATAATTAATTTTACCGATTGAATAATCGAGTTTAAAAATTAATCTAATAAAAGTAATGTTTTCTAAAAATTGAAAAAAAATTCGGACCCGAAAGGGTTAAAGGTAAAAAAATAAAACAGAATGTATTAAGGGGTCTCAGGTGTCTTACTTTTTACCTGGTAGCGTAATTTAGCAACGTGTCATATTATTTATTTTTTCAGTGCCTATAAAACATTAATGCATAATAATTTTAATGTAGAGAACTTAATCTATCTTCTATTTCAAATAACTTTCTTAATATTCTACATCGAAAATTTTTTTTATGTTTCATTATTTTTATTTACATCTACAGCGCGCAAGATTATAGCAAAACTCTTGATTCCCGCAAAATATTGATAATGATATAAAACTAATGTATTAATAATGATATAAAACTCATGTATTAAAGTCTTGAATTTATACTTCATATGAAAACAACTTATTTATTTATTTAGTTTAATTTTAATTTTAATTTTAAAAATTTTAAAAATAATTTTTTTTATTCAAAAATTGCCAATTTTAAAAAATAAATGTAATTATAATACAAAATTTGAAGTATAAGTTCTTAAAGTTATTTTTTATTGTAATAAGAAAATGGCATCCATAACGATATACACTATATTGCCATTGATTATTGGACACTTGCGATTTTAGACATTTTACTAAATATCTAGAAAAATACATGAGGAATCATCTCGAAACTCTTAGTGTATAAGTATAATAATATACGTCATACATCTGAGTGAAGATTTTTTACCGAAATTCCAAAGGGGACTGTCAACAAATTAAAAAAGAATGAATATCTTTTGAATAACCCTGTCAAAACTAATGTAGCAAAAACGCTCAAACTCTAGATTATGATTGAATGTCTTATTGTAATATACTGTGTTCATTTTTATGCAAATAGCATGCATTCTCGCAGAGTAATTAAGGTTTTTATAAAAATGGTCCCAAATTTCTCCAAGTTTTTTCCTTATAATTTTCAGAGTTCTTAATATAAAATAATATTTTTTTCAGAAAATATGACAAACAATATTGCACACAGTACCCTGTAATCAGAATTAAAAAATAATAAAAATCGTATGAAAAATGAGTAGGTTTACTAAATAATTTTTTACTGCGCATGCGTCAAAGGTATCAAACTTTCATTTGCATATTATGTTAGCTAAATGTATAGAGCAACTTTTGTAAAAGTCTCAAAATCATAGCTTGAAAATTCTGAAAGTAATCGTCTATAGAAAAAGGACAAAATCCGTTGTTTCCAAAATGAAGCAAAAAAATGAGGGATTTTATCCAAATGTAGTAGTACATCTCGTATTGTGTATTTTATATTGACACTAATCAATGAATATATGGATACAACCCCTCTTGTTTTTGCTTCAGTTTGAGAATAACGGATTTTCAACTTATTCAATTGACGATTATTTTCAGAATTTTCAAGTTATGATTTTGCGACTTTCACAAAAGTTGCTCTATACATTTAGCTAACATAATATGCAAATGAAATTTTGATATCTTTGACGCATGCGCAGTAAAAAATTATTTAGTAAACCAACTCATTTTGTATACAATTCTCATTATTTTTTAATTCTGATTACAGGGTACTGTGTGCAATGTTTTTTGTCATATTTTCTGAAAAAAATATTATTTTATATTAAGAACGCTGAAAATTGTAAGGAAAAAACTTGTAAAAATTTGGGACCATTTTTATAAAAATCTTAATTACTCTGCGAGTATGCATGCTATTTGCATAAAAATGAACAAGGCGTATTACAATAAGGCATTCAATCGTAATCTAGAGTTTGAGTGCTTTTGCTACATTAGTTTTGACAGGGTTATTCAAAAGATATTCATTATTTTTTAATTTGTTGACGGTCCCCTATGGAGTTTCGGGAAAAAATCTTCACGGAGATGTATGACTTATACTATTATATTTATACACTATGAGTTTCGAGATGATTCCTCATGTATTTTTCTAGATATTTAACAAAATGTGTAAAATCGCAAGTGTCCAATAATCAATGGCCATATAGTGTAGTAACTCCTATTGTTTTCCTTTTAACTGTAATAATTTAAATTATCCGAATTTTCTTAAAGATTTTTAAAATTAAAATTAAAATTAAAATTAAAATTAAAATTAAAATTAAAATTAAAATTAAAATATAAAAAATGGTATATTTTTTAAGTATCAAATGCGGGCATATATGCAAATAAGTTGTTTTCATTTAAAAAAATAATTATTGCAATCAGTTCAGCAGAAATATCTGATGAGATGACTAAAAAAATAGCCTTGTCTCTGAAATATATAATTGTTTAAAGAATAGCAAAAAAAGTAGCTATATTGATACATATTTAAAACTTAAAAAGTAACACTCAAATTTTGAATAATGTTTATTATTTTAATGTCTAACATTAATTTAATTAATTTTTTATCGATTATTTACACTGATATTAATTGATAAATTAATAAATTAATATTTAATAGTAGTATTCAATTTTTTGAAGAATAGAAATATTGCTTCGTATTAGATAACTTTTAGGTATAAATTATTAATATTTAATAAATTGTCCAATAAAAATATAGCCTCAGAGACATAATATTTAAAATGTAGACGCTAACATTCACCTTTTTTCTCTTACTGAAATTTTAATGAATACAGTTGTTTTTAAAAGCTTAAATATTAAATTTACTTTTCTTGCCTATGAATTATTTATACCGTAATTATTGAATAATTCAACAAAATTAATTGTTTAAAAATTAAATTGTGTTCTTAAGTAAAATAAAAAAATATACATATGCTGTGGTTACTCATAACCACTGCCATATTTTTATTCAATTTAATTTATCAAGTATTTTATTAATCTTTATTCATTTAATATTAAAATTCGCATTCTAAAATTTATTTTAATTATTGCCTTTTAAAGCTTCCCCTGTAAACTTTTCTTTCTTACGTAACCTTTCGTTTATTTCAAATTGATAAAATGATTTTGAATTCGTTGCTTCCGGCAAAAGATATTTCTAGAACAATCTACGATATTCTAAAAGTTATGTCACTTCCTATTTCTGACTCGTCCTCCTGCCAATCAGATTCAAATCAGCAGACAAGTATTTACTTGCTTTAAATTACGTATTATTATATTATTACTGATTGGCAGGAGGAGGAGTCAGAAATAGGAAGTGACATAACTTTTAGAATATCGTAGATTGTTCTAGAAATATCTTTTGCCGGAAGTAACGAATTCAAAATCATTTTATGATTTTTAAATAAACGAAAGGTTAAGTAAGAAAGAAAGTTTTACAGGGGGGAGCTTTAAAAGGCAAGAATTAAAATAAATTTTAGAATACGAATTTTAATATTAAATGAATAAAGATTAATAAAATACTTGATAAATTAAATTGAATAAAAATATGGCAGTGGTTATGAGTAACCACAACAACATACTAAAAACATATTCCATGGTAACTTACTTTACACTTAAAACAATTTGCTCCAATAATTTTAGTAACACCAAAAAAAGAAAAGTTTAAATTTTAAAGTTAAATTATTTGTTAATAAAAGCTATTCAAAGCCCAATTTAGATTAAAAGAACCTAATTTTAGTATTATTTCTCGATCTATGGCAATTATATTTATTATGGTAACGGACATTAATGAAAAAGGAATGTAAATTACCACAAGAAATATAATTCTCATTTTTAAGCACTTTTCATTTAGGTTCACCTTTTGGAACTTTAATTGTCATATCATTACAACTTTACATCTGTAATTTTTAGGTGTTATATATCTAAAACTACTGCATTAAATTGTTCCAAATGTATCGTAAGTTACATTGGATTGAACAAATTTACAAAAATTTTTAGTAGTAAAAATATTGTAACTTTAAATGGAGGACGAATGTAGCCCGCAAAATGACCTGGAATTACTTAATTGTAATAATCAAATTAATACAACGATTTAAAGAACAACTTTATTACGAAGCACAGAAATTTATAATTTAGGCTTGAGAATATAAATATCATACAAAGAAAGCAACTAAACAGTTATTATTTTAATACAATTAAACTAATTGGTAAATAAACCATGTAAGCAGTAATTTAAACAAGTTGGAAATTTCACGTGAAGCGTAGCAAATGAGGTGTGTTCGTACGATAACGAAGTTTTAAAAATATCACTCTCATATTTAAGTCTCATAAAATTGTAAATAGTTAATTACAATTAAAATGCGCACCAAACAATGTTCTCCCTTTACCATTATGTAATGGAATACTTTTGTGTGATCTTGTAAATCAATAACAAATGTTCTTTGCACCACAGATTATTCAAAATGCATGTTATAATATGTACTTTACAGATGCATATCAACTTTATTATGTTCGAATAAGTGTAACACCATTAAAATGCATTTGAAATTTTTTTCCCATTGACCGTAATATAACAGAATACTTTTGATTGTCCCTGTAATTGAACTATGTATCAGATTTTGATAAAATTTGAAGTGACTCGACAAAATTATGTAATAATTATGCATTTTAAATTTCAAACGATTCGGTTGGGTATTTTTTGCGTTGTTATATGCGGACACGCGGACAGACGGTCTGAACGACAACTATAAGTGCTACTTATTTACATAATTAAGAACACACCTAAAAAAGGTGTTCTACAATCCAAGCCCAGAGTGATACAAAGAATGGTCCGTATGGTTAAGTTTCCAATTAGGCTTTTTTCTCCTATCCATTCCGGAATTAAACAGAAAAACGTTCATCTCGATATCTACAAATCTCACAGAGCTATTAAAACACAAAATCCATGACTTACACCACTTAACCCTTATGCGGTGTTCATTTCACATGTAAATCACTTCAAATATGTATAGATTCCATGTTTCCTGCCAATATTTTAATTAAGAAAACGTTCTTTTATTTATTTGGAACATTTAAGCGATTTAAAATACCAATTTCTCTAAAATAATAGTAGTGAAAAAAACCGGACTAAAAAACTCTGAATGTGGCTTCTAGGTTGGAATAGACCCGAATACCTTAGAAGGGTTAACCATGCCTCTGAGCGACCAGATTTTGACACTTTTTTATGCAAGATAGGCATCATCGACAAATTTTATGTGAATGGAAGTCGATTTAACAGTGATTATATTTTGGACATAAAATGCAGTTTACAGATTTTATGTTAAACTTTTCAAAATGTGTTAGAGTAACGGATTAAAGGTTCTACTCTGGCCGAAATATGTAGGCCCAGACCGACACATAGGAAAATAATTGCCTTCTGGAAATCAGTTAATATCTCAGCCCGTGCCCGGGATAGCGGTCTGCAGGGGCCCGGGCTTGGCCCGTACCCGGCCCAGCCCGCGGGCCAAGCCGGGCCGGCGGAATCGTTTCAAATTTTCTAACGGGCCGGGCCGGCAGATTTAGAATAGTTTTTTCAACGGGCCGGGAAGGCAAAAAAATTGAACGGGTCAGACGGACCGGGCCGGGCCGATTAAAAAAATTTTCGGGCCTGCCGGCCCGTTCTGAAGATTTGAGCTGGAACAATAAAATATGAGCTATTTTCAATGGTTTTAACGAGAATAAGTATAAATGTGCGTCACGAGCCATACTACTTTCACAGCATCAGTATAAAAATGTACAGTGTAGAGATCAGCATCGGAGAATTACATTGTGTGCAACTCGTTTTAATACTTTTTTAGCTGACTCATGCCGGTCCGAGATCAAGCTTGCATTATTTTTCTACATATAGACTGGCCGGACCGGAACTAGACTTAATTGTTCTCAAGATCTGAAGGGCAGAAAACATGATTTGTAAAATTATTAACAGCGATAAAGAACTTATGTTAGCTTTATCTTCGGATATATACTTCTTGATGGTTTTTAAATTAATTTCTCAACAATACGAAAGTTTGACACATTTTCTGATTAATTTTAAATTGTAAAAGTATAAAAGTGATAAGCTTAACAATTGAAGGGATTTGGAATCGAATAGCGTTTTGGTACACTTGTATGACCTTGTTGAGATGTAATAGTTTCTCAAATGATTACAGGTTTTTCTCCCTTCCCATGCTATCGCTTCCGGAAATTCTATTCAAATCGCTAATTATGACAGTATTTTATTTGCTTGTAGTATTCTTAAATTGCTTGTATCAAAAAATGGATAATGCCACTCGATTATATAGTTTTTGAATAAAGATATTTGCTAATCTTATGCCTTTCTGAGAAAAAAGTGAATTTAGAAATGTATCAGAAAGGAGCTTCTTTGAATTTAAGAATGAATTTGGATTTAAAACCTTTAATAAAATGATATAGAAATATTTTTGTAAATCTTCTTTTATCAAACATCTTCAAAAATAACGATGTTTTTAGCTTTCTTTCTTTTTTTATTTTATTCTAAGCCATATTAAATTTTTAATGAATCTTTATTCGAATGTTGAAAGCCTAAGTGATTATTAATGTTGTTAATGTGTATTTCCTGTAAAATATACTTTAAAATCATTCCATAGATATGTATGCAGTATTCTTTAAAGAAATCTTAATTATATGATAAAAATCTGTTTTTTTTTTTAGAAATCGTAGAAATTGTAACGGGCCAAAACGGGCCGGGCCGGGCCTGTTTTCACTGATTTCTGTACGGGCCGGGCCTAAAATATAAAAATTCAAGCGGGCCGAGCCGGGCCCGGGCCGAATTTTGAGCTTTACAACGGGGCGGGCCGGGCCGAGCCGGGCCGAAATAAATTTCCTACGGGCCGGGTCGGGCCCGGGCCTGGAAATTCCGGCCCGTGCAGACCTCTAGCCGGGGACTGCTTGATTGCATTTCTACAACATAGTTTTTTACGTCGATATGATTAGCAAGTTGGAAATTGCACGTGAAGCGTAGCAAATGAGGTGCGTTCGTACGATAACGAAGTTTTAAAAATATTCACATCTGGGTGATATAGTAGAGCGTGTAGCGATACAGTGTAGTAGTCGAAATCTTTGTGTTTCTGTAAATATGCAGAAAGTAATTTTTATTACACTTCAGCAAGGTATATCTTATTCATAAAATGTGAAATATTTGAATATAATTAAAATACGCCCCAAACAATGTTTCCCCGTATAGCATTATGTAGTGGAATACTTTTGTGTGGCCCTGTAATTTAATAATAAAAATTATTTGCATAATAGATTGTACAGAATGCATATTTTAGTATATACTTCATAGATTCATGCCAATTCTATTATGCTCGAATGAGTGTAACATCATTAAAATGCATTTGAAACTTTTTTCCCATTGACCGTAATGTAACGGAATACTTTTGATTGTCCCTGTAAATGATCTGTGCATCCGACTTTCATAACATTTGAAATGACTCGATAAAATTACGTAATAATTATATGTTTTAAATTTCAAACGATTCAAATACATTTGAAACTTTTTTCCCCATTGACCGTAATGTAACGGAATCCTTTTGATTGTCCCTGTAATTGATCTATGCATCCGATTTTCATAAAATGTGAAATGAGTCGACAAAATTATGTTATAATTATGTATTTTAAATTTCAAACGATTCGGTTTGGTAGTTTTTGCATTGTTATATGCGGACGGACAGACAGACGGACAGACAGACAGACAGACGGACGGACGGACGGACGGACTGAGCAACAACAATAGGTGTTACGTATTTACATAATTACGAACGCACCTAAAAATTGTTTTGCGCGAGGAGTTCTGACCAAAAAAACTTATTTTAGCCTTTATTTTTATATTTATAATATTAATTTTTAAAGAAGCGCACTGGGCAGTGATATTTTTTTATGATTCTCTATATGTATGTAAATGTTTCACTTATCATTTATATCATTAGTCCATATTCCATAAATTAAAGACTAATATCTTATACCGTAATCGTTTAAGATGGAATCACATAGGGAAAAAATACGTTAGAGGCAAGTTCCATTCTTAGTATGTGTACGTGTATTCTACTCTTTTTGAGATGTTATCATACTAATTTTGCACTTACAACATATGTTTTCGTTTAAGACAGGATTTCGTCATAGGAAGGTTTTTTACCACGGTTTTTGATGTATCTTAATTTTATTGATAAGAAATCTACTATCCGTTAAAGAAATAAATGTCAAAGTTCAATTGTAAAATAATAACGATTTAAAAATGCACGTATTTTTGCAAAAACGTTTGGGCGGAGCCAAGTTTTACTGATTTTTGCATGGTCAGAACACTCAGAGATAAAGATTTTCATACAGGTTGGGTTGAGACCGAGACTGAAAATTTTGCCTTTAAAGACCTACGAAGAGAGATGCCGATTCCGGTTTGAGGTGGAAAAAATATGTCAGTACAGGCTCGAGCGAACCTTCAGAAAAGTAATAAGGTCCATGTCCGGAACGAAAAGGGTGAAGATTAGACCCAGTCAATCCCACTCCGAGTGTCTTGAAAGAAAGTGAGCTCTGAGTTGGGACAGCAATATGAAGCCAAGTTTACAAACGTACCGGGTCGAAATATGGTGCAAACTTCAGTCATGTCCTTTTTTCATTATTTTACATTAATTTTGTTTCGGAATAAATATTTAATTTTGAAAATAAGAATTTTAAAAAATAAGTAAACTAAATTTATACTTTAAATATTTTTTAAATTAATATTTCAAAAAAACCGAAAACAGTGTTTTTATTTTTAATAAAAACTGGTCGTTGGGGGCCACCGTAATACTTACCCATCATGGATATGTATATGAAAATAAAACATGTGAAAACTATTTATACAATGCATTTCAATTCATAAACAAAATTTAAATATTGTTAATATACATAGTAATGCTATACTAAAGAACTGCTGATGTACCAATTTCGACAAATTATATAAAAAGCCAAACTACTCAAGTAGTACCGAACTGCGTAAAAGAAACAACCGTATAACTCCAAAAATAATAATTCTATTAACTAACAATTAACTGCGTCGGATTAAGCGTCTCATTTCCAATTAAAATATACCTCTGAATTGAAATTTGAATGAAATACAGGGTCATGAAAAATCGAAGAAAGTGGAAAACAGGATTACAAATATCTCGGCAACTAATATTCCGATCGACTTCGTTCTATATGCAAAATGTGTGTTATTTTATTGCCTTTTACGTCCATTCCTTAGAACAAAAAAACCCGAAAATTTTTATGTACCTTTCATCAGAACGAATTTTTCGAGAGTCCGAAAAAAATAGTTCCGGATAATCGAGATTGCTGATACTAAATAGGCGTCGTCCCATTCTTACATACTAACTACATACAAAATTTCAAGTTTCTATCTCAATTTGTTCGGGAAATAGAGCGTTTACAGACAGACAGACTGACAGACAGACAGACAGACAGACGGACGGCAAATTTTGTTTTCTAAAAATATGTTTTTCGGAATCTCCACTATCTAAAACGTGTAAATCCGTCAAAAAAAATTTCGATTTTCAAAACGATTGCAAGACTTACCCTATACTACGTATGATGGATAAGCAAAAAAAAGAAAGAAAGAAATTCGGAAGATAATATTTCAAGTTGTAACCTCATTATATTAAAATACCCCACTTCAAGGAAAATAACAATCGATGAAATTTTTTTTTAAATCTTTAAGAGAATTAATTTTAGGATGTGATTTTATTTGCGAATCATATTGCCAACCATCACAAAAGGGAAAAAACAAATTCTAACTCAATAAATATATTTTTATATATTTCTCGTCCCTTATAGTAACATTATTTCGTGAATTACACGCATTTCAATTTCTGTCCATTTACTTAAAACCTGGCGAATTATTCAAATTGTCATATCTCTGTGAATTTTGCATACATCAAGATTCATTTTTTAATATTTATTTAAGGAATGGATAAGGAATATTTTCCTAATTGGAATTTTTACTCTACGTGGCCCGTATAAAAGTTTAATTTTCGTATTTTTTAATTAATCTCTTCTTGGGGTTGCAACTTAACTAATCAAAAATGTCACCTTTTTTATGAAACTTTCCAATTAGAAGTATGGGTCTAGGAGATTGCTCAGATATTTATAAATGAGTCACACTGCATGTGTCTGTGAGTGTATACAAGACTTGATCATTAAATATAATATTTAGCATACCATATTGAAGAACATATCCAAAACTTTTGAGCACATCTGTGATGTTTATAATCTGTATCATTAGTAAATGATCGTTTCTATTTCAAAACAAACGAAAGCTTCGAGCAAAGGCCAACTTTGAACTTTCCTTCCATCAATATCAATCGATTTATTTCGATCGATTCGAAGACGAAGGTAAATTCCTTTTTTAACAATAAAATACACTTTATCTTATGAAACATTATTCATCTTAACGTGAATATGAATTAAAATAAAGAACGATAAAACTAATAATAATAAATTGCTTACTTAAAAAGTTTTTAAAGTGAATTTTTGTTTAAGAAATTTTAAGAAATGGATCGAAAGTCTTTAAAAAAGTTAAGTAACGTTACCGCAATTAAAGAGGATTTGAATTATTAAAACACCTTTCATAAAACCGCAAAGCGACAGAATATTTATCCTATATTATACTATAATGTATATTTGAGCCTGAAACACGAGTAAAATATAAATAACTAGAAAAAAATTAATCCTCTGGGCGTCTTGCAAATGATATTGTGAGAGAATATATCTGGAATATTAAGGAGATATATCGGATAGACCTCACAGAAAAATACATAATTCGAAATTTATTCCGATTTACAGTTATCTTGAAGACTTTTTTTTTCTCTTGGAGCTTCAGTGTAAAGTGAGGGATTATGTCTTCTACTACGAGATGCATTTATGACACTACTAATACTACGGAGATAGCACGTTTTTTATCCCTATTAATATTGGCCCCCTTCATTATTTGTCTAGAGCTGAAGTGCGCCCCTGCTTAATGAAAAGTTGGACAACTCTGGTATTAAGTACTGTATGTGAAAATATGAAAGGAATCTGACCTTTACGGATTTCTTGGATGATTTCCTAATGAATAAAACATGGAGTATGTATCATTCAGAAAGACATTTAACAAAATATATATTGCAATTCATCCCATTTACGCTTATTTAAATAATTTTGTCTCTGCACAGGCATACAAATTAAAGGATTGTTTTTTACAACTCTCATAAATGAACAATTTCATACTAAATTAACCGGAAAGTTCTGTCGTAGGATTTTATCCAAGTCTACTCTTTTAAAGTTCATATTTCTTCATAAGCACCGCTTTTTTCAAATGGTAAAATTCCTAGAGTTTTCAAATCATTAAAGTGATGGCAGTCCGATTTTTAGTGATTGAAAAAAATGGTGCCAATGACAGGGTTGCAAAAAAGCCGGCTAAAATTAAAAAAAGCCAGGCCGGTTGGCTTTTATTGATTTTAGCCGGCTTTTTTTGGCCAAAATTGGCCTTTTTTGGCCATAATTGGCTTTTATACAATGAAGCCTTTTAATTGAAATATATACATTTTTAAGTGTCTTTTAAATAATTTTAATGATGTTTAATTCACTTTTACTTTAATAAATTTATTTATTAAAATGAAAAACTGGGATTTTAATTATGATTCATTATGAGAAATTGGGTTATGTTATAACCCAATTTTTCAATAATGAAGCTATTAATACCAGAATAACACATTGATGGAGTTTCCAGTGGTTTATAGTCAGAATTGCAAATATGTCAGCTAAATTATAAAATGGCCATACCAAGTGCTTTTTCTGATTTACATTGACCATTAATCCTACTTTTGCTTTTTTATTTTTACTGCTTTATAAAATTAAAGAGGACTATGGTTAGTTGTTTTATTACTTAACTAATTTTAAGAGTTATTAAAATGTCATGTTTTATTCCCTATAAACATTTAAAATCATACATATAAAAAAACACCATTTCTCACTATTGAAAATAGTATTTTGAGTTATGCATTATTTCATAATATATTCACAATTTATTCTCAATTAGCATATGCATGAATATATTAATTCATGCAAGTGGGCATATATGCACTATTAAATAACAAAGAGCTATTCAAAATTTTAATTCAACAAATTTTATTAGAACATTTTTTGTTGTTGTTTTAATTTTATGTAATTATGTATTAAACTCTCCTCAAATACTGAATCCTTCCCAATTTCTCTTTCAGCATTGTTCCTTTTATGACTTAATCTTTACATATTGACCTGTAAGAACGTTTCCATGAATGCTTTGATGTGTTTAATTTTGTCATAATTGAATTAAATATAATTCTTAAGAATGTGTAATATAAGAACTAATGGAATATAGAAGTTTAGAAAACATTTTTTGAGTATATTTTCTTTTTTCCAAGATTTATATTTTTCAGACATAATGCCTTCACAGTTGACTTCTGGCGGTTATAAAGACATATTTATTTGAAAAAATAAATAGAAATCTATCACTTTTTTAGTAGTAAATAATTAAAAATAAATCAGCCCACGTTTAATATGGATTCGATACAAATTAACACTTTAAAAATAAAAGCCGGCTTTTTTCAATTTTAGCCGGCTTTTTTTAAGTGGATAAAACCAAAAAAAGCCGGCCGGCTTTTTTTGGTTTTATCCACTTAAAAAGCCGCCGGGCCAATGAAGAAATCTGAATTTTAAAAAAGTAGGCGTGAAATGAAATTACACGACAGAACTTTCCGGTTGACCTCATACTTAAGCAAATGTGAAAAACACATGAATAGAATTCAAATGATTCATAATATGCACATTATTATTATTATTATTTTGCTTGGATGATTATTTTTATTTTGTAGCTCGAGGCATAATTTTGTTAACCATTGAGTAGCTTGAGCCATAATTTCGGTAAATTAAATGATTCTGAATTATTTTCCACCATTTAATTTTTTCACTTACTCTTTCATCATAATTCACCGTATTCATTTTGAAAGACTACGTGAAAAAATGAATTATAGCATATCATAGACCTTGCAATTTTAGGAAAACAAGTGAATAGAATTCAAATAATTCATATTATGCACTTTATTATTATTTTTATTATTTTTTATTTTTATTTATCTTTTTATTTTATTTTATTTTATTTTATTTTATTTATTATTTTTTTATTATTATTATTATTATTATTATTATTATTTTTTTGCTTTACTTGGATTATTATTTTTATTTTGTAACTCGAGCCATAATTATGGTAGTTTAAATGACGCTTATTCGTTTATTATTTTGTTAACCATTGAATAGCTTGAGCCATAATTTTGGTTAATTAAATAATGCTGAATTATTATCCACCATATAATTTTTCACATCTTTAAGCAAAATTCATCGTATTCATGTTGAAAGAGTACGTGACAAACTGAATTATAGCGTTTCATAGACCTTTAATTTTTAGATTAGTTTTATTTTATTTATTTATTTATTTATTTATTTATTTATTTGTTATTTAGTTTTTTATTTATTTTTATTTATCTTTTTATTTATTTATTTATTTTTATTACTAGAGTGGAATCAAAACATGTAAACAATCGAATTTAACTACTTTTACTGTTTTTAAATTTTTAATATACACCGTTTGGCAGCTCAAATTAGTTTATTATTATAAGGTTTAAAAAGTTCTACATTTAACCGATCCCTGTTCTCTATAAACAATAATCTGAATTTTAAATTAGATATGCTTTTTTATCATTAAATAACTGTTGATATAAATGCATTTAAGTATGCATTTACGTTAACATTGCATTGAGTATCGTATGTGAAAATATGAAAGGAATCTGACCTTTACGGCTTACTTGGATGATTTCCAAATGAATAAAACATGGAGTACCTATCATTCAGAAGACATTCAACAAAATACATATTGCAATTCATCACATTTACGCTTATTTAAATAATTTTGTCTCTGCACAGGCATAAAAAATTGAAAGTTATACGTCAATAGCAGCAAATGAGGTGCGTTCGTACTACCTCTTCAGACCTGAGGTACACAAATGTGTACCTCCATTCTTTTCCACATAAAACTAAACTGTTCGATTTTTTTTGCATTTTTACTTTACTTCTATACAGCTGAACATTTTTTGCTTTAAAACAAAACCCATATATGTCAACACTGATGAATATTAATTCCTAAAATAAATATTATTTTCATCCGAGTTTCGAAAATGCCTTCAAGACATTGTGGCCAAAAAAGTAATAAATGTTCAAGATTATTTAACGTAATTGCTTTACAATAAAAAAAAATTCGAGAATTTGCTGATCACTTACCTATTTAAAGACCTTAATTTTGTTATTGAGTAAATTTATATTACTGATAGATAAACTGATGTTTTAAGGGGATTAGTACTTTCATAGCCATATTTGTAAACCTAAATTACTTGTTCCCTAAAGTACTGATTTTAAAAAAATGACCCTTTCTGTCATCTATGGTGTCATTTTGACTATGAAAAGCAAAAAATGTATATTTGTGGAGTTATTTTATGCTCAGGTCTGAAGAGGATAACGAAGTTTTTAAATATTCAGATCTTGGTGTAATAGTATACAATACTTCGAATACAGTATACTAGCCGAAATATTTTGTGCGTCCGTGTAAATATCATCTGATTTCTATTTTACAGGAAGTTACTTGTAGTAAACCTCAGCAACGCATATAAATTTCATAAAATATGAACCAGTTTAATATAACTAAAACGCGCCGTTAATTGTGTTTTCCCCTATAACATTTTACAATAGAATACGTTTGTGTGACCTTGAAAATTAATAACAAATATTCATTGCACTACAGATTGTACAGAAAGTAAATTTAAGTATGTATTTCATAGATGCATATCAGTTGTATTATATTCGAAACAGTGTAACAACATTAAAATGCACTGGAAACAAGTTTTTCCCATAGTTCGTAACGTAACGGAATACTTTTGATTTTCCTTGTAATTAAACTACCTACCCGATTTTAACAACATTAAAATGCACTGGAAACAAGTTTTTCCCATAGTTCGTAATGTAACGGAATACTTTTGATTTTCCTTGTAATTAAACTACCTACCCGATTTTCATAAAATTTGAAATGACTGGACAAAATTATGTAACAGTTATATATTTTAAATTTCAAACGATTCGGTTGGGTAGTTTTTTCTAATTTATATGCAGACAGAAGGACGGACTGAATGTACTATAGGGGCTACGTATTTGCATTGTTACAAACGCATTTAAAAATTAAAGGCTTGCTTTTTACAACTCATAAAAGAACAATTTTATGCTTAGCCAAATATGAAAAATACATTAATAGAACTTAAATGATTTGACAGACCGTTGTCCGTTTAAAGATACTACCTACGTTCGAATTGTTCTATCGAATTTTACCAGTAAATAATAATGAAATTTTTGACACAGGACAAAGAAAAATCCTAATCCTAGATTATAATGCTTCTAAAAAGAAATGTATACGTAAGCACTGAATGAAAAACGTACTTCATTGTATGAACAAATTCCATTATTACTAATAATTTTTAATTTTTTACATAAAAAAGGGAATTTGGCAAAGTCAAATATGTTTTGAAATAAACATGAATTATACAGAAGAATTTTTTTTTTCGAAAATTTATATATTTCAAGAGAAGTTTGAATTCAACTGAAAAAATATCCAGCCGTAAATTAAATAATTAGTATAAAATTTCAAATACCAGAGGAAAAAAAGAAACTACATGACATTAATTTCCTTAATTAATATGAAAATAATATGAAAAAAATTATCATAATATATTAATGAAATTTATAATTAATATGAAAATATGAAAATTAATATGAACATTTTTAAATCTTTAACATCCAGAAAAAAGTAAATGCGATTATATTCATAACAAGTGAGTAAGTTGGATCGCAGATTGTACAGAGAGTTTTGCATAGAGAAATGTCTATTCTAACAGGTTTTTTACAGATATAATTGTATTCTGAATTTATATAACATATGTAACAGTCAAATTTTAACTTTTTTTGCAGAAAATTCTCTTCAATATATTTTTCTAGTACAGACAAGAAAAATTTTGGATTTGAAATCTGTATCCCTTGGGCAAGAACCCATTTTTCTTTCCACTGATAAGGCACTGAATGATACTATAGAAAGTGTTTTCTAAAAAATTCAAATGCGTTATTTTTTTTAACCTGCTGGATATCTGTAAGCAACATGGAACTATTAAGAAAGAGGAACTGACATATCCTTAAAATAGTAACCGCTTTCTCACAGGGTTCATTGCCATCGTGGCAATCTTCCACCAATAAATATAAATAGTGAATTATTCCTTATTTAAACGCTTCATTAACGGAAAATTTCAATCAAAAATTACGTTAAAAAGAAATATTTATTTTTACTAGTTGAACTTTACTTTAGTTGTAATTGTTCCATCATATTGTGACAACTAAGACAACCTCCAGTCAATGCCTTTGAAAAAATTATAATACCTAGCCAAACCGACACCAGTAAAAAGTAGTTTAAAAAATTAACCATATTTTTGTCTGAAATTCTCCCATTAATAAGATGTTTAAAAAAGATGAAAATTTGAAATTAATTTTGGTGGTGGGATTTTTCACGCGAAATTTTTTTTTTCCGAGCACCTTCGTCGTTCCGAGCCCAAGCTCGCACTCTGATTGGTTGTTGCTCTCGGCACTGTTTTCATGCAACTTGGCGATAATCATATTTGGTGTAGCGATAGATGCTTCCGTCGAGGAGTTTGATTTCCTTCCGAACCGAGTACAAAGTAACTTTTCTCTTGCAGCATTGGATTGGATGGAACGTGTCTTACTGAAAGCTGTACTCTTTAAAAGTTTTTACACACAAGAGCACAAGACCACGAGGATAATAATGAAGGAAGAATAAGAATGAGTAAATTATGTTTTAGGTTTACTCGTTCACTTACGAGCGAAGTATTTTTCGCCAAGTATGGTTATCTCCAAGTTACATGAAAACAGTGCCGAGAGCAACAACCAATCAGAGTGCGAGCTTGGGCTTGGAACGACGAAGGTGCTCAGAAAAAAAATTATGTATTTTTCACTGTCAATAATCAGAAACTATTGATTTGATTAAAACAAAACAGTCGCCATTTTGTGACAACCTCCTCAGTCCCGTCACTTGTAACTGCTAGACAATATACTAAATCCCCCCCTCTTTTTTCATAACTCCATTGTAGGCAATGTAAATTGTAAAAATGCTCAAAATATATTAGAAAATAATATTAAATTGAGGAAATAATCCTTCACTATTTTTTTAAAATTACATTTGTTAATTTTTATATTGCCCGGTTCTGTAAATTATAGCTAAAAAGAAAAAAAAAGCATTAAAAAAATAAAATAAAAAAGCCTGTTCGTTATTAGTTTTGGAATGCTCTAAAATTTTTTGTAAAATTCAGCGTATTACCCAAATTTATAAATTTTGGTGGTAGAAGAATTTAATTTTTACTGTTTGACTTCCCAGAACATTTATAAAGATTATGTGCATGCGGATAAAATTTTTTAATTTTAAGATTTAACTTTTTAAAAATTAATTGTGAGACTATTTCATGACCATAATGTTTCCTACTTTGTTTTAATCACTTTATTATGCAATTTATAGTGCATATCTCTAATTCGTAAAGCATTTTAAGTGCATATTTTTGGGGGTCACCCTGTATTCCAAATTATATTAATTCATTTAAAAAACGATAATGTATTACAAAATATATCATCATTTATTAGTATATCAGCTTAACATCATTTAACACATTAATTTACCATTTAATTATATTTGCTATTTAATATATTTATTTATAGAATTTTAATATTAAACCTTGAAAATAACTCAAAATATATTCTTAACTGCAGTTGAATTATTATTTGATAAAAGTGTTTTACTCAAGTTCGAGAAATATTGCTATTTTGGAAATAACTTAGAATTAACTTTAAAGATAATTAATTTCAATTAAAGGTGTGATAGTTATTGAAAATTCGCGAGATAAAACAGTTTTCTGCCATCATACACTACAAATTGAGTTCATGAAAGTGTTTTTCTCAAGTGCGAAAAATATTGCTATCTTGAAAAGAATTTAGATTTAACTTTAAAGATAATTAACTTCAATTACGTGTGTGGCAGATATTGAAAATTCGCTAAATAAAACATTTTTCTGTCATCATACACTGCAAATTCAGTTCATAAAGTTGTTTTACTTAATATTGCTACCTTGGAATGAATTTAATATGAATTTTAAAGATAGTTAACTTTAATTACGTGTGTGATAGGTATTGAAAATTCGCTAGATAAACTCTTTTCTGCCATCAGACACTATACATTCAGTTTCATAGTAATTGTTTAATTTTTGATTTTTTTAATTATTATTATTATTTTTTAATTATTTTTTTGTACTAAAAGTCAATCAAGATGTGCTGATTAATTTCATTTCAATACTTAACTAACTAGTTTAATTATCTTTAATTTACAATGTAACAAATCTTATACTATAATGCGAGCAAAAATTGTGTGTGTGTGTGTGTGTGTGTGTGTGTGTGTGTCTGTGTGGGTAAATTTTATCTCAAAAATGGCTCTAACGATTTTCGCAAAAATTTGGATTTTACCATTTTCGGGCACGAGAAGACCATTGGGCTAGGTCACATGTTCGAGAAAATTCGATTATTGGGTCATAATGGGTCAAGATCAAGCTATTTATATCTAGAGAACGGCTGGATCGATTTTAAGGAAATTTTCTATCCAATCGTTTTTTGGCACAACAAAACTATTGGGCTGGGTCACATGTTCCAAAAATTTCGATTAATGGGTCATTTTTGGGTCATTATGGGTCAAGCCATTTTTATCTAAAAAACGGCTCTAACGATTTTGACCAAATTTTATATTGTATCGTTTTGGATTACAAGAAGACCATTGGGTTAGGTAACATGTTCGAGAAAATTAGGTTAGTGGGTCATTTTTTGGGTCATTGTGGGTCATGCTATTTTTATCTAGAGATTTTCTCACGCAATTTTGACTAAAAATTGCATTCTATGGTTTTTGGGCACGAGAAAAACATTGGACTAGGTTACATGTTCGAGAAAAAATTTTAATGGGTCATATTGGGTCATTAAGAGTCTGGGTCAAGCTATTTATATTTAAAGAACGGCGTGATGGATTATAACGAAATTTTGTATGTAACAGTTTTTTGACATGAGAAAACTAATGAGCTAAATCACATGTTTGAGAGATTTCGACTATGAGGGTCATTTGTGGGTCATAATGGGTCATGGTCAAGCTATATCTAAAGAATAGGTGGATCGATTTTAATGAAATTTTGTATGCAACATTTTTTTGGCACGATAAAATCATTGGACTAGGTTACATGTTCGAAAAATTTCGAATAATGGGTCATTTTGGATCATAAAGGGTCTGGGTCAAGCTATATATAATTAAAGAACGGCAAGATCAATTTTAACGAAATTCTGTATGTAACAATTTTTAGAAAAGAGAAAACTAATCGACTAAGTCACATATTCGAGAGCTTTCGATTATAAGGGTCATTTGTGGGTCTTAATGGGTCAAAGTCAAGCTATATCTAAAGAATGGATGGGTCGATTTTAACGAAATTTTGTATACAACATATTTTTGGCATGAGAAAATCATTGGGGTAGGTCACATGTTCGAGAAATTTCGATTAGTGGGCCACTTTTGGTTTATTCTAATTTTATCTAGACAACGTTTCGCGCAATTTTGACTAAATTTTGTATTTTATCGTTTTCGGGCACAAGAAAATCATTGGGTTATGACAGATTTTTGAGAAAATTCGATCAATGGGTCATTTTGGATCATAAGGGGTCAGGGTCAAACTAACTATATCTAAAAAACGGCTCAATCGATTTTATCTAAATTTTGTATCTAATGTTTTTCGGCATGCTAAAACTAATGAACTAGGCCACACGTTCGAGAGATTTCGATTATAAGAGTCATTGGTCATAAGATTGTTGGTCATGATGGGTCATGCTAATTTCATATAGAAAATGGTACTCGCCATTTTGACTATACTTTGTATTATATTGTTTTTGAGCAAGAGAAAACCATTTGGCTTGGACACATGCTCGCGAAAATTCGATTAGTGGGTCATTTTGGGTCTTAATGAGCTAGGGTCATTCTAATTATATATAACAACGACTCAATCAATTTTACCTAAATTTTGAAACAAAACGTTTTTTGTCACGAGAAGACTATTGGGCTGAGTCGCATGTTAAACAAAATTATATTAGTGGGTCATTTCGCTTCATTGCTGATTGCTGCCAAGCTAATTTTACCTAAAAAAATGGCTTAAACGATTTTGATTCAATTTTATATTCTACTGTTTTTGATTACCTGAAGACGATTGAGCTATGTCACATGCTTGATCAAATTTGATTAGTGGCTCATTTTGGGTAATACGGGTCAGGGTCACGAGAATATGGCAAAAGCCAATAACTTGGTGATATTTGACAAAATATTGGTGACATATGGCCAAAAAATCGACTATAAAAATTACGAAAACCAAAACACGTATTTGGAGCCAAATGAAAGAATATCTAGCAAAAAATATTGTCTTTCAGAATTTAAAGAATTTTTTTATACATTCTTAAGAGGATTCGAGATGCATGGTTAAACCAATCAGAGTCGAGCTAAAAAAGTGATTTAGATCGATGTCCTTTCGTTGTAAATTTTAAAATAAAGTAAAATTTATAAACATGCGCATAAAAACATAGTTTTCTTATTGGTTGTTTTTCTAAATAATACTATTATAAACATGTTTTACAGTAATAATACAGAGTTAATGATACAGTGAAAATACTATATCGAGTTGAACACAAAGTTAATTTTGACCGAGCTAAGCTCGGTCTCCCCTGCTAGTATAGTTTATTGCTGATGCGTGTATCACACATTAAGTAAATATCATATCATCATTTGCACAGTCGTGGAGGGAAAAAAAGCATCCTCTACTAACTCTTCAAAAAATTATCATATAAGAAAATTACTAGTAACAAATGATTAGAAATAAAGTCTACTTTTAAATTATGTCTATAAAATTTACGTAGGAGGCCATCTACATATAAAAACGAGCACTAAAATTTTTTTTGTTGTTGTTTGTTTTTTTAATTCTGATAGCATAAATGAACTCTACACCCTTGCAATTCGTATGATAATTTTTCAAGAAATTAATTATTTTAAAATGAGTATATTTTAGAGATTGAACGCAAATTGAAGTTCGGTACTAGATTGCTGTCCGAGGGAGCCCCTTTCTTGATCAAGACATATAACGCGCCATTCAATCTGTTATTAAAGATTGCTAGATTAGCATGAGAAAATTGAGTTATGAATAAAGATATGGAGACATATAGGGTGTCCCTAATCTCGTGGTATATACGCCAGGGGGTGATAGAACACATCAAGACGAGTAATAGTAAAATTTTTCCGCTTTTTGTAATCATTTGAAATTTCAACCTTCTGAAACAGTTCAGTTTGTGCTACTTAACCACTCCCAACTATTCAGATTTTGAGCTCAAAATTTAGGTTTATGTCTAAAATTCTAAAAGAATTTAATCAGATGCAAAAAATAACGGCAAAAAATAGTTGTTTGTTACTCCAATGTCTAAAGGGCCCTCTATCGGTATTTTTTGAAATTTATCTTTATAACTTATTTTCAAGAAAATACCGACATAAAGAATAGTTTTAGTGAAAACCGTAAATCAATCGACCGTTTTTTTTCGTTTTTTCTGTATATTTGAAATTTTGGACCCTAAACTTTAATGAGGGCTACCTCCTTTGGAAAACGTTTGGGACCCTTGGTTTCCTATTTACTATTACTCGTATTGATGTGTTCTATCACCCCCTAGTGTTAGAGGTCTGCACGGGCCCGGGCTTGGCCCGTGGCCCGTACCCGGCCCGGCCCGCGGGCCGGGCCGGGCCGGCGGAATCGTTTCGAATTTTCTAACGGGCCGGGCCGGGCCGGCAGATTTAGAATAGTTTTTTCAACGGGCCGGGCCGGGCCGGGCCGACAAACAACATAAACGGGCCGGGCCGGGCCGGCAAAAAAATTGAACGGGCCAGACGTGCCGGGCCGGGCCGATAAAAAAAATTTTCGGGCCTGCCGGCCCGTTCAAAAGATTTAAGCAGAAACGATAAAATATGAGTTATTTTCAACGAAAATGGTTTTAACGAGAATAAGTATAAATGTGGCCATACTAGTTTGACAGCATCAATATAAAAATGCACAGTGTATCGGCATCGGAGAATTACATTATGTGTAACCCGTTTTAATATTTTTTTAGCTGACTCATGCCGGTCCGAGATCACGCTTGCATTATTTTTCTGCATATAGACTGCAGGACTGGTACTAGATTTAATTATTGGCAGAAAACATGATTTGTAAAATTATTAACAGCGATAAAGAACTTATGTTAGCTTAGTCTTGGGATATATACTTCTTGATGATTTTTAAATTAATTTCTCAATAATGCGAAAGTTTGACACATTTTCTGATTAATTTTAAATTGTAAAAGTATAAAAGTGATAAGCCTAACTATTGAAGGGATTTGGAATCTAATAGCTTTTTTCATTTTTGGTAAATAAAATACTTGTATAATCTTGTTGAGATATAATAGTTTCTCAAATGATTGCAGGTTTTTCTCCCTTCCCTTGCTATTGCTTCCTGAAATTCTATTCAAAACGCTAATTATGACAGTATTTTATTTGTTTGCAGTATTCTTAAATTGCTTGTATCAAAAAATGGATAACGCCATTCGATTATATAGTTTCTGAATAAAGATATCTGCTAATCTTATGCGTTTCCGAGAAAAAAAAATGAATTTAGAAATATATCAGAAAGGAGCTTCTTTGAATTTAAGAATGAATTTGGATTTGAAATCTATAATAAAATAATATAGAAATATACTTATAAATCTTCTTTTATTAAACAGCTTCAAAATTAACGATGTTTTTAGCTTTCTTTCTTTTTTCTTTTATTCTAAGCCATATTAATTTTTTAATGAATTTTTATTCGAATGTTGAAAGCCTAAGAATCTAAGTAATCATTAATGTTGTTGATGTGTATTTGCTGTAAAATATACTGTAAAATCATTCCATAGATATGTATGCAGTATTCTTTAAAGGAATCTTAGTTATGTAATAAAAATCTGAATTTTTTAGAAAGCGTAGAAATTGTAACGGGCCAAAACGGGCCGGGCCTGTTTTTGCTGATTTTTGTACGGGCCGGGCCGGGCCTAAAATGTAAAAATTTAAACGGGCCGGGCCGGGCCCGGGCCGAACTTTTGAGTTTTACAACGGGCCGGGCCGGGCCGAAATAACTTTCCTACGGGCCGGGCCTGGAAATTCCGGCCCGTGCAGACCTCTACCTAGTGTATGTATCATGAGTTTGGGGACACCCGGTATAGTGAATTATATAGCAGATGCGAGCGAAGTTGCTGAGGAGATTGTCACAAGATAGCAGCTGTTTCTTTTAATCGGATCAACAGTTTCTGATGACCGCTGGTGAAAATTCCCACTAATAAGCTTCAATAGAAAATCTCATCTTATTTTCTCGTCGTAATGATGGGAAATTTCTCTCACAAACACGGTAAAAAGTTTCGATTTCATTTCACTGGTATCAGTTTGCTAGATATATTAATCTTTTCACTGACACTGACAGGCGGTTGTCTTGTTTATCACAATGTGGCGGATTATTACCGTCGAAGTAAATTGTTACCAGTAAAACGGAATATCAGTTTTTGCCATTACTTTTGAGTGAAATTTCCTATTGAGGGTGTATTTCGATTCAAACTGCTTGTTTTCCTATTTAATTTTAAGTTCATTTTTGCCCTCAAATGCATGAAACTGGCAAATTGTATTATTAAGAAAGTACTCAAGGTGCCGTAATGGTCGATTCTTTGATAAATGTAGAAAATGTTGCAAAAAAGGCTGCCAAAGTTGCCAATCTGAACAGATATTTCAGAAGCGGGAGATCTGGGGACGAAAAATGTGTCATACTGAGAGAATAATTGTTTATAAATCAAATTCTAATCAAATGAGCGTAAAAAGACATCACACGGCACCTTATACGTCACTTCAAAAATCCCCTCAGCAAATTTCATATCTGTACTTTTAAAATTGTGTCTGAAATTGTATGGGGAAATTTCGAGCTGTTGAAGGTGGAAAAGCGTTTTTTCGAATACACCCTTAAGGAGTCGTTTAAGTTAAGGGAAATTTTCTGTATAAATTTACTGATGGAAGTTTACCATGGAGGTAATGAAGTCATGATAAAGCGGTTACAGTTGCAGCTTCATTATTTTAAGGAAATGCCAGTTCCTTTTTCTTAATAGTTCCATGCATAAGAAGTTTCAAAATATCCAGTCACTTCTATCGTAGACACTCCCTTAAACAAAAATCTTGCGTTTTTTTTTTTTTTTTTTTTTTTTTTTTTTTTTAAAGCATAATTTGAAAACTACTTGACATAAAAATTTGAAATTATGGATTTCCATAAAAGCAGGATTTAATAAATCCAAAACCATGAAGAAAATTGTAGGTTGCAATTGATATTTTTTTTTTTCGAATATTAATTTCATAATTCATAATTTATATTATAAAATTATAAAAATTGCAAATTCAACGTATATACGTTTGGGTACTTTAGTATTATTGCTATATAAAAAATTACCACATTAAGTGTATAATTTCAGGACATATGAATAAAAATATCAAAAAAGGTATTTAACATTAGAAGCACTACATTTTGAATGCTTATAATTCAAATGACTTGAAAATTGATGTCTAAACATAATTTGAACCGAAGATTTCAAATATCTTGTTAAAATTGGGTTTTGCACATTGAAAAAAATGAAGTTTGGGTCCATTTTAATATGCAGATGCCCCCCTAAGCGAATTTCATGTACATCATTTAAAAGTAGACTTTATTTCCAATCGGTCGGTACCAGTAACTTTCTTGTAATTTGTTAAGAAATTAGTAGGAGGTGTTTACTTTTTTTCCCCCAGGACTATACATTATGCAGTTATTAAGGGAGACCCGTAAGAAAAAACCCAAAATTTTTATTATTGATTTTAAAGTAATGAATTTTGGTGTACTCTTTAAGAATCTTCTTGTAAGGAATAATTAGCAAAAAAATTCACTTTTTATTAAAAAGTATATTTTTATGGGGATTTTTATGATTTTTTTTTGGTCGAAAAATACACTTTTTAAAATTACTACTCCTCATTCAATTTTCAATATTTTGGTATTACTAAAATTTCTTAAATAGTGTTATAGTATATAGAAAAGAACTAAGGAGAGATATTTTTAATTTTTTATTTTAATCGGCTAAAAAAAAAAAAAAAAAAAAAAAAAAAAAAAAAATGCATGATAAAATTCCTTAAATTCGTTATAATTTTCATGTTTACCAATTTATGTAAAAATTTCAGAAATAGTTAAGAAAAATATCTCTCCTTACTTTTGTTGCAAATTTTTTTAAGATTCTAAAAACATAAACACTTTGTTTCTAAATCATTTTACTACTGAGCCTTAGTGCTTTGAACTTAAGCAAAATATGAAAAAAGTCATTTTCAGGAAAACACGTTTTAAATGGCCGCTAGTCCTTTAAACTCTATAGTGAGTACAATTTAAAAAGCTCATGTTCTACCTGTTCCAAGTGTCCCCGAATTCTGAAATTTTGCATGGATATTCGCAAATATGTATTTTATCGTTTTCTGAGAAAAAAGAAATTGAACTTTTGAGTATTTTTGGCCGAAAATAGGGTTCGGGTCTCCCTTAAATCAATAACATATGTATGTTTATATTAAATACCCATTTAATTCTAGTGAATATATGTTTTTTAACCTGTCCTACTTTGTTTTTCCCAACGAATTTAACAAAGAGCTAAGCTGATCAATATGCTAACTTGTTTAATTTACACAATTTTTTGAAGATTTGATATTTTTTAAAGAAACTTTTTAAAATCTTTTTAGGAAAGTTGAACGTAATAAAAAAGTCAAGGGAATAAGATATTATGTAATAGAAATTAATATCAAGTAAGTTTAAGTGGGAGTGTTTTGCAGTGCATTTTATTGATTTGTTTGCTTTTTGGTAGCATATGTTAAAGGTTGGTACTAAGCTCTTAAGAAAACATATTGGCATTTAATTTTCAAATGTGACAAATAATATTATTATTTAAATTACTATGCAATAAAATTTACAACGTTAAAAAACTAGTCGTTGGAGGCCACCGTAATACTTACCCATCATTTATATGCATATGAAAATAAAACATGTGAAAACAATTTATACAATGTATTTCAATTCCAAAACTAAATTTAAATATTGTTGATACACATAGTAATACTCTATTAATGTATTGCTGATGCACCAATTTCAACAAATTATATAAAATGCCAAACTACTCAAGAAGTACCAAACTGCGTAAAAGAAACATCCTTATAACTGTAAAAATAATAATCATATTAACTAACAGTTTACTGCGTCGGATTAAGCGTCTCATTTTCAATTAAAATATAACTCTGAATTGAAATTTGAATGAAATACAGGGTCAGGAAAAATCGAAGAATGTGGAAAACAGGATTACAAATATCTCGACAACTAATAATCAGATCGACTTCGATTTTTATGTGAAATTTGTGTTTTTTTTATTGCCTTTTACATGCGTTCCTTAAAGTAAAAAAAATCGAAAATTTTTATGTACCTTTCATCAGAACGAATTTTTCGAGAATCCGGAAAAAATAGTTCCGGATAATCGAGGTTGCTGATATTCAATAGGCTTCGTCCCATTCTTACATACTAAGTGTATACAAAATTTCAAGTGTCTATCTCAATTTGTTCGCGAGATAGAGCGTTTACAGACAGACAGACGAACGGCAAATTTTTTTTTATAAAAATATGTTTTTCGAAATCTCCAGTGTCGAAAACGTGCAAATCCGTCAAAAAAAAATTTTCGATTTTCAAAACGATTGCAAGACTTACCCTATACTACGTATGATGGGTAAGTAATAATGTTTCATGCATTAACTGGTAGAGTTTTAGTATTTTAAGTTTACCATACGTTATAATTGCCTCACAAAACTTTCTTATATGAAATAAAACATTTTTTTTGAGAAAACGTAAATTAATATGTTATTTAATTAAGTCTTGTTGTTCTTGTTGTCATTGTTGTTTCTGAGAAAATATTGCAAAATATTAGCTCATTGCAAAGAAATATAAAAAAAAGTGTAAAACTACAAATATATGAAGAGCCCAGAAGCCAAGGGGTACAAGTGACAAAATGTCGATTTGGAGTAAATTGAGTTTAAAGATAATTGATGTTAAATTGGAACATCAATAACAATTGACTAAATTGAAATAGGAAACATCTGCTTGTTGCATTCTAATCTTTGAGCTCTCATTTCAATAACTGTTAAAAAAATAAAGTACAATTTTCTTTAAATGTATAATTAATCAATATTGTTTGTTTTCCGAAAAAAGTGGTTTATCTCTATAACTCCCCAAATAATCAGAAAATGACCTATATTTCTTTACCTGAAATGAAAAAAGCATATTTCCGGATACCCTGTGCACTTAACACAATTTTTTTCAATTTTGTCACTTATATCCCTTGGCTTCTGGGGTCCTCATATATTAAAATATATTTGCAAAAGTTGAATATACAGTTTTTTGTGTATACATCATACAATGTAGTTCTGTTTTAATGTAGTTCACTTCTCAAGTCCAATTTTTCAAAACTAGGATGAACCATATATAAAATTCTAACTGTCTTAATAATTTTATATCAAAATTTAAGTGTAAAGAAATATACTATTAAATATATTAGTTTGTATAAATATGCTTTAAACACAAATATTATCCCCAGAAAAGTAAATTTTATATATTAATCATGGTGAAGTTTACTCTGACTTCTTTCCCTCTACTTTTAAAGCTGAAATAAATAAACAGTCTTTACTTTATCTCATAACTTTGCGCATTCACGCTTGCTCGCTTTTCAAAAGTATTACGCTATAAATAGAAGCCGCCCACTGAAAACGAGTGGCAAAGATACAAAATTTATGAATGGTAAAGCGGAAACAAGCTGATCAAGTGCCAGTCGCGTGGTTACTGCATGCAAACAAAAAAGTAATATTTCGTCTAATAAAAAACAAACAAAAAATTAACTTACCTTCGACTGATAAGGATTAGAGATGATAAGTTGTTCAAACTGTATTTAGAAGTTCCGTGTAAAACCTTTGGTTATTTTTCTTGTATTTACCTTTTATATTCCTTTCACATGAATGAATTTTTAATTTATTTTTTATTCTCAAAAGAAGCAGACGATTTTTTTCACACTTAATAATTCTTTTTCACAAAACTTTCTAATGCGAAATTGCTGACAAGTTTTCCAACAGCTAATAATTCTTTTTCACAAATATTTTCCAATATGATATTGTAGGTCACAACGAACAATTCACTTTCACAAATATTTTTCAATATGAAATTGCAGACTTTTTTTTCACAGCTGATAATTATCTTTCACAAATATTTTCTAATATATAATTGCAGACGATTTTTTTCACAGTTCGTAATTCTCTGTCACAAATATTTTAAAGAGTTAAATATTAGGTGATTCTTAAATCAACAGATTTGCAAAAGAATCAATTAGAATATTATTGATTATTTTGTTGCAAGCTGACTACGATTTCGCACTACACTACACACATATTCTACACACTTCTCACAATATCGACTGTATTTTCATTTCACTATTAATTATTTTATTTCATTAATATGTTTTGTGCAAAACTGTAGATATTTCAGAAAACCACACAAATTTACAATAACTCAGGTTATAACTTTATTGAATTTTTTTTCTTGTAGAACTATTCCAATGTTATGTAGCTATTAGAATGAATCAGAACAATTAATAATTATTGAGTTACAAAATGTACTGCAAAATAATTTTTTCACTAGTTATCCAAGTTGTCTTGTATGTCAATTTCTATTCGTTCGTTTTTCTGCACATAATTTATAAGAAGTTTGATCAACTTTTTTCACTCTTTCATATTACGCCCTTCATGTATACAAAATACTTTTCCAAAGTTTTTAAAAGTGTATTTATAGTATTAGAATATGTTTGAGATATTCAAAGAGCTTTATTAATTATATTATAATGTAGTTACCGAAATATTTCCTTCAATAATTGAATGATAACTGACAATTAAAAAAAATGTATCTTATTGCAAAGTAGTTTTATTAACTTATTGCTCCGTTTATCATTGGGTCAAATGATTTTAGTGTATCGGTATTTTGAATCCAAATTACAATGCACTAAATCGCTAAGTGTCAAAACACAGAAGGTTTTAAAGAACTGAAATCCTTTTCATGCAGTAACACAAGTGGAAAACACACAGAGGGGAAGAAAAAAAAAACTAAGTACAGTTTCTGGAAATCAGAGAAACAGCTGCCCCTGTCAAATCATATCGTCTGCAACACTGCAGCAGTTGCAACAACACACCTTTTACCTCGCGATGAGGAGACTTCGATCAAACGTCCCATGCAAGGCTCCCTGAAGGTTGGAGAGTTCCATCAGTTATGTTTTTAGAATAAAGATGGGAAGGAGTAAGGAATAGAAAGAATCATAGGCTGCGACGATTTCTGTTCTTGTTCCTAATTCGAGATCGTCTGCCTGAGCGTTCGCCGCATCGACCCGATGAGGAGGCGCTGCCATCGCGAAGGGGGGGGCCTACTTCCAAAGAGGATGCGTTTGAGTTTGCGGGCAGTCTCATTCCCTCGGCGGGGTGTCTTGGGTCAATATCTACGGTTCTTATTTTTAATTTTGAAAGTAGCAGTTTTATTTTGGTTCGTAAATATTTAAAAACAGAGGTTATTTTCTGGATGTTTACGTTCATTTTTTTTCTTCCTAATGTTTATTTTCTGAGAAAGAGAAGAAAATAATGATCTAGGAAAAACTCATGAAGAGTAGTTACATAATCGGAAATCATAAACACATTTGATACATGCAATATATTTCTAGTAGAAATAAATATCCTGTCTGGAATTTTCTACACCTTAACTATTTATTATATTGTATGTATGTAAAGTATATTTTTAGCCTATGTTAACCCTTTAAGCGTCTGGCCTATTTTTTCCTTTATGTTTAGCGATTCATAACGTAATACCTATGAAAAATATGGTACTACTCTGTTATCCCGTCGACCAATTTCGCCAAATTATACAAATCGCCAAACTAATAGCCAAATCATACGAATGAACGTAATTTTTATTTTAAATAACGAAAAAACAAATAAATAGTAAGTATTAATAAAAATATTAATAAAAAGTCGAAATAAAAATCACTTAATAACATTTTAAAAACGTGAATCGTATTTAATGTCATTGAATGCGACATTCACGATCATCCATTATTGGCATTTAATCTTATAGTTTGACGATAATTTTTTAGTCGACGGGATAACCTAGTAGTACCAAAAATATTTGTATGGGAATTTGTATATGACTACCTTACACATTTATTTATCTTATGCACTGCAAAAAATAACATTAATATCAGTTTTGTAATTAATCAGCCCTTGATTTCAAAGATTTTGTGACGGAAAAACCCGGTTAGGACGCTAAAAGGGTTAAAGGCAAAAATCGAAAAATTCGAAAAGACAAGGAATTAATGAGCGAATGTTTTTTCTTCTCCTTTTGTGCTCTCCATGTCTCCTACAGGATACACATTTAAAAAAAAAAAATCTTATATGTATAAATGAAGTTAAAAAACAAAGAAGCTGCCGTTAATGGAGTATAAGAACTAAACAAATTAGAAATTCATTTCGTATAGCCTTTTTCTTTTTCTTTTTTTAGCAAGATATGTGTAAAATTAAAATGGGTTGCAGCAAAAATGTACGAAATTCACAAAAATGAAATCATAAACAATTTTTCTGTCTGTTAAGATATCATTTGTAAAGTCCATTAATAATAAAAAATTATTAAATATATATATTTATTTCCTTTTTCATTGTCTTTGCAATGAAAAAAGAATAAAATAAAGTAAAAAATTCCAAGAAATCGTCAAACAATGATATTTTCGAAACCCCATGTGTTATCAAATTTTATATGCAAAAACTAAACTTTTTTTTTTGTTATTTGTTTGTTAATATAAATCCATGACTGAAGTAAAAAAATATGTGTAAATAAGCCCTGCGGTCTGAAGAGAACATAGAGAAACTTCCGGAAGGTCATCTGGATTAATTAAGGGGAGTCTTCACTCGCTTGAAAATACCTACTACGTAACGTTAAATCATTGGGCAGGTTGAAAGAGCCATACTAAAGATGGACCTCAGCTATCCTATGGGAGAAAAAAAAACGTTTAAAATTATTCAAATTTAAACGATAAATTTAAAAGCAACCTCCCCATTGGTTTAACATTACTGAGTGGGTGCTTTTAAGCGAGTGAAGACTCCTCTTAAGGAAAAAAGCTGATATAGACAAACTTCATAAATTGTACAATTCCTCACGTCACTTGTAATAAACAATAAATGCGTTTTTTTTTTTTTTTTCTCTCAACATTAGATTGTTTTTTAGAATTTCTTAACCTTAATTCTTTATTGGATAATACTTATATCTAATCCTAGACAAGAAAGAAGAAAAAAATATTTTTTATTACTGTCATAGGTAAAATAGCTACAGGGAGGAACTTGTGGAACGTCTTCTGAATTAATTAAGGAGACGGACAATACCTTTGAAACCATCTCTTCAACTCAATGATATTGTCATAATATGTGGTGACACAATACTTAAGGGGGCTCAGGGGTTGAAAACTTTTCAAAAAATCGATTTTTTATGATCTAGTTTGATTATTCAATTAATTCTTAACTCAGAGCAAAAAACCGCATAAAAATATTTGCATTTTTAACGGAGTTATAAGCATTTATGTATCAACACTTTCAAAGCCGCACCCATATAATTTCAAGTCGCGTTTTCTCAAAACTTGATTTTTGACGACTAACACCAAGATTTTAAAAAACTATTTGAAAGAATGGCTTTTTTTACATGCATGCATGTAACATCATTATCTATAGAATGAATTGAGGATATAACTATCACTTAAAAAAAACATTATTAAAAAATCTCTCAAATTTGAAAATTTAAAAAAACCATAAAAAAATACAGCTTGTTTTCATTAAAAATACTCAAAATATTAAACTATCTGAAATATATTAATTCATTCTATAGATAATGATGTTGTATGCATGCAAAAAAAATTAAGCCATTCCATCAAATAGTTTTTTTTTTTTAATCTTGGTGTTAGTCATAAAAAATCAAGTTTTGAGAAAACGCGACTTAAAGTTGAAATTATATGGATGCAGCTATGAAAGTGTTGATACATAAATGCTTATAACTCCGTTGAAAATGCAAATATTTTTATGTGGTTTTTTGCATTGAGTTAAGAATTAATTGAATAATCAAACTAGATCATAAAAAAAATCGATTTTTTGAAAAGTTTTCAACCCCTGAGCTCCCTTAATACTAAAAATTAAAAAATATTTTTAAAAAACTTGCAAAACAGTCTATTTTACTGAAATTAGATTTTTTTTTTAATTTAACTTTTTTTTAAATCCCTACTATTTAAATATATATGAATATTTTTGATTTGATTTTTGTCACATCCATTAGAATATGCTACATAAAACTATGCATAAATTTTAGATGCATGGTATTTTACATTAATATGATTTTTTTTCTCTTATGTACATACATTTAAAAATGTAGAAAAGTCAACAAACTCTCAATTTAAATATTTTTTAAATAACCATAAATTTGAATGTTAAACCAATGAACAAAAATATTAAATACACCGTGGAGAACAAATAAAAAAAATCAAACCTCTGTCTAAATTAGCAAAAAAAGCGCCTTAATCTTTATAGAATAAGCAAGTTATAGAAATATGACCATGGAGAAAAATCAGCTTAAAGTTTTCATTTGCAGAGTAATTGCATTGGATGTATTAAAAAAATTACAATTTCTCGCTATATAATTGTCTTATAGGTAAAAATGAGGTATCAAAAATTCACAATTAAAATAGCTTTCAGTTAATATTTAAAAGAATAAATAAATAAAAAACGATATTTTGACCTATTTCAAGGTATTGTGTCCCCTTACGGAAGAAAGCTGATGCAGACAAATTTCATAAATTGTAAAATTCTACGTTATTTGTAATAAACAATGAATCCATTTAAGAAAATAATAATCTTTTTTTTTTTTCATGCTATAGATTGTTTTATTAGAATTTTTTAACTTTAATTCTTTATTGGGTAATAATTTTATCTAAATCTAAACTAGAGAGAAGCCTCTATTTTTTATTACTGTCATAGGTAAAATATCTTTACGGGGTACTTATAAAGAAAAGTGAAACAAATTACCTCAAATTAAAAGAATAAGTAACTGATGCAGAAATACATTGTTCATTATGAAATAAGAAACTGTTTCGAAGGGAAAAATCTCTCTTCTTCAAGCTATACCTTCTTGAAAATTAATTCTATTAATTTATCTTAATTTTGATTTAGGTACAAGGGAAACCTTAATTGTACTGCACCACACATTCACTACAAATTGTATAGTCACACAATGAAGTATTTGGAGGAAAATCCCAACCCAAAATTATTTTCATATTTTTACAGTTAGAATCAATGCTGTTGACTTACTATTAGTAAATAAACTTAATTAATTTCAAATATATAAAACTATGCACTTAATTAAAATAAAAGTAAAAAAGAAAATTTTTTGAAATTTTTAATGTTTAAGATGGAAAAGTTATAATTTATAGAGTTGTTTTAGTACAAGTAATGTTTAATTACATGTGGTTAAAATTTTAATTATTTATAGAAAAAAATGTATTAATATATATATATTATTTATATATTTGCATTCAGCAAAGTTGAGTTGTAGTACAGAGATTTTAGCTTTCAGTATTATTAGCCCTCTAAGTATTTGGAACATGATATTCCGTTCACTAAGCTCCAGGTTTCACTCCAATACAAGCAATATTTAAGATATTATAATTCTAGAGATTTAAGGAATTTTCAACTCATTTAAGAATGATTGATACTCTTAACCTTCCTACCCTGTTCAAATTTTACTCAATCTTGATAAAAACATTTCACACCAGAATTGTTATTTAAGACATTTTTATATATTTAATTGACTTATTTCTTTTAATCTGTTATTTAACTTTCTTTATGAAAAAAATTCTGGTTCGAATCGTATGAAACAAATTATAGTTATGGGTCGATTAGACCCATTCAGGGTAGGAAGGTTAAAGACTGCATTCATATTTGTAATTAAGATTTTTTTATTTACATATATAATATTATGAAAGGATCATATTTACTCAGCATATAAAGCAGAAGGCTAAGAAAACAGCATTACAATTTTACCCATTTACAAGACGCTTATATGGTTAGATTACGAAAAGTATTTATATTTATAAATGTCAACTATATGCAAGATATATTTATTTTTTCAATTGACTTTCAAACCAAAAGAAATGTAACTGTACTTCAAAAATGATCCGGCAAACCTTTAAAAAAACTATATATTTAAATCAATAAACTTGAATTAGAGCTAAAAAGGCTTGGAAAGAATACAGTTTAAATTATTAATTATTTTTATTATTAATTTAAAAATACAGATATTCAGTTTAACAATTCATGGAGTCACAAAAATATACATAAATATAATAACAAAGTTTATGCGTAACAATAAAACCGCAAAGAAATGCCCTCTTCAACTGAGTCTAAGATTTGCCGGATATGACTCATGTTCCTGAAATAGACAAAGAACGATTCATTAGTTAGTCAACTATTATAAAATATGCATTTTGCAGTTATTGAGCAAAATTTATTTTTTGCATTTTGACCAGCTGTTGGGTTGTTCGGAAAGTCCTTTCAGTTTGGGAAAATCAATTCGTACAGGAAAATTCTATTACTTAATTATTAGAGATTGTTTACTCAGATTGAGTTACATACTTAGATATAAATGGACAAATTTTTCCGGTACTAATTCATTTTCCCAAACGGAAACGACTTTCCGAACGACCCAATATTTTGTGCCATATACTATTGTGTGTATCGATCATATCAAACCATGCGTAAATACAAAAATTTTAATCATAAGAGCCGATCCCTCTCTGAGATAATAGGAGGCATCGATGAAATTAAAGGGTCTATTATTTTTGATTAAAAAATAGGGTCACAAAAAAGTTTTTCACATAAGTTCGTGAATGGTTCAAATTTATAAGGAATTTTTATTTCTGAAAATTAAGACACTATTTTTAACATTTTCCAACATAGGTAAAAAATATTAGGGACTTCGGTTTGTCTGTTCACTTATCTGAACTCTAACTCTCATGAATGTACTCGGATTACCTTGTATTTTTTTGTATGCTATCGACGTTCACTATAGCATGATGGCTATTTAAAATAAAGTGTGTAGCCTTCACGCTTATTTTACAAAAATGGTCAAAAGTTATATATTGCATTAAAGTGAATGGGAAAATCAAACGAATTTTGTTGAGATTACATTTAGTATTTAGCAAAGATGAATTGTAGTATAGAGGTTCTAGATTGTATCAAACCATGAAAAAAATACGTTACGTCAAAAATTCGTTAGTTTTACCACATATAAATTCAAAATCTAATGGCGTCAATCCGGCGATAGATAACAAAAGAAAAATAATTTATAAAAATTGTATGAAATACGCATTAAATCTTTCTAGTAATTTATTTACTTATTATTATTTCACTTATCTACTGACAGATGTTAAATTTATCTTAACCGTTATGCGCAGATTAATGAAAATGTTATTTTAATACAATCATTGAATTAATCGCAATTACGTATGTAACCTTTACTGGAGTTCCTTTTCCCGTGATTTATTCTGTTATTCTGCGGTTATATTAATACAATCAGACCATATGTCATTTCCAAAAATTTAATTACAAACAAAAAGACAAATTAATTTTTCTAACAAATCGTAACCTATTTCTTACAATCTCATTAATACAAGCTTATCCTATTTAAACTATCATAGTTCTTTCCGTTATGCTATTAAAAGTAAACGGATGAAAAAAATTATATATGTATCATTAAATATTTTCTACTAAACTGGCACCTCAAAATTATCTAATTACACAAGAGATTGTTATGTAATATTGCACTACCGCAATGTTGTGAAATAGTCATATGATGACATTAATAAATATATCACGTGAGATTTTCGAAGTTATCATGATTAAAATATGTAGCGTAATACGTTTTATTTTTTTTATTTTTTTCTGTCTTAAAAAGTTTAGTATTGCAAAATCCTTTGTTGACACAAAGAATAATCATAGATAATATATATATGACAGAAAGAAAAATAACAAAATGTGAATTAATAGATAATAATATATGAAAATATAATTTACATTTTTTGTTTGAATTCAAATTTTGACTTTCCCTCTCACTTTTATTTTATTCTAGAAGGTTTCTTTTCGCTTTACATAAGTGTGTGTAAAAAAAAAAAAAATCTTTTTAGATAAAAAGCTATAATAAGTCATTAATACTTCACAATAAGTTATTTTAAAATTAAAACGTATAAATCAAGAACTATTTTTACTGGTATCATTAGAATTTTGCAAGTTATAGCTTTCCAGACATTTTTTAAATAGTAATTTGAATGCAACAATGCAATTGAGATTAAAATGAATACTTAAACTATAGTAAAATGTTAAAATAATTAAGAAAAATAACAAACTAAAATCATGAAAAATTCTATAATTTTAAAACGATTAAAATATTTTTAAAAAGGTCAAGTAAATAATAAAATATAATTAAATATGCATGATAAAGATGACATACATTTTTCTTAAATTATTCAGTTAAATTTCCTTATAAAGGTATCCTACTAATTCACATTCAAACCATAAATTATGGAAATTTTATTTCAGATTTAGCCAAACTTAATAAGCAAAAAAACTTAATACATAAATATGTTTGGTAAAAATATTGATTACCAGTCTTTCATAGTGTTGAATTCTTTGAGAAAAGTATTGCTCTTTCATGAAAAAAAACACGAATGCAATAATATTAACAAGAATTGCATATTAAACAACAAACAATGATATAAAAAAATAAAAGTCTGATCGTGTCCTAACATCTGAAGTGAAAGTTTAATTCTTTACATCTGTTGAGATGGGCAAATTTCAGACGCTTGTGGATTTAAGGATTACCTATTTTAGGGAATGTAACTATATTTAACACGTTTAGTGCCACCAGTAGCGGCTCGTCAGGGGGTGCTGCACCAATCTTTTCACACCGCTAAAATTGTATAGTGATTCCAGTTTAGTTTAATCAACAAGAATTGTCTAATATAGGGGTGCACTACCTGTGGCCCGCGGGCCAAACTGATACCAGTAATTTTATGCAGAATAATTTTCCTTATAATAATGACAGAAACTTTGCTATGAAAGAAAACAAACGTCACTTTTGAAATATTCTGGTGTCAAACGATTTTCTGGCAAAAAGGTTGTGCATCGCTAGTCTAATAGATAAGATAAAAGATTCTGTTAAATTTTAGTGGTGTGAAAAATTTGAAGCAGCACTCCCTGACGAGCCGCTACTGAGTGCCACAATAACTGTTACTGAACATTCCGTTTTGGCCGCTTCAGTAACTGGTGACTGGAAGTGTAAAATATGATATAAAACTAAAAAAAAATTATATTGTTTATTGTAATTATTAAGAAAGTATAATCCTATAATAAATAAAATTTAAGCAAATTTTAAATAACTTTTCAATAATTATATTAGTTTGTTTGTATTTATGTCGGCCAATTATCTACACTATGGGATATAGGCCCTATGGGTGGGATGCCCTCCGTGGGGGTCTTTCTAAGGGAACCTAACCCGTATTTACGCAAGGTTCGAAGAAAACCACGGAAAACTCCTAACGGTTAGGCCGACGGTCGCGATTGAGTTCGAACCCAGCACCTACCGTCTACCAATTTGGAGGTCAGAACCTCGCGGCCATTGGTGGAGCTATAATTATATTAGATTTTAGACTGTCAGCACTGGTGACTGACGTGACCCAAATGGAAATTTTTAGAGCTGTGGCACTAATGTCTTAAAAGCCTACATGAGTCATTGTAAGAGACGAGGATTATAATCTTAATCTAGGGAGACATTATTTTCAAATTTCTCGCTCAAATTTTAATATTTTTAAACGATTTTTTATGCATAGGGTAGTTGAAGACAGCTAGTTTTTACTTTTTCGATTTTGGTTTCGGATATTTTTTTTAATTACTTTAACTTTCGGAACCGGTTTCAGCCGGGTATGAAATTTAAATTATCCTAATATAAAACAAATATAACCAAAATCGAAAAGTAGAAACTAGCCGTCCTCAGCTATCTATGCAAAAATATTTAAAATTGAGCGAAATATTTGAAAAATAGTCTATCGTAATTTAATCATATTTTTAGAAGTTTTTAAGTAACTTTCAAACATAGATTTTTTTTTTTTTTTTTTTTTGAAATCTATATCTCCTGACGACCTTTATGAAGGATAAATCCGTTTTGACTCTACTGAGTATAAATAGTTCAATACTTGCTTCTGGTTGTTATTCCATAATGAAATTAAAATTAAATCATCAAAATGAAACAAAATAAATAAAATGGACATTTTTCAGAGATGTAATGGAACTACGAGCTAAAATGACTGAAATGATCAAAATTAAATAGGACTGCTGCAGGTAATGCAATTTTTGATAATTTCTTCGGCTAGTAACTTATTAATTTTTAACTGAGGTACCACTTTTTAACTTTTTAAAACTTTATTAAAACGCAAAATGGATGCTTTTCAAATAGAAATACTTGCTTGTTAGAAAATGGTTAGTGGTCAGTATAAAACTAATCGAATGTGTAAATCAAAAACTTTCTGATATCCCATACATGTTAATACCTTCTGAAAAAGGCAGCATATCAGCATCACTGGTTGAGTGATTTACATCAAATTCTAATCATCAACAACTCAACTTCTAACCGAATCTGAAGTTTGACGAAAATTTGTCCATTTGTTTTGCAGAAAGACTTATCCTGGAAATCGCAAAAGTTTCTGCACAGCAGCACCACCTGATGGAGGATTTACACCAAAAACTAATTAGGGCGAATATTTACCAGGGATTGGCTAAATCTGAAACTTGATGAAAATTCATGCATTAGTCCTTCAGATATAGCTATTGCGGAAATCGTGAAAAATGCAGCATAGCACGCCACATGTTGGAAGAGTTACACCCGAAACAAACCAGCACTAATTTATATCAAGGACTAAATTAATTTAAAGTGTGATAAAAATTTTATACCAATAATTACTGAAAAATAGCTATTGCTGAAATCGTGAAAAATGCAGCATATAGCACTACTTGTTGGACGATTTGCACCAAAACATAATCAATCTGCAACAGTTTATATCAAGGTCTAACTGATTCTAAAGTTGCTCAAAATTCTGTGCATTATTTCTTGAAATAGTACACAAACAAAGTTTTTGTCACATACAGATAGATTCACAGATAGACATGTTCCAAAATCCTTCAAATCATGTTCAGGACCTTAAAAAAAGTATAAATACATCGAAAATTGGAAGTCGAAAATTTTCATGAATCCAATACATTCTTCTTGTAAAGATAGAAGAATGCAAAAAATATAATAGAAAAAAGGTATTTTCCTTTATTTTCGTATATTCTGCAACTCAGAAAGCACGGGTTATATCCTATAGTATACAGTAATGTTCTAAATGTTAATAAAATAAGTCTTTTGATTTTTCCCATTAACGCCTGTAACTAATATTTAATATATAACGTAAACTTATAACCTACATTATTTAAATATGACTTGCCGAACATTAATATCCTTATAGATAAACGTATTTCCTGGCAGAACGTCGATAAAAATGGAAATTTCATTTAATATATTCTTCCTGTTCGAAAACAAATATTAAAAGAAAAACATTCTGTGTTGGTGGAATATATATGTGAAAGAAATAAAATCTTTAAAATGTAAATTGTACGTGACATACGTTTGTTTCTGTATCAAATGCATTTTAACTGGGTTTTAGAATGTGATTGACATTTTGCAAATTTTATTCTATAAGTACTAAATGTTTTCTATTTCTTACATAAGCATTTTCTTAAATGAACATTCAAATAAAAGTTATATATTAAACATTAAAAAACATACAATTTAATATTTTCCAATTCTTTTTTTGCTATGAAATTACACATGAAATTATTAAATATTTAATACGAAATTTTTCACTCGCTAACTAAGCATAGAAACCAATTGGGTGAAAAATGTCCAAGCCAGGGATCGAACCCGGAACCCATGAAATAGCGCTCCAGCATAAGATTGCTGCAGTGCAGCTTTACTAACATATGGAATGACAAATTCCAAGCTAAGCATCGTCATCGGTAGAGCACTTAGAGCGCTATTTCAGGGGTTAATGCCCGGCTGGACATTTTTCAATCTGTTGTTTTCTACACTTAGTTAGTAAGTGATAAATCTCGAATGAAATATTCAATTAACATTAAAGAAGTTTAATAAATAATGTCCTTATTATAATGAAAATATGAATTAATCTGAAAAACCAACACTGTAAAAAAGAAAGAAAAACCTGCTAGGTTACTAAAATTTTTCAAATAAACTCGGATTTTTAGAACTTTTTATGTACGGAAATAGTAAAAATTCACGTAACAGATACACGTTTGCACTATAAATCAAAAAATGTGTAAGGTTATTAAGATTTTTTTAGGAAACTGGGATGCCTAGCATTTTCTTAAATAAACAGTCTAATAAAAAGTTAGAAATTAATCATTCAGAAAATTTAACAAATAATGTCCTTATCATAATAAAAAAAATCAATTAATATGAAAGAACAACACTGCAAAAAAACTACAGCAAAAAAACTGCAAGTTACTAAAAGTTTTCAAGTAAACTGGGATTCTTAGAACTTTTTATGTACTGCAACAATGAAAAATTCACGTAACAGATACACGTTTGCACTGCAAATCAAGAAATATGCAGGATTATTAAGATTTTCTGAGGAAAATAGGATGCCTAACATTGTCTTAAAGTGATTAACATTCAAATAAAAAAGTTAGAAACTAAGCATGAAGGCAATTTAACAAATAATGTCCTTATTACTGTGAAAATATCAATTAATATGAAAGACAACATTGTAAAAAAAAACTGCAAATTACTAAAACTTTTCAAGGAAACTCGGATTTTTAGAGCTTTTTATGTACGGCAACAACAAAAATTCGCGTAACAGATATACGTTTGCACTGTAAATCAAAATTTTGTAAGGTTAATAAGAATTTTTAAAGAAACTGCAATGCACAGAACTTTTTGTATAACTGAAAATTGAAAAAACTGATGATAATGATGACTGAACTGATAAAAATTTTAATAAGATTATTTTAGTTTTAATAGATTCGTTTGTTACGATTTTTATAGCTTTACAAAAATTAGTTTTGTAGATTTGCATCTTTTTTTCGTTTAGCATAAAAATAAAAATTTTAGAAAAAATAAAAATTTCTGGAACATTACATCGGTAGAATCAGAACTTGTCTGACAGTGTATCGTGTTTACCCAAATATAAGAACTATTTAGAAAATAATTTCTATACTCAACTCAAAATTCAGAGAAAATTTAACAGCTAATATATTCCATGGAATATCGAATTTTCGATTTTTTCGCTAGCGTGACAATTTAAAAAAAAATAAACACAGTGAAACCTCGGAATAGTGGATACTTCGGTAGTGCTGAATATGTCCGCTATTCGGAGGTGTCAACTAATGACAGATAAAAATATACAAACATATAGATGTTGGAGATCGAAAAAGGCTACCGCTATATGTGTAACCGTTATGAAGGTTTAAATGTACTTAGTTCTCGTCTTGCTAAAAACCAAAAAAAAGTTTAAAATTTAACTATTCAAATAAGCATTTAGAATTTTTTTTTATTTGAATTAAATGTAAATGCAAAGAATATGACTCTACTTTGAAAAAGTTAATGTTGAATTACTATTAAACAGTAGTTCAAATATAATATACAAACAGATGATGCAAATATGGCCGTCCAGCTCACATCTCTATCAAATTTTGGCTCTTACAGAAATTTTAATGAGTATCACTATTTTAAAGTAATAATTATAAACTCTGTTTTAGAATTTTAGAAAATATCAGCATCAAAGATTGTCTAACTCTGCAAGGCAATTAAGTCTTACAGAAAATTCTGTGGGATAGAATCCCTAATAAAAATGAATTACAAACAAACTACTTGAACAAGTATTGCTCTTTTAAACGAAGCTATAGTAAAAGAAAATGGTGTTAATGGAAAAGCAGGCCTAAATTCAGGCATATGGAGAGTTATGACAATAGTACAGATGAAAATTACAATAGTACAGAGAAGAACTTTTGCTCACTATGTACAGAGTGCTGATATCATAATGCTAATATAAATACATAAAATTTACCGTAAAATCCGACATATAACGTGTATTACGATTTGAGAGTATATTTTTCTATTTTAATATATATTGGCCGTATAGCACACAATCATTATTTTACAAAGAAAATAAAAGCTAAAAAGTACATACATATTTAATGTTTTTATCTGTTAAAGTCATTGTTTACAAAGATTTTAATAAACTTTCGAACATAGGTATACTGAATTCAAGTAATATATGAACGTTAGAAGGTGACACAGCATTTACGGAAGGAGATCAAATACGTCATGCCAGTCCAAAAATAGACATGAGTGGCTAATAAAAGCGTGTAATTAAATTTAACCTAACCTAATTCAAAAATAATTAAAAAGAAGTAATAAATATATGAAAATCTAGCTAGAACAAAAGATAATTACTTACTTTTAGATCAGAATGACAATAATTGTGAAGATAAAACAAAATTCGATTATATGCCCGAAGATATAACAGAAGATTAATATAACAAACTTTTCAAGTTACCAGTTAACGGACATTTTTAAGTTCATGAGTAATCTCATTTCTTTTAAATAAGTAGTATTTATTGCACGTGAAAAAATTAATTTTTTTGGCTCATCTTTTCCTAATTTTTTAATTTTTAATTTTTATATGTAGTGTATAATATATTTTTATATTTAGTGTGCTCCTATAAATTTTGTTCCTATTTAGTATTAAAAGTACGTGTTATAAGCGAAATTTTACATATATAAATACACAATTCAAATAAATAAATAAATGATTTCAAATAAATAAAACACAAACTTTGAAATAAAAATAAATGAAATTTCCTAATTTTTGCCACCTTTACAAAGGACCAAAATTTTGCATGTTACGTAACTATCTCAATTCTGAGGTAAGGTCTCATTTTTGAGATAAAGGGAGCAGCGAGCGAGTCCCGCTTTACTATACAGACAAGTCACGCATTAGAGTATGGACGACTCTTCACGGGCTATTGTTATTTTAATATATAAACTGGCATGACAAAAATCTGGAAAAAAACGTAGGGCAAGGAATAATGTTGTATTATGCCATTTCTGATTTTTTAAGAGTACCGATGTAGATTATAATACAAACTAACCTTTATTTATAATGTTAAATACATGAAAATTAATTTTAACAATCAATGTAACCGATTTGAATAATATAATTTTAGAAACTCTTGGTTAAACGGTTAAGCATTGTCCTCGTATGCAAGAACCTGGGTTCGATTCCTGGCCTGGGTAATTTTTCGCTCAGTTGAAAATATTCAATCTGTATGATAAATTTACCAATCAGTTTGATTGTGTTAAAATAATAGTATAGCTTCGTGCCTTTATTATATGGCGTTCCTTTACCTGGGGTTTATTCTGTCGAGCTGTCTAAATGACAGACCAGATGTTGTGACCAATAAGTTTATCTGAGCGAAAAATGCCCGCCGGTTGTCGTCCAGTTAGCTTAAACGGTTAAGCATTGGCCTTGTATGCCAAGAATCTGAATTCGATTCTTGGCCTGAGCAATTTTTGTTCAACTGGAAATATTCCATTTGTATTTAGAAACTCAGTTGGATATATCTGAATAGGAAAAATGCATTATATTAGGTAGCATCAGAATAATATAGAATCAAGTTCACTGTAATGCTTTAGAAATATTTATGTGAAATCGATCAACTCTAATTTTTACCAATAACACGAACAACATAAATATCAATTTTATTAACCAATACAATTGATTCTTATTATATTGCCGCAATTCGGTGTAATATTCTAGGTATTTCAAGAGCTCTTGAAAATTTGAACTGATTTTTCACCATTGGTCAAAGTTTCAGAATTGGTCCATTGCTGTTTAGAGCAGTGGACTGAATTTCCCTTGTTTTAAATATGTTTTTCTATCCAAGTCAGTCATCTTTCTTTTTTAAAAATGAAAGCATGTACGTTCGAAAAATCTCAGAATTTATTTGCTTGTAACATCTTTTTAAATAATTATATGCATGTTTTTAAAAGTTTATATTAATATTAAAGTGAACATTCCTTCACAAGGCTAGTTTTTAATACAGTTTTTTGATTCTATTCAATACAATCGGTCTTAAGATTCAATTTTGGGAACAATGTTAGAGATTTCTGAATGGCAGAGGCATTCCACACATTCTAAAATAAAAAGGATTTTACCGGTAATCAGGACGCCAGTACAATTTACTTTTTTTAGAAGAAAAATTTCTATGATTTTCAAGAAAACAAGGAAAACTTTCTGGTATTTACGGGAATTTTTCTGTTCAAAAACAGTGAATTGTGCTGGTATTCCAGTACAATTTCCGTAAAATCGTCCGTTTTTTTTTTTTTTTTTTTTTTTTTTTTTTTTTTTTTTTTCAGTGCATCAGCATCAAAATATTGCAGCATCAGTCATTACTATTTCTATAGGAGTGTTCATGTGTATTTCAACCGATACTATTTTCCTTTGATAATGTAAAAACATAAAAAAGCCTTTTCACTAACCATTGTAATCGATCAATGATGTCTTGAAAAAAGCAATTTTGGACACTCTATCGACGATTGCTGCAAGACAAAAATAATACACAAGAGTAGCATCAAAATAATACTTATAGTCCAAGATCCTAGAGCCCCCAGACGCTACTTATTTTCTCACAAGTAAAATATATTGGATAAAGTAGTGTTAGTTCTTGCTATGAGCGTAGTGATATCTGCTAGCTTGGTCCGACGGCCAATTTACGGGTACCACACTGAGAAAAAAATACAGTTCTGGTATCTAGAATCTAAATTGTGGCTCTAGAAAAAATAGTTCCATGTCATCCTTATAAATTCTAGTTGCCATTATATGAGAGTTCTAGAATCTACTACAGGAATACAAGAGAGCTTTCCTTTATTCTCGCTGTAATACTTATTTAAAAATCTCAGCAAATAGATGTGAACACAAGAGGTTTGATTTAGTAACTATAATTCTAGTTTTTGAAACTATTTCCGAAATCAAGTTATAATTTCTCGTTACTGAGACGAATCAATATCGTTTCGTCACCTTGAAAACAAGAGACTAGAAATTTTAGGTCATTTCGGCTATTCAGCTTTGTAGTTCAACCTATTCACATATTTCGGTCATCTATAATTCTAGTTTAGGTATTCAGAAAATGACTAACTATTTATTCTAGGTGAAGGCGGTATATTTTTTTTCTCAGTGCAGGTACCAAAGGTAGGTAAAAACACTACGAACTTTTCTTATTTTCTCAGTCTTGATTTTTATGCCTGATGCTCAGGGAACTATTTCAATACTTTATGTAAACTCCCAGATCAATTGCAGGGCCAAACATCTTCCCAGACATACATAAAGTGTCGCTATGAGTATGAGCGCGAGCGTGATAATTAGATAGTTTTATAACATAGCTTCATAAAACTTATGTTATTAATGGTCTAATGGAAGTCTTTAGTAATAATTAAGCAATATTTCATTTATTTAAAAGATTAATTAAAAAAATATATTTTGAAAAGTGAAAATATTAGAATATTTATTCAAATAATTCAAAATATTGGAATATTTCAAATTAATTCCCCTTTAAGTACTATCAATTCATAACTGACATTCAATAAAATACATTGAGTTAATTCAGACAATTTTATTTAAAATCAGTATTCTTTTTTCAGTTTATTTGCTTTATCATCTTAAAATGGATTACTTCGGTAAGTTAAGCTGAACGCGCTTCTTTTGTACATCTGGGAAGATGTTTGACTCATGCAACTGGTCTGGGAGCTTACATAAAGAATTGAAATAATTCCCTGAGCATCATGTATAAACTCAAGACTGAGAAAATAAGAAAAGTTCGTAGTATTTTTACCTACTTTTGGTGCCTGGTACCCGTAAATTCGCCGTCGATCCAAGCTAGCAGGTATCACTACGCTCATAGCACGTACTAACACTCCTTTATCAAATACATTTTACTTGTGAGAAAATAAGTAACGTCTAGGGACCCTGGTATCTTGCTATATTAATCGAGTTAACACGATTGGCTTAACACCTTGGGGGGGGGGGGGCAACGTTACACTGTAAAAAATATCCGTTAATATACACAAACTTTTCCCTAAAATTTTACGGAATAGTTTAATTTTTCCAAGAAAACGGCAGTATTTCCGTTTTTTTTGCTATTTTGAGATTAAAAATACAGTAACTGTTCCGTAAATCTCACCGCAAACAGAACATCTTCCGTTTTAAACAGCACAAGTTATCAGTATTTTTAACTGATAAGTGTCGTGGCGCCATCTGTATGACAAATAGAAAAACATAGCAACATTTCTCTTATTTTTTTGCTGTTTTAATTATAAAACGATGGCATATTTTTACAATAATTAAATAATAATAATAATTATTATTATTATTAATTCTCTTTAAGTTTCAGATAGTTAAGGAAAGTTTTTTGTTTTTTCAGTTTGATTTTGTTTAATTTATTTATATTATAATATAAAAAGTGCGTATGTTATTTAAAGTGGAAAAAAATCTACTTTTGATTTTAATATATTTATATATTTTAATTATTCAAATTAAGAAGTTCGCACATATACTTTAAAGTATATTAAAAAGATAGCATAATTTTACAAATTAAAAAATAATAATAATAATACGATTTATTTATTCTTTTTAAGTTTGAGATAGCTAAGGAAAGTTTTTTTTTTTTCAGTATAATTTTAAATATGTTTAATTTATTTATATCATGATATAAAAAGTGCGAAAGATATTTTAAGTGGAAAAATAATCTACATTTGATTTTAATATATACATATTTTAATATATTCAAATTAAGAAATTCGCTCTTAAAATTTAAAATATATCGAAATATATTACCGAAATTATTATCATTTTGGCGATTACCTAAGTTATAAAAATCAATAAATGTAATTAATTTTAATAACCCATAACCCATAGTAATTATCTTTATTGAGTTTACAATAGATCGTCATACAAAATATTTTTTAAAATACATGTTTTTTTTTTTTTTTTTTTTTTTTTTTTTTTTTTTTTTTTTATGTTAGTTTGTCCTTGAAAAATTCTTTTAACTTTTCAAACGAAAATTTTTACATAAGGAAATATTAAAAAACGGAAATATTTTGTGAAAAAACGGAACTATTCCTGGAAATTTTTTTCCGTTAAAAAACGGAAGTAGTACTGGCGTCTAGATTACCAGTACTATTTCCGTTTTTTAACGGCAAAATTTTTTACAGTGTAACGTCTCTGTAATTTTGAATTCTCACCATAAAAATCGAGCAATTTTGTTTTAAAATAAAAAAGTAATTTTTCAGCAATTTGCTGCCAAAGGTAAAAATATAAAATTTCGTTAAAAGTTTCTGGTGCGAATCTCGTTTAAATTAGGTGGGATAAAATATATCCCATCGCCCCTCAAGGAGTTAAGAGTGTTTATGTGAATCTCTAACCTTCATCAATAATGCAGAAAATATAAACATCAAATTTACTAATTCAATCGATCTAAAGAATACAATTTTGGTGTTTCTCATGACGCCTTTTGCAATGCAAAGACATTTCAAAGTATAAATAACCAGGAACGTACCAGTGTGTCCAGTTTAATTGAAGCGGGCGGACTAATAGTGTGCCCTATAAACTTAACTAATGGCAATATTAACATGTACATAATTTTTAATGAATTATTAATCAAAAATTTTAAAAATATGCTATCTTCACACTTATTGTCGTCATTTAAATTCCAACAATCAAGGATCAATTAATTCCCATGGGCAATAATGACAGGCTGCATTCTGCTCGCCTAATAAGTAAAAACTTATTCGAATACACTGAAAAACATTTGCCAAATATATTAATCCAATAGAACATAACTGTCAACATTCTAGGAAGAAAAAATGCTGATTTTGTATCACCTGCAAATGCATTCAGCAGTTTAAAAACTATGTTATAATGTGGTATTCTATCACAGTGAACTCCACAAATCCATGATTTTTTTTTTTCTGAAAGTGCATCTCTTTAAACATAAAAATATCTCTTTAAAGAGATAAATTTATTTTAATGAAACTATCGTTCTATCGTATATCGATCTAGAGGAATTTAACGCTACAAGAATGAAACAAAATACCACTATTCCTCTTTGATAACATCATTGATTTAATGACAAAGTGCGCAATATGGCTTTCAGATATGTAATAAAAATAGAAAAGAAATAAATATTTTTCCAGTTTGAAAAATGTTACTAAATAATTAAATCTGTTTTTTGGCGAAAAGGAAACAATTTATAAATTGCATATCGCATATTATTATTATTATTATTGCAGCACAGATAACGTTTGTAAGTAAATATTTTTTGCTTTCCAATCTACCTTCACGATATAAGTAATAATTTTAACCGGAAGAGAATTTTTTCAAATTACAGCAGTCATAATAAAATGTAAATCCTATAAGAATAGCGTGAAATATGTTAAAATTTAGAACCACTGAGCTTATTATAAGCTTCAGCAATTAATGCAACATACGAAAAATACAAAACTATACCTTTGTGATGAAAAACAAAATATCAAAGTTCCTGCGGTATTGAAAAATGGTCTTTGGTATATTTTTGTAAGAATCTATTCAATTAAAAAACTATTCGGAAACAATGATAATCAAAAATAGGAACTTTGCGATTCATGATAACATTAAATTTTAACCCTTTTTTAAAAATAAATAATAAATGCATTACGCGCATTGCCATATTTTTAAACGCATTTTTATGCATCAAATATTATCATCGCAAAACATATATCCTTGCAAAATTTCGATAAAAATGGAAATTTAACTTTAATAAAACGGCTCTTCCTATGTGAAAAATATTATTCAGAAGAAAACGTTCTGCTTTGATGGAATATTTACGGAAGGAATTGAAAACGCAGTTTAAAAAATAAGTGTTTTTTTCTTTTTTCTTTCTTTCTTTCTTTTTTTTTCTTTTTTTTTATTATTAAATGTAATTTTAAATGATTTCCATATGTTGATAGACATTAGAAAATTTTATCCTTTGCGTAAACATTGTATAACCCGAATAAAACTCAAACGTTTTCATTTACAGAAAATTCAATGTTAGTTATAATTGTTTCAGTTGCAATATGTGTAAAATATACATTACTTTAAGACAGAAATTCGAAATACATCAATTAATAAACTAGTATTCGGGAAACATTGTAAATTCACATCCAAATGAAACTTAAGCACAAATATTTTAAACAAATTCAAGAAATTATTACTCTATTCGTACAAATATTTAAATAAAAATACTTCAAGCAAGAAATTAGAAACTATACCTCCTATCCGGGTTGTCAGTTTGGCTCAGAGATTTACAAGAATTGGCTAGTCTGCGGGTCCAGTATAGAGCCCATTTTTGGAGCTCATGCCGGACTTGCTCTCCACTTTTTTCAGGCCAGATCTTGTGATAATCTTTACTTTAATCGGACTGGGCCGGGCCAGTTTTTATATCCTAATTTTTTCCCTGAAGGATTAAGGCGGCCGCTCCTAACTATTTTTTTTTTCAAAACAGAAAAGGGACTGGTTTTATTTCTAGTCTTCTTGGCCCAAAATTTACAGTCCTAGTTTTGACCCAGACCGAATGATAATAAATGTCTCGGCGTGGCCTGGTTCACTCAAAGGACAGTAAAATTAGACAAAGGCCCAAATATTTTTGCAAAAGTGAATACATTTATAATGTCCATTTTTCTACAATTAAACATGAAAATTTATTCTTTTTAAGAATAATTCACTTCTATGATTCTTAAAATATAGCTAAATTAAAATACACCAAAACTTGTAAAAAAGAGACACCTATGGCGAAAATCTGTCTTAAACTGAAAAACATGTTGATTCATCCAAAATAAATATACTTAATAAAAGAATATGTAATACATTTACGCTTACTAAGAAAATAGCTCGTCTTTATATATTTTTTTTTCTATGCAATTAACGTCTCAGAAGATTTTTCAGATTTTTAACACTTCAGTACATGGAATATGGATTAAGAATATTAATGATAACTGAAACATTTTCATACAAAAATAAGAGATTCATTAAAAAAATAAAGATCGCAGCCTGCGGTACTTCTATAAAAATGAAGATTAACATGAAACAAAGTTAAGGTAAATATTTTTAGCGAGTACCAGACATACTTTTAACCAAATCCATATAAATATCAATGTTTTGTAGAAATTCACTTTGTAGAAATACGTCCGACCTCCTGCCGAGATTTTAACTTTATACTATGCCACCGGACTCGTTCCGAGCTTTATATTTTGGTATTCGGGCCGGGTTGAATGTTTTTTTTTCTCTTTTCGGCCCGTGCAGACATCTAGAAGATTTAGCCTCTAATTTTAATCTGGAATTAATAACTAACACCAAAAATTTCGGAAGAATATTTTTTTTACTTTAAATGATCGCTAAATGTCTATTATTAATTAAAGCAAAAAATACTAGTCTTTATTTTTGGTATGATCTTAACATTTCTGAATGAACACGGACACCAAACTGGTAAACCTGTTTCTAGCCGTTATAAGTTAAATAAACTATTTTTTTGTTACGTATTAATGTAACCTACTAAATTACGTACTAATGTACAAATGTAACGAACTAATTTTTTCCCTAAATATTTTTAAATAATTGCTGACTAAATTCCTATAACATGATATCCACAAGCTAAATAAAAGTTTTGTAAAGAAATTTCTCGCCACAATGAAAAATACAGGTATTTGGAATAATGTTGCATCAAGTCAACGCTGATGCTTAAGAAGTACTTTACGTGAGCAATCCATGCTAATCTTCATTGATAATGTAAAAAACATTAAGTTCAATTTTACTAATTAATGTAATCAACCCAAAGAATGTATTTTTAGAAATTCTAATGGAAATTTCTGCTTAACAGAGATATTTCAATGTGAAGAGCACCAGGAATGCTTGATCATACAGGTATACATTCAAGAAATTGAAAGAAACCAAATGACTATCCTTAAGAGCACACACTAGTCACACAGTAATAGCCGAACACTAATGATAAATCTATGGGCGCAATCTTTTCAAATAGCTTGTTCAAATTTTAATATTTTTACATGATTTTTTTTAAGCTATTGCATAGCTTTTATCGCGGGCTTTGAGCGCGGTGACCGAATCCAAAACTTCCGTAACGCGAAAAATCCTAACACATCCGTAACGAAAAAACCTAACACTCGGCTAACGTCGTTTCCGTTCGGAAAACTTCGGGACAGTATCCTTCGGTAGACTTCGGCAGACATTGACGTGGTATTTTTCAGATATTAGGATATTAAGTCTCAAACTTATGTTTGTTATGATCTAATTTTCATAGCGCGGCCAAATTTTGTTTGGTAATTTATTATGAGACAGTGTTTATTTTGGTGGTCTTATTTATTTTAGTGACAGGAGACCCCCTACCGTGAGGGTCGAAAAATTTAAAATGCCTATAACTCGCGATCTAACTTTCGTAGCGCGGCCAAACTTTGTTTGGTAATTTATTATGAGACATTGTTAATTTCTGGTGACAGAAGACACCCCACGGTGAGGGTCGAAAAATTTAAAATGCTTATAACTCGCGATCTAATTTTCGTAGCGCGGCTAAACTTGTTTGGTAATTTATTATGACACAGTGTAAATTTTTGGTGACAGGAGACCCCACACGGTGAGGATTGAAAAATTTAAAATGCTCATAACTCGCGATCTAATTTTCGTAGCGCGGCCAAATTTTGTTTGGTAATTTATTATGAGACATTGTTAATTGTTGGTGACAGAAGACCCCCCCACGGCGAGGGTCGAAAAATGTAAAATGCTTATAACTCGCGATCTAATTTTGATAGCTTGGCAAAATATTGTTTAGTAATTTATTATAAGACAGTGTTAATTTTTGGTGACAAAAGACCCCCCACAGTGAGGGTCGAAAAATTTAAAATGCTTATAACTCGCGATCTAATTTTCGTAGCGCGTCCAAATTTTGTTTGGTAATTTATTATGAGTCAGTATTAATTTTGGGGACATTAGACCCCCCACGGTGAGAGTAGAAAAATTTAAAATGCTTATAACTCGCTATCTAATTTTCGTAGCGCGGCCAAATTTTGTTTGGTAATTTATTATGAGGCAGTATTAATTTTTGGGGACATTAGACCCCCCACGGTGAGGGTCGAAAAATTTAAAATGTTTATAACTCGCGATCTAATTTTCGTAGCGCAGCCAAATTTTGTTTGGTAATTTATTGTGAGACAGTGTTAATTTTTGGGGACATTAGACCCCCACGTTGAGGGTCCAAAAATTTAAAATGTTTATAACTCACGATCTAATTTTCGTAGCGCGGCCAAATTTTGTTTGGTAATTTAATATGAGACTGTTAATTTTTGGTGACAGGAAACTCCCCACGGTGAAGTTCGAAAATTTTAAAAGGCTTATAACTCGCGATCTAATTTTCGTAGCTCGGCCAAATTTTGTTTGGTAATTTATTATGAGACAGTGTTAATTTTTGGTGACAGGAGACCCCCACAGTGAGGCTCGAAAAATTTAAAATGCTTATAACTCGCGATCTAATTTTCGTAGCGCGGCCAAATTTTGTTTGGTAATTTTTTATGAGACAGTGTTAATTTTTGGTGACAGGAGACCCCCCCCCCCCCACCGTGAGGGTCGAAAAATTTAAAATGCTTATAACTCGCGATCTAATTTTCGTAGCGCGACCAAATTTTGTTTGGTAATTTATTAAGCTATTGCATAGCTATTATCGCGGGCTTTGAGCGCGGCGACCGAATCTAGGAATTCCGTAACGAGAAAAAATCCTAACACTCCGGCTAACGACGTTTGAGTTTTTCAGACTTCGGCGCGGTATCCTTCGATAGAATGCAGCAGACATTGACGCGATATTTTTGCAAAAGTTGATAAAAAATGCTATGCAATAGCTTTACCGCGGCAGTCCCCGAGTGCCACACATAATTTTTTTTTTTTTTTTTTTTTTTTGCATAGGATAGTTGAGGACGATCCACAACCGGCCTAGTTTTTATTTTTTCAATTTTGGTTTTAAATTTTTTTTAATTACTTTAATTTTCAAAACCGGTTTAAACCGTTTCTGAAACTGAAACTATCATAATATAAAAATATATATAACCAAAATCGAAAAAGTAAAAACTAGGCCGGTTGTGGATCGTCCTCAACTATCCTATGCAAAAAAAAATCTTGTAAAAATATTAAAATTTGAACGAGATATTTGAAAAGAACGCCTCCATAGACATTACATTAGCGTTCGGCTTTTACCGCGTGACTAGTGTACGCTCTTAAGGCATAGTGACGTCACTGCGACGTCGTTGTGAAGTCACATTGTGACTTTGTGACCATTGATTGTCGATGTGAAGTCGATGTGACGTCACGTGAAGTCGATGTGAAGTCACTGTGATTAAAATGTGAAGTCGTTATGGCCGTATTAGAGCTCATTTGTGACATCACATTGTGACCACTTTGTGAAGTCACGGTGTGACAAATTTGTGAAAAATGTGTCATTTGTGACTACTTCGACATTAACAATGTGAGGAAACTATGATAAAAGCGACGATATTTAAAATCCCAGAAACATGTTTTTTAAAGTAAATAGCATGTTTTGAAGAATATTTGCAATTTTCTAAATTTTTTTAAGAAAGTCACACATTAGTCACAATGTGACGTCACTGAGTGGTGGCATTTTGGTCACAGATGTGATGTGACCAAAGTGACTCACATTCACGTCATTGTGACGTCACAGTGACCATGCATGCTATGAGAGTATGTTGTCTAGAATCGGTGTTAATGGCCACACAAATTTGTACATTATCAATAGTTAATCGTTAATCAAAAATAAAAGAATGACCCCCCCCCCCTCACTTATTGTTGTTATTTGAGCTTCATCATTCAAGGATGTAGTTATTATCATGAATAATCATATCTGGTCCCTCCTGTTTTTCTATATCGTATGTATCTGCTCCACTGGTGGATGATTTCCCTTTAACCTTTTGAAGATATCACTCGACTCATTCAAAAAGACCCGAAAGATAATGTTAAGTCTAAGGGGGCGTTATTTTAACACGTTCGCAGCCGCTTACGTGAAGATGTGATGATAGTTGATTCCGCACTGTAGAAGTGGGTTTTTCCTAGAAGCCGATTTACTTCTTATAACAAAGAATCAGTGAAAGATTCTCCCGCGCCAATGCGTGACTGGCTATTGAACATCACCCCACATCACGTGCTGGCGCAGGAGTGGCCCGTTAATGTTGGCGCCATATCACGCGCTGGGGCGTGATCGGCAGCGAATGTGTTAAAATATCTTGCTCAAATTTTAATATTTTTACATGATTTCTTTTGCATAGGATAGCTGATGACGGTCTACAATCCGGATTGTTTTAATATTTTCGATTTTGTCATATTTTTCTTAATATTAGAATAGTTTCAATTTCAGTACCAGTTCCGAAATTTAAAGTAATTAAAAAAAATCTGAAACCAAAAATCGAAAAACTAAACACAAGCCCAGTTTTATATCGTGCTCAGCTATCCTGTTAACCGTTTACACGTCGAATTAATATCGTAATGTAATTATAACTTTGTTTTTCCTATATTACAGCTTCAAATGTTTTAATTTATGCACATAAATTTAGAAAATAACAAAAAATATTTCTACAGTATTTTTGGCTGTTTTCATTTCAGTGTTCGCATTTTGGAACATGATTATTGATTGAAAACCTATGCAAATATAACACATTTTTTTCCGCTATATGCTATTGTATATTATTCGTGAGTATTTTCTCGAATTCCAAAAACATTTAGATTCCTAGCGGTCAAATGTAAGTAATATAGAGAAAACAATAAAACCAAATATTATATTTTTATGTAAATTAATCAATTTACATTTTCCTTATACCTGTGATAAATGCTTAATTATAAATATTTTTTTTTAAGTTCAAATCAACCTTATATTTTATAGGCATAATAAGGACATCGTTATTATGTTGAAAAATATATGTTTTGTATTACAAATAATGCAATGTTCCCATTTGGGAACATTGGCGTTTTAAAAAAAATCGTGAAAAATATTAGCATTTGTGCGAGATATTTCAAAATAATATCCCCATAGACTTAACATTATCATCCGGGTCTTTTTGGGTGACTAGTCTGGGCTCTGAAGTGCTTCCAAGGCGGTGTATTCTTGCCAACTTCGGACATAATTTCAGTAAAATTCGATAAATTAAACCGGGTTAACCATTTTCTATCCAGAAAATGTTTTAGGTGTATAATTAACTATTTAATTTTCAGTTTTTACATAGACAGTGACAAAAGTTGTAAATTCTTTAGAGCCAAGAAAAATTCTCAGGAGTTAGAAGAATCATTTCACTGACATTAACGCATGCACTGCTAAATGGGAAATTGGCTATTCATTATCGTATTCGGTTACTTTTGAGGGATATGTGTCATTTTTCAGTGAAGAAAAATAACTATTCGATAAAAAATCAAACTGAGCAAAAATTTTAAGGGAAAAAAAGGATATTAGAAATCTTTTTTTGGGGGGGAGGAGGGTGAAGGGAAAAAAATTAAAAAAGTAATAAGTAGATAAAAAAATTTGTCACCAAGAGGAATTTTTTAGACACCCGGACGACCCGGCACCCGGGATTTGTCAGCCTCTGCACATAAAACTCGCTTGAGATGATTTCTTTTTTAAGAAATTCTGGTTGAAAACATGTTAAATCTGATTTAAATTAACTCAAATTTTATAGAATGTTTCCAAAGCGGGATATTATGGCGGTGAGACAGATATATCCCACTTAAATTTAATACCCTATTGCCACAATTACAACAGAATTTTAGTATAAAATTTTGCTCTTTTATGTGAAAAAAAAGTGTTTTACTTACTCTGAAATAAATTTGCTTGAGAATCCTGATATCAGTCAATCATTTCAACATTTTAGAAACGGAAGTGTTTTACCCCTAACAGGATTAAGGCGCAACACTAGTCACAGAAAAAGATCCGGATGATAATGTAAAGTCTATGGGAGCGTTCTTTTCATATATTTCACTCAAACTTTAGGTTTTTTTTTTTTTTTTTTTTTTTTTTTTTTTTTTGCATAGGATAGCTGAGAACAATCCACAATCTGCCTAGTTTTTACATTTTCAATTTTAGTTTTAGATTAAAAAAAAAATACTTTAAATTTCAAAACCAGTTTAAACCTATTCTGAAATTGAAACTATCATAATATAAAAAATATGTAAGCAAAATCGAAAAAGTAAAAATTAGGCCGGTTGTGGATTGTCCTCAGCTATCCTATACGAAAAAATTATGCAAAAATATTAAAATTTGAGCGAGATATTTGAAAAGAACGCTCCCATAGACTTTACATTATCATCCGGGTCTTTTTCAGTGTGGGCCTTAAGACTTTTCTGCACGGTGTACCACATCTGGCTACATGCCTAAAAACACTATAATTCTTATGTGCTTTGAATTTGGCCAACAGGTCGTTGTAACGGATCAAGGACAGTCCAAAGATTAGAATAACACTTTTTTGTTCATGTCAGTAGGCTGCATTTGACAAAAAATTACAATTTGCTCTTTGGAAACAAAAAAAGATTTCGATCAAGCGATTAAGGCAAAATTTACTTTTATTATTTTTACTGAATACTTAAAAAATTAATATAAAAGAGACGCAGAGTATTAAGAAGATAAAATTAATTAATTTAAGCCCATTTAATTGTAAAATATAGCATCACAATATTTAAAAACACAAATTTTGTATATAGAGTACACGCCATAAAATATCAAATTTTAACTGACAATTTTACATTTTTTTTTTTTTTTTTTTTTTTTTTTTTTTTTTGCCTTTATTCGGCCGATATATAGATTTCAAATAATTTTTTTCATAAAAATAAAAAAAAATCTTGCAGTGAACGGGTAAAACGAAAAATTTTTTCGAATATACCGGAAAGCATTCTCTGCAACATGATTCAATCGAACATAACTGGATAATTCTAGGCAAATAAATTGCTTGTTGTTCATCTCCTTTAGATGCGTCTCAGATGCTGAAAAACTAAATTATACAGTCAAATTCCGTTGGGGCGAACTCCACGGCACCACAAAAATTTCGTCGCTCTTTGGAATATTACTTGATATTAGGGCATAAAGATGTTTCATGAAACCCTAAATATTTCCTTTTAATGAAATTTTCGTTCTAGCAGATGTCTCTCTAATGGATCTTGACTGTACAATAATAGGAGCGAATATCAGTTATCTCTTTGGTAACTTTATTGAATTAATTCCTCACAAGAAAGGTCTCCATACTGGTTATACTCAGATCTTTTTGAAAAAAGTACTAATTAAGCTACGCATGTGTGTTATAAAGGATCAGTGAAAATTAGCGGCGGAATTTCAGTAGAAAACATGTAAAAAAAATAAAATTCTTTGGAACATTTGGCGTGAAAATACGAAAGTGTCTCACGGTTTGGCGAGCAGCACATTTATCCACCAAAATCAAACGATTTTAATGCAACTGAAAACTTTTGGATTTTTAGAATCCGTGTAAATGAATTTAAACATAAACAATGAGCGAGTTCAATATTATATATATATATACATATATATGTATATATTGATAGAAACATTGCGCAATTCGTAAATAATTTCCTCCGTTGTGCAACAAATGACAATTATCATGGCATCATAAATAAAGTTAAGTGCTCGTTAGAGTGACCTTGGAAACAGTGATTACGAGCGAACAATTACAGGTTTACAAAAACTGTCAAAACTTTCAAAATGACTCTTTTTTATTAATAATTGTTTCTATATTATGATTTATGTATGTATCGATTTAAATTCATTCTGTTCTCTGTTTTGTAACTTGATGTGAGCACTACGCTTTTGCTGTGTTTGTTTTTCTCGCGTGTGAAAATTAAAGTAGAAAATGAAGAAGTGTGTATACAATAATTTGTGTGTGTGTTTTTACACTTACCATATAATAATATTATACGTCTTTATCAAGATGAATTAGTGCAGTGTATAGATCAAAATGTGAATATGCCCGGTTCCCTTCTCCTATGGTGGATTTAATTGTTGGATACTTCAATGAAGAAGAATTCATCGGGTGAGTACCATTTACTCTCCTATTTAATTCTGATTAATGATAAGAAATAAAGAAAAACTATTGTATTGAGGTTATAGTGACAACTCACGCCATAATTAAGACAAACGTCTTTCAATGATTATGAGAACGATTTAAAAAGATATATCAATTTGATAACATAGTGATATACTAATTTCACACAAATAAAAAATATTGAATAAAAAAACAAATAAAAATATAAGATTAGAATGGCTACATTAAAAGATAATTATTCAATTGAAAAATTGACAGCAACGAATTACAGTACATGGAAATTTAAAATTGAAATGCTCTTAACTAAAGAAGAGCTGTTCCATGTAATAACCGATAATCCACCGACCCCTTTGACCGATCAATGGTCCAAAAATGATAGGAAGGCCCGGGCATTGATAAATCTAACTATCGATGATTCACAGATAACCCACGTTAAGAACCTACAAACTGCTAGACAAACATGGGATGCATTAAAAGAAATACATGAAAGATCAAATCTCACAAGCAAATTGTTTCTCCTTAGAAAGTTATATAGTATAAAATTAGCAGAAAATGGAAATATGATAAATCATATTACAAAAATAATGGAGCTCGTTGATCATTTGGCAGCTATAGGCGAAATAATTGATAATCACCACATTTCCGCGCTCCTCCTGTGCTCTCTGCCCCAGTCTTATGATAATTTAATTACTGCTCTCGAAAGTAAAGAAGAAGCACAATTAACTCCGTCATATATTAAAAATAAGCTGATTGACGAGTTTAATCGTCGAAATGAAAACTATGAAAGTATTGATAATACAGCGAAAGCTTTTAAAGCTCAGAAAAAGTTTCCAGCTAAAAAAGAATCAAAATATTGTTCGATTTGTAAAATGAGAAGCCATAACACACAAGAATGTTGGCACAATAAAAACAAAACACACACAACACAACAAAATCAACACAACAAAAATTACAAAAAACACTATTCTACATCACTCGTTTTTCAAAGGGGTGAAAACAATTTTAAGAATGAACAAGCATCGGAATCGTATAACAGGTTTAATCGCTATGAAGGAAAAAACAATACATGGAGAAACAGCGAAAACAAAGATTATGCATTTATAACACAAGGGATAGAAAATAAAACATTCATTGTGGATAGCGGTAGCTCAAGTCACATTGCATCCTCTGAATCAATGTTTACAGAGATAAAATCGAGGGAAAAAACAAATGTGACTATCGCAAACGGAAAAAAACTTATCGCTTACGGTTCAGGCGATGTAAATTTAAATACGCTGACATCGGATAATAAAATTCATAAAATAACACTTAAAGATGTACTTCTAGTACCTGAAATCGAAACGAATTTACTATCAGTCAGCAAAGCAACCCAAAACGGATGTGAGATTGTATTTAAAAATGACCGATGCTCTTTCAAACTTAACGGAGAAATCTGCTTAGAAGCACAAAAGGTAAATAACCTCTATGAAGTCCAGTTGGCTAACAAAAACCACGCGAACATTACACAAACGTGCAACAATAAAAATTGTCTAGAACTATGGCATAGAAGGTTAGGACACAGAAATCTAACATCGATTAAAGAAATTACACAAAAGGAATTAGTAAGAGGTATCCAGATAAACAATTGTAAACATAATATAGATTGCGAACCGTGTATTAAGGCGAAATTAACTGATGAACCCTATCCGAAAGTTGCTCAGTATAGAGCAAGTAAAAGGCTTCAACTTATTCACTCGGATGTTTGTGGATCTTTTCAGACACCCACGATTGGGGGGAAATCATATTTCTTGACTTTTATCGATGACTACTCGCGATTCACAATAATCTATCTATTGAAAAGAAAAAGTGAAGTCTATGAAAAACTCAAAGAGTTCATTGCGCTAATAAGCAACAAATTTGGTGAAAAACCGAAAGAAATCAGAACGGATAATGGGGGAGAATTTACATCAGATGAAATTGAGAATTATCTCAAATCAAATGGGATAAAACATCAACATACAGTCCCATATTGTGCAAGTCAAAATGGGGTGGCTGAACGGAAAAATAGGTCGTTAGTTGAGATGGCAAGGACAATGTTAAATGAATCAAATCTACCTTTAAAGTTCTGGGGGGAAGCAATCTGTACGGCAAACCACCTACAAAATAGACTGCCTACAAAAGCTAATGCAAAAACGCCATATGAATTATGGACAGAAAGACAGCCAAACTTAAGTTACGTTAAAGTATTTGGCTGCAAAGCCTTCGCTTATATTGATAAAGCCAGAAGACAAAAATTAGATAATAAAGCTGTTGAAGGTATTTTTGTGGGATACGACAATGAATCTAAGGGATACCGCATATATGTAGGAGGAAATGAAATAAAAATCGCGAGAACGGTAAAATTTCTTGAAAATAAATTCAAATACGTAAATGATAAGCCTGAAATTGAACAAAAACAAAATGAAGACGAAAAACGCAATTGTAAAAATCTCGTGGAGATAGAAATTTCGAACGGAAAAACAACACCATCTGCGTCTCAACAACAAATTGTGGAACTAAGGCGCTCAGATAGAATAAATAAAGGCGTACCTCCTGATAGGCTTATATATATTGTCAAAGACGACAAAATTAATGAACCAAAGGATTATAAGGAAGTTAAATTAATGGAAAACTCTCCGGTAAAACAGAATTGGATAGAAGCCATGGAGAGCGAAATGAATTCTTTAAGAAAAAATAAAACATGGTCAATTGTAGATCCTCCACCGAATAAGAGAATAATAGGTTGTAAATGGACTTACAAATTAAAGCGTGACAATACCGGAAAAATCCAAAAATATAAGGCACGTTTAGTAGCTAAAGGATATACGCAAAAGTTCGGAGAGGATTACGACGAAACCTACGCACCGGTCGTATCGTATACTACGATAAGAGCATTATTAATAGCGGCATTTCACCAAAACTTAAATGTTAAGCATATAGATATTAACACCGCGTTCTTACATGGGGAACTTGATGAGGAGATATACATGTCACAGCCGGAAGAATTCGTTGAACCAAACCAGGAAACCAAAGTTTGTAAATTAAATAAGGCAATCTACGGACTTAAGCAAGCCGCGAGAGCGTGGCATAATAAAATAACAGAAACACTAAAAAACATGAATTTCATTCAAAGTAAAATTGACACATGTCTTTTTACACAGAAAAGGAATAATGAAACAACCTATATAATAACATACGTCGATGACCTCTTAATTGCAGGGAAAGACGAAACCATTGAGGAAATAATCGCGAACTTAAATAAAGAGTATGAATTAAAGAATTTAGGGGACGTAAGCAATTATTTATCCATGAACATTCGAAAGGTAAACAAAAGCTACTTAATTAATCAAACTTCAAAAATTGAAGAGTTAATTAATAAATTCAATTTACAAGAAGCAAAACCATGTAGTACACCCATGGAAACAAATTACACTCACTTTAAAGATGATGACAACATTTTACCAAACAACACACAGTACAGACAAGCCATAGGTGCACTCTTATATCTTGCCACAGTGAGCAGACCTGACATTTGTGCAGCTGTCAACATCTTAAGCAGAAGGAACGAAAAGCCAAGAATGAAAGATTGGAACAGTGTAAAGCGGGTCATGAGGTATCTTAAGACAACAAAAACCTTTAATCTAGTTATAGATGGAAATTCAAAACCAACGCTAGAAGTCTACGCGGACGCTGATTGGGGTGGAGACACAGAATCAAGAAAATTGACAAGTGGTAATGTATATTTGCTAGGTAAAAATCCCATACTTTGGTCAACTAAAAAACAATCCTGCATAGCTTTATCTTCTGCCGAAGCTGAGTACATCTCAGCAGCTAATGCAGCTAATCAAGTCAAATGGCTGGTGAATTTACTTGAAGAACTCAATATCTCACAAACATATCCTATAGAACTCTTCGAGGATAATCAGTCGGCTATCAAAATGATAGAGCTTGAAAAACATTCAAGTAAAACAAAGCACATAGAACTTAGATATCATCTCATAAAACAACTGAAACAAGATGGCATAATAAAACTCGTATATTGCCCAACCAAAATAATGATAGCTGACTTATTCACAAAACCCCTGCCAAAACCTCTTTTTGAAATTCACAGGAAGAACTTGCATCTGAGTGACAACACAACTTCAGAAATTATGGAGGAGTTGATAGAAACATTGCGCAATTCGTAAATAATTTCCTCCGTTGTGCAACAAATGACAATTATCATGGCATCATAAATAAAGTTAAGTGCTCGTTAGAGTGACCTTGGAAACAGTGATTACGAGCGAACAATTACAGGTTTACAAAAACTGTCAAAACTTTCAAAATGACTCTTTTTTATTAATAATTGTTTCTATATTATGATTTATGTATGTATCGATTTAAATTCATTCTGTTCTCTGTTTTGTAACTTGATGTGAGCACTACGCTTTTGCTGTGTTTGTTTTTCTCGCGTGTGAAAATTAAAGTAGAAAATGAAGAAGTGTGTATACAATAATTTGTGTGTGTGTTTTTACACTTACCATATAATAATATTATACGTCTTTATCAAGATGAATTAGTGCAGTGTATAGATCAAAATGTGAATATGCCCGGTTCCCTTCTCCTATGGTGGATTTAATTGTTGGATACTTCAATGAAGAAGAATTCATCGGGTGAGTACCATTTACTCTCCTATTTAATTCTGATTAATGATAAGAAATAAAGAAAAACTATTGTATTGAGGTTATAGTGACAACTCACGCCATAATTAAGACAAACGTCTTTCATATATATGTATTAAATTGCATATATATATATATATATATATATATTAAATTGCATATATATATATATATATATATATATATATTATTTGTTGCTGTAGTTATTTAATTTACCTCTGGAAAAAATATTTTCATATATAGAAAATTCTTATTAAGTAAAAGTATTTTCATACATTTAAGCGTACCCAAAAACAAAAGCCAGATGTTTCCATAGCAACAAAATCGAATTGACAATGATCAACTGGACTTTGAACTTGAAACAATTTTAATCAATTTAAATTTGAATTTCGTTTTAAATCTCAAATTTTAATGGTTAAATTTGAATATAAATACATATAAATATTAATATAACGAAATTATACTTAAAACAAATTAAAGCTGGCAAAACAAAAGATATTTAATTTATCTAAACACTTTGAACATGAAATTTTTTTCCTTAAAAATGCATTTGACATTAAAAAAAAAAAAAAAAAAAAAAAAAAAAAAAAAAAAATTGAATTTGTTTTTTATCGGCAACCGATGATAAATCGCCAAATAATGATATTTTTATTATTTTTTTTACGGACAAAATACGGAGGTTGGGCCGAAAATTTTTTTATAAACGTATATATCCTCATGAGAAGAATATTTGTTTTTTCAGTATTTTTTACACCCTCTCGATCTTTGTCACAAAGTGACACACTTCAACATACCCCTCCGCCTCCTCTGTTGTCTCATGTCACGCTATAGTAATAGCACATAAACCTATACTTGCGGTTCAAAAACAAAGCATTACGTTATAGATCTTATTATAAACTTTATTTTTAAACATTAACAATGTGTTTCAATGGCATTTATAAGCGTAATAATAAAAATGATTTGTGTACTTATTTTGTATGAAATAGTGTTAAGATTTACAACAAAAACATACATAATATAGAACAGTAATAAAATATTAATATGAAAATGTATTTCAAAACAGTAGTATTTCGGAATTTGAAATAGAATTTATTATATTGGGCTTTTAAAATCTTATCTTTATTTTATAAACACAAAATAATTGTTCTAATTTAAAATAACTTCCAAATTTAATCTGCTGATTGATAATGCTTTTATTTTAAACAAAATGTGTAACGTCAGATTTCTTCTTACCCTCTCCCATTTCCATGTCACAAACTGTCTCAATTTCATGAAAACCCCCTCCCCCCCTCCAAGCTCGACATTTGTAGACAGTCCCTAAAAATGTTACTGCAGAAATAACTCTATTTTAGTGGAAATGAAACAGTTATGTAAATTGTATATCGAGCAAGTTTCTTTTTTCATTTTTTTTAATCGAGTATATGTAATTGAATATTTGGTGATAGACTTGATAATACTTGATATTACTTGATATTATGGCATAAAGATTTTGCATGAAATCCTAAATACTTCATTTAAATAAAATTTCCGTGCTAATAAATGTCGCTGTACCGTCTCTTGACTGTACAATAATGGGGGAAAATATCAAATACCTGTTCGATAACCTTACTGAATTAATACCTCGGAGATGTACAGCATTTCTTTCAGATAGTCAATAAAATGGAAATCCATTAACCATTTTTGTAGTCTAAAAATGTTATTGAAAAATAATTCTATTTTGGTGGGCAAGAAAACAATATGTGAATTATGTATCAAAAAGTTCTTTTATATTGAATATATGTAACTGAATATTTGAAGATTTCAATTTACACTCACTAAACCTGTAATATTTCCATTGATTTTCTTCCACCCAAAAAAAATTAAAATTTAAGATTTTCACAAATTGCAATAGAAATTGAATCTCATAAGAATCGCTTAAAATATTTTGAAATCTAAGACCACAGTGAAATCATTACAAACTCTTCAAAAATTAATATAATGTGTGAAAAAATATTAAGTGTGTATTAATTTTTTAAAGAAATATTTTGAAGTTTAGAATAACAATTATAAACTCTTTAAACATTAATGTAATATGTAAAAAATATAAAGTACACATTAATTAAAAAAGAAACATTTTGAAGTTTAGAACCAAAGATTAATCATTATAAACTCTTCAAAAATTAATATAAAACGTGCATTAATTTAAAAAAAAAAAAAAAAAAAAAAAAAAAAAAAAAAAAAAAAAAACAGAATTTTTTTAAATTTAGAATCAAAGAGAAATAATTACAAACTTCTTTAAAAATAATATAAAGTATGTATTTATTAAAAAATATATATATATATTAATAAAAACATTTTGAAGTTCAGATACTAAAGAGAAATCGTTATAAACTCAACCAAAATTAACATAATGTGCGAAAAAATATAAAATGTGCGTTAATTTAAAAATAAATAGCATCAAATCTCGTTCAGTTCCGTATTATAGACTTCGTTACATCTAATTAAAGATTTTTTTCGATTATATAAGACTATTCGGAAATACTGGATATCAAAAATATGAATCGTGCGACCCTAGATAATGATTTTTCTTATTCGCTGTTTTTTTCCATAAAGAAATTATATATTACGTGGTTTTGCATTTTTTAAAAAGCATTTTCACCCTTTAAATATTATCATCGCACAACACACTTCTTTGCAAAACTTCGATAAAAATGGAAATTTAACTTTTAATAAAAATATTCTTCCGGTGTGAAAAATAATATTCAAAAGAAAACATTCTGTTCTGATGGAATATTTAAAGAAGGAATTGAAAATGTAACGCGAATAACATATGTGTTTTTTCTTGCATCAAATATAATTTAACTGGATTTAAATGCGTTGATGGGCATTACAGAATTTTATCCTTTGCATAAACATTTTATTGGCTGAATAAAATTCAAATGTTTTCATTTACAGAAAACTTAAAACATTGTATTTGTAAGTAGTTATTGCTTCAGTTGTATGAATTATTTGGAAAATAATAATTACTTCATGTGGAAATTATAAAATATATCTATTAGTAAACTATTGTTGAGGAAATATTTTAGATTAACATTCATATAATTTCTTATTGAAATTATTCCAAGGGTTCCGGATTCGATTCCCAACTTATAAATTTTTTCACATTGATGTTTCTACACTTAGTTAACATAGTGATAAATCCCGTGTTTAAATAAGGTATCCTTTGATAATAAAACCAAGTGCTAATATTACCCTTAATTATGAATTAATCCGGGGAGTGGCACATATAGGTTATTTTCAGACGGGCTCTGAGTCATCTGAATCACAAACAAATACTAAAGTTAATTTGTTCTCTTTGTAGATCTTATCATTGAAAGAAGCACGTAAAAGTCAACGCCAGATCTAAAATTTGCGAAGTAAATTTTATGATCTGAAAGTTATATATTTATTAAGGCGTAATTTGTTTATTATGCATATTTGTAGTGTATTTCATGTACTTTTAAAATGTTGTGGAGGATTTAGGATATGTTCACGGTACAGTTTGTAGATTAATATATATTGCGCAATACGTATACCGTCATAATAATGCAATCCACTGGCGTAATTACTCTGGTTAATTATTTTCAGCTTTGGATTTATATCAGAAGAGGGATTATCTTTTAATGTATGCATGGAAGAGCATTATTATCATTGTTGAAAACCAAAAAAGACAATGAGAAATTCGTATGTCCTAAGATCTGCTAATTTTTTCATATTTGTCAATTTTTAGGGCTGTAAAGTTTGTATCTTTAAAATTGAACAATTTACATGCTATTAATCCACCTTATTTTATAGTTTAGTTTGCATAGCGTTATTACCCAACTAGTACGGGAGTAATAACTACAAATAGCATTATCAAGAAAACACGCCATAATATTTTAATTATACATATCTCCTAAAATATTCTTTCTTGTATACATAACACTGGTCAACAGTGGTCATGCCACACGAACTCTGGTAGGTAATCGTATTTTGACTTCCTACCTTCATTACGAAAATGCACTTATTTCGTTTCAATCATCCTCAGTTTTCTTGTGATATGTCAGGTTAATTATGGGCTTTATGGTGATAAATGCATGTGAACGTTCGTAAAAAACAGTGATAATTACATTCGTTTTCATTATTAATTTAAAGTGCGTTGGTTTAAGTGAAGTACTGTGCTTGTGCGAATATGTCAGGAAAGTGTATTAACGATCCTAACTCTTTTTGTTATGTTTGAGGTGAACTGACTTTCAAAACACAAAGATGTAATTTTACAGATCTTATATTGCAGTGTTATCGCGAGCATTTTTCTTTTTCGGTTGCTCATCAAGACAAAGCTTGGGCTCCACACATTTTTTGTATAACATGTGTAAAACATTTAATAGATTGGAAGAAAAGATTAAGTCATAGGCCGTTTGCTATTCCGATGATATGGACTGAGCCTAGAGATCATGTTTCGGATTGCTATTTCTGTGTTACTACAATACAAAGCATAAACCCAAAAGCAAAACACACAGTTCAATACCCGAATTTGACTTCAGCAATAAGACCTGTCCCACATGACTTCAGTTTGCCAATACCATACGATGTACCATCTACATCGTTTAATATCGATTATCCACAACCCTCAATGTCAAGCCAATTTAATGCTAGTGACGATGATGATTCTGATTCTGACTTTGAAGATGTTCAAGATAAGCCTCAATTGTTAACTCAAGGAGACCTAAATGACCCAAATTCCTTTTTTTCAGAAAACAGAACATATTGGTTATCCTTTTTATGTTTAATTGCTTAAAGGAATGAAAAAACGTAGTAAAATATCTAGGTTAAACATCGTTGAAAACTGGAGAGAGAAAAAAAAGTGTCTCTCCATTTACAGTAAATCATAATAAGTGCGCACAATAAAAATGTCTAATGTATAAGTTCAAAAAAGTCTAAAGTTCAGAAGCATATACTACATTTGTCTGGATGTTCCAAAGTGAAAACCGCAGGCTTGGAAAAGAAGGCTGGGCTAGATAAAAAGAAAATAGAAAATATATTCTGGGATAAAATATTCTGATAAATTCTTGTGACGTCGATTCCGACACACAACAGTACGCGATTTGAATTTGTCAAAAAAACATAAGGTAGAGGTCTGCACGGGCCGGGTTCGGGCCGATTTTCATTAACGGCATTCGGGCCGGGCCGGGCCGGGCCCGGGCCTTGCATCTGAAGACTCGGGCTGGGCCGGACGGGCCTAGTCACTAATCTATTCGGGCCGGGCCGAGTCTAACTTATTTTTTCCGTACGAAGCCGAGACTAATTTTGTTCTTCCTAGTCTTCACGGACCTAAATAATCAGTTCCTGTTGAATCTTCCGGTATGAAAATCCTTTTCTCGACGTGAAAAAGTCTGTTCATAAATGAGTAAAGTTTGGCTTGGTCCAAAATTTTTTGCAAAATAGACATATACTTTTAAGTCGTCATTATTCTACAATTAAACATTAGAATTTATTCTTTTTAACGAATCGTAGATCACTAGGCGTCTTAAAATAAAATTAAACACATTAAAAAAAGAAAAATAAATAATAAAAAAAAACCATGATTATGACGGAATTCTTGTTTAAACTGAAAACTGCAAATTTCTTTTAAACTGTTCATTCATGCAAAATGAATATAACAATACGCGAAAAATATATATATATTAAACATTTACATCTGCTAAGAAGGACACGTATTTCTTTTCAGTGTCTTAGAAGATTTTACTTTTACCATATACCATTTTTTAGATTTTTTTATGTATTAATAATTCTAATGATAACTGAAACATTTACATACAACAAACAAAGATTCATTAAAAGCGTAAATATCGCAGCCTATGGCATTTCCGCATAAATAGAAATTATAAACATGAAAGAAAATAAAAGACTAAGATAAGTTTTTTTTCAGTCTGAACTCTTCCGTTAGAGTAAAGATCAAATTTCTGTATAAATTTACCCGAGCGGGCCGAATTCGGGCCGAACTTTTAACTCTCGGACCGGGCCGGGTCGAGCCAATATTTTTTTCGTTAGGGCCGGGTCGCGCCAATATGTCTTTGGTTTGGGTCGGGTCCGGGCCAAAATTTTAACTTTCGGGCCGGGCTTGGGCCTGGAAATTTCGGCCCGTGCAGACCTCTAACATAAGGCATGGAGAAAGGTTCCATCCATGGACATTTCAACCATGGAAAAGCGTTATCGAGGTAGAAGGAGTCAAAGGATGTTGGCTGACTACTGCTGGACAATTAAAAGAGACCGACCGGAAGCCAAATATGCCAGAAAATCGTACTAACTTTTGTTTCATTATTATTATTATTATTATTATTATTATTATTATTATTATTATTATTGAGAACTGCTTATTTTTTTTTCTTTATAATCGATGATAGCTAAATAAATAAAATTCACAATACCCTATATTATAAAAAAAACACAAAAAAAGTTCATGTGGCATGAGGAAGTTTAAATTTTGTTAACCAGTGTAATCAATGAGTTGCTGTATCAGATCCTATATTTGATTAAATGAAAAAAGTTAAAACTAAGCAGTGAAAATTGATAGAACCTTAACGTAACACTATTATCCCAGGATATCTTATTTATCAATTTCAAGCGTAATTTCGCTGTTGAAAATAAATTGAAAACTTAATTAAAAATTACATATATGAGCACCGAGACTGGGTTTATTTGTGTCCCATGTTTTTCCACACAATTATGAAGCTCATCTTGTGTTGCAGTTGCAGCCTTACAACATATGTGAGTGAGAGATGCTAAGCTGGTTATTGTTCTCGTAGCTTAAATAGTAGAGCATTGGAAGCGCTATTAGAAGGACTTCGGATTTATTGGTCATTTTTTTTACTCTGTTGATTTTACTGTTATAGCATTGTTATAAATAACGTATTAAAATATTCAGTTAACATTCAATTAAAATGCAATTGCAAACATTTCTAGAAAATGCATGTCATTTTTGCTGTACTTCTATTATTATTATTAAAATAAAAATGCTGCATGGAATAAAATTATATTTCTTGGCAATTAATTATATCACAATATTGAGAATTTTTTAATCTTATCAAAGTAACATTTATTCACCTAAATATCTTTGGATAACTTAGTGAGTGACTTGCTTTAAAGCGATATTTTATATGCTAAATAAGATTTTTCTATGACAAACTATGATCCTAATCCATTTATTTATTCAAAACTACGGACATATTTACTGTTTATAACTTTTATTAAATTAAAGATATATTGATGAAAGTATTAATTTTTTAATGAAAAAAATATTTTATAAGTATATATTATTAAAATATTTTAATAATAATCTATATATTTAAAAGACCGGCTATTTTTTAGTCATCAGTTCAGCTTTCTACTGGATTAATTTTGATAGTTATTTTTTTTAAATAAAAGCACTTCATTTGTAAGTGCACCAACACTCGCTATTTTTGAAAACAATCCTGAAACTGCACCATTTGTATCGGAGCATTCTCATTTCTGTAAACCACTAACCTACATTGTAGAATTTTATTACATTTGCTGTGGTCTAAAAAAAATTATCCGTGAAATTTTAACACTTTTCAATTAAATGTTATGACCTTTGACATTTATTGGTTTATCATAACATATTACACAATCTTATAACATTTGTTATGCTTTTAAATGCATTCTTGCTCTTCAAAGATTAATATCTCATAAAATATAAAAACTTTTTCTGTCTATTAATTTAAAAATCTTATCAAGAATGTCATGCTCTTAAATGCACTTTTGAACTAAAAATATTAATATTTTTAAGGTTTTTTATGTCACTTAGCATTTAATAATAAATCATAACATGTTACCCAGCCTTAGTGCATTTGGTGTGCTTCTAAATGCATTTTTATTCTTCAAAAATTAACATATTGTGAGTTGTAAGGACTTTTGCTGTTTATTAATCCCCTATCACACATTACGCAAGGTTATTAGATACGTTACGCTATTAAATGCGTTTTTACTTTTTAAGCATTAATACTTTTCAAGTTAAACATTTGACTTTCATCGTTTACTAATTTATAATAACATATTACATAAACTTATTATGTTTGTTATTCCTTTAAATGTCAATGAATTCCCTTCACAATGAACTTCCACGTGTGACCCCTTCGTCGCACGCAGAATATCAAGTCGATAGTCAATTTCACGCCAGGTAGCGGCAAGCATGTCGGCATCCACAGACGCTGTTGCGATTTTAATTTTAAGTCCTCAATGTTCGACACTCTCCTCCTGTAAACATTGTCCTTTACAAATCCCCAAAGGAAAAAGTCCAGCGGCGTTATATCAGGTGATCTGGGTGGCCAAGGAATTGGACCTCCTCGTCCTGGAAAATGGTCATTCAAAGAAGTACGAACGATGGTACCCCAGTGAGGTGGTGCACCATCTTGTTACAAAAAGATATGTGGCTGAAGCTCTTCCAGTTGTGAAAATAAGAAGTTTTCCAACATGTCTAAGTATACGACTGATGAAACCGTATTTAGACTGAAAAATGAAATTATCTGAAATTAACCACACGGCAAACGATATTTTAAAAACTAAAGATAAAGATATTTTAAACCTAAAAAGGAAATATATGAGTTATTCCATCAATAAATCCCATAAGTTTGTTTATATCTTCATTATTTTATGAGTTATTAAACATCAAAATAGGTCCAGGACTTTATAAACACCCTGTATTTTAGAAATAAACTTTCCATTTAAAAAATTCTTTCGCTCTCAACAAAATACAGAAAAATCATTTTGTTTTCGTGAAATAGTCTTAAGAAGAAATTCAAAATGTACATTTTATATCACAAACGATTGCTCTTTTATCAAATATGATTTAACTGTATTTGCATATTAGTCGGAAAAAATATATTCTTTATATTTTCTGAATATATTCTAAGAATTTTTTTAAATATTTTTGATTCAACGTTATTTTTTTATTAAATCAGCATTATGACTTTTGACATATGTTAATTTTTCGTAACATATTACATAAACTTATTACATTTTGTATGAAGTATAGTTTTATTTAAGAAAAATTAATATATTATCAGTTAAACATAAAGATTTTCGCTCATTTTGAATTAACTTATTGCATATTATACAAGTTTATTACATTTTTTTAGCTCCTAAATATAATTTTACCTTTCAAAAATTACTATTTTGTAAGTTAAACATTATATTTTTGATGTTAAATAATTTTTCTTCACATATTACCCAATCTTATTTCATTTGTTACATTTTTAATGCATTTTTACTCTTTTAATACTTTTAAGTTAAACTTGATAAAAAATCAATAAGAACAAAACTTTTCATTAAAACTGAACAAAATATCGATAAAACATAAACATTTTGTATTGGTGGAATAGTTAAGGAAGAAAATCAATATGTAAACTGCATATCACAAACGTCTGCTCTTTTATAAAATAGGATTTAAATGTATTTTTCAAATGTTAATCACATATTATTTTTTTTAACTTTCTGAATATTTTTTAAGCGTTTTCTAAGCATTTTTACTATTTTATTTAATTCATCATTATGACTTTTAATATATATTATATTTGGTATGCTTTTGAAGGCAGTTTTTCTCTTCAAAGATAAAAAAAAATTTAAGTTAAACACAAAGCTTTTTGCTGTTTATCAATTAATTAATACATATTACTTGAGCCAAATTTTTTTATTATGTTTAATCCATTTCTAACTTTCAAGTATTTTTTTTTTATTTTTGTAAGTTAAACGTTATAATTTTTTAAGTATATTACATTTGGTTTGCTTTTAACTGCAGTTTTTCTCTTAAAAGATAAAAATTAAACACAAAGAATTTTGCTGTTATCAATAAACTATCGTATATAACACAAGCTTATTATCGCTGATCGTGAGGTTGTGGGTTCGAATCCCACTGGCTCCATTGCACACACTCTTTGTGTGGAGCTCCTGGTTGTACTTCTCTTGTGTTGTAATATTTCCTTGTGTGCTATCTCGTCCCTGTATATTGACGATGGCTTATAAGCAGGCTTCATGTCGAGCACACAAGTCAGATGTATGTTGTTCAATAAACAAATAAACAAACAAACAAACAAGCTTATTACATTTGTCATTATGTTAATGCATTTTTCCTTTCAAATATTTTTATTTTTAAGTTAAACTTTATAATTTTTGACGTTTATTAATTTATCATAACAGATTACGCAACCACGTTAGATTTTTCGCGCTTTTATAAATACATTTTTACACTTCAAATATCTTTAAGTTGAACCTAACAAAAAATCAATAAGAACAGAGCTTTTCATTAAAAAATTCCTCCGCTCTCAACAAAATTTCGAAAAAACATTTTGTGTTAGAGGAATAGTTAAGGAAGAAATTCAGAATGTAAAACTGCATATCACAAACGTTTGCTCTTTCATCAAATATGATTTAAATGTATTTTCAAATGTTGATTGGAGAATTTTATTCATTACAATTTCTGAATATTTCTTAAGCGTTTGCTAAGCATAATTTTTTTAATTCAATGTTATGACTTTTGATTTAAATTATATTTTTACATCTTACATGAGTTTATTGCATTTGATATGCTTTTAAATGCAATTTTCTTCTTCAAAGTTTAACAACTGTAAGTTGGACGTTATAATTTTTGACGCTTATTAATTTATCGCAACATATTATGCAACTATGTTAGATTTTTCATGCTTTTAGATGCATTTTTACTCTTTAAATATCTGTAAGTTAAACTTAACAAAAAATAAATAAGAACAGAACTTTTCATTAAAAATTCTTCTCAACAAAATATCGAAAAAACAGTTTGTTTTAGTGTAATAGTTGAGGAAAAATTCAAAATGTAAAACTGCTTGTCACAAACGTTTGCTTTTTCATCAGATATGATTTAACCTCCTGACTATTCAAGGCACTTTTTTCTAACTTTTACCGTGATTCTTTGATATGTTGTAATTTAAGCTCTTAACATATGGTAAAAAATACTTAAAAAAAATCTTAGCTGGAAAATCTAGTTTTAATTTCGTGGTAATTTCGCCGCGAGAACGACAATTATTCGCCAAATATTTTTTTTATTATGATGTTCTATGAGTAGTACGAGGGCGGTCAGGAGGTTAAATGTATTTTCAAATGTTGATCGAATAATTTTATTCTTTACGCTTTCTGAATATTTCTTAAGTGTTTTCTAAGCATTATTACTATTATTTTTAATTCAACGTCATGACTTTTGACTTATATATTTTTTTTTTTTTACCTCTTACAAGAACTTATTACATTTGGTATGCTTTTAAATGCAGTCTTTCTCTTCAAAAATTAACAATTTATAATTTAAATATTAATACTTTTGCTGTTTATCAATAAACTGCCACATATCACACAAGCTTATTACATTTGTTAGTATCTTTAATAAATTTTTAACTGCCCAGTTTTTTTTTTGTTTTTTTTTTTGTTTTTTTTTTGTAAATTAAAAGTATTGTTTTTTACGTTTATTAATTTATCATAACATACTACATAACTGTATCAGATTTTTCATGCTATTAAATGCATTTTTTTTCAAAGATCTGTAAGTTTAACCTAACAAAAAATCAATAAAAACAGAACTTTTCATTAAAAAAATTCTTCCTCTCCCAACAAAATATCAGAAAAACATTTTGTGTAGTGGAATGATTAAGGAAGAAATTCAAAATGTAAACTGCATATCAAAACGCTTTTTCTTTGATAAAATATTATTTAAATGTATTTCCGAATGTTGATCGGATAATTTTATACTTTTCACTTTTCGAATATTTCTTAACCGTTTTCTAAGCATTTATTACTATTATTTTTACTTTAAATTTAACATTTTGAACTTTGACTTAAACTATTTTCTTTTAAATCTTACATCAGCTTATTACATTTGGTATGCTTTCAAATACATCTTTATCTTCAAGGATTAACAATTTGTAAGTTAAACATAAAAACTTTAGCTGTTTATCAATAAACTATCGCACATTACATAAACTTATTATATTTTCATCAAGTTTAATGCGTTTTTACCTTTTGACGTTTATTAACTTATCATGACATATGACGCAACCATCTTAGATTTTTTATGCTTTTAAATGCATTGTTTACTCTTCAAATATCTTTAAGTTGAATCTCACAAAAAAATCAATGGAAATAGAACTTTTCATTGAAAAATTCTTCCGCTCTTAAAAAAGTATCGAAAAAACATTCTATGTTAGTGTAATAGTTAAGGAAGAAAATGGAAAATGTAAAACTGCATGTCACAAACATTTGCTCTTACATCAAATATGATTTAAATGTATTTCCAAATGTTGATGGAATAATTTTATTCTTTACGCTTTCTGAATCTTTCTTAGGCGTTTTCTAAGCATTATTATTTTTTTTAATTCAACGTCATGGCTTTTGACTTAAATTATTTTTTTTTACCTCTTACAAGAGCATATTATATTTGGTATGGTTTTAAATGCAGTTTTTCTCTTCAAAAATTAACAATTTGTAATTTAAATATAAAGACTTTTGCTGCTTATCAATAAACTGCCATCTATCATACAAACTTATTATATTTGTTAGTATATTTAATAAATTTTTAGCTTTAAAATTTTTTTTCATAAATTAAACGTTATTAATTTTACGTTTATTAATTTATCATAACATGCTACATAACTGTATCAGATTTTTTATGCTTTTAAATGCATTTTTATTTTTCAAATATCTGTAAATTGAACCTAACAAAAAATCAATAAAAACAGAACTTTTCATTAAAAAATTCTTCCTCTGCCAACACAATATCGAAAAAACACTTTGTGTTAGTGGAATAATTAAAGAAGAAATTCAAAATGTAAACTGCATATCAAAACGCTTTTTCTTTGATAAAATATTATTTAAATGTATTTCCAAATATTGATTGAATAATTTTTTACTTTTCACTTTTTGAATATATCTTAAGCGTTTTCTAAGCATTTATTACTATTATCATATATATTAAAACAGTAGGCGACCTCTTTAAGATCAACTCAAATTGGTCTTTGAGCATGCGCGAAGTTGAACTTATTATCCCTTTCAGTTAGAGGAAAGTCGTAGCAAGTCTGGTTGGCTCAGTGGTTTAAAACAAGGATTTATAGCTCTGAACTTTTGTAGAGGACTAGTGTTCGATCCCGCCGCTCGGCAAAATACCTTTTTTTAATAATGATGTATTTTACTAAGAGGGGAAGTTATATGATTTTTATTCTTTGGTTATAATTAAATAAAATTTAATACTCAACAATGATTTGTTTAAGTATCAATTTTATTTTTAAAATATTTTAAGTAATTAAAACACAGTAATTGTTAGATATAAACAGCCAATTCCCAATTCAGGGCTTTAGCGATACATTTGTAAGAATAAAATTATTGAAAATCTTTACAAATTTCATTCTTAAAAAAATAATAAAAATAAACAACAATAAATATAATACACACAAATAAATTTTGTAAAAATGTCGTAAAATTTAATTTAACATCTAGCAATATTTTTAAAAAATGTATTCTATTTTTCTAAAAAAGGAAAATATTTAAACATTATTTTATCGGCAGGTAGTAGCAGCAATTTTCCACTTCCCTGTCATGTGCGTGGAAGTTTAGAAAAAGGTAATCCTTTGTAAACTGTAATATACGTGAATTATATAAATAAATAAATGTTATACATCATTCAGACCATATGTAAAATGATTTTTAAAATCCCAGAGTGTCATTATGAAGCAAAATCTGAATGTATAAAATTGTGAAGTATGCTAAAATATTTTAGAAATAATTCAACAATTTTAACTTAAAATATTTAAGCTAAAGTATTTTTCATTTAATTATCTTTTAAATATATTAAAATAATCTAAAATATTTGTTATATTTCGTATGAGCATTACAATGAAGATATATGTTTGTGTGCATATAAGGAAAAGTAGTAATTATTTTAATTATTTTATTTAAAATTAAAATTAAGAAGAGAAAACAGGGGAAAAGAAAAATAGTCATGTAAGACTTAAAGTTGAACTACTTTGTGATACTCATGGTTTAATAATTAAATAATGTATGAAACGTTATGAAAAATTCAAATGATTCAAATATATTATGAATAGTTACTTAGTAGCATGAAATTTTAAGTTTCGGGATTTAAAATGAGACTGATAAAAAAAATAATTAATAAAAACTTTTCAATATGATTTTAAAAATTAGAAAATACTAAACATTGTTATTTTTTTAAACCACTGAGAAAATTCACCAAAATTATTATCAGTTCAATAAATTTTAGTTATCCTTCTACTAAAAAGCAAGCGCTGTTAAAATTCTTAAAATTCTGCTTAAATTCTTTCAGGTGATTACTCGAGTAGGTTAAACTGACAGAACCATGAAACGCTTTGAATCTGTTGGAATCACATTGATAACATTCAAATAAATCAAGTTTAAAAAACTTTATTTACAGGTTCTAATTAATCTTTTAGCATGTTTATCGTCAAATCTTGACGGGTTCCATCTGGTTTCTATTTTAAATTCAACATTTTGATTTTTGACTTAAACTATTTTCTTTTAAAATCTTACATCAGCTTATTATATTTGGTATGTTTTCAAATACATTTTTTATCTCCAAGGTTTAACAATTTGTAAGTTAAACGTAAAAACTTTTGCTGTTTTTCAATAAACTATCTCACGTTACATAAACTTATTATATTTTTATCGTGTTTAATGCGTTTTTACCTTTTGACGTTTATTAACTTATCATAACATATGATGCAACCATCTTAGATTTTTTATGCTTTTAAATGCATTTTTTACTCTTCAAACATCTTCAAGTTGAATATCACAAAAAAATCAATGGGAACAGAACTTTTCATAAAAAAATTCTTCCCCTCTTAACAAAGTATCGAAAAAACATTCTGTGTTAATGTAATAGTTAAGGAAGAAAATGGAAAATGTAAAACTGCATGTCACAAACATTTGCTCTTTCATCAAATATGATTTAAATGTATTTCCAAATGTGATCGAATAACTTTATTCTTTACGCTTTCTGAATCTTTCTTATGCGTTTTCTAAGCATTATTATTTTTTTTAATTCAACGTTATGACTTAAATTATTTTTTTTATCTCTTACAAGAGCTTATTATATTTTGTATGGTTTTAAATGCAATTTTTCTCTTCAAAAATTAACAATTTGTAATTTAAATATAAAGACTTTTGCTGCTTATCAATAAACTGCCATCTATCATACAAACTTATTATATTTGTTAGTATATTTAATAAATTTTTAGCTTTAATTTTTTTTTTTCATAAATTAAACGTTATTATTTTTACGTTTATTAATTTATCATAACATGCTACATAACCGTATCGGATTTTTTATGCTTTTAAATGCATTTTTATTTTTCAAATATCTGTAAATTGAACCTAACAAAAAATCAATAAAAACAGAACTTTTCATTTAAAAATTCTTTCTCTCCCAACAAATATCAGAAAAACATTTTGTGTTAGTGGCATAATTAAGGAAGAAATTCAAAATGTAAACTGAATATCAAAACGCTTTTTCTTTGATAAAATATTATTTAAATGTATTTCCGAATGTTGATTGGATAATTTTAAACTTTTCACTTTTTGAATATTTCTTAAGCGTTTTCTAAGCATATTACTATTATTATTATTTAAAATTCAACATTTTGATTTTTGACCTATACTATTTTTTTTATTCTTACATGAACTTATTATATCTGGTATGCTTTCAAATGCATTTTTTTTTCTTCAAGAATTAACAATTTGCAAGTTAAACATAAAGACTTTTGCTGTTTATCCATAAACTATTGCACATTGCATAAACTTATTCTATTTTTTATCATGTTTATTGCATTTTTACCTTTCAAGAGTTTTTTTTTTTTTTTTTTTTTTTTTTTTTTTTTTTTTAATGTATGGTAAAAATTATAATTTTCGACGTTTTTTAATTTATTATAGCATATAATGCAACCATGTTGGAATTTTTATGATGTTAAATGCATTTTTACTCTGCATAGATCTTTAAGTTGAACGCAATCAAAAAACTGATAAGAATAAAACTTTTTATGAAAAAAATATATTTTACTCTCAACAATATTAAAAAATATTATTTTTTTTTTCAATGGAATAGTTAAGCAAGGAATTGAAAAGATAAACTGCATATCTTAGACGCTTGCTCTTTTTATTAAATATGATTTATCTACATTTCCATATCTTATTACTGGCCATTACTTGCAGTTCTCTGCCATCTTATTGTTTGCTTTCAATCCCCCGTCTCTATTATATATATGATCAAATTTCTACCTCCTCTAGCACTGACAACGGTACGCTAAATGCTACCGAAACTGGTCTGCTGCTTATGTAATATATTTGGTGCTTTTTAATGTTGCTCATTTTTGTATTCCATTGCATTGCACCAAGCTCTATCTGAATATTAATTTCCATATCTTCATTGAAATATTTTATGCTTTGCATTTCCTTTATATTTTTTCGTAGTTACAGTATTTTTCTCATTAATTTTGTAAATTAATATCCAAATAACATTTCAGGTGAAAATTTAAAGAAATTTATATAAAAGTTAATATCATTTTCTAAAAGTTCTTTCGAGCACGAAGTTTCAAAATTTACAGCCCTGGTTAAGAAAGTAAATAAATAAATAAGGGAGAAAGCGATCGTACCTCACCATCTCTGTCAAAAAATCATCGTATGAAAATATTTAACTCATACAAATAAATTAGTAATAATGTCTACTAACTACTTATGTATTTAAATGCAGCTTAGTGCTCGTCTTTATATAAAATATATAAGAAACTTTGAAATTTGCATTACGAACACATCAAAAATGAGTTTTCCGTTTTAGCTTAAATCAGTTTTCTAGTACACTTAAATATATGATGAAACTATATTTAACTATAATAATGCATCATATCGTAAGGAAAGTTATGGCTGTAAATGAAATGTTAATAACATTCAAATGTGATTTAACTTGTATCATTATTTTATTTACTCATTAAAGACTTGTCTTCAGTAAATACAGATTTAATTCAATAATTAATAATTAATAAAAAATAATATTTTATAAGTTAAACATTTTTATTCGATGGCTATTAATTATTCTTCACATACTACTCAACCTTATTACATTTGTTATGTTCTTAATGGATTTTTACCCTTCAAATACCTTTAAATTGAACCTAAACAAAAAAACAATTCGAACAGAACTTTTCATTAAAAAATTCTTCATCTCTCAACAAAATATCAAAAAACATTTTGTGTTAGTGGAATAGAAAAGGAAAAAATTCAAAATGTAAATACATATCACAAACGTTTGCTCTCTCATCAAATATGATTTTAATGCATTTTCAAAAGTTGATTTGATAATTTTATTCTTTACACCTTCTGAATATTTCTTAAGCGTTTTCTAAGCATTATCAACCATTAATAATTTGTAAATTAAACAAACATTTTTGCTGTTTATCAATAAACTATCGCATATTTCTCAAGCTTATTATATTTGTTCATGCATTAATGCATGTTTATTGCATTTTTATCTTTCAAGTGTTTGTGTGTGTGTGTGAAAGATTATAATTTTGGACGTTTATTAATTTATCATAACATATTGCGCAACCACGTTAGATTTTTTTATGTTTTTAAACACATTTTTACTCTTGAAATGTCTCTAAGTTGAACCTAAACAAAAAATCAATAAGAACAGAATTTTTCATAAAAAAATTGTTCTACTCTGAATAAAATATTGAAAAAACATTCTGTGTTAGTGTAATAGTAAAGGAAGAAATTCAAAATGTAAACTGCATATTACAAACGTTTGCTCTCTCATAAAATATCATTTAAATGTTTTCAGAAGGTTGAACGTATAATTTTATTCTTTATATTTTCTGAATATTTCTTAACCCTCTAAGCGTCTTGCAAATGAGTAAAATTGTAATGTTGTTTTCTCTTCATTTTATTTTAAATGCTTAGAGAAATATGATTCTTTCAACATTATTTAAAAAAAACGTAATTACAAATATTAATGTAAGCCATGAGAGAATTAATCATCCTAAAATGTATTCAAAGTTCATTAAATTTATAGGTTTATATTAGCTTATATGTTGCTCATATTGCAGTTAAACTTTTAGCTTAGTGAACGGGATGTTACGTTCGAAAGACTTAGTGGGTTAAGCCTTTTCTAAGCATGCTTATTACTTTGATTTTTAATTCATCGTTATGATATTTGATTATAATATTTTCTTGTACAATTTACACGATCTTATTACATTTGGTATGCTTTTAAATGAAGTTTTTCTCTTCAATGATTAATAATTTGTAAGTTAAACAAACACTTTTGCTGTTTATCAATAAACTATCACATATTGCTCAAGCTTGTTATATTTGTTCACACATTAATGCATGTTTATTGCATTTTTATCTTTCAAGAATTTGTGTGTGTGTGTGTGTTAAACTTTATAATTTTGGACGTTTATTAATTTATCATAACATATTACGCAACCATGTTAGATTTTTTTATGCTTTTAAACACAATTTTACTCTTTAAATATCTTTAAGTAGAACCTGACAAAAAATCAATAAGAACAGAACTTTTCACTAAAAAATTCTTCTGCTCTCAACATTATATTGAAAAAACATCTATGTTAGTGAAACAGTTAAGGAAGAAATTCAAAATGTAAACTGCATATCACAAAAGTTGATCGAATAAGTTTATTCTTTACATTTTCTGAATATTTCTAAAGAGTTCTCTAAGCATTTTGATTATTTTTTATTATTCAACATTATGACTTTTGACGCGTATTACATTTGACTATTTTTAAAGGCAATTTTTCACTTTAGAGATAAAAAGATTGCAAGTTTAACACAAAGCTTTTTGCTGTTTATCAATAAATTTACACATATTACTTGAGCGTATAATATTTCTTATTATGTTTAATCCATTTTTAACTTTCAAGCATTTTTTTTGTAAGTTAAAGGTTTTAATTTTTGACGTATATTACGTTTGATTTGATTTTAAATGCAGTTCTTCTCTTCAAAGATAAAAAGTTAAACACGAAGAATTTTGCTGTTATCAACGAACTATCGCATATTACACATGCTTATTATATTTGTTATTATGTTTAATGCACTTTTAACTTTCAAGTAATTTTATTTTGTAAACAAAACGTTATAATTTTTAACATTTATTAATTTATCATAAGATATTACGCAACCTCGATAGATTTTGTATGCTTTAAATTGCATTTTTACTCTCTTCAAATATCTTAGTTGAACCTAACAAAAAATCAATAAGAACTGAGCCTTTCATTAAAAAATTCTTTCGCTCATAACAAAATATAGAAAAATCAATTTTTTAGTGGAATAGTTAAGGAAGAAAATGAAAATGCAAACTGGATATCTTAGGTGCTTTATTTTTTATTAAATATATTTTAACTGTATTTCCATATGTTGATTGAAATATTTTATACTTTGCATTTTCTTTAATTTTTTTCGTTTTCTGAACACTTTTCACGCTATTTTCTTAAATTAATATGCAAATAAAATTTAAAGGCTAAAATTTAAAGAAATTTGTATAAAAGTTAATGCCATTCTCTCGAGCAGGAAGTTTCCAAATTTACAACACCGATTGAGAAAGTAAATAAATAAATAAAAGATCGAGAAAGAGAACGTACCTTACTATATCTGTCAAAAAATTATCGTGTGAAATTATTTAACTCATATAAATCAATATGTAATAATGTCTACTGTAATAATGGTCTACTATACCAAATATAGTAATAATGTCTTCTAAGTACTTATGTACTTAAATTTGCTTAGTGCTCGTCTTTATACAAAAAAATATAAGAAAATTTGAAACTTAAAATTACTAACACTTAAAAATTTCACTTTCAGATTTAGCTTTAAAAAGTTTTCTAATACTCTTAAATATATGATGAGATTGCATTTAACTATAATGTATGATATCATTAGGAAAGACATGATTGTAAATGAAATTTTAATCACTTTGAAATGTGATTTAACTTCGATCATTTTTTTATTTTCTCATTAAAATAGTATTGTCTTCAATAAATATAGATTTAAATTAATTCTTCTCTTCCTCGTTTTATAGATAAACTTCCTTTAATTTACATTTAGGTACGCAGCCATGACAGGATATTTTGAATATAACAGTACATTACAGTTTAATGTAGAACTTCCCTAAATTCGTTATTTTTTTTAATTATTCAATATATTTTACTTACCCATCATACGTAGTATAGGGTAAATCTTGCAATCGTTTTAAAAATCGAAAAAAAATTTTGACGGATTTACACGTTTTAGATACTGGAGATTCCGAAAAACTTATTTTTAGAAGAAAAAAGATTGCCGTCCGTCCGTCTGTCTGTCTTTAAACGCTCTATTTCCCAACAAATTGAGATAAAGACTTGAAATTTTGTATGTGCTTACTATGTAAGAATGGGACGAAGCCTATTTAATATCAGTAACCTCGATTATCCGGAACTATTTTTTTCGGACTCTCGAAAAATTCGTTCTGATGAAAGGTATATAAAAGTTTTCGATTTTTTTTTTTTTTTTTTTTTTTTTTTTTTTTTTTTAAGGAGTGATCGTAAAAGACAATAAAATAACACAAATTTTTCATAAAAAACGAAGTCGATCAAATTACTAGTTGCCGTGATATCTGTAATCCTGTTTTCCACATTCTTCGATATTTCATGACCCTGTATTTCATTCAAATTTCAATTCAAAGATATATTTTAATTGGAAATGAGACGCTTCATCCGACGCAATAAACTGTTAGTCAATAAGATTATTATTTTTGGAGCTATAAGGATGTTTCTTTCACGCAGTTCGGTATTACTTGTGTAATTTGGCGTTTTATATAATTTGTCAATATGGGTTCATCAGCAATTCGTTAATAGAGCATTGCTATGTATATTAAAAACATTTAAATATAAGTTTAAATTTTGGTTTGCAATTGCAGTGCATTTTATAAATAGTTTACAAATGCTTTATTTTCATATATTATGTATGCATATTCATGATGGGTAAGTATTACGGTGGCCCCCAACGACTAGTTTATTTTTGATATATGTTCCAAATACATTGTTCTAAAAAAAGTAAAACATATTGAATAGATTTCGTTATAGAATTTTAGCCATAAATGCAATTATTTTATAAAAATTCTACTAAATATCGTCTAAATTTGAAAAGTTAACTAAAATACCATTAAAAATTTATATGAATTTATAATTTTTGTCACTTGTTTTAACTATGAACAAACGTGTTTGATATTTCATATAAAAAAAGCACTTCGAAGTTAGGCTCATACCTTAAGAAAGCAATAAAGAAAGTATTTATTTTACCACTGCCGCGACCTGATATATCCGTTCACTATACTCCAGGTTTTACTGCAATTAAAGCCTTATTTAAATTAATGTAATTCTACAAATATAATTCAGTTTTATTAAATTAAGTTATCATTGATCCTCTTATATAAATATATACGTAACAAAAAAGTTGTACCATATTTGAAGAACCCTCTTTTTTTAAACATTTAAAATAAACTAAGGAGAAAACAACATTACAATTTTGCCCTTTTGCTCGGCTGTCAGGGAGATAAATGCAATGCAGTTAATAGTATATGTTTATATTATCAAATATAAGTCTAATTAATCTTAAAATAAATCTATGAAACTATAAAAAGTTGATGAAAAAATGCTGCATTTTTTAATTTATGTAAGAGCATAAAGAAAAACTTAAGACAAAATTTCTTTTTATGAATAAATTTAATTTTTACTATATACTAATATTTAAACTCTTATGTAAATTTTAATTTCAGATACCTAGAAGGAATTCATTTCTTTAAGTAGTTTAGAAAGTATGCAAATTTAAAATTTAGAAATGTTTACATTGTTTTCATTTTTTATTTATTTATTATAGAACTGATTATAATGCGAGTAATATTTTAAGTATAACTCAAAATCTATTTGGTGGAACCAGCTGTAAATTCGAATTCGCATATCGAAAGCTTCTAGAAATCGATTTAGGATTTTAAAAAATTTTATGTTACAATTTATCTATATATAATTCTGGAAAATTAATTTCAAAATATGCACGTATCTTGAAAATAAATTTTCGAAAAAAAAATCATTTCCTTATTTTGACTTAATATACAGAAAAAACATTTATCAGTTGCCTAAATCTTTTGTTAGACAAGTAATCGAACTTGTGTTTGAGATTTATAATTCCAAAAAAATTGAACGTTATTTTAAATCTTTTTTTTTTTTTTTTCAATAAAGTTAGCTTGAAACAAGGAATACTGAAATTCTGAATTATTCATAACTGCTGGGACAAACTGTTTCTTGCAAAAATTGCATAAGAATATAAGCTTTTTATGTAAAATTACCATTTGCTCTGAAGAATAAAATCGAAGGAAAACAAATATATTTTCCTGTTTTGCTGAAATTGTTGAAAACTAATTAAATTTTAAATTGAATATTACATACGTTTGTTCTTTCAATGTGTTGCTTGAGTTAAATTTAATTACATTGCTTTTTAGGTGCGCTCGTAATTATATAAATACGTAGCACCTGTAATTGTCATTCAGTCCGTCCGTCCGTCTTTCCGCATATATACAGCAAAAATTACCCAAAAAAATAATTTGAAACTTCTAATGTATGTTTTTTGTATAATTTTATCGAATCATTTCAAATTTTCGGAAAATCGAATGCATAATTTAATTATAGGGACAATCAAAAATATTCCGTTACATTAGGGCCAATGGGAAAAATAGTTTCAAATATATTTTAATGTTGTTACACTCTTTCGAACATAATAAAATTGATATGTGTCTATGAAGTATATACTAAAATATGCATTTTCTATAATCTGTGGTGCAAAGAATATTTGTTATTAACACTAGAACCGCGGAGACGGGTCATTTTGACCCGTACCAAATGAATAAGTGTCTATTGAAACCAGAAATTTCTTCCCAGAATTAGTTATGTATGTTCCAAAATAAAATAGTTTAAATGAATAATGTAAGTATTTTAATTAAAAATTCTGGTGTGAAATATTTTTTATGAAATTTGAGTATAATTACCCGCGGTTCTAGTGTTAATTTATAAGGCTATGCAAAAGTATTCCATTACAAAATGATATAGTGGGGGCACTTTGTATGGGGCGCGTTTTAATAATATTAAATTATTTCACATTTTATGATATTGACATAGGTTACTGAGGTTTATTACAAGTTACTTTCTGTATAATAGAAAACAAATTGCATTTACAGGTGTATACAAAAGATTTCGGATACTCTACTGCAGGGCTGTCCAACCATTCACTAAACAGGGGCGTATCTCAGTTCTTTGAAAACAATGAAGGGCGCCGTTATTAACAGGGCTCAAAAAATGCTAAGAAAATTACCTCACAATATTAATAGTGATACACATATTATATAAATGCATCTCGCAGCAGATGAATAAATTTCCTTTGGATCTGAAGCTCCATGTAAAAAAGAAAAAACCCCTTCAAAATAGCTGTAAGTCGGAGTAATTGCATAGAGCCAAAATATTAAAACCCACCTATTATTAAAATAAAATGGTAATCAGAGAAATTGTTTTGGGGGTTTTGGGGGGGGGGAGGAGGGATGCAAAAAAAACTCTTTGATTTATCTTGAAGGTGCAAATTTGTGTTATGAATAGTGCAGAAAAAGACAGGCATGATACTGTGATCAATACGTGGGTGGTTCCAAAGAGAGATACTGGAAGAGTTTTCATTGATAGAAATCATTTTGCACGATTTTATACAGTTAAAAAAATAAATAAAATGGTTAAAATATTTAAAATTTCCAAAATATGGGGGAGAAAATGACAATCTTTTAAGAGTCTTATGAAGCCGCTACTGGGTCAGGGTAAGGGAAATAACATCAATAATAAAAACCAAAAAAACTGAACTTTTATGCAAAGAAAGGGGGTATGGATTCTTATTTTTCTACACATTACTTCTTAACATATTTTTAAAAGTTAATGCCAACTTTTACCCATTCCTATCGTTTTCATTTCTACAAAATAATATATAAAGAATAACTATAAATTAATCAAGAAACGAAATAATACATAAGTATTTTTTATGCATTTTTTAATTTTTGATGTGTAAAACACATCTGTAGAATTTTTTTAACCCCTTGAGCTCTGATGGTAGAATTTTCTACCACATAATTTTAATTCCTAAATGTTACAATGGCATCAGAAAACTCGACCAAATTAATTTGAAAAAGGTTTAATGCATTTTTTCGTGTTTATCGTTAACCGGTTTTTTTCTTTGCAAAATACTGGTGCCAATGTCACATTTGGAATTTTGAAGAAATTTACACCCAGAGCTCAAAGGGTTAAACATCTCTTAAGAAAATATAAAAGATTTTAAATAAAACACATTTTAAAAAAGAATTTTATTTTTAAGAAATGCTAGTAACAGGAAACCTTCAAAAGGGCGCCAAGAAAACATACAAAGGGCGCCATGGCGCCCGCGGGCGCCGCGTTGGACAGCCCTGCTCTACTGTATCCGAAATACTGTATATTATTACACCAAGATCTGAATATTTTAAAAACTTTCTTATAGCACAAACTTACGTCATTTACTACGCTTGACGTCAGTCGTCTGGGATCAGTATTAAAATGTTCATGGTAATTATATATAATTCAACAGTTCCACAGCCCCACCAGTGGCAGCGAGGTTCTGACCTCCAAAATGGTAGACGGCAGGTGCGGGGTTCGAACCCAATCGCGACCGTCGGCCTAACTATTCGGAGTTTTCCGTGGTTTTCTTCGAACCTTCCGTAAATACGGGTTAGGTTCCCTTAGAAACCCCCCCCCCCCCCACGAAGGGCATCCCACCTCATAGAGCCTATATCCCATAGTGTAGATAATTGGCCGACATAAATGCAAACAAACAAACAAATCAACAGTTCCACAAGCACTATACGCATAACATTTTGATTAATATTTATTCGTATGTAACTGTAGTCTCCTTTTCATTTAGACAACATTTATAGTTAAGAAAGAAATTAAAATTATAATTTGTTTGTCACACACGTTTGCTCTTTCAATGAGTTAATTATGCTAATTTAATTGCATTTCCTTGTTCTGATTAATATACATAAAAATATTTATCATTAAAAGTGATAGTATAAAAGTTTTTAAATAAAAAATTATTTAAAAAATAAAGTAACTTTTTTTAAATAAACTTTTTTTTTTCAAATTTGCTGAATTAAAATTAAAATAAATTAATGGAAAAAGACATTTTCCAAGTTTGGACCATTTACCTTTGACGGTTCTTAATTTAAATAGGAGAACCTAAGCTAGCAGATCCTTTATAGCAAAACCTTTAAATAGGAGTAATACAGTTTAAATAGAAGAAGTTGTAAAAAAAACAAAACATCATAAAGAAAAACGCATTTTCACAAAAAGTCGTTTGTATAACAATCATTGCTCCAAAGCTAGATTTTCAAAACAAACCAAAACGAAAATTATAATATTTCCTATTCCAATTGAGATATAATAAGATTTAAACGCCATTATAATGAGAAACAAGTCAGAAAAATCATGCGTTAAGCATAGATTATGAAACGTTTTCAACCCTTCCTGAAATCTTGAAAAAAAAATTCGTTATTTAGGGAAATGAGGTGTTACTGTCTATAAAAAATATGATTTCCTATCCTTTTGAACCACCACGTATTTGATCTATCAGTTGATATATGTACTATATAGTGCGAAAATGCATTTAGCAAGAAAACGCATAACAAGTTGAAATGTTTCTTTCAGCATTTGTTACTAATTGATGGAAACATACTTGAATACTTTTGTTTAGCCCTGTGGTTTACATAGCAACTTTAGTATACGCCAGTATTTAAATAAAATTTAATTCAAACGAAAACACACTTAAAACTATTTAAATCTCATTTCCACAAATTATCATCCATAGGCGAGCATGTATCCAATTATTTGCGTGAACCTGTATATCATTTTATCTATATCCTACAAACATTTCTTAGTAAACTGAATGCAGTTCAACGTAAAAATGCATAACTTATTTTGAAACCACCTTTAAGTAAATTACTCTCATATTCAGTAAAATTTATGAACTGTTTTGTGTAGCCCTGTATCAACCATAGCATTTATACACATCATATAACATGCATACATTTAGTGAAACTTAAAAATGCATACCCTAACTAGTAAATCTGCAGATCAGGAGCCTCAACGTCAGCTTTGCACTTCATTTTTTTTAAAACACACTTTGGGTAATATTCAACTTCCTGGAAACTGTAATTTAAAATTTTCAAATTACGTAATTATTTATAAGAATAAAATAAGAATAAGACGTTTTCAGCCATCAAAAGCGTTAAATTAAAGATTTAGTTATGTTAGGATATTCTGAAATTTTCATGATCTATTATTTTTGTTTTTTATTATTACATAGTAGATTTCTTCAGGGGGGCGGAGCCCCCCTGAACCCCCCGTAGTCTCATTAAACTTAAATTTGTAACTTTCTATCAATTTGCTAATGGTTATCGTATATCTTGTATTTCTTTATACATTTTGATTTAGAAGGATAAGTAACAGTTTTAATAAGCATTTTTCATTATCCTCATACTTCTACATACCTGCCCACCACAACACACCTAAATCTGATGTATCAGGAACTTTTGAAAGTGTAAACTCAGTAATCTAGGGTTTTACAATTTTGTTTCCGAAAAAAAAGAAGCTTTGATTGCATTTTGTGGCAGTTATCGCGGACAGACAGACAGAACAGACTGATAGGCGGAAAACAATAAATTTTGTGTCACCAAAATAAGCCTTCACTGAAGTTTCTGCAATGGCATCATTATTCATGAGTTATTGCTGTCCATGTTTCTAATATTTTTTACGACTACTATAAAATACCTGTTTTATTTCAATTATGACGTCAAATTTTATCAGGTGAAATAATTGCTAAAAATATAATTATTTTTTATTTCTTTCACTTCTAATTATGCCCCCATTTTTGTCAGAAAAATTCTTATTAACGAAACAAATTTCCGTGTTTAATATTTAACAAAGTACTTTATTTATTTTTATTTTAATTCTGACGTCATATTTATTTTTTCTTAGTTTAGTTTTTCGAATGGAAATTGCTCAATTGAAACTTATTGCCGTTGAAAAATTATTCCATATTTTGATTTTTTTTTCTTTTTTTGGCAACGATAAAGGAAATTGGTTAAATTTTATCTAAAATATCGCTATTAATTCTGCATGAAAAAGAAGGAAATTTTGAATTATTGAGGAAAATATGTGAATAAAATTAATAAAACATAGCCTACGTTCTTTTCTGGGCTATGTTTTAGTTATACACAAAGATACAAACACATTAATTCATCAGTTTTGACGCTAACTTCAGTTAAATTTTCGTACACGCATTCAAATTTATAACATTATAAAAATAAGGATTATGATGAATGGTTGCTTAGCAACCATTAAGAGAAAATAAAGAAAATGAAATAAATACATTTGAAATAAGTAAATCTCTAAACCAAATTAGTTTATATTATTGGAACACATTTATAAAAAATCTCCAAAATTTACAGTAATAATTTATAAAATCTGACAAATGTGTAGACAAATTTTCAAAACAATACGAATAATTTAACTGGTAAATTTCAGTACCCCTTTATCATTGAATTCCATTAATGAAATGTGACATTTTCTCTCAAGAAAAAAAAATTAAAAATCATTGGATTTGCCATAGAAAATCATTATTGCGCAGAATAAAATATTTTATATTTTTCGAACGAATCAATCAAATCTTACAAAAAACTATACAGCTTAATCTCAGTACCTCACTAACATATCCACTTAATTTCAAGCCAATCGGATGCTTTTTACGGAAGTTATCGCGGAACAGACAGACAGACAGACAGAGAGACACGAAAAAATTTCGTGTCTCCAAAGTAAGCCTTCACTGACGTTTCGGCAATTAAAAATGCATTTCGTCCATCCATCAGCCATCATCAATAAATACAGTACTTTGGATAGAATATAATTTTTGAAATCTTTTGTGTTTCCCTGTAAATGCTACGCACTTCGTATTATGCGTAAAATAACTTATATTAAGCCACAGCGACTTTAATCGATTTTAATATACATGAATTAGTAAAATATGTCGCAATCAATCCTCCTCCATTTTACCTTTATGTAATTGAATTCTTTTGCGTGGCACTGTAAATGAATAATGACTATCATTTTCACTGCACATTTAACAGAAAAAATATCTTAGTACACTTTGTTAAATCATATAAATTTGAATATGTTTGACAGGGAATAACATCTTTAAAATTTACTTGAAACGAATTTTTTCATAGGCCTCAATGTAACGAAAGTTTTTTGACTATCTCTGTAAATAAACTAATCATGCAAAAAACTTCATTAAAAATTGGGTTTTTGCTAGGGTCAACATCAATAACTTCCAAACATTTCATGGCAATCCGAGTATATTTACAAGAGTTAGAGTGCCGACAGACGGACAGACAAACCGACAGCGTAAACATTTTTCAACTTCGTTGGAAAGTGTTAAAAAACAAACAAATTTCTAATGCTATAAAATGTTTTCAGAAAACTTAACGATTTTTGTATTCCGGACCCCCTCAAAGATGTTTAAGAGAAATTTTCACACATGATGAATGTCACACAAGTTTGCTCTTTTATGAAATGTAATTTAATTGGATTAGTGATTTTCAGAAAGCATTTACTCTTTACATACTTATTTGCTTATAAAAATAAGTTAGATACATGTTTAAAGATTAAAATATTTCTTTTAATAAAAATTTGAAAATAATGTTATTTGAAAAATAATTATAATTTAACAAATTACAACCCAGCTATTTGGAAAATGATTTTTTAATAAAGACTTATAACTAAATTCGGTACTACTCTGTTATCCCGTCGACCAATTTCGCCAAATTATACAAATCGCCAAACTAATTGCCAAATTATACACATTGACATGATTTTTATTTTAAATAACGAAAATACAAATAATTAGTAGAATATTAATACAAATATTAATTAAAAGTCGAAATAAAAATCACTTAATGACTTTTAAACTCGTGAATCGTAATTTAATGTCATTGAATGTGACATTCACGATCATCCATTATTGGCATTTAGTCTTATAGTTTGGCGATAATTTTTTGGTTGACGGGATAATCTAGTAGTATCTAATTAAAAAAAATACGATACAACCCCAGTTATCCGAAAAGTATGGGACCAAAGCATTTTCGTTTAACCTCGGTTCCACAGGAATTGTCGGTTAGAAATTTTTCAAGAACTTTTGTTTCGTAGAAATTTTTCAATAACCGGAAGGATTGTGGTGAAAAGATGTTTGATAAAAAGCTATGATCGTAATTTAGAACATAGTTATAATAAAAATGTTGTGGTAAATATTACAAGCACATTGAATCAAACATATTTTGTAAACAAAAAAAATGAAGAGTCGTATATATCTATCTAATAAAGTGCCCGAAATTACGCAATGGACCAAATAAGTATGTTAAATTTGTGTGTTTATTTCATAAAAAACATGCTTTTCAACACTATTTCTACCTGTGTGCAATAATACCTTTGAAAGTATTGATTTTTAATTATTTTTCTTTTAATTTTGAAAGCTAATATGTATTAAAACAACACTTTAATGTACAATTATCATTCAGAATTGTTTTGATCTAAAAATTACGAATAAAATAATAACCGTAAATCAAAATATAGGAAACATTTGACATCGGTAAAAATAACATTGACAGTAAAACTTTTCACATTTAAGATGGACTTTAAGAAATGTTAAGGTCTTTCGGTTAAGCCTATTTTCGGATAATCCGGATTCGGATAACTGGGGTTCTACTGTATTTTGCTCACTTTTTGTTAACAATACATGTTTATTTTAAAGTTACAGTTAAATAAATATGAAATACTCAAAGAGATTATCATTTACATAGTTATTTTCAACCTAAAAGATTTATTAGTTTTTTTTTTTTTTATGAAAATAAAAAGATGCTAAGTTTATTCCTTTCTCAATTCATTCAATTTCTTATATAATTATATTTACTCTATCTATATTATAAAGGTCAAGCATATTTGTGCGTAACACATACGTCTTTCTAGGAATGGCAAAACTTTCAAATTTTAAATGAAATTTCAGTTTTACAATTTTTGGTTTTGAAGATTTTTAAACTTCTAAAAATCGCATATTTTTAAATTTTACACCATCGTATGGGGAAAAGATGTGCTTTTAAATGCAATTTGTTTGTAAGCTGTATCCAAAATTGTTTGGGGGTTATCAACTATTTGGAAAATGGTTGTTTCTGCCAGTCGAGAATAGAGATCATACAATATCATATAATATCTGAAATGTTTTGATGTCTGGTTTTTAATCGTTTTCTCATTGGTCCATGTTTAATGTCCTGAAATCGAATAATTATGTTGCCAGCATAACAAAAAAAGTATTAAAAACTACAAAAAAATAATGCATCTTTTTAACCAATTTGCAACATTTTCTCCTTTATGCAACAATGTAAAAGTTGAAAATGTGCGATATTTAGAAATTTAAAAATTCACAGTACCGAAAATTGTGATACTGGAATTTCATTTAAAACTTGTTTATGACTGGTCCAGGAATATTGCTGTTCAACTCATGGTGTACGTAATATATGACTTGTATGTTATTACGTAGTATATTACGCATGTTATTACGTTTTGCTCATCATAAAAATAAGTTGATTATTATTATTATCTTGAATATAAAATTTATTAAGTGTAAAATTTTAGTCTTAAGTATCTAAATGATATTTTCTTAAAATGCTTTAGAAAATACAGTCGAGTCTCTCTATAACGAAACTCCATACATCGAATTTCTCTATAATTTTTAGTAGGAACGGTCCTCTTTTCGCATGATTACATTAAAAACTGTCTCTATATAGCGAAATATCTATCTCCATGTAACGAATTTTTTCATAAATTGGTCTTAATTAATTCAGTTTTAAAAAAGCTTCGAAATCATATGGAATCAATTTTCCATCACTTATTTTTTGATTTATCTTTCAGTGCTGAGTTTTTTTTTTTTTTTTTTTTTTTTTAAGTACTACTTCTCTCCTTGTTCTTTAAATCAAACGAGTTCATCCCACCACCAACACACCTTTCAACATCCTTCTCAAAACAGAATCAATTGGATTGTTACACATATAAGAGAGGCCTTCAAATGGAGGAAAATGTTAACTACCATTTTTCATTCCTTGCTAAAATTTGAGCATTTTTTTTTCTTTTTGAGAGGTAATAATTTTAAAATCAAAACAACAAAAAATTACAGATTTCTTCGTCTGAAATTATTTCAAGTCTTCCTCATTTGATTTTCATTAAGCTTTCAGATAAATGTCTGTTCTCTTTTTGAAACTGCTTAAATAATTAAGAAATAAAATGTTAGGTTAATATTTACTTTTAAACATTTCAAATTCTTAATTAAAAAGATCAAAAATAATATTTGTTCAAAATTTACACATTAAATACAATTTTTAACATCATTCTCTATACATCGAATTTCTCTATATAACGAATTTTTTACTGGAACGATGGATTTCGTTATATAGAGACTCGACTGTATATCATTTTTCAAAAGGTCGTTGTAATTTCTTAAATTACTTTTATTTATTTATTTATTTATTTATTTATTTATTTATTTTGTCATTGTAGCAACACAAGTATTCCAAAAATGTGGACACCACAAAGATTCATATATATGCTTCAGCGATCTCTAATCTCAAAAGAAAACAACAACCATTTTCCAAATAGGTAAGAAAAAAAATTCATTTGAAAAAATTACAATGACAAGAAAAAACATTCTTTCTTCTTGGAATGCTGCTATATAAATATATTCAAAATACAAATTGCATGTCAAATAGCTTTGCTCTTTAGTTAAATATTTAAATATGTTTTCAGTTGTTGCGTAAACATGTCACGAAATTGTTAGATAAATTCATAATTAATGTAGAGTGTTAAATGTTAGGAAATAGGTTATTATTTATAAAAATAGAACGATTGTTTTTGTGACATAATCAGCTGTATTTTTGGTATATGATTTTGAGAAATTGTTTACCTTATGTTTGCGTAATATATTACACAAGGATATTAAATTTGCTTTATTTTCAAAAGCATTTTTTGGCTTTTATAAGCCATAAATATTATTCAAAGTTAAGTGTGAGAAAAATGACACGATTAGAAATTTATAGTAAAAACATCTTTTCAATCTGAAAAATAATATTGAACGCAAACATTCTGCTTTGATGGAAAAGTTAAACAAGTAAGAAAACATCATACGTTAAGCATATATTATCAAACATTTTCCAACACTTCCTGAAATCTTTAATAAAGCTTCGTTATTTAAGAAAATAAGGTGTTACTGTCAATAGCAAAATATGTATTCTAATAGTTTTGAACAACCCTGTATTAGATCTGTCGGTTGATATGTATACTAAATAATAGGAGGATTTAGTTTAGTAAGAAAATTCATAACAGATTGATATTTTTCTTTCAGTAATTTATATTAATACATGGAAACATACTTGAATACTTATGTTCGGTCCTATAGTTTTCCTAATACCTTTATTACAAGCCAGTATTTAGCTAAAATTTAGATCAAACTATACATTCTTAAAACTATTGAAATCACATTTCGAGAAATTATCATCCATGGGTGACCATGTATCCAATTCTTTGCTTGACTCTGTGTATTATTTTATCTATAATTTACAAACATTTCTTATTAAACAGAATGCAGTTCAGCGTAAAAATGCAAACTTATTTTAAAACCACCTTTAAGTAAATTACGCTCATAATCAGTAGGTTTTACTAACTCTTTTGTGCAGCCCTATATATTAACTATAACATTTATTCACACCACATAATATGCATACATTTAGGGAAATTTAAAAGTGCATATCCTAATTAAAAATCCATTTTATCCATCCATCAGCCCTCATCAATAATATACAGTACTTCGGATAGAATACACTGTTAAAAATCTTGTCCTAGTTTGAACGAAATTTTGGTGCTCAATAGCAGCCACTGTAAGATGATGAAATCCAGAATCAATATTTAGAGCTCCTGTTGAAGCATAGTTCCAATAGTTGGAACGAGGTTGAAATAGGAAGTTCCATATGTTGGTACGAGGTTGAAATAGGAAGTTCCATATGTTGGTACGAGGTTGAAATAGGAAGTTCCAAATGTTGGTACGAGATTTCACCATCTTATGGTGGCAGCTACTGAGCATCAAGATTTGTTCAAACTAGAGCAAAAAAGTTTAACAGTGTGCACTATTTGAAATATTTTGTGTTTCCCTGTAAATGCTATGCACTTCTTATTATGCGTGAAATAACTTACATTAAGCTTCAACGACATATATCAATTTCATTATACATGAAATGGCTTAATATAATTCAAAAATGCCGTAAATAATTCCCCCTTTTACCATTATGTAATTGAATTCTTTTGTGTGGCTGTGTAAGGATAATAATAACTGTTCTTTTTACCGCATATTTTGCAGAAAATATATTTTAGTGGATTTCGTAAGTGCACATAAATTTGAATGTGTTTGACTGGGTGTAACACTTTTAAAATTCATTCGGAACGGTTTTTTCCCGTAAGGTGTAATGTAACGAAAAACTATTGACTGTGCCTATAAATAAATTAATCATGCTAGAAACTTCATTTGCAATAGGGTTTGTGCCAAGGTAAACGTCAATAACTTCCAAATATTTCATGGAAATTCGAGTATATTTACGAGAGATAGTGCGCGGACAGATGGACAGACGCACAGGCAAACCGAATACATAAGCACTTTTCAACTATGTTGGAAAGTGCTAAAAAGAAATTCGACACGAGTCACGTGTGTTTTTATTTCATCAAAAATGATTTAACTGGATTTCCATCAGTTGATCTTCATTAACCGTCAAATGAAAATACCTAACTTTTACTGAGACATTTTCTTAAATAAATATTCACATAAAGATGATTAATTAAAATTTGCAGCAAATTAGAAAAAAAAATTATTAAAAAAACATGTTTCTATTCAAGAAAAATTGTCAAAAGACTGACGTTGTGTTTTGTTTGAATATTTAAGAAAGAAATTTTAAATTTCACACAAATTTCAGTTACTTTTTCTCGTTGCATTTTCTTTGAATATTTAAGAAAAAAATTCAAATTTCAAACTGAATGCCGATTATGTTTTCTCGTTGTGTTTTGCTTGAATATTTTAGAAAATTTTCAAATTCAAACGGGAATGCCAGTTGCTTTTTCTCGTTGTGTTGTGTTTGAATATTTAAGAAAAAGAATCCAATTTCAACCCTGATGTCATTTACTTTTTCTCGTTGTGTGCAAATTTGTGTAAAAGTTTGAAAAAAAAGTTTGAATATTTAAGAAAAAATTCAAATTTCAAACCGAATGTCACTTACGTTTTCTCGTTGTGTTTTGTTTGAATATGTAAGAAAAAAATACCAATTTCAACCAGGAATTCGATTACTTTTTCTCGTTTTGTTTTGTTTGAATATTTAAGAAAAAAATTCAAATTTCAAACCGAATGTCAATTACGTTTTCTCGTTGTGTTTTGCTTGAATATTTTAGAAAATTATGAAATTTAAACAGGAATATCAATAACGCTTTCTCGTTGTCTTTTGTTTGAATATTTAAGAAAAAAATTCCACTTTCAACCAGAATGTCAATTACGTTTTCTCGTTGTGTTTTGTTTGAACATTTAAGAAAAAGTACCAATTTCAATCGATATGTCAGTCAAGTTTTCTCGTTGTGTTTTGTTTGAATATTTAAGGAAAAAAAATTCAAATTTCAACCCGAAGGTCAGTTAAATTTTCTGAATTTATTTGAATATTTCTGATTTTTTTTTTATTTCAACAGGAATGTCAGTTACATTTTTCATTGTGTTTAATTTGAATTTTTAAGAAAAGTTTTTCAAATTTTATCCGAATGTCAATTACGTTTTCTCGTTGAGTTTTGTTTGAATATTTAAGAAAAAATATTCAAATTTCAAACCGAATATCAATTACATTTTTTTCGTAGCATTTTGTTCAAATACCTAAGAAAAAAACTTTAAATTTCATCCCTAGTATCAACTACGGTTTCTCGTTTTGTTTTGTATGAATATTTAAGATAAAAATTTTAAATTTTTTACGAGTGTCAGCATTTTATGAATTATGCTATTCTTGAAAATTATATATAATATTTGGAACTATATTTTATAAATAATCATTCCTTACAAAAACACGAATAAAGATGACGTTTTCACTAAATAAAGCAACGCATGCGAAAACGCCCACAAGCATGAGTTTCTTTCTAAACGAGGAAAAATTTATTAAGAATAAAAAAAATAGCGCGACTTCACACAATTTTTTTATCACTCATGTTCAAATATTTATTTATTAATCTGTCTTAAGATATTACAAAACGTATTGCATTTTTATTTTCGTAAATGGATTCTCTTTCTTTGAGAATTAATATCATAGCATTTTAAATAAAGTTTCTGGAAAATATGTTATAAAAATAGAAAGAAAAGAAAAAAAATCGTTCTAAAATTTTACAAGAAAAACATTCTATTTTAGTAGAATAGTTAAAGGAAATATTCAAAATGTAAATTACGTTTCACAAACATTTGCTCTTTCATCAAATATGATTTAACTGTATTTCCATATGCTGAGCTACATGCAGAAAAACTTTTGTAGTTTACATAAATATTTTCTTAGATTAATATTCAAATAAAACTTGAAGGTTAAAGTTTCAAGGAAACTCAAGAAAGTCAGTAATTGTTTATGTCCTAATACTTTTCAGTTAATCATATTTTTAATTGAGATGTTATGAAATGCTGGTTTATATCAATTAGCAGAAGAAATTTTATGAGGTAACAGAATTTAATAAAATTATTCTTTTTAATGGAAAACGCATGATGCATACGCGTGATTCTCTTAGTATGTATATATATATATAAGAAAACACAAAATCCATTATGCATGATGATTCAATCGATATACTGACCCATAACGTTTCTTCACAATTTCAAGCTTTGTGTTCAGCTTTGTGCTTGCTCAGGTGTTCTTACTCAGAAATCATGCAATCGAATGGCGTCATCCATTTTTCTATAAAAACAATATATATTTAAGAAAATACTGTCAAAGTTAGCGTTTCGAATCGAATTTCCGGAAGCGACAGCATGAGAAAAGAGAAAAATCTGCAATCACTGGCAGGAATCTCATATATCTTGACGAGTAATGTATTTACCAAAAATGGAAAATACTATTCGACTCCAAATCCCTTTAATACAGTGAGACTTGTTAATCTTATACCTTTACAGATAAAAAATAGTCAGAATATGTGCCAAAGTTTCGAGTTCCTGAGTATTGAATTTAAGAACCACCTTAAAGTATATTTCCAAAGATTACGTTAACAGAAGTTAAATGTTGTTATTAATACTTTTACAAAACATATTGTCTGCTCTACACATTTTTAAAATAATTAAATTCAGTTCCGGCAAGACTCGACTATGTAAAAAAACAATGCAAGCCTAATCTCGATCCGGTACGAGTCTGCTAAAAACTGTCTGTGTCCGGTTCAGGCACAATGTAACTGTCCGATGCCGATCTCTACAGTGAAATAGTTACATTTCTGTATTGATGTTGTCAAAATAGCATCGTCTCATGACGCACATTTATGCTTATTCGCATTATAGCCATATTCATTAAAAACAGCTGATATTTTATCGCTTTTATAAAAACATTTATATCGGACCGATAGGTCCTCAGAATTTTTTTATCGGCCTGTATGGCCCATCCAATTTTTTTGCCAGATCGGCCTGTTTATTTTGTTTTGTCCTGTCCGTTTGAAGATTCGCTTACATTCCGTTGGTCCGGCCAGGCCTGGGCCCATGCAGACCTCTAAGGTAACTAAAGGTATTTATTGATTTAAATATATATATATATAATGGCTCATTAAATACATATATGATGACTCATTTAAACGAGAAGTGTCAGTATTTGTTTAAAATACAGAGGGGTTTCCCTCATTTTGATAACGGTTTTGACTTTTTCTATGATTTAAACTTAAATTTTAAAAAAAAAAACTTTATGGCATACATTTGCAATACGTTATGGTTATCATCTACAACAATAAAAATATTTTTTACTTTAAAATGTCACTGGAAAATATACAAAGGATATAAAGCCATGTATTTGTGCTTTAAGAAGGTAATACTCTTATTCTATTATGTAAAAAAAGATTTGAAAAATTTGGTTTTAATATTTCTACATACAAAATTGGTAACATATTTGATAAAAAAAAAGGGATCATAGTTTAGATTTGCCTAGAAAAAAGGCAAAAAATGTATACCCAACAATGCTACGTTCACCATTTATATATAAGCCACGTTCTATAAAACTTTTTTTGTATTTGCGATCTAGATGTCCAAGAGCCGACCGCACAAAACCCTAAGTCATCGAGGACAAGAAATTTTTTTTATTTTATGGAAAACTAGTAATAGAAGTATCTAATGATCCATGTCTGCCGGAAAGGGAAGTGGTGCATAAGCCAAAAATTAATTCCCCTAGTGGCTCACTCGTAAGTACATCATTGTGTTTGCCGTACAATCAAAAGTATGAAAATACGGAAAACTGGGTGCAGGAAAACATAATGCTAAGCCTACAAGTCAACTGTTAGTGGTGTTCATTAGTGGCTTATGCACCACTTCAGTTCCAGTAGACATGGATCATAAAGATTCCCCTATGACTACTCTTTCATAATATAAATGATTCTTTCTTGTGTTCGATGACTTAGAGTTTTGTGCGATCGGCTCTTGGACTATAAGATGATGGTTCAACAAAATGGTAATCAGACTAAACATAATAAAATTTATAATTATTACTCTGTTTACATATGGCATTTTCAAAATTCGCTGCAAAAATGCGTGTGTACCTGATGAAAAAGTGTATTCTCAACATTTGTGAAAAACATTTTAACTAGGAGAAAATGCCATCTACAGTCGTTGGTAAAATTAATGAGAGTTTCTGTTATAGTTCTAAGACTTTCCCAAATAACCCCCTTACACATTTCCATAAAACATAGCCATACATAATGTTCACAATGGTTTGACAATACAAAATTTATTAAAATTTCTGTACAGTGGACTAAAATGGTTCGAAATATGATTCTTGGGCATCAATACACCACTGCCAGCATTTTTTCATAGTTCATAGGCTCAAGTCCTCGCGTAAAAAAAAATATTACGAGACCTAATCCTTGCTGCGTAGATCTGGAATTGTGTCGAATCGCTTCCCTTTCAGGTTTTTCTTGATTCAGAAGAACAAAAAAACAGTCACTGGGAGAGAAGTCGGGACTATAGGGGGGTTTCGGCAGTATTGCAACATTAAACTTAGCCAAAACATCGACGAACGGCGTGTAATAGGGCGCATTAACGTGGTGAATAATCTAAGTAGGTGTGCCACTCTGCACTTTGACATTTCGTTTCAAGATCGTACTGGTAGACACAGGTCTTATCACCAGTAACATATTTTGGGATCGTCTTGCAAACGACTTAACCAGTTTTCGATGGAATCAGGGACTTGTGACTCGGAGGCAGCTGGCGCGCTTGCGCTTCGTCAGCTCACACGCACACGCATTATCTCACCCCATCTGTGGAATGGATAGCTGTGTGAATGCCTACTCATGAAGCAATCAGTCTTTAATTTTTTTTAAACACGCCATGTACCCCTGTGCCCTGTACGTAGTGAACACAGCCCATATGTATTTGCGAGTGTCCATTAATGTATTCGATTACGCAAGAATTACCTGCTGCACGGCACTAAAAAAATTGACATAGTATTTGCACAAGGCATGTAGATGTTAAAATCCTCCGCATTGTACTTAAAAAGTAAATATTTAAGCATAGTTCCCAATCTCTTTCTCTCTCTCTCTCTCTCTCTCTCTCTCTCTCTCTCTCTTTTTCATTTTTTTAGTCAAATATAATTTTAAAAAGAACTTCTAGTACTAATAATACCTCATAGAAACAATATGCATCCAATAAAATATATTTTTTAGCTCTAAATATGATTGTTTGACTTGGAAAAATATGGACCTTTGCCGACTATTATATATCTAAAAAATATATTTGGGAAAGGGGATGAAATCTCCTTAAATATACATATTAATAGTACGGATGTTTAAGCTGAAAATATGGCCTATGTTTTACTATAACATTGAGCATTCATTAAAATTGGAGCATAGTTCAATTAATAAAACATTTGTTTATTTTGATGCTGTATGTAGAAATTTTATTTGAAATTTCACAAGATATACTAATTATAAATTAAATGTTTCAAATATTAAATGGTTTTTTTTATATTAAATTTGATTTTACAGCTGGCGCGCTTGCGCTTCGTCAGCTCCCCCCCCCCCCCCACACACACACACACACGCATTATCTCACCCCATCTGTGGAATGGATAGCTGTGTGAATGCCTACTCATGAAGCAATCAGTCTTTAATTTTTATTAAACACGCCATGTACCCCTGTGCCCTGTACGTAGTGAACACAGCCCATATGTATTTGCGAGTGTCCATTAATGTATTCGATTACGCAAGAATTACCCGCTGCACGGCACTAAAAAAATTGACATAGTATTTGCACAAGGCATGTAGATGTTAAAATCCTCCGCATTGTACTTAAAAAGTAAATATTTAAGCATAGTTCCCAATCTCTCTCTCTCTCTCTCTCTCTCTCTCTCTCTTTCTCTTTTTCATTTTTTTAGTCAAATATAATTTTAAAAAGAACTTCTAGTACTAATAATACCTCATAGAAACAATATGCATCCAATAAAATATATTTTTTAGCTCTAAATATGATTGTTTGACTTGGAAAAATATGGACCTTTGCCGACTATTATGTATCTAAAAAATATATTTGGGAAAGGGGATGAAATCTCCTTAAATATACATATTAATAGTACGGATGTTTAAGCTGAAAATATGGCCTATGTTTTACTATAACATTGAGCATTCATTAAAATTGGAGCATAGTTCAATTAATAAAACATTTGTTTATTTTGATGCTGTATGTAGAAATTTTATTTGAAATTTCACAAGATATACTAATTATAAATTAAATGTTTCAAATATTAAATGGTTTTTTTTATATTAAATTTGATTTTGAAGTTCAATTTTTATGAATATTTTAGTAAGAAATTACAAGCTAAAAAAATACATAATTTAAATAATAAAAAATCTGTCAGTATAAAAATTATTCTTATGCTTTTGGATATTTGTAAACAGATATTGTTATCAATGCATAAAAAGTTAAATGTTCGGGATAAATTCTTCTTAAGAATTTAAATATTGAAATAAATGTGTATTTTTCATAAAATTGTCATGCAATCTGACATCCATGGTCGTACACCAAATTTTCACAGTGTGATTTAACACAAAATAAAATGTTCCGGTTTTGGAAAATTTAAAAGTACAACCCTGTGTACAACTAGATATGTTTCCAATATCTGAAACCCTTCTTTAAATTGTATTTCAAATATACCTTTAAATAGCAACATTCACACTTTATTGGCCTCCTATTTTTTTCATACCTATAACATCTTCATCATTAATTCTTTTATTAGAATTCTCGGAAGAGTCGTTTATTTTCCTGTTTCAGTCAAACGCAGACGATTCATAAAGTACTTTTTTCTCTCTGGCAGACGATTTTGACGTTACTTATTTTTTTCTTGAAAATAAATGGGAAGGAATCAAAATACTCATTTTACTTTTCAGATATTTTGTCTAAGTTATAAAAATACTTTATTATTTAAAATAAATTTGTTGCTATGGTTTATCATAATGTTAGCATAATCATCATATATCCATTATCATTTTTCAAATTATATTCCTGGTGACACTTCAAAATATTTTTCTACTATTTTATTATAAGACATTTAATAAATAAAAAGTTCTAAAAATACTGCTTTTCTATTGGTTGCTTCAGTTATTTTAAAATTATGTGGGCTTTATTTTATGATTTGAAATGACTTTACCGTTGCTGAAGAATTATTAAGACTGATAAAATATGTAACTAAATTTAACTCTGCTAAGGTGTTAGGGTTTATTTCGACCCAAAAGCCATATTCAGAGTTGTTAAGTCTGTGGCATTTTGCCCACCATTTTTACTTTAGAGAAACGGTGGTTCTGATAAATCATCAAATGTTCCAATTAAATAAAAGAGCATTTTCTGAATTAAAATATTGGTGGGAAACTTGGAAACGCTGCACATTTGAAATAATGTACATTCAAAATGAACACCGTATGAGCGAGTTGAAAGGTTATTGCACTGTATAAATCTAAAAAAAAAAAGTCTTCAAAATTGTAGCGGGTTTTGTGCGTAACAATTTTAGTAAGTATAAATTGATAACTACTGCTTGTTATTAATAAAATTTCTAGCAAAAAGGGCCCTTAAATACGGTCAAACTAAAACTAGACTAAATATTATAAGCATCTGAATTTTTTTTAATACTTTCTTTGCTAAAATTAGTTTATAACTATCTAATATCTATGGAAAAGTACATGATTCTTGTCTTGTTTGTCTGGTCTTATTCTATCTTAGACTGGGAGGCGGCAGCACAGACAATCACCTCGTCGAGTTCAAGAAAATATAGGATAAGCTAAATCTCGATTCACATGTTAAAACGCAGTCGGTTTACCAAGTCATATCTTGGTGGAAAACATCTGAAAACCCATTTTTCGCGATTGACTCATAGGTTTACCATAATAGTTTTCTGCTCCCAATACTCCATGTTTTCTTTCTTTTGGGTGCAGGAAAGCACAATATTAAACCTCCCTCATAGCATGCATGGTCACATCACATATGTGACCAAAATGCCACCACTCAGTGACATCACATAGTGACTGAGATGTGACTCTCTTAAAAATCTTTAGAAAATTACAAAAATTCTTCAAAACACGTTATTTACTTTAAAAAACATGTTTTTGGCAATTTAAATGTCGTCTTTTTTGTTACAGCTTCGTCACAATGTTAATGTCAAATTTGAATTTCACAAATGACAAATTTTTCACAAATTTGTCACACTGTGACTTCACAAAGTGGTCACAATGTGACGTCACAAACGAGCTCTAAAACGGCCATAACGACTTTACATTTTAGTCACTGTGACTTTACATCGACATCACGTGACGTCACATTGATGATCGATGGTCACAAAGTCACAATGTGACTTCACAATGACGTCGCAGTGACGTCACTGTGCCTTACGGGCTGTGAGTCAACTGCTAAATTGGGTTTTTAGGTATTTTCCACCAAGATATGACTTGGTAAAATGATTGCGTGTAAATAAGCGAATCGAAATCTTACTAATCGTAGATTTTCATCCGTGAACTCGATGAGGAGATTATGCAAATAATATACAAGATCCCTGAATACAACATTCCTGAAAATAAGGCATACACTTAAAAACTATCAGTAGATTTCATAGAAAAATGCTGTTAGCAATATTACCAGTTTTTCCTGTAACTTGTTCATAGAAATCCTGTTCAGTAAAATTCTAATTCCTTAATTTCAAGTAAAACTCATCGAGAATTCTCGTGTGAATTCATCATTATAGCAACCCAATTACTTGGCCCGATAGGATTAAAGAATCAGAAATTCTCCCTTATATAGAAGGAACAAACTTGCTCATCCAGGACAGTCTTTACTTGTCCTTTTACAAAATTTCGAATGAAACTGGAATAATTAGCTCAAGTTCTTTGCATGAGATCACTTTCATTCTTTTACAATTTTTTTGGTAATTGCGAAATGTTTGTCAATCAAAAAGAAAAAAAATCTTATGATTTTAACAACATTTACTAAAATACGAAAAATGTATAGTTATGTAAAAGTCATAGAGACTTTGTACTTTACATGAAATTAGGGTATTGTTTAAAAAATACAATAAAATATCGATTGAAGCAAAATGTATTTTTAATATTGTAGCTTTTGTTACAGTTCTTGGCCTTTTCTACTTGACCAATTGTTCTCTTCTACTTGAACACAGTATCTGCATTTATTTACATTGCATCTCGTCACAATATCATCATTAAGACAATGAGCACGGGATACGCAAAAATAAGTTTTTATGTCGATTGAGGGAAGAAATTATTAACTAAACCGGAAATTTTGTTAAGAAAAAAAAGAAGGCTTAATCCAAGCACACTTGATTCTGATTGGTTCTGAGCAGGTTTATAGTGACATCCTTAAAACGTAATATTGAAAATGCGGATTATAAAAGAGTTTAAAAAAGGGGGGGAGATACAGGGTGTCCAGCAAATAACACCCTGATTTCAAAATTCAATTTCTCAAAAACAAAAATCAATAGAATTATGCAGTAAATGGTTTGTTTATCAGGTAAGCTGTAAAAATCTTATACAAAAGTTTCGAACGGTAAATATTTTGAAAAGATTGTGTTCTGATTGCAAAGAATGCTTTGATTTGACATTTTTTTCGCTTTAGATTGCTGCCAGAGAATGTGTTTTTCGGGCTTAAAGTGCCATATTTCATAGTTTTTTTTAAATTAAATTTTTGAAATTTCGAAATTCTAAAAATTTACTTCGAAAAATCTTTAAAATATTGCACTGTAAGCTGAAAAATTATTTCTCTGTAGGCAATCTAAAACAAGAAAAATGTCAAATCAAAGCATTCTATGCAATCAGAACGCAATTTTTTCAAAAAATTCACTGTTTAAAATTTCTGTATAAGATTTTTACAGCTTACCTAATGAAAAAACCGTTTACCGCATATTACTATCGAATTTTGTTTTTGAGAAATTTAATTTTGAAATCAGGATGTTATTTGCTGGACACCTTGTATTTTACAATTATATTTACAGCATGTAAAATGCAGTCTCAAAGTAAAAACAGAATAATAATAAGAGTTACCAATGACCAGTACCAATGACTCCCTTCCTGGTGCGATGTATCTGAATTGTCAATTAAATATACATAAATACCTTTAAAAGGGCTGAAACAAGGTCGATTTTCTAAAATAAACTACAAATGTAAAGAAAAACGGTATTTATAAATATCATCAATGAAAAAGACATGATTTAATATAATATATTCCAAAAAACTGTTTTTGTGTCACATTCGCTTCTGTGAACTGAAATAATTATTCTAATAATCATACATTCTATTGTACGAAAATTCTAGAACTGACCCGCTGTCTCGGTATATTTACAGTGTCTCACAAAAGTGATGGGACACTTGTGCTTTATAAAAAGAAACTGCAATAAAATAAATAAACAAACATGTGCAAAAATTTTTTGGGTGTGTTTCATATTTAAAGTTAGTAACAATTATTACATAACATACATTTTGTCAAAATATTAAAATATTAATTTAGTAAAACTACAACTGTTCAGAACGGAGCAAAAAATAGCTCACATAAGTGATGGGACATTTACTTTTCCATCAAATATTTATCCAAAAATTTTACTTTTAAAAGGTTTTAATATTTTGTTGGATTTCCTTTTACTTTTAAAACATGATTTAATCTTTTTGGGATGGATTCGACAATTTTTTTTGTGATTTCTGGAGTGATTTTACCCCATTCTTCGTGAAGCACCGATTTTAGTTGTTGTTTTGAAGAAATGGTGTGTTTGCGAATTCTTGATTCCAATTCTTGCCAAATATTCTCTATGGGATTTAAGTCTGGAGATTGTGATGATGTTTTTATTATTTCGGGACAGTTATATAGCAGCCAGAGTCTAACGTTCAGAGCAGTGTGCTTGGGGTCATTGTCCTGGTAGAATTTAAAATCGTTATGAACGTTCAATTTTCGTGCTGAAGATTTCAAATTTTGTTTTAAAATATCAATATACTTGTACTGATCCATTATACTGTCAATAAAAACAAGATTACCAACTCCAGCGGACGACATACACCCCCATACCATAACTCCTCCTCCACCATGTTTTACTGTTGGTACCAAGTTCTGTTTGCGAAATTCTTCCCTGCGTTTTCTCCACACCAAGATTCTACCGTCAGAACCAAATATATTAAATTTACTCTCATCAGCAAACATAACTTTATTCCAGTAATCAGAATTCTTATTTATGTTGGGTTTTGCGAAAGCTAGTCTGAGTTTTCTATTCTTTTCACTTACGAAGAATTTTTTCCTGGCTACTCTACCATGATATCCAGCAGATCGAATTACCCTTCTAATAGTCTCAGGATTAACAATTATTCCATATAATGATTGTAAATCAGCAGTAACTTTTGAAGCACTATTTCTTGGATTTCGAACGATAATTCGCTTTATTCCATTGGATAGCTTTGATGGTCGGCCAGGTCTTCTTTTATCCTGAATCATATGATTCTTTTTATATCGTTTAATGATATTGAAAACTGTTGAACGACTCAAGTTAACTGTTTCAGCAGTTTTTTTAATAGATTTTCCACGTTCAATATGCAAATTAATAACTAATTTTCGAATTTCAGGCGAAGTTTCTTTTCGTTTAGCATTCATGGCTACACAGAGCTAAAAAACACAAAAATTCCAAAACAAACTGGAGAGAAATACTGCAGACGATTTTATAAATTATTGCCAATTGCTTTTAAGTAAAAATAAAATCCCAAAAAATATTTTTATTGCTTATTTCAGACGATTTTTGTTACATATATAATGGTGTCCCATCACTTATATGAGCTATTTTTTGCTCCGTTCTAAACATTTGTATTTTTATTAAATTAATATTTTAATATTTTGACAAAATGTATGTTATGTAATAATCTTTACTAAATTTAAGTATGAAACACACCCACAAAAAAATGTGTACATGTTTTTTTAATTTATTTGACTAGTTTCCTTTTGTAAAGCACAAGTGTCCCATCACTTATGTGAGACACTGTATATAGATTTTGTCAATATAACATTCATCATTCACTTTTATAGCTTTGATATTAATTGAATATGATTTTGCTCAGGCATGTTTTCAATATCTAATGTGCGCTTAACATGTATTTCAAGGATATATTCAGTAAGAATAGTCTCACTTTCCCCGACCTTCTACTGTTATTTTACTTACCTGTAATACCTTTATCATAAAGACTTTTATTAGAATTCTCCGAGAAGTCATTTATTTTCTCTTTACAATCAAATGCAGACGATACATAAATTATATTTTTCTCTGGCAGACGATTTTCTCATTTTTTTTTCTTTGTAAGAAGGGGGGTAGGGAAGAGAGCCGAATCAAAATGCTTATTTTGTTTTTCTTGTATTTTCTCTGTGTTATATAAATACGATTCTCATTTAAAATAAATTTCTTCTGACGTTTCATCATGTTGTTTGAATACTCATCATAAATCCATTATCATTTTTCAATCTACATTCATGGCATCATTTCAAAATATTTTCCTTGCAATTTATTGATTGATACGTCATAATGATCTGCGACAAAAATGTTTAAGTATTTTATTTATAAAAAAAATATGTACAAAAATGTGGGGGTTCTTTTAATTACTCTTTATTCATTTAATGGGGGCTCTGACCCATATGTTTCGTACGCCACTGCCCGGACATTCTACAAACTCGTGTAGACTTATTCCTAATTCATTTATTGATAAAAATATGGAATAAATCACAAAATGTACTACTTGATTATTCGATTGACTCGATCAAAAAACTGTGACCAAACTATAAGAGCTAATAATGGATGATCATGTTAGTCTCATTCCCTTAACATTAAACGTGCTACATGTGTTTGTTACATCATCAAGCATATTCATAAGGACGTTTCATTTGCATTTTACCTAGCCATCATATATATTATAGGGTAAATCTTACAATCTAACTGAAAATCTGAAAAACATTTTTGTCTGATTTACACGCTTCATTGGAGATTCCTAAAAACATTTTTCCTCATAAAAACATATTTAAGAAAAAATGCCTTCCGTCTGTCGGTATGTGCTTGTATCTAGCTGTCCGTCCGTCTGTATGTCCGTCTACCACGCCGTCTGCCAGTAAGTGCTCTATCTCCCCAACAAATTGAGGTAAAGACTTAAAATTTCTTATGTACTTAGTATGTAATAATGGGAAGAATCCTATTGAATATCAATAAGCTCAATTATCCTTTTTAAAAAATTCGGTTGGTTGGTTGGTTGTATAGATTTTTTTGGCGCAAGGTCCCTTTAGGGACATGCTGCGCCAAGAATAAGGTTAAGTGGAAAACAAAAATAAAAGTAAGGTAAACGTTAAAAGATGCCAAATTTAAAAGTCACTTAAAAGACTATCATAGACATGAATAAAAAGGTAAAAGCAAAATGATGATATATGAAATTGTAATACAATTATAACCAGTCAATAAGATAAAATAGAAAGCATAAAAAAATTAGTTACAATCATACGAACAGTAAAATAGTGATAAATGACAAGAAATAGTAAAAACGGTAAAAACAATGGCATTTGTCGACAGCAATTAAAAAACACAGAAATTAAAAAGGTAAGTGGTAAGATCAGTCAGGCACATATTCCTCATAAACAATGTTCCCTTCGTCTTCACTTGACTCATATGATTCTTCCATAGCCTCTTCCATGTAGTTGTTTAGTTTTTTTGGATCTTTCAAATAAGCAACAGATGGGTCATTATTTGATTTTCGTTGTTTTTTTTTTTGTTACAGTTTGCCATTGGTGAGAATTACGAAGAGCCTTATTTTCTTTTGTCTTTAATTTTGGGTTCACTGTCTGAAGAGAATTTGTCTTTTGGTTATTAGAAGCAGATTGATCAAAGGTTTTTTTAATGGGTGTAACTTTTTTATTAGGTGTAACTGCCTTAGTATTTTGATTAGTAACAGGTTTCGGGAGATTAGAAGTAGAAGGATCAGATTTTTTTTATTGGATATAGTTGCCTTATTTTTACTTTGGAATTCAATTGACTTTAGAATAGTAACAGGTTCTGAAGACGGTAACCAGCGTTCTAATTTTGGGATTGCAGGAAGTTTAACTGAACAACATGAATCGCATGTTTTTTTTCTTTGGGGTACTGGGTAGATTACATGGTTCTGTCTGAGTGCTTATATGTCTTATGGATTTTGATTGCTGCTTGAGTATACTAGAGTAAGAAACACCTATAGATGGGGTTATGGTTTCAACAACTTTTCGAGCTTCTGGGTATGAAAGATTTTGACTGATTTTTACAGCAAGAATTTCTTTTTCACGGTTCCAAATTGGACATGAGCGAGAGTATGCAGTATGGTCACCTTTACAATTTGCACAGCGTTCAGATTTTTCACAAGATTTATCGTCGTGGCCGACTTCTGCACAACGAGCACAGGTAACATTGCCACGACAGTTGATTTTATTATGACCACAACGCTGGCATTTAAAGCAACGGAGAGGGTTAGGTATGTAAGGTCGGACAGGACAACTTAGATAGGCAGCTTTTATTCTTGTAGGTAGATTAGGACTATTGAATGTCAGAATGATGTGCTTTGTGGGAAGCACTTTTTCATTCCGACGAATTGTTATGCGCCTTACATCTATGACATTTTGATCTTTCAAATTTTCCAAGAGTTCTTTTGTAGAAAATAAAAGTTCTGGTTCAGATATTATACCACGGCTAGTATTTAGAGTTTGATGAGCTTTAACAGAAACAGCAAAATAACCTATTGTAGTGCAATTAAACAGAAGCTGCGATTGGCTGGCTGAAGAAACCTCAACCAGTAAATCCCCAGACTGCAATTTTTTGAGAGTGTGACCGTCACCAAAAACAGATTGGAAAGTTTTTGCGATTAGAAAAGGTGAAGTTCTTTTAAAAGAATTATCTGAGAGGCTATCGGTGCGTTTGATTACAAAGAAACGAGTAAACGATGAATTTTGCACAATTTGTTGCTCTCCACATGGGAGAGAATTATTTAAATTAGAGATTTTTCCATCCATATTAGGAGAAAAAATAATTCGGACCCCGGCCGCACCACCCACTACCGAGCCCAACAAGGGGATGCACATTCGTGCACCAGTGCTAACCAGGGCCTATATGGTCACAAGACAATCCTATGTCAGTCTCCACCCTTAACGAGATGACTAGTAATTGCTCGCTCGCTTGGTCCCTAAAGCCAGTGACAAAAGTCAGCTGACCAGCCGATTGATACATACGGGACCAATATGCACCTCCCGTCTACCTGAAGCAGAAGCCAAAGCAATGTGTTGGTTTCCCTCAACTGCCAGGATTCCCCTTTCCAGGGACACGGGTCGCCACGCACGGCCAACACGTGGGTGTTTACAATTCTCCATGAGTCGACATACAGGATGATATCGGCTCATACAGAATTGCTCTCACCTCCGAAAAGGAAACCACAATGAGAGTGAAACAAAGATGAAAGGAAGAAAAGAGGAGTAAGCGGAAAAGGAAAAGAGACAGATCACTCAGGTGCCCCGGGGTTGTGAAGCCCGTGGATACCTAAAGAAGGTATCCCCCTGGGGGGGGGGGAATCGGACTCTCGAAATATTCGTTCTAATGAAAAGTAAGTAAAAATTTTTGAATTTTTTTACTTTAAAGAGTGGCTGTAAAAGACAATAAAAAATATAAATATTGCATAAGTAACGATATCGATCGGATGATTTGTTGTCGAGATACTTGTAATCCCATTTTCCACACTCTTCGATTTTTCATAACCCTATATTTCATTCAAATTTCAATTCAGATAAATTTTAATTGGAAATCAGAATCATCATCCGAGTCAGTAAACTGTTAGTTAATAGTTTTATCATTTTCGGAGTTATAAGGATGCTTTATTACTTGATTATTACGTCGACCTAAAATCCAACGCCAAACTATAAAATTAAATGCCAATAATGGATTATAGTAAATGTCACATGCACTTGCCATTAAATACGTTTCGTGCGTTCATATATCATAACTCATTTTTAATTTGACTTTTTTTTTGTAGTTTTATTAATCTTCTACTAATTTATTTGTCCTTACATTATCTGAAATAAAAATTATGCCAATTTGTATAATTTACGACTAGATTGGCAATTTATATAATTTGTCGAAATGGGCCGATGGGATAATGAAATAGTATCCGCAATTCCGTAATAAAGTAATACAATGTATTAAAAATATTTAAATATACGTTTAGATTTTATTTTGGAATTTCAGTGCATTTTATAAATAGTTTACACGTGATTTTTTTTCATATTTTTTAGTATGCATATCCATGATTGATAAATATTACAGTGGCCCCCATCCAGTGACTAGTATATTAATGTTTTACTAATTTACTTTTTTCTCTTTAAAATTTAAAATTATTGCAATTTTTTGTTATTATTATTATAATTATTATATTTCAAACTTATAAACTCTTTTATAAGCTTGTTATATCGTTCAAGCTTATAAACTCATGCGTTTTATAGTTATACCTCTCTATGTTTTTTGACTAAATAAGGAGGATTAGGTTCCTTAAAATTTTTCGTTATCATTGATATTTATTTTGTCCTTTATAAAATCCGATTATTACATTTTAATACTTGCATATTTTTCCTCAAAGCAATATCTTTAAAATATGTGTTTTAATTTAATAATTAAGTATTTAAATACGTAAACAATTATTATTTTTTTTCCGAAAGCATTTAAATACAAATTTTATATTTGTGTGTCGCTACACCATTAGTGAACATCATCTTTTAAAGTAGCTTTAACGTTTAGTGATTTTTTTGTACTTAAATTCATTAATTTCCCTACCCTAAAATTTTAGAATAGCAGCATTCTTCAATTTGTACAATTTTGCTAATACTTAGTGATTTGCAATTTTGACGAAATTGCTCGACGAGACAATCAAGTAATACACCACAAAATTCCTTGACATTAGGAACATTTTAAGAAATTTAAATTCCATATTGACGGACAAACCGGCACACAGATTAGCTGCATATATTACATTATCGTTTTTTAACCCAACAAATTCTGAAAATGGCGAAATTTTATTGAAGATTATCTACGCTATTCTGTTCTGAGAACAAACTTCTACATTTTTAAAAAACTTATAACGCCTTCTTTCCAACATTTTTTTTTTTATTTGTTCCCTAATTTTTTTTTTATTTTTTTTAGTTTGGATGAAGAAAATTTTCGGGAGAGAAAAACAAATATTCAATTACAGGCAGGGTGCATCAGAACATCTCAATCGAACGAAAGGAATTTGTTTTTCCGAGTCATAGATTGTCGGAAAAGTTTCCTTTGCGATTCATATGCTATTCATCGTCCAAAAATACTGCATTTTTCTGGCGAAATCCAAAAGAAAATTGTTTCTCAGTAAATTACAAGCTAAGTTTCTTATGTAGTTTTCTAAGTTGTGGATGTGAACGTAGTTTAGCATGCCGAATATTAGAATTATTTCACTGAATATTACGAACTGTTCTGCTAGTGCATGATAGATTCCTCTCTGCTTTAATTTAAGAACTCAGATTAAAACAGTAAGGTTTTAAACAAGCTCGGTGGGTACAATTCCACATTTCTGACGCATAGTACGAGAAACAGAGCTGTAAGCTTCTTCTTGCCATAATCTTGGATTCTTGGAAAATATTTAAAGTGCTATTTTAGATCTGTTTCTGTTTCTTGCAATTTCACACTCACTCATTCTATCTTTTTTGTAACCGATAATTTTTCTTATTCAAATTCAAATAATTGGGTGCTCGTCGGCGTGATAAAGAAAGGGAGAAATTGAACAAACTTATTGAACAAACAGCACAACAATTCTCATTACTCCAAACAAAATTTTGTTTACGATTTCGAAAGAAATGTATGTCCCTCCTCATGCATGTTTAATGCATGTCCTTATTATACTGTTAAAACAAAATCCGTGAAATTTATGGCAAAAACTGCTGGCAGCAGTTTTCGCAGCAGTTTTTGCCTCAAAAATTGCAGTAAAATTATTTGTAAAATTTTTTATTACATCTAATTTTACTGCAACTCTTACGGCAAAAACTGCTGGCAAGATTGCTGCAATTTAACGGATTTTTTTAACTATGCCTTTTTACTATTTTCCAAATTTTCTACTTAAAGTTACCAACGAAATTAAAACTAAAAATTAAACCAAACTTTCAACTTTTTTGGAAATATACTGAAAATAGCATTTTTATCACAGAAATATTTATATAATTATCTAGTTGAACAGCTTTTACTTTTGGCGATTTTTCACATGCCGTCTTATTTTTTCATGGCTGTATGACTTCTCTATACAACTACCAATTTTCATATTTTTATATGCAATAGTTTTCTTAATATTACCCTAAAAATATCTCTGGCCATAAATGATTCATTTACGACGGTGACAGCATTAATTACTTTATTTTAGAACAGAGCAATATCGACGTTATTTTAAGTGTCAATTTTCTAAAAAAATTCAAACTTTAAAACTTTTAGATGAATTGTATAACTTTATGTTAAAGAATTTCTATATCCTTAAATATTCCATTCTATCAAACAGCATAAAAAATAAAACTGAAATAAAATATTCCAAATGAAGCATTTCTGTTGCATTAAATTAAAAAAAATAGGTGTTCAAACATTCTAGAATTTGAGATAAATTTTCTTGAGCTTTCTGCATTTCGAAATCTTATTTAAAATTAAAGAGCAGTTTCCATATGGTAAAGACTTGATTTCATGACTTCGCTGACAAAAGTTCATTGCACTAAAGATTAATTTTACAGTTATTTTGTGGCGTCTTCCGGCATTTTTAAAGTCTTAGCTATTTAGATTTATTTGTTTCATTTCTGTATATTTACTTATGTTTCACAAACTGTACTCCGGTAAATTTCATACCGCCTAGATTTAAAAGGCAATTTAAGGCAATTTCTTCATAGGCAATAATAGAATCAGTTGTTTAAAGAGAAAATTAATGCTATTACTATCATTTTAACCAACTTCAAGAAGAATAAGAAAGAGAAAAACATGTGTCAAGCATAGATTATGAAGCACTTTCCAACATATTCTTTCCAACACGCATTCAGAATAATGTAGGCTAAATCTATGGGTTCTGTAGTGTAAGTCACACAACTTATTAATTGCTATGCTTGTTAGCCACCATTATTTTTGAAAAGTCTGCTTGGCCTTATTCAATTAATGAGAATGTGCCAATAAAATTAATTACAAAGATTGAAAACATACCTATTTCAAATCATTTGAGATAACACCAGAGGCTATTGAAAAATGTAAAAACATCTTTAAAACTTTTAGTTAAAAATTAAAAAATATTTTGCAAAATTTTGCTTCGAAAATATTTTATTTATACCAGTCTTATATCATAGATAAAAAATTCCGAGGAAATTCCTAATTATTTGGCTGAATTTACATTTCTAAAATTTAAATACGCCAAAACATAAGATAAAGTTTTTGTTTAATAAAGATGCAAAAATAATATAAAATAATAATGTTACTTTCAAATATTTATCTTAGGAAATAATACTTCGCGAATCCAAACAAAGCACGGCTTTTGCTAGTATATTTATATTTCTGCAAAAAATTTTAAAAAATCAAAATACTACGTCTCAAATTACCATATGGAAATGTATAATGCATGTCAAAATCAAATTTCAGCTGTTCCTATCTACAATCGGAAAATCATCCGAATTGCTTAGCAGCCCTGTATATTATGTAGAGATTTTTATATATTTACAGCATGCATTCCAAAATTTAGTTCATTTAAGAGATATATATTTTTTAGTTGAAAATTCCCTTTCAGCAATTTCCTCTAATAAGGAAAATTGTATGCGAATACTTTTGTGCAGCCCTTTACATAAGGTATAGAATTTACATATAAGAGTGATATGCAAAAAAAAACTAATTCAATTTAAAAGAGCATTCCGAATTTGCGAACGTACTCTCCAGCAATTTATTATCTTCAAAACCGATTTATTTTGTGTGTCTTTGTAAGTTAATAAAAAATGCTCTCTTTTAACGTAATTGTAGTGAAATTCAGTGATTTATATCAGATTCAATACATTTAAAATAGCATAATGTCATTAAAATACTCTCAAACGATTTTTCACCATATACCATATAGTAATCGAATTCTTTTGAGTGTCCCTGAAAATGAACCATTAGTAGTACATACTTCATATTCAATACTAAACATGCTTTGATGACCCTAAATAAGTTTTATCAATTGCATGAAAATCCGAGTAATTTACGGGAGTTAGAGCGTGGACAGGCGGTCATACAAACCGAATGCATAAGCACTTTTCAACTTTGTTGGAAAGTGCTAAAAGGAGGTTATCATTTAGACCCGCACTTATGTATTTTTTTACCCTGTTCGCGCATCACTTCATAAACTTGCATCCGTTTTGATATTTTTTTATTGTTCTTGTTGTTAAAGAGCGTAAGACATCCTCGGGGGTCTGATTTAAATCTTATCTAAATCTGGTAATTAGAACATTTTTTTTATATATAAACTAAGGCATTCTACCTCCTACGAGTTACGCTCGTTAACCGATGTTCAGACACAAAAACTCTAAAATCACATCAAGCTAATTTCTTCATTTAAAAGATTACGGAAGATTGAATAATAATATAAAAAATAAAGGCAATCTTCTGTAATCGAATTTCCAGTCATTTTCTGTTAACTGAGACTTTTTAAATCCGAATCAACTGCTTTCGAGACAGCTAACGACTCTTTTCGTGTTTAATTAATAAGGATCAATTGATTATTTTAAAATCAACTTATACAAAATGACTAAAAAAACGACATTGTTATCTCCCGGAATTTTATAACGACACTATGAGATTTAAAAAAAACTAAAATAAGACATTTTAAATGTATCTCTTTAAAAATTATGTAATTTTTAACAAACTTTTGTTTTACGTTTCATTATATATGTGAAAATACATTTCTTATATGTAAAAAGGCCTTTTTGAAACAGGAAAAGAATCTCTCAAGTAAATACCGTAATTTCCGACGTATAATCCGCGGATCAAACAATTCTTTTTGGACCCAGAAATCTTATTTAGTGATTGGAAACAAATATTTTCGACGATCTAAAACGTTGCATTTCTTCTACAAAATTTTCTGGGTCGAAAAACAATTGTTTGATCCGCGGATTATACGCCGGAAATTACGGTACATTTTTAAATTGAAACTGTTTGCCATTATTATCATTTGGATTTTTTTTAATATAACGTAATTTTCACCATTTACAATTTTTAATACATGATTATTTTATTTTAACGTTTTCTTTCTTTTTAAAAGTTACGTGCAGATACATTTTTTAATTGAAAGGAGGTATTATTATTTGCGTTGTTTTATAAATTGCTAATGATACAAAAAATAATCCATTGAAAAATCCAATAAATTTTTATTGAAATGTTGAAAATTTGAATAAAAATTTGAAATAAAATATGAAAAAGCAGTCAAATAAAAAAGTTATGTAAACTGCACAACGCAAGCTCGTCAAGTATATCCATAGAAAATATGGTTTAACTCTTTCCAGCACAGTGATCGAACACCGGTCACACCTAATTTTAATTTGAAACTTGCAAGTGGCGCCAATAATATTTTATTAAGAAGGTCTTAATTCTTTAAAAAATCGTTTGTAAATTTTGGTGTCAGTTCAATAATTTCTCATTTTACGAATATAATTTGTTTGTGCCGGAAAGGGTTAAATTATTATGCAGACAGTTTGTTCCCATAAAGCTTGTTGAAACAAAATAAAGTTCCGCATAAAGTTTCCTTAAAACTAAATCATTTTGACCGAATTTAGCATTGACTGTTTGAGTCCCAGAGGATTTTGAAAAAGCACTATCAAGATATCCCAAGCGGCGCGATATTTTATGGCTAACAAATCCAAGCGGCACGATGCGCTTCTTTTATTTTACGCCCAATAGTCCCAATCGACGCACCATGAACTGTTCACAACACTCAAAATGTGCTAGATTTTCTCCACTTAATACTAAAACCGCCATTAGGGGTCAAAATGACCCCTGCCACATTGATAATAGTCGATTCGAACCAGAATTTTTTTCAAGAGATGTGTTAAATATTTGCAGCCGAGAAATAGTCTGATTCAATAAGTTAAATAGTTTAAAATAAAAATTCTGGCGAGAAACAATTTTTTTTGAACTTGAGTAAAATTCCCGGCGGTTTTAGTGTTAAAAACTGAGGGTCAATCCATTTCAAGTGGTCCAGAAAATATTTTTTTGGTCGCTCGACCATTTTTTAAAAATCTGAAAATTTTTGTACAACAACCCTAACATGACGGAAGTTGAAAATGACCATTGTTTTAATTTTACTATTTTTTGTTTGTGCATGGCGGCTATCTTTGTTTCATCGTGTTCAGCGATTTTCTCAGATACTAGGATACACAAAATTGTAAATAACTCGTCTTTTATTTCCACAATTGAAATGGGGTTTGCAGCATTTTGTTCAGAATAAAATAGACTAAATGTACAATGGTAGAATAATTTTGAAAAATAAATTTTTACAGGTGAAATTTTAGCACAAAATTTAAGATTTTTTTCAAAATCTATCTATTTGCAAGAGGAAATTTCTTATGCAAGGAAAACTGTCAACCTTACACAATTTTTTCTACAAATAGGTCAAAAATTCGTGTACTCATACACAAAGACCCAGATCTGGGAGTCAATTTCTCTTTGTGAAAAAAATAATTCTTCGAAATTTTTCAAAAATCGCACTTTTTAGGCTTCGATATCTCTAGTGGGGCACGAGATAAAAATCTGAAATTCTGGCCTTTGATAGTATTGTGTAATAGTGTTATGTGCAAAAAATTTCAAGAAGGAGATTTGACTACAAGCTGAGATATGACATGGACAATATGTGAAAACAATACTGCCAAGCTATTGTAACATACTATGTAATTGTTCATACCACCAAATTTTTAAATTAATTATTTATGGTACAAAGTTAAATGTTAATTACAAATATCTTCTTCAAATGCGTCTGTGTGATTTAAACAATTCAGAATGTATGCTAAGCCAATACACTGTTTGTCCAGAGGAACAAACCTACTAAGAAATGCTATTGCAACAATTTTACTCGGTACACATTTCAGGAAAAATAAATTTCAGACAATGGGTTGCAACTGATCGAGTTGACATGGTTTTAATTATTAAACCTAGAGAATTTCATTCAAGTTAACAAGGGATGACAATACTTGGGTGGCTTCAAGTAAAATTTTGAGAAAGAACAGCCTGATGGACTGACAACAGCAACTGGTCGAACTCATAACATATCTCGTAAATAGTGTTTGGTTCTTTGTAGAGCATATGTAGTATCTTTGTAAATTAAACATTTATTATTAAACTGTTTTCAACAAACGATGTTTTCTGTGTAAGTATTGTAATAAATGAGACTAATCTCACTTCTCCTAATGTACTCATAATAGCATTTCTTAACATTTTTTAATCACCGTATCTCAGCTTATAGTCAAATCTCTTTCTTAAAATTTTTTGTACATAACACTACTACACACTATCAAAGGTCAGAATTTCAGATTTTTATCTCGTGCTCCACCAGAGATATCAAAGCCCAAAAAGTGCGATTTTTGAAATTTTTGACGAATTTCGGAATTTTTTTCGCAAAGAGAAATCAACTCCCAGATCTGGAACTTGGTGTATGAGTACACCCACTTTTGACCTATTTGTAGAAAAAATTGTGTAAGGTTGACAGTCTTGTTGAACAATTACATAGTAGGTTACAAGTTTGGCAGTATTGTTCTCACATATTGTCCATGTTATATCTCCGCTTGTAGTCAAATCTCCTTCTTGAAATTTTTTGCACATAACATTACTACACAATACTATCAAAGGCCAGAATTTCAGATTTTTATCTCGTGCCCCACCAGAGATATCAAAGCCTAAAAAGTGCGATTTTTGAAATTTTTGACGAATTTCGGAATTTTTTTTGCAAAGAGAAATCAACTCCCATATCGGGGACTTGGTGTATGAGTACACGCACTTTTGACCTATTTGTAGAAAAAATTGTGTAAGTGTGACAGTTTTCCTTGCATGAAAAATTTCCTCTTACAAACGGATAGATTTTGGAAAAAATCTTAAATTTTGTGCTAAAATTTCACCTGTAAAATTTTATTTTCCAAAATTATTCTACCACCATACATTTAGCCTATTTTATTCTGAACAAAATGCAGCGAACCCCATTTCAATTGGAAAAATAAAAGACGAGATATTTACAATTTTGTGTATCCTAGTATCTGAGAAAATCGCTGCACACGATGAAACAAAGATGGCCGCCATGCACAAACAAAAAATAGTAAAACTAAAATAACGGTCATTTTGAGCTTCCATCATGTTAGGGTTGTTATACAAAAAATTTCAGATTTTTTAAAAATGGTCGAGCGACCAGTGCTGGACCACTTGAAATGGATTGACCCCTGAATAGTGCGATCGGGCCACTTAGGACTCAAATGATTAATTAATTCTTAAAATGTTTGAAAAATGTCAGTTTCAGCATATTTATCAACCATATCTCTACAAAACTGCCTATAGTCATATTTTTATGTATGCAGTTGTTTTCTTAATTATAGCCTAGAAAAATTTCCTATCACATAAGTTCATTTACGGCGGTGACAGCATTGGTGTTAAAAACTTTTTTTTTTAGAATACAGGGATATTAGTGTTACTTTAAATGTAAATTCGTTTAAAAAAATTTATATTAAATATTTCAGATTAATTTTGTAAATTTAGGTTTGTGAATTTATATATTTTTAAATATTCCATTTTGACGTACAGTAGAAAAATTAAAATGGCAGAAAATTCTTCTAAATGAAACGTTTCTGTTACATTAAATTGAAAAAAGTGTTTAAACATCATTTCCTAACATTTGAGACGAATTTTCTTCTGCTATGTGTATTTCGAAATCCTATTTGAAATCTCAGAATATTTTGCGTATAATAAAGACTTGACTTTCAGAAAAGTTCATTGCACTAAAGATTTATTTTATAGTTATTTTGTGGCGGCGGCGTCTAGTATTCTTAAAGTTTTTGCTATTTATATTTTTAATTATTTTTATTTTTTAAATTTTTATGTGTCGCAAAATGTGTTCCGGTAAATTTTATATCTCCTAATTTTAAATGAAATTTTTGAGGTAATTTCTTCATAGGTAGGATATTGAACAAAATGAATTGTGTAAAAAGAAACTTAGTACATTACAGTCAATTTAAACCGATTTCTAATAAAACAAAATGAAGTTATCAGATCTACCTTCAAATATATATTTTTTCCTTCCTGTTCATTTTTTATTTATTTTTTACGTTTACGTATTTTTTTTACGTTATTCACTTTTAAGTAGCATCGAACTTTCTAATAATGTTGCTTTTCTGATAGCATTTAACACTTGTTTGGAATTTTTCATAAATTTCTTTCTTGCTCGTAAAAAGTAAACAGGTAGGCTACACTGTTAAAATTTTTGTTCTGGTTTGAACCAATTTTTGGTGCTCAGTAGCTGCCACCATAAGATGGTAAAATCTCGTACAAACATTTGGAGTTTCCTATTTCAACCTCGTTCCAACTATTGGAACTTAGCTTCAACAGGAACTCCAAATATTGGATCAAGGTTTCACCATCTTACAGTGGCAGCTATTGAGAGCCAAAATTTGGTTCAAACTAGGACAAGATTTTTAACAGTGTAGCATGGAATGGTAAGAAAAAAAAACAAATAACAGAGTGCTTCGACATAAGAGTGGCGACATAACACATGTAAAATTTGATTATTTTAGCAGGAAAATCCCATGTAAACCGATTGAATTACATGCATCTTTATTTTTTTCAAAATTAAAAATGCATGTCAAAATTACAAAAATTTTGTTTGTTCGGTTTTTTTTTTTTTTTTTTTTTTTTTTTTTTTCACATTTTCTGATTTTGTGTGACATTTGTGATATGTGTTACATGGCAAAGTGAAAGCAATTCGAATTTGAATATTTTAAATTTTTAAACGCATTTATAATAAAAAAAATACCTTAATAGCATTTTAGGATTAACCCGCGAGTAGTCGCGACTTTTTTCACAACGTCATTAGTCGCGCTCGGTCTTTTCGCCGCTGGCTCCCCTTAAACCAAATACAAAAAATAAGAAATATTTTTCATCTAATATACGAAAATAACGTTTCAATGAAGATATAAATTTGCAGTTTTCTTAAATTATGCATTTTATTCATGTGATATGGAGTAATTAGAAAAAGTGAAAATGAACTGACATTAGTGATTGTTACGTAGACTTTTTCGCAAATTTCAACTTTGTTTCTAAAAATGTACCTGAAAGAAAAACAGAGGTATCCTGTTACTTCACTAAGGTGGTCAAGAAAGCTTCAAAGACAGCTACATAGTAGATTTCCGTTGTATTTGTAATCTGATGCAAGTTAGGAGAAGATAAGTTACACGGGCGGCGAAAAGACCGACACGCGACTACTAACGGGTTAACTATAAGGAAAACTGCTTTTAGCGTCTCTATAGGTCGTTTTATACCCTACAGACAATTTTTTATATATTAAAAATTGTTTGGATTCTTTTTGGCCTTTTTCTTATATTATTTGGCCTCAATTGATAAATTTTATCTGGCAACACTGTATGTTAGCAATGAGTGATTGAGAGGGAAAGGATTATCTGTAGTATGAAACTATGTAATAAGATTTTAGTAAAATGAAATTAAGTTTAAATAATTATAAGTTTAACTAATATTTAATATTAAAAATAAGTTTATGAAAACTATAATATTAAATCATTTAAAATTGTAAAAAGCATTACAAGTTTAAAGATACTGTGAAAAAAAGTAAAATAAAGAGATAAAGAATTTTAAAAGTTTAAGAGATATAATCACAGTTAAGAAGAAATAAAACTGTCGAATACAGCTGGTAAGGGCATGTCGGTCAAGAGAGTGACACATGTTATGTCACAGTATTAAAAAAAGCATCTTTTCACAGTCATTCTGTTCGTCATTACAGGGTAACAATATATATTATTATACATACAGTGAAATTTGTCTAAGCCGGAATCTGTCAAAAACCGGGAACATTTTAGTGTGCCACACTTTTTAGACATAGAAATTTCCAAGAAATCTGACTAATACGGAAACAATCTGTGTAACGCGAGAACAGGATATTGATTTTGGGGTCCCAGGTACCAAATTTACTGCTTAAGACGGAAGAAAAATCCACTGCGAAATATAAATAAAAGAAAACCTTGTCTTTTCATGATGACATTATTATCCAGTCCCTCTAACAGAAGAGGATTGTCACTGATTGCTGATCTGATTGCTGATTTTCACTGATCCTCACTGATTGCTAAAGTGTTTAAGGACATTAGCATGATTTCATAACTGTATATGACTGCGAATTGTTGGACAATAGATCACGAAATTTCCGACGAATTTATTCTTCAATTACTGTAAGGTAAGAGGATCTGTTTAAAAAGGGAGAGTTAAGATTGTCACCTTATGTGGGATCAAAACACCCTTTCACCATCTCCCGAAATAATTTCGTCCCTGGTCAACCGCCTAAACTTTTGTTTGTACTTTTGTTTGTAGTATAATATACAAGGGTTGATTTCTTCGGCAAATTTCATGCAAAATTAATATTACCACAACTTTCCGAAATATCTACAAGCTCTTTTCATTAGGTGGGGAAAATAAAGACTGTGAAAGTGTAAGTAAATTTAGTTTGTGTTTAATCCAGTAAATGCTAGATGCAAGATGTAATCGTTGCCATATATATTCGTAGATTATGTATAGCGTTACTTTTTACAAAATAAAATGTGTGAAAATTTTTACGAATTCAGTAAAAACCTGAGTGTTCCGTCACGGTTTCGTTCACTTTCGGTATGCATAGTTTCCAAAAATCAAATTACTTAGAAAATAAAATACCAAACAGCATATGTTTTCAATTCAATATCTTTTTGCGATATTTTCATTTGAAAATAAAAATTTTGACAAAATAAACTTAAGGATATAAAATCATAGAAATTTGAGTTTCATTTAAGGAACATTTAGAAAAAAATGTAATACATTTGAAAACTGAATAACATCACGGGCCCGAGCAACACCGGGCAGGTTAGCTATATAGTGATATTTTAAGTATCCCATCTTATGGCATGGAGGGACATATGTGTATAGGAGGGGAAATGCGACTAGTTGTTGTTTTATCCTTCATAATTACTTATTTCACATATACGATTTTAATTTCGATCAGTGGATCACAAGATACAAATTATTGAGTTTTATTCTTTTCTATTACTATTATTGTCGAAAGAATATAAGTAATGTTTAGTTATTAAATCCTTTTAATTATACTCTGTTTGTTTAAATATTCAAATGAAAATTCGTGCATATTAGTTATATTGGAGTTATCCTTGAAAAATTGGAAACATTTATTTTCTACATTTAATAAAAATTATGTAAACCTACTTAAGAAATAGCGAAATTCAAAAGAATGGCGTTGGTTAAATATTTCATAAAAATTTTGTACAAATAAAAATAATAATTTTAAAGATAATCGTATTTAAATATAGGCATTTTAAAGGCATCCCTACATCCTTAAACGCAATTTTTTATAAACACTTTTAAAAAGATGATTAAATAGCGGGGAAAAAAAGGATTACGCAATTTTACGTAACAGCAAATAAAAATATTTATTAAATTGACAAATATTCCCTTTCATTTACTTTTTAAATGAAAAAAATATTTTCATAAAATCAAATATAGAGTTAATTAACTTCTACTAAAAAAACTGTATCAACAAAAGAGTTTTTTGTTAATTTTTTAAGCAATGGACAAAGAATTTTTTTTATCACTATATTTTTATTAGCAAATGTTTGATAGGTAACAAATAAAAAAAAACTTTAGTCGCGATTTAATTTTTTATAGAAAATTCGAAATAAAGTATAAAAAATATAAAATTTTATATTGTAGTAAATTTTTTTTCCGATAGAATATTTTTAAAATGTCTTATTGGTGAAAATATTTTTGTGAAGTGTTGTTATTTTTCTTATTTTTTCTTACAATTGTAGTAAGAAATTTTAGAATAAAGAATATTAATTTAAATTTTAAATTTAAATTTAAAGAATATTAATTTTATTTTTAAATAAAAATAGAAAATAACAATGTAGTACTAGAAAACAGCAGGATACATAAAATTGGATATAATGTAAATTAACTGCATGTTTTATCAAAAATAATAAATTTTTATCTTTTAAACATAGCAAAAATTTGTTTCAGTTTTTATGGGAAAATGGCAACTTAATGACATAAATATCAACTGTTTTTTCCTTTATTTTCTACAGAATTATAGTACTTCAAAAGCTAAAATTTAAAACAAGTGGATAAGTGTGATCGCAGATCGCACTGAGAGTTTCGTTTAATGTATTTTTAAAACACTTTATCCTTAAATTAATATATCAAAATTGCTAATTTATAATTGGTAAAATCTTTCACATATGTTGGCGCAATTTTACTCGTTTTTAATTCAACAACGCCTCCTAACATATAACGTTTCTATACGTTACATTTTTTTCCCAATAGATAACAGCACCAAAAGAGTCAAATTATTTTATTTTGAAATAATACCTAAATATACACCAAATCACAATTTTAAACATTTTTTTTAATAATTAAAAATATTTAAATTATTTGAGCTATTTATGAAACATAATAAATAAATAAGTATAAAAGTAAAAATAGTCTTAAAAATAAAACAAAATAAATTTGTTGTACAAGTAAATTATTTAAATAACAATGAAAATAATATGAACCTTTAAATTGCAAAAAATCTGAAATTTCCTTTCATTACATCATTTTTAATATGAAAAATTTAACTTCTAGCACTGGCATTTGAACTAAGAACCTTCTGTTTGCCTCTGTGACAGACGGACAGACAGACAGAGGAATGAGGCGAATAGGATTTCGTCATATGAAGGAAACACTAAAAAGAGGATATGTTTAATCGCAAATCGCACTGAGGGTTTCGTTTAATATGTCTTTTAAAACACTTTATCATTAAATTAATAAATCAAAATCGATAATTTAAATTATTAAAATCTTACGTATAAAATCTTTCGACAACACCGTTATGCTCGCATTTAATTAAAGAACGTCTCTTTACATACAATTATCTATACGTAACACGTTTTTTTAATAGATGGCAGCACCAAAAAATGTCAAAAATATTTTATTTTGTTATAACACCTAAACATACTCCAAAAACACACTCAAACATTTGTTGTTGTTGTTGTTGTTAATAATTAAAAAATTATTAATTCCCTTTCAATAATTAGAGTTATTTGAGAAACATAATAAAAAATAAGTATAAAGGTAAAAATAGATTTTAAAAAATATTATACAAGTAATTTATTTAAATAATAATAAAAATAATGTAAAATGTGTCCCTGTAAATGAATAAAAAATGCTTAGAATGCCCTGTTAAAGCGTAGCAGTAGTCAAATTCAGTGATTTTTAACAATTTTAATACCTTCGAAATAGCGTAATCTCATTCAAATACTCTTCAAACAATTTTTTTCCATATACTATAATGTAATGGAATTCTTTTGAGTGCCCCTGTAAATGAACTGTTAATCCAACATACTTCCTATACAATACCAAACATACTTTGGGGATCCTAAATAACCTTTATCTATTGCATAAAAATCGGAATATATTTATAGGAGTTAGAGAGTGAACAGACAATTCGAATGCAGAAACACTTTTCAATCTTGTTGAAAAGTGTTAAAAAGTAAATTAATTAAGAAACGAATACTACAACTTAAAACTCACTTCCAGCGTATTATTGTTCTAAGGCTTCATTAGTTCAATAATTGCTCGTTTTCTTCTCTAGCAAAAGTCTTTTGGGTGTCCCTGTAAATGAACGATAAATTTATGATCACCATGCTACCTAATAAGAATTTTGCAGTACACTTCAGAGATAAATACCAATTTTAATATGTTAAAAATAATTTAATATCATTAAAATACACCACAAACGATTTTTTCCATAGACAATAATGTAACGGAATTCTTTTGAATCGCCCTGTAAATAAACCAAAAATGCTACACACTTCATTTGTAATATCGAATTGTGATACCGTATAACATACATCATTTCATAGCAATTGAAGCATATCTGAATGATTTACAGCCTGGGAAGACAGACAGACAGACAGACAGACAGACTGATTGACAGACAGACGAACAGATGGACGGACTGCATACAGACAAATCGAATACACAAACACTTTTCAACTATGCTAGAAAATGTTAAAAATGAAGTTATGCCGAAATCATCTTATATGATGAAAAATATAATTTATATAGATTCTCTAACATTTGATGATGATACAAGAAATAAATCTCTGGGAATTATATGTTATAAAATTTTGTCGTCGACATGATGCAATCAAAATCTAATAAAAGAAGATATAAAGACATATTAATGATGTTAAAGAGACTCTCTTAAATATATTAAGGAAAATGACAAAATATATTCGCAATGTGTCATTGTAAATAATACATGCATTGGTTATTTATTTTAAAACGATTTGAATAAGTATTAGTTAACTTGGAGGATACAATATTTATGCTTATTTTTTTAATATCGCGCAACACGTGAAGTAAATAGCATAAAATGATATAATATGCCTGACATATTTTGAAACCTTAATAGGATATCAATATTGGCCCAACATCGAACAAATATCGGCTTTTTACACTCTTATATTTAAATTCACATTTTTTTAATTTAAAGACCTAATATTGAAATCTATTTTTCACCTACTTCTTGATAGCCTAGAATTAATAGTGTATATACTTTAAACATACTCTTTAATCAGTTAATAATTTAGTATTAATTAAATTATAAGTATACGTTGAAAAATTTAATTAGAAATCCTGAAAATATGGCTTAAATGCTCTTTTTTAGCACTTTCCTAGAAAGTTGAAAAGTGCTTATGCATTCGGTTTTTCTTTCCGTCCTGGCCGTCTCTCCGCGCTCTAACTCTTGTAAATATGGACTGTATGGACCGGAATGGCGTCAGTAAAAATACAAACAAAATTACACTCATCAAGCGCCGAGTAAAAAAAAATTGCCGATGTTAAAATCAGCCATTTTTAAATATTATTTATTAATTTTATGCAAAGAATCTTTGGCCGGTCAATTTTTTTCTGTCTTTCAAGAGTCGAAATCTTATAGCAATTTTTAATGTATATTTTCACAATGGTAAGTCAAAGATAGCTGTTTTGAATTTTTGTTTAGACAACTAAAATAATATTTGAAACATTTACGCATTCAAGGAACATACAGATAGTATTCATTTTAAAAAGTTTCTATGTAGCGGAGAATCAGATTTTTATTTTATAAGCAATTACAAAAGAATTAGGTAATTGTATAATAATTGGGAAAAAAATGATACAATAAGAAGCAAATTATTGCTTCACGCCGAATCTATTTTACTAACATTTCTTTTCATGTGGTTAATATTTTTTATTTCTTAATCTCCAAATCGCTTATGTTGTTAAAAAGATAGCGAGAACCCTAATAATATGACTTGTAGTTTCATTGTATTTTTCCTGAATGATATTTTCCGTTAAATATTTGAAGTTGTAAGAAAACTTTTAACATTTTCTTTTTTAGTATCCTAAAATCTGCAGAAAACATGCAATGTATATTAAAAAACTGAGAGTTCCTTAAAATTTTCTGGTTTAAGTATTTGGCTAATACAGAGAAAATCTGAAAACGTAGCGTGTGTGTAGCGAAAATGTGTCAAAATATGTTTTCAAATTTTAAACTATGCAGACATTCAGTAGAAAGAGCACCGAAAACAGACGAAAGCACACAATAAATAATAAAACTTTGGGAAAAAATCACCGTAAAATTATAACAATGCATAGGACGCGTTTCGAGCTTGAAAAATTAACATCTCCGCATTAGCTACTGTAAAACGTACCCGTAAGTACAAAATCACAAATAAGCAGAAAGGAAAGAGATTAGTACGACAGGGGGCGCTGGCAGTAAGGTAAGAACCAATCCCGGAGGATCAATTGGAGAATTAAAAAACAGAGGATCACATGGAGAATTAAAAAGTGCTGCCACAATGATGGAAAACATTTACAAAAGATAAAACGAAAAAAAGAAATCAAAACTAGTCGTTGGAGCTACTGTAATACTTATCCATCATGGCTATACATTAATATAAAATATAAAAATAAAACATCTGTAAACTATTTATAAAATGCATTGCAGTTCCAAAATAAAATTTAAAATTATATTTAAATATTTTTAATACAGAGAATGCTCCATTACAGAATTGCGTGTACTACTTGATTATCTCGTCGACCAATTTTGACAAATTATATAAATCGCCAAACAACTCGTAGATTATACAAATGGCATAATTTTTATTTTAAATGGCGAAAGAATAAAGGAATTAGTAAAAGATTAATAAAAATGGAAATAAAACGTCGAATTAAAAAACACTTGATGCCGTAACAAACACGTGTAACGTGTTTAATGTCAAGCGAATGTGACACTTACGATTAGCCATTATTGGCATTTAATCTTATAGTTTGGCGATAGTTTTTTGGTCGACGAGTTAATCAATTAGTACCAAATTGTGTGAAAGAAAGATCCTTATAATTAAAAACTTATAATATCCTATTAATTAACAGTTTACTGAATCGCATTAAATGTCTCATTTCTAATTAAAATATATCTTTGAATTGAATTTTGAATTAAATATAGGATCATGAAAAATCGAAGAGTGTGGAAATAGGATTATAAATATCTCGGCATCTAATTATCTCATCGACTTTATTCGCTATGCAAAATTTATGTTCTTTTATTCTCTTTTATATTCACTCTTTAAAATAAACAATTCCCAAAAATTTTATGTATCTTTAATCAGAACGAATATTTCGAGAGTCCGAAAAAATAGTTCCGGATAATCGTGTTACTGATATTCAATAGGCTTCTTTACATTGTTATATACTAAGTACACACCAAATTTTAAGTCTTTATCTCAATTTGTTCGTAAATAGAAAGTTTACACACACACAGATGGACGGATTTTTTTTTTTTTTTTTTTTTTTTTTTTTTTTCGGAATCTCCAATTCCTAAAACATGTAAATGCGTCAATTTTTTTTTTTTTTTTTTTTTTTTTTTTTTTTTTTGATTATCCAAACATGACTTACCTTATACTACCTATGATGGGTAAGCAATAAGTAAATATAAAAATAAATAATAGTAATAATAATAATAAAATGCAGGAATAAAAATAATAATGGAAAAAGAGAGATACAAAATAAAGTTTTTTTAACCTTAGAAAAGTATGAAAAGAGACAAGAAAAGGGGGAAAAATTGCATAAGTAATTCCCAGGGTTCGTTGATATATATCAATGGATGTATATCATTATATATATCCCATATTTATTTTTAAAATATCAAGATTTCTGATATTTTCGATATTTTCATATACAGTAGAATTCCGATTATCCGAATCTCGGCTATCCGAAAATCCGACCTTAGAATTCCTTAAAGTCCTTTTTAAATGTGAAATTTTTTATTGCCTAAACTTTTTTTACCGATGTCAATTGACACCTTTTAATATATTTTTATTTAAGATTGCTATTTTATTTTTAACTTTTAGATAAGCTTAAAATCATTAGAAACTTTAAAACTTAGAAGTAAAATAAGTACAAATTAAAGTTTTGAAAAGTGTTATTTGGACTCTAAAAGAAAATGTTTAAAAAGTATGTTTATGAAATAAATAACTTAATATAAAATAAAATTTACCATTTATATTTGCTTTCCGCGGCTTTCTTTTGCGCGCGCATCTCTTTCCTCGGTGCAGAAAATTCTCTCTTCGCATGTTTAAAGGTGTATTCGAAAAAATATTTTCCCCTTCCAACAACTCGCAATTTTCTGTTACATTGTTAGACTCATTTTTAAAAGTAGAAATATGAAACTGGCTGAGGTGATTTTTGAAGAGATGTATAAAACACCGTGTGATTTTATTTTTCTCTCAATTCATTACAATTTGATTTATAAACAATTATTTTGACAATATGATTTTTTTTTTTTTTTTTTTTTTTTTGTTAACAAACTTTTCGCTTCGGAAAATTCGGTTCAAAATGCCAATTTTGACAGCATTTTTCTGCAATATTTTCTGCATTTATCAAAAATCCACAAGCATTTTGATTACCTTCACATTATTATTTTAATTGTATTTAATATACAAAGGACATATTAGGATTTATTAACTCAGTTGAAGATGCAACAAGAGAAAGTAAATAAATTTTACTTTTGTAATTTTGTTAAGTAAAATTTTCATGAGCTTTCAAATTAAATTTCTTTTACGTTTATAACATTTTTTTTATCTAAAAATAATTAAAACTGTAATTTATTATTGTAAACTAACATTTCATCGATTTAAATATTAATAATTTATTTCATCATATGTTATCTTTAAAAATTAATTTTACAGTAAACACTCTCTAAGAGACCTGATTTTTGATGGATTACGAAATGTTTTGGATTACAGGATGAATGGCGGGAAAAACGTTTAGACCCGTAAGGCATGGTGAAGTCATTGCGACGTCGTTGTGAAGTCACACTGTGACTTTGTGACCATCGATTGTCGATGTGAAGTCACAGTGACTAAAATGTGAAGCCGTTATAGCCGTTTTAGAGCTCGTGTGTGACGTCACATTATGACCACTTTGTAAAGTCACGATGTGAAAAATTTGTGAAAAATGTGTCATTTGTGACTACTTTGACATTAACATCGTGACGAAACTGTGACAAAAGCGACAAATTGTTTTTTAAACTAAATAACATGTTTTGAAGAATTTTTGTAATTTCATAAATATTTTTAAGAAAGTCACATTTCAGTCACAATGTGATGTCACTGAGTGGTGGCATTTTGGTCACAGATGTGATGTGACCACAGTGACTCACAGTGACGTCATTGTGACGTCACTGTGATCACGCATGCTATCAGGGGAAATTAGAATTAAACAAAAAGTGATAACAAAACGTGTTTTTATTCATTAAACAGCTTCACTATAGTAAAAAAAAATTACTCAATAATGCAAAGTACAACTATGATGATAGTCCGGGTGCTACGCATCAGAAAACTTCAAATCGTGATAAGAATATACCACTTGGTGAGTATGTACTTTATGATAATACAACGCATATTAGAGGGGGAGGCATCTCGCAAAGTCGTCGGAATTCAAGATGGCGGCTGTTATTCAAAATGGCGTCATTTTCTGAATATGCTTAGTATAAATGTGCATTTCATGTCGATTTCGATGTTTTTAAAGTCAAGTTTTCGTTTTTAACACTATTCAACATTATTCAAATGAGTGTATGAAATCGGTTTATCTGTCTGTTTGTCTGTCTGTCCGCCTGCCCTTCCATGCTCTAGCTCGCTAAATGTACTCAGATTGCCATGTATATTTTATATGTTTTATAAAGTTTATAATAACATGTTCGGAGTAAAAAGTAAAGTGTATAGCTTTTATAGTCTATTTACAGGGCACTCAAAGTATTTACGAATTGTCTGACCCTGCTCTTTTTTGCTTAAATTTACTCAGATATCCGTGTAATTTATGTATGTGTTATCTCTATGTGTAATTTAAAGATGTGGTATACTGCAAAATGTTCTACATCGAAAATGAAGTGTCTAGCATTTATAGTTCGTTTACAGGCACAATCAAAATAATCCCCTTACATTATGGTCCATTTGCAAAAATCCCTTTTAGTGTGTTTTAATGATGTTAAATTATTTGAAACCTATTGAAATTAACATACATCAGTGAAGTGTAGTACAAGATACTTACTGTACAATATGGTGAGCGTAGAATTTATAGTTCCCTTTTTCAAGCTCTAAAAAAGAATACGTTTACAATTCTGTCTATAAACACAATGTTGTCTATGTGCTTTTAAATTATATTATGCTTTTTTAAACTTTACCAGGTAGGAACGAATTGCAGAATGTCATATGATTATTTTCGTTGGTTGGAATGCAGCTTATAAAATGTGAAGCTTTAACATATGATGGGCCATTTCTTACGAACATTTTAAAGCCTCAACAGACTTTAAAGACATTTAATGATTACTACATTGGAACGTTTTATCCTTACTTACGTAAAGACATTGAGAGTTTTAAATGTCAAAGAATAGATTTGATTTGGGATAGATATATTATACTAAGCTTTAAAGGAGAAACTAGAAAGAAGAGGGTTTCAAGGGGCGAGATGACGAGTGCAACCACACGTTAGATTACCTAAAAATTGGCACGATTTCTTAAGAAATTCAAAAAACAAAGAAGAGCTTTTTAATCTCCTTGGAACACTAGCACCATAATAAAACACACAAGTTATAACCACTCCAAGAGAAGAAGTTAAAGGCAGTCTTACTGCCGTAAGTTCATTAATTGCAACGACTTACCCTGGTCACGAAGAAGCAAAATTGAAGAATAATACTGCATCTCAAAGACATGGTTGAAAAAGGACTGAAAAATAATATTGTACGCTCTGTAGACACTGATGTATTAGTTTTGGTGATTCCATATTTTTTTTTATCCTTTCAAACAGATGCTTAGAAACTGTTCGGATTGCATTTGGAACAGGGAAGAAATACAGATTTATTCCTGTTCATACCTTAGCTGCAGCAAATGGAAATTAAAAAGGCAACGACTTTACTAGGATTTAATGCTTTCACAGGATGCGACAGCAATATGGGTTTCACAGGAAAAACTAAAAAGACAAATTGGAAAACGCTCATTCTCTTTAAAGAAGATACTGCTACCTTTTCATACCTATCTAAACCACAAACTTCTACTTTTGAAAGTATTTTAAATATTTTAGAAAAGTTCGTAGTATTGTTATGCTATTCGACAAGCAATACCATAAGTGTCAATAATGCAAGACAAGAATTGTTTATGACAATTTTCCACCAACCAATGGTGCACTTCAAAAATATATTTTACGCAGTGCTTTCCAAGCTGGAGACATTTGGGGGAAAAGTAGATCACCGGGAAATGCATGCAATCTCTCCAAACAAATGGGAATGGTGCTTGGATAATTTATCATAGAAAAATAGATGGTCGGAGTTGCCAGTGATTTTAGACTCTTGTGAAGATTTAATTAAGTGTATGTGTAAAATCCGTAAAGGTAAATGTGGCTGTAGAAAGGTTGGACATTCTTGCATTATTGTGCAATTGCAATCACGATGGTGAGAAATATGATGACACCGAGTGAAGTTTCTATATTCTACAGCTTTATATGTAACATTCATTTTTTAATATACTGTATAAGTAATCTATTAATAAAAGAGTATTTTTATTACATATTCATTCTTTTAAATTTTCTACTGTAAATGACAAAAATACTTTAATAAATGTCCTATTTTCATTTTAGGTATATTTCTAGTATTAGAAAGATTATTTTTGAGTTATAAAATGTGGAAATTAACATAATAAATACCCTTGTAAGATGCAGAGGAATAAAACTTCAAAAGATTTTAAATAATAGTCGCCATTTTGAATTCCTATAAATTTATACGATACTTCTCTTTCTTACATGCATTTTATAAATATAAGATAGATATTGACTATTCAGGATATCCTTATTACAAACGTTTTATCCCACATAGCACTTTCACTAATAACACTTGAATTATATGGTGATCGTTATAAGATTTATATGCAAATTACAAATGCATATTTTCTTGTTTTGGTGTGTCATAGTAAATAAGCGTTAATACTATGTACACCTTATTATATAATAAGTAATTGGTAGCTCATTGTGGTATTAACATTGATGTAGATAAATTTTAATGTGTTTTAAAGAGTATAACATCATTAAGAAACATTGCAAACGATTTGGCCACATACACAATATTCTAATGTCATTTTTAAGCGCCCTGTAAATGAACTATAAAAGCTATACACTTTACTTTTTACTCCGAACATGTTATTATAAACTTCAAAAAATATATAAAATATACATGGCAATCTGAGAACATTTAAGCGATCTAGAGCATGGAAGGACAGGCAGACAGACAGACAAACAGACAGATAAACCGAATTCATACTCTCTTTTAAATAATGTTGAATAGTGTTAAAAACAAAAACTTGACTTTAAAAATATCGAAATCGATATGAAATGCACATTTATATTAAGCATTATCAGAAAATGACGCCATTTTGAATAACAGCCGCCATCTTGAATTCAGACGACTTTACGAGATGCCTCCCCCTCTAATATGCATTGTATTATCATAAAGTACATACTCACCAAGTGGTATATTCTTATCACGATTTGCAGTTTTCACCTTATTTTCGTCGCGTAGCACTCGGACTATGACGTGAGTTTAGAAACTCAAGTTTTGCACTGAAAAAAAATGGTTTCTCAAATTTGAGTAAAAAGTACTCAATTTTGAGTACTTCACGTACTCAAAATAGCTCCGATCCAAATATACTCAAAACTGAGGAACACATGTACTCATTTTTGATTCCATGGTTGTGTTCAAATGTAAATCGCTATGAACTGGCTCCATAACTTATGAATTAAAGCAAAAATATACTAGTATTTATTTTTTGCTCAAAATTATTAACAATAAAAGTTTAATTGTTTTGTTATTAAGAAAAATGGCAAAAATTAATAGTAAAATACTTAAATCGAATATTATTATAACAAGAGCACTATTTGCAAGCACTTTTCAATTATTTCAAAATACTGTTTATAATTTAATATTTACATTAATAAGCATATTTTATGCCACCATAAATGAGGTAAACCATTGCATGGTACAAAATTATCGTTAGTTTGGATTTGATAACATGTGATGTTTCAAAATTGAGAAAGCAATGTAGTCATTTTTTATCCAAACATGCTCAATTCAGTATGAGTACAATGATGTACTCATTTTTGAGTACTTCATTTTTTTTAGTGTGGAAAATCGCCAAAAACCTCTAAGCCCATAGGTTTCCATTATAATCCAAAATTTTACAATGGCAGAAATAGGGAATAAAACTACTTTTATAATGAGTTATTACTTAATTTATCATTCTTACGTTCCAACCATAGTCATTCGGAGAGATTAAACAAATATTTCTTTTTTTACTAAAGTCGTGCCGGATTAGAGGTTTACTGTATTTTTATTATCCTTATTTTTAAATTTGTAAATGATGATATCTTCTCAATGCCTTACACTGTAAAAAAATGTATAAAGATACTACACTTTTTCCAGGAAACTGGCATTCCTAGAACTTTGTATGCAAGCATTACAGGAAAAATTCAGCCAACAGAATCGGTTACATGATTTTTTGCTGTTAACATTACATGAAAAGTTCTGGGAATCCCAGTTTTCTAGAAAAAGTTTAGTAACTTCACAGAATTCTTTTACAGTGTATGATTTTTACCTCCAATAAAATATTATAAAAATTATCATTTACTTCGTAAATACCTTGTTAAAGAGCGTTATGTAAACGAATAATATTTTTTTATTAAAAACAAAACATTGAAATTTTCCAGACTTGTAAAAAAAATAACACTAAACGTTATCGCTTATCTTTCAAAAAAGGCTTGAAAAGACAGATATTTACAGACTATAACATTACTCAATTGTTCTCATGTTTGAGTATCGCAGAGTTGACAGTTTTAAGAATTATTATGCATCAGCGCAAATATTTATGTCTTCAAAGATAAAACTTTCCTTCTGGGTTATTCTTAGAAGTACGCAAATTTGTATTATGCTATCTATTTTAGGCAACTGCAAAAAAAAAGAAAAAATTGTCCAGGAAAATTAAGCAAAATATTTCAATAATTTTAGTAAATCAGAAAAATATTGCGTCAATTTTGGTATATTGTACCAATAATGATGTATTTATTTACATTTACCCCACAAATGGCGGTAGGCTCTTTTTTATAGTACTTAATTTTAATCAATATTTATACTGAAATTTTTGAATAGAATTTTACTTTTATAACTTTGTATTATGGCATACTTTATATAGTTAATGTTTTCTTGTTCCTCATATAAAAAAAAGGTAGTAATATTCTTTATAATTTCTATGTAATGACAAAAGTTGGGAATAATTGTAAACGGGTTTGTGCAAAAAAATAGACATGGAGGAACAAATACAATTAAGGAATTCATTTACAAAATAGGTCACTAACAGTAATGAATAAACAAAAATCTAATTTGCAGAATAAAAAAAAAAAATTATTTCCTACATTGTTTAAATCCGAGACGGGATAGCCATTAAGATTTACATCATTGAATTAGTTCTACATTTAATGTTAAATTTTTGAGCAAATACGTTTAGGTGCTCAGGGCTTAAAAACTTTAAAAAATTAATTTTATTATGATCTATTTTTATTCAATTAATTCTGAACTAAGCGCAAAATTTTGCATAAAAATATGTGCACATTTAAGGGGAGTTATAAGCATTTGTATAACAATCACTTTCAAGGCCGCACTCATATAATTTCAACTTTAAGCCACGTTTTCTCAAAATGTTATTTTTGGGAACTATACTTAAGATTAAGAAAATTACTTGATGGAATGACTCATATTTTTGAGGCAGGCATTCTTCCCCCTTTCTAAAAAGTTAGAATTTTGGTAACTTTTGACTTATTTTTAACGTTTTACTCTCCTTTAACGAAATTTTATGTTTATGATCATGGGGCCCCTGCATTAGTCAGACCCTGCCTACACATACGCAGGATCAGGATCACCCTGCCAGGGAACCAACCAAAATATTTTTAGTTGGTTCCCTGGAACCCCAATGCCTACGCAAGAACCCCAATGCCTACGCAGATACGCAGACAGATATTATATATTAAATAGTCAAATAGCTTGCACGGCCCCACCACTGGTCGAGAGATTCTGACCTCTCAACTGGTAGACGGCAGGTGCTGGGTTCGAACCCAATCGCGGCCGTCGGCCTAACCATTCGGAGTTTTCGTGGTTTTCTTCGAACCTTACGTGAATACGGTTTAGGCTCCCTTAGAAAGATCCCCACGAAGGGCACTTCCCCCAGGGCCTATATCCCTCGAATAGATAACGGCCGACACAAAATAAACCAAACCAAAATAAACCAAATAGCTTGCAAAAAGCATACTATAAAGTGTATATCCACCAAAGAAGCGGAAGTAAAAAATTTACACGATTTTAATGCTTTTTTCTATGGAACTGTCTATAGAGTCTTGACTTACACGCGCAAAAAAAGTTTACTCAACACATTTGACATAATATTTCGAGATAAAAATAAATAAGTGTACAGAGACATTTGTTTTTCTTATTTGACCTTCAAGAGAAATTACTTCATAACTGTCGTTTTATCTGATTTCGCGTACATAACAAAAAACGTCACCGCGGGAAAAAAAAAACTTGACACCAACAATTTTTTTTTTAAACATATGTAGCAGGTTGGAGTAAATTACTACCAGTTTTTTTGTTTGATTTATTCTTTTGAAATATCTTTCCGTATTTCCTTTCAAAAAAAATGTTTCAATGAAAATACAGCTGAGATTCATGACAATACTTTACAAGAAATTGACCTTGATATAGATATATCTTTTTTATTTTTAATTTTTCTATTCAATTTATTTATCTTATTCAGATGTCAGTTAGATTTATTTCCTCTATAACGATGCGTGTGTCCATAGATGATTTATTTATATCTTTAGGTAGTGCGTAATATAAAAATCTTAACCTTTTTTTTTTTACTTTTTTTTTTAGTATAAATTTTAAATATTACTTTACAATTGCTTTTTTTTAAACTCAAGTGATCATTAACACATACTCAGAAATTTCTTTTTTATTCAAAAATTCCAATGCATACCTGAAATTAAGAAAAAATAAGGTTTTGTAATCACGTAATGTTTATTATTAAGTAAAACAAAAATTACGTTTCAAATTTTTTCTTATAAATTTTAATTCCTGTAAAAAAAAAAAAAAAAAAAAAAAAAAAAAAAAAAAAAATGTATATCATTTAAAGGATACCACAAGTACAATATTTTTTGTTGTGATTTATGTTCATGTTATTCTTTATTCAAGCATTCATAGAGACTTAACTTTAGTATTGAAACAAAAAAAAAAATATGAGCAAAGTTCAATTCAGGGAAGGGCGGGGGAGTACCTTCCCCCTAGGCGATAAAATGCCCTCCCCGGAGCTACTGAAGTCCCTCCTGGAGAAAAGCATCTGAATTCAACACTGTTTGTGAATAAAGCTCATGCATCAGATACACATAGGTAAAGATATACAGGATTTCGACTCTTAACAATGTTCAATAGCTCATTCCTTTTCCATTAGGTATAGACTCATAATTCCATTTGAAAAAAAATGCTTTAAATGAGGTAAAGAAGTGCTTTAAAAATGATTTGGTTTAATAAAGATTTTTTTAATATAAAATTAAATTTTTTATACAATTCTTTAGTCCAATAAGTTATACTTATTAAAAATACCCTGTTACACTATTAAATAAGACAAAAAAAAAGGTCCATTCTTCTACAATTCAAACTGATCAAGTGATAGCTGTTATAAGTTGAAGCACATATTTTGCTATGAATTAGGAGTCGTTCACTAGTAATTTACTAGAAATATAAATAATCGTCAGGTAAAAAAAAAAATAATGTTAAGATTAAAATTGACATTACAATACAAATTTGAAAACTATTTCACCTAACATATTAAAAAATATACATATAATTTTCACTGAAAATATAATTATAAAACTAAATGACACACTGAAAAACAACAGTCACAATTTTTTACAAAATCATGCGCATTTTAATGTAGTAATAGATTATCTAATGCAAAACTCAATTAATACAAATTAAAATTATCTTAAAATTTGCTCTAAATGACTTCCCTTCGGCCGCAATACAGAAATGTACATGTTAGTGTATAATTCAGTTATTTCACAAAATACCTAATTATTTCATGAAATAACTAGCCAAGTCCCTTAATGTGCGTAAAATTATTGGATTCAATGATTTAACTAATTATTTTATAGAATGCCTAGCAGCCTTCGCCTGCTACGCTGGTTGGTTTCAAAAGAATCTTGAATAAAATGTAATACATTTAGTAAAGATTAAAAAAAAAATTATCTAATCAAATAGCCTTATAATTGCGTCTTATTCGTATAATCTCACATTATCCAGTTCAAAATCGATGTTAACGACATAATAGTCAAATTAGATCTAAAATCACTATATTTAGTTATTTTTCTGTAAATTTGCTATTTTGAATTTGCTACTTCTACCTAAAACCTCTAAAGAAATATGGAGAAGTGTCCTAAAAATACGACCACCACATTAAACCCGCTTAGGTGGGAATTTCTAAAATACATAGAACACATGTTTAAGTTAGTTTTAGTATATTAATTATCCCCAAATCCATGCCTTTATCTAAAACTGCTGCTGAGGTGTGGTGGAATAAGCTAAGAGTTCCTAACATATCCTTTTGGAGGAAAGAGGAGAATTTCTAAAATCGATGGAATAAATTTTTAATAATTCTATCAAAACTTTTGCTATCGTGAATTTCACCCTATCGTAAATTCTACCTTACGTTGTTATTTTGATATGGCTAGTGATGGACAATTCTCGAAAATTTACTAATCGAAAAAATTCGTCATCGTAAAAAACACAATCGATGCACATCGATCAAAACACAGTATCGATTACTTCTGCTACTGGAATCTACATTCTAGATGTTCTACAATCGTTTATAAAAATCATTATTAAAACGGGGCTATAAAGGAGCCACAATCGTGGAAAAGTCATGTGATGGCGTCCCCTGTGTGCAAAAAATAGAAAAAGTGCGTGTATTAAATAAAAGGATAAAATAAGTCTAAAAGGATAAGGGTGTTCAAGTATCAAAAGTTATTTTTATTTTATTTTATTTATTTATTTATTTATTGCTTTTAGCAAAATAACTTAAAAATAAGAATATCCCTTTAAGCGGCCTAACCGGGTTTTTCCGTCATGTAACTTTTAGAAACAATGGCTGATTTGACACAAAATCAATATTAAAATTAATTTTTTGAAGTGAATAAGATAAATATATATGTAAGTCTGTCAAATAAAAGTTTTCATACCAATATCTTTTATAAATACTATTTTATGAATTGTTAAACATGAATGGAATAGTTTGCAGGCTGCTTAAAGGGATATAAAAATACCTCTTGCGGCAAAAACAGGAAATAAAATGAAGAATGGGATCAATATTTTTTATTGTTTTTTATGTCATTTAAGATCAGTTCCACAATTTATTCCTTATTAGAAGACTTTTTACGTTGTTAAACGTATACGTTAAACGTATCCCCTCAGTAGAGGCAAAATGGGAAAAAGAGCAAGAGAAGTGCATAATATGAATAAGTGGTCACAGGGTTTACCAATCATATATCACATCAAGCGTGCCAGCTAAATTCTTAAAAATGCCATCTGCCCCCTGCAGAGGAAAGTAGTTAAAGGGGCTCGGGAGATATATAACATTAATTACTGTTCAGAGAGTTTTCCAATTATACGTCACATTAGGAGTGTCGGGAAAATCTGAAAAAGTGCACCCCAGGGTTCCAACTATCGTGGCCCCGGGCAACATCCCGCTGTTTCACTTTAAAATTTTCATATATTATAAATAATATTTATCGAAGGTCTACGTAAAAAAAAAAAAAATCCGATTTAAAAAGTAACACCACTACGATTTCAAAAAAGTTCAAAATTTTTCCCCGTCCGGGGGGCTAAATTGCGGAAGAAAGTAGAAAAGTCCATAATCTGAAAGAGTTGTCCGCGGGCTTTAAAGTGACATAACATGAGGGGTCCAAAATTTTTTTTAAATATTTTGACACCCACTTTACCCCCCCCCCTTCCCTCAGGGGTGGAAATTTCAAATTGCTGAAACACATGGTTTATTAATTTTTAATCGATTTATTTTCTGCAATTTTCTGCTGATTTCTGAATTTTATTTATTTTCTGATGAGATATGCCAAATGTTCTAGAATTTTCGACCTTCTTTTAGCCTCCTTAGGGGAAATTGTAAACTCGCTAAAATATGTGTTTAATTATTTTTTAGTAGATTTATATTTTGGACCTTCACATTCCTACCTCTAACGGGTTGACTCTAGCCCCTTATGGTGAAAATTCTCAAAAATCCCCTCTTAGAGCACGCTTACATGATATAAAGTATATTTTCCCCAATTTTCATGCTTCTTGGCTCAGTAGTTTGAGCTGCGCGTTGATTATCAGTCAGTCAGGGCAAACTATTTTACATAAGTATAGATAGAAAGAGTATCGTGTCTAATCGTTAAAGTTTAAAATAAATAATTTAACATTTAAAAAAATCCGTTGTTTTATAAATTAACTGGTGATAAATAGCTAAAGACATTCAAAAAATACATTTTAAATTATTAATCGATGATTTAGTAAATAATGTATAAATGTTGAATATATAATGCAGTACTATTTTTATATTAGTTAACCCTTTCATTCCCATGGTAAAATACGTTCTAGAAAATCCGTAGTTCAAAGAATCTGAGTTTACACCAGAAAAGTTCAATGATAAATTTCTCTTTATTTAATTATGGAATTTTTGCTATTACATAAAACAAGTATTTCTGTTTTAATTTTCTGGTATGAATTCGAAATGTCCGAATTAAATATAGAAATAAAATAAATAATGTCATGATGCCATTTGGAATCACTGGGAATGAAAGGGTTAAAAGTAATGAAAAATAACAGAATGTAGCATGGGAGTAGTTTTGTTTAAATTTTTATAACTCATATTTGTTAGCGATAATTAGCATAACATATTAATTGCATGTGTTCGCCCTCATCAGTTTTACTAAAGACAGTTATGTAATAGAAAAAAGCCAGGTAAGATTGACTTACCTTCAATTAGTTTTCATCTCAGGGCAGGCTGTCCAGTTTCTGGTATCCATATTGTGTATCCACTTTTAAACGCATGAAGATATAATCACATATAAGTAATCACACTGTAAATAAAAACACTGGTGCATTTAGAAAAACTAATATTGTATTTAACTTAGTGATGGGCGATTTCGATTTTTTAAATCGATTTAATCGATACTACGGCCAACTCGATTTAATCGATACTTTAAAAATTTTAATCGATTTCTCTGAAGGTAACAATTTTCATTTTCTTTCAAAAGTCGAAGATAAAATAGACGGATGTGCCTATTCCAAAATTGCAGTGTATTAGTTTCTAAGATAGAAGAATTAAAAAAACCTCAGAACCCCCCCCCCCCTCCCCTGCAAAATAGCGTTTTTTGTTGAGTGATGTACACCAAAAATTGATCAGGATCAATTTTTATTAAGTACCAGCTGAATCTGAATTTTGATGAAAATCCATGAAAGCGCGAGACACAGCTATTGCGAAATCATAAAAAATGCAGCATATCAGCGCCATCTGTAGAGCAATTTACACCAAGAACTAAATAACACTAATCTATGTCAGAGATTTACTGAATCTGAATTTTGATGAAAATTCGTTCTTGAGATAGCGCTATTGCGTTAATCATGATTAATGCAGTATAGCAGCACCATCTCTTAAGCGATTTCCACCAAAATGTAATTAGCATTAAATAATATCAAGGACTAATTGAATCTAAATTTTTATGAAAGTCCGTGCATTAGTTCTTGAGATAAAGCTAAAATGGAAACAGGTGCGTGCGAAAAGAGAACTGCGCCCGGTTCAAAGTTCCAATTTAGCCCCCCTCCCCCCCTATTAACTGTTTTTTGTGATAGGCTAGAAGTAATGTTAGTAGTAAAAATTTGGCGCCCCCTAGATTTCCGTGCTCGAAACGACCGATTCCTTCCCCCCCCCCTTTCACATGGCGCTGAGTGGAAATTGTGAAAAATTCAGTATAGCAGCGCCATCTGAGAAGCTATACACATCAAAATGCAAAAAACATCAATTCTTGTCAAGGACTAACTGGATCTAAAATGTGATGAAAATCCGTTCATTCGTTATTCAGATATAGCTGTTGCTCAGATCGCAAAAAATGCAGCATAGCAGCGCTACCTGTTAGGCTATATGCACCAAAAATTAATTAGATTCAGTTTATATGAAGGTCAAACTAAATCTAAAGTTTTGTGGAATTCCGTGCATTTGTTCTTGAGATAGAACGGTCCGAAATTTTTGTCGTATAAAGACTCACAGAGTGACAGACACACACACAGACAGATATTTCTTAAAAACCATAAAATCCTGTTAAAGACCTTCTAAAATATATAAATCCATCAAAAACGGGAAGTCAAAATTTTTCACGAATCCAACTCTCTTCTTGTAAAGTTACAAAAGGAAGTAAAAATGCAAAATCGATTCTGCCCGTAACATCGGTCTTTAGATTCGATGTCGATCTTTAGATTCGATTTCGATCTTTAGATTCGATGTCGATCTTTAGATTCGATTTCGATCTTTAGATTCGATGTCGATCTTTAGATTCGATTTCGATCTTTAGATTCGATTTCGATCTTTAGATTCGATTTCGATTTTTTTTTTTTTTTTTTTTTTTTCCGTTGGCTAAATGAGTGTTGAATGCAGGTATTTTTCTGCGAGGAAGGCATCATGTTTTACAGCTCTGTAAGAGAGGGGGAATCGCAATTTGTGCATTAAAAAGAATAAAATCTCATAACTTCTGGGGGGGGGGGTAATCCTCTGCGGGCTACCCCATTAATTCGACACTAGGTTAAATCGTTATATTTTTGTTTAGAAGTCCAGTTATTTGAAGTATTAGTTTATTATGTTTTACTTTTCACGCTCGTCTCTTCTAATCCCCCCCCTTACGCGTCAGTTTTAACCATGGAGCTAAGAAGGTATATGGAGGAGATATATGTGACGTCACTTGAAGCTTCTCCTACCCCCCCCCCCCCGTTACAACGCCGCGGCCGCCATATTTGACCTGGGTAAGCTGCTTTTTTCCGTCTGCTACCGATCGTCGTCGTATTGAGGAAGCTCCTCGCGGTGCAAGTCAACTACGGTTAAAGTCAAACATGGCGAATATGAAAGAGGGGGACAGAACTGGTTTTTCGGCGTCAGGGCTCACCATGATGCTAGATTGATATGTCTCCTCCATATACCTTCTTAGCTCCATGGTTTTAACTTACAGGGCCGTTCGAAATATGCATACAGTTTTAAAAATGTCCAATTCTCGGTCTATTTTATTTTAGTTCCACATTTTAATTTCTTGACGAAAGATAAATAAAGGGTCGCCCTTCCGCCCGTTTGGAGTTTATCTGCGCCCTGCCGGGGGGCATATTTTTTTTGTTTCTTCAAAAGAAACAAAAAAAAAAGTGAGGGGGGGGCTTGCACCCTCCCCCAATATACACCTTAAAATTTCGCTCATTTAATTTTCTACCATTTTTAACTTAAAAGTTTAAGTTACATGGCACCCCCAGAGCTGTGGACCCCCCCTGTCGATTACTCACCTAATTTTGCTTATTTCTTCACTTCATTTCAATCTTTAAAAGGTTATAACTTTCTTCTATAGGAGTTACAGTGATGTGAAAAATTCTAGTATAGCTAACCATTTCTTGCCGTTACAGTTTTTGCTATTCCAGTTTCCCGGTTTTTCCTATAGGACTTTTTTTTTGGGGGGGGGGGGATGGCAGAGGGTTTTTTTTCTCATTTCTTGATACAATATGTCTATTGAAAGCTTATGCTTCATACATTACAAATCTACCATAAGAAATTTTCTCCCATCATTTCAGGTCACGTTACAAACCCATAATGTGATTTTAATTTTTCAAACTTCTTCTTCAAAAAAAAAAAAAAACATTGATACATATTAGCGAAATTGGGGTTCGAACCCGCAATCGTTTGATTGCAGACGCAATTTTTAAGCTTATTGGCCACCGAGTACTCAGCAGCGCTATTATTTCTTTAGATTGTCGTCTTTAAATTCGTAATATCTTTTGAATGGAATGCCCGATTTGAATAATTCAAAAAAGTAATCTACAGATACTGTAACAGGCATTAATACGAAATGATTTATTTGGATAAGGATTAAGGTATCGATAGTATGGTCTAATTTTGGTTGGTGTATTTATCGCGTTTTAAAATGTAAGAAAGTAGGTATAGTGAGTTAACTACAATAGCTGGATATATGGTATCGCGCGGTTTCTTTTTTATAGATATTAATACATTCTTTAATATTATAGAACCCTTTTTTATTCATTTAAAAGTATTTCCAGGCGATTCAAAATTATATATCCTAACGATTCAAAAAATACACACGTAATTTTCAAGGTTTCACTTCTATCGGCACTCTCAGAGTGCCACTATTTTTTTTTTCATGTTCGCCCATCCTACCGCCCCCCCCCCTTCCTCACCAATCTTAACTTACAGGTTCGTTCAAATTATGACTTCGATTTCAAAAAAGTCTAATCCTCGTTCTATTTTGTTATAAATCCATATTTTGAAACCTCAACAAAAGATACATTTGGGCCGGGGTCGCCCTTCTGTCCGTTTGGGATTTACCTTTCCCCCAGGGTAGGGGGCATATTTTTTGTTTCTTTCACACCCTCTCATGTAAGATATCGTTATAAAGCTTTTATCTCCTCTTTTTTCTGTTACTACCCCTCTCTCCACCTAGTTACATGCGCTTGGCACTTTTTATAGTTTCAAAGAGTGCATGTTCCCCGCGGGCCACCCCATGAATTCAACACTAAGTTAAACACTATATTTTTGTTTAGAAGCTCAGTTATTTGGGTTATTAGTTAATTATGTTTTTTTTTTTTCAAGTTCGTTTGTTCTAATTCCTCGTCCCCCCTCCCCTTCCTCGCCAATCTTTACTAAATGGGCCTTTCAAAGTATGCATGCAATTTTTAAAATGTCCAATTCTCGTTCTATTTTATTGTAAATCCTCATTTTGAAACTTCGACAAAAGATACATTTGGGCTATGGTCGCCTTTCCGTCAAGAGTGAGGTTTACCTGCCCCCTTGGGAATGGGGCATATTTTTTGTTCTTTCAAACTATCTCGTGTAACATTTGGTTGGCATTAGAAAAAAGAAAAAAAATTGTCTATACTCCTTGTTCCCCATCCTAGTTACACGCTCTTGGCACTCTTTATACTCGGTTTAATGCCAAGTTACTCAGAGTTGTTATTAGTTGAGTTATGTCTCTCAAATTTGTCAAAGTTTTTGTGTAAGTGACAACCATAAGTGACAATCATTTTAAAATTTAAAATTCTTATTATCCGACTCTAAAATCTGCAATAGCTTAATTCTATGCCTCCCTAAATGGGATTGGGGGGGGGGAGACGGTAATTACGGTCCTGCTGTTTGTCTAAGTTTGGGAATTAGTAATTTGAATCTTCTCTGTATAAACCTGAATATCGAAATATCGATTCTAGTATCGATTCTAGAACTGAGAAATCGATTCTTATTATGATCGATGTTGTTTTATACGATATCGATTTTAATCGATTCTCAAAATTTCCAGAATCGCCCATCACTATTTAACTTGATTTGGTATTTGCGGAGCTCTGACAAACAGCTCCTTTCTCTACTACACCATATTCATATCTGTGAAAAATACAAGAAAAATTATTATATTATTACAATGAAAATGAAAATTTATTATTTGAATGTTTATATCATGAAAAGTAATTTAAAGTTTATTGATGACAATGTCCTTGAGAGTTAATTATCACTTATGTACTATAAATCATATTGATTATTTGCAGATTATAGTCTTTTTGTAAACAACTGAAGGTTATGTTGCGTATGATGATAGTTCTTTCACTTTCGATAAAAGAAAATTGTTCTTGCTAAAATCATTTCCTGGTTGCTCTTTAATTATGCGATGATGGATGGAAAACAATTTAAGTCTTTTGTTTATTGTTTTCTGTAATCTTCATTTAGAGTTTACATTATAATGTTTTTAACAAACCCCCCCCCCTTAAACTCTCAATGGAGATTATCCAGTAGTTTGAGTTTGTTTCTATTTTCTATGTATTCAGGTTTGGGTTCCGGTTTTGTAAGGATGTCGGCAATCATTGATTTGCTTGGACAATAATGTAGTTGGATTATTCCGTTTTCTTTAAGCTGTTTAATTACATGATACTTGATATCAATGTGCTTTGTTCTGTTGGAATATTTTCCAGATTCTGTCATCTTTATGCAAGAGATGTTATCTTCGAAAATAGTAATTGGCAATTGTTGTGGTACGCCAAGATCTTCTAATAATTTTAATAACCACGCTAATTCTTGCGTAGCACTGGCCGCTGCTACAAACTCTGCTTCTGCAGATGATTGTGCAATGCAGGTTTGCCTTTTCGTGATCCACATTATAGGATTTTTTCCTAGTAAGAATAAATTTCCTGTTGTTGACCTTCTTGTCTTTAAATCACCCCCCCAATCCGAATCACTATATATTTCCAAGATCGGTGGTTCTTGTGTGCTGATTACCAAATTTAGGTTTTTTGTTGAATTTAGGTATCTTATAAGTCTTTTCACTCCTTTCCAGTCCGATTCGGAGGGGGTTTCGTTTTTTCTGCTTAAAATGTTTACAGCTACAAGTATGTCTGGTCTTGATATCGTGGCGATGTATAACAATGCGCCTATTGCTTGACGGTATTTCGTGTTGTTTGGCATTTGTTTACCTTCATCATTTAATCGCTGAAATCCTACCTCCATTGGAGTGCTGTATGGTTTAGATTCTGTTAAGTTGAATTTTTTTGTTACTTCTTCTATCTTTGCAGTTTGATTCAGTTTGAATCCATTCTGCGTTTTTTCTATTTTTATTCCGAGGTAGTTGTTTATTTCTCCTAGATCTTCAAGAGTATATTCTGTTTTCAATTTATTTATTATATCTTTTATCTGGTCATCATTTCCTGCAATGAGTATATCATCGACATACACTATGATGTAAATACTATTTTCCCCTTGTTTTTGTATGAATAAACAAGTGTCTGCTGTACTTTGTGTGAAGTTTAATTCTTTAAGTGTTTGGGTAATTTTTACATACCAAGCTCGTGCTGCTTGTTTTAGGCCATAAATTGCCTTTTCCAATCTACACACTTTGAAAGGTTCTTTTGTGTCTATGTATCCTTCAGGCTGAGACATATATACCTCTTCTTCCAGTTCTCCATGTAGGAAAGCTGTTTTAATGTCAATGTGATGTATTTTTAACTTATGATATGCTGCGGCAGTTAAAAAGCTTCTGAGTGTCGTGTGTGACACCACTGGCGCATATGTTTCGTCATAGTCTATCCCGTATTTTTGTCCGTAACCCTGAGCTACGAGCCTAGCCTTGTATCTTTTTATTTTTCCAAATTCATCATATTTTGCTTTAAATGTCCATTTTGATCCGATTACTTTAGCTCCTTGTGGTGGATGCACTAATGTCCATGTTTTGTTTTCTTTAAGTGAATTTATTTCCTCTCGCGTCGCATCGATCCAGTTTCTTTTTTCGAGGGGGTTCTCAAGATTTATCATTTCTTGCCAACTTTTGGGCTCATATATTGGATTGTGCCGGACTGCATAAGCAAATCTGTCCGGTGGTACTCCTTTATTTTCCCTTTCGGATCTTCTAACGTGTTGTGTTTGTAAAGATGTGGATGGTGTATCTGTATCGATGTTTTCTGGTGTTAGATTTAGTTCCATTACATTTTTTTCCTTCTGCTGAGCCTGTTTTTTGATTTCAGACTTTGAATCATTTGTGTTTGTATTTTCATTAGTGTTTGCGTTATCTATTTTGTTTTCGATAAATTTTACTGATCTAGCTAGTATGACTCTTCCGTCACTGGTGTAGATTCTGTACCCTTTAGAGCGATTGTCATACCCGACGAAAGTGCCCTTTTCTGCTCTATTATCAAGTTTTCCTCGTTTAAATTTATGTATATAGGCATATGCGGTACAGCCGAAAACCTTTAAATATTTTATGTTTGGTTTTCTACCTAGCCAAAGTTCATATGGTGTGGTGTTGATGGATTTAGAAGGCAGTCGATTTTGCAAATGGTTTGCGGTACATATGGCCTCTCCCCATAATTTATGTGGGAGATTTGCTTCGTTTAGCATGCTCCTAGTCATATCCAGAAGCGATCTGTTTTTTCTCTCTGCAACCCCGTTCTGACTTGGAGAATATGGGACGGTAAGTTGGTGTTCTATGCCATTATACTTTAGGTACTTTTCAATTTCGTCATTTATATATTCGCCGCCATTGTCGGATCTGATCGCAGTTGGCATTTTACCAAATTTATTTTTAACTGTAGCGATGTATTCTTTTAATTTTTCGAACGCGTCACTCTTATTTGACATTAGGTAAATTATACAAAACCTCGAAAAGTCATCGATGAAAGTGATGAAATATCTTTTCCCCCCTATAGTGGGTGTGTTTATAGGGCCACATACATCAGTGTGAATTAATTCTAGTCTTTCTTTGGCTCTATATGCTCCTGATTTTGGGAATGGTGTTTCGTTTGTTTTTGATTGAATGCATACCTCACATACATTGTTGTGTTTACATTTATTTATCGTTACACCGCTTACTAATTCTTTAGACACCATGTTTTTTATTGTGTCGTAATTTCTATGGCCCATTCTTCTGTGCCATAAATCTATGCAATTTGCATTTGTGCAATTATACGTTACATTTGTGTCGTAGCTACTATTTTCATCTTCGTTTACGTGTATTTCATACAAATTGTTTTTTAATTTACCTTGGAGTATTATTTCACCTTTGTGTGTAATGTTGCACCTATCCCTTTCAAAATGTACCTGGCATCCGTTTTTTGTTGCCCTGCTAACTGATAACAGATTGGTTTCAATATCTGGTACGAACAGAACATCCCTTAGTGTTACTTGTTTATTATTTTTTCCGGTTTGAATAACAACTTCACCTGATCCATATGAAATCAATTTGCTACCGTTTGCTACAGTGACATTTGTTTCAACATTGTTTGTTATTTTTGTAAACATTTCTTTTGAGTTTACGATATGGCTGGAACTTCCGCTATCTACAATAAAGGTTTTTTTATTATCAGGTTGCTCTGTAAGTAAGGCTACATCATTTTTTTCATATACAGCATTTTTTCTGCCTTCAGTGTTTTCTTCAAAACATAGCGAAGTGGAATGGTTTTTAGTTTTATTTTGCTTGTTTTGAGTGTAAGTGTTATTATTTTTCCCTTTTAGGAACCAACATTCTTTATTTGTGTGGTTTTTCATTTTACAGTGTGAACAATATTTGTTCATTCTTTTATAATCAGAGTTGACAGATTTTCCTTGAGCTTTATATGCTCTGGTGTTATTTTCTGAATTTTCAGAGCTTTCCGTTCGACGGATATATTCATCCGTTAATTTATTTTTTATAAATAGTACTGTAAGTTCAGGTTCTGGACGGGCCTCAAGAGCCGTCACTAATGTATCGTAAGAAGGGGGAAGTGAACACAATAGTAAGGCGGAAATATGGGAATCTGTGATGTTTTCTCCTATGGCAGATAGTTTATCCACAATTTCTAGAATTTTAGTAATGTGGGCTATCATGTTACCACCTTCATTTAGTTTTGTGCTGTACAGTTTTCTTAATAAGTACAGCTTGCTGGAGAGATTGGATCTCTCATGAATTTGTTTTAGAGTGTCCCATGTTTCCCGCGCCGAATTCAAATTTTTAACGTGTACTATTTGACTATCTTCAATACTGAGATTAATTAACGCTCTGGCTTTCCGGTCTTTTTTGGCCCAGTCTGTGGTTATGGGGGTTGGAACCTCTTCCGTAATAACTTCAATTAAGTCTTCACGAATTAAAAGCATTTCAATTTTAAATCGCCAATTTGAGTAATTATTGGCATTTAGTTTTTCAATTGTTGTGCTGTCTTTTACAGTAGCCATGATATTGTTATAGAAAAGTTTTTTTTCTTTCTTTAAGTTTGCTAAATTGTTTAATTATGGACTGCCTGACCTGATTTTGTTTTTATTTCTGTCTCATTAATCAAATTGTTAGCGATAATTAGCATAACATATTAATTGCATGTGTTCGCCCTCATCAGTTTTACTAAAAACAGTTATGTAATAGAAAAAAGCCAGGTAAGATTGACTTACCTTCAATTAGTTTTCATCTCAGGGCAGGCTGTCCAGTTTCTGGTATCCATATTGTGTATCAACTTTTAAACGCATGAAGATATAATCACATATAAGTAATCACACTGTAAATAAAAACACTGGTGCATTTAGAAAAACTAATATTGTATTTAACTTGATTTGGTATTTGCGGAGCTCTGACAAACAGCTCCTTTCTCTACTACAACATATTCATATCTGTGAAAAATACAAGAAAAATTATTATTATATTACAATGAAAATGAAAATTTATTATTTGAATGTTTATATCATGAAAAGTAATTTAAAGTTTATTGATGACAATGTCCTTGAGAGTTAATTATCACTTATGTACTATAAATCATATTGATTATTTGCAGATTATAGTCTTTTTGTAAACAACTGAAGGTTATGTTGCGTATGATGATAGTTCTTTCACTTTCGATAAAAGAAAATTGTTCTTGCTAAAATCATTTCCTGGTTGCTCCTTTATTATACGATGATGGATGGAAAACAATTTAAGTCTTTTGTTTATTGTTTTCTGTAATCTTCATTTAGAGTTTACATTATAATGTTTTTAACAATATTTACATAATTGTTAGATTTTTTTTGTCCTATTGGCAAAACATTTTAAGCTGATTAAAAAATATTTAAAAAAATATATCCCAGACACAAAATATAAATACTGCTTACAAAAGAAATGGTAATAGCTTTAAATACCATTAAAAAATGGCGTGCTGACGGAAATAATTATGTTATTTAATAACAACATTTAATACAAAAAATCGCAAATAATGCAAGAGTACATTAATTTAAAATTTATGAAACATCTTTAATTTATTTTATTTATTTATAAGAACAAGGATTGCCGTAATATGAATTCATAATATTTCTGTAACTATAGCCAAGTGATATAAAAAATATCGAACAGAATATCCCTTGAGAAATAAAATATGACACCAGGTTTTGCATGTGTTAATGACATAGATACATTTTTCTACCTTCTGAACTTCTAGCATATCTAGATTCTCTTGATTAACCAATAGTCAGAAGGATTTTTTTATATACTGCTATCGCATAATTTACTTCTTCTATCGAATTTAATAATTTTTCACGTGAAAGTATAGCACTATTTTTCTTAGTTTAACGCTTATTTAACAAGGATTCCAACCGCTATCCCATTGAAATATTTCCTATTTACCGATTAATCTCTCATTACTGTAAAGATCATTTTTTATGCAAAAATATTTGTGGATAATTCCAAAAGAAAAATGCTGACATAAATACAAATGCTTACAAATTTGTGCAAGTTCAATACACATACCGACAAAGCATGCACACACAATGATAATTAGTAACGTAGAAACCAGTCATAAACGATCCAAAACTGATTAAAACCAGTTATAATCGGTTCAAACGGATTTCGCCTGCTGTCTTTAATAATTTAATGGTTTAATAATCGTTATTCTTTAAAATAACTGGTTAAATCGCAAAATTTATTAATTTTTCACTCTTTAACGGATGCGGTTAGTTATTTCATGAAATAACTAGGTATTTTATGAAATAACGGATTATATGCTTTAACGGTAACATATACACGCGATAAATCCTTCTAATACTTTAAGCACTTTGTGTACCATCCCTCGAAGCATGGCTTAACTCATCTGTGTTAATATGCAGAAAATTGGTAATTTAAAATTTCCTAACTCGGTCAATTTTAGTGCTAGATAAATGAGATTTTTGTTAGTGTGATAGGAAATGTTTACTAAATATCACTATAGAGCCCGAAGACCGTATAAAAATTTTAATTCCATATTTTTTTTTTTTTTTTTTTAAGAAATGATTTATTTATCAAAAAGACTTTTTAAATAATAAATTACATCATTAACAACATTTTTGTATTTGGAACTACATGTCTATGACTAACCGTTTAGAAGTTAGCCATTAGACACCTTTAAGTCCCTGTATACTATTTTAAATAGTTGTATTGTAACAGGTCATCTGAAATTCAATCTTTAAGCTTTTAGAACTACTAACTTTATATTTTTATAGCTACTGAATGGCAACAGCTTTAAAATTATTATCTAAATGTTTTTATCGTTAATAATTAATGATTTTCTGTTGTAGGTAAAATGTTGTGTAACTGTTTTATTATTGAAAAGAAACTATGTACCATTCAGCTTTTCATTAATCTTGCTGTTTACGATTAATATCATGGTATTTATATATATTAATAGCCACAAATTTGATTATTTTTGCAGAGGTTTCATGAATAATATGATGAAGGATTATCCACATCTTTCCGCTCAGTATCATTTGCCATCGATTAGAACAATCAGATTTGAATTCAGAGATGGCCTGTGGGAAGGGGGAGGGTCATGTCTTGGTAGAAAACGCTTGAAAACCTGATTTTAGTGGTTAACTCGTATGTTTACCGTTGTACTTTCTTCCACACAAAAGTAGGAAAACATTGAGGATTTATATAAGAGAAATATTCTTTATGAAACAAAATTAATTGTCGAATAACCCAAGTTAACTATTCCCGAATATTCAAATGCCTGCCCTTTTTATTTCGTGAATAATCAAAATTTACGAATATCAAGAAATTACTGTATTTAATTTTATTATTATTATTATTATTATTATTAACTATATGGAAAAAATAGTTGTTGTTCTCGGTAGAGAATTGGGAAATCTGAAGTATATCTGAATGTTTTTATTGGTTGAATTCCGCAACTTATTTCATTTTATTAGTTTTCTGATTGGTCTATGTTTAATGCCGGAAATGGAATACCTCTGTTGCCACAATGACAAAAAAAGTATTAAAAAATATTTAAAAAAAATTAATAAATCAATAACAAATTTAAATATAGGTTTCAAACAAGTTGCATTTAAAATTAAATCTTTTTCTGTATACGACGGTGTGAAAATTAAAAAGGTGCGATGTTTAAAAATTTAAAAATTTACAGTTCCGAAAATTGTTTAACTGAAATTTCATTTAATATTTGTTTATTAGGGATGTTAACGTGATTCTAAATGTCCAAGCATATTAATATAACTCTGTTATTATGTAAGCTACTTTTTGATCATCAACAAAATTATGTTATTATTGTTTTTTTAAATATAAAAATTATTTATAAGTCTAAAATTATAGTCTTTGAAATTATTATTTTCCAAATAGTCGTTGTAATTTCTTAAATTACAATTTTTCTTCTTTCAGTCTTAGCTTTATTATTATTATTATTATTATTATTATTATTATTATTATTATTATTATTATTATTTTCGTTTTTTTAACGGCGTAATAAAAACTGCTACAATAAAGTCATTTTTGCTAATATTGCAAGGAAAATGAATTAGCGGGCATATGGTGCTAAAAAGATAAACGCTCATTTATTTGTGTTGGAAAGTGTAAAAAAAAAACTACCAGCGAATTAATAGAAAAACCAAAATGAAATTCTTCTTAAAGAAATAAAATGGCCTTATCTTAATCACGTGACAAGATTGCGTGACACTTTGCTGTTGCCAACGGCCTTGACATTATATCTAGTAACAAAAAAACAATTAAACTAAATGATACTCTTGAAGTTCATTGTATTTCTTGACATTTGTGATGGGTTTTGAAGATACATTAGGTTATTATGTAACGCAAAATGTATACTTTTAAAATGTATTAGTATATCCGGATTTATTTACTTTTTTTTAAATTTTTATTGATTTTTTTATCATTATTACTTTTATTATTTATTTATATTTATTTATTTATTTAAAGAAAAAAATCATTTTCATACTTTAATCTTTCAGATAAAAAAAAAAAAAAAAAAAAAAAAAAAGCTCGGACTATGATTTTATGTAGCTTAATGTATTTAGTATAACGAAGTGATCCCACCCAAAATATCTGAGTTAAAGGATATGTACAAATATAGCGTTATCATTTTAGGGAGGGGAGCTGGGGGATCTGTCAAATGATATCGTAAGATATCTCTGGGAGGGAGAAGGGTTTATCTTTTGATATCGCTATCATTTCTGATCCAATCAAAATTTTCTCCTTTTATTTGTAACATAGTCTTTTGTTTAAAATAGTATGTTATCTTTTTTTAGCCGGTTATCTATTTTTATAAAAATACAAAAATCACTAAATTATTATCAAATTATTTAATTCTAAAATATGGAATACCCCAACGTTTGACAATCCTATTCTTCTTCGCCCCACCAGTGGCCGAGAGATTCGGACCTCTCAACTGGTAGACGGCAGGTGCTGGGTTCGAACCCAATCGCGGCTGTCGGCCTAACCGTTTGGAGTTTTCCGTGGTTTTCTTCGAACCTTGCGTAAATACGGGTTAGGTTCCCTTAAAAAGACCCCCACGGAGGGCACTCCCCCTGGTCCTATATCCCATTAGCGTAGATAATCGGACGACAAAAATCAACCAATCAACCAACCTATTCTTCTTCACATGTGTATGCATATGTAATCACACTTCAAGAAACCATATGTAAAGTATATTTGAATTGAAGCTTGTGTTTACTAATAAATACAAGTGAAAGAGAAAGAATGTTGTCCATTTATTTTGTTGATAAGAATTTTCTATCTACTCCCCACCTCAATTCCATTCGGTGCAAGTACAATAAGACTTGATTACTGTTGAATGCATTATGAAACAAAAAACTATAATAAAATATCTTTAAATCATAACTATTTATTTTATGTTATTTGATACAAAGCGATATTTAACCACTTCTTTTCATTTGAATCAATAAAGTATGGAGAAAAAAATGTAACCAGTTTTGTATATCACTTCAAACAAAAGAGATGAATTCTAAAAAACAAAACAATCTTTACACTTTGATAATGGTATCATTAGCAAAGGGGGGGGGGGGGAGTCGAGAGATGATAATGTATGATGTCGAAAGGGGGGTAGGGTTAAAAAATTACCAAAGAGTTGATAACGTTATAGTTGTGCAGTCCCAAAGATAACCGATATGATAAGCTCAATGTTTTAAACGTATAGTTAAGACTTGCTCTTAATTGAAAACTGTATTATTTTATTTTATTACTATGTATATGTATACACACTGTCGGAAAAAAAAATCCCAACACCAAGAAAAACTTATTGTAGAGTAATGAAATTTGGACAGTGCATTTGTCTAGTTAAAATGTTTAATTGATTAGATTTTCGAGATCATTGGTTAATTTAATGTCAATAAAATGCATTTCAAATGTGAAATGCTGTTACATTAAAAGTCGCTATAACCTCCAGAATTTTGAATGCATACTTGCACACGTGCATGCATTGTGTCATACAGGTGCCGAATGTCACTTTGTCGTATGGAGTTCCATGCTTGTTGTACTTGCTGTGTCAATACTGTGATGGTCAGTGCTGGCTAGGGATGACACCAGAGTTCTCATCCAATGATAGCCCATACGTGCTCAATGGAAGACAGATCTGGTGATCTCGCTGGTCAAGGTAACAGGTCGACACTCTGTAGAGCACGTTGCGTTACAGTAGCGGCATGAGGGCGCGCGTTATCCTGTTGAAAAACTCCCCTTGAATGCTTTTCTTGAATGGCAACACTACAGGTTGAATTACCGGACTGATTTACAAATTTGCAGTCAATGTGCTTGGGATAAGCCCGAGAATGCTTCTGGTGTCATAGAAAATTGCTTCTTAGATCATTACTCCAGATTGTAGATCCAGTGTTTTTAAGCCGCAGACAGTTTGATTGCAGGCGTTCCCCTGGCCTCCTTCTGACCAGCACACGGCCATCACTGGCACGAAGGCAGAACATGCTTTCATCAGAAAACACAACATATCTCCACTCCATCCTCCAGTGAGCTCTGACTTGACATCATTGACGTCGCAAACGGCAATGACTTAGAGTCAGTGGAATGCATGCCTTGCATCGAGCTGTCCTTGAAGTAACCGATTTCTAACAGTTCGTTGTGTCATTGTGGTACCAACTGTGGCTAAAATTTCTGTCGCAGGCACAATACGATGAGCCACAGGCGTACGTCGAATACGACGGTCTTCCCTCTCAGTAGTGCCACGTGGTCACCCGGAACCTGGTCTTCTTGAGGCAATACCATCCTTTGACCATTGCTCCCTACAATCATGCACAGTGGATACATTCTGTCCAAGTCTTTCTGCAAAATCGCGAAAAGAAAATCCACTTTCTCGTAGCCATAATTTACGACCTCTTTCCAATTCGGGGAGCTGATGGTAATAGCTTCTTCGTCTTCTTAAAGGCATTCATGATCAACCTCAACTTAATTCGTCAAATTTTGAAGAGAAAAAATGCTCACGAACTTCACAGCACTCGTTTAAAGCAAACCTGACTTTAAAGTTGTGAGTGGCGCTACTAGCGCCACACTTATGCGCGGAGCCCGAAATTTGAATCAATGTCATCTTTCAGATGTATAAACACACCTATAAAATTTCGTTTGGCTAACACAAGTCTTTCTTGGTGTTGGGATTTTTTTTCCGCCAGTGTATATGTGACATTTTAAAGTTAGGGGGGGGGAGGCAGAAACATCATCACCAGGTTTCCCTTTCTCCGCGCAGAAGTCATGGCCAGCGAGAAAAAAACAAAATAAATAAATATAGAAGATTCAATAAGTCACTCCTTGGCTGCTGCAAGTTCATTTATTTAAACTGTAGCTATAATAGAGAGAAAAGCTCCTTTTGCAGACGATCTTTTACCGAAACATCCAAAAAAATATTCCATCATTTACTACAGCCAGCCGTACTCATGGAAGAGAGCACCCAAGAATCCTTCTTCTTACCACCTCTCGAGGCTTCCTCTTTTTAAATCTAAAAAGAAAATTCTAGAACATTCTTTAGTCTCAAACCATCATTCTTTTATGTAAACATAACTCATACCCAGAGTCGAGATTACTATTTGACAGACAACAATTTTATTTTTTAAAAAAATATTATTTAACCAATTTATAATTGACTCAGAATTTTAAATATCTTAGGCAGACGATTTTTATAGAAGATTAATTTTAAGAGAAAAAGAAAAGAAATGAATTTATTGATATGCACAATATCAAATGTTGACTGAGGGAAAATAAATGAATAGATAAAATAAAATAATGATATTTTTAAAGGTATGATTTTGGAATAAATTTAATAAGACTGTCTTAAAAAGGGTTGATAAAAACATAGAAAAATGAATTTTATTTGGAATATTAAGAAATAAAGTTTAATTAAGAATATTTTTAATTTAGAGCCATCGTTTAAATTTACGCATACTGGAATAAATGTTTTTTAAGGCGAATTAAGAATTTATATCGTTTCCATAAAGATTAATAGATCTAGAAACAAGATTTTAATTTAAGAAGTTGGAGTAAGTACGGAATATTATTATAAGGAAATTAATATAGTATAAACGTTAGTTTTGGCAAAAAAAAATTAAAATTTGTAATATATATATGTGTGTGTGTGCATGTATGTATGTATGTATGCATATTTTTACATTTGATGTACTTTTTTAGATTGCCCACCAAGCATACCAAAAAGGTACTTTTTAATTTTTCTTTGGCTTATTACAATACATTTCGGCAAATTGATAAATCTTCCTATTCTCCAAAGAAAAAAAAAAAAAAAAAAAAAAAAAAAAAACACTGTTACCGCCGTTGGTAGTGAACTTTTTTGTGACCGGAGGTTTTTCTTTATTAACACTAGAACCGCCATTAGGAGTAAAGGGTTTCTCACCATAATTTTAATTTTAAACTATTTAACTTACTTAATTAGGCTATTTTTCTGGTGCACATATTTTACCTATCTTAAGAAGAAAATTCTGGTTCGAATCAATTATTATCAATCTGACAGGGGTCATTTTGACTCCTAATGGCGGTTCTAGTGTTAAATCGAACAATTATCTTAAGATATGTTTAATGTTAAAGATGATCAAATTTGTTTCATTAAAAATGTTTTATTGGAGCAAAAACTATACATAAGAATTTAATTATTTTTTTTTTCTAAGGATAATACACCAAAAGCTCTCGGTATGCAGATTGCATTTATTTTTTTAATTTCACTAATTTTTTGAGGGTTTAATAGATTTTAATTTCATATTTTCAGCATTTTATGGGATATTTTTTGCATTTTTTTAGAAAAGTTGTTACTTTAAATTATCAGTAAATGTAAAAACATCCCAAAAAATAATATTTCCTACAAATTAAAATTGATTTACACGCGATCACTTTAAAAAGAAAAAATTACGTATTAAAAGCATGAAAATATTGAAAAGTGAACTTTAAAAAAGAAAAAATAATAAACACATTACTGAATTAAAAATAGCAAATGGCGGATAGACAAATGCAGAAAGTGGAAGAGTATGCACTTGGTTTTCAAAATAAATAAACTGATATCTTACATTCTGAAGGTTTGTCTTTCAAGATTCCATTACACTTGTGATGTTTAGAATACTTCGAGTTTAGCAGCTAAGTTACTTTGGGATTTTTAGAAAAATATTTTGAAGCATTTTAGATATTTTTTAAGGGTGAGATAGGGGTCAATTTTTTATGCTTAAAGCATACTTTGTTGGGTTTTTTTTTTTTTTTTTTTTTTTTTTTTTTTTTTTTTTTTAATGATTTACCGAATTTTTTCTGAAATTTCTAAAGTTCTAATTCGTTATTGGTTTCTAACTCTCTATTCAACCTTACATTTTATAGATACAAGTATTAATTAATACCAGGGCCGTAGCTAGAAGTGAACCATAGGGGAGGGCTCAAGAGAATGTAGGGGGGGGGGGGCTCATAATTTTTTTTCTCTCTCTCTAATGCAGAAAGATAAATTAGAGCATATTCACATTGTAGGCACTAAGTTTCTTATTAAACTGTTGTAATAACTTCATTTAATGATAAAAAAAAGTATACGATGATGAAAATTTTGAGTGTATAACTGGTCAAAATTAAAGATCCTGTTAGCTTCATACATACAAATAGGACGAGGGAGTGTTGAAATACTTATTTTAGATACAATTTAGTAACTCTGCAAAACTGTGAAAGGATCTCAAAACTAAATAAGATTTTTGAACAAAATTTCATTTGAATTTTCGGAACAGAAATTCATTGAGTGACCTTGGAATCTTTCCCAAGGGGGGGGGGGCTCAAAATATTTTAGGGGGGCTGATCCGCCCATAGCACTCCCTTAGCTATGGCTCTGATTAATACGTTTTGCCAGTTAACCATACTTTTAAAACATATGTTTTCCTTTTAAAAACAGAAGATCATGTCAAACATTCTTATGCATATTTCAAATAAAATCCTTGGAATTTTCTATTACTTGTGGTTTTATTTCGGAAAAAGAAATGAACATACAATGTTTGGTTGGATGCAATGGGTGCATTCCGAATAAAAAGAATTCAGTCGAAAAGACCCTACTTGAAAAGCCAATATACTTAGAATGGAAGAGTGTGTACTTGGTTTTCAAAATGAATAAACTTCAATCGTATTTTCTGAAGATTTGTTTTTCTAGTTTCCGTCATATTTGTGATGTTTAGAATACTTCAATTTTAGTAACAACTTTGCTATTTTTATAAAATTTAAAGTATTTTAGTATCATTTTTTGATCAAATCTATGTATGACGCATATTCGTCGTTTTTATTAGTGCCGAAACTTTCATCAAATTTCTAAATTTCTAATTCTTAAATTATTTCTATTTCTCTATAAAACAATTCTTTTTTCAAAAGATTTGTTTTTCCAGATTCCGTCATTTTTGGTGATGTTTAGAATATTTCATTTTTAGTAACTAACTTTGCTATTTTTATAAAAGTAATTTAAAGTACTTTAGAATCGTTTTTAGATCAAATTTATGTATGGTGCATATTCGTCGTTTTTATTTGTGCCAAAACCTTCATCAAATTTCTAAATTTCTAATTCTTAAATTATTTCTATTTCTCTATAAACTAATTCTTTTTTCAGACATAAATATTAATGTGTTTTGCCAGTTGATGCCGTCATACTCTTAAATGTATGTTTCCTGTCGAAACAAGCACGAAAATATCAAATATGCGTAGGTATGTTTCAAATATTTGTTTTTAGAATACTCGTTCCCTGTCGCTTGGTTTCGAAAAATATTAGACAGACAATGTTTGATTGGCTGCAAGAGAAGCATTCAGAATAAAAAAAGAATTTAGTCGAAAAAATCCTAGTTGAAAAAACACTTTACAGAAAATAGAAAAGTGTGAACTTGGTTTTCAAATTAAATAAACTGCAATCTTATTTTCTGAAGACTTGTTTTCCAAAATTCCATCATATTTGCGATCAGTGTTGAATTCAGGAGGTAGCCTGGGGGGACATCCCCCCGGAGCAATGTAGTCCCCCCCCGGAAAATTTGAGATTTGGGATTTTCTATGGTCAAAAACTGCAATCCCCCCCCCCCCACCGGAACTCTGTAATGTCTCCCCCCGGAGCCACAGAAGTCCCTCACGGAGAAAAGTGTCTGAATTCAACATTGTTTGTGATGTTTAGAATACTTCAATTTTAGTAGTTAACTTACTTTACGATTTTTATAGAAATAATTTAAAGTACTTTAGGATCGTTTTTTGAACAAATCTACGCCTGACACAAATTGGTCGTGCTTATTTATGTTTTACAGAAACTTTCATTAAATTTTTTAAACACTTATCTGATTTGCCCGCAAGTCGTTTGGACAAGAAGAAATTTCTTGATCCATCCAGTGTTGCCAGATGGGCTACTTATTTTAAATTCAGATTCTTGACTGGCACCACTTATTGGAAATAGTAAAATGCGCCTTATTTAATGACATATTAATAAAGGCGAAAACGAACGGAATTTAGCCGTTTCAAAAAAGTGGTGCTAATCAAGAAATCAGAATTTTAAAAAAGTAGCCCACTGGCAACACTGGATCCATCACTTGAAGTTTTATGGTATCACTAATTTGTTTTAATTACAATTTCATACTATTTAATGGCTGAAATATTTAAACTAAATATTACGAGTATTTTAGATTAAAAAATTGTTGTTAATCCAATATTTTCAATTTATTGCATATAAAAAAATCAGTTAAGTGGTTCAGTTCTGATTTTTAATTGATGACTATTTCTCTTTTAAACATTATTTTTTCCTTAGATTTAAATATTAGTGCGTTTGGCAATTAATGCCACCATACTTTTAAAATGTGTGTTTTCCTTTCGAAAAGTGCACGAAAATATAAAATAGTTTTAGCCATACATACAATTTTTTTAAAATTAATTTTGCAAATAATTTTCTGAATTGAAATTACGCTTAAAATTATTGAATATTTAATAAGTGAATTATCACTTGATAACTAAACGTAGAACCAACAGGGTGAAAAATGTTTTAAGCATATTTTGAATAAAATTTTCAATATTTTCGTTTCGTTGTGGTTTGATTTCTGGAAAAAAAAAAGGAGATATAATATTTGGTTGGATGCAATAGACGTATTCAGAATAAAAAAGAATTCAGTCGAAAGAACCCTCGTTAAAAAATTGGTATTAACACATTTTTTTAATCTAAAATATTCGTAATATTTAGTTTAAATATTTCAATCATTAAATAGTATGAAATTGTAATTAAATATATTAGTGATATAGAAAAGCCTTAAGTGGTGGATCAGTGTACAAAGAGTTGAAGAATATGTGCTAAATTTTCAAAGTAAATATACTGCAACCTTATTTTCTGAAATTTGTCTTTCGAGATTCCATTGAAATTGTGGTGCTTAATATCGTCTGTCCCCGGGTTCCCATTCAGGGACCTTTGTCCTTTTCAATATAAAAACTAAAATGTCCATTTCTTTTTTTTTTTTTACATTTTCACATTACTTCTTAATAGCTGAATTTTTTTTGCAATGAAAACAAACAAATAAATGCCGGCATCTAAGATGGATCTCTCATAATATAATTGTTATTTTCATCTGAGTTTGCAAAATGCCTAAAAATGTCGAAAAGACAGTGTGACCAAGAAAGTGATACATTTTCATAAGTACATAACTTAATACTTTTTCAATAAAAAAAATTTGATGATTTGTAAATTATATACTTGTTTAAAGATCTTAAATTTGTGATTGCGTTAATTTAGATTATTGCTTATTAACCCTTTACCTACCGACGGTATTTCTAAATACCATTAAAATAACTTATTATAAAATTCTTTTAATACGTCAGTTAGTTGTAATACTGTTTAGAATGAGTTACAGATACATTACTTTATCTTGTTCCAAAAGCATAATTGGTTACACAAAACAAAAATATTTTTTAAAAGGATCATTTCTTTTGCTTTTGCATCTTTTCAGAATTTTGGCGCTGAGTGAGGGGGATGGGGATTTTTCGATTCGGAAATATTGCTACATTTATACTGTAAGAACATCATATTTGTACATTTTATAATTCTACAAAATACTAAGAAAATAATTAAAAGTAAAAGATTTGAGTGGGATTATAAAAATTGCACAAAATCTCTATAAATTCAAATTTAATTGGTCCTTATAAATCTTCAATCCTTCAAAAATTCTTCAAATATTTAGAATGATTAGATAGAAGATATTTAGAATTATTAAATGCTTTAGAATGTAAAATTTTCATGAATTCATAATGTGGTAGATAAAGGGTTAAATTGGTGTTTTAAGGAAGATTTTAGTTTTAGATCCATATTTGTTTCATCTAAATGACTAAGCGCCAAAAGAACCCATTTCAGAAAAGATATTTTTTCTGTCATTTACGCTATCATTTTGTTAAAAAAAATAAGTGAATAAGTATTTGTATTATTATTTTAGCTTCGGAAACTGAAGAGGTTAAAATACTTTAAGTTTAGAATCTAATGTACTTAGTGCTATTTATAACGTTTGAGGATTGTTTTTCTATTAAATCTATGTCTACGCACAATTTTCCGTTCCTACTTACGCTTTGCGAAATCTTTCATCAAAGTTCTAAATTTATAATTCTTAATTGATTTCTAATTCTCAATTAAATCTTACTTTCTTTCAGATATAAATATTAATCAGTTTTTCCAATTAATGCAGCCATGCTTTTAAAATGTATGTTTTCTTATCGACAATTAAAGAAAATATCAAATATTCTTAGGAATATTTCGAATAAAATCCTCAGAATTTTCGTTTCGTTGTGGTTTGGTTTGAAATAAAAGGGAAGGTAAAATGTTTAGTTGGGGTGCAATATATGCATTCAGAATAAGAAAAAAATTCAATCGAGAGAACCCCAGTTGAAAAGGTTAAGGTACACAAAGTGAAAGGGAATGTACTTTGTTTTCAAAGTAAATATACTACAATCTTATTTGCTGAAGATTTGTCTTTCAATATTCTTTTACATTTGAGATGTTTAGACTACTTCAATTTTAGTAGCTAATGTACTTCGTGATTTTTAAAAAAATAATCTAAAGTATTTTAGTATTTTTTTATATATATAAAATAAACAAAGAGGAAGAGATTCAAAACGAACAAATGGACGTATTCACTTGTTTGTTGTTGGTATCGTTTATGTTTGGGAAAACATTCTTTTTCGCAATAACTAAAAAAAATTTCCACAGAACATTATATAAAGAATAACATTAAATAAAGTGTACCATTAAAACAGCACACAGAATATAGGAAAATAATCATAGTATGTTGCCATTCACGATTTACAAATACAGTCGAGTCTCTATATAACGAAATCCATCGTTCCAGTAAAAAATTCGTTATATAGAGAAATTCGATGTATAGAAAATGATGTTAAAAATCGTATTTAATGTGTAAATTTTGAAGAAATATTATTTTTGATGCTTTTAATTAAGAATTTGGAATGTTTAAAAGTAAATATTAACCTAACATTTTATTTCTTAATTATTTAAGCAGTTTCAAAAAAGAGAACAGATATTTATAAGCTTAATGAAAATCAAATAAGAAAGACTTGCATTAATTTCAGACGAAGAAATCTGTAATTTTTTGTTGTTTTGATTTTAAAATTGTTACGCTCTCAAAAAAGAAAAAAAAAAGCTCAAATTTTAGCAAAGAATGAAAAATTGTAGTTAACATTTTCCTCCATTTGAAGGCCTCTCTTATGTGCCTTTCATTGATTCCTCTCTTATATGTGTAACAATCTAATTGACTCTGTTTTGAGAAGGATGTTGAAAGGTGTGTGGGAGGTGGGATGAATTCGTTGGACATAAAGAACAAGAAAAAAAATATAATAATAATAATAATAATAATAATAATAATAATAATAATAATAATAATAATAATAATAATAATAATAAAACTCCCATTGATTCCATATGATTTCGAAGCTTTTTTAAAACTGGATAAATTAAGACCAATTTATGAAAAAATTCGTTATATGGAGATAGATATTTCGCTATATAGAGACTGTTTTTAATGTAATCATGTGAAAAGGGGACCGTTCCTACAAAAAATTCGTTATATAGAGAAATTCGATGTATGGAGTTTCGTTATAGAGAGACTCGACTGTATTAAAAAAAAATTATATCACTATCTCTGCTTTACTTGAAATATTAAATTATGAAGTATGGAACCGAAACCAAATAAACCAAGACCAAATGGAAGTGTTCACTTGTGTTGTGGGTATCTTTTACTTTTGAGAAAACTTTCTGTTTCAGAATGGCTAAATAAATATTCGACAGAACATTATATAAAAAATAACATTAAATAAAGTGCAGCTTTAAATAAAGAATAGCATTAAGTAAAGTGTATCATTAAATAAAGCACACGGATTATAGGAAAATATTTATAGTATGTTCTCATTCGCAATTTGCAAATATTATAAATGATTTAAATCACTATCTCTGCTTTACTCGAAATAGTAAAGTATGAAGCATGAAACCGAAAACCAAATAAACCAAGAGGAAGAGGGTTGAAACGAACAAATGGAAGTGCTCACTTGTTTATTACGGGTATCTTTTATGTTTGAGAAAACATTCCTTTTCAAAATAGCTAAAAAAATAAGTTAAAAAATATTTTTAAATTTATTTAGGTCTATAAAATCATTTCTTAAACTAGTCGTATGTGGCAATCCCAAAACTTTCTTCTATCTCATCCATGATTTCTATCTCATCCATCGTTCTACACTGCAAAAAATTAAATGGCAATCTATGCCCATCATGGGAATGCTATTGATATGAAATTCTGTGAATTAATACTTGAGATATGATTACTTCTAAAATAAAGTAAATCATGCAAAATGCAGCATAGCAGGCCACTTGTTGGGTGTTTTACACCGAAACCTAATTTTCAACAACTTTTGTCAACATCTAACAGAATCTGAAGTTTGATGAAAATACGTTCGTTAGTTCTTGAGATAGGACTACGGCGGAAATCGTGAAAAATGCAGCATAACAGTGCGTCTTGTTAGGCGAGTTACACCAAAATGTAAACAATATCAAGTCATATTAAGGAATTACTGAATCTGAAGTTTTTTGAAAATCCGTGCATCTTTTCTAGCGATGAAGTTATTGCGGAAATCTCAAAAAATGCAGCATAGCAGCGCCATCTGTTGATCGATTTACACCAAAAGATAAAACATGTCAATTCATGTCAAGGACTAACTGAATCTGAAGTTTGGTGAAAATCCGTGTATTAGTTCTCGAGATTAAGCTATTGCGGAAATCGTGAAAAAAGCTGCATAGCAGTGCCACCTGCTGAGCTATTTTCACCAAAACTTAATCAGCGTTAATTTGTATCAGGGACTAACTGAATATAAATTTTTATTATATCCGTGCATTAATTCTTCAGATAGAACGCCCAGAAAATTTTTATCACATACAGACAGTCACAGACTCACAGTCTCACAGACAGGCATTTTGTAAAAATATGTTTTTTGATATCTCTGACCCCTAAAATTTGTAAATCCGTCGAAAACCGGAAGTCAAAAATTTTAATGAATCAAATACTTTCTTCTTGTAAAGATAAAAAAAAGTAAAAATGGCGATTTTTTTTTTTTTTTTTTTTTTTTTTTTTTTTTTAATGCGGTTTACTGATTTGATAAATAATAATTTAATAAACTTTTCCTAATGCATTGAAAAGTAAGAAGAAAAAAAAAAACCTTTGTTCTGCAATTAAAATTGACTGAGTGATAGCTGTTTAAAGTTGGAACATCTTTTTAGCGGCGAAATACTGGTAAAATTAATTAAGTAAATTATCTCAAATTAAGTCGAAATATAAATAATCGCCAGATATATTTAAACAAAGTAGTTGAAAGTAAAATTAATATTGCAATGTAAATTTGAAAACTATAATCATCCTCAAATATCAATGTAAAATTTAAAATGTAGATGGGTCACTAGAAAATTGATATTTGAGCGATTAAATATATTTATAAAAAATCGCTCATCATGATCAATCAATATCAAATTAGAAATAAATGATTCGAAATTGAATGTGAAAAGTTATCTAATAAGATTCTTCATGCATGATTTATATATAAAATAATAATGTAAAATAAGTTCCAAAGCATTTTATATATTGCTTAGTTTTACATGGGAAACTTTATATCAAATATCATTTTAATTTCTTCAAAATATATGTACTGAAACGTCACCTAACATAAAAAATAAATCCGAAAATCACGTGTTATCTTCAGGGTGAGTACAATTTTTAATGCAAGTTCTTGATGTTTCTCTTTTTTATATATTTGTTAACAGGGCCGTAACTATAAACTTGGGGGTCCCGGGGCAAAACCTCCTGGGGAGCCCCCAGAGAGGGCAAATTGAAACTTTGTCCCGGGCATAGTTTCTTTTCTCGCACACTTCTGTTTAAAAATATAGTATGATAAGCCCAAAAATGACTAAAAAATTTAGAATTGCGCAACTCTACTCGGCAGGCACTTGGCGGCGACGCCATTTTTGCCGATCCCACTGAAGTTAGCATAGGGAAGAAAATACGGACTTCTGATTGGTTGAATACTTTAAAGAGCATTTTATTTAGGTTCATTTTTGAGTATATGTAACTTAATCCTGCGTTTCTGTTTAAAAACCTTTTGAAAGATGGATTGTGATAATTTTTTTTTCGATTTAATGTATTTATTAATAGACTAGCTGACCTATTCGGCATTGCCCGGGGCCCATTATGACAACCTTAAGCAAACAATTAACACTTTAGTTCTACAATTAGTCAAAATTAAGCATAGGATATGAATTATTCGTTAAATAATATTTTAAAAAAATGTATAAAAAATAAGTAAATGCTTTAAAAAAGGCTTTTGGACCTCAATAAAAACATCAGGGTGTAGGTTAGTGATGGGTGATAACGAGAAGTTTTTTTCGATTTTCTCGATTGTATGAACATCTCGATAACTTTCGATTGTGTAAAATTTTTCTCGATGACTCCAGTTTGCAATTGCTTTTATACCATGCAGGATTCAATTTTATCAAGAGTCTACTATAGGTGAATGAGTCGGTGTTAATAAAGACACGACGGATTCACTCGCTAGTGAGACCCTCCTTTCATTGGTGTCTCTAATTTACACGCAATCTTGTAATATGAAATCTCGAACTGGGTCCTCGTTGTACACGGCATCATATACCAAACGCGGTGTGCAAGCACAGCAAAATCTTGTAAACAACAACAACAACAAAATTCGAATTGAACGAACAACCGAACGTAATCTCGAATTGAACATTAAATTTTGAAAACTGCCCCCCCCCCCAAGGTGACGCAGTGGGGGGGGGGGGATATATAAAATCGAGGTGCATAAGATCAATAAGTCGTCACATGCCAAACAACAACTTCCTGCTTTTCTAAATTCCATTTATATTATAAATATTATTTATTGCAAAATCCGTAAAAAAAAAAAAAAAAAAAAAAAAAAAAAAAACCATTTTGGGATTGCCGACAGAAGTCAAAACTTGAACAATTACGTGTGTATTTTTTTAATCGTCAGGAAATATTTTATTGTGCAGGAAATACAAGGGCCAAAGTAACCGCGCTAAATTAACGCCTACACGCGAGAGGAGGCCAGAGTCCCCGCAGTGGTGAACAATATTTATATGATACAGATGTCATACAAGCAGCACATTATTGCGATGCTTTTCAGATGCCGATTTAGTGAAAACTTCGAAGAAGTTTGAAAATTTTAAATTTCAACCCATTATGGGTCCGTAACGTGATCCAGAATGACGGTAGAAATTTCTTTATGCTAAATTTGTAGTATAAGAAGCATAAGCTTTCAATAAACATATTACATCAAAAAATGAAAAATGGACCCTTGTCCTCCCCCCCCCAAAAAAAAAAAAAAAAAAACCCGGTGCTATGGGGAAAACCATGAAACTGCAAAAAGAGCGGCGAAGAAAAGTTAGCTATGTTATAATTTTTCTCCCCGTTGTAGCTCCCATAGAAGCAAAGTTATAGCCTTTTAAATATTGAAATGAAGTGAAGAAATGAGCAAAATTATGTTGGTGAATAACCAATAGGGGGGAGGCAACAACTCCGGTTGTGCCACATAGCTTAAACTTTTAAGTTAAAATTGGTAGAGAAAAAAATGAGCGATATTATAAAGTGTATGTTGGGGGAGGGGGGGGTCAAGCTCCTCACCTTTGGAAGAGGCCCTCAAAAAAGGGAACTTTAAAACAATGTGCCTAGGTTACGGTAACAATGTGACTAGTTCAATGGTTTTTTTTCCCATCTCAAAAAATTTTCCAATGCGCCTAAGGACGTTTTCAATTCAAAAATTCGATCTAAAATGATAAAAATGCATAAAGCTTCGAAAACTACCCCCCCCTCCACCTTGGGATACAAATTCGGAAGGGGGGAGGTAAGAAAGCATCATAATATGAAAGAGTAATCCGAGATCTTCAAGATGATATACAATATGACGGGTTTAAAAAAGTGAAAATTATCCCCTCCCCCGCTCCCCGTCAGTCCACCCTATCGCCCTCAATTTCCTGCAGCAGACATCTTAATTTTTTTACATTTGATAAATAATGTTTACCGAATGATTCGATGAAAAAAACACTTAAATTGGTAGGTATTGTAGAAATCGCTACAGTTTTAAACATATGTTCTCCAGCCCCCTCTTTGAAAATTTTTTAATAAATAATATTTATTGGTGGGTTTTAGGTACGTGACAGCATGGTAAGACTAAAATACAAGAAACTTTGAAAATTAGGTTTTCATTTCACAAGTTATTGTCATATTCTCATGCTTCTTTCTGTACCTCGTTTCACGATAAAACTTTCATTTCACAAAGCTACATCGAAAAAACTCTGCTCGATAAACCTATTCATGTCTATTCTCAGCGAGAACGAAAATCATCCTTATCGAAAAAGGCATTCATCAGAAAACCACAAGCTTCTCGAAATGCCGCTTTTTTTCAAGGTTAAATTTCATCGCTATCCTTCGATAAACCTATTTCATCGAAGAACATTTTTATCGCGAAGAAAGAGTTTCTCGAAATGTCTGACTTTATCGGAATGAGATTTGCTGAAATGAGAGGCATATGAGTAAGCTCTTTTAACCATTCATTCATATTATGAATCTTTCTACTTTTGAAGTTGAATTTTAATGGGTGGGAGTACGGGAGGGGGATGGAAGGGATGAGGGGGTGAATTTTTTAAATCGTAGCTATTTCGACAATAAATGTTATTTTTGGTGTGGATTTTTTTATGGAACCCTCCAGTAAATATTTTTTATTAAATATAAAGATTTTAAAGTGCGAGCTGCATCATTTTTAGGTGTATTTGAGAAAAATGAGTGAACCGACGGTGACATGTAAATTTCAATCCGTCATGTTATATATGCATCATCGGAATGTTTTGGCACCTCCTTTCCATTTTACGAATCTTTCTCCTCCTGGAGTTGAATTTCAGAAGGGGTGGGGGGGAGAAAAAAGCGATAAGAGGGTGAATTTTTTAAATCGTAGCTATTTCGACAATAAATATCATTTTAGATGTGGAGTTTTTTTTTTAATCGAACTCTTCGGTAAATATAACTTATTAAATATAAAGATTTTAAAGTGGGGGCTTCGTCATTTTTAGGTGTATTCTGGAAAAAATGAGTGAACCCATAGGTAATGTAAATTTCAACCTCTTTTTTGGTCCCGTCATGTTATATATATATATATATATATATATATCATCGGAATTTTTTCGTACCTCTCTTTCATTTTACGAATATTTCTCCTCCTGGAGTTGAATTTCAGGAGAGGGAAAAGGAACGATAAAAGGGTGATTTTTTTTTTTTTTTTTTTTTTTTTTTTTTTTTTTTTTAATATTAGCTATTTTGACAATGAATATTATTTTAGATGTGGTTTTCAGAGGAGCGCTCTGCTAAATATTATTTCATAAATACAAAAGTTTAAAATGGGGACTGCGCGATTTCCGGGTGCATTTTGGGAAGAAAAAGTAACATTACGGCCACGGAGTAAATTTCAAACTTTTTTTGGAACCGTCATGTGATATGTCATAGGAAAGGTTTCAGAATACTCTTTCATATTATAGACCTTTCTCTTCTTGCAGTTTAATTTCAGGACGGGGGAGCGACGGAGAGTGAATTTTTTTTAATCGTAGCTATTTCGAGAATAACTATCATTTTAGAAGTGGTTTCTTGATGCAACCTTCTAATAAAAATTGCTAATTATAAACATTTTAAAGTGGGGGATGCGTGATTTCCGGGTGTATTCTGTTAAGAAAAAGTAAACCTGCGGGTGAGAAGTAAATTCCAAACATTTTTTGGACTCTTCATGGGATTGATTATTGGAATGTTTTTCGAACCACTCTTTCATATTATGAACGTTTCTCCTCCTGGGGTTGAATTTCCGCAGGAAGGAAGGGAGCGATGAGGGGTGAATTTTTTAAACCGTAGCTATTTTGAGATTAAATATAATTTTAAATGTGATTTTTTGATGGGCCCCTTTGGTAAAAATATTGTATCAAATATAAACATTTTAAAGCGAGGATACGTGATTTCAGGCTGTATTCAGGGAAGAAAAAAATAGTGGAGTAGTGAGGAGTAAATTTCAAGCTTTTTATGGACCCGTCATATGACGTATCATCGGAAAGTTATCAAACCACTCTTTCATATTATGAATCTTTCTTCTCCTTTCCTCAATTTGGCCTCCTTACAGAAGCGCTTTGCAAACTTTTTTGAAATCATTTCGTTTTTGTGAATTCAGATCTGATTTTTTTACGGAGACTTCCAATATATAATTTATAATGTATGAAAAATTCACAAGCAGGAAGTACAGGTTGTATTCCGGGTGTTGCAATAGTTGGAATTCTAAGCGGATGGTTTTTATATCTTTTGTTGACTCCTCTTTCGCGATATATCATTAGAAAGCTCTGTAATTACCATTTTATTTTATATACCTCCCGCGATCATCGCCCCTCACTTTGTCCCCGCGGGAAGTTCTTTAATAAATTTAACCGACACCCACTTTGCGATGTATTGTTGGAAAGCCTAATGACCATTTACTCATATTATGCATTTTCATTGCTCCTGCACTACTTTGCCCCCCCGGGTGGTCCGTTTAATGTATGTCGATAGAGAGTCTTCTAATAATGGGTGAATTGTAGATCTATCTCAATTGATGTACAAAACAAAAGGTTTTGATCTCTTTTAATATCCTTTTAATTCATGTTCTTTACACTAGGAGCGCTTTTGATTATTTTTTCTTTGGCCATTTTGCTACTCGCGAATCTACTCGCGACTTTACAACTTTTTGCAACCAAGGAACGCCGTTACATGACTTTTCTACTATTGCGGCTCCATTATAACATCCTTTTGGTTTGTTGTTGTTTTTTAAATTCATTTGTTTTCAGTTACCATGTATTTACTAAATTATGCTTTTCAAACATGTAATAACAAAGATTTTAATAATCGAATGTAAAACATCTCGATTGTAGATTCTTGAAATTAATCGATGACTTTATCGAATGTGCTTTTTTACGATTACGATTTTTATCGAATAGGAATTTTTCGAGAATCGCCAATTACTAGTGTACGTCCTGAAATAAAAGTCCAAAACTCAACTTTAAATTTATGCATTGAGAAGGTTTGATAATAAGTGGATGAAATATGCATGGAGAACAAAAATTTCAGGGTGCCTAAGCCGAGACCATAGGGAGTCTCAGGCTTTTAAATGGAATGTAAGAACATGGGAATAACTAAGTGAAAAAGTAGTTCCAAAAATGAAGATTGGATTAAGAGAGAACAGTTTAATAGCATTTTATGGTACAAAATCTTCAAGGGGCCAGGAACTTATTTCGCATGTAGTTGGGTATAAAATATTTTTTGTAGTTATTAAAGTAATGAGAGGACGCTAAAGCAATGTGAAAGAAAATTGCAAGCAATCCGGATCATTTTTAAAGAAATTGCACCAACGGCCCCAAGAACGGGATTAATATTCAAAATTGGTGGTAGCTAGACTATGACGGTTTCTTAGTAGCTGGTGGATTTAAGAAGTTGTTTAAAAAAGCGAGTTAATTGAACCATTTTAAAGGGATTTATAATAAGGGCCCAAAAAGAACAACTGACAGTTAAAAAGAGGGGCCGAACAGGAAAACATGTTAAAATATCTTAGTATACATAGCTCTTTAGATCTACAATTAGTCAAAATTAATCATAGGGTATGAATTATTCATTTTAATAATATTTTATCGAAATGCACAAATTGATTCGGAAAATGTTTAAAAAAAGAGTCCTAGCCGCGGATGAAAATATGAGAATCTTGTTCCTGAAAGAAGAGTCCAAGACTCAAACTTAAAAATTTTGCACTGAAAAGGGAAGAAATTTAAAGGGTGAACTATGTTTGCCTCACAAAATGTTCAGGGGCCCTAGACTGAGCCTTTTCTTTCTTTCTAACCGATGGCCAGGCCCCTACCTGCCGAGTTATCTCAGCTTAACGGGTTAGATACCTGGTATCGGGGCGGTCGACCGCCTAATTGCCGCGTAGCGGCAATAAACCTGATTTCTTTGCTACGCATGCCATCATTTCTGCAGTACTTGCTTGTCGTTGAGCATACTTTGTTTCGCCTGTTAATTAATGATACATCCTGTTGTTTGAACTGCAAATGGCTTCGCAAGATGGTCTCGTAATTTAGAGCCTTGATCAGATGACGAGACCTTCACCTGGCAAGGCACCTCCAGAGGTATAATTCACAGGTAACTTGGAGGACTTTGCACCCACGACGGATTTTACATGCACCAGGCGCCATTAGCGTACATGATGTAATTTTAGCCGGCAAAATGGCGAACCACTAAGACAAGTACCCGGGTCGGCTGTTTAGGTTAAGTGCTTTGTTGGTAATCTTTGTGCTTTATTGCACATTGGGTTAACTTTGTGATTTGTTGCCGCACACCTTGTACTCATCATACCAGACGAAATGGGACTGGATGTTTTTGGGCCTAAACAATGGTACTGAACTTAGCTGAATGTTGGGAAAATTTTGAGGGAATAATAAAAAAAAAACAGAAAATGGCCGAAAAGCTAAGTCGTACCGCTGATGGAGGCAAATTTTTGCGCCAAATAGCAGGGCAAACGATAGCATTGCAGAGAGAGAGAGACAAGAACCCACCTTTCTACCGTACCCCACCGAGAAAAACTGGCTACTTGGGTTGTCCCATTAGAGCGGGTCCGGTATTTTGTGCGGACAGAGTCCTACTGCACCAAATAAAGAGGCGAGCTGTCAAAAATAAATAAATAAATAAATAAAAATTAGTAATAATAAAATTAAAAAAAAAATAGTTAAATAAAGAATAAAAAACAAATAAAATAAAATAATAAATAAAAATTAGTAATAATAAAATTAAAAAAAAATTAGTTAAATAAAGAATAAAAAATAAATAAAATAAAATAATAAATGAAAAAACTTAAAATAAAAGCAGTTTTTAATTTTTTTTTTAATTTTAATTTTTTTTATTTATTTATTTATTTATTTATTTTTTATTTATTTTTTTGGCAATAGGGGATTCCTAGACCTTTTATATATAATTTTTTTTTTTTATAACACAACACAGTGGACGGACTGAGCCTTATGATTCCACGGGAGGCCAAAGTGTCTTATATGGAATGTCAAAACATTAAAATATCTAAATGAATAAAGAATCCTAAAAGTGAAGATCGGATTAAAAAGAAACAATTTATTAACAATTTATTATTACGAAAACTTCAATGGGCCCCAAGGAAAAAGAAATTTATTTTGCATATAGTTGGGTATAAAGATATTTTTTGTAGTTATTAAAATGATGGAAAGACGCTATAACTATCTATATTATAAAGGCCAAACGTATATGTGCGTAACGCATACGTCATTTTGCGAATGGCAACACTTTCACATGCAGTTCGATTTTGCAATTTTCGGTATTGTACTTTTAAACATCGTAATTTTGTACTTTTAAACATCGCACACTTACAATTTTTACACCATCGTATGGAGAAAAATATGTACTTTTAAATGCAATTTGTTTGAAAGCTTATCCTAATTTATTCTTGAGATACTAATTTTTTTTATAATTTTTAGAAAGAATTTTGTAATTGTAGCAACATAAATACACCTTTTTCTCTTAAAATTGATAAAAATTGAAACGTGCGCATGTAAATTTTGAGAACATGAAAATTATGATGGATTTAGAAATGACACACGTAAAATTTAAGTTCGTGTCAATTTGAATTTGTTTTTTTTTTCCATACTTATTTATATCAAACATAAGAGCCTCAATTAATAATTTCATCTTAATAACTGATCTTTACTACATTTTACTTTATTATTATATTTTTATGTGTGCGATTAAAGTTTAATAATTTGGACAACTGAGTTTTATAGAAATAGTACTTTTAATATTTGTTTGAGAGTTAGATTGATCATTAATGTAAAAAAAGGGCCCCAGGGCCCGAATAAAAAAATCAGGGTGTTGGTCCTGACATAACAGTCCAAGATTCAGCTTTAAAAATTTGCACTAAGAAGGTGAGAAATTTAGGGAGTGAAAAATGTTTAGCGCACAAAAAGATAAAGGGGCCCTGGGTCGGCCCTATGATTATCTAGGGGGCCCCAGTGTCTTATATGGAATGTAAACATTTGAAAATATCTAAATGGAACAGGTATCCCAAAAATGAAGATCCAAATTAACGAACGCAATTTATTAACAATTTACTATCACAAAGACTAAAAGGGGCTCTAAAACGGGCCCCAAGAGTCCAGGGTCATAACTGAAAACTAAAAAGGCGAAAATATCTAAAAGGAGAAAGGTATTTCAAAACGGAAAAGATTAGATAAAAAGGAGTCAAGCTATTAACAATTTGGCGCATAAAAATTGTAAGGGGCCCAGGGCCCTGGCCCTTAAAATATTAAAAATCTGAGCCTCAGATGCATCAGGACCTGTCTTGGACTATCTTCACCTAAAATTTCAGACTTCTACGTGCGGTAGATTTTGCTAACCATCGCAATCGCACACTCACACACACATACGCAGACATATACAAATAGAGCGTTTTATTAACTTATTAGTACAGATAAGAAGAAAGATTTTCTAGAATTTTTTAGATGCTTTTTATTTTATTCAATCGATTAGAAGTCCATATTTTTTTCCTTATACTAGCTTCGGTGGGGTCAGCAAATATGCTGGCGCGACATGACACATTCGACTCGACATTTTGTTGTCTGCTGTAGAACTCCTTTTGCATGCGAAGTGTGAGGAGTGTATTGACGGACACACAAAAACATCTATTCTAGCACTTTGATTTTTTTTTTATTACTAACTTTTAGGTATGTGCTGGGCCTTTTATAGGAACTTACACTAGAAACTAAAATTAATAGTTTTTTTAACCATCAGTTTGGGGCCCCTCAGGCTTGGGGGCCCCTGGGCAGTGCCCCGGCTGCCCCGGCGGTAGTTACGGCCCTGTTTGTTAATCTCAGAGAAATATTACAAGCTATTACACGGAGTGATTACAACTTCTATGGTTTTAACATTAAATGAGAAAAAAATCTAACCTGAAGAAAACTGGTACCAGCTGGTACTTGTTATTGTAAATTCCAAGGTACAAACGTACTTTGAACCTTATATTTCACCTTATATTCTGTAAACCTTATTATACAATTATTTAAATTGTGTATGCAATACTCTTATAAACACAATTCTTATTATACAACATTATATTTTTTTAATTAGTATCTCCTCCAATTTTCAAACTCTTTGCCACTAATAACTTTTAAGTATAGATTGGTCACTAGGAAATCGATCCTTAATCGATTAAGTGCAACAATAAAAAATCTCCCCTGTTTGATCAATCAATATCAAATTAGAAACAAAAGATCGAAATTAAATGTGAAAGGTTATTTAATGCCTGCGGGTAAGAATATATAAAACAAGAATCTTCGTGCAATATTTGCAGACAAATTAATGCAAATAAGTTCTGAAATACTTTATATGTTATTTTGTATTTTTGAATGATAAATTTTACACCAAATATGATTTAAATATCTTCAAAGTATAGAGACGTCTCATGGTATAAAATAAATGTTTATGAAACCTCCTTTTAATCTTCGAAGTGCGTACATTTTTTACCACAGTTTTTAATAGAATTGTTTATGTTAATTAATCTCAAGAAACGATACACAAATTATGTTATTATACTGGGGTATTCTATCTTCTATGATTCAAAATATTAAATGGAAAAATCTAAGTAAAAAAAGTGGTGCAAGACTTTTTGGAAATTTCAAAGTGTATACTTTATACCGGCTAATTCCATGGGTTCTGTAGTGTAAGTCACATAACTTATTAATTGCTATGCCTGTTAGCCACCGTTATTTTCGAAAAGTCAGCTTGGCCTTATTCAATTAATGAGAATGTGCCAATAAAATTAATCACATTTTTTTTTTTTTCTATAATACTGGTAGCCAAAAATCGTAGCCTGTGACTTACACTACAAGTACTCATGGAAATAGCCTACCATAGATTTTAATAGATTTTTTTTTATGCGAGTTAATCTCAGAACAATGTCGTGTGATTATAATGGGTAATTACAACTTCTGTAGCTCAAATATTAAATTAAATAATTTTAATCTAATAAATTGGCACCAGACTTTTTTGTATTTCCAAGTTGCGTGTGCAGTTTGAACATTATAATTGATCTAATATTCTGTAAAACTTTCCTTTGTTTTCAAAAAAGTTTTAGAGAAGAATCAGAAAATTTAGAAACGAATAGGTTTCCTAAATTAATAAAAGTATTTTTCCTTATTTTAAGAACCAAATAAATACGTTTACTCCAAAAAAAAAAAATTCCGATTTTTTTTTTTCAAGATTGCACTCATATTTGGTGAATATTTATGCTACAAAGAAAATTATCTGCAATTTTTGCAATGCGTGGGAAACATTGTCCTAAATTTGTGCTAAATAATAAAATTATAGTAAGCGAAATTTACTGAATTGTGGACAAGTACGAAATATCCCTCATAATTTCTGAAAGCTAATGTTGCATCAAGAAAATAATCTGCGATTTTTGCAATGAGGAAAAAAAGTCTTAAATTTATGCTAAATATTATAATCATATTAAGAAAAATTCGCAGCAGTAACTAAATTTTTTTGTAAACTTTTATTTACGCAAGAAAAATTATTTGCAGTTCTTGCAATGTGGGGAATACAGTGTCTTAAATTTATGGAAGACATTATAATATTGGTAAGAAAAATTTGTGGAATTGTGATTAATTACTGGTTTTCACTTATTTTTTATAAGCGTTTATCCTATTTAAGGAAAATAATGTGCAGTTCCTGCAATTAGTTCCATGTTAAATATTATAATTAATATATAACTATGATTTTTTATAATGGCAAAACTTTCGACATATAGATCTTTTTTGTAATTAAAATGAGTATCTTCGGTCTTACAGAATATTCGTCTAACTCGTAAATTCCATAAAAATAGTTTTAATTCATACTAGCAGACGATAAATCTTATCGTCCTAACTATCAATTTTAAGTTCTAGTTTAATTTGTGTCTATGCAATTTCTAACTTTTGACTTTTTTTTTAGTATCAAGAGTGTCCGTTTATTTTTTAAAAATTCTATAATATAAAAACTGCATATATATATATATATATATATATATATATCTTATACTATAATGCGAGCAAAAATTATGTGTGTGGGGGGGGGGGGGGGTAAATTTTATCTCAAAAACGGCTCTAACGATTTTCGCAAAAATTTGGATTTTACCATTTTAGGGCACGAGAAGACCATTGGGCTAGGTCCCATGTTCGGGAAAATTCGATTACTGGGTCATTTTGGGTCACAATGGGTCAGGATCAAGCTATTTATATCTAGAGAACGGCTGGATGGATTTTAAGGCAATTTTGTATCCAATCGTTTTTTGGCACGAGAAAACTATTGGGCGGGGTCACATGTTCGAAAAAGTTCGATTAGTGGGTCATTTTGGGGTCATTATGGGTCAAGCCATTTTTATCTAAAAAACGGCTCTAACGATTTTGACCAAATTTTATATTGTATCGCTTTGGATTACAAGAAGACCATTGGGTTAGGTAACATGTTCGAGAAAATTCGGTTAGTGGGTCATTTTTGGGGTCATTGTGGGTCATGCTATTTTTATCTAGAGATCTTCTGACGCAATTTTGACTAAAAATTGCATTCTATGGTTTTCGGGCATGAGAAAAACATTGGCCTAGGTTACATGTTCGAGAAAAAATTTTAATGGGTCATATTGGGTCATTAAGGGTCTGGGTCAAACTATTTATATTTAAAGAACGGCGTGATCGATTATAACGAAATTTTGTATGTAACAGTTTTTTGACATGAGAAAACTAATGGGCTAAATCACATGTTTGAGAGATTTCGACTATGTGGGTCATTTGTGGATCATGATGGGTCATAATAGGTCATGGTCAAGCTATATCTAAAGAACAGGTGGATCGATTTTAACGAAATTTTGTATGCAACATTTTTTTGGGACTATAAAATCATTGGACTAGGTTACATGTTCGAAAAATTTCGATTAATGGGTCATTTTGGGTCATTAAGAGTCTGAGTTAAGCTATTTATATTTAAAGAACGGCGTGATGGATTATAACGAAATTTTGTATGTAACAGTTTTTTGACATGAGAAAACTAATGGGCTAAATCACATGTTCGAGAGATTTCGACTATGAGGGTCATTTGTGGGTCATGATGGGTCATGGTCAAGCTATATCTAAAGAACAGGTGGATCGATTTTAACGAAACTTTGTATGCAACATTTTTTTGGCACGATAAAATCATTGGACTAGGTTACATGTTCGAAAAATTTCGATTAATGGGTCATTTTGGATCATAAAGGGTCTGGGTCCAGCTATATATAATTAAAGAACGGCAAGATCAATTTTAACGAAATTCTGTATGTAACAATTTTTAGAAACGAGAAAACTAATGGACTAAGTCACATATTAGAGAGCTTTCGATTATAAGGGTCATTTGTGGGTCATGATGGGTCATGGTCAAGCTATATCTAAAGAACGGGTGTGGATCGATTTTAACGAAATTTTGTATGCAGCATATTTTTGGCACGAGAAAATCACTGGGCTATGTCACATGTTCGAGAAATTTCGATCAGTGGGTCACTTTTGGGTTATTCTAATTTTATCTAGACAATGTCTCGCGCAAATTTGACTAAATTTTGTATTTTATCGTTTTCGGGCACAAGAAAATCATTGGGTTATGACAGATTTTTAAGAAAATTCGATCAATGGGTCATTTTGGATCATAAGGGGTCAGGGTCAAACTAACTATATCTAAAAAACGGCTGAATCGATTTTATCTAAATTTTGTATCTAATTTTTCGGCATGCTAAAACTAATGAGCTAGGCCCAACGTTCGAGAGATTTCGATTATAAGGGTCATTTGTTGGTCATGATGGGTCATGCTAATTTTATATAGAAAATGGTACTCACCATTTTGACTATACTTTGTATTATATCGTTTCTGAGCAAGAGAAAACCATTTGGCTTGGACACATGCTCGCGAAAATTCGATTAGTGGGTCATTTTGGGTCTTAATGAGCTAGGGTCATTCTAATTATATATAACAACGACTCAATCAATTTTACCTAAATTTTGAAACAAAAAGCTTTTTGTCACGAGAAGACTATTGGGCTGAGTCGCATGTTAAACAAAATTATATTAGTGGGTCATTTCGCTTCATTGCTGAATGCTGCCAAGCTAATTTTACCTAAAAAATGGCTTAAACGGTTTTGATTCAATTTTATATTCTACTGTTTTTGATTACCTGAAGACGATTGAGGTATGTCACATGCTTGATCAAATTTGATTAGTGGCTCATTTTGGGTAATACGGGTCAGGGTCACGAGAATATGGCAATAGGCAATAACTTGGTGATATTTGACAAAATATTGGCGACATATGGCCAAAAAATCGACTATAAAAATTACGAAAACCAAAACACGTATTTGGATCCAAATGAAAGAATGCCTCCAAATTTGGCTATATCAAGCAAAAAATACTGTCATTCAGAATGTAAAGAATTTTTTTATACATTCTTAAGAGGATTCGAGATGCATGGTTAAACCAATCAGAGTCGAGCTAAAAAAGTGATTTAGATCGATGTCCCTTCGTTATAAACATGCGCATAAAAACATAGTTTTCTTATTGATTGTTTTTCTAAATAATACTATTATAAACATGTTTTACAGTAATAATGCAGAGTTAATGATACAGTGAAAATACTATATCGAGTTGAACACAAAGTTAATTTTGACCGAGCTAAGCTCGGTCTCCCCTGCTACTATATATATATATATATATATATGTACAGGGTGTTTCAGTTAAACGTTTCAGAACTTTTAAGAGGGGTAGAGTGCATCCTGACGACTCGAAATCATATAGCATTGCGGGGTCAGAAATGCTTTCCGACGTGCTATATGGCGTTGTGCTAAAGTTTCGAGCTTTCATGCAGTGAATCGTCATTTCGCACAAGTTTTACAAAACTTCGAGAATGTTCGGATTTCCATGCGCCGGAGATGTGAGATGTGCATTGTAGTCGGTGGCAGAAATTTCGAACATTTACTTTGACCCATGTACCTTTTGCTTTTTTGCATATATTGATAAAACGATTTTTCACTTACGGTGTCTTTTCTTTATTGCGCTTCTGTGTACATTACCGCTTCAGGAAAACATTTCCGACCCCACATTGCTATATGATTTCGAGTTGTCAGGATGCACCCTACCTCTCTTAGGAGTTCTGAAACGTTTAACTGAAACACCCTGATATATATGTATGTATGTTTGCATATATTTAAAATTCTATATATTCTTCTCTTTCAGGCATAAATTAAATTGTGCAGCTGAAGATGCTTAATTGGGAATAAACATCAAAAGTTCACTATTTTACTAAAAAGTGATTAAAATAAACAAAGAAATGTTACAAGTTAAAAATATACATTCTATTTAAAACTTCTTAGTACTTTCAAGTCTATCCATACGCTTCATTAGGGGATATTTTAATAAATAATTGTTGTTTATTTATACAAATAAGTCACTTCGTTTTGAAAATGAGGGAGCTGATAATTATTAGAGATGAAAGTAGAAGATCCAATCATGTTTAGAATTGAAAATAGAAGAGCCAATAATTATTAGAGTTGAAAGTAGAAATCAAACATCTACACATCACTACAATGTATCGACATTAAATATATTTCTGGCGTCTCTAAAGATAAAGAAGACTTTTAAAAATCATGAGTAGCTCGTAAATTACTGTTTAATTTTATACTGTACTGTATAATTTTACTACGCTACTGTATAATTTTATTTATAATACTAGGGAAAGTACCCGTCTATTTCAAGGATTTTAAGAATTTTTTTTTTCTTTATTTGGAAAAATCAGTTTTAAATTTTAACTCCGTCAGAATCTTTAATAATTTTTTCCCCTTCCGTACACAAATCTTGCACAAATACGCTTAATTATTTATTAAAAGCGTTAACCCATTGAGTCGGTGGTCTGTATTTTATCCCACCTAATTTAAACGAGATTATCAACAGAAACTTTTAACGAAATTTTATATTTATAACTTTGGTGGATATATGTTTAAAAATTGCCCTTTTCCACTCCCTTTCCCCCTTCGGTGAGACTTCAATACTACAAAAATATTGTTTGACCACAAAAAATTAAAAAAATTTCGTTTTTATACCAGCATTTAAAATAACGTTTCCTTGGTAATGTAGTTATAAATGTAGCCATGATTCGAGGGGAGGAAATTGAAAAAAAAATAAAAATTTATGTTGCATAAATTAAAAAACATTCACAACAACGTTTTCTCTAGTAAAACAATACATTAACCATATATTAGTTTTAAATATGACATCATATTTAAATGTCTTCTGTATTTACTAATGTGGATGCATTTTCCATTATTTACAAATATTTGAGAAAGTTCATGTTATTTCAAATACGATGCTATGTTCATCTTTATTTTCTGCTGACTCAAATACATATTCTCTCTACTAATGACAATTATTCGAAAATGTCTATTAGACTTTCTATATAATGTCATATTACTTTTTATTATTAATCCGTGTAATGATGTCAAATTCGTTAGTTTTCTTTGCTGACTCTTATTGATGCTCCTCGAATGATCATTAAATTTTTGAAAAAGATCCAATATGAAGAAATATGCAGCTTCCTTTTTAGGTGCGTTCGTAATTATGTAAATACGTAGCACCTATAGTGGTCGTTCAGTCCGTCTGTCTGTCCGCATATAATAAGGCAAAAACTACGCAACCGAGTCGTTTAAAATTTAAAATACATAATTATTACACAATTTTGTCGAGTCATTTCAAATTTTATGAAAATCGGATGCATAGATCAATTACAGGGGCAATCAAGAGTATTCCATTACATTACGGTCAATGGGGAAAAACGTTTCAAATGCATTTTCATCGTTTGAAATTTAAAATAGGTAATTATTACATAATTCTGTCGAGTTATTTCAAATTTTTTGATAATCGGGTGCATAGATCAATTACAGGGACAATCAAAATTATTCCGTTACATTGCGGTCAATGGGGGAAAATGTTTCAAATGCGTTTTAATGGTGTTACACTCATGCGAACTTAATAAAATTTATATGCAACTATAAAGTACATATTATAATATACATCTTACATAATTTGTGGTGTAAAGAACATTTGTTATTGATTTACAAGGACACACAAAAGTATTCCATTGCATAATGGTATAGGGAGAACATTGTTTGATGAGCGTTTTAATTGTAATTCACTATTTACAATTTTATGAGATTGATATATGAAAGTAATATTTTTAAAACTTCGTTATCGTACAAACGCACCTCATTTGCTACTCTTCACGTGCAATTTCCAACTTGTTAATTTTTTTGAGGACGTCATATTCACCAGCTTTTCGTATTTACTCGCATTCGTACTTTTTGTACTATTGTCAAATGTTTGAAAATGAAGAGAACAATTTCGACTATGACATGATATTTATCTTCTTATTTCATTCATTTTTCAGGAATAAATCTTTCAACTGAAAATTAATTGCGATTTAAAAAACTTTATAGCGGTGTTTGAATTTTTCAAAACTGTTGCAAACGAAGAAACTTAAACTAAATGGGAAATGGTAGTTAAATTGCTGGCTCTGATATAATAAAATATTTACTATAATTTAATTTTGTTGTGGGTTACAACTACTCTCATCTGTGTTCTAATATTCCTACATAAAAAAAACTTACTCGATCGATTCCAAACTGCGGATTTGTTATAGAAAGACAGACTGACAGACAAGTACTCATTTTTGTATTTTTGTTTTTCGTAGATTAAGAAACATCTGTCTTTTTCTATGATGTGAAAAAATAATTGAATTTTTATACTATGAAAATAAAATTCGGTGCTTTAGATTTTATTTCCGATAAAAACTCAATCTGTATCTGAAAAAAAAACTTTTTTGGTATTGCCAAGTATGAATCATCACAATATCATACTCATGGGCTCAATGTCCCAGTTAGCGATAATTGTTATGCATATTATTAAAACGATGAGTTCTGCGTCAGTCATCAATATACTTTAATTATTTTTCAATTTGAATCTCCTCCAATTTTCATGTTTACTTGACACGAAATGCTTTCAAAATTAGGTGGATCGCTAGGAAATCGATTGAACTGTCCTTGATCGATTAAGCACATCGATAAAAATTCGTCCTAGCCTCATCAATCAATATCAAACCAGGAATAAAATAATCGAAAATTGTTTAATGTGAAGGGTTATCAAAAGCCTGCAGGTGAAATAATATGAAATGTGAATCTTCATGTAATATTTACAAACAGATTAATGCTAAAGGAGTACGAATTGCTTCGTATTATATAGTATCACCCGAAAAACTTTTTATCTAAACACATCAAAAAAAATAGTAGAAACTTTTAAAATAATAATAACAATTTGAAAAGAAAATGTGATAAAAATTTCGGACAAATTTATTTAAAAGTGTACTTTTTTTCGCTACGCAACGGTGTAAAAATTTAAAATGTGCGATGGTTAGAGGTTTAAAAATTTGTATTTCCAAAATTTGCAAAACTGAAATTTCATTTAAGATTTCTTTATGATGAATCCAGCATTATTAATCTTTAACCCATGTCGTAAGTTATATGCGGCGTTCAGAAATCAGTCTAACTCCTTCAAATAAAAAGGCATATTTTAAAGAGTAAAAACTGTATATCTATAAACTACTGTTTTTTTTTTTTTTTTTTTTTTTTTTTTTATCATTGGTCTAGGATTATTAATGTTTAATGCATGGCGTAAGTAATATGCGGCGTTCAGAAATTAGTCCGATAAACTCCTTCAAATAAAAATGCGCATTTTAAACAGTGAAAATTATATATCTATAAGCTATTGTTTTTTATCATTGGTCTAGGAATATTAATGTTTAATGCATATGGTACGTAATATATGACTCGTTATGATTATCATAAAAATGATGTTTATTATTATTATTATTAATTTAATTATAGAATTTATTTAAAGGTTTTTAAATTTTTAGTCTTTGAAAATATCATTTTCCCAATAGTCGTTGTTATTTGTTAAATTACAGTTTTGTTATTTTACTTTATTTTATTACATTTTATTTATATATTTATTTATTTTTAGTCATTATTTACTAGTCATATAATGACACTTAAGCATGTAATGGAGTCTGACGTCGTATCAAGAAAATCTTGTTTTGTATTGTTAGTTCAATGCTTTTTAGGTGACATCGACTCGATATAAAAAAGGATAAATGAGATAAAACAGTAAATTTGAAATAGATTATTAATTAATAAACATAATGTGAGTTGATAAAGAGAATTACATACATAACTTAAAGAAATTATTGATAAATATATTCAGAGTTCTCGCTGACACTCGCCGTTGCGCCAGATAGCGACAAAATGCTCCTTTGGCTAGTAAATGAACAATCAGAATCGCCAAATTGCAAGTTCGCAATTCCTGCTTGTTTTTTCTTTTTCATTATTTATTTATTTATTTATTTATTTATTTATTTATTAAAGTGCAGCAAAAAAATAATTTAGATATTACACAAAATGCGTTTTCTTAATTGATTTTACTCTATATCATATACAATCTTCACTTGATGTTATTAATTCAATTAAAACCTCAAATTTTATTAAACGACAGGAGTTGATTTTTCAAATCAAGCATTGAAAGGCATGATTTGGTATGAAAATCGATTGTAAAATTTCATCGTTACATTGAAGCACGGGCTAGGTTACATAAAATAGAAACTATTAAAAAAGTTTGTATGTGTCTTCAAAACTATTTTATTTTCTTATTGTTACAAATAAAAGCAATCTATAGTTAAATCTCCGTGTAACGGTCTTTAAAAATCCTTTGAAAACTTTCCGTATAAAAGAAATATATTATGCACCATTTTTCATTTAATTAACTATAAGAAATATTTTTAGTGATATTCTTGAAACGTAATTTTAGTTAATAAAACTAAATTTTGAGGCTTTTTAAAAAGCCTAAAAGAACTGATAACTTTATTTAAAATATCACATATTTTTATCAACGAATTATTTTTTTAAAATCTCAAACTGATATACATATGTATTTTTTCTTTCACAGAAACCTACGAATAAATTTATTAGTAATTTACTATCTCACAAATGGTCTGACTTATAATTCTTGCAATAAAACTCTTTTAGGTGCGTTCGTAATTACGAAATAGGTAGACCTATAGTTGTCGTTCAGTCCGTCCGTCTGTCCGTCTGGGTGTCTGTCCGTCGGTCCGTCCGTCTGTCTGTTCGCATGTAACAACGCAAAAAACTACCCAACCGAATAGTCTAAAATTTAAAATATATATTTATTACATAATTTTGTTGCGTCATTTGAAATTGTATGAATATCGGATGCAAAGATCAATTAAAATGACAGTCAAAAGTATTCCGTTACGTTACAATCAATGAGGAAAAAAGTTTAAAATAAGTTTTAATCGTTTGAAATTTAAAATATATAATTATTAGATAATTTTGTCGAGTCATTTGAAATTTTATGAAAATTGGATGCATAGATCAACTACAGGAACAATTAAAAGTATTCTGTTACATTACGGTCAATGGGGAAAAAAGCATCAAATGCATTTTAATCGTTTGAAATTTAAAATATATAATTATTACATAATTTTGTCGAATCATTTCAAATTTTATGAAAAAGGATGCATAGATCAGTTACAGGGACAATCAAGAGTATTCCGTTACAGTACGGTCAAATAGAAAAAATAATTTCAAGTACATTTTCATCTTAAACTCTTTCGAATGTATATATATGCTAAAATATACAATCTGTGATGCAAAAAACATTTATTATTAAATTACAGGACTTCACGAAAATATTTCTCTACATAATACTATACGGGGAAAATTGTTTGGGGCGTATTTTAATTATATAAAACTATTTCACATTTTATGAATATGATATGCGTTTCTGAGGTGTAATATAAGTTACTTCCTGTATATTTACAGGAACAAAAAAAAAAAAAAATTCGGCCTCTATACTGTATCCGAAGTACTATCAACTACAGCAGTAAAGTCTGATTGTTTTTAAAACTAGATTATCGTACAAACTCACCTCATTTGCTACGCTTTATGAGCAATTTGCAACTTGTTTTTTCTCGTTTGATTTATTTCGGTACACACATTGCCACATTCACACCCATTCTCAACCGACAAAACTGATTGGGGGGGGGATAGCTCTATTGCGAGTTGCAACTTTGAATCAATTACTACCTATTGAGAGTATTATATGCAGTTGCTGGTGTTAGGTGCTATTCTCCGTGATATATGCATGGTAAAAGAGGATTGAAGAAATTCCATCCTTTACACATATTCGAAACTAAAAATTTAGAATATGAAAATATCGGTTTATTAGATAAGATTTTAATTGATGCAAAATACTCTTCAATTGAAACTTTTGTTAAACTATTTGCTATTCAGGAAATATAGATAACATCGATCTGCAGTTTTTGAATCTGTAATATTATTTATATTTATGTAATTCTCTAAATTTTATCATTTTATCATTGAGAATTTAAGAGATTAATTATATTATATGTTTTGTAATTTAAAAAGGATACTATAAACATAATTTGTTCTTAAGTCCAACTTACTTTATTTAAAAAAAAAAAAAAAAAAAAAAAAAAAAAAAAAAAAAAAAATCAATAATAAAATAAAACAAATTATGGTTAAAATTTCAGAAATGATATTTAAAATTGACATTTCTATTTTTCTAACATTTTCTCACCCCAAACACCCACAAAAACTATGCTGGGTGACCTTACGCTACATAAATGATTATAACCTGAATTAAACTTTAAATTTGCATGAATTTACATTTTTCAACCAAATTTTGTAACAACCAAATTTTGTAATATAGCACTACACAATTACGCCAAAAAATGTATTAATACATTTTTTGTTCTATCCGCTAACACAATACCTCTTATATCTAAACTCCGCCCATTTTTAGAGTAACGTATGTATAAATGTATTGTACGTTTACACCAGTGCAGAGAATTATTCAGTATAAAGTTCAACAAACATTATCTTTAAATTTGGTTAAAATTAAAGCTAAAAAGAATTTAATGCAAGCTCTGAAAATATTTTTTTAAAATACATTATGGAATTTGTATTTATTTGAGTATCCGAGTGACATACTACTTATGCACGCCCAACTTTAAACCCAGTTTTTTGAGTTACTAGTAGAATTCATAAATTAATTTTAAATTTAAAATGTATTTTCAAACACATTTACTTCTATGTCGGAGTAATTCCAGAACTGAATAAAAAATAGCCATGAAATATGCCGTAAACGCAAAGAATGTGACTTATTTTTATTTTGCATGAACGTGCGCGTCTTTACACCTTACTCAATACCTCCTATATATAAACTCCGCCCATTTTTAGAGTAACGTATGTATAAGGGTATTTCCATGAGCACATGTCGTGTAAGTCACATACTATGATTTTGGAAACCAGTATTTTAGAACGAAAAAATGTGATTTAATTTACTAGAGTTATTTCATTAATTGAATAAGGCCATGCAAACCTTTCGAAAATAACGGTGGCAAACAATTTTTAAGTTACTAATAATGTGACTTACACGACAAATGCTCATGGAAATGCCTATAAATGTATTGTACGTTCATAACAGTGCAGAGAATTTATCAATATAAAGTTGAGCAAGTTATCTTCAAATTGGGATAAAATTAATGCTAAAATGAATGTAATGCAAGCACTAAAAAATATATTTTTTAATATAGTTAATGAAAATTGTATTCATTTGAGAATCCGTGTGACATACTACTCAATGCACGTCCAATTTAACACCCAGTTTTTTGAATCACTAATAGAGTTCATAATGTAGTTGAAAATACAAAATGTGTTTTCAAACACATTACAAAAAAGAATTCTATATCGAAGTAATTTTAAAAGTAAAAAAAAAAGAAATATCCATGAAATATGCCATAAGCGCAAAGAACGAGACATATTTTTATTTTACGTGAAAGTGTCCGTCTTCATACCTTACACTTTGGACTAGATTTTCTTTATACATTGGATCTAGGGGTAAAGCTTTGCTACAAGATGACAAATCGTATAATTAATAATATAAAACTAACTGATTAAAATCGATCCCGGACAAATGGAATTCTTTATTTTAATCAAAAGCAAATGATCATTGTACTCCAGAACCACTCATGAGACGGCGCTTGCATTTTGGTTTCGTAGACATTTCCCCAGAAGTGACTTTCAGGGTGCTTCCCCGGGAATGGTTTCCCAGGAACTTCCACAGGAGTAGCATACCTTGGAAAATTCTCGGTGCGACGTTCCTGGGAGCTCATTTCCGAGAAAATCATAAAAGACTCATTCCCAGAACGTCCTGATCTTCTCAATTTGGTATTAGGAGGAATTTCAGATGAATCTTATCTCCAGAGGAAGTACAGAGGAGTTTTCATGCTCTATGGGTACTTTATAATTTTTTAAGTGTATTATTTTTAGCACATTTACGCCGTGAAATGTATTAATACCTTTTTTGTTTCATCCGCGAACTCAATGCATCTTATATCTAAACTCCGCCCATTTTTAGAGTAATGTAAGTATAAATGTATTGTACGTTCATACCATTACAGAGAATTTTTCAATATAAAGTTGATTCAAGTGTTATATTTAAATTGGGTTAAAATTGACGCTAACATAAATATAATGCAAGCACTGAAAAACTTTTTTTTTAATATAATTAATGGAGTTCGTATTCATTTGAGAATCCGTGTAACATACTACTTACGCACGCACAACTTTACATGCAATTTTTTGAGTCACTAGTAGATTTCATAATGTAAATGAAAATTTAAAATGGGTTTTCAAAAACATTTAAAAAATGTGTTCTATTTCGAAATAATTCCAGAACTATAATAAAGAAATAGCCATGAAATATGCCTTAAAGGCAAAGAAAGTGACATATTTTTATTTTATGTGAACGTGCGCATTTTAATATTTTACTCAACACCTCTTATATCTAAACTCCGCCCATTTTTAGTGTAACGTATGTATAAATGTATTTTTCATTCTTATCAGTGCAGAGAATTTATCAATATAAAATTGAGCAAGTGTTATCCTTAAATTGGGTTAAAATTAATGCTAAAATGAATATAATGCAATAAGTATAATGCATATTATTTTTAAAATACAGTAAATGAAAATTGTATTTAATTTAGAAGCTCTGTGACATACTACTCAATGCATGTCCAATTTTACACCCAGTTTTTTGAATCACTAATAGAATTCATAATGCAGTTGAAAATATAAAATGTGTTTTGAAACACATTTTAAAAAGGAGTTCTTTTTCCAAGTAATTTTAGAATTGAAAAAAAAAAATAGCCATGAAATACGCCGTAAACACAAAGAATGTGACATATTTTTATTTTATTTGATCGTGCACTGTCCTCGCTCGAGGAAACGCTCGCGAGCTAATGCTATTCGTATGGGGAAGAATTTTTCTAATAACTCTTTCGCAATTTGACATTTTTTTTTTTTTTTTTTTTTTTTTTTTTTTTTTTTTTTTGCATTGGATAGCTGAGGTGCATGCCGACAGCGCACCTTTTTTACTTTTTCGATTTTGGTTGCAGATATTTTTTTAAAAAGCACTTTCAGTTTCGAAACCGGTTTTGAAAGTGAAACTAACTTTGTAACCTCATGCACCTCAGCTATGCAATGCAAAAAAATATATTCAAAAATGTCAAATTGCGAAAGAGTTATTAGAAAAATGCTTCTCCATAGGAATAGCATTAGCTCGCGAGCGTTTCCTCGAGCGAGGACAGGGGCCTTAACGCCATACGCCAAACTTTTAAGACTGAATTTTATTTTTCTTTGTAAATATAAATATCGACTATCGAGTCAGCTTCCACATGGAAGTCATGGGTAAAGAATACTCGATTCCAGAAAACCGTTTTGTTCGAGATTTTGTTTAAACAGCAATTACTCATTTCAAACTTATATAATAAAACTTTTGAAATATTGTGGTGTGAAATTTAATAATATGTGAGCGTCTCTAAGTTTACTTGTTAGTCTATTGTTATAAAAATTTTATTTACAATAAATTTCCATAACGAAGTCTTTTCTTAGAAAACCTTTGTCATTAGATTTTTTTTAAAACAGGTTTATTGTTTTGTAATTATATTTTTTCTTAATATATGAAAAGCAGCACAAAAATTTCCATAATTATGAAGCATTCTAAAATTAATTTCTTTAAAATTTTCAAAATAAAAAATTCATCATTTTTTCGTCTGACCCCACTGCACGTTTAAAGAAAATTTCAAGCACATCAACATAAATCAAACGGGAGCCAGGATAATTTGAAATGTAAAATTTCTGCAAAAGTAATTAAGCCATCGGAAATATCGTGTGTTATAATCCTTTAATTGTCATGCCTCGTTGTAAAGATGTGAATGTATGCCAAGTATCAACTTTAGCATTTTATCTTTAATGATACATTTTTTAAAAGTTACATTTCTGTAATTCTTATAGATATGTTAGATGACATCTTATGGGTTTAAAGTTTTACGCGGTTACTTTATAATGTTTTTATGTTTATTTTTAAATAAATACGCGCCGATAATTTTATTAATACATTTTTTATTATAGTACTATCCGCAATCTCAATACCTCTTATATCTTAACTCCGCCTATTTTTAGACTAATGTATCTATAGATGCAATGTAGATATCAGTGCCAGTCTATTCATCAATATAAAACTGACCAAGCGTTATCTTTAAACTGCGTTAAACTAAGGCTAAAATGAATTCAATGTAAACATTGAAAATATTTTTTTAAACAGTTAATGGAAATTGTTTTCATGAGGGGATCTTTCTAGAGACGTACTATCTTTTGCATGCCCAACTTCACATCTAGCATTTTCAGTCACTTATAAAATTCATCATGTAATTGAAAACACATTTAAAAAAAAAAGTTTTAAGTTGATAACGTGGAAGTCATTTTAGAACTAACGAAACAAATAGGCAACAAAAGAAATAGTGAAATCTTCCGCAGGTGCTAAAAGTTACAGTGCCTCATATTAAGTACGTGAACACTTGGCGTTTAAACTACATTCCGGTATCTCTTCTTTCTTATATAAGAATCAGGGGAAACCTGACTCGATTTCAGGACTATAAAAATCCTTATGTGTTGCGCAAGCGCAAGGCGTTAACAGCAAACGCGCATTTAAAATTAATTTAATGATTTTTTTAAAATATAGTGGTGTGAGTTTAATTAATATGTGAATGATGTTACGTTTGTTTCATATTTAATGGTTATAAAATATTAAATATAAGATCCTGTTATAATATCTTTTCTTAACAAAACCTTTGTCATTATATTCTTTTTTTAAAAAGTTCATTTTTAAATGCGTTTATAATTTTTCTAGATATATGAAATAGCAGCACAAAAATTTCAATATATTATGAAGCATTCTAAAATTTATTTCTACAAACAATTTTTAAAACGAAGAATTGAAGAATTCATTATTCCCCACCCCATTGGCCGTTTAAGAAAATTTCAAGCACATGAAAATAAAGTAAACGGGAACAAGGAGGGTTGTATTTTGGTGTGCAATTTGTATCGAAATGCGAAGTATGGATTTATTTACATAAGAAAAGTCTTTAAATTACAGCATTGTATTATAATGAAGAAAATGTGCTTATCCAAACAAATATTGTTTAAAACTTGGATTTTTAATTTAGATACAAAGCCTATTAGAAATTAGGGAAGTTGTCTTTTGATAAGTTGCTTGTTGCATGAGATTTTATCCAATTGTCAAAACAAGTATTGATATTTCGGGGTTGATAGGTACGCTAGTATTTTATAAAGATACCCTAAAATATCTTGCGCAAAAATAGACTTATCATAAGGAGGTAGTTTAAAATGCAATAACAGGTAATTTATAGATTTGAAATAGTTGAATTAATGAATTTTAAAAGTAATCTCAGCTATACATATATACCAGGTTTTTTTTTTTGTTTTTTTTTGTTTTTTTTTTCAACAAAGGAATTATTTTGAAAAATCAACTGAATTAAAGAATAGTGGTTAATTCGGAATGGTAATCATACGTAAATGAATATGCTTTAGTGGCGTAACCAGGGAGGGTGCCTAGGTGCTCCTAATACCGGTAATTTTTTTAAGTTCTTTTCGCCTTATTTAACCAAAACATTACCTGCTATGAATCAAGGAGAAAAAAAGCCTTACAATGCAGTAAAATCCCGAAAATCCGGAATTTCGATAATCCGGGTTATCCGGAGAATTAAAAAAAATGAAATAAAATAAAACAGACATACTTACAGGATATCATCTAAACTTATTAAATATTTGCAGACAGTAAAAATGTTTACTTTGAAATAAAAAAATTGTATGTTTCTGCTGTACTGTGATTTTTTTTATGGCATTAAGTGATTTAAATAGAAAATTGGAATTGACAAACGTAGTGATACATTGTTGTTTCTTTGAAAGATAACATCAAAGAGTTTAAAAAAGAAAACTTAATCTATTCTTCCGAAAAGATTTCAGAAAAGGTTATTTTTTTAATCAGAATATGACGATGAAACAAGCTTGTTATAGAAATTAGCCAATCGCTTCTCAAACTTAAAAAAATAATGACCAAACCGATCCGGATTATCCTGAGATTCGAATAAACTGGGTTGGATTTAGCGGGGTTCTGCTGTAGTATGTGTTACGGATTTTGGGCACCCAGCTTGGTTATGCCACTGTTCTTCCTTCAAAGACGTCTCTCCCACTGTATTATGATTTCTTCTACTCTGTTGAAAAGTGCTATAATATTTTGAAAATGTTACCAATACATTAATTCTACTACAAACATCTGTCAAGCTTCTGCTTCTTTTTTAGTAGATTGCGTGATATGGTTTACTTTTTAAATAGAAATAACAGTACTATATCTAATACAAACAATACATTAATCATATATTAATTTTAAATATGGCGTCATATTTAAATGGCCTTCTGTACTTACTTACGTTGATGCTTCTTGTATAAAAATATTTGAAAATGTTCGTTTTATTTCAAATACGAAGCTATGTTCATTTTCCTTTTCAACTTACTCAAATACATACTCTTTCTATTAATATCAAATATTCGAAAATGTCTGTTAGATTCTCTGTATGACGTTATATTAGAGGTCTGCACTGGCCGAAATTTTCAGGCCCGTTCAAATTTATATATTTTAGGCCTGGCCCGTTTTGACCCGTTACAATTTATACGATTTACAAAAATTTCAGATTTTTATCTTATAATTAAGATTTCTTTAAAGAATACTGCATACATATCTATGGAATGATTTTTACAATATATTTTACAGGAAATACACATTAACAACATTAATGATTACTTAGATTCTTAGGCTTTCAGCAATCGAATAAAGATTCATTAAAAAATTAATATAGCTTAGAATAAAAGAAAAAAGAAAGAAAGCTAAAAACATCGTTACTTTTGAAGATCTTTAATAAAAGAAGATTTATAAAAATATTTCTATATCATTTTATTAAAGATTTTAAATTCAAATTCATTCCTAAATTCAAAAAAGCTCCTTTTTGATACATTTCTAAATTTATTTTTTTCTCAGAAACGCATACGGTTAGCAGGTATCTTTATTCAGAAACTATATAATCGAATGGGGTTAACCATTTTTTGATACAAGCAATTTAAGAATACTGCAAGCAATAAAATACTGTCATAATTAGCGTTTTGAATAGAATTTCCGGAAGCGATAGCATGGGAAGGGAGAAAAACCTACAATCATTTGAGAAACTATTATATCTCAACAAGGTTATACAAGTATTTTATTTACCAAAATGAAAAACGCTATTCGATTCCAAATCCCTTCAATAGTTAGGCTTATCACTTTTATAAATTTACAATTTAAAATTAATCAGAAAATGTGTCAAATTTTCGTATTATTGAGAAATTAATTTAAAAACCATCAAGAAGTATATATCCAAAGAATAAGCTAACGTAAGTTCTTTATCGCTGTTAATAATTTTACAAATCATGTTTTCTGCCCTACAGATCTTGAGAACAATTAAGTCTAGTTCCGGTCCGGCCTGTCTACATGTAGAAAATAATGTGAGCTTGATCTCGGCCCAGCACCCCACATAGCACACATTCATCTATAAGTCATCTAGAAGCTGTAAAAATAAGACGCCAAAACATCTATAGGTTATCTAAAAATATCCATGATACTCTCTTTTTACGTCTATTAGAAATAACATGTGTGATCTCTCTGAGTTCCTCCAGACGTTGATTACATCCAGATAGTCTACAAGACTACATCTAAAGACCTCCAAGCAAGAGTATTTTTTCCATAAGAGATGCCTAATGCGTGTTATTCGCAAATCCATTGGATGCAGTCTTGAGTATTTCCTAAGGACATGGAGTAAAGGATTTCCTTTAGATGTTAAAAGAGTGAAAGCCACAGATCGTCTGTTGCAAGTAACAGACGCCTGATAGAAATCTAAATTGGAATGTCAGATCGACGTCTGTTTATTTACTGATATGCACATCTAAATAACATTATGGAGATTATAGACGTATTCATACTATAAGTCGACGTCTTATAGATAACGTGTGTTGTGTGGGACGGGTCAGCTAAAAGATATTAAAACGAGTTACACACAATGTAATTCTCCGATTTTTATATTGATGCTGTCAAACTAGTATGACTCGTGACGCACATTTATACTTATTCTCGTTAAAACTTAGAGTCTCGTTAATTTTAGTCTCGTTAATTTTAGTCTCGTTAATTTTACGAACAGATTTTGTTTGCGCCAGAAAGGGTTAAAAGAATTTTATAGTGGGTTTTGAATTTTTGAAAGCTATTGTAAACGAAAAGTGGTTAAATTGTATAGGAAATGGATGTTAAATTGCTGGTTCTATACTAATAAAAAACTACTATAATTTAATTACATTCTGGGTTACAATTTATCTCCTCTGTGTTTTAATACGCCTGTATAAAAAATTTCCAACTTATCGATCTAAATTACGGTTTCATTATAGAAAGACAGACTGAGAGACAAATACTCATTTTTATTATTTTGCTTTTCGTAGATTAAGAAACATTTTTTCCCACGATGTAAAAATAAAATTTGAACTTTTATTTTATAAAAGAAACCGTGCTTTAAATTTTATTTCCGATAAAAACTTAATCCGTATTTGAAAGAAGCTCTTTCGATATTAGATAGCGTGAATCATCTCAATATCATACTTGTAAGTTAATGTCTTAATTAGTAATAATTTTAATGCGTATATTAAACATACAAGTCCTACAACCATCATCAGTACTCTTAAGTTATTTTTCAATTTATATCTCCTCCAATTACCAAGTTAACATGACACCAATTGCTTTTAAAGTTAGGTGGGTCACTAGGAAATCAATTGAAGTGTCCTAGCTTCATCAATCAATATCAAACCAGAAATAAAATAATCGAAAATTATTTAATGTGGAGGTTTATCGAGTGCCTGATGGTGAAATAATATAAAATGTGAATCTTCAAGTAATATTTACAAACAGATTAATGCTAAATGAGTACGAATTATTTCATATTATATGGTATAATCCGAAGAACATTTTATACCAAATAGATTAATACATGTTTTATATCATTCTGTTTTATCTAGTCTTTTTTTTTTCTTTTTCTTTAAAAAAAAAGTGCAAAAAAAAAGATGTTACTTAAAATGAGTTGTTAATTGTTTTCACTCTGTATCATAGGCAAATTTCAGTTGTTGTTGTTGCTGTTATTCAATTAAAACTCCAAATATTATTGAATGAGAGGAATTGATTTTTAAAATAAAATGTTGAAAGACAGATACTCGCTGAAAAACAAGCCGTTTTTAGGATTGATTTCGTAAGAATCGACTACATATTTCTCTATGTCTGAAATATGTGAGAATTTCTGAAAAACAAATTCAGATCTATGTAAGAAAATGACCCGAGAATTCAGAACCACACCCCAGTTCAAAACAAAGTCCATCTATCTATATATATATATATATATATATCTTTTTATAGACACGATATGAAGAGGTGGGTCAGTTATAAATACTTTACTGTCTAAATAAGACACAATTTATACATAATACAATAATATATAAAAATTAAGCCGTAAACTAATTTGAGGTACTAAAAAATGTTAATTGAAAGGCAAAAAATTTTGATTTTAAAAGTTTAATAGAGTTAAAATAAAATATATTAAAATAAACGAATTACAATAGTAAAAATTTACAACATTAATGTATTTCAAAGTTTAGTTCGATTGTTAAAAGAAAAATGTAATGCAGATTAGATTTGTCCTGGAGCGCGCGAAGAGAAAATTGCGCCCGAGGCAAAGTTAGAATTCAGCGCCCCCCCCCCTGTCCCAACTTTTTCTTGTGACAGGCCAAAAATGACGTTGGTAGTATAAATTTGCTGCCCCCTAAATTTCCATGCCCGGGGCGGCCACTCCCTTCGCCCTCCCCCTCCCTTTCGCAAGTCACTGGTTTTATCTACCTAACTAAAAAACTACCTTTAAAATTTCTATAAGAATACTAAACAAGTAAGAAAAATCATGCGTTAAGCATAGATTATGAAGCACTTTCCAACACTTAATAAAATCTTTAACAAAACTTTGTTATTTAGGGAAATAATAGTGTATAGCCAAATATACCCAAATATGTATTCCAGTACATTAGAACAGCCCTGTATTTCATATGTCAGTTCATATAATTGGAAAATTTAGCTTAGCAAGGAAATACCCAGTAGCTTGAAATTTCTTTTTCAGCAATTCATACTATTAGATGGAAACATACTTGAATACTTTTGTTCAGCCCTGTAGTTTACATTGTACCTTTATTACACGTCACCATTAGGCTAAAATTTATTGTAAACTAAAACACTTTTAAAACAACTGAAATCACATTCTCATAAATCATCATTCATAGGCGTCCATGTACCGAATTCTTTGCGTGGCCCTGTATATCCCTTTATCTATATTCTGCAAACATTTCTCAGTAAATTGAATGCAGCTCAGAGTAAAAATGTATAGCTTATTTAAGAACCACGTTTAAATAATTTACGCTCATATTCAGTAACGTTGGTGAGCTCTTTTGGGTAGCCCTGTATATCAACTAAAACATTTATACACACCATATAATGTGCATATATTTAGCGAAATATAAACGCGAATATCATAATTAAAATGCATTTCATCATCGGACACATATACAGTACTTTGGAAAGAATATACTATTTAAAATCTTTTGTATGGCCCTGTAAATGCTATGTACTTCATATTATGCAAGACAGTAGCGTATAATTTATATTAAGCTTCAGTGACATATATCAATTTTATTATACATGAAAAAGCTTAATGTATTTAAAATATGTCACACACAATTCCCCCTTTTATCATTATCTAATGAAATTCTTTTGTGTGGTCCTGTAAATGAATAATAGCTACATTTTCACCTTATATTTTATAGAATGCATATTTTAATATGTTTGACAGGGTATAACATCTTTAAAATTCCTTTGAAACGATTTTTCCCCATATGCCGTAATGCAATAGGAAACTTTTGATTCGTCCTGTAGATAAACTAATCATGGTAGAAACTTCATTTTCGAAAGGACTTGTGCTAGGGTAAACGTCAATAACGTCCTAAAATTTCACGGCAATCCGAGTATATTAACGATTTTTCCCCATGGGCCGTAATGTAATGGAAAACTTTTGATTCGCCCTGTAGATAAACTAATCATAATAGAAACTTCATTTTCAATAGGGTTCGTGCTAGGGTAAACGTCAATAACGTCCTATAATTTCATGGCAATCCGAGTATATTAACGATTTTTCCCCATAGGCCGTAATGTAATGGGAAACTTTTGATTCGCCCTGTAGATAAACTAACAATGGTAGAAACTTCATTTTCAATAAGACTTGTGCTAAGTTAAACATCAATAACGTCCTAAAATTTCATGGCAATCTGAGTATATTAACGATTTTCCCCCATAGGCCGTAATGTAATGGGAAGCTTTTGATTCTCTCTGTAGATAAACTAATCATGGTAGATACTTCATTTTCAATAGGGTTCGTGCTTGGGTAAATCTCAATAATGTATAAAAATTTCATAGCAATCCGAGTATATTTACGGGAGTTAGAGCGCGGACAGACGGACAGACAAACCGAATGCATAAGCACTTTTCAACTTTGTTGGAAAGGGCTAAAAACAGAAATATTAGTCCAAGAGCCGACCGCACAAAACCCTAAGTCGTCGGGCACAAGAAAAATCCCTTTATTTTACGGAAGAGTAATAATAGAGTAATCTAATGATCCATATCTGCCGGGAGCTAAGTGGTGCATAAGCCAAAAATTAACACCACTAGTGGTTGATTCGTAGGCTTAGCATTGTGTTTGCCGTACAATCAAAAGTATGAAAACATGGAAAACTGGGTGCAGGAAAAATGCTAACTTTACATTATGTTTTGCTTCACCCAGTTTTCCATTTGAAGCATTGGAGCATTTTTTTTTCTTTTAACAGAAAATTTCCTGTAATTTCGAAAATGCTTTAATTAAATAAGGTACACTTTGCAATTAAAAATAACTGGTAGGAACAATGCAGGAATCTGAACAGCTTAAGTAACGTAACACCGGTTGCTCATCCCCTTACGGTTAAACATTTAGCGAAAGTTTAATCGAAATTTAAATTTTCGCAATTTTTCAAAAAAAAGAATTTTTGAATTATAAAAAATACAATTTAGCACCAATTCTCCGAACAAGTTGCGACGGATCCTAGTTCCGAAAAACCAAAGTTCGGAAAAATAGACAGGCAATTTAAGGCATGTTCCTGACTATACCAAAAAGTAAAAAATCATACATTATCCTAATTTAGGACTGATAACGCCAGTTACTTTTGGCATGCTTATAAATTGTTTTGTCTTTTTAATATTTCTACACTGTATTTTTATCATTCATTTTTTTTTCTCTCTTTTTATCATTTTCTGAACTCTAGAGATTATAATTTAAGTAAAAAGTTTTTGATTTCCGCTTGCTTCAACGAAGACATTCTTTTGAATGCTTCCACATCTCTAATTCTTAAATATGTTAGTTGAATAATATCAACGATCTTCTGCCGTTCGAGACATTCCATATTGTTTCCAAACGTTCGAAGACTTCGTTACGTGATAGACCTGGATTGATTTCAGAGCATTTGTTTTCCTTTTCTTCAAATTCTTTTTCATCAATCTCATCATCATTTAAAATCTAATATCCAGGGTCATGTACTTCACTATTTAACCACACGTTAGTTTCCTCCTCTTCATAGCTTAGGATCTTCAAATTTCTTTTATCGTTTTACTTTCCTCATTTTCTTATTCACCATTAGTTTTTTCTAATTTTTTTTTTTTTTTTTTTTTAATTCATTTCCAAGCCAATGGATAATTGAGAGTCCGGTTAAAATTTCATTTTCTGAGAAACAGGCTTTTAGGAAAGCTGGAAATTCGGTTTAAAAAAAAAAAAAAAATAGGCTGTTAGAATAATTGGAATATTCCAAAAATAGACTCTATACTGTAATTGCTAAAATATTTTTCATCAAATTTTGAGCTTAAAATGACAAAGAATCTGTTAGAATAAATCTATTCTGGGGGAAATTTTTCAAATTTCCATGCCCAGCTTTGAACCAGGAATCTTTTGAGTAGCAAGCAAATGTGCTACCACTGAGCCTCATAATCTACTAGGGAAAAAATAAAAAACAACTGGAAATTAAGGTTCTGTTTTAAAATCTAAGTCATAGAAATAATCGGATGGGATTAAAATAATCCATTTAATTAAGATTATGTAAGAGTTTTTCAAAATTTTATGATTTGCATGTGACTGGAGGTATTGAGCTATAAGTATGCAAAATGCCAAATTTTTAACTTACACAGTGCCCGAGAAAGAATTCTGAGAGACAAACAAAAGAGTGATACAAATCGAGTTTACTCAGATGAATGAAAACATAAAAATTAATGTCAACCTGGTCCGATTCGATACAGGGATTAGCCAGAAGTGCAAAAGTTCTCGCACCCGGCTTCGCTTTCCCTAGGGCTCAATATGAAGTTTGTTAATATGTGTAAGTTTCAGTGTTTAATTGATATTTTACGATTATTAAACTTTAAGTATACCATCATATTAAAATAACTATAACTGATATCTAAACTCCGCCCATTTTTAAAGTAACTAGATGTTATGTACGTATATACCGGTGTTATGTACGTATATACCAGTGCAGAAAATTTATCAATATAAAGTTGACCAAGTATTATCTTTAAACTCGGTTAAAATTAATTCAAACATTTGAATTTAATGCAAACACTTCAAATATATATGTTTTTTATTAATATACTTAATGAAAATTGTATTCACTTGTTAATCCGTGTAGAGATATACTTTCGTATGCACGCCTAACTCAGAGTGGTTGGACCAGTTTAAAAGACTGTCGGACTTGAGGAGTCGAGAGTTGAAGATTGGGAGTTCGACTCTTCGACTCCTTGGAAACCACTCTTTCGATTCGGTATCAGATTTCGACTCTTCGAATCCGCGCTGGGCTTTTTAGCAAAAAACAAATGTCTTGGTTTGACATTATATTGGGATTGGGGATTTTGGGAAAAGCGGAGGCAGTGTAGGTGGGCATTTCACGTATAATTTGGAAGATTCCGAATGAATGAAAAGAGTGGGAGTGGCAGAGAAAAAGGGGCGTTCAGCTGATTATCTCTGGAAAGATTAATTGAATTTATGAAAAAAGGGGAGCTGAGCAGGATATTTCTGGGAAGATTAAATGAATTTATGATAAGCTTGTGCTGTTTTCCGTATAGGGGAAAGACGATCAAACAAAGCAGATATTATGTTTGTATATTTTACTAAAAGAAAGTAGGACTGATTAGGGAAATATTTTCAACTGCCTTTATCTGATGCAATATAGAAAAACAAATGAAGAAGGAGAAATAAAATTCTACATAGGAAGTTGTTTAAAAAACAGTGTCTCCGAATTAAGACACATTTTTTTCGAGAGGCGATTTCTGTGGGTGTGGCTGGATGTTACAAAGAATTTTGGATAGGGCTGGAGACTGCACTCTTTTACCATTTACAACACAAAGTGCCTAATATTTCAGGGGGGGGGGGGGATCTCATTGTTTCGCGGGAATGCCTGACCCCCAGGCCAATTTCCTAATTCACCACTGCTAAAAAATGCTACGAGTTTATTTTATGATTGATATATTTTAGATAAAGTCTTGTCCTTCATTTAATTACGAATATATTCTTTTAATATATATATATATATATTATAAATTATAAATGTTTGCTGGTAATGTAAAAATGGATATAATTTACATATAATTTTTTTAAGTTTAGATAGTCGATTTTTTTTTTCCTTTAATATTTCTTCTTTCAAACCAGATTAGGAGAATATTTCCGCTTATTTATTTATTTATTTATTTATTTTGGTAGCTCAAGTAAGTTCTGTGTGTCAATCGTGAGGAGAGAAGATCACAATGTCATAGCTGCCACATTTTACGCTTATTTTTTACAGTTATTTTTTTATGAAGGGAATTTACTTGTTTTCTTATGTTTCCAATGATTTTAAAATACATTTTTTTTTTCTTTTGTAAAAAAAATAGTGTTTGGAAAAAAAACATAAAACCTGGCACCTATTCAGTATATTATCATGATTTTATAAATAGAATTTCAAAAGGAAATTAATTATAAAAACTATAAATATCAGGGAAAAAATTAAAAAAATTAGTCTCCCAGCCGCTTTTTTATGATCGTATAAGGGGTAAATTATGTCCCAGACACTGGAAATTTTGATAGATTTATAAAATGACATTTATTAAAATTACAGAAAATTTGCAGATATTCATAATTCATTTAGAGGAGCTCACAGGTCCAGTACCAACGAAAGCTACTCCAAGCTGATGTAAAATAAAAAGTTCTATTCTGCCCCGATCCGTACAAATAAATAAATAAACAAACTTACCCGGCCCGGCTCAATTTCTACAAAAAAAATCCGATTTTTCTTAGCATACAACATGCGCGTAGCCAGGGGGGGGGGGGTGCCCTGGGTGCCCGGGCACCCCCCCCCCCCCGTTCCCGCAGACACATGAAGGATTTTAAAATCTAAGTAAAATAATCAGCATTCATAAAAAAAAGAATAATTGAAAACAATGTAATTAAAAACAATTAACAATTTTTATTTTTCATACATCCTGTTCATATATCACTTCTGCGGAACACAACAACAATTTCTCAAGTATCATGATGCAACAGCTGATAATTAATATTTTCACATTACATTTGTACTCATTTATCAATATTTTATAAAGTAAAGCAGCGTTTCCTAATCTATGGTTCGCGACCCAGTGGTGGGCCGTGGCAGTTGTTTTGGTGGGTCGCGGAACAATCGAGGTTTGTCATCAAAATATATTTTTTATTTTATTTGTTTAAATAGATATGACAATTCCAATAGGAAATAATATTTAAAAGAAATTTTTTTTATTTCCTTCTAGATAATTATACGAACAGAATATCCAGAAATATTTAAATTAGCTGCTTTAAGGTCCTTGATGAAATTCAACACTTCGTGCTTATGAGAACATGCTTTTTCTACTTTACTGTTTTTGAAAGACAAGTACTGAGCCAAACTGCGTGTTAATATAAGTTTCTACATTGGTAACCATAAATACGACGATTAGAAATCTTATTGATAACAAAGTTATGTTTTCATAATAATTAAACGCATTTTTAACTAACTTTGTAGTTTGTGCATTTACACACATTGAGATTACCGATTCTTGTTTTTATTGATAATGTATCTTCCGTACGAAAATTAGCATTTTCATCAGATAGGATCAGCCGAGCGTATAGAGATCGTACAAAAATCGCTATACTGATGTACAACTTTATCTTGGGTGGGTCGCGAAATTTTTTTTTTACTGAAAAGTGGGTCGCGTAACAAGAAAGTTTGGGAACCGCTGAAGTAGAGTATTTTAGATTTTCAAATGCTCGGTAAGCAGGCGCCTGACACTACTGGCCTGCCGTTAATTCAACGTTTACAAGACGCCATTACATTAAATGTTCACACTGACAATAAACTCCCCCCCCCCCCCACTGAAGATAATTGAGAAAAAACAAAAACATTTTAATCTAGATATGGAAGCTATGCTCAATAATTTTTATCTTTTAAATAATAATAATAATAATAATAATAATAAATTGTAAAGCCTGCCAGTCACGTTATAGGGCTTTCCGAGAAGAGAAAAATCTGTTTCATTCAGTTTTCATTCTCTTGGCCTGTATCATTCCGAAATGGGCTGAAAAATTATATTTAATTTGTTAATATACTTCGCACTTTACCAAGCGTATTTAAAAAATATGGGACGGCCAGAAAAGAGAAAATGAGCTTTAGAAAAACCTGCAAAAAATGCAAGACAATTCAGGATATTTTAAAAGAAAAAATAACTGTCCAACAGTCCAACATGATGTCAAATCTCCAGAAGCCACAGTAACCAAAGAAAGTAAGAATAGTTTATGATACTCTCTTAAAGCGGTTCTGAAATCTGTGCTTAACAAACGCGAAACTTTCTGACACATTTTATGACTTTTTTTTTAATGTAAAGGCACAAAATTAAGGCACCAAGATTCGATTTCAATAGACGTGTACATTGAAGCGATTTAGAATCGAATTGCGTATTCCATTTTTTCATAAATATAAAGTTATCGAGTTTAAGTGACTTTTGTACTTAAATTTTTGTATTTAATTTGTTTACTTATGACTGAATCCATCAGTGGTACATCTAATCCGACGTGGTACCTGGTTACGAAACACCAGCAGTAATATCTTTAATGTAATACTGAGATCTGAGTTTATAATGTGGTTTTATCATAAAATTTGACTAAATACTTTAACTTTTTTATTTATTGTGACATTTATTATTATGTTCATAATTATGCTGCTGGTTTATGCATATACGCGCATACACACTAGAGATGAGACGGGCTCAGCCCGTACCCGAAAACCCGAGCCCGGGCCCGACACGGGTACGGGCTCTATTTTTATTCTAATCTTCGGGCCCGGGCGAGCTCATTTTTTTCTGAAACCGAAAGATTTTATTTATTCATGAGTAGAAAAAATTGAAAAAACTTTTTTTCATTTAAAATTGCGTACTTATTCCTTTTCAAATCATTTTGATCAAAATGACGGGGAACCGAAGTAAGTGTTTATTTATTTTAGTATTTGATTGCTGTTTCAAGTGAAAATTTGTGATAATTACAGATTTATGTCTACATAATTTCGGACGACAACCTCTGAATAGCGCCATTCAAACTAAACACTAGCTATGGATTTGCTTTTAGTTGGCTTTTCTTTAATAAAAGTTTTTCTTTTTTCTTTTAATAGGATCGTTTTTTTTTAATTTATTATTTAGTTACATAACGCGAAGAGAATACTTTCTTTTGTTATTAATAGACGAAAGTTAGCTGAAGGCTCGCAAATTATTTAATCTTCTATTGTGCACGAGTTATTGTCGTTTTTCATATGAAAATTAGTGATTGTTCTATCTATTTGTCAATATAAACACTGTTTCATGCTGAGGACGGTATACATTTTCGAAGTAAACTTTCCTCCGTAAGTAAACATAATTACCATCTTATTCTGGTATAAAGCAATTGTTCAGTGTTTCTTCTTTTCCGATATCAATTAAGGAACACTGTTATGAGAAAGGAATCGATTATAATTAAAGTTGTACATTTTTTACAGAAAATTGAAGAACGTTGTTCGATTCGCCAGATTACAAATAGTAGTTTCTGCAAATTTCATGCATTTATTCATTAAGTCACAAACATGTACATGAAATTTATTTTTTAAATTAGGGAAAAATTGAGATTAATTTTAAGAGTCAAGTATATATTTATTTGATACGGATTTTGATAAGATTGAATTTAAATTTTCATTTAACAATTTTATCTGTGTAAGAAATTTTTAATATCATAATAATAAATTTATAATACAATAATAATAAACAGAAATAATTAACATAAATAAGTAATTAACATAATAATAAATTTTTAATACCATAAATACCATATAATTTTGTTTTGTATATTTTTGGTATCGGGCTCGGGCTCTAGTAAAAAAAAAAAAAAAAAATCTTTCGGGCTCGTGCGGGCCCGGGTCCCGGAAAACGAGCCCGAACTCATCTCTAACTCACACACATGTATATGTATTTCGCCGGATGAGATTTATCATCCGAATCCGACTAAATTTCATCTACAAGACTTTGATTAACACGATATTTTGATCTCATACAGCTTTCTTTTTCGCCTACAGAAGTTTCCAGCATAATAAAAATCCTTTTTTAATTTTTATTAGACGTTAGTGTGACTAAAAGTTTTACACTTGTGTCCACACACAGTCTCTGTCTTATATCACTGCTGTAAGAAAATTTATATCTTTTTTTTTTACCATTAGATTTAGTTTAGAACCTCTTCTAATACCCCTCACAAAAACAAAATTGTGTTTGGGACCTTTTTCTAAAAAAAAAAAACACCACACAATTATACCTTTTAAGATAAAAGCTTGTTTAAAACGGAAATTCGAGCAGTCTCATGAGATTCCGTTTTAACAGGTTTTATTATATAAGATATTGTTTGTACCCAATAGGTCCGGGTTAAAAAATCTGGGCACCCCCCCCCGTTCAAAAGGCTGGCTACGCCTATGTATAATAATTTTCTTAAGAATATTTTATGCACATTCATGAGCAATATTTTAGTTTAGTATGTACTGGCAAGACAAAAAATACACAATAGCAAAGCAATGTTATCGTTTAATAAGATTTTTAGACTCTTCAACATTCGTTAAAAAATTAATGTAATTTGGAATAAAAGAAAAAAAAGAGAGTTAAAAATGTCGTAGCTTTTAAAGCTATATAATATAAAGTAGATTTCTGAAAACATTTCTCTGAATTTATTAAACCTGTTCTTAAATTCAAAAAAGCTACTTTCTTACACATTTCTGAATTCATTTTTATTTGGAAACAAACTCGTAAAATTGAAAAGTTTTCTTATTCAGAAATTATCTAATCGATTGGCGTTTTCCATTTTTTGGCAAAATACATTTGAAAATTACTGTAAAAATTGAAGTTTATGTTGCAAGGGAAAAGAGAAAAACCTGTCGTTTCATGACGAGAATACATTTTGTCTTCATATGTAATGTATTTATTAAAAAATGGAAAAGTTGTTTGATTTTTCATCTTCTCTATAGCTGCACGTAAATTTTTAAAATTCTGATTAAAAATGTGTCAGAAATTATGTCAATGCAGAGTTTTTTTTCTAGAATTGAATCTTAATTTTTGTAATATCTTTTCACCTCTTCAAATATACTACAACAGCTCCGTTTTTTTCTTTTTCGTTTTTAATTTTATTAGCAGTTCATTTATTAAACAAATGGAAAACACTATTTGATTCGAAATCATCTCAATAGTCAGGCTATCAATTTCATAATTGTACATTAAAACATGCTTACATTGAGTCCTCCAATATAAAGTTTATGTGAAACAAAAAATGCAATTTTCTACAAAACAATGAGACTCAGGATAATCGATATTATTTTCCAGCAAAATTCGAATAAACTACTGTAGTCCCCTTTTTTTCATAATTTTAGTTTCAATAAATTCAGAAATAGACTAGACGGGGGGGGGGGGGGGAGGAGAGGGATATTTTTTGCATTATATTTTCTACAGAATCTAAAAGTAAAGTAATTAATTTCTTCTTAATTCGATGTTATGATATCTTTCCAACGTAACCAACACGACATGTATGTAAACGCACACATATTAAACAAAGAAAAAAAATCAACTTAATTTGTCCTAATATTTCTCTTTTTTTTTTTTTTTGAACAAAATTTGTGACTAACTAATTATTTATAAATATATGAACATGATGAACTAAAAGTATCCGTTTTCACTTTTTAAGTAAAGAACCTCCCCCCCCCCCCCCAAAAAAAAAAAAAAAAAAAAAAAAAGAAAAAAAAAAAAAGAAAAAACAGTCTAAAAATTTTAAACGCTGTGATTGGCCGGACCTTGGCTCGAAGCTCGGGCCTATTTTTTGCAGCACTCGGGTCGGGCCTTACTTTATTTTATAAGACTCGGATTGGGCCTATTCATTGCTTTCTCCCAAGCCGAGCTCGAGCCTTACTTTTTTCTAAAAGACTAGTTCGGATCTAACCTTTTTTTTTTTTTTTTTTTTTTTTTTTTTTTTTTTTTTTTTTCGTAGCGATTGGAAGGGAACTCGTCTATAGCAAATTTTTATTCAGTGTTATTCCGTCTTAGAAGATTTTACTTTGTAGCATTTTTCAGATTTGTAAGCCTCTGATGCGTAGATAGCACATAGTATGTGGATTAACAATACTAATATCAATTGAAACATTTAAATACAAATTAAACATTCATTAAAAAAATGAATATCATAGCATAGGGCTCTTCTTTAAAAATTAAGATTATAAACATAAAAAAAATCTAAAATATTAATTTTTGGTTAGAACTTCTCAAGCGGAAAAATTCTTAACACTACCGACGTAAAAATCCATGTTTTCTACAAATTTAAATATGTCGGATCAGGCTAAGATGAAGATTTTAATTTTTTCTAGTCAGGTAAAAAACTGTTCTGTACGAAGCAAGTTGGCCGAACATTTATGTTTTTTACCAACCAGGTCATTATTTTTTATACGTTCTGGGCCGGTATAGAACTGAAAATTTCGGCTCTTACCACAAAAATACATCTTTTATCTAAAAACTAAAGCAAAATAATTCGAGCCTACATTTAAAAATTATCTTTTGTGCGATATACGTGATAGAAGAAATAAAATTGCGTCATTTTTACAGCCAACCAACCAATCGTAAATGAGTCGGGAGTCGACTCACTATCTCGACTCATTAACCAAGTGAATCGAGTCAGAGTCGACTCCTCAAGATGAATCGAAATGCCCAACCCTAATCTAAAATGACAAAGTCGAAGTAATTTTAGAACTGAGAAAACAAACAGCCAGGAAATATGCGCTCACGCGAAATACATGAATACGTATGTGCGCACATTTCAAACTAGATTCTTTTTTAACAATGGAGTCAGGTGTAAAACTGACTCGATTTCAAGAACATCAGCTAGGAATATTGCGAAAGCTTATCACTCATTTTAAACTTAAATAATGAAAATTTTAGAATATTGTGGTGTGAGTTTATTAATACAGAAACTAAATATATCACCTAGAACACATAAATAATTTTCGATTAAACGGTGATATGTGTAAATATTCTAGGAAAAATTTCCAAAAGTGACGAAGGGTAATTCATATTAAAAAAATTACATTAAAGTTCAAAAACAGTATTTTAAGGAGCAGTTTCACATTTTACTACAGGTCATAACTTCGATGTCGAAATGATATTTTTAAATTTTTTTTCCCTATTCGAACCACATTTTGAAAAATAACATGAGTCGTATACCTATAATAGATTATTTTCATTAGAATCTATGACAACGACATTTTTTTCTAAATTGATAAGATTGTATATTTAATAATAATAATAATAATAATAATAATAATAATAATAATAATAATAATAATAATAATATCAATAAAAAACCGCTTTTTCTTGCGCATAATTAAGGAGTAGAAGTGAGTAAATGTACATCCTTCAAACATATCATAAATTACGTCAGATGTTTAAAATTTCATATATATAATATCTATAACAATAATTAATCTATTCGAAGTATCATTGGCTAAAATCCTTTAATTGTTATGCCTGGTTTAATAGATAAAAATGTGTACAAATTACCAATGTTAGTATTTTATTTTTGATAATATCGTTTCTAAAATTTACACCCTAGATTACTGAGTTTACACTTTCAAAAGTTCCTGATACATCAGATTTAGGTGTTTGTGGTGGGCAGATATGTAGAAGTATGAGGATAATGAAAAATGCTTATTAAAACTGTTACTTATCCTTATAAATCAAAATGTATAAAGAAATACAAGATATACGATAACCATTAGCAAATTGATAGAAAGTTACAAATTTAAGTTTAATGAGATTACGGGGGGTTCAGGTGGACGGAGCCCCCCTGAAGAAATCTACTATGTTATAATAAAAAAACAAAAATAATAGATCATGAAAACTTCAGAATATCCTAACATAACTAAATCTTTAATTTAACGCTTTTGATGGCTGAAAACGTCTTATTCTTTTTTTATTCTTATAAATAATTACGTAATTTGAAAATTTTAAATTACAGTTTCCAGGAAGTTGAATATTACCCAAAGTGGTTTTTTTTTTTTTTTTTTTTTTTTTTTTTTTTTTTTTTATGATGTACAAAGCTGACGTTGAGGCTCCTGATCTGCAGATTTACTAGTTAAAAATGTATTTTATCCAACTATCTGTCACCTCCTACGACAACATGTGGGACTCCGGATTAGAGGTCTGCACGGGCCGGGCCGCGGCCCGAAGCCCGAGCCCGGCCCGGCCCGCGGGCCGGGTTCGGGCCGATTTCCAATACTGGCATTCGGGCCGGGCCGGGCTCGGGCCTTACTTTTGAAGACTCGGGCCGGGCCGGACCGGGCCTAGTCACTAATCTTTCGGGCCGGGCCGGGCTTGGGCCTTAATTTTTTTGCTGGACGGGCCGGGCCTAACTTTTTTTTCCGTACGAAACCGAGACTGATCCCATTCTTCCTAGTTTTCATGGACCAAAACAATCAGTTTCTATTGAATCTTCCTATATGAAAATCCTTTTCTCGACTTTTTATAAATCAGTAATATTTGGCTTTGTCCAAAAATGTTTACAAAAAAGGCATATACTTTTAAGCTGCCATTATTCTACGATTAAACATTAGAATTTATTCCTTTTAAAGAATCGTAGATTACTAGGCGTTTTAAAGTAGAATTAAACACACACACACACACACACACAAAAAAAAAAAAAAAAAAAAAAAAAAAAAAAAAAAAAAAAAATGATTATGACGGAATTTTTTTTTAAACTGAAAACTGAAAGTTTCTTTTAAAATGTTCATCCATGCAAAATGAAGACAACAATACGGGAGAAAAAAATATATTAAACATTTACATCTGTTAAGAAGGGAATTTTTTTTTTTTTTTTTTTTTTTTCGTTCCAAAGCGATTTTGTCTTTGGAAATTTTACCATATACCGCTTTTTCGACTTTTTGTCTCCATTACAGGGAATATGGATTAATAATACTAGTGATAACTGAAACATTTACATACAACAAACAAAGATTCATTTAAAAGCATAAATATCGCAGCCTACGGCACTTCTGCATAAATGGAGATTATAAACATGAAAAAAAAAGACTAATATAATTTTTTTTGGTCAGAACTCTTCCATAAGATTGAAGATCAATGTTCTGTAGAAATTCACTTGAGCCGGGCCGGGTTCGGGCCGAATTTTAAACTTTTTTCCGGACCGGGCCGAGCTCGGGCCGAAATTTTAACTTTCGGGCCGGGCCGGGTCGGGCCAATATTTTTTTCGTTCGGGCCGGGCCGGGCTCGGGCCGAAATTTTAACTTTCGGGCCGGGCCGGGTCGGGCCAATATTACTTTCGTTCGGGCCGGGCCCGGGCTGAAATTTTAACTTTCGGGCCGGGCTCGGGCCTGGAAATTTCGGCCCGTGCAGACCTCTACTCCGGATAGTCTATACTATTTGAAATCTTTTATATTTCTTATGTATGCGGTCAACTTCAGGTTTCAAAAAATAATTTTTTATTTTTAAAACAAACTCTTTAAAATATTGTGGTGTCAGTTTTAATTACATGTAAACATGTGTATGTTTTTTAGCTCACAGGCTATCATAGCCAGCTTATGTGCTCATCCGTTCTGTATGTTCGTTCTGCGTAACGCGACAACTCGTGATAAAAATATCCGATCCACTTGAAATTTTGTATGTAGGTATATCCTGACAAGGCGCTTCCCTGATTAGTTTTTGGAGTTCATTGGATATGTATAAGAGGGGGAACGGGAGCTCATGCCCCTCCCCTTAGTTGATATAAATGGGATTTTTATGCAGTATTAAGTTTTCGTTCAAAATTTAGATTAGGATCATTCTGATGAGGCGATTCCGTGGCTGTTATTACGTGTTCATTGAATAAGTATAAATAGGGGGAACAGGGGTTCTAATGCCCCCCCCCCTCAATTTATATAAATGGGTTTTTCAAGCAGAATTTTCAGATTTCGTTCAAATCTCTGAATAGTTTTGGAAGTTTAATGGTTAAGTATAAAAGAGGGGGATAACTCCTTTTAAATTATATAAATGTTAAATGTGTTTTATTAAGAATTATCCCATTTGCTCTGAATTTTGGATATAGATTTTTTATATGATAAAGCATGTCTTTGATAGTATAGGAAGTTCAATGATTAAGTATAAAAAAAGAGGAAAGGGGAGAGCTGTTTCCCCTTAATTTCTTTTTCGAACGGAATTAACCCTCGAAAATATAAGGCTTTAATGTACAATTAGTATTTGTAGCCTGTGAGCTCAATGCCATCAGTTTAACTGGGCAGTATTCTTTTTTTGTTATTTTATGATCATAACATTTTATGTATAAGATCGTGTTACGATAATTTTCTTAACAAAACCCTTTCTTACAAAACCTTTGCCACTATATTTTCTTTTAAAAAGTTTATTATTAATTATACTTATAATTTTTCTAAATGTATGAAAGAGCGGCTCAAAAATTTCAATATATTATGAAGTATTCTAAAATTAAATTTTACAAATAATCAAAATGAAGAATTGAAGAATTCATTATTTTTTTGCCGCACCCCATCGGCCGTTTAAAGAAAAATTGAAGCAGATGACTATAAAACAAACGGGAGCGAGGAAAATTTGATATATAGAATCTCTATAAAAGTAATTAAAAGTAATGATAAATATGGAAATATGCAAACACAAAGAACTGCACAATTAATGTAAGTTATTAATTTTTTTTTAATAGTATTGTCAATCTAACATTAATTCCCGAAGTATAAGGAAATCTTCACTAATATTATTTGAATTTTCCTAGAATTAATAAATTGCTTCTTATGCTGTTCTTAAAAACAGATTTTTTACCTCTTTAAAATAAATATAAACATACGTGAAACATAAAGTAGTTTACCCGGATTTTTTGAGATTCTTTTTAGAGACAGTAAAATGTTGACGCTATTACTGGAATAAATTTTCCATATGAAAGTAGCAATCTGTCGCAGTTGAATTTGTTAAATAATTAATAAAGCTATCGAATTATTTTAGTTTGAGTTTTCAGAATTTTTAAATTTTCCTATGTTTCAATACTCTAGGAGCACAAAATTTCAGGTACACGATGCTCAGGTTTATGATACACGTAAATTTAACTCTCATGATAACTGTATGTCCAATCATATATTTATTAACCTATAAGTTATCCATTTTTATCCCTGAGATAATTATTTGTGATTAAAATATTTATATATTAAAAATACAATTCGTCGAAAACTAAAAACTTTTTTGACGCATATAAAACGGAAATGTATAAATGTACCACCTAAAACATATTAATAATTTTCGATTCAACGGTGATATTTATAAAATTTCTAGGAAAAATTAAGAAAAGTGATGTACGGCAGTTTCTATTAAAAAAAATTACGTTAAAGTTTAAAAACAGTATTTTGAAAAGTAGTTTTCAGCTTTGACTACAGGTCATAACTTAGACGCCCAAATGATCTTTTTAAATTTTTGTCTCTATTCATAACACTTGGAAAAAAAAAAAAAAAAAACCTTAGTTGTATACCTATAGTAGGTTATTTTCATTAGAATCTACAACAAAAACAAATTTCGCTAAATTGTTAAGATTGCGTATTTAATAATAATAATAATAGTAATAGTTAGGATGAGCGAAGCGAATCCTATACTAGGCCACTCAAATTACATTTTGTCGTACACTTTACAAAAAAACTATTCAATATTTTAACTTCAAATTAAACACAAAAATAAATTATGATCTGTAGATTTGCACAATATAATTTTTTTTACAGTAAAACATTAAAAAATTTATTATTTTAATTAATTTATTTTACATGCATTTCCAATACGGACGCATTTTAGCAAATGAATAAAAAATGAAACGCGTATATTTTCAGAAAAAAATATAAATCATGGAGTAAGTAATTATAGATATAATCATGATTAATTTAATAAATAAAATATGTTTTCATTATTCAGCAAAATCGTTTGCACAGATGTCACTTAAACATTTTAAAAAAAAATTGTATTGTGGAATTTTTTTTTTTTTTTTTTTTTTTTTTTTTTGTAAAGTGGCGACAAAAGAATTGTAAACAAATAAAATTAATTGTTAAATTTGTTATATAAATGAAAAATTAAAAGAATTGAAGCGTGAAGTTTTTGCCTCGTTCCAAGCTTTTTATAAATGTACTAAAGCAAAGTTGGCCGATTCAGAAACGACAAATTGACTTTAACCATTTCTTACTTTATCATTTGGATCTAAAGTAATGTTACGTTCTTATTTGTGAACCGAAAAAGGTTTAGTGAACGGGACTTTAGACTTTGTTGCACGTAATAAAGAAAATCACAAGCCACCAGACCAGATATCGCGAATAATCATGGATAAATTTGAATACTACAATAATTTAACTTATAAGAATTGGTGCGTACCAATTCCCCCAATAATTAAATTCTGGAAAAATGGAAGCATAAATTGCTCAAGGAAAGAATTTCTTCTGCAGTTAGCTTTTGCTGTTACAATTCACAAATCCCAAGGTTTAACATTAGATGAAGCAGTGATAGATATTGAGGATATATAGACACCAGTTGGCTTAAAAACGTACGTAACGTTGTCGAGAGTGAAAATCCTTCAAAATTAAGCATCCAATAGAAATTTTCCTTACGAAAAATTCTACAATATCAAAAATTCTGATACACTAACATCTATAAAAACGAAGAAATTAGAAAAAGAAAGTTTTACAGTTAAAAATTCATAGTATCAACGAGAGCAGATTTCAAATGTTTTTCCAGAAAATAGGATTTTGACGAAGTAACTTTCTTCAAGCTCTCTTCAAATATATTATTCTAAAATAGCTATAAAAGATTATTTGATGTTAATTACAAAGATTGGATACATGCATATTTCAAACAACTTTAAGAAACACCAGTGGTTACTGGAAATCATAAAAACATCTTTAAAAGAGCTTTTAGTTGAAAATTTAAAAATATTTTGTAAAAGTTTGCTTCGAAAATATTTTATTATGCCAGTCTTACATCATAAATAAAAAATTAAAATATGCCAAAACATAAAATAATGTTTTTGTTTAATAAAGATGCAAAAATAATATAAAAAAATATTTTTTACTTTCAAATATCTGTTTTATAAAATCGCGAATCCAAACCAAGCATGGCTTTTGCTAGTAATAATAATAATAAACCTCTTTTTGCGCATAATTAAGGAGTTAAAGTAAATTATTATACATCTTTCAAACATATCATAAAATTCTATCGTTTTTTTAAATTTGATATATAGAATGTCTGTAAAAGTTATTAATCTATTCGAAATATCATTGGTTAGATTCCTTTAATTGTTATGCCTAATTGTATAAATGTAAATGTGTACATATTATCAATGTTAGTATTTCATCTTCGATAATGTTGTTTTTAAATGTTACACTTCTGTAATTCTTTCTGGTGTATTAGATGACATCTTATTGATTGAATGTTTTATACAATTTCTTTGTAATACTTTTACGTGTATTTTTAACAAATTTACGCTAAAAAAATGTATTAATACATTTTTTGTTCTACCCGCAATCTCAATATCTTTTATATCTAGTCTCCGTCCATTTCTAGAGTAATGTATGTTTAAATGTAACATACGTTCATATCAATACAGAGAATTTATCAATATAAAGTCGAGCAAGTGTTATTTTTAAACTGTGTTAAAATTAAGGTTAAAATAAATTTAATGCAAACACTAAAAAAAATTTTCTTAAATATAGTTAATGGATATTGTATTCATTTGAGAATCCGTGTGAAATACAACTTATGCACGCTCATCTTTACACCCAGCTTTTTGAGTTCACTTGTAGATTCATAATTTAATTGAAAACACATTTTAAAAAACAGTTCTAAAACAATAATTTCGATGTAATTTTAGTACTGAAAAAGAAAAATGGCTATGAAATAAGCCATAATTGCAAAGAATATGTCTATATTTTCGTACGAGCCATCGTATTTTACATTTACGATTTTAATAAATTCTATTAACTAGCCCTTCAATGACAAACTCCCTCCCAATGAGGGGAGATCATTCCATTTTTTTAGCAGGTGGGAAAGGTAGAGCCGGTAGAGCATTTAATTGAAATAGTAGCTCCATCTATCAACTTGAAATTAAAATACATCAGCGGAACATTGAAGATGTCATTTTTGTTTTATATTTCATTTAATATTTGGCTATTAAATAAAATAAGATAAAATCTTTTTTTTTTTTTTTTTTTTTTTTTTTTGTTAAACTGAAATTGAATTTTTAAAATTAAAATCTCACTAATTTTATCTAGTTTAACTGCAGTGATAGCATCTCCTTATTAAAATTACAGAAATAAAATTAGAGCTAGTTTTTTTTCTTTCTTTCTTTTTTGCGAAAAATAAAAGTTACGTATCGTAAAAGTAATGTAATGCAGATTACTAAATTTTTTTCGTATTCGGTTTCATAACTCTTTAACTTTAAACAATCTTAAAATTGGAGAAAAATAAAAGTAAGTAACATATCTAAAACCATATTACTGAAATATTTTTGTATTAGATTTCATAATTCTTTAAATTATCTCAAAATTGTGTCATTTGTGCCTCGCCTCCCCTCTCAAAAAAAGTAGATAAATTAATAATCGTCCAACTTTATTTACGAGCTTTCGAATTGTTTTGATTTTATTTTGTATGCAGATACATCCTAAGTAATAATCACTAAATACTAATTTATGGGGGGGGGGGGGGGAAACTAGACTCTTTATTTTCTTTAGCATTTTTCACTTTTTTCTATCTTTACAACAGGGTTGGTAAAAAACCTTAAAACCTGGAAGGGGGGGGGGGTTAAACCAGGTTTTTTTTAGGCATATTTTCCTCTCCCACATACATGCATATATATTGAAAAAAGTAAACATTGTTGGATATATAAGTAATATAACTTCATTTAAAAATAATTTAAATTAAATAAATCAATTATGTAAAAAATTGAAATCATTTAAAATTTAAACATTTTTATTAAAAGCTATGTCTTATGAATCATTAATGAAATTCTCTACTTGGTTAAACAATGATACCTTGAAAATCTTAATAAGCAATCTTTTGATTACTAGTGCTATAAATAAATGTATGGTGGAGTTTCATAAATATATTTTCCCATGGCTATTCAAAATAATTTGAAAAATTTGCAATCTGAAATATCTAATTTTTTCTGTTAGAACACTTATCTTTTACTGAAATAAAGTTTTTTTTTTTTACAAAGAATTCCTGGAATGATTTGAATTTGGCAGTAGAGTCTTTACATGTTTCCAAAAGTATTGTGTATTTTCATTTGAATCCATTCTCATTTCATTTGAATATTTTCATTTCATTTCTCCTCTAAAACTGCCAGATAGAAAAAATACAAAATTAAATTAAAAAAAAAAGGCGACAGTAAAATAAGCAGAATAGAAATACATATTTATCAGCTTTTTAGACTACTGAAAACAGTCTTCTTAAAATGGAAAGCAGATTTACAAATGTTGTCATGCACTAAAACATTTAAACAGCTATCAGACTCAATACACAGGGTTTCTTTCTAAGCTATGTTATTAGGATGAGCGAAGCGAATCCTCTACTGGGCCACTCAAATTACAATTTGTCGTACACTTTACAAAAAAACTATTCAATATTTTGACTTCAAATTAAACACAAAAATAAAATATGATCTGTAGATTTGTAGAATATAATTTTTTTTACAGTAAAACGTTAAAAAAATATTATTTTAATTAATTTATTTTACATGCATTTCCAATACGGACGCATTTTAGCAAATAAATAAAAAATGAAACGCGCATATTTTCAGAAAAAAAAAAATAAATCATGGAGTAAGTGATTATAGATAGAATCACGATTAATTTAATAAATAAAATATGTTTTCATTATTCAGCAAAATCGTTTGCACAAATGACACTTAAACATTTAAAAAAAAATTGTATTATGGATTTTTTTTTTTTTTTTTAAGTGGCAACAAAAGAATTGTAAACAAATAAAATGAATTGTTAAATTTGTTATATAAATGAAAAATTAAAAGAACTACGTGAACTTGTTGCCTCGATTCAAGCTCTTTATAAATGTACTAAAGGAAAAGTTGGCCGATTCAGAAATGACAAGTGGACTTCAACCATTTCTTACTTTATCATTTGTATCGAAAGTAATGTTACGTTCTTATTTGTGGACCGAAAAGGTTTAGTGAACGGGACTTTAGACTTTGTTGCACGTATTAAAGAAAATCACAAGCCACCAGACTAGATACCGCGAATAATCATGGATAAATTTGAATACTACAATAATTTAACTTAAAAGAATTGGTGCGTACCAATTTCCCCAATACAGTAGACTCCCTCAAATCCGCACAGCTTGGGACCAGAGATTTTGCGGATTTCTGGTTATTGCTTTGTTTACATTTTTTAAACAGTAATTTGAATGCAAGTAATAATCCAATTGTTATTATAATGTATGCTTACAATATAATAAAATATTAAAGTAAGTAATAAACTAAAATAATAAAAAATTAGATCATTTTTAAAATGATTAAAATATTAAAAACAAAGGTCTAATTAATAATGTATGATTAAGTGTTCATTATAAAGATGAAATGTATTTTGAATAAATTATTCAATGAAACTTGCCTCATAAATAATGTACAATACTAATTCAGATCAAAATAATAAAGTTAGGAGGTTTTATTCCAGGTTTAGCCACACTTAGTGACAAAAAAAAAAAAAAAAAAAAAAAAAAAAAAAGCTTGATTAAGACATATATATTTGGTAAGATTATGATTATCATTGATAACAGGAATATCTTGAATTTTTTCAAAAATAAATTTATTTTTCCTTCAAGAGAAAACATTAAGACAGTAATAGTAACAAAAATTACAAATTAAAATATATTTGGAATTGATATAAAACAAAAAAAGTAAAATTTTGTCCTTATATCTAAACTGAATGCTTCATTGTTTACATCCGTAAATTATGTGCGGATTTTAGAGAGTTGCGGATTTTAGGCTTGCGGATTTGAGGGAGTCTACTGTAATTGAATTCTGGAAATACGGAAGCATAAATTGCTCAAGGAAAGAATTTCTTCTGCAGTTAGCTTTTGCTGTTACAATTCATAAATCCCAAGGTTTAACATTAGATGAAGCAGTTGTAGATATTGAGGCTATATAGGCACCAGTTGGCTTAAAAACGTACGTAACGTTGTCAAGAGTGAAAATCCTTCAAAATTAAACATTCAATAGAAATCTTCCTTGCGAAAAATTCTTTAATATAAAAAATTCTCGTGCACTAACATGTATAAAAACGAAGAAATTAGACTAAAAAGTTTTACAGTTAAAAATTCATAGTATCGACGAGAGCAGATTTCTAATGTTTTTCCAGAAAATAGGATTTTGAAGAAGTAACTTTCTTCAAGCTTTCCTTAAATATATTATTCTAAAATAGCTATCAAAGATTATTTGATGTTAATTACAAAGATTGGAAACATGCATATTTCAAACAACTTTAAAAAACACCAGTGGCTACTAGAAATTGTAAAAAAAAATCTTTAAAAGAATTTTTAGTTGAAAATTTAAAAATATTTTGTAAAAGTTTGCTTCGAAAATATTTTTTTATGCCAGTCTTACATCATAAATAGAAAATTCCTAGGAAATTGATTGTTATTTGGCTGAACTTACATTTGTAGAATTAAAATGCGCCAAAACATAAAATAACGTTTTTGTTTAATAAAGATGCAAAAATAATATTAAAAAATATTGTTACTTTCAAATATATGCTTTATAAAAAATGCTTCGCGAATCCAAACAAAGCATGGCTTTTGCTAGTAATACATATTACTTTTAAACATTTAAAATAAAAATTAATATATCTTTTTAGGCATTATTATGAGACATTTTTCTATTATGTCTCAAATGAGCCTTATCTCGATTTCCCCCTATTTTTTGTCAGATCTAAATAGTGGATTCGATTATGCATTCTGAGGTCAATATTTTATTCCTATAATCGTTAGCCAAATTCTGTTCCGAGTCGTCATCAAAATTAGTCGAAGTTGGCCTTGAAAAAGGCCTTTGGGTTGTAAAATCATCAGACATAGAGCAGGCTTAATCAAATTATCAAAAGAAGGCAAATCAAAACAAATCCTACTACATTACTTCCCTTCCTACAGCACGGCGTACCGCATGCCGCGGCCGCGATCACTCCCTCCTACCTCTCCCCACCTGCTAAAAAATTGAATGATCCTGCCTCATAGAGAGGGAGTTTGTCATTGAAGGGCTATTATTCTATTATTGCATGAGAGGCAGTGGGTAAAACTGCCTCGTTAACAAGACCAACTTTGAAAAATTAAAACAGCTACTTAACACTCATTTCTAATGTTTATAATGAGATTGTTGGAATATTGTAGTGTGAGCTTTAATAATATGTGAACGTTTTTGTATTAACTTGCATTAACGATCCTATATAGGCTATTTCCATGAGTACTTGTAGTGTAAGTCACAGGCTACGATTTTTGGCTACCAGTATTATAGAACAAAAAAAATGTGATTAATTTTATTGGCACATTCTCATTAATTGAATAAGGCCAAGCAGACTTTTCGAAAATAACGGTGGCTAACAAGCATAACGATTAATAAGTTATGTGACTTACACTACAGAACCCATGGAATTAGCCTATAGTCTTTTATATGAGGAGCCCAGAAGCCAAGGGGTACAAGTGACAAAATTTACATTTCAAGTAAATTGAGTTCAAAGTTACACATCGACTGTAATTGAATGAATTGAGATATGAAAATTTTGCTTATTTCTTAATGATTCTTGAACTCTTGTTTCAATAACTTTTTTAAAAAAAAGGTGGAATTGGATATTTTTTTTAATTTATAACTAAGCAATATTTATCATCATTCGGCACTTATACCCCTTAGCTTCCAAGCAGTAATGAAAACTTCTTGAAAACTAAAGGGTACAAGTGCCGAATGAACAAAAGAAATGAAAAATTTTTAAATAAAAAATTGTATTTATGAAAAAATTAAGATTAATGTTGATACAAATAAATCAAAGGACAAAATTTTGTTTTAATATAAATTCTAAAAAAGGAAAAAATATGAAATAAAAAAATGAATTTACGAAAAATTTATGAACAATGTTGTTATAATGAATGAAATGAAAAACTTTTGTTCTAATATAAGTTTTAAATTTTTATTATAAGTTTAGAAACATTGGAATTTCATATTTTTTAATACTTACCAACAAAGTTGAAAAGTTAATATGATTTTGGTTTGTCCGTCCGTCTGTCCTAACTCTCGTAAATATATTCGGATTGCCCTGAAAATTTTGAGAATTATTTATATTTACTTCAACACGAACTTATTGCAAATGACTCTTGCAATGACTCTGTGCAACTTATTGCACATATTTCTAACATGATTAGTTTATTTACAGGGACAATCAAAAATTTTCCGTTACATTACGGGCTATGGGGAAAATCGTTTTAAATGAATTTGAAATATGTTACATCTTGTCACATGTTAAAATTTATATGCATTTATGAATTGCACTAAAATAGACATTCTATAAAATCTGAGGTGAAAATAATAGTTATTAATAATTTACAGGACCATACAAAGATTTACATTACCTAATAATAAAGAAGGAATTGTTTGCGACTTGTTTTAATTATATTACAATTTTCATGTATAATAAAATTAATGTATATCGCTGAGGCTTAATATAAATTATTTCGCACATAATACAAAGTACACAGTATTTACAGGGACACAAAAAAAGATTTCAAATAGGACCGAATTTCTATCCGAATTACTGTATAATTATCGATGATGATTGATGGATGAACAAAATGCTATTTTAATTATGATCTGCGCTTTTAAGTTTCACTAAATGTATACACGTTATCTGATATGTATAAATGCTATAGTTCATATACAGGGCTACACAAAAATATTCGTAAAGGTTACAGACTATGAGCGTACTTTACTTAAAGATTTCTTTTAAATAAGTCTTGTATTTCTATGCTGAACTGCATTCAGTTTACTAAGAAATGCTTGTAAAATATAGGTAAAATGATATACAGGATCACACACAAATTTTTATACATGGTCATCGATGAATGATAATTTCTGGAAATGTGATTTCAGTAGTCTTAAGTGTGTTTAATTTGAAGTAAATTTCAGCTAAATACTGGCGTATAATAAAGGTTCAAGATAAACTATAGGATGATCAAAAGTATACAAGTGTGCTTCCATCTATTTATATAAACTGCTGAAAGAGAAATTTCAAAGTGTTATGCGTTTTCTTGTTAAACTAATTTTTCCCATTATACAGTATATATCAACCGATCAATAAAACATAGGGCTGTTAAAAAGTATCAGAATACATATTTGGCAATGGACTGTAACACTTTATTACCCTCAATAGCAAAAATTTTTAAAGATTTCAGGGAGTGTTCAAAAGTGTTTCATAATCCATGCTTAACGCATGATTTTTCTTACTTGATAACAGTTAAAATGCATATATTTAATGCATAAAAAAAGCAAATGGCTTTGTATGTACGTCGTTGGTCGTGCTTCTGCTATATAGACGTTAACGGACACAACTGCACTTATACCCCTTGGCCTCCAATAGTTTCACAGTTTTGGGAAAGAGGTTAAGTGACTGACCCCTATAACTCAGTACATAATGAAAAAATCACTCTTAACTCTTTACCTACAAATAAATAGACATATTTCCAGATAGCCTGTGCACTTAACTCATTTTTTTCAATTTTGTCACTTATACCCCTTGGCTTCTGGGCTCCTCATATAGGATCGTGTTACAATAATTTTTCTTAGACTATTTTTTAAAAGGTTTATTGTTTTATGTATATAATTTTTCTAAATATATGAAAAAGCACAGCAGAAATTTCAATACATTATGAAGCATTTTAAAATTAATTTCTAGAAAATTTTCAAATGAAGAATTAAAGTATTCATTATTTTTTCGTCTGTCCCCAGCGCCCGTTTAAAGAAAATTTCAAACACATGAACATAAAACAAACGGAAGCGAGGGATATATGATATATAGAATCTCTGTAAAAGGAATTAAGCCATCGGAAATATCATGATTTATAATCCTGTAACTGTTATGCCTGGTCCTATAGATGTAACCGTAAATGCATGTAAATTATCAATGTTAGTATTTTATATCTTTAATAATATTGTTTTAAAAGTTACACTTCTGTAATTCTTACAGACGTAATGGATAACGTCTTATGGATTGAAATTTTTCACGGTTACTTTATAATATTTTTAAACGTATTTTTAACAAATTTACGCCGAAAAATATTTTAATAAATTTTTTGTTATATCTGCTGTCTCAATACCTCTTATATCTAAACTCCGCCCATTTTTAGAGTACTCCGCCCATTTTTAGATGTAATGTATGTACATACAAGTGCAGAGAATTTATTAATATAAAGTTGACCAAGCATTATCTTTAGACTGGCTTACATTAAAGCTAAAATAAATTTGATGTAAACCCTGAAAGTATTTTTTTAAATATAGTTAATAGAAATTCAGAATCTGTTTTGAGATACGCTATCTTATGCACGCCCAACTTTACAGCCAGCATTTTGAATCAGTTATCGATTTCATAATGTAATTGAAAATGCGTTTAAAAATAAAAATTCTAAGACGATAATATCAAAGCATTTTTAGAACTGAGAAAACAAATAGCCAATAAATGTGACACAAACGGAAAGAGTACAATGAAAGAATACAATGTCTGTTTTTATCTGTGTATATGTGCTGGATTCCTTTTTTTTACATCGGAGCCAGAGGGAAAGCAGATTCGATTTCAGGATGCAAGTATTTTCCATTTTTTTAAATAAAGTATGGAACAATGTAATCATTTTATGGCTTTCATTGTTGCTGGGCAACTTAACAGCCTGTGTAGCAAGGTAGGAGTGTTTCGTGGAAGCCATGGTACTGTTTAGGCGTAGCTGATGGCCTGATCACAAAGAAATTAAAGATAATAAACAAAACCATGAATGTTATATTGATCTGATACAGCAAAAACTTTTTAAATGAAGAATACTGCCCAGTTAAACTGATGGCATTGAGCTCACAGGCTACAAATACTAATTGTACATTAAAGCCTTATATTTTCAAGGGTTAATTCCGTTCGAAAAAAAAATTAAGAAGGGAAAACAGCTCTCCCCTTTCCTCTTTTTTTATACTTAATCATTGAACCTCCTATACTATCAAAGACATGCTTTATCATATAAAAAATCTATATCCAAAATTCAGAGCAAATTAGATAATTCTTAATAAAAACCCATTTAGCATTTATATAATTTAAAAGGAGTTATCCCCTTCTTTTATACTTAACCATTAAACTTCCAAAACTATTCAGAGATTTGAACGAAATCTGAAAATTCTGCTTGAAAAACCTATTTATATAAATTAAGAGGGGGGGGGAGGCATTAGAACCCCTGTTGCCCCTATTTATACTTATTCAATGAACACCTAATAGCAGTCATGGAATCGCCTCATCAGAATGATCCTAATCTAAATTTTGAACGAAAACTTAATTCTGCATGAAAATCCCATTTATATCAACTAACGGGGGGGGGGGCATTAGAACCCCTGTTCCCCCTATTTATACTTATTCAATGAACACCTAATAACAGCCACGGAATCGCCTCATCAGAATGATCCTAATCTAAATTTTGAACGAAAACTTAATTCTGCATGAAAATCCCATTTATATCAACTAACGGGGGGGGGGCATTAGAACCCCTGTTCCCCCTATTTATACTTATTTAATGAACACCTAATAACAGTCACGGAATCGCCTCATCAGAATGATCCTAATCTAAATTTTGAACGAAAACTTAATTCTGCATGAAAATCCCATTTATATCAACTAACGGGGGGGGGGCATTAGAACCCCTGTTCCCCCTATTTATACTTATTCAATGAACACCTAATAACAGTCACGGAATCGCCTCATCAGAATGATCCTAATCTAAATTTTGAACGAAAACTTAATTCTGCATGAAAATCCCATTTATATCAACTAACGGGGGGGGGGCATTAGAACCCCTGTTCCCCCTATTTATACTTATTCAATGAACACCTAATAACAGTCACGGAATCGCCTCATCAGAATGATCCTAATCTAAATTTTGAACGAAAACTTAATTCTGCATGAAAATCCCATTTATATCAACTAACGGGTGGGGGGGATTAGAACCCCTGTTCCCCCTATTTATACTTATTCAATGAACACCTAATAACAGTCACGGAATCGCCTCATCAGAATGATCCTAATCTAAATTTTGAAAACTTAATTCTGCATGAAAATCCTATCTATATCAACTAACGGGGGCCATGAGCCCCCCGTTCCCCCTCTTATACATATCGAATGAACTCCAAAAACTAATCAGGGAAGCGCCTTGTCAGGATATACCTACATACAAAATTTCAAGTGGATCCGATATTTTTATCATGAGTTATCGCGTTACGCACATACGCACATACATACAGAACGGACGGGCACATAAGCTCTCAGGCTATGATAGCCTGTGAGCTAAAAAGGGAGGAGGATTAAACGAAAAAGGAAACTTTTAGTTACTCGTTAAAAATTTAATAATAAAATTTTTGAATAATTATGATATAAGTTTTATTAATATGTGAACATTTTTATATTTACTTCATAGTCTAATTTATAGATTTTTAAGTATAAGATCGTGTTAGAAAGAATATTCATAACAAAGCTTTTCCTTACAAAATCTTTGACATTAGATTCTTTTTTTAAAAAAAGGTTTATTGCTAAATGTTTTTATAATTTTTCAAATATATGAAAAAGCAGCACAAAATTTTAATGTATTATAAAATATTTTAAAACTAATTTCTTGAAACAATTTTCAAAATGAAGAATAAAAGAATTCTTTATTTTTTCGTCTGCCCCCAACTCCCGTAAAAAGAAATTTTCAAGCAAATGATCCTTATACAAACGGGAACCAGGAAAATTTCATATGTAGAATCTCTGTAAAAGAAATTAAGTCATTGGAAATTTCCTGAGTTATTATCCTTTTATTGATATGCCTCGCTGTATGCATGTAAATGTTTGCAAATTACAAAAGTTAGTATTTTATATTTGATGATACTGTTTTTAAAAGTTACATTTCCGTAATTCTTACAGATGTATTAAATAACGTTTTATGGTTTGAAAGTTTTACACTGTTACTTTATAATTTTTTTAATGAATCTACGCCGAATAATTTATTATACATTTTCTGTTATACTATCTGCTGTCTCAATACCTCTTGCATCTAAACTCCGCCCATTTTTAAGTAACATATGTATAGATAGAATGTACATGCCAGTACCAGTCAACTTATCAATATAAAGTTTAGTACTCGTTATCTTTAGACTGGTTAAATTAAGACTAAAATGAATTTAATGCAAACACCGAAAATATCTTTTGAAATACAGTTAATTGCAATTGTAGTCATTTGAGAATCCGTGTAGAAATATACTATCCTATGCATGTCCAACTTTACACCCAGCATTTTGAGAAACATATAAAATTCATAATGTATTTGAAAACACATTAAAAAAAGTTCTAAGACGACAATGTATTATTAAATTTTATACCAAGAAAATAATTAGCTGCGAAAGGTACCGCAAATTCAAAGAATATGTCAATGTCACTGTCATTGTCACTGTTTAGATTGGAGACAGCGGGAAAGCTGTCTCGATCACATGATTATAATAATAATATATGCTCTATAAAGTACACGACACTGATTTCAAATTTAAAAAATGGAATATTTTAAATATTGTGGTGTGAGTTTTCTTAAACTTTTATTAAATTTTAAGTATAAGATTGCACAGTGCGTGTCAAAAGTTTAAGCACAGTAGCAATTTTAAAATAAAACTTTAAATATTAACTGTATTTCAATGTGTGTCTTCTACATGTTAATAATATCTATTTTTAGGCCATATTCATAATTAACTTTTAAATTTTATTTCAAGCCATTGGAGTTTAAGAATAGAAGAAAAATGCCCGGGTCAAAAGTTTATGCACAAAATTGTTTCATGCAAATTTTACAGTCTGACGTAAACGGTTGCGCACGCAAACAATTTCTGGGTGTATAAAAAGCAATCCGCTGTTGCTTTTGAGTTAGTACAAAATGCCAGAGTCGAAAGAATTTTCAGAGGAAGAGATGATAAAAATTTGGAGTATAAGAGTAAAATGTAATTCTGTTTCTGAAATTGCAAGTGCATTAAAAAGGTCAAAACAAGGTATTCATCAAATTTTGGCTCGTGATAATGATTTTAAACGAAAATTTCGTTCAGGAAGGCCGTTAGTGACTAGTTTGAGCGAAGATAGCCGCATCAGAAATTTGGCTTCAACTGGTAATTAAACCCTTTCGGAAATAAAATATGCAGTTGGAGAGCAAATATCGAAAAAAACTGTTTATAGAAGAGTTTTCGAATTCAAATACACTATCTACCAAAAAGTATTTGTACACTTTCAGTTTTTGACATTTTGTCAAATATTTAAAAATATACTGGTCGGATTCTTCTGGAACTTCAGATATATAAAGATTATGTTTCACTTTATATTTATTTACATTCATTTGTTAAGCGGGTAATTAGGGGGCCGGCAAAAAAACAAAGAATAATAGAAATATTTGGGATCGCCCTGCACATGAAAATGCACGAAACGACTTATCGCTTTAGAATACAAATATATGAATACAGTAGAATATGTACACTAATTTTTGTGAGAATAGCATGTATATTTATGGCGATAGAGCGATTTTTTTTGAAAAATTCAAAAAATTCTGGTATGTTTTTTGTTTATATCATGCTGGGTTTTTGACCAAATTTAACGCAAATTTCAGAAAAATTGGCAAAATGCAGTAGAAAAAATGTAGCGCAATTGAAATATAAATATATTAAATATTTTATGAAATATGAGTAGTTGCATAAAATAATTTTTATCTGCGCATGCGCGAACTAGAAAAACATTTTTTTTACATCATTTAATACTCAATTCTATGGAGTGACTTATAAAAAAAATCCAATCAAATATCGTGAAAATTCAAAAAGATATCATTATTTTAGTGAGATGTTTTTACTCTGCTCTCTAAAAACGGCTGAATCTTAAGGGATTCTCCACAAATTGACATTTTTTAATAACTGACTTTAAAAAAAACTAGTATTGAATTAATGCAATATCTAATACAATATTGCTGCTAATAAGTACTTGACAATTGTGATAGAAAAGAAAAAGAGCTTTATTCCCATTCAGGGCCAAAACTAAGAGAGGGTTGGGGACAAGGGCATGTGCCCCGGGCGCTAGGATGAAAGTGTCCCAAATGTACATTTTGTTTGGCGATTTTTTCCATGTCTATGTTTAACATGATATTGTCAAAATCGTCCCATTCAAAGCATTTCTCCTATACCAAAGCATAGAAGAATCTAATGATGATGGCATAAAGATCCCGCATAAAGCAGATTTTTTTTTTCGTTTTGATTCGGTTTCACGATTTTAAGGTATCATTTTTTTTTAAACAAAGCAGACTACTTTAATCAATATTACATATTTTAAGTTTTAAAATAAGTCGGCTATTAATAAATTAGAAAATTTTTCTTTGCAAATACTTTTGCAGATGCTTTGCAAAGAAGAAAAGGGAGAGGGGGGGGGGAGTTCACCAAAATTCATTGAAATATAAATATATTAAATATTTTCTAAAATGTTCTATGTCATGCAATATTTTCAACCAAATATAAAGCCCATTCAGAAAAATTCGCAAAATGTAGTAGAAAGAATAAGGTGCTATTGAAATATAAATATATTAAAAGTTTTCTAAAATATGAGTATTTGTATGAAATATTTTTTAATCAGCGTATGTGTGAACGATAAAATTTATCATTTTACATAATTTAATATTCAACTCTATGGAGCTACCCATAAAAAAATCCGATCGAATTTCGTGGAAATTCAGAAAGTTATTGTGGATAGGAGTGAACTGATTTTCAATTGGTCTCTGAAAGCATTTGAATGACGTCAGATTTTACGCAAATTGCCAAATCTCCATTTACGTTTTTTACTGGTGATTTACTTCTTTTCTTAGATAATTACCAGAACGAACCTATTTCAGGATAACAATAATTATAAAAAATCGAAGCATTTGTGTCAAATCTACCCATTGATACATAATTGATAATGGCTCTTATGCAAATGCCGATATCTGCGATCCTGAAATACGTCAAGTTCTCCACTGTTAAATGTGGTGTCGAAAACAACACTGACATCAATCGCATGCATGATGCCAAGAAGAACAGAGCTGTCTGATTTTGAGAAAGGTGTGATCATCGGGTACCACCGAAATGGCCGATCTTTAATCGACATATCTAGCGAGCTTAATTACCCCAAAACGACTGTGGCTTATGTGATTAGAAAATGGAAGCTGAATGGTGATTGTCAGAATGTGGCCAGAGTAGGCAGACCGACGAAACTGGTAGATAGAGACCGACGGGTTCTGTCTAGAGAAATTCGGAAGAACCGCAACCAACCAATGTTACACATACGCCAAGAATTTCAACAAGCTTCAGGATGTGTTGTTTCCATGAATACCATCCGTAAGGAAGCTCATCTGCTTAATTTTTATGGCCGTGCTGCCGCCCAAAAGCCTTTAATCACCAAGTCCAACCGCGCAGCTCGGTTAAGTTGGTGCAAAACACGCCAGCAATGGACTGTACAGCAATGGAAACAGGTTCTCTGGAGTGATGAATCAAGGTTCACCCTCTACCGTTCTGATGGTAGGGTCTGGGTCTGGCGTCTGCCTGGAGAACGCCTCCTACCAGAATGTATTGTGCCCACAGTTAAATTTGGCGGAGGGGGAATTATGTTCTGGGGTTGTTTTTCCTGGTTCGGACTAGGACCCTTGGTTCCAATTCATGGTAAGCTCAATGCCGATGCCTACTGTAATATACTGGACAACAGTGTACTTCCTACGTTGTGGCAATACTATGGATTGGACCCATGTTATTTCCAGGATGACAACGCAAGCTGCCATGTGGCGAGGTCCAGCATGGATTGGTATGCTGATAATGGAGTGCATCGACTCGAGTGGCCTGCCCAGAGCCCAGACCTGAACCCAATAGAGAACCTCTGGGACGAGTTGGATCGTCGAATTAAGGCGGGTGACACACGCCCAAAATCAGTAAAAGAGCTTACCTGCCTTGTGCAAACAGAGTGGAATAAAATACCATTAAATGTAATACAAGGACTAGTTGAGAGCATGCCCAGGAAAGTCGCAGCTGTAATTGCCTCTCGAGGAGGATCTACAAATTATTAAATGTGAACAGGTCCAAAACCAGTCTTTTTTTCCCGAGGCAAACGTGGATTTTGAAGGTACCCCTTTCCCCCTCCTTCGCAAAACATATTTACAAAGAAAATTTCTCCAATTTATTAATAGCCGACTTATTTTAAAACTTAAAATATGTAATATAAAATAACGTATTCTGCTTTATTAAAATACTCCAATTTGATACTTTAAACCGAATCAAAAAAATTCTACTTTCAACAGGATCTTTATGGCCCTTGTCCCTGCCCGCGAAGACACTGCTGAGCTAATGCTATTCCTGTGGGGAGGCATTTTTCTAATAACTCTTTCGCATTTTGAAATTTTCCTTTTTTTTTTTTTTTTTTTTTTTTTTTTTTTTTTTTTTTGCATTGAATAGCGGAAGTCCCTCTCAAAATCGCTCCTTGACTACTTTTTCGATTTGAGTCATAGATATTTTTTATAAAGTTAGTTTCACTTTCAGAACCGCTTTTGAAAGTGAAAGAAACATTATAAAAATATCTACGCCAAAATTGAAAAAGTAATCACGGAGCGATCTTGAAAAGGACTTCCGCTATCCAATGTAAAACATATTATTTAAAAATGTCCAAATGCAAAAGAGTTAGAAAAATGCATCCCCATAGGAATAGCATCAGCTCGTGAGCATCTTCGCGGGTAGGGGCAGGGACCTTAAGCCATCATCATTAGATTTTTTTATGCTTTAGCATAGCCCAGATATAATAATTTTAACAATATTATGCTAAACATAGCCATGAAAAAAATCGCCAAACGAAAGATACATTTGGAACATTTTCATCCTAGCGCCCGGAGCACATGCCCTTCTCCCCCCCCCCCTCTCTTAGTTTTGGCCCTGAATGCGAATAAAGCTCTTTTTCTTTTCTATCACAATTGTCAAGTACTTATTAGCAGCAATATTGTATTAGATATTGTATTAATTCAATACTAGTTTTTTTTTTTAAAGTCAGTTATTAAAAAATGTCAATTTGTGGAGAATCCCTTAAGATTCAGCCGTTTTTAGAGAGCAGAGTAAAAACATCTCACTAAAATAATGATATCTTTTTGAATTTTCACGATACTTGATTGGATTTTTTTTATAAGTCACTCCATAGAATTGACTATTAAATGATGTAAAAAAAATGTTTTTCTCGTTCGCGCATGCGCAGATAAAAATTATTTTATACAACTACTCATATTTCATAAAATATTTAATATATTTATATTCCAATTGCGCTACATTTTTTCTGCTGCATTTTGCCAATTTTTCTGAAATTTGCGTTAAATTTGGTCAAAAACCCAGCATGATATAAACAAAAAACATACCAGAATTTTTTGAATTTTTCAAAAAAATCGCTCTATCGCCATAAATATACATGCTATTCTCACAAAAATTAGTGTACATATTCTACTGTATTCATATATTTGTATTCTAAAGCGATAAGTCGTTTCGTGCATTTTCATGTACAGGGCGATCCCAAATATTTCTATTATTCTTTGGTTTTTTTTGCCGGCCCCCTAATTACCCGCTTAACAAATGAATGTAAATAAATATAAAGTGAAACATAATCTTTATATTTCTGAAGTTCCAGAAGAATCCGACCAGTATATTTTTAAATATTTGACAAAATGTCAAAAACTGAAAGTGTACAAATACATTTTGGTAGATAGTGTAGATCAAATACCGTAAAATGGCTCGATTACCGTGTCTCAAACGACACCATAAAGAAGCTAGATTACAATGGGCCATAGAGCATATGTCATTTGGTGAAAAGTGGCTGAATGTCATATTCAGAGATGGGAAAAAAATGGAACCTCGATGGCCCTGATAGGTTTAAGTACTATTGGCATGATCTCTTAGCCGATAACATAATGGTAGTTCTGTAATGGTAAGGGGGAGCTATTTCTTTCAATGGTCAGACACCTCTAGCATTCATCAGTGGTCGTGAAAACTTTGAAAACTACCAACAGACACTTGCCAATCATTTGCTTCCTGTTGCCGAGGTTTTTAGGGGAAGAAAAAGGGTTATTTCAACATGATAATGCTTCCATCCATACCTCAAACTCAACTTCATCGTGGCTTAAGTCGAAAACAGTGTCTGTTTTGAAATGACCGGCAGTTAGTCCTGATTTAAACCCTATAAAATATATGTGGGAAATTCTCACTCATGCAGTTTATCCAAATGGAAAGCAGTATTCTTCAGTTAAAGATTTGAAAGATGCCATTGAGAACGCTTGGTTTAAAAATGAACCAGTAACAATGCAGAACCTCATTTTAACGATGGAAGACCGTATATTTAAAGTAATTCAGCAGAAAGGAGCAATAATCAAGTATTAATTTTTTTTTATTCTTATCCTGCTAAAGACTAAAAAACTACTTTGCTTAAACTTTGGACACACTCATTTTTGTTGTTTTGATAAATTTTATTATTTAAGATAAATTTTATAGCATGAATCGGTTAACTATCTTTATAAAACTACAATTTGTAGGCTATGTCAAAAGGGAAATAACTTTCACCCATTAATAAAATTTTATTTTGAAATTTTCTGTTGTGCTTAAACTTTCGACACGCACGGTATTATAGTAACTTTTCTTAGCAAAATCTTCGTCATTAAATTCTTTTTCAAAAGTTTATTATTAAATATCTTTATAATTTTTCTAAATGTATAAAAAAGCAGCACAAAAATTTCAATATATTATGAAGTATTCTAAAATTAAATTTTACAAATAATGAAAATGAAGAATTGGAAGATATATTATTATTATTTTTTTTTTTTTTTTTTTTTTTTTTTTTTTTTTTTTGCCGCACCCCATTAAAGAAAATTTCAAGCACATGAACATAAAACAAACAGGAGCGAGGAAAATTTGATATACAGAATCTCTGTAAAAGAAGATAAACTTATCGGAAATATAATTCTTTTATTGTTATGCCTGGTTGTACGGGTGTAAATTATCTATTTTAGTATTTTATCGTTGATGATACAGTTTTTAAAAGTTACATTTCTGTAATTCTTTTAGATGTATTAGATGACGTCTTATGTTTTGAAAGTTTTTCACAGTTATTTTATAATATTTTTACGTATATTTTTAATCAAACTATGCCGAAAATTTTAATGCATTTTTGTTATACTATCTGCAATACCAATACCTTTCATATCTTAACTCCGCCCATTTTTACAGTAACTTAGGTATAGATGTATTGTACATACCAGTACCAGTCAACTTAATATAAAGTTAACCAAGCGTTATCTTTAGACTGGGTTAAATTAAGGCTAAAATTAATTTAATGCAAGCACTGAAAATATTTTTTTTAATATAGTTAAAGGTTATTGTATTCATTTGAGGATCCGTTTTGAGATATACTATCTTATGCACGCCCAATTTTATACCCAGCATTTTGAATAATTTAAAAAATTTATAATGTAATTGAAAACATATTTCAAAAAAGAATCCTAAGACGATAATGTGGAAGTCGTTTTAAAACTGAGAAAAGAAGCCATAAAATATGCCGCAACGAAAGGAATATGTCTCTTTTTAGGTGTGTGTGTGTGTACAAAGCTGGATACATAAGACATATTTCTTTTATCCGCTATGTTTGTGTGTACAATGAGGACTGGGCTGGATTCCCTATTCCCTTTTTATATGCAGTCGACTCTCGTTAATTCGAACTCGTCGGGACCACAAGAAATGTTCGAATTATCCGAAATTCGAATTATGGAAAATATGAAATAAAAACATGCTTAATATGGTATATTACAAAGGAATTAATGTTATAGTGTTTTTTAAATTTATTTCGTCTGTTATCATTAGAATATGACTAAATATTAAATTAGAATGTATAAATACATAAACTAATTAAAAGATCAGAAATAAGCACAATGGAAGAAAAATTTAAAGCGTCACTGATGGACAGGCGGGCACTAAGAAAGTGCATATCAAATGCATTGGATTATATGTATACTCGTTCGGAACAATTTTCACAAAAATCAAAGAAAGTAAGTTATTCAAATGATCTGAAATCCGTGAGAAAAAAAGAAAAATGAAAAATCGGAATTCTATATAGTTCGAATTAAACGAAGTCAAGAAAAAATGAGTTCGAATTAATGAAAATTCTTAACGTTATTCTGCCATTGAAAATTTCGGGACTTCATGTTTAGTTCGAATTAAGCGAAGATTCGAATTATCCGATTTCGAATTAACGACAGTCGACTGTATGTTTTAAGCATCAATTATTCATAGTTAATCTCAGAAACCCGTCACTCATTTCAGATTATTACACTCAAATTGTTGAAATATTGTGGTGCGAGATTTATAAATATGTGAACTTGATATTCTATTGTAAAATTTTGTAAAAGATTTTTGTAATGTAAAAGATCGTGTTACAACTTTTCTTAACAAAGACTTTTCTTACAAAACCTTTGTCATTAAATTCTTTTTTTAAACTATTTATTGTTAAACTTGTTTATAATTTTTCTAAATATATGAAAAAGCAGCACAAGAATTTCAATATATTATGAAATATTCTAATATTATTTTCTGCAAATTTTCAAAATGAAGAACTGAAGAATTCATTATTTTTTCGTCCCACCCAGTGGCGGATTCAAGGGGGGGTTCATGGGGGTCATGACCCCCCCCTGGAGCTCTTCAAAGAGGGATGTACAATGTAAGTAAAAAGTGCTAAAACAGGAACGCAAAATAACGTCTACTCGAAAGAATTTGCGCTTTTTTCGAAACTGATCGAGGAAATTCGCAAATTTTCCGAGCCTGGTCGACATAATTCACAATTTTTCCGCACCCGATCGGTGAAATTCGCGATTTTTGCTAAGCCGAATCACAAAATTCACAATTTTTCTATGCCTAATCGACGAAATTCACGATTTTTTTGGGTGCGATCAACGAAATTTGAGATTTTTCCACGAATGGTCTGCGAAATTTGCGATTTTTCTTCACTTGATTGACAAAATTCACGATTTTTCCGTGCCCAATCCACGAAATTAGCTCATTTCCCCGTTCTTGTTCGATGAAATATGAATTTTTCCGCGCACGAACTATGAAATATGCGTTTCTTAATTGACTGACGAAATCTGTATTTTTTTCCCGCAGTAAATTGATAAAATCCGCAATTTTTTTCTCGCGATAAACTGAAAAAACTCACGATTGTTCTGCAGCCGCTCAAAGATTTTTTTTATTTTTCCGCGCTTCATCGACAAAATTTGCGGTTTTTCCGAGCCCTATCAACAAAGTTAGCGTTTTTTTCGTTCCGAATCGACAAAATTCGCGGGTTTATTGTACTCGATCGCCCGAATTCGTCCTTTTTACGAAGTCGATCGACCATATTCGTGATAATTTCTTTCCTGATCGATGGAATTGTCAATTTTTGCTCGCCATATCAACGTAATTCGCAAATTTTTTCATTCCCGATCGACTGTATTTGCGCTTTTTACGAAACTGATCGACCATATTTGCGACATTTTCGTCTCCGATCGACAAAATTCGCAATTTTTTCGTGCCCTACCAAAAATGATCTTTTCGTTCCCGATCGACTAAATTCACGCTTTTTACGAAAGTGATCGACCATATTCGGGATTTTTCCGTTCCCAATAGACGAGATTCGCGCCTTTTTCCGTTCTTGTCCCTGAAATACGCATTTTTCCGTACCGAGCAATAAAATTCGTGATTCTTAACTGACTGATGAAATCTGCATTTTTCACCGCCGTAAATTGATGAGATCTGTGATTTTTTTTCTCGCGATAAACTGATAAAACTCGCTATTGTTCTGCAGCCGCTCAAAAAAAATTCGATTTTTCGGCGCATCATTGACAAAATCTTCGATTTTTCCTTGCTCTATCAATGAAATTAGCGATTTTTCGTTCGAAATCGACAAAATTCGCGAGTTTTTCGTACCCAATCGCCTGAATCGCTCTTTTTTACGAAGACAATCGACTACATTCGTCATGATTTCTTTCCCGATTCACAAAATTGGCAATTTTTGCGTTCCATATCAACTCGAAATTCGAGATTTTTTAATTCCCAATCAACAAAATTCGCGATTTTTCCGTTCTCGATCGAATAAATTTGCGCTTTTTACGAAGCGATCGACGAAATTGGGGGGTTTCCGTGCCCTATTGCCGAAATTTTTCGTTCCAGATCAACAAAATTCGCGATTTTTTCGTGCTCGATCGACAAAATTTGCGATTTTTCTGATACAGACAAAATTCGAGATTTTTCGAAAGTCCATAGACAAAACTCGTGATTTTCCAATCTCCAGTTGACGATATTTTCGATTTTTCTGCGCCCGGTCAACGAAATTCGCGTTTTTTTTGCACGGTAAACAGACAAAACAGGCGGCTTTTCCGCAACCTATGAACAAAATTTGCAATTTTTTCAAGTATTATAAAAAAAAATTAGATTTTTTTTCCTTGCCTGATAAATGAAATCATTGATTTTTCGTGTCGATCGACAAAATTCGTGATTTTTCCGTGCCTAATCGACAAAATTCGCGATTTTTTTTCATGCCCGATCGGCGAAATTCGCTACTTTTTATCGTAATTCCGTTTTCACAAGATTTACTATATTTTAAAATTGTTTCATTAAATCATCTGTCAAAAGTTGTGACCCCCCCCCTGGAGGTTGGGCTGGATCCGCCCTTGGTCCCTCATCACCCGTTTAAAGAAAAATTCAAGCACATGACTATTAAATACATGGGAGCTAGGAGGATATTATTTTGGTATCGAAATGCGATGTATGGATTTATTTACATAAAAAAAGTCTTTAAAATTCTGCATTGTACAATACCCAAGAGAACATGCTTATGCAAACAAAAATTATATATATGTTGGATTTTTAAATTAGATACAAGGGTAGTTGACTTTTGCATAAGTTATTGTTACATGAGATTTTATCCAATTGTTAAAACAATTGTTGATATTTCGGAGTTGATAGGTACGTTTTTATTTTATAAGGATACGATAAAATATCTTGTACACCAATAGACTTATCATAATAAAGGTAGTTTAAAATGCACTCGTAGGTAAATTAGAGATTTGAAAAAGCTCAATTAATAATTTCTAAAAAATAATCTCAGCCAGGATGTTTTTTACTACAAAGGAATTATTTTGTAAATCGAGTTCGATCGAGTAAAAAATATATATATATCTATATATATTAATTAATTCTGGCTGTTAATCAACCGTAAATGTATATATTTTTTTCGATGACACGACTTTCATTCACTTCTTCCACTCTAGTAAAAAGTACTATAAGGAAAGGGCAGCTGACGTCACTGTGGACGAAGTACTGTGGATAAGCGAGAAAAACCTGTCCGTTCTTTAAAGACTGATGCTGTACGGATGAGCTCCGGGAATTTGATTGGTCTACGTTTGACAGCTCTGTGGTAGGCGATGATACGATTGGCTTACGTTGCCAAGACAATTCCTGCAATGATCGCTTTGAAAAAAAATGTAATGGTAGATTGGTTGACGAAAGTGTTTGTTTGTAAACATGCCGTTTCCTTATAATACTTTGAAAATTTTATCGATATATTAATTATACTACAAAAAACTGTCGAGCTTCTGCTTCTTTCCTAATCGATTGAGAATCATAGTCCCTTTTTAAGTAGGAATGTAAGAAATAACACTTATAATTAAAAAGGGATATTTAAAAATGTTGAAGAGTATTAGTCAAAATTGACAAATGTGAATAAATAATTTTGACGAAAAAATCATAGAGGCGTTCATTTTATGTTCGCCGATATTATATTTTGATATTTGTGATATCTTTGTATGAGCTGAACCGTTTAAAGGAAGAGTTATTTAACCAGATAATTGAATCTTTTAATAAATAGGGGATGATAAAATTGATAATGATAATTATTAATGCATAATGAAGTTTAAAAATTATATAGTATTAGTTTAGTCACGAACATTTGTTAATTCAAAAAGAAAAATGTGATTTTTTTAAAACATGAAAATTATAAATTCTTAAAATAAAGTTAATTTTTGTAGTTATTCTAGATATACCGGGTGATCCAAAAGTCAAGACGAACTTTAAAAACATATAATTCGAAAACGAATCAAGATACAAAGATACGGCTTGCTCTAAATGGATGAAAAAGAAACCGGTTTTTGTGTGGCTACGAAAAAAATAGTTCTATTGGCAACCAACATATGGCGTTGTTGGATTTCTGAATTGCAAGCGCGAAAGGTTTTCCAAACAGTCACCTTTATGCAAGATGGAACACCACCTCAAATTGCTCTGCCTGTGTACCGCCTGCTATGCTCAATATTTGGGGGAGGAACGCATTATCAGTCGCTATTTTAATCAAGCATGGCCTCCAATATCTCCCGATTTGACACCCTAGGACTTTTGGCTGTGGGTATTATTGAAGTCAAAAGTGTACCGCGAACAACCGGCATCACTAGTAGCTCTGAAAAATGCCATCCGCCAAAATGTGCCTGCCATAACGCAAGAAATGCAACTCGATGTTGTGAACGATGAGGTGCCTCGTCTCACAACTGTATTTCTGAATGATGGACAGCACATTGAACATTTACTGTAGTGCTAATTAACTGTAATTAAGCTGAACTGTAAGTTGTTGAAAATTTTTTTCATTTTTAAATCATCATTCGGTGCAATAAATCACTATAGCGCCATCTGTTGGTAGCCAACGAACCATTTTTTTTTTTTCGTTGACACACAAAACCCGATTTCTTTTCCATCCGTTTGGTGCAAACCGTATCTTTGTATTTTGATTCATTTAAGAATTATTCATTTTTAAAGTTCGTACTGACTTTTGGATCACTCGGTATATAAATGTATATACAAGGCGTTATATAAATCTCCGTCAAAATAGCAGAAGCTGTAACCAGATATAGTAATTTCACAGGACACAGTGTGACGTTGAATAAATTTCCATCAAAATAGTGAAAATTGCAACCAAGTGCATTAATTTCACAGGGCAAGATAAAAGATCATTAAAAATTTGGTGATATATCGCCGAGTTGGCAACAAACTTGGCTTTTAAAGATCTTGCCAAGTTTGTTGCCAACTTGGCGAGAGAACCGGGATTTCCCGATGGTAACCCCCTGCGGTTTCGCGGTATCTCGCAGAAATATAAATAAACTTAAAAAAAAAAATGGAAATATCAAATAATAAGATAAGAAAAATTCAAGAGATTATCTGAAAAACGAGCCCTTTCAAAAAACAGACAAAAAAGCAAAAAAAAAAAAACTAATATTAAAATCAATTAAATCATTTGGAATTATCCATAAATGCAAAAATAAACATACGGGTGGGGGAAGAAAAAGGAAGAAAAAAAAAGAAAGAAAGAAATTATAAGTAAAAAAATGTTTTCTAGATAAACATCTATTACAATGTACTAAAAAGAAAAAAAAATGTTCAAGTACGACTGATTGATTTTTTTTATTTATTTATAATTTTTTTTAAAGAAATAAATTCTTAATGATTTTTTTATCTGTTTGTTTGTTTCTTTTTATTTTACTAGGGGGGCTACGCTCGCCAACCCCCCGACGTAATCGCTTTGCGATTCCAAGTTATAGGTCACCCCTGCTTGCTGCTCTCGCCAATACCCCATGGAATCGCTTCGCGATGCATAGACGGAGCCCTTTCCTGATTGGTCTATTCGACTCATGGAAGGTGTGGTCCACCCGGACGCGTTATTTCCGGAAACCTTACACATCAGCATCATTCCAGGAGTCATTCCTGGAGATTTGTTTAAGGCCTTTTTTTTTTTTACTATAGAAGGATTTTCTTTTTTTTCTCCCCTCAATAAAATAGATATACGATGTTAAATCCATTTTCCTCCCAAGGGAAAAAAATCAATGCTATCAACGTCTTCGTTAGGATCCAAACCTCTCCACATCCTTTGATGACTCTGCGCGGAACTAATAGTCCAAGAGCCGACAGCACAAAAACCTATGTTACCGAACACAAAGAAAAAAAACCTTTATTTTATGAAAGAGTAGTAATAGGGGAATCTAATGAGCTATGTCTGCCGGAAGTGAAGTGGTGCATAACTGAGAAATTAATACAATTAGTGGCTCACTCGTAGGTTTATCATTGTGTTTTCCTGCTCCCAGTTTTGCACGTTTTCATACCTTTGATTGTACGGCAAACACAATGCTAAACCTACGAGCGAGCCACTAGTGGGATTAACTTTTGGTTTATGCACCACTTCACATCCGACAGACATGGATCACTAGATTCCCCTATTACTACTCTTCCATGAAATAAAGGTTTTTTTTTTTCTTGTGCTCGATAACATAGGTTTTTGTGCTGTCAGCTCTTGAACTATAAAAGATGACGCCTTTACAGAACATGCAACATTAATGTAAGATCTCTGGACATGCCACATTTTAACAACATCAGCTTATTTCAGAAGCAATCAGTGGCATTTATGTGATCATATATGTGATGATATTTTATGCATCTCTGTTGGTCACGTGCTTTTTCCTCCTGGGATGTTGCGAAGGCAAATTTATTTATTTATTTATTTATTTTTAGATTATTGTATTGTTGCTATAAATAAATATATCACATTACAAAAATTAGACAGTTTATAGCATAGGAAGTGTGTTAAAATCAGGTTGCAAATTCTGGGCTATTCTGGGCTATTCTGGGCTTCTTAGTATTTAAAAATTGCTCTGACGAGCACAAAAAAAAGTTAATATGTTTTTAAGTATAAAAAAGGATTTGACAAGTGCTTTTGTTAACAATTGAGAATGAGGAAGGACTAAGGATCCCTTCTTGGCTACAACTCACTTCAATGTTAACTTTGAAAAAATCATATTTGCACTTTTTTCCATATAAAATAAATCAGTCACAGTTACTATAAACATGTGCAGTGTAAAGACGTTAAAAGTAAAGATGCGACTTAATTAGACATAAATGGAAGGCAAGGCGACATAGGGCCAAAAACCTAGTTATGCAGGTATCACATTCATGCACTGTCACTAACCACGTCCGCAGAGTAGAATTGCACAGAAAATTTATTTATAGTATACTGTAGAGTGAACAGTGTAGTTAACACGTAAAACTCGGTGAGAAGCTCTACTAAAGTACCGCAACATTCTTTTATATGGAAAAAGTGCAAATATATTTTTTTCAAAGTTGGCATTGAAGTGAGTTGTAGCCAAGAAGGGATCCCTAGTCCTTCCTCATACTCAGTTGTTAACAGAAGCACATGTCAAATCCTTTTTTTATACTTAAAAACATATTAACCTTTTTTTGTGCTCGTCAGAGCATTTTTTAATACTAGTCATATAATTTTTTTAATAAAAACTGAAGATTTTCTAATATCTTAAAAATAAAAAAAAATTGCTGCTGTAAAAAAATTTATAAAATGACTAGCTGATCCGCTCGGCGTTGCCCGGATCCGTATTAACAACATTAAACGAACTTGAAATATGTATGATTTTATCATTAACTCGTTACATGCAGAAATGCATTGTCTGAAATACGTAGCCACTGACTGTGTGAAAAATCGGTTTTAAAAACAACTAATATTAAGCTCTAAAAATTCTCAAAATGAGCAATGAAAAACGCGGGAGGGAATATGTATCCAACGATTGCATGATTTTCGTGTAAAAATGTTGATATTTACCCGTAAAAATCACTGCTAAGTCACGTAACTAATTATTATTTTCACATACAAATCCCAAGTGAAATAATTTGAATTTCAAACTAATTATATCACTCTTAAATCCGACTATACCATGAATGAAATCGATACACGATGGTAGCTAAAAGGTTGCTATATAGTACTATAATTTCAGAGCTATTTAACAAAAGTAAGTGTTATTTTTAATCAAATCTTGCGTATAGGTTCACTCTGTGTATAAATTCCTAACCTTAAACTTCTGTAGCCTCCATGAACTTGTAAAAATTCCGTTCATTTGTTGGCAACAAAAAGGCAGACGATGTTGTTGTTATTAAAAGAATAAAAATGTTGTTTGTTGTCGATATGCTGAAGGCGTTCTATTTATTATTATTTTACAAGTAATTTAATATAGTAAAATTATTTTAATTAGTCTTTTGATATTAAGTAAAATATAATGATTTTAACCAATTAATTATTTGATACGCGTAAATAGAAATAAGCGTAATACCAGGCTCTCTCTTACAAAATCTGGTGACCCTACTTTGGACATTAACGCATTGAAAAATGACGCAAGAATTAACGAAAACGTCTACAAATGCGATTCTTGAAGCAAACAAAGTTCCTGAAGCAAACAAGGTAAGCGTCAAATTTCCTCCATTCTGGGAAGATAATCCTGAAATATGGTTTTTTCAAATTGATACTCAGTTTTCCCTTGTAAATATTATAAATGAAGAAACAAAATTCAATCATCTAGTGGCTCAATTAGACCCTAAATACATTGAAAATATATGGGATATTATCCAAAGTAATCGGGATGATAAATATACCGCCGCTAAAGAAAGATTTTTAAATACATTTAAAGAGAGTGAGGAAAAATCACTTAAAAAATTGCTTACGGGAATTTCATTGGGTGATATGAAGCCAAGCCAACTACTGCTTAAAATGAAATCGCTCAGTGGAAATAACATACCAGAAAAGGTTTTGAAAACTTTATTTCTTGATAAATTACCAGAGTCAATAAAAAATATTCTAATTGTAAGCAGTGAAAATTTAGATAATTTATCTCTAATGGCAGATAAAACTTTTGAAATGAGCTCTTCAACAGAAATTTATTCTGCGAGTTCAGATTCTTCTGTTATGAGTAAAATACTTGAGAAAATTTCTATGTTGGAAAACCAGATTTCGGCATTAAAAATTGAGAGGCAATCCAGAAGTAAAATTCGGAAATCTGGTACTAAACGAAATAAAAGTAGAAGTCAAACGAGAAAACGCTTTAATCCAAATGGGAAATATTGTTACTACCATTTTAAATTTGGTAATCAGTGTTATCCTAATAAATGTAAAAGTCCATGCAGCTGGAAAAAATCGGAAAACTCCGATCAGCAGTAGTTTTAGCGGCAAATTCAGCTGCTGAAGAATTTAAAGATTGCCGTAATTACTGTTTATTTGTTAAAGACAAAACAACCGGTTTACGCTTTCTTGTTGATAGTGGAGCTGATTTATCAATTATTCCTGCTTCATCCAAACATAAAATATGTAACTCTTTCAAATTGTATGCAGCAAATGGTTCAATAATTCCTACATTTGGTTTCAAAATTTTAACACTAGATTTGGGATTACGTAGACAATATCAATTTCCTTTTGTAATAGCAAAAGTAGACAAAGCAATTTTAGGTGCAGATTTCCTTAATAAATTTAAATTGGTTATTGATATACATAATAAAAAATTAATAGATGGTGTTACTAACCTTTTTGTTAAAAGCGATGTCATGTGTGTATCAAGTGCTGATAGCATAAGTACAACTGACAAAAATTCTCAATATGCACATCTGTTATTACAATATCCTAATTTAACGAAGCCAAATCTTTTAATATGCAATTCCAAGCACAATGTAAAGCATTATATTGATACTAAAGGTTCTCCTGTCTATTCAAAACCTCGCCCATTAGACTCAAAAAAATTAAATTTAGCAAAACAAGAATTCAAGTTTATGTTGGATAATGATATAATTAGACCATCCAAATCACCATGGGCTAGTCCACTTCATTTAGTTAACAAAAAAGATGGAAGTTTAAGACCGTGCGGGGATTACAGACGCCTTAATGCTCGAACCATTCCCGACCGTTACCCTATTCCCAGAATAGAAGATTTTCAGCATATATTAAAAGGAAAGAAAATATTTTCAAAAATTGACTTATTTAAGGCCTATTTTCAGATACCAATTGCAGAAGAAGATAAGCAAAAAACAGCGATAATAACGCCGTTTGGATTATTTGAATATAATGTGATGAATTTTGGATTACGGAATGCTCCATCTACGTTTCAGCGTTTCATTAATGAAGTATTTTTCGGATTGGACTTCGTTTTCCCATATTTAGATGATATTTTAATAGCTTCTTCAACGGAAGATGAACACACAGAACATCTAAAATTAGTTTTTTCAAGATTGGATCAATATGGCCTTCGTTTAAATATTGCAAAATCAGTTTTTGGTGTAAACCAGCTACAATTTTTAGGATACATGATTACTCCTGAAAGTTCAAAACCCCTTACAGAAAAAGTAAAAGTAATTAAAAATTATAAGTTACCGGAAACAATCCACGAATTACGAACTTTCCTTGGTCTGGTGAATTTTTATAGAAGATACATAAAAAATGCTGCTGAAAATCAAGCACCACTTCATGAGTATTTAAAAGGGGCGAAAAAGAAAGACAAAAGAAAAATTCCGTGGACAGATGAAACAAAAGAAAAATTTGAAAAAATGTAAAGAAGACCTAGCAAATGCTGCTTTATTGACCTATCCTAATCCTGATCTTCCATTATCTCTCTTTTGTGATGCTTCTGATTTTGCCATAGGTGCAGTTTTACAACAATTTGAAGCAGGCTGCTGGAAACCATTAGCCTTTTTTTCAAAAAAATTAAGTAATGCTCAGAAAAGTTATAGTACCTATGATCGAGAATTACTGGGAATATATCTTTCTGTAAAGCAATTTAAACATATGTTAGAAGGAAGACAATTTATAATTTATACAGACCATAAACCCTTAACATTCGCCTTTCAGCAAAAAAATGAAAAAGCTTCGCCTAGACAGTTGCGTCATTTACAATATATATCACAATTTTCAACAGATATTCGACATATTAGTGGAGTAGAAAATACAGTTGCAGACACATTATCCAGAATACAATCGATTTCTACAATAGATTATGACAAAATTTCTGATGGGCAGATTAATAATGAAGAACTTACAAAATTACGTTTAAATCCATCTTTAAATTTCAAACAATATCCTTTGGATTCAGGTAAACTTCTTTGGTGTGATATTTCAACTTCCAAAATCCGACCATTTATTCCTGAAGCTTTTAGAGAACAAATTTTTAGGAAAATCCACAATTTAGCTCATCCTGGAGTGAAAAATACAGTAAAACAAGTAGCTTCAAGGTTTATTTGGACAAACATTAAGAAAGATGTTAATCAGTGGGCAAAATCCTGCATTGATTGTCAGAAAAACAAAATTGGCAGACATACGCATTCTCCATTTGCCACTTTCGAAGAAACAGATGAACGATTTAGTGTCGTTCATATTGACATCATAGGTCCACTAACACCGTCTGAAGGAAAATTATACTGCCTAACCTGTATTGACCGCTTCACATGTTGGATAGAAGTAGTTCCTCTAGAAAATGTGACGGCTCCAACAGTTGCTCGAGCATTTTATGATCAATGGATTTCTCGCTTTGGCATTCCACATCGTGTAGTCACGGATCGAGGAAAACAATTTAGATCAGAACTGTTCCACAATTTAAGTATTATTTGTGGTTTTAAATTGAGCCCAACAACAGCCTATCATCCACAGTGTAATGGGAAAATAGAACGAATCCATCGTACTTTAAAAGTTGCAATTAGAGCTCAAAATACAATTAAGTGGACTCAATCATTACCTACAGTACTATCGGGATTGAGATCAGCTTTACGTGGTGATACAAATTTTACCATTGCACAAATGGTCTACGGAAAACCTCTCAGGCTACCAGGAGAATTTTTTGAACAACCGAAAACTATTATCGACACAGAAACCTTTGCTAAAGAATTGCAGAAACAAATGGAAGAATTAAAACCTTTTAAAAATCGCAAGCAGCCTTCTCAAAAAATTTTTGTTCATAAGGACTTACACAATTCTAGCCATGTATTCATACGCATTGATCGGGTTAAAAAACCACTCGAACCTGCTTATGATGGACCCTTTCCAGTTGTCAAAAGACACGAAAAGTATTATACAGTAAAAATTAAGGAAAGAGATATCAACATATCCATAGATAGATTGAAACCTGCTTATTTATTAACAAATGATGAGAATACTCCTTATCATGAGTTACCGGACAACCAACTAACTCTGCCTGTGCCATCAATAATCAAAAATGAACATTCAAATTTGCCTGATAAAAAAATACCTGAGAAAACTACACGCTCTGGTAGACAAGTAAGGTTTCCGAAACGTTATAGAGACTAATTATGTACTATTTTATATTTTATTTAATATATTATATTTCTATATTGTATTTCTATTTTATATATCTATTTTATATTTCTGTATATATTATATTTGTATCGTAACTATGTTACTGGGGAGGGAGTAATGTAGCCTCCATGAACTTGTAAAAATTCCGTTCATTTGTTGGCAACAAAAAGGCAGACGATGTTGTTGTTATTAAAAGAATAAAAATGTTGTTTGTTGTTGATATGCTGAAGGCGTTCTATTTATTATTATTTTACAAGTAATTTAATATAGTAAAATTATTTTAATTAGTCTTTTGATATTAAGTAAAATATAATGATTTTAACCAATTAATTATTTGATACGCGTAAATAGAAATAAGCGTAATACCGGGCTCTCTCTTACACTTCTATACCGTAACCAGAACCTTTCTGTAACCTAACAGCGACTTAACAGTACCCTACCGTAAATTAAATATAACAGAAATGTAACCTAGCCTTAATGTATTCACTTTATTGTAACATATCCTTATTCTAACCATAACATAAATGCAATTTAACTTTAACCTAACTTTAACCTAAATAATATAATTTAAAAAAAACCATTTTAAAAAATTACTATTTCTTCGTAAAATATGCTTCAGCTGTAATTCGTTTCTTTCAATTCGTTTTATTAATACAAAATTCCTTCCTCGTGCTTTTGTTTGAGACATTAAAATTTCAGCGATAAATGGTCTAATATTGCAAACCACGGAGTAAGACACTTCTTACTCCGTGTTGCAAACCTTTTTTCGCTTTACTTCGCCTCCACCTATCTTTTTCTCCATGGTGTACAGCAGCTGTGATTTAAAAAAATCCTCATTTAAACTGACAGTTTGCCAGTCTATGAATTTTAAAGGTCTGTCCCAGCTTTTTTAATTATTTCTGCGAAAATTTTATGCAACCAATCAACCATAAGAAAATGAAATGGAAAAAAAGCGAAAAAAGGCGATTTTTTATGAGAGTGAGCTTTGGAATTTAATTAATTACTCAGTTAATAAATAGAATTTTGAAATTCTGAGCTTCAGGTGCATCAGGAGAGACACTGGGCTACTCTCAAACAAATTTTGAGCTTCGTACGTGCTGTAGATTTTGCTAGCCATCGCAGACACACAGACAGACAGAGCGTTTTGTTCTTTTATTAGTATAGATGACAGCAGCAGAAAATTTTGACGTATTGTTATTATTGAACAACATACATCTGACTTGTGTGCTTGACATGATAGCCGACTTAAAAGTCATTGTCAATATGCAGGGACGAAATAGCACAAGGAAATTTTACTGCACAAGAGAAGTACAACCGGAAGCTCAACACAAAATGTGTGTGCAATGGAGCCAACGGGATTTGAACCCACAATCCCCTACGCTCGCAAGCGATTAGCAGCATGGTGTCTTAACCACTCGGCCATGGAGGCCTCTTTTAATGTATTAGAATAATCAAAAAAGTCATTGCATGTCATTGCATTGCCATATAAAATGCATGATATGAAAAATAAACCATGCAGTCGAACGAAAAATAAGTAATATGTTCACAATTTTATTCAAAGAATTGAAAACTATAATAATTAAATATATTCAAGGTACTCTCTCGAATGGAACAAAAAATTGTAGAAATTGAATAATTCTAGAAATTGAATAACAATTAACATAAGAATATTCCAGAAGGAATAAGAACTAAACACAAAAGGAATTTACGCAACTTGCATCCAATGGGATGTAAGTACCACTACCCGCTAAATGCGTTACCACGAGACTCCCAGTATCCCAACAGAGATGCTGACAATTTTAATATGGTACCTATATAAATACCTATATAAGTTATGTGACTGTCATGAAGAGCTCCCGTCTGACTGTTTCATTTTTTATATGCCATGTGGCTATTTTGCTACTTTTATTTTAGCTAACTCAAATGGTTCAATCGCCAAATAGGTTTCCTTCGCCATTATTTTTATTTTAAATATAAAGCTGTCGCTGACTTTATTTAAAATACACAACTTTCATTTAAAAACACATAAATTTAAAATATATTTATATCAGATACATTTAAATTATTCGTTTTTCTTTCATTTTATTAAAAATACTATAAGTAGATAAATTAATTTCATTTAAAAACACATAAATTTAAAATATATTTGGTACTTCTAAGTTATCCCATCGACCAAAAAATTATCGCCAAACTATAAGATTAAATGACATTCAATGACATTAAATGCGATTCACGTGTTTAAAAAATGGAGTTATGAATAAAAGGAGGAGACATATAGCGCATTATCTATCAGTTGCGAGTGAAGTAACTGAGGTGGTTGTCATAAGATGGCTGCCGTTGTTTCTTAATCGGATTCAACGTTTATGATTACCACGTATGAAAACTTCCACCAGAAAGCTTAAATAGAAAATTTCGTTTTATTGCAAAGCCTTATTGATGGAAAATTTCTCCCACATGTATGGTAAAAATTTTCTGTTTACTTTAACTGGTATCAGCTTGCCCATTTATTTTAATCGTTTTACTGACACTGACAGGACATTGTCTTTGTTGTCACAATGTGGCGAAACTAAAACTGCCAAATAAAACTGTACCAGTAAAAAAGAATATCGATTTTTGCCATTATTTTTAATCGAAATTTTATATAATGAAGCGTTTAAATAAGCAAAATTTTTTTAAATATTAATTTTGCTGGTGGGAGTTTGCTGGAGTGGTAATAAACTCTCTGCGAAAGCAGTTACAGTTGAAGCTTCACTTTTTTAAGGATATGTCAGTTCCGCTTTCTTAATAGTTCCATGGTTTAAAATGTCATTAAGTGATTTTTATTTCGACTTTTTATTAATATTTTTATTAATATTCTACTAATTATTTGTTTTTTCGTTATTTAAAATAAAAATTATGTCAACATGTATAATTTGGCTATTAGTTTGGCTATTTGTATAATTTGGCGAAATTGGTCGACGGGATACCCTAGAAGTACAGATAAGAAGAAGTACAGAAGTATTTATATCAGATATATTTAAATTATTCGTTTTTCTTTCATCTTATTAAAAATACTATAAGTAAATAAATTAATGTACTTTTTCAGTAGTTATACATAACGAAAAAGTTCTTGGCGGGAAAAGAAATTTGGCAATGTATATTCTAGCAAACTATTTACTGTTTCATATGCACAAGCATTTTTTTTTCTGATGTCAGTACAATGTATTTATGGTACTACTTGATTATCCTGTCGACAAAGAACTATACAGAAACTGTAAGATAAATGCCAATAATGGATGAACATAAATGTTACACTCACTTGACATTAAACACTCTATACTTGTTTGTTGAGTCAACAAATGATTTTAAATTCGATTATTTATTTATATTTTTATTAATGTTTTACTAATTTATTTGTTCTTTTGTTATTTAAAATAAATTGTATGCCAATAAACGAATAGCTCTTGATATTAAGTGAGAAAAATATAATACATTTTATTAATGTTATTTTATGGTTATATCCGCTTACATTTTTTGACTAAATAAGAAGCATTTGACTCCTTACAAACTTCCGCTAACATTGATATGTTTTATGTCCCTTAATAAATTCTATTAATACATTTAAAATACTTTAATGTTATTCACATATGCGATATCTTAAAAATATCTTTTTATGGTTTGATTTAATAAATTCTGGATTAAATTATGAAAATTTTTATTAGTATTATTTTATTCGAAATCATCTAAATAAATCAAATTTTATATTTGGTTCATCTATATGCCATAAGTAAACGTCATCATTAAAATAATCCCTTCCGTTAGGGTTTTTTTAAGCTAAATTCATTAATTTTCTAAACTTAAAATTTTAGAATGGCAACATTTTTTCTTTTGAGTAAATTGGCGAATAGTTTGGCGATTTCTATAAATTGACGAAATTGGTCGACCTGATAATCAAGTAGCATCGTATTTAATGTAAATAAACCAAGTACGCATTTTTGGCACACATATCATATACGCACCACGTTGGTCTGATTTCTGCTAATGTCATATACATATCAACGAGGTATTTAACCCTTTAACGAACAAAGCATTTTCACTGCTAAGATGTCGAAATATATGAATGACACCGGTAATTAAGAACAAATATATTTCTAAATAAGAAAATGTGATTTTTCACATACATAATAAAAGGGCTATTTTTAGATAAAAATACCGGTGTCAGTGTTGCGTATCGGAATTAAAATTTTGTAGTTTCGCGGCGAAACCAATGAGCGTTAAAGGGTTAACTGGTGCCAGAGTGTCATTATTTTGTTTGATATGGTAACGCGGATGTTATTTTTTATTTATTAATAAATTGGGTACTATTTAGTATCCCGTTGACCAATTTCGCCAAATTATGCAAATCACTAAACTAATAGCCAAATTTTGCATATTTACATAATTTTTATCTTATATAACGAAAGAACAAATAAATTAGTAAAACATTAATAAAAATACAAATAAAAAGTCGAAATAAAAATCACTTGATGACGTTTTAAACATACATTTCGTGACAAATATTATTCAATATAACATTCACGGTCAACCATTATTGGCATTTAATATTGTCATTTGGCGATAGTTTTTTTGGTCGACGGGATAACCAAGTAGTACTATAAATTGTTTACTTATAATTATTTCTTTTTTAAATTATATAAATTGTTTTGTTCTATAGTTATTAAATAAACTTTTTTTTTATTTATTGTTAATCCCCTCTTTAAAAATATATATGTAACTGATATTCTAAAACGATATTTTCATCAAACTGCCGGCAGAAAAAAAAATGTGCCAATGCGGTTTCTTTATGACATTTGTACCGCACTTTTTTTTTTTTTTTTTTTTTTTTTTTTTTTTTTTTTTATAGAAATAGAAATAATTTATATGAAAACAAAGTAAAAAGTTCATCAGGTTTTTTTCGGAGCTATTTATATATTTTGGCATTATATCCTCCCTTTTTGAAGTCAGAATAGCACTAAACTTTGGCAAATGGATGAGTATTAATCTGACCCTCATAACATTAGTAATAATTGATCTAGAATCATCTAACGTACCTTCAAAAAAGGTGACACATTCTCACGTCCGAATCATCTGGGAGTGCACCGCTCTTGTGTCGCGCCAAACCGGATATATTACCGGTACGTCCTTCCCTTAAGTCACAAAGGCTCAAATATATGTTTATAAAAATTTAAAACCATATTTTTACGCCTCTTAAAAGAATCTGCTAAATGGTCTTTCGGCGCCAATTTGTATTTATTCGCCAAACGCACCAACAGAAAAGAAATAATGAACTCTTTCTTCCCTTAAATATTCCCCTGATCGCTTAAATTTGTTGATTTCGTTATGTGAACCTTCAGATTTAGTAAGATGCGCAAATAAATAAAATTATGAATAAAGTATCATATTACAATGCTTAGCATAAATTTAAGGGAGGCCAACTTGGTTGCCAAAGGCGGCGCAGCATGTCCCACAAGGGATTTTGCACCATTAAAACTTATATAACCAACCAATCAACCAGAGGCGGCTAGTAGCTTAAATAAATAGGAATTTAATAAATAAAAAGTACTTCATTTCGCTTGTCAAAATAGATTGTGAATATGATACATGAAAATAACAACAAATACGTATTTTTTTTTCCACGTGATTTATCTAATCTATTTATTTATGTTACATACATAGCAATTTTTATGTTCATTTAAACTTACGTGCAACAATTACAAGAAGAAACAAATATAAGACTAGTCCTTGGAGGGCACAGTAATACTTACCCATCATGGATATGCATAACATAATATATGAAAACATAACATATGTAAACAATTTATAAAATGCATTACAATTCCAAAACAAAATATAAACGTATAAATAAGTATTTTTAACACATAATCATGCTCTATTAATGAATTTCTGATAAACCAATTTCGATAAATTGTATGAAACGCCAAACAATTCAAGTAGCACTGAATTGCACAAAAGAAACATCCTTTTAACCCCAAAAATATTAATTATATTCCCTAACGGTTTCGTGCATCGAATTAAGTGTCTCATTTCCAATTAAAAGATATCTTTGAATTGAAATTTGAATGAAATACAGGGTCATGAAAAATCAAAGAATGTGGAAAACATGATTAGACATATCTCAACAACTAATAATCCGATCGATTTAGTTTTATGCGCAAAATTTGTGTTATTTTGTTGCCTTTTACGTCCATTCCTTAAAATAAAAAAATTCGAAAATTTTTATATACCTTTCATCAGAACGAATTTTTCGAGAGTCCGAAAAAAATAGTTTCGGATAATCGAGGTTACTGATATTAAATACGCTTCGTCCCATTCTTACATACTAAGCACATACAAAATTTCAAATCTCTATCTCAATTTGTTCGGGAGATAGAGCGGTTACAGGCAGACAGACAGACAGACGGACGGACGGAATTTTTTTTTTCTAAAAATATGTTTCTCGGAATCTCCAGTGTCGGAAACGTGTAAATCCGTCAAAAAAATTTTCGATTTTCAAAACGATTGCAAGACTTACCCTATACTACGTATGATGGGTAAGTAAAAAAGACTATGTTCAGCTGGAGATTTCAAACATAAATTCGATTTTCTCAGCGACCGTCAAACATACAAAGATGAAAAAAAAACTGTTTTAAGTTTTACCATGAGGATTAAAATAAACCAAAAACGAAGTTAATCCATCCACGGAAACGTTAGCTAGACTTAGTTGAATTTTTTGGTCTTCATTTTTTCATTTAAAATTAAATAAAAACTATTGGAAACTGCAGTAATTTTTTTAATGCTATCATTTTATTTGTCTCGTCGAGTTTTATCTTTTAAAAAAAATTCACTGCCTTATCTCAACTGGTTCGCCAGAAATTTTAGAAAGTTGTTTGCACTTTCTATTTCTTAAACATATTATACCAAACGCTACCGCGTTTGCTATAATATATATATGTATATATATTTATTTATAAATATGTATATATATTTATTTATATATATATATATGTATGTATGTGTAAGAGAGAGCCCGGTATTACGCTTATTTCTATTTACGCGTATCAAATAATTAATTGATTAAAATCATTATATTTTACTTAATATCACAAAACTAATTAAAATAATTTTACTATATTAAACTACTTGTAAAATAATAATAAATAGAACGCCTTCAGCATATCGACAAACAACAACATTTTTATTCTTTTTTTTTTTTTTACATTTATTTTTGCTTTGAGGTAGGCGCTACAGCTATTCGCCGGCATAACCTCCAATGATCACAAGAAACCATATATAGAACACTTTATTACAGAATATCTGATACACCCATTATCACAGGGACAACACAAGACACCCATGCCGCTAGCTGGACTCGAACCAGGGTCCAGCGGTGTGGGAGGAGCTGACGCTACCAACCAAGCCGCTGGCTCGGCTTTATTCTTTTAATAACAACAACATCGTCTGCCTTTTTGTTGCCAACAACTGAACGGAATTTTTACAAGTTCATGGAGGCTACATATGTATGTATTTGAAACAATTGGTAGAAATACATATGATGATATTTTATTTAATCTTAACTGCTATGCGGTCCGCGAGCCCACTATAATTTTTGAAGGACCGCTTAAATATTTTAAATGAATTTTGGTAAAATTAAACTTTATTGGTATACGTAATTAGTCAAATATAATTAATATAAGTAAGCAAATATGATGAAATTATCAATTGATGCTTGGAACGAAAAATCGGCGAAAATTTCTTCATTTGACACAGTTATATAAAAAAAAAAAGTTCTCCGTGAAAACTAAACCTTGCGTCATTTCCGCCAACTCAAAATTTTCATATGCAACTCTCACATCCGTATTCAATGTTTCAAAAATATTTTTACGCGCAATAGGTTCTTACTAAATATTTTTGCAAGCATGAATTCACGTTTATCATCTACAACTTTGCATACGAACATTCGCATTCTTGATTTGAAGTTCTAATCTTAGTACCGATGAATAAAAATTCCAGAAATTTGTACCTTTTTATATGCTTTTTTTGTTGTTGTCTTAAAATGTTTAGTTTTATCAAAAAGATGCCAGTGTCCATTTAAATATGACGTCATTTCTCTCATTTCAATGAAATATTTCGCCTAGCATCTTATTATTATCAACGGAATGAAAAGATATTGAAACTTAAGAATTTTATGAGGAAAATGCATGTGTTTTAAAAGAGTCGTATCATTATTACGTCATCATTTTTTTTTTTTTTTTTTAGTTTTAATTGTATTCAGAAAATGGCATCAATAAGGACATAATCAATAAAAATAAACAAATTCAGTTTTCTCTTTCTCTGCAATTCTGGAAGCAACCCGATTGCAACCATTTTAAAAGAATTTTTCAAAAACTTGTGAATTTAAAAATAAAATATAAAAACAAAAATGAATTAAAAAATAGCTAGTACCACTACATCTACAAATAAACAGCTTTCATTAAAGAAATAATTATTAAATTTAGTTATGTAGAAAGCTCTGGGCTGAAATTTAAAAAAAAGTGTTCTCAATTAAATATATAGATATTCGTTGCAAAATTTTATTTAATCATTTATAATTTTAGAAAAATCTAGTGAAAAATTAAAAAATATATTAATAAAAGTTTTTTTTTCATTCTGTTAAATTTTATCATACATAATTAATTCAACGATGCCCCATGATAGGTAACGATTCTAGATTGCCATGGTGATGACGTCTTACATAAGATGGAGAGCTGTTATTTCGGTATTACTGAATTTAATGTACATAATCGTAATAAATTTTATATTCATAGATTTTGGTTAAGAGTCCAACATTTAGTCTAACAAAATCTGAATATTTTTAAAACTAGTTATATTATGAACACAACTCATTTGACACATTTGACATTCAATTTCGGATTTATTTTAAATCATAAATTTCGAATTCTCACCCGAAATGCCAAACAGAAATATTTTAATAGTAAATAATAATTATGAAATTAAATTTAAATTATAAATTTTATTTGAAATTTCCGGTATGAACTTTTAAAAAGTCCAAACTTTTAACGTGGATTTTTTTTACATTTAAAAAGTGACCAATAAACATTCTTTATTTCACTTATAACTCCTGTTTGCCTATTTTACACCCTATACCGATAAGAATGTTTGAATACATCTGAAAATTTCACTAAAAATATATTGCATTTTGTAATAAATCATTCGAAGTTTCCCTCTTCATTAGACATGTGTTTCCTGTTTTACAACATATTACATCTGGGATGGCTAAAATGGGCTTTTTGCATGCTCTTCAATTCCTATTTTTAGCTATTGCCTTTTCCATTCATCGATTGAACGGGAGAAAAATCTTATCGATTAATCGATTTGTGAATTATCGGCGGAATAGAATCTTTGTATTCAAATGATTGATTTTCAAAGGTAACGTTTAAAGCTAATGACAAGTAATGCAGGTGGAGTCAGTTTCACGAAATTCATGTCGAAATAATCGCATACAAACTAAAATGGACCTAAAATAATGCTAGTATTTTTATCACTGAATTTATGTACCGAAATAATGTTATTACTGTGATTCATGTTCAGCGTTAGGGCGTGGTAAGTGCATTTTTGACATACTCGTTCATTAGAGATAATAAATTTCACATTTATCTATCTATATTTAAAGGATAAACGTGTTTATCGGTAATGCTGATGTCATTTTGACGGTGGCAACTGCAAACGGTTAAATTTAGCTTTCATTGGATTTTTTAAAACTTCTAAACATCGTTCATTTTCTATTTTTACTCTGTCGAATACGGAATAAATGTACTTTCAAAAGAATACTTTTCTCTCAATGTTTTCTTTCGTAAAGACATTTGCTAGCTGTCTCAGGCATTTTCTTCTGTCCAATTTTTCTTCTTTGTTTGTTGAATGAATGATGCCGCTATTTATTGCAACTACATTTAACATAGAGAAAAAAACACAACAGATTAATATATATTGTGCTTTGTCTTGTGTTCCTGGTCACATTATAAAAGCACAGAATTTATCCACTATGTCCACACCTCCATTCGTAATGTTATAAAACTTAATAATCTCGAATTTCTTTTAGTTCGTTATGTCTTCATCGATTGCTGTCTGATCATGAAGGCTTGAAATCGATATGACATTTTTGTTATCTTTTGATATATAGGAAAGAAGAGTCATTTCTTTTCTAAAACCGAAAAGGCACGGATTGGGACCCCGCTTTTTGTCAGCTTGAACGGATCAGGAATGCTCTAGTAAAAACCTGAAAACTATTTTTTCAGAGTTGCAAATCAATATTGCTAATCTTTTTACAACATCTAGAGGCTTGTTAATTATTGAAAAACCACCATTCGTTTGCGCACCAGTATATGCTTCCATATTGTAATTGTAAAGCATGCTAGCAGCCACCATGGCGTAAATGTTTATGCAACATTTATTCCTTTTTTTAATGTACTGGACGAAACCACATATTCCGCGAAATCCTTTTAATTTCTCGTCGATTGTATCATTTTCTCCAGGAGAATAACGCTTCTTTTAATTATCGACAAATTTTCTGATATATATTTCGTATTGGATCTAAATGATCTACTCCTCTCCATTCTGCTCTTATATTTACGTCATCAGATCATAAAGTTCTCGATAAAAACAAAAACCTCTTAAAATTCATTACTATTTTAAAACCACCCATTCTCCGTGATAATTTTATTGCCATAGTAAATATCAGCCGAATATATTAATCCTAAAAGATCTTTCATTCTAGAGCTAAGAGATCTACTTTACTTCGTCCTGCTTTTGTACTTATGTCATCAAATTTTACAGCGCATCATACCAATAAAAATATCTTCAAGCTCATTTTTAGTTTCAAATCATTAATTCTCCACAATATTTCAATGTTAACACTATTGCCATTATAACACTAACCAAATACAATAATTCTAAAAGAGCATCTATTTCTACTTCATCCATATTTCTGGTGACCCTTGAACGAGAGTAATTGGGTCTGACTAATATATTCATTAATGTGGGATCAGTAATGAGACATTATTATTTATCCAAAATAGTTGTTAGATTTTTTTGTAGGAATGATTACTGCAGGGACATGAATACATATTTTGCAAGGCACTCAATTAATTTTCTTGAATGATTTATTATACCACATCCATAAGTCAATAACAATTTTTCTTTATGTAGATTATGTAGGCACCTGTAGAACAAATGTCATTATCCCGATCTTTGAAATTACTTGTTCACTCAATTCTGATTCCGAATCCCCTTCTCTTTAAAGCATGTTCCTTTTTATTGGCATCAATTTCATCGAAAACAATATCTTCTTCATCTTCAGTGTCACTTAAAAGCAAATTTCTTATAGTCTCGAGATCATTATTGTCCTCCATGTTAAGCACATTTTTTCTACCAACGATTACTAAAAGAAAAGAATGAAAGTAAACAGAATACCGCTGATGTCGCATATATGTGACAGATAAAATGCCTGTTTTCTAACACAAATTATAAATTAAATGCAAAAGTTACATCATATAATGATGTCTAAGTCTAAAACTATAAAGGTTTTTTAGATAACATAAAAAAAACAGGTACATCAAAAACTTACCAGAATGATCACGTATATCTCTAAAATACAAATATGAGATCGGCAAAGCCGTATTTATGTCTCACATGTCAGACGACGACTGAAAATAAGTCAAAGGGAGACAAACGAATTGCGGCGTTTGCAGTGCCATCAGAATAAATATACGAAACAAACTCACCGCTAGTGTATCTTTCAGCGTCCCTTGCTGAATAACAGAATTCGATAATAAATATTTGCCCAAAAAAAGATTTTAAAAAAATTCCCATCAATTTTAATAAAAATTTCTTTTATAGATATTTTTTCTCCTGCGCAGTGTTGCATACAGGGTGTTTCTAAACTCATGCTACAAACTTTAAGGGTAGGTAGAGCACACAGTAACAATCATTTATTGTATGGAAATGTATGGGACCAAGTGACGCATTAAGATAAAAGCACCAGGGGGCAATTAGGCCCCTTTTTAATTTTAAAAATTTCTAATTCATACCAGAAAATTTTTATGCTATCCTTTTCTTGACATTTCATTACTTTTAGATAAAGTTCTTTGGAAATTTTTGGTATGAAATCTAAATTTTTGAATTAAAAAAAAGCACAAAATTATCAAACTTATGAAATGAAATACATGAATAAAAAAGATAAAATGTTTATTTGCAATGTAGTTTACAAGTAAATAATAATCGTACAATAATATTACAAGAAGTGTTGAAAATTGCGCCCATCAACTGTGATACATGCTTCGCAGCGTCGGAGGAACGATTGGCGTACACTTCTAAAGATGTCAGGCATTTCCCGCACAGCGTAAAATGCGTTCCGTGCAGCAGCTTCGGATATTCGAGATACTTGATTTTCGTCTGAGCCAACTGGAGTCTCATAAACAAGAATCTTCAGATCACTTCATTCTTCCACGCCCAATCCATCGCATCCCAAATGTGGAATTTATGTAACTGTGCACATCAGTGGTGAAGTGCGCGGGCGCTCCATCATGTTGAAACCACATCCAGTTACGAATGGAGATCGGAACATCTTGCAGCTGTTCTGGTAAAACCTGTTGCGACAGCCTCTTCAGTAGTAGGTTTGGGCCAACCAAATAATTATTAACAGTACCCGCCCACAAATTCAAGAAAATCGTTGTTGATAAGCATGTGGCTGCAGTGCATGTGGATTATTGGTTGCTCAAAGATGGAAATTGGGGACATTAAATGCACTATCGCATGTAAATACTGCCTCATCTGTAAATAGAATATGAGACATAAAGTTTGGCAGCAATACATGTGACTGCTAAACCCACTGGCAAAATTTCAACCACAGAAGATAGTCTTCCGGATTCAAAGTTTGTACACGTTGAAAATGGAAGGGATGAAATCGATTTTTCTTTAACTCTCTCCAAACGGTCAGATGACTCACACTTAAATTCTGTGCAACAGCTCTTGTACTTGATTCAGGCCTTTCACACACAAAATCCAAAATAATTTCTTTCAGGCTTCCACTGAGTACAGCTCTTTCTCGCTCAGTTTCCTGCCTGGTGACGTAGAAAGAATCTATTTCAGAAAGCTGATGGTGTAAGCGCTGAAAAATTCTATGATAAGGCATTCTTCTGCGAGGAAACTGTTCCTGATACATTTGTAGGGCAGCTCTGGCGTTGCTATTTGCACGATCATACATGAAATGCATGTCGGCTTTTTCGGCATATGACGAATGATTTATCTTCCATGACGAATGATAGAACAATTAAAAATGGCGATTTCTTCTACTTGAATGCATGATATTGAACGGCGACCAATCACTTACTGCCCTCTACCGCCAGTGGAATCAACCAAAAACTCCATTTCTATTTCTATTCCTATTTTCAATTAAAAAAATTTCGATTTCACACCAAAAATTTTCAAAGAAGAGTTTTATTATTAAGTAATTATGAAATATCAACAAAAGGATAGCATAAAATTTTTCTGGTATAAGTGAGAAATTTTGAAAATTAAAAAAGGGACCCTAGTGTTTTTACCTTAATGCGTCACTTGGTTCCATACATTCCTATACAATAAGTGATTATTACTTTGTGCTCTACCTAACCTTAAAGTTTGTACCATGAGTTTAGAAACACTTTGTATACTTGTTAATAGCGAGACAACATTTTGCGCGTCTGTACCGCACCTCAGAATAGTCGATTTATTCCCTCTTTTGTTTAGTATTTGACTTCTTCTTTACAATAAAATTTCCGGTTTGAAAAGGATTAAACTGAGCCGCGGCGTATACCTACGAAATTACGATGGATATCCCTTGCTCTCTTTAGTTTTGAACTTCTCGCATCTGCAAATCACCGGTACTGGGGGATGGGACAAAGGAATTACGTTTTCATTAATGAAAAAAAAAGCTTCATTAGATATTTAACACTAGAACGACCAAGACCGTCATTTTGACGGTTTTCAAATTTCATGCTTAAACATTTTATATAATTTATTGCGAATTCCAAAATTTTATGATACGACTTTTAATGAAACATAAGAATATTTAAATATTCCTATTCAATTTCTTCTCACCCATTTTAATTTCCGTAATCAGTATGACCTATGCCTATTTATACCAAAACCCGTCAAATTGACGGCTTTGGCAATTAACAGACTCGTCCCGAAATGGGCCCCATTTTCCACGTGGACTAGACCTTTTCGCACATGCACAGTCCACTCCAGGCTTCATATCAAACGTATCAGTAACTGCTAAATGTAATTAGGACGAGATCATTATCAATTGTACTTCTAATGTGATAACGTTCTTAGTGAAATGTGCAGTCTGTGAATAGTGCAATCTGTGTAAAATCCAGCCTCGGAGAAAAAGTATGACTATATTTTTATGAAAAAATAACATTTATTTTTTGTAAATTCTTGACAAAAATGAAACGATTTCGAGGAAGAAAAAATATATTTGAAGAATACAAAGAATTCACTAGTATAAATGAAGACTGTTCGGACACTAATTCAAGTAATAATAATGTTTCTGAAAATTCTGGAGATGAAATTGAAGTACGAGATATTGAAGAAAGTGAAGAACAAGAATATGAATGTGAAGATTCAAGGAATGAAGATAAAATTCCCCAAAAGAGCCACAAACGCAGAAAGCGATTGCGAATAAGTTCAGATACGGAATCAGACAGCCAAACAGAAACTGAAAAAAGACAGGAAAAGAAATTGCTCTCGACGGTACTGAATGGGAAGAAATAAGGAATGGTTGTGTTGGTAGGCTCCCATCACACACTATATTCAAGGATACTTCAGGCCCAACTGGTTATGCGAAACGAAACATTATGCTTGGTAATGTTAGCAGTGCATTTAGACTTATAATTGATAATCGAATGATGAAGCACATAAAAACTTGCACTGAGCTTGAGGACAGAAATATTATACAGAAGGACGATTGGAAAATTACTATTGAAGAATTGTATGCGTTTGTAGCTATTTTGTATGCTCGAGGAGCCTATGAAGCGAGAAATTTGAAATTATCCTATTTATGGTCAGAAAAATGGGGACCTTCTTTCTTTCTCGAAACTATGAGTAGAAACAGATTTTTAGAAATTATGAGATTCATTCGTTTTGACAAAAAAAGTGAGAGGAGTGTTCGCTTACGAACTGACAAATTTGGATTAGCTTCCGAAATTTGGAAGTTCTTTATTGATAACAGTCAAGCTTGTTACAAACCAGATCAGAATTTAAGCGTAGATGAACAATTGTTTCCCACAAAGGCAAGATGCAGATTTCTGCAATATATGCCCAAAAAACCAGACAAATTCGGAATTAAATTTTGGTTAGCTGTAGATGTGCGAAGTAAATATCTTATAAATGGCTTTCCCTATTCAGGCAAAGACGAACATAGATCATCAGGAGTGTTTTTGAATGAATTTGTAATTTTGAATCTTGTAAAAAACTACGTAAATTGTGGGAAGAATATAACAACGGATAATTTTTTTACAAGTATGCAGCTCGCAAAGAAGCTACTGGCCAAAAAAACAAGTCTTGTTTGAACTATACGATCAAATAAAAGAGAATTGCCGAAAGTAACTAAAGTTAGAAAAGATAACATGGCTGTTTTTCCACAAAACTCTACAAATCAAATTATATTGTTTTAACAGTTTACAAAAGTAAGCCTCGTAAAAAAGTACTACTTCTTAGCTCAAAACAAATCTGTAAAAATTGCTTCTAATCGAAAACAAATTCCTGCAATTGTGTCATTTTACAATAAGACTAAGTTTGGAGTAGACGTAGTTGACCAAATGTCCCGCAAATATAGCTTAAAAGCAGGGTCACGTAGATGGTCCTTGCAGGTATTTTATAATATTTTGGACTTGGCAGCAATCAATGCGTGGATTTTATATAAAGAGATTTGTGATAAAAATATAACTAGAAAACAATTTTTATTTCAATTATCCGAAGAACTGTCCAGTGAATATAGGTGCTACAGAAAAGAAGCCTTCTCCCAAAAACAAGATCAGAAATCAATGGATTCTGCTCTAGAAGATTCACAAAATATTCATGGCAAATCTTGCCAAATTCGATTATGCAACAAAAACAAAGCGATTTATACTTGCAATGTATGCGAAAAATATGTTACAAACATATTTGTAAGTGTTCATCTAAGATAACATGTACTTGTAAAATCTGTGCCTCATAATTATTTCATTCATATCAAATGTGCTATACTATAAATGTAAATAGAAACTGGTTGTTTTTTATTAATAATTAATGAATTAATTCATTGAATGTTATTTTTGTTAATTTATATATACACTAGCAGGCTATGCCCGCTGCGCTGGTTAATATTTCAAAATCAACCGTGGATAAAACGAACTGGTGAATTTAAATTTGTATTTTAAATAATTTGGACCTCCAGCAGCACCTTGCTCATTGCTGAAAACGATTTAGACACCATTGTGATATTAAATTATCTTAAACGTTGCGCAAAAACCAGCTATTTAGAAGTAACTATTTTAGTTTATTACTAACAGTGCACATTTGGAAGCGAAATGAGACCATTATGGCAACAGGATTTAAAATTTTCCCTTATCTGAAGAAATATTAATTATTACAGTCGTTACCATGGTACAACTTCTGAAAAATTTCTTCACAACTTTTCATTATGTGAAGCCAAGATCCCAAAGCTACTCCCACCTAAAAAGTTTACATATATATTAAATTTTGTCCGCGCGATAAAAGGCACAAATATGCAAGAATCATCTTCAAACTCGTCAAGTACATTGAGATGGTTAATATCTCAGTGGGAATTGCAAATGAGCAAAATCGGCCCAAAGGGGTGGTAATTGGGAAGGGTTCAAAAATTTGAATACCATCTTAACATGGCTTTCACAAAACCAGCTCTTACAAAACAATAGCAAGAAAAAAAAATAAACATTTTTCGTTACAGCAAGTTGCCGACGAAAAAAAAAACACACATTAAAATTCTCACTACAACAATTACTTTATTATTGCAAAATTTCCTCCTGAAAAAAGAAAACAAAATTATTTGCTCTTTCGTATTTAAACATTTTCTCTTTAGTTATTTAAGATAAAATTATGTAAATTTGTATAATTTGGCGAACGATTTGGCGAAATTGATTGACGTGATAATCATGTAGTAGCCAATTTACACTTTTCGTATTTCACAAAAGATTCCTACACAGACATCATATACGCAATAGGTTTAGCACGATTATCTTGCAACTACAATGTGGCAAAATCCTCGTTTTAGAATACCAGAGAAATTTATGTATATTTTATTATTTTCTATCATTTTAAACAGCAATTAACAATAAATAAAAAGTAACTGTAGAACAAAACAACAAATATCATTTGAAAAAAGAAAAAAATGAAAGTAAATAAACAACTTATCATCAGATAAAAAACTATAGCTGGGTTACCATATGATGCAAATAATGCCATTTTGGCGCCAGTGAGATACCTCGATGAGTATATGACCAAATCCGTGACAAAATTTCCATTTGGAAAAAACTTTAATCGGTATTTATACTGCATTTTCCTTACTTATGTATAAGAAAAAACTTTGACACAGATGTCATGTATGCACCACATTGGCGCAATTTTTTTCTGGCGCCAATTTGGAGAACTTGGTTTTTAATTACCAATTTCATAAATATTTTTTAATTATTTTGTATTATTTGAAAAAAAAGTAATAAATAAAAAAGTTTAATTAATAGCTATAGAACAAAATGATTTATATTATTGTAAAAAACAAAATGAAAGTTAATAAATAGTTTTAATAAATAGTTTATTCATAAATAAACAACCATAGTCGGTTTACCATGTGTGGCATAAAATCGCCATTTTGTTGCAATCGTGCGAATGTGGTGCGTATATGACATCTGCGCCAAAACTTTAAAAAGTTGCAATTAAATTATTTTACAGTTTGAATGAGGAAGACATTTATACTAAAATTTAAACATTATACGCATTTTTTTTTGCTATAACTGCTATTTATATATTTACAATTAAACATAAAAAAAATATCCTAAAAATGCTCTCACACATTTAAGAGAGTGAGAGAATTTGAACATCGCTTCGGCTTATGCCTTCTTGGTATAAAATCGCATTGTTTGATGACAAAAGTAAATTCAAACACCCAAATAAATGAATAACATACAATTAACAGATAAAACCGTTTTTAAAAGTAATTCTGCTATTTTGTCCAGTAAGACACATAATGGTAGAATTGGATTTTAAAAAAATATATATATATTTTTTTTTAATAGAAAAATGTTATTTACGTTTTATATAACAAAATATTTAAAATACATTTTTTTAGCCAGCGCGAAAGAGAATAGCGAAAGTTTGATTTAAGAAATATTGAAGAGGAAATGGTCAATTAAAAAAGACTTGTAAATTTTATTCAGCGGGAATTTTTCATTTCAAAATGTTGAATTTATCTATAGTAATAACGTATAATTGCATAAATTTACTTTGAATTGCAAAATTTTTCCTTCAGTACTACTTGGTTATACCGTCGACCAATTTCGCCAAATTATACAAATCGCCAAACTATTAGCCAGATTATATAGATTAGCATAAATTTTCATTTAAATAACGAAAAACAAATTAGCAGAACATATATAAAAGTAGAAATAAAATGTCGAATTAAAAATCACTTGATGACATAATTAGTATTTATATTATGCTTAATGTCAAGTGAATGTGACATCTACGATCATCCATTATTGACATTTAATCTTGGAATTTGGGGTTAGATTTTTAATCTATGGGGTAATCTTTTCTTCTTCAGTTTTTAAATTTTAAAACTGAAATTTTTCCTGTAAGTGAAATTGACGAAATGGCGCAAGAAAAATTAAATTAACAATGAAAACATTTGCAAAAAGAAATAAAAGAGTTATACTCATATCTATATAATTTACGATTGAATATTAAAATATACTCTAAAAATTATCTTCACTTGAAAAGAAAAAAAAAAAAAAAAAAAAAAAAAAAAAAAAACATTATTGCGACTATTAAGAACCTAAGTCAGGCATTAAGTCAGTAGTGCATTTTCGGCTTAAAAATACATTCTTTGGCGACAAAAGCAAGATGAAAATGGTATAGAAACGAATAGTAACTCACAACTTACAGTGTCTTTTACAATCAAGCCTGCTTTTTTCTGCTGTAAGTTATATTATACGGAAATTCGATAAAAAAAAAATAGAAAGAAAATAATAAAAAGGGAAATAACTATCATTCAAAATTCATTTAATCTATTTCTGAAATTCATGTTTTCATTCTAACACCAGGGATAAGTCGCCAAAAGTTGAACCAATTGTTATATTTCGTGTTAATTTATTTTTTAAGCATTACAAATATTTTTTTCATTTTCAAGATAAATATATTTTTATAATATTACGCCTCATTTAAGCGGTCTTTCTTTATTATTATTAATATTATCAGTAGTTATTTTCTGCTATTATTTGCAAGATATTTGTGATATTTCTAATAGATATAGCCATTTTAATTCTTTTAGCAATTATAATTTTCGCCAAAAACAGCTACTGGCAACCCTTTTGTCAAAAATAACCGAAAAATACGAATTTTGCTACGAAAAATCAGAGTTATCCCTGTAAATTTGAATCATAAACCTTCGGAAAAATATTTCCTATCGAATGATATAATCTGCAAAAAGATCCATCGGGTAGTTTTTGAAAACACCCGTTTGGAAGTTTCAGAACTTCTGCTTTATAATATATATGATATATTATTTACATTAACTAAGTCAAATATCTTTGTGGAAAGTGTTCATCTAAGATAAGATACACTTGTAAAATATCTGCCTTATAATTATTTCGTGCATATCTAATGTGCTATACTGTAAATACAAATAGAAACTTTTTTGTTTAGTTTCTTTATATTTATCATTAATGAATTATTATATTAAATATTGTTTTGTTAATTTATATTCTTTTATTTACATTAACTAGTTTAATATGTTCGTTGCAAGTGTTAATCTAAGATAACATGTAAAATATGTGCCTCATAGTTATTTCATGCATAGCAAATATACTATAAATGCAGATAGAAACTGTTTTTTTTATTGAATTTTTATTAATAATCAATGAATTATCACATTAAGTGATGTGCTTGTTAAATTATATATTTTTATTTACATTAACTAAATCAAAAGTTACAATGAAAGTCTTGATCAAAAATCCGTCAATTTGACGGCTGCGGTAAAATTAGGTATATATGAAACACCGGTAGTTCTAGTGTTAAGTGTGTTATTCAGGGATGTTGTAAAAATATATCGCTAAATATCAGATTATGATATTCAGCAATGATAGAAAAAATATACCATTTAATGTCAAAAACTAATATTCAGAGATGTTGGAAATATTGGCCAGCATATTAAGATGTCAAAGAAAATATGTTCAACGAATATCATCGTAGGGGAGGGGGGAAGTATTTTAAGTTGGCGGATATTACAATTTGAAATTGGTCAATATTTTTGGCTGACAAGAAATAACAAAATCTAAGGAATTCAATTTCAAAAATTATTATAGTTTTTTATATAAATTCACCCCCGTGCTGTCCATCACCTCTCTAAATGATATTCGTAAATATTATTATACAATATTTTTACATTTGTTAATGTAGGCCAATATTTCCCAACATTTCTAAATATCACTTTTTGACATTAGATGATATATTTTTCTATCATTGCTGAATATCATCATTTGACATTAAGAGATACCTTTTTCTAAAATTACTGAGTAATATTTTTGGATACTAAATGATATATTTTTTCTTACATTACTGAATAACATTTTTTGATATCAAACGATTAGTGATCAGTGCCTCATACAGATGTACAGCAGTGAAAAAAAAGTAAGCGCTCTCTAGTAACTCCTCAATAAATTATCGTAGAAGAAAGTTACTGGTACCGAATGACTGGAAATAAAATTCTACTTTTAAATGATGCACATAAAATTTTCTTAGGGGACCATCTATATATTCAAACGAACCAAAACTTCATTCTCTCAATCATAATTTCAAATTTTAACAAGATATTTCAAATTTCCGGTTCAAACTACGCCTAGACAACACATTTCAATTCATTTGAATTATCAGTTTTTGATTTATAAAAATTCAAAATTTAGTGCTTCTAATGTACATTTTCTTATTTTTATCAATATCTCTTGAAATTGTACTCTTAATATGCTATTTTTTATGTAGCAATAATACTAAAATACTCAAACATAAATACGCTGAATTTGAAGTTTTTATAATTTTATGATAGGAATTATGAATTATGAAATTAATATTTAAAAAAAATTATGAATGCCAACCATAACTTTTCTTGATAGATTTAGAAACAGTGTAAGGGGGTTAAAATAATCTGGAAGTGTTGGAAAAAGTTTCGTAGTCTACTCTTCCGGAATTCTACTAATCTAGAGAACACGTTCGCGAGTGTGCGTGAAGTGTCGGCAATTTCATGCAGATCTTTTTTATCGCGTATTTGCTTGAGTAATCTTAACATCTATTTCGCAATAAATAGCACTTGAATTATCATGCTTTCTATTTCCATGCGAACTTGTTTGTCTGTTACGTTCTACAATTTTTGGCTACCAGTACTTTTATGTCGGAAAAATGTGACTTATTTTGCCGAAGCTATCTTATATTTATATATTTTAAGAAAAATCGAGAAAAGCTTACAAATGTATGTTTTCAAGCAAGTCTACTTCAGATGTTGAGGAAAATAATTTCCATATGTCAACGTAAAACTGAATTATTCTTGATTGTTGAGCGTTTAGTCTGAAAAGGTGAAAATTTAACTTCTTGAAGTCCTTCACTTTTGCGGGGACACCCACTCACTAATATTAATCCTATAGGAGAAAATCTTATGCATTTTAATACATTTAAAATATTTTTTCTTTTGTATTAGATGTCTGGGTTTCATTTCTACAGTGACTATTTTTTTACTTTTTCGACATTGTTTATAGTGTGTACAGAATAATCAAGTAGTATATTATATTTTAAATGAAATTAATGAAATATTGAAAGATACGACGGGAAAAATGTTTGATGAATTATCCCGTGCGTCCGGCTAATATAAATGTACCGAATTCGTGATTTTTCTATCAGAATCTTCCGATTTTGTGAAAGATTCAAGAAGTTAATGAAATCATTAATAAAAATAGTATTCTAAAATGCTTATCATTACATTAAAGGGCGATCAAATTATCCGCCAAGGGCGACTAGTTATTCTAAGAGATATTTGTAGAATATGAATAAAATCATATATAAATATAAAGACACACAAAGAACTCAAAACATGACCACCTATGGATGATAATTTCTGGAAGTAGTATTACGGAACAGTTTGAAAATGTTTCATAATCTATCCTTGATGCAGGATTTGTCGTTCTTGTTTTCATTCTTTATTTTATTTTCCAATGAACACCTTTGCGTGAAGCGTCGGCAATTTCATGCAGATCTCTTTATCGCGTACTTGCTTGAGTAATCTTAACATCTATTTCGCGATAAATAGCACTTGTGCTATCATGTTATAACGGACAGTGGAAATGCGCATATCTTATTTTCAGCGTTTCAGGTCAATTAAGATTGCCTATTTTATCCTTATGTTCTGAAATTAGCGGCGGCTCAATCAAATGTGAAACGGCACGCAACATTTCTGTGTGGATAATTTCGTGTATTTTAAGAAAAATCGAGAAAAGCTTACAAATGTATATTTTCACGCACGTTCACTTCAGACATTGAGGAAAATAATTTTCATATGTCAACGTAAAACTGAATTAGTCTTGAGTGTTGAGAATTTAGTGTGTTAAAGGGTAAATTTAACCTCTTCTTAATTAGTCACTTCAGTCACGCGGAAACAGCCGCTCGTCAATGCCAATCCCATTATTCCAAGAGTCGACAGCACAAAATCTTAAGGTATCGAGCACAAGAAAAAAACCCTTTATATTATGAAAGAGTAGTGATGGGGGAATCTAATGATCCATGTCTGCTGGAAGTGAAGTGGTGCATAAGTCAAAAATTAATACCACCAATGGCTTACTCGTAGGTTTATCATTGTGGTCGCCGTACAATCAAAGATATGAAATGATTGTACGGCAAACACAATGATGTATCTATCTACTACAGTTCAATCTCAAAAAGTAATATACGGATTTTCATAAAACCGTAGATTCAGTTAGTCCTTGACATAATTGGTTGCGGATTACTTTTTGGGGGAAATCGGTCAAGTGATAGAACTGCTATACTGCGTTATTCATGATTATTGCAATAGCTTTATCTCAAAAATTACGCTCGCATTTTCATCAAACTTCAGAATGAATTAGTCCTTGACGTAAATTGACGTTTTCCATATTTTGGTGTACATCTCCTCAAAGGTGGCGCTGCTACACTGCACTTTTCACGATTTCGCAATAGCTAACTAATGCATGGATTTTCATTAAACTTCAGATTCAGCGAATCCCTAACAAAACATTATCCTGATTAGATTTAGGTGCTCATCATCCAAAAGGTCGCACTGTTAGGCAGAATTTTTCACGATTTCGCAATAGCTCTATCTCAGAAACAAAACCACGAGTTTCCATCAAACTTCAGATCTAGCTAGAAGTTGACATAGGTGTTGCTGACTAGATTTTTGTGTAAATCACTTAGCTAGTTGCGATGCTATTCTGCATTTTTCAGAAAATATTAACATGTACACGATAGAAAAAAGTTTTGGGATTGCCACACCTGACTAGTTATTATCTGAACAACGGACAGTTTGATAGAATATTGTAATTAAGTAATTGGTGCAGATTCAGTCAATTACCCAATTGGCAATTGATTGATCAAAGTAAATTACAGATTTAAACATAAGATCAGATTAACCATCATAAGTTTTTTTTTTTCAGTAAATTTAAATCCGCATACGAAAATGCAGATTTCCATTTTTTATTGAATGCAAAGAAATATAAAGCCAAGCTAAAATATTTTTTCAATGTAATATATATGCGATTAGTGAAAAATTCGCTAATATTACAATTTCATTACAACACGTCGAGTACATTTAAAATTATATATTGAAGTTGCAATAAAATTAATATTATAATTTCATTAAAAAAGAAAGACAATCGCTATTTTTTATTATTATTTTAAATTATTTAATTAGAGCAAATTTTATATTTATTAAATTTTTTAATTTAATTTAATTTAATTTAAATCCTGGTCGTCTTAAAATTATCTATCGAAAATATATTGACAACTTTTAATAGAACTTTCTTTGTGATTAATTTTTTTAAGTGTTTAAAAGGATTACTAATCTTTACCGAAACTTCTTTTATATTTGACGGGATAATATCTCTTCTTAGTTAGTTTTAAATAAAAACCGTAAAATTAACTGCTTTGTTAAGATGAGGTCAAGCAGTTATTGCTGTGTAATTTCGGATAATACATTTTTTCACCCGAACATTCGTCATGTTCGTGATAGAACAGAGAATAGGAGAAGTTGATTGTTCTACAACAAGGTCAATGCTTCTTTACTTGCAATCAGTTACAAACTAACGAATTTGAACAAAAATACGAAATTCCTTCTGCCATTCAGTAAATGATAATGCTGAAAAAAAGTTATATACGGATAGTTTTAAAAGAAAACATTCTTCTATGCGGAAATAGCATGTTTTATCTCATTGTCTTTAATCAAAATAATACATACAAACTATGGTAAAAGTATCTTTTTTATGTTAACAAGAAAATAGGTTTTAAACAACTGAATAATTTGAACACAAATACGAAATTCATGTTGCCATTCGGTAAATCATAAAAAGGAAAAAAAAATTATGAACTATTAAAATAAATATATTGCATGTGGAAATGGCATGCTTCATGGCATTTTCTTTAATCAAACAATACAAAATACTTAAAAAATACATTTTTTATTTCAAAAAATAATATTATTAACTTGCTCGAAGAATTTGAACAAAATTTGAATTCATGTGTTCATTTAGTCGATCATAATAAGTCAATACTATTTTAACCAAGTCAATTTAGTCAATACTAAAAAAGAGTGTTATACATGACAATTTTCTATTTCAGTATTACACATTAAGGTACTTGTTGTGTCATGCTAAAATAACATGTTTATGACACTGTATTTAACCAATGGATGATGATACAAAATATTAAAGTATATAATACATAAAATAAATTATATTTTACTTAGCGAGTATTTTTTAAAAGAAAAATAACGACTAAGAGTTATCAAAGGGTTTGAACAAAAATCGGAAAACTTTCTTGTCATTCAATAAATTATAATACAGTAAAAGTAAAATACTTGCCTCGTTTTAAATTAAAGTACAGTATTGATTTACTTTAATGAAATTTTCTAATTAACGAAATTTTCTGTTAAACCTTGTTTTTGCACACCATTATCATTTAAATTAATATTCAAATTACGAAAGCTATATTCAATAAAAATCCCTGCCGGCTCGGAGTACAGGCGGAGGTAGATTTCAAAGTTAGTTACTAATTTCACCAACAATAACTAAAAGAAGATGAGTGATAAGCCCAGTTTCATAACTAAGGAACGAGTTCTCGGTACCTAAACCTTTTGTGAAAATTCTAATGTATACACATACATATAAAATAGATTTAAAAATGGCGAAAATAAACTCATAGAACCTCAAAATGTTAAAATGTGCCATTATTTCCATAGTCAGGTTTTTATAATGTTTCAATATGTTTTTAAAACTCACATGACGTTACACATTCAACTGCTTTTCGTCTATCATACAGCTCATATTCAAAATATTAGAATAATTGAGAAAAAGTAATAAGAAAAAATTATTTGTCATTTATTTATTTTTTATACTAAGTAAATGCAATTAAATTTCTTATAAATTAAATCTGGAATGTTTAGATAAGATTTTAACATTTATAAAATATAAAATACAGCACAATAAATTAGGTATACAGTTTCCTTAAACACACCAGAATATTAGAATAAAATTTAGATTGGTTCAAAATATTAGAATATTTTATTTTACGCAACAATATTACCTTATGAATATGAAGTAAATGGTAGTTAATATTTTGTAGCATCCCCTTTAGATTTCATAACAGCGTACAATCGATCTTGCATACTATATACAAGGAGTTTACAAACATTTCTATCAATATTAGCCCAAATAGACTTTATACGTGCCACTAACTCAGTTTTACTTGAAGGAGGATTTTCTTGAAGTTTTTTCTTCCTTATACACCATAAGTTTTCGATGGGATTAAGATCTGGTGAATTTGGTGGCCAAGGAAGTACCTTAATGTTGCGTTGGCGGAAACAATTCTTAGTTGACACCGAGGTATGCGGGGACGCTAAATCTTGTTGAAAGATGAAATCATCTTCAAATAAATCTTCTGATGATGGAATCATGTAATATTCTGAAATTTCTTGATATATCAGAGAGTTAACCTTTTCGTAGACGATGCGTAACTTTTCAGGTCCTTCTGCACTCATACAACCCCAAACCATGACACTAGCAGCAAATTTTACGGAACGTTTAAGGCATTCTTTATCAAATGCTTCTTGCTTCATTCTCCAAACTCGAATACCTTGATTACCATATGAAACACAAAACATACTTTCATCACTAAATAATATATTTTTCAATCTTCATTGCTCCATAAACGTCTTGATTTACACCAATTCAATCTTATACGCTTTTGTCTTGCAGTCATGAGAGGTTTTGTTTTCGGTGCACGAGATTCAAATTTAAATTTATGGAGACGTCTTTATGTTGTCGATGTAGAAACTTCAACTCCTTCTTCTTTCCATTTTCGGTGCAAGAATCGCACACTTTTAAAACGGTTTTTCTTAAATATACGCTTCAGTTTCCTGTCATCTCTAGCAAATGTTTTTGGTTTTCGGCCACCATTTCGGCGATTATTTTGAAAATTTCCAATTTTTGAATATTGTGTTAGTATTTTACTAACGCTCGATTGCAAACAATGTAAATAATTCGCTATAAAACATTGATTTTTACCGTGCCGATACAAATCAACCATACGAAGTTTAGTAGATTCAGGAATATCACTCACACGGCCCATTTTAAGACGAAAAAGAAACAAACTGCAAAAAAGAATACTGATTTTAAATAAAATAGTCTGAATTTAATCAATGATGCCACCAGTTAAGAATTGGTAATAATTAAAGGAGAATTAATGTGAAATATTCTAATATTTTGAACCACTTGAATAAATATTCTAATATTTTGACTTTTCAAAATAATTTTTTTTGCAATTAATCTTTTCAAAAATGATATTAAATTTAAGATAACAAGTAAGTTTATTCAACAATAAGTTCTTAATAAAAATATCGTTTGCATATTTTCATTAAAAGACATTAAATTACCAAACGATATTTTCAATTTCTAAAAAAAGGTAATTATTCTAATATTTTGAATATGAGCTGTATTTCCAACATCACTCTTTTTTTTTTTTTTTTTTTTTTTTTAATCCATCAAGCTATTTATTTTATTTTCCGTTTTCATGTGGAAATCTTGCTATAGAAAAGTTATGATATATTATTGACAAGTTATGACATAACATTCTATTTTTTTTAAATTTGTCAAACTATTTTATTTTTATTTTTCACTATGAAAAGTTTCAATAGTAAGAAATTGTTATGGTAAGAATTTTATAATGGTTTTTTTTTTAATTGTTGGCAACTGCTATAATGAAAAATGAATATTATTTCCTGTTATTGTTGTGTAAAAGGTTTATCAGACGCATGCTAAGATAGTATTCAAAATTTCAAACTGTCTCCATTACCATCCCCTTGATCAATTTTGCCCATTCGAAATCCCTGCCGAGATATTAGCCATCTCAATGTTTTGGGTGAGTTTGAAGACGATCTACGCATAACTTCCTCAGTCCTGAGACAAATATTATGTGGTACAACAAAAAACAGTTTAAAATTATTATTAAACAACTCCAAAGATGCATCAGTCTACATATCGATGGGGCTAATATGCACACATTTATTATAAAGATCTAGATATAATTTTAGCAATTCTATGATAATTTAATTTAATTTAAAGGGTGTTTTTTAGTGTCACCTCCAGGCGACATCAGGACTGAGGTAGAAAATTGCGACTTTTATCGTGCGGAAAAAATTTATTTAGTACATACACACACACACATATATATATATACATATATATATATATTATATGTATATACCATTAATTGTATTACAATATATTAACCATTGAATTTAATAGAAAATTACCATCTTGATACAAGGTAAAAAAATAAATAAATACAAATGGAATTTGCAGAACCAAAGCAGAATCCTCAGGCTCCAAATACATTGAAACTATAAATGAAGTGTGTGATTTCATCTTCGTATTAGCCATGAATATGTATATAATCCATCAAAAGGCTTTATTTAGCCTGAACTAGTACACCCCCTCAAAAAACAAAAGCCGTTTTAAAATATTAAAAATTCAACGAGACAAATGCAAAAGAAACAGGCTGCAGCTTCATCGGCGATGGATTTTATTTCTAAAAGCAGTCGAGCATTCAAATATGTATATAAAATATGTATTAGTGGCAGTGGGTTTTAGCCAGAACAGTGAATAGCAAAATCAAATGTTAAAACACTGGATGGCTATATATCACATGCTCTCCCACCGGACTCTACGCCACAAAAGTAAATGAATGCCTCATTAGGAACATAGTAAAAGATACAAAAAATATATCCGTTGAAAAAAAAACACAATCTACAACTGAGCCACATAGCCACAACTCAAAACATAATAAACTAAACGAATCTTTCAAACGATCAATCTAAAATATTTCCAAATTTGTTGCCAATCGACACAGAACATCATCATAGAACGTCCTTAACCCCTTCGGGACGGGGATCCTTAACGAAATTTTTAATGTTTTGTCACTGATTTTCAAAAACATAAATTTGTGCCTTTTTAAATCGAGAAGTTGCACCGATTAAAGAAGGCAAATTTTACAGTAAAATTTAACTGGTGGCGATAAATAAGGATTCTTATGACTTTTATCGGCACGTATACGTGTCGCTCGTCCCAAGAGGTTAAACAAACTTTAGGCAACACGAGTCATTCACTGACATCGAAAAGCAAACCGTCAATAATGAAGAGAATCTGCAAAATCAGAATTTTTTTATGAAATTAAGAAGTATACTGTTTTTATAATGTAGATTACTTTTAAAATGAAATACAGTAGAACCTCGATTCATCGTTTTTCAAGGGGTACGGGAAAAAAAACGATGAATGCGAATTAACTTCAACACACGGTAAAACACAATGTTTATGCATTACTAATGCATGCAATGCATGCAGTAACTAATAATTACTAATTTATTGTTTACTAAATTGCAAGAGAAATAAATCGAAGTTAAATTGATATTTATTTTAAAAATACAATAATTTTGCTTCATTTTCTGTTTACTTTTTTTATGAAAAAATAAATTTTCAAGGTATACAAAATTTTTCTGGTTATTTTCTGTAATTTCATATGCATATGTATCACTTCATACAGATTCAAAGCCGTAATTGCATTAGACAGATTTGGCAATGGAGGCTCAGCTTCATCGACATGAGCGTTATCCTCTGTTTCTTCGCCATTATTTTCATCTATTGCATTATCACACATTTCCTCTATGTGTAGAATATCACATGTTGATCAATGATAACATAATCGCAACCTCTACTATATACAACTACTCTTCATTTGCATTATTGTCACCATTTTAAACACAAACAGCACAAATGAGGGCCATTCCACTGTCACGTGCGGGACAATCAGACACCATAATTCCACCAAAATTGTGTTAAAGGGCTTAAGATTTTTCAGAAATAAGAATAAACATATTTTTGTAAGTTTATATTTTATATAACAATATCTCAGTAGGGACAGATTTTTCCTAAATGGTTTACTGATTTAGTTATTAATTAATTTGCATGCGTCATGTGCAGGACATCTGAAGTCAACCACTTGTAATTTGCTGTATGATCCAGATAACATTTCTGCTCTACTAATTTTGCAATTTCAAAACAAAAAATATGTATTAGAGGCTAAAGTTCTAATGTTCATGAAATAAGAAATCTTATTTGAAAAATAAAATTTTAAATTGCTAAAAAAAATATATAACGTATAGTGTCACGTGCGGGACACGGTTGTCACGTGCGGGACACGGTTGTCACGTGCGGGACACGGTTGTCACGTGTGGGACATTTGCAAATATCATTCAAGTAACCTTTTCAGAAATCAGAAAATAAAGGAATGCAAAAAAGAAAATGCATGTTATACATTTTACAATACAAAAATATTTATTTTAAGTTTTTTTTGTACAAAGTAAATGTTAAAATTGACATTTAAAAAAAAATAAATAAATAAAATAAATGTATAAACAAAAATTCAAAATTTTTCTAGAAATTTGAAACAACCTTTTTTATTAGCTACAGTGGGGGTTGATATCTTTTTTACTACATTTTTAAATGAATATAGAATTTCATCTGGATACAGTGGCCACCTGTAGAATTTACCACTTTTGATCATGACAGATACGTCAACACTATCATGATGGGTGCTTGTAATTTCACCAGGATAATTAATGTCATCATATTTTACAACTACTCATTTACCCATCTTAAAAGAAGCTGCTGTTTCTGATCCTTTTATTTTCTTCTTTTTGGAAATTAGTATTTTGTAATGACATTTTCTCTCTCATCCTTTTCATTCTTCTAGCACTAGTAGACTTAGATCTTTCCATTTCAGCTAAATAAATAACAAACTTTATCAATTATAAACGCTTTTGTCTAAATTTACTTAATTTCATAGAAAAATTGAACTTAAAATAGAATTAAACTTAGAAAAACAGAATATAGATAAGAAGTTTTATTATTTTTTTCTGTAGAATAATAACAAGTTCTTAAACACACGACTCTTCTTATTGTATAGAAAAAATCATTATAAATTAAGTAGATCAATTCTTGCTGGAAAACAATATGTTCTTAAAATAAAAATAACCATCAAAGTGTTCAAATTTTATTAAAATAAATTTATAAAAAAATGGAAATAAAAAATATTAGCATCACAAAAAAAGAAAAAAAATGCACTATCATAAAAATAAAATAAATAAATCTTAATTTCGTTTTAGTTACATCAGGGATGAGATTTACGCTTTTTTGCACACCAGTAAAATCTTAGAGAAATTGTTATATTATTAAATCGGAACATTTTTGTGATTTAAAATACCAACATCTTCTTTAAGATTTTACTGGTGTCCAAAAAAGCGGAAATCTCATCCCTGTTACATAGAATAAGTTCTTAGGGCAAGATAATCATTAAACTACTAAACTATGCTATAATAAATCTCTATTTAACATTCAGAAAACAAAAATAATCGTCCTGCTCATAAGGTGTCACCTGCGGGACAATTTTATTTTAATATTTTTCTCCAAATAAAAATTTCACCCAAATTTTTAACTAGTATAGGATAAGTGTACTACATTAAACTGTTTTAGAAATGCCAATTAAACAAAATAAATGCGTTCCTTTTTCCTCCTAAGTGAAAAAATTCATGTTTTGTGTCACGTGTGGGACACAGAAACAAAGTTCTTTTTGTGTGCTGTAATAATTATTTGAAATTATCTTATATATTTCAGTTTAGTAAAATATAAACAATGAATATTAGGCTTACCTAAAATGTTGATTTCAAAAGTTTCACTGGATTTTCTTTATTAAAAAAACTCACTCAAAATGTATTGTAAAACGCAACATACTTGCTTGCACATGGACGCCATCTTTAAACTGTTGTGTTGCCAATCCACAAAAGTTAAACTTTACATTCTTACTCAAAACATAAAATTTGACATGTTGCCAATCAGTAAATACCAAAAATATTTATTTAAATAAATTTTTAAAAATGTCTATCAATTTACCTGTTTTCATGGAATGGCCCATGAGTTATTTTAGTATAAAAGAAGTAATTCCTGTTTGTATATCATATGGATTCGCATGACTTTCAATTTCATTTCGGTGAGGAGAAAAAAATTACAACGATGAATGCGAGAAAACAATTTTTGAAGAACGATGAATGCGGATTTCGTTAACATTATTTAAGTATAACTTGCGCGGGGACCGTAGAAATAAAACGATCAATGCGGGATAACGATGGATGCGGGAACGATAGATCGGAGTTTCACTGTAGTTTCTTATGAAACAGGTGTTTTACAGTGGAGATTCTAAAATAACGAAAAATTTGACTGACAATGATGTTAATATGTTTGCATATGTTGGAGGACTAGTGTATAAGCTGATTAACATTAAATGAAAACTCTTTCGTTTATTATAGATTGAAATCTATTGTATTTTATTCCCTATTAAAATTTCTAAAGGCAACCTTTCCATGTTCTGGTAAAATGCCCCCCTCCCTTCCCCCAATAAGTTGAACAGCTTGGGGACGATTGACTCATATATGCGTTGTCAAAGATGCTCAAAATCCTTGTTTATCACCACTAGTAAAATTTTACTGTAAAATTTGGCTTAATTAATGAGACCATTTTCTCGATTTAATCAAGTACAAATTTCTGTTTTTAAAAACCGGTGATAAAACATTAAAAATTTTGTAAAAGGCTCCTGTTTCGAAGAAGTTAAATATTATTTGTAGAAATATATTTTTTAGTATTTTGTATTGTTTGGTTAAATAAAATGTCATAAAGCATGCCATTTTCGCATAGCACAATATATATATTTTTTAATTCTAAGGTAATACAAAATACATCGGTTGAACAATTACGCCACTAAAAGGTTTACTATAATCTAAGCGTAACGCATGATTTTTATTTTTTGATTTTTGAGATTAATCAAAAAAAGTTTTTTTTTATATGTTTAATTTATGACCCGTTCAACGTTATTATAAACTTCAGCGATGATGGACAAATTTCTTTTTCCCTTATTTTATTAAAGGAATGATATTTTCACGCTCTAGTTTCTTTTATCGCATCGAAACATAATTAGCTTAGATAGAAATCGCTCGTTTCCCATATTTAAAATAAAATGTGTTTGATATGAATAATGGAATGTGATAACGTAGAGTTTTATTTCTTAAATATGCCAGTAGATTTGGGTTAAAAAAAGAATGTTCTAAGCTGCAATAGTTATTTCTATCGAAGGAGTGGTCTAACTTTCAAGTTATTGTTATTCAAGTACACACATAAAATTTTGCAATATAACACTATTTTTGTAAAATAAATAGATAAATAAAAAAATTTAAAAAAATACCTTTTTTAAGATTTTAGGGAATCCGGGATACATTTTAAAATAATTTAAAAATTAAAATTTTTGTGTGATGGTTAACCATATAATTTGTAAACAAAATCACGTGATAAAACTTCACATTTTTTTAAAATTTTAATTTAAAATTTATTAAAAAAGTTGGGTAATTTAAAATTGCTATAATTCAAAATATTATTTGTAGAATTTCAATTTTTTATATTTAAATAAACAAAAATATATCAATTTTAATTTTGATTCTGCATTTTTAAAAATATTAATTTAAAAAAAAATTAAAAATATTTAAAGTAAAATTTCGAAAAGAAATTATGTAACTTTTATTTTAAAAACCATATTTTGTAAGTATTTTCCTTTTTTTCAAATTTGCTGAATCAAAATTAAAGTAAAACAATAAAAAAAGACATGTTCCAAGTTTGAAGCATTTATCTTTAACGGTTCTTGAGTTACAACAATTAAAATCCAAGAAATTGCGAAAAAACCCATCATGAAGAAAAACGCATTTTCACAAGAAGTCATTTCATAGCAATCAATTCTTGAAGGCTAGATTTTGCCAAGAAGAAATTATTAACGGAAAAATTATTATTTCCTCTTCTAATTAAGATAGAAACATGATTTAATTATTTTATGTATTAAAAAAAAGCAGAGAAATTTTTAATGCAATAAAATATTTTAAGAAAATTTGAAAATTTTTGTGTCCCGCACCCCCCCTAAATTTAAATCAAAAGAAATTTGTACACTCTAAAAAGTAAATGCATAAATTTTCACATTAAAACAGGTTTACTGATGATACGATTAATCTATTTGTATAAAAAGGAGAATAAATTGCAAAATACACTCGCTGGTGCAGATTTTAAAATGCACGTTTTCCTATATAGAGCATTAAGGGTGTATTCCGATCCAAACTGCCTTTTTTCAGATTTATTTTTAGATTCATTTTTGCTCTCAAATGCACCAAACATTCGAATTCTGTTATTTAGGAACTATACAAAGTGCCGTGATTATCAATTCCTTGATAAATGTAGAAAATGTTGCAAAAAATGCAGTCAAAAACGGCGTTTTGGACCAAATTTTCCGAAGCGGGAGGTCTGCGAGCGAAAAAAAGGATCAAGCTGAGAAAATAATTTCTGATAAATCAAATTCTAATTAAATCAGTGAAAAATTACACCACATGGCACTTTGTACGTCACTTCAAAAATCCCCTCAGCAAGTTTCATGCCTCTACTTTTAAAAATATGTCCAAAATTGTATCTGAAAATTTCGAGCTGTTGAAGGTGGAAAATCATTTTTTCGAATACACCCTTAAGCGCCTGAAGTGTGTAAAAAATTACTACATAACTCAGAAATACTCAGCTTGACATGTAAGTTGTACATGAGTACTCATATATCTGTTTTATATACAAAAGTGATGAATTTTGTGTACAAAGTACACATCTTTGTAGTTTGGAATACAAATTTTGAACTAAATTATTTTTATAGTCGCAAAATAAATTTGCTTGAAGAACAAACATGTGTACTTGGGGTGTTTGTTTTTTCCAAAGGATTTGTTTTTAGATCACAAAATAGAGTAACCTTAATTTACAAAATACAGGATTGTTTGGAATTATACAGGGTGTTTCAGTTAAACGTTTCAGAACTCCTAAGAGGGGTAGAGTGCATCGTGATGACTCTAAATCATATAGCAGTGTGGGGTGAGAAATGCTTTCCCGACGCGCTAGATGGCGTTGGTAAAAAGTTCCGAGCTTTCATGCAGGGAATCGTCACCCGACCCTCTGGCTGCGGGCAAACAGCTCTACATTTTATTACACTAAAAGAGCAATCAATCTACCTTTGTTTCCGAACGGAACAAAGGTGAAACCTCTTTAAATGATTTTTGAGGGACTGATCTTACCGAATTGATAAAGGAAGGGAAAGTTTATCTCCCCCCAATCTTCAGTCGTAAAGCTGTCAACTGATTTCGAGTTCGATTTCTCTCTTGAAGTTCAGATTCAGTGACTAGAAGTGCAATTTATACATCAAAGCGCCGATACGAAAGATCAAAAATAGCGACGCCTGACCGCAAGAAGTTAGGGCTATTTGTCTGGTCCTTTTCATGTCTTGATTTTTATTTTTGGGGTCATATGATAACACTAGTTTATGACACCTCTGTTGACAATGCTGAGGAGCTGGTTGCAAAAATCACAGTAGCTGCCGGAGAAATTCGAGATATGCCTGGAGTATTCGAGAATGTTTGGATATCCATGCGCCGGAGATGTGATGTGTGCCATGTAGTCGGTGGCAGAAATTTCGAACATTTACTTTAAACCCATGTACCTTTTGCTTTTTTACATGTATTAATAAAATGATTTTTCACTAACGGTGTCTTTTCTTCATGGTGCTTCTGTGTACATCACCGCTTCAGGAAAACATTTCCGACTCCACATTGCTATATGATTTCGAGTCATCAGGATGCACCGTACCTCTCTTAGGAGTTCTGAAACGTTTAACTGAAACACCCTGTATATTTACTGCATGCAATTCTCTGTTAAAGTTTTTTCGAAGCCCTAAAACAATATACTCATAAATTTAAGAATAGAATCAACGTAATCTGAATATATACATTGAAAATAAAATTTCGAAAAATATGGAAAACATGACGTTGGTGTTATTTTAGCATTTTGTCATTTTTTTTTAATCAATTTCAATCGTGAATTTTGAAAAATACATCTACATTAAAAGAAGAAATTTACTGTACACTTCAATCTACAATAAACGGTACTACTAGGTTATCCCGTCGACCAAAAATTTATCGCCAGATTCTAAGATTAAATGCCAATAATGGCTCATTGTGAATGTCACATTAAACATGATACACATTTTTAAAACGTCATAAAGTGGTTTTAAATTAATTTTTTAACTGTATTTTTATTCATGTGTTACTGATTTATCTGTTCTTTCGTTATGTAAAAAAAAAAAAAAAAAAAAAAAAAAAAAAAATGTCAACAAATATAACTTGGCTATTAGTTTGGCGATTTTTATAATTTGGCGAAAATGGTCGACGTGATAACCGAGAAGTACTCAATAAACAAGCAATACTTATCGAAACGGGATTGAACTCGCAATCTGCGATTTAAAAAGCCATTTACTTGACCATTCTATTATTGCTTCAAAAGCAAAAAATTCCAAGTAACTTTTTTTTTTTTTTTTTTTTTTTTTTTTTTGATCGCATAAGTATGTATGTTCTTATGTAATACTCTGTTCTTACGCATGTAGCTGTGCAAAATTTGTGGGTATATTTTTGTGCAATATTCTGTTCTAATTCTGTTCTGTGTAATATTTTGTTGTAAAAGTTGCATTATTAAATCCGAGCATTTTTTTCCTGATTCGATTTTGCAAAAATTTCTTTTTTGAAATACCGGTGAGATACAATTAAAAATTGTGTAAAATACATTAAAAAAAAATAGGCATTATTTGAAAGTTATTTTTTGTTAAATATTGGTTAGTTAAGTGGTTAATGAAAAATGATACATATCGCTCAAAAATAGCCGAATACCATTATGAGTAGCCTAAGTTTCATTATGATGTGAATGCATTAATATCTGAGAAATCATTCTTCAAGCTGGTTCCTAAGAATTGCTGAATCCCTGGTGCCTGAGAATTTTCAATTTTTGCCAGCTCCTGATTATTTCAAATCTGAAGAACACTAGGAAGTCAGTTGGAAATCAATTACTGAACTCCACCTTTACAAAAATATAAACAAGTTGCGTTAGTAAAAAGAATATGATAAAAAAAATAGTAATATTTTTCTCATCATTTCTAAATGCTGCTTAAATGCCAAAAAAATACTCTTCATGATTATATCACGCCATATTTCATACGGTCCGCTGCCATCAAGGTTAAGGCCTTTTTTTTTTCTTTTATTCCAAGGAGCAGTTTGTTCGAAATCATGATCCGAAGTCAACCATTTATGACGGTGTTCTTCATAAAATAAGATTGGGTGGTTCGTCTGCCGTTTCGCCTGTTGCCAGCGCTGTGAAATAAACTTCCCTCATCATAATTTGCAAGGCAATTAATAAAAGACAAATGAAATAGCGTGTGGTCATTAAATGAACTGAGAGTGGGTCAACTAAACTTGCACGCATGTTTTTTTTCGCACTTGAAAATCACTGTAATCGTGAATTGTAAATAGAACTCTTGGACATCAATCGGAGTCAACATGGGAAAGTTACAAAGCAGTTTGCATATTACGTATGGGATTTTATTTTCACTTTCGTTAAATTTCTTATGGATAGCCGCTGAATCAGCAAGTAAGTTTATCTTATATCTGTTAATCTTATGAGTTTATACCCTCAGCAAGCTAGCATTTCTTCGTCAACATATCTGAAAAATTCATAATTATTATATTAATGTTAGGTTTTACCCCTGAAATGCATTTACTCAAATTAATTGTATATATATTCAATTAACATTATTTTTAGAAATATGACAATTATTATAATACATGATCAATTTTTAAGAGAAGGGAAGAAATATTACAGATATTTTTTAGCCCCCTATATGCTATTTCGTTCAGTCAGCTACTGAATTACCGTCCATAAAAAATAATGTTCCGTTATATAAGCCAACCGTAAAACAAAGCGGATCTATTAGTGTTCGGTTAAGGGGGTACGAGGAAATTTTTAACTATTTTTTTATTTATTCAATTAAAATTTTGAAATTTTTTTCGATTGTTAACCACATAATTTGTAAACAAAATCACATGATAAGATTTATCATAAGTCTTTTTATTTAAATTTTTAAATTTATTAAAAAAGTGGGATAGTTTAAAATCGTTATAACTCAAAATATTATTTGTAGAATTTAATTTTTTTTTTCATTTAACTATACAAAAATATATATTCTTTAATCTTTAGTTAGAATTTTGAAAAATATTAATTAATAAAAAATTTAAAATATTTAAAATACAAATTTAAAAATAAATGATGTAACTTTAAAAAATCAAATTTTCAAAAGTAAATGTATTTTTCAAACTTTCTGAATCAAAATTAAAGTAAAACATTTGAAAATGTTATGTTCCCAGTTTGAACCAATTACCTTTAACGTCATAATCATAAAATCATTTCCATGGCAACCATTGTTTGAAAGCTAAATTTAAAAAACTAACGAAAACAAAACAAAAAATAAAAAAGGATATTGCCCAGTTAAACTGATGGCATTGAGCTCACAGGCTATGCATACTAATTGTACATTACAGCCTTGTATTTTCGTTAATTCCGTTCGAAAAAAAAAATTAAGAAGGGGAAACAGCTCTCCCCTTTCTCCTTTTTTTATACTTAATCATTGAACCTCCTAAACTATCAAGTACATGCTTTATTATATTAAAAAACCTATATCCAAAATTCAGAGCAAATCGGATAATTCTTAAAAAAAACCCATTTAGCATTTATATAATTTAAGAGGAGTTAGTCTCCTCTTTTATGCTTAACCATTAAACTTCCAAAACTATTCAGAGATTTGAACGAAATCTGACAATTCTGATTGAAAAATCCATTTATACAAGTTAAGGGGAGGGGCATTAGAACCCCCGTTCCCCCTGTTTATACTTATTCAATGAACACCTAATAACAGTCACGGAATCGCCTCATCAGAATGATCCTATATCTAAATTTTGAACGAAAACTGTTAATTCTGCATGAAAATCCCTTTTATATCAATTAAGGGGCGGGACATGAGCCCCCCGTTCCTCCTGTTTATACTTATTCTATGAACACCTAATAACAGCCACGGTATCGCCTCATCAGAATGATCCTATATCTAAATTTTGAACGAAAACTGTTAATTCTGCATGAAAATCCCGTTTATATCAATTAAGGGGGGGGCATGAGCCCCCCGTTCCCCCTGTTTATACTTATTCAATGAACACCTAATGACAGTCCCGGAATCGCCTCATCAGAATGATCCTATATCTAAATTTTGAACGAAAACTGTTAATTCTGCATGAAAATCTCGTCTATATCTATTAAGGGGAGGGGCATGAGCCCCCCGTTCTCCCTCTTATACATATCGAATGAACACCAAAAACTAATCAGGGAAGCGCCTTATCAGGATATACCTATATACAAAATTTCAAGTGGATGCGATATTTTTATCATGAGTTATCGCGTTACGCACGAACGAACATACGAACATACGAACGTACATACAGAACGGACGGGCACATAAGCTCTCAGTCTATGGTAGCCTGTGAGCTAATAATAATAATTCATGTTTCAAGTAAGACAGAAACATGATTTAAACGCCATTTAAAGCAGAAAAAAAAAAGTTTTGATGCAATTTTTTTTTTTTTTTTTTTTTTTTTTTTTTTGAAAATTTGAAGACTTTTGTGTTCCGAACCCCCTTAACCCCTTCGCCAGAAGAGCATTTTACGAAATTTTTAATGTTTTCTCACTGATTTTTAAAAAGAGATTTGTTTCGTATTAAATCGAGAAAATGCTCCGATTGGATGAGGCAAATTTTACAGTAAAATTTTACTGGTGTGGATAAACAAGTTTTCTTAGGTCTTTTTGCGGCACGTATACGTGTCGCTCGTCCCCAAGGGGTTAAATACTGATAATAGCTATTCCAATTATATTTTATTTCCAGGCATCACGCATTTTCAGTTTTTACACTGAAAAAGAATACTTTCAAGTTAACTGTTTTGTTTGAACAATTTATTTTTAAGGTATTTTTTATTTTATTTTATTTTTGTAGTCTTACGGCATTGTAGAAATAGTAGTAAATGAAGTACTCTACTTATGTAGAAAGTAAAGGAGGAAATAATTGGAAAATAATCATAATTGTATTTTTTGTTGCAATTTTCTCATAATAACTGAAAAAAAAAAACATTGTAACTGAAATGTGGTCTGTTTTGAAAAAATATAAATGAATGATTTCTGATAAAACTTGGAGTTAATATAAACTATATTTAATTTTAAGTATCCATTATTAATGTTAAAACAATGAAGCAGAGTTGCCGGGTACCAGGCCAAAAAACGCCGGTTGGCTTTTTTTGGTTGGTTGGTTGATTTTTGTCGTCCGATTATCTACGCTAGGGATATAGGACCAGGGGGAATGCCCTCCGTGGGGGTCTTTCTAAGGGAACCTAACCCGTATTTACGCAAGGTTCGAAGAAAATCACGGAAAACTCCGAACGATTAGGCCGACAGCCGCGATTGGGTTCGAACGCAGCACCTGCCGTCTACCAGTTGAGAGGTCCCAAACTCTCGGCCACTGGTGGGGCCGGCTTTTTTTTGGTTTTAGACGCTTAAAAAAAGACTGTATATTTTCAAGCAGCTAAAACCAAAAAAAAAAAAAAAAAAAAGCCGGCTTTTATTTTTTTAAAAGATAATTTACAGATATTTCATGTTAAATTTGGTTAAATTTGTTTTTAATATTCATATAAATATTTTCTACTACAAAAATATAAACTTCTACTAAATTTTATCAAACAATTAAGACTTTATAACTGCTAGAATGCATATATGAAGGTATTTTGTTACAAAAGAAATTATAAATATCCAGACGAATACATTAAATTAGGCTTAAGTGGTGGTTTGGAATTCTTTGTTATAGCTCTAAACTTAAGATTATACGAAACAATAAGAAAATGTCACACATCAAAGTAGAATTTTTCTTACATACTGTTATTTATTTTTGAAATTGGTTAAAACTAAATAGTTTATTTGCATTTAATAATTTAAATGATATTATATAATACTTGATAGCACCCACTAATAAGCAATCAACCGGGTATCCCAAAAATGACTGATGATTTTAAAATTCAATAACTTGCAAACGGTGACAGTATTTAAAATTTTTTTGCAGGAGGGTTATGTATAATGTCAGTTTTTTTACCGTAATTTTTTATTTTGGTTCGCATATCAAACAATAGGTGGCGCTGACGGCGATTGATCAGGTGATCAGTGCTGAGTGAAGCGTCGACCTGGCCTTCAATCGCCGTCAGCTCCGCCTATTATTTGATACGCGAACTAAAATAAAAAATTACGGTAAAAAAAACTCCTGACATTGTACATAGCCCTGCTGCAAAAATTTTTTAAATAGCTGTCACCGTTTGCAAGTTATTGAATTTTAAAATCCATCAGTCATATTTGGGACATCCGGTATATTCTGATAACTTATAAAAAACAATGAAAAATGTTTTTTTACCGTACTAAGCATTTATATGACTTATTCCTGATATGTCCGTATGGACAGATTAAAATCCTAGAATGAACCATGTTGAAAGAGAAATTAGGAAGGATATAACATTTGAGGAGATTTTAATACATGTGAATGCATAAAGTATCAGTGTTGTAGTCGTAAAAAGATCAGAGAGTATACGCTAAAGTCATGAACGCAATGCCTAGAGTACAACGCTTTAGTTTTATTTAAGAAACAGAAGATATACGGAACTTTTTTAATCCTTTCGGGACTGATTTTTTTTTTTTTTTTTTTTTCAGTTTTTAGAAAAAATTACTTTTATTTTAATAACATTAACACTAGGCATCCAAATAGATTAATTAATGTTTAATGAATATTTTATTGTCTGGAAAATAACGAATGTTGTTGTTTTGCCTACTATTCAAGTAATATTCATATGACAATAGGCTAAAGAAGAATTTTTAGACATGTTTAGAAAATATTGTATACAACAATATTTAACTTTTATTGCAACTTTCCAATTTTTTTTACTCTTTATTACACATGATTCTTCCAGGAAAGTAACTTTTATTTTAAATTTATACAGTGAAGTATATGTTTAAAATAAAGGAATCGCAAACGCACAAAGAGAATGAAGCAAATAATAATAATTATTATTGTTACTAAAGGCCTAATCATAAATGAAGTCATATACTAAATGCGTAGATACCAGGTGTCCCAAAAATGACTGATGGATTTTAAAATTCAATAACTTGCAAATGGTGACAGCTATTTAAAAAATTTTTGCAGAAGGGTTATGTATAATGTCAGGAGTTTTTTTACCGTAATTTTTTATTTTAGTTCGCATCTCAAACAATAGGTGGCGCTGACGGCAATTGAATGCCAGGTCGACGCCACTCAGCACTGATCACCTGGCCTTCAATCGCCGTCAGCGCCATCTATTGTTTGAGATGCGAACTAAAATAAGAAATACGGTGAAAAAAAAAAACTCCTGACATTGTACATAACCCTCCTGCAAAAATTTTTTAAATAGCTGTCACCGTTTGCAAGTTATTAATTTTTAAAATCCATCAGTCATTTTTGGGACACCCGGTATATACTAACATTACTGCATGTAAAAAGTAGCAAAAGTATTTCTTAAAACAAAATAATTCTCCATTAAAAGACATGCACCATTAATAGTACACCAGGCCCGAAAGGGTTAAAGAAGGCAGATGGTATACGCTGTATACCCCAATTTATCCTCCACTACATACCTGCAGAGAACAATTAAAAAAAATTTCCAAATAAAGCTTGTTGAATTAAATTTTGGAAAATCTTATATTTTTATAATAATGAATATTCATGCATAAATTATTACATAATTTATTCATAATACATGTTTATTAGAAAGAAATACTGTTTTTACTAAATTATTTTATGTGTGATTTTAAATAATTGTTTATGAGCAATAAAATAAGACATATATCATGGTTCGTACGGATACCGTTATTTTTCATCTGATTTACCAGAATTATTTTACGAAAAATAACTCGAGTTCAAATATGAGAAATTTCGTTTTACTTAATGGGAGATCTTCTACAAGAACGTACTGGTACCAAAAAATTTCCTGGTCATGAAATTCCAGGATCCGTACGAACTATGTATATCAATATCCCTTAAAATTAGTTAAGTAATAAATTCTGTAACTGAGCAACTATTATCCTTTTTAATTATATAAAGCAGTAAAAATGAAATAATTAGGGGGAAGGGTATTGAAATCAGTGTAAACCACAGAAAGCAATCGGTATGACATTTTAAAATTTAGCTGACCTGAATGTTAGCAATTCTGACTACAAAGCACTAGCAGGTCAGTATATATATTATTTTCATATTCATGCATTCATTTTTGAGAAATTAGACTATATTGAATTCTATCTCAATTAAATGTCTTTAAAACTAATTAAAGTACACATAAAAATGTGTAGTTTTTAATTAAAATGTTTCACTGTATAACAGCCAATTTTGATCAAAAAAAGCCGGTTAAAATCAATAAAAACCAACGGCTTGGGTTTTTTTTTAATTTTAACCAGCTTTTTAACAACTCTGCTACGAAGGCATGTGAATCATTTGATAGCCAATTTTTTTGTATTTTTTATATTTTTCAGTATAGTGAAACACAAAACAAAGAAAATTATTAAAAAATATGTAATATCTATGCAACGTTTTGAAATTTTGAAGAATTTTGTCCATTTTTTAGAATTTTTTAAATAAAAAAAGGCTCTGGCTCTAAAAAGAAATGCATATAACACAAACTTTTTAAAAATATATGCATTGTATACAGAACACTTTTGAGTGTAATGAACTGAAACTCATTCAATATACTGAAATCGAAAAAGAGATACAGCTGATTATATAGATTACATTAGAAAAGTTCAGTAATTTTACGTGTAATTCTTCAAAAAAGTAGCTATATATAAACAAGTAAGTCACTTAGAGTTATTTTTTTTTATTCATTACATTCTAGATATTATCGAAAAGCTACACAAATAATTTCATGGATACAGGATAATAAAACTTTTAGTTAGATTAATAAGTGTTTACCTTTTTATGATGAAAATCTATTTTTTTTTTCCAGAAAACACATTTAAAGTTCAACTTCAATTTAAATTAACGTCGTCAGTTTTTTTTTCTTTTTTTTTTTTTTTTTTAATTTTATTTTATTTCTGACAGGCTCACAGGAGAAATGAAAACAGAGTATAAACGGAAATGTTCAATCTATAAGAAAATCAAATAGACAAAAATGTGAATTTCCTTCGAAATTGACGTTTTAAACACAGACGGATACCATAAGTGAGGTAGACAAACATTGAAATTTTACGATACAGATGAATAGTTACATGAGATAAAACAACATTATTAGAAAGTTGTCGAAACCATTAAAAAATAGTTCTTGGGTCATTACATTATAACTTACGTTACATTTTGAACTATTTTCAGTAATTTTAATACTATAACACACAAAAAAATTATTCAAAATGTAAATTTGACGTGGTTTGCTAACTAAACCTATTCAAAGCCCAATTTAGATGAAAATTATCTAATTTTAATATTACTTCTTAAATTTTGGTAATTTTATTTACCTTGATAACTGTCATTACTGAAAAAGGAATGTAAGTAATCATATAAAGTGTCATTTTCATTTTCCCTTTTAAAGTAATTTTCATCCAAATAGACCCTTAAATAGGTTTCATTGACAAATCATGTTAAATTTACATTTGAATATTTTTTTTTATTGTTATAATACTAAAATTATTGCAGAAATTTTTTCTAAATGTAATGTACCGGGTGTCCCAAAAATGAATGATGGATTTTAAAATTCAATAGCTTGTAAAAGGTGACATCTATTTAAAAAATTTTTGCAGAAAAGTTATGTATAATGACAGGAGTTTTTTTTTTTTTTTTTTTTTTTTTACCGTAATTTTTTATTTTAGTTCGCATCTCAAACAATAGGTGGCGCTGACGGCGATTGAAGGCCAGGTCGACGCCTCACTCAGCACTGATCACCTGGCCTTCAATCGCCGTCAGCGCCACCTATTGCTTGAGATGCGAACTAAAATAAAAAAATTACGGTAAAAAAAAAACTCCTGACATTAAACATAACCCTCCTGCAAAAATTTTTTAAATAGCTGTCACCGTTTGCAAGTTATTGAATTTTAAAATCCATCAGTCATTTTTGGGACACCCGGTAAGTTACTATTCGATATAAAAACATGGTTACATTCTTCACAGGCTAATGGGACATATGCATTTTTATTGGGGTAAATAAAAAAAGAGAAGGAGACGCTTAAATAATTACGTAACTGTTTGTTCATACATTTATCTTATTATGTTTTTCCTTAGAATACCCTTGTAACCTTAAAACTTTTTACCTAAACTGAAATACATAAATACTTACTTAATACCTATGTTTTTATGTTTAATTAATGTAATAATTTCGTATTTAGTGTTTTTTTTTAACATATTGTCAGGAAAGCCTTCATTTACAGCGCTCTTTAGTTAATATATAATTTATCTGATCTGCCTAATTAAAATTTTTTAAAGTTGTTTACACTTTTTCAAACATGATCTAATACCCCATACTAAGAAACACAAACGTGTATGAATCACAGACCTGCCTGGTCCAGCTGTTCTATTTTTATGAGACAATTCGATCCACGATAGAAAGAAAAATTAAACACATTTATTATTATTATTATTATTATTATTATTGGACAATAATAATTTATTTTTAAAACTTCTATATGATAGAGTGAAACTAACTGAACACATTTACAGAGGTTCAAACTTTAATTCAAATGAACATTTGTTGTTAGAAGATGAATTAACAAAAAATCCATAGCTACATTTTAAAATCATGGCGCAATTGTTCCACGTAATCCTATATAAAAAGCTCTAAGAGTCCCACTTCATAAAAAAAAAATCGTAGTAATCTTACAGAGTTTTTGATTTACTGTGCAAATCTGTATTTGTTACATAAATTTGTGTTGCTTCCGTTATACAAAATTTGTAGGAATCTCAATTTCCTAGAAAAAGCTTAGCAACTTAACATATTTCTTTTTTTTACAATGTAGTTTGTGTTTGATCAATAGAATTATATTTTTAATATTTGAATGATATACTTGTAGTTAACCAAAGGATCAGCAAGTAAATCATTTAACCCTATCCGTCAATCATCAGTTATAAGTGACGTTAAAAATTATCAGAATTCTTGATTATTTCTACCAATAATTTTTGATTAAAATATTTACCTTATTAAAGAAAAGCACTTCTGAGGAAAAATTTTCTATTTAAAAAAAAACAAGTTAAAATATTAAAAATTCTGTAAAGAAAAAAAAAGCTAATTGTGAAGGGTTTACGTTACCACTGTTAAAATCACTGGATGTTTTACAAGAATTAATGTTAGAAATCATTCACCAAAATTGTGTACTTTTTAAGAAGTTTCTTATATCAAAGTATCAAGTTAACACTTTAGGATTTTTGCCATATTAGCATTGAATTCCATATAGTATATCAGTAAATGTATGTTGCTATTTCCTTACATGATTTCGAAAATAAAAATTATGCCAACTTGTATAATTTACGAGTAGTATGGCGATTTATATAATTTATCGAAATGGGTCGATGGGATAATCAAGTAGTACCGCAATTGAGTAATAGAGCACTACTATGTATTAAATATATTTAAATATACATTTAAATTTTAATTTTGAATTGCAATGCATTTTATAAATAGTCTACACGAGTTTTATAGACATATTTTATAGCATGCATATCCATGATGGATATGTATTACGATTACCTCCAACGACTAGTTTCCTTAATTATCAAGCCCCACCAATGGCCGAGAGCTTCTGACCTCCAAACTGGCAAACGGCAGGTGCTGGATTCGAACCCAATCGCTGCCGTCGGTCTAATTGTTCGGAGTTTTCCGTGGTTTTATTCGAACCTTGGATTTCCTTGCGTGAATACGGATTAGGTTCCCTTAGAAAGACCCCCCCTCGGAGGACACTCCACTCCTCTCAAGGCCTATATCCCTCGTGTAGATAATCGGCCGTCATAAAATAAACCATACCTTAATTATCAAAATACTTCTATGTATTTAATTTTATATCAAGTGTTAAAATCTTACTAACATGATATACTCATATCTCACAGTTTGTCATCTTTTAACATACAAAATATTTAATTAACCATAGATGTTAGAATTATTTTGAGAACTAAGGAAAAAAGAAGTATTCTTTAAGAAGACTACACAGAAAACTAGTCGTTGGGGGCCACCGTGATACTTACCCATCATAGATGTGCATAATATAATATGTGAAAATAAAATATTTCTAAACTATTTACAAAATGCTTTTCAATTACAAAACAAAAATTAAGAGTATATTTAAATATTTTAATACGCATAGTAATGTTTTATTCATGAATTGCTGATGTACCAATTTCGACTAATTGCATGAAACGCCAAACTACTCAGGTAGTATCGAATTGCATAAAAGAAATATCCTTATAACTCCAAAAATAATAGCCGTATTAACAAACAGTTTACTGCGTCATATTTCGAATTAAAATATATCCTTGAATTGAAATTTGAATGAAATACAGGGTCATGAAAAATCAAAGACTGTGGAAAACAAGATTCCAAATATCTCAGTAACTAATAATCCGACCGACATCTTTCTTAATGTAAAATTTGTGTTATTTTATTGTCTTTTACATTCATTCCTTAAAAGAAAAAAATTCGAAAATTTTTATGCATCTTCCATCAGAACGAAGTTTTCGAGAGTCCGAAAAAAATACTTCCGAATTATCGAGGTGACTGATATTCAATAGGCTTCGTCCCAATTTTACATACTAAATACATAAAAAATTTCAAGTCTCTATCTCAATTTGTTCGGGAGGCACAGAGTTTACAAACACACAGACAGACAGACGGACGGCAAAAATTTTTTCCTAAAAATATATTTTTTGGTATCTCCAGCGTCTGAAACGTGTAAATCCGTCAAAAAAAAATTTCCGATTTCCAAAACGATTGCAAGAATTACCCTATACTACGTATGATGGATAAGTAAAAGAGGTTAAAAATATTAATTTTCCGAGAAAATGTTTTCAATATTCAAATACTTCAAATGTTCATAGACTTAACATTACTGACGGAAAATCGGAAACTGGGTAATAAGCAGATCTTTAAAGTCAAGGTGAAACAGAAAATTCCGTTAAAGGAAAGTTCCACTGTATTTCGTTTTGTGAAAAGCAAAATTCAAAAGAAAAAGCTTGTTTAAATGTTTCTTTTTAAATAGTCCAAATAATTTTAAAGATAAAAATGTTTTAAAATTTTCACTATACAGTAAAACCTCCAAATAAGGGACACCTTTGGGACCGGAACTTTTATCCCTTAAATAGAGGTGTCCCTTATTCGGAGTTTTTTATATTATTTTTAATTAATCGTTCAGAAGTATATAAAAATAACAAAGTATTAAAGGTGAAATTTAAATGTACCCGAAGTGTATAAATTATGCTAATCAGGCAAAAATAAGAAAAGAGAATTAAAATTTTTAATTAATTACTAAATCATTACATGATTTGTAGAATTATTGATTTGTATTTTTTATGTAAACTGTGTACACGCAAAAAGTATAAAAACATTTGAAAGAATTTTACTTCGAAAAATCAATCAAGACGGATTGTTTTGCAAATTTCAATTTTTCAATGCAAACCTTTCATGTGTTCCTTTACCATACTTATAAATTTTAGTTCTTCATTACCAGCAGTATCAAAAGAAAAAAAAAAAGTATTCAACTGCTTTCGATATTTTAAGGCAACAAATCTCTCAGCTCTCTGCTCAACAAGCGGAAAATGTCTTGACGCATTTAAAATTCGAACACTTAACTATGGAAGCGATTTGGAATTGAACTGTGTTTTAAATTTTTTGATAATTAAATTACTCATTGATACACGTGACAAAGACTTTTTTTGCTCTTTCTTGAGAAGTTATTCTCCTTTTGCGTGGAAATTTGGTTCTAAACGCCTACTTTGACAATATTTTTAAAAAAAATTTATTGCATTTACAAAAAGAAAAAAAAAATTTTTTTTAATTGAAAAATTGAAAAATTGAAAAAATTTGTCGATTACATATTTTTTTAACAACAACATTTGCTAATTTCTGGCATTTCCAAATAAAAATAAATTAAAAATTTTGTCTTTAAAGTTGCCTATTTCGGATTTGAGAACAGCCTAAAAGCATCTGTAAAGTTCTTTATTTTACAATTTTCTTTTATTTTTCACTTTCACAATCATCCTCATAGCTTTCAGCATTGCTTTCAATACAGATAAATGCATTGTTGTCGAATGAAAATTGAGGTTAAACAAATGGTCGTTAATTGTGTCATATGCCTCTGTATCAACATGACTGTCTGTCTGATAAGTTCACAAAAATCTGTATTTTAATTTTCATCATTATCTGAAATGCAACAACCAGTCCCGTTTAATCTCATTTTCAAGTGTCCCTTATTCAGAGGTAAATACATTACACGTCCTATACCAAGGGACTGGGACCGGAAGATTTGTCCCTTAAATAGAGGTGTCCTTTATTCGGAGTGTTCCTTATTTGGAGGTTTCACTGTAATCTGAAATTTCAAAGCTATCTGACCCATGAAGGAAGTACAATGTGACCTCCGGTAAAACAAAATCAAAATACATAAGTATCGATTCTAATGTTTATAAGGATACACAAATTATTCAAGAATAGTATATGCAAACTCTACTTAATAACTTTCTTTCTTAAATTGTCGAACCAGCTGGAATATAATCTGAGTTCGATATTTTTTTTTATTAACTATTTGAAAAATAATTGTTGTCCTCGATAGAGAATTGGGAAATCTCAAGTATATCTGAATCTTTGTATTGTTTGAATTCTACAACTTATTTTATTTTATTCCTTTTCTGATTGGTCCATGTTTAATGTAAAAAAAAAAAAATGGAATACTTCTGTTACCACGATGACAAAAAGTGTATTAAAAACTACAAAACAACAACAACAATAATAATAGTTTGATTTTGTTTATGTCGGCCAATTATCTTCACGAGGGATATAGGCCCTAAAGAGGTGGGATGCCCTCCGTGGGCGTCTTTCTAAGGGAACCTAACCCGTTTTCTTCGAACCTTGCGGTTCGAAGAAAACCACGGAGAACTGCGAACGGTTAGGCCGACGGTTGCGATTGGGTTCGAACCCAGCAATACCGTCTACCAGTTCGAAATCAGAACCTCTCGGGCTCTGGTGGGGCCAATAATAATAATAATAACTCAGAAACAAATTTAGATACAGATTTCAAGATCCAAACTGCCTTTTTTCAGATTTATTTTTCGATTCATTTTTGCTCTCAAATGCACCAAACTTTCGAATTCTGTTATTTAGGAACTATACAAGGTGCCGTGATTATCAATTCCTTGATAAATGCAAAAAATGCTGTCAAAAACGGCGTTTTGGACCAAATTTTCCGAAGCGGGAGGTCTGCGAGCGAAAAAAAGTGTCAAGCTGAGAAAATAATTGCTTATAAATCAAATTCTAATTAAATCAGCGAAAAATTACATCACTAGGCACCTTGTACGTCACTTTAAAAATTCCCTCAGCAAGTTTCATGCTTCTACTTTTAAAAATGTGTCCAAAATTGTATCTGAAAATTTCGAGCTGTTGAAGGTGGAAAATCGTTTTTTCGAATACACCCTTAAACGTCAATTTTTTCTTTAGACGACGTTGTAAAAATTGAAAATATGCGATGTTTAGAAGTTTAAAAATTTACATTACCGAAAATTGTTAAACTGAAATTTCATTTAATATTTGTTTATGATTGGTCCACGAATATTAACGTGACTCTAAGTGCCCAGGCATATTATATGACTCTGTTATTACATAAGCTAAGTTTTGATCATCATAAAAATGATGTTATTGTTGTTTCTTAAATATAGAAATCCTTTATATGTCTAAAATTATAGCCTTTGAAAATATTATCTTCAAAATAGTTTTTGTAATTTGTTAAATTACAATTTTTTATTAATTTATTATAATAGATTCAGCAGCACTTTTTATTTTAAAAGGAAAAAGCATTCAGCAAAATCACTAGATGGCAGCACTAAAATTTTTAATGACTTTGATCCGGAAGCACTTTTTAACCTCTTCAGTTCCGAAGCTAAAATTATAGTGAAAATACTTATTTATTGGTTTTTTCCAAACAAAATTACATTGTAAAAGACAGAAAAAGTATATTTTCTGATATTGATCCTTTAGGCGCTTAGTAATTTTGGTTTAAAAATATGGATATAAAACTACAAATCCCCTTAAAACATCCATTTAATAACCATTAACCTTAATTAACGCTTTCACAAATTTAAGAGCTTTAAACAATCTGCAAATCTTCAAGAAAAGTTATTGAAAAAGATTTAAGTTAAATACTTATGAAAATGTATCACTCTCTTTGTCACACTTTTTTTTGGTCATTTTTAGGCATTTTGCAAATTTATGATGAAAATAACATTTATTTTATGAGAGATTCAGCTTTCATGTCGGCATTTATTCGTTTGCTTTGAACGAAAAAAACATTCATCTATTAAGAAGTGATGCAAAAATGTGAAAAAAAAAATCACATTTTAGTTTTTATAAGTAAAAAAAACAGTGGTCCCCGAATTTATACCCTATTCGTTTTCTCATTGGTCCATGTTTAATGTAAAACAATAGAATACTTTTGTTGCCACGATGACAAAAAGGGTATTAAAAACTACAAAAAAAAATTATTAACTCAAAAACCAATTTAGATACAGATTTCAAACATTTTGCATTTAAAGGTCATTTTTTTCTTTATACGATGGTGTAAAAATTAAAAATGTGCGATGTTTAGAAGTTTTAAAAATTTACAGTGCCGAAAATTGTTAAACAGAAATTTCATTTAAAATTTCTTTATCACTGGTCCAGGAATATTACTATGACTCTAAATATCCAGGCATATTAATACGACTCTGTTATTACGTAAGCTACGTTCTGATCACCATAAAAATGATATTATTATTATTTTTTTAAATATAGAAATCATTTATAAGTCTAAAATTACAGTCTTTGGAAATATTTCTTTTCCATATAGTCATTGTAATTTGTTAAATTATAATTTTGTTATATTTTTTTTCTTTCCACGTCTGTACAATACAAGTTAGTTATCCAAGCTATCCAAAAATCAACATAAATCGAGGAAAACTTAAAACTAAAAACTTAAATTGTATTTAACCATTGCCAATATAAGGCGTATCAAAAAATACATAAAATTTGGTATCGTTAGAGGGATATTATGAGAGAAAAAAAAAAGTGATGAAGTTATAAGTCAATATAGAAGCAGGATGTTTCATAAAGCTACGAATTTAAAAAATATATATAGTTAATTTCGATGCGGGATGTTTTGTAAATCTATAAAAATGTGTTTTGAGTACACTGTAGTTAATACAGCGTAATTAACATAAGACTAACATGAACAAACATTGAACTGTTTTTAATGGGCTACTTCACTCACGCGAAAACTTACCCGTTTGCTTAAGTTAATCCTGTGGGAGAAAATTTTCGAAATATCTCGTACGCATTTCTGTATTTTTAAATGATTTATTATTATTATTATTATTATTATTATTATTATTATTATTATTATTATTATTATTATTATTACTGTCATTATTATTATTATTGGATAGCTGAGGTCCCGTACAAGGACCGTTTTTTACTTTTTTGGTTTTGTTTGCAGATTTTTTTTTCTTTTGGTATGAAAATATTTTTATTTTTGAAACTGGCTCTGAGAGTGAAAGTATCTAAATAAAAAAAAAACCTGTAAATAAAATCTATAAAATAAAAATCAACCTTAGCTATCCAATGAAAAAAATAGAAATGAAACAAGATAATTAAAAAAAATTCTCTTATACGGTTAATGTTAGTGAGCAAGTGTTTTCGCGTGAGTGAAGTAGTCTCTTAATATGGAGAATGGTTTATATATAGCAGTTCCCAGGGTGAATTGTAATTAGAAATTTCATGAAACTAAACTGGCAATTGTTATGTAAACACGTGGCATATAGTATGTATTTTATAAATATGCGCAGAAGAGTTTAAAAATGAAATGGAGAAAATAAAAGATAATAATAAAGTATGCAACATGAAAGTAATTTGTCTAGTATGCAATTAAAATTTAGATAATTTTAACACATTAACTTAACCGCATGAAATGAGGAAAACCTATAGATCGGGAAGCGACAGCATAGACAATCACCTCATCCAGTCACGAATGAAATTCTAGAATTAGTTAAAACTCGATTAGCATATTAAAACGCAATCGGTCTGACAAGTCAAACCTAGGTGGAAAATACGTGAAAACCCGATTTTAGCGTATTCATAGGTTTACCATTGTGTTTTCATGTCCCCAGCCTTCCATGTTTTCAAACTTATGGGTGCAGGAAAATGCAATGGTAAATGTATGAGTCAACTATTAAAATCGGATTTTCAGGTGTTTTCCACCTTGATATTACTTGTCAGACGGATTGCGTTTTAATATGCTTATCGAGTTTTAACTAATTCTAGAATTTCAGCCGTGAACTGGATGAGATGATTGTCTGTGCTGCCGCCTCCGGGTCAACTGAAAAATGAAAAAATGATGAAAAAATGCATGTACTAGATCAGCGGTTCCCAAACTTTTCTCGGTACGCGACCCACCTTTCAGTGAAAAGAATTTTCACGACCTACCTTTCAGTTAAAAAAAAAAATCGCGACATATAAGATAAGTTGTATATTAGTATAGTAATTTTTGTACAATCTCTATACGCTCGGCTATCCTATCCTACGAAAAACGCAAATTTTTCGTACGGAAGATATATAAAAAAAATAAATAAAAATAAAATAAAAAATAATAAAACAGAATCGGTAATCTCAATGTGTGTAGGTGAATAGTAATTAAAAATGCACAAACTTAAAAGATAGTTAAAAATACGTTTTGTTATTATGAAACATAACTTTAAAATCAATGAGATTTTCTGGTAGTGATGTTTACCAATGTGGGAACATATACTAATACGCAGTTTGCACTCAATACTTGTCTTTCAAAAACAGCAAAGTAGAAAAAGCATGTTCTCAAAAAACACAAAATGTTGAATATCATCAAGGACCTCAAAGCTGATTTAAATATTTCTGGGTAGTCTATTCGTATTTCCAGAATTTCGTAAATTTTCGTAAATTTCCAGAATTTCGATTTTTGTAATTTCCAGAACGAAATTAAGGTTTTTCTCTTGAAATATTATGTCCTGTTGAAATTGACATATCTTTTTAAACAGATGAAATAAAATATATATTTTGATGACAAACCTCGATTGTTCCGCGACCCATCAAAGCAACTGCCGCGGCCCACCAGTGGGTCGCGACCCATAGATTGGAAATCGCTGTACTAGATTAATTAAACATAATTATTTTAATTGGTTAATAAATCATATAAGATATAATTCTCAAATGGACAAAAAATGTCCGGACCAGGACTGGGTGAATTAGATCCACCAGATCTAAGAGATTTTTTTAGAAAAGAGAAACCGAAAATCGACCCTGGAAATTATAATTTATTAATTGCAGCGCCATTTATCGCTGGTATTTGTAACTAAAATTGAGAATCGCAACATAAAAACTCCTGACATAACACTCCTGCAAATTTTTTTCCCTTAAAAAAATCAGCGTTTGCAAGTTTTCACCCGGTATAAATAGATATTATTATATAAGTCTCTATTATTAACTAATGTGATATCTCTCTTGTTCTTAGGAATAGATTTCAGCGAAAGCAAAGAATTGGAATCAGTTGTTGAGCTGCCATTTCTGACATCAGTATCAAATACAGGTACAAGTTATTCAATCTTGTTTCTTTACGATTATCATATTTTTTACAATTTTTTTACAATTAAATTGTTTATTTACAATTATTTTTTACAATTATTATATTTACAATTATTAATTATAATTAATGCACATCAATCTAATGTATAGAAATTAAAAATTGTTTGTCTCTATTTCTATACAAATCCATAGTTTGTAAGTCAGAATTGTGAAATATTATTGTGTATTAAATTTACATGTGTATTAAAACACGACCAAGGCAACTAAAGTAATCTGAAGTCGAAATACGAGTAGTTTATAGTCAATTTTTAATTAATAAAAACTCCAGCTATTTCCTACCAAATTTAAATATTTTTTCGTTACAGCAGTGGCCAAGGCCAACAATTTAAAAATCCACAATAAAATTCTTGCCACAACAATTATTTTTCTATTTCAAGATTTTCTCGTGAAAAATGCAATAAGTAATTTGGCAAATTTAAAAAATAACCTAATATTACACCATAACTTTTCTCTTGCATGATTTCCAGGTGAGAAATGAAAATAAAATAAATACTTTGAGGAATTGAAAAAAAAATGAATTTTTACATTATATTATAGGGATAAGATTTCCGCGTTTTTGCACACCAGTATTTTGTTAGAGAAAATGTTATTTCATTTAATCGGAACATCTTTGCGATTTAACAGAAGAACATTTTCTTTAAGATAATGCTGGTGTGCAAAAACGCTGAAATCTCATCACTGATATTATAATGCGGTTGTAACGGACGTCAGCAGGTGGATATCTAACATCATAAAAGTTTGAAGAAATTTATTGAAAGATAATAAAAACTTGATTATGAAAACATTGCTGTATTTTAACGTTTTAAAGTTCTCGGAAATTATTTACACCCTTTTTTAATCTATTCCATAAACATATTAGAGAGAAGATGGGATCAGCCCGAGCCTGAGCTCGGGCTCTATTTTCATTTTAGTCTTCGGGCCCGGACGGGCTCGGGCTCATTCTTTCTGAAATCGGAAAATAATTTATTCGAGTGTAAAAAAGATTGAAAGACCCCCCCCCCCCCCTCCTTAAGAGTATTTATTTTTTCACATCATTTTAGTGCTATTTTATCAAAACGAAAGCGGACAGAAATCATGTTTTTGTATTTTAATAGTTGATTGCTGTTTCAAAAGAAAATTTGTGATGATTGGAAATTTATGTTTACTGCACTTCCGGCGATGATCTATTATTGATATGGCGCCAATCAAAACAAGCACAAACAATAAATTAGCTTCTGGTTGGATTTACGTTAGTAACAGAGGATATTTTTTTAATTCAATCGTTTATTTATTTATTTAGTTAGTTATATAGTTATATAAAACTTACAGAAGAATTTCTTCGTTTTTTTAATCTAGACCAAAAGCTTGAGATTTGCAAATTATTTATTGTGCGAGTCATAATCGTTCTTCATATGAAAATAACATAGTGATTCATTTTTGTATTTCTCATTGTGAACTCTACTTCTGATGAAGATTTCCCTTCTTAAGTAAACATATATTCTATGCTATTCCGATAGCGAGCAATCGATCATATCTTCTTTACCTATAAAAGCATCAGACCTTTAAAGATAACTGTATCAACGTATTAATTTGCATTGATCGTCAGGTTCATGTCGATTATGGGGAATTGTTATGAGAAATGAATTGATTATATTTTTAAGATGTACATATTTTATAGGAAATTGAAAACATTGTTCGATTCTTCAGCATACAAATAGTGATTTCTGCAAACTTCCTTTATTTATTCATTACACTTTTTTAATGTATCCATCAAATTTTCTTGATAAGTGACAAAAAATATGGGAATCCTTTTAAATATGCAGTATATTTTTATTTGATGCCAAACTGCTCTTTTGATAAGATTGAATTTAAATTTTTATTTAACAGCAATTTTTATGTAAGAAATTTATAAAAACGAGGCATCACATTTGAAACAATTTTTAAATGTCGTGCTTTCCTTTTCTTTTTTCTTATGTAATTATTTTTGGTGTCGGGCTCGGGCGGACTCGGACCCTGATGACAAAAAATCTTTTGGACTCGGGCGGTCCTGGGCTCCGAAAAACGAGCTCGAACTCATCTCTAATACATATATGTGTGTGTTTGCGTGTCAATTAGAATTTGCACAAAGGTTTAGTTTCTAGAGCTCATTCTTAGTAAAGAATTGAAATAAAATTACTTTACTGCTTTATTTTTATTTATTTATTTATTTATTTATTTATTTTTTTTTTTTTTTTGTTTTGTTTTGTTTTGTTTTGTTTTCTACTGTATGTTTAATTTTGAAATTAATTGTTCAAAACAAACATTTTTGAACACCAAGTACTTTAATTAGTAATAAATAAAATAATATCAGCGTCTCAGTCAGTCCTATTGGCGATTGTACCTGAAATTTCTTTTTGTTAAAAAAAAATAGCAATAATAAACCAAGACAAGGACCGAATACAGAAGTTCTTAGTCGGAAATTTGCTTTTTGGTGTGGGGCATGAAATGATCTTATAAGTTTGAAGCAAAAACTTGCGTAGTTTCATTGAAAAAAATACATCCCTATATGAATTATATGTATTTTTAGAAAATATAACGTGATTAATCGAATAAATTTGGCGAACCTCCCGCAAATTTTTTTGCCCGGGATGATAGCCCCTTTCCTTCCCCCTCCTTTTGCACGGGCCTCCCGTGATATGCATAATTACATTAATAATAAATAAATAGGATTATGCTAATGAACTCTGCATCTAAAATCAATTTATTAACATTATTTTGCAGTAACCTAATTCTGATTAATAATTTGCATCTTTTTTATTTCATTTTAGAACCAATTCCTTTTAAAAGCTTCACTTCGAGCGAAGTAACATCTCAAGCCGCTGGTAGCGACATCTATGATCAGATTTCGCCATCAAGAGATCCAACAACGCCGATTTCGGAGAGATTTTATCAACATTATCATGGGAAAATCAACAGCAGATCATCAACATTACCGACGCTACTGAATGCGCCTCCTCCGCTATATCACGTTTCCTAACTGACTGTATAATGAATGTATGATGTATCTTGTGTCTTCACTGTGAATTATGACGGTAGTTTTTGAGCTGCCTGTGAGCGTAGGCGTCGATTTTTGGCTCTCATTACGGGATTCATTAATTCATTACTACAAGATTCATTAACCTTTTCGGGTCCAAATTTTTTTTCAATTTTCAGAAAAACTTACTTTTACGTTCAAATAGATTAATTAGTGTTTAACGCAAATTTTATTGTATGAAAGATAATGAATGTTGTTTTTTTGGTACAATTCAATTAACATTCATACGACATTAAGCTAAGGAAGAATTTTTCGAGATGTTTAGAAAATATTGTATTACAACAAGATTTAACTTATATTAAAACTTTCTGGTACTTTTTACGCTTTATTACGCAGGATTCTTTCAGGAAAGTAACTTTTATTTTAAATTTAATGAGGGAAATATATATTTAAAATAAAAGAATTGGAAATGGTGCAAAGAGAATGAAGCAATAATAATAATATTTATTATTACTAAATGCCTAAACATAAATGGAGTCATGTAGTTAATGTATTGACATATACTAACATTACTAC